>CM062805.1:781144093-782600716 GCA_031772625.1 Pinus tabuliformis
ATATAGCCTTTAAAATTATGAGTCATCCTTATCATATATTATATTTAATGATGGATATAGCTTTTAAAAGCATCAACCTTGTTTGTTATTTTATGTACTGTCAATTTAAATGGAAGTGCTCATAATTTTATTCAATATTATCTTGTACAGCTAGAAATAAAATGATTTGAGGGTAGTGTTTCTAGTGATTCTCAAACTTGTTTTAATTACCTAAATTTAGCCTATTTAAAGTAAATAGTTGCACTGACCATCTTATATTCAAGTTAGTAACCTTTCTTTAGGGCATCTTCATGACATCCACCACCTCTGAAAATTATGAAATAGTAGTAGTATCTTTCACTAAATAGACAATGTTGGCATAAAATATTTTATTGTGTTTTTTACTCCATGTCACAAATTTATTGATATTTTATGATTCTTGGTTTCAATTTCCATTCTAAGACTGGATTCATCATGCCTATTAGGATTTTTGGTTGTGCACACATCATATTTCTCACTTCTAATTGTATCAAAAACAGAGAGTATGCACAATGACATGTAGTGACATGTGGGTGTCTATTTTACTCAATGATATGCTTGATTTTTTAACCCATTCCAATCCTACCACAATGAAATTAAGAGAGATAAGGACACAAGAAGGACTATAAATAAATGAAATTAGATACTTTAGAATGCAACTCAAATTGTACCTGAATGTAACGATAAGTATTTGCAGCTACCTGGTCATCGATGAGCATCGAATCACACTGTGAAAAATTCCTTGCATTATGAGAATTTGGTTGCACCTGCACTAATCCTCTGTAGTAGTTCCTTGACTTGCTTATAGATATAATTTTAGAAATAATCCTACTCCTGCAATTCTTCCGTATATGGATCAACTTTTTCCCCCCATATTGATAGGTATTTTTCAAGGCAACAGAATAGAACTTTCTAATTGCATCATCGCCTTTCAAAACAATGATTGAGTATTTCCAGGTGATTGTCGAACCAGTCTCTACTCAGGTCCACGAAATCCTTGATTTTTCTCCATCGCACAAACCTCTTTTCATAATAAAATTATAAATCCCATGTCTGCATTCCTCATCCCCGACATACCAATTATTTAAAGTGGAATACTTTATCGTTGCTCCCTCAGTGCAATAGAGATCCACTACTATGGCATGGAGATGATTGGTGTCATAAAATGGTGCAGTGCATCCTTCAATATGTGTCACAAAACTCCTCTCACCTCACAGAACTCCTCTCATCTACAGCAATAAGAGTCCTCTCAAACTTATTGGTCTCCATCTCATTCATCCTAAAATAAGTGGATATTTCCATGGGTGACAAAGTGTACTTGGGGATTTAATAGAAAAAACTATCACTAAAACAAATAAAATAGAACGAAGCATAATAGTTATCAGCAGGAGGAACAACCATGCCAAGCTACTTCCTAACTAGATCAAGATACTCATGAATTACCTCTTATATTGAACAAAATATAACCTCAACTGCCTATAAAGTCTACCTATGCATGGTAGCAATGAAAACACTATCAAAAACAACATCTACAACAATGTTGGTCAATCTCTTCTTCTAGTCAAGGGCATGCCCAACTTTTAAAATGTATCAAGCAAGTCAGGGTCCACCTCATCTAGGTTCCTCTTCTTCTTCTACTCTCTCTGTTTAGGTTCAGAATAATAGCAAAGGTCTTGGAAATTGATGGGTGGGTAAAATTTATCAGACCATTTGGGTTCTTCCATTTTTAATCATTGTTTATATAAATTGAAAAATCCATTCAGGTTCCTTCTTTTTAGCTGAAATTAACCTAAGATTTGGAGAGATGTAAGGTTTAATGGATCTAAGTAGATTATACTTCAAATATAGTAACATGGTTTAAAATTATAGGCATTGAGATAAGAATCTAAGGATGAAACACAAAATATTTTATGTTCATGATTACAAGAAATTTTAATTTCATGTAACAAAGTTTGAGGAAGGTCTATTATTTTCATCCTATTAGAAAATTTTCCTGCATCACTCGAGCCCTTTGAATTTTAGCATGGTAGTGTCCATTATAAAAAAAATCAACCATTAAAAAAAGGTGAAAAGAAAAAATAAAATTTAATGCATTCTGACCAGAGAAAAGTTAGGGAGAGTGAATTGATATGTACAATAAGGACATGCAAAATGCTTACTTGTCCATTGTCTTTTGATGAATTGTTGGCCATAATCAAGATCTGCATTATCATAATCATTAAACCCAAGGACATGAAAAATGATTACTTGTCCATTGTCTTTTGATGAATTGTTGGCCACAATCAAGATCTACATTATCATAATCATTAAACCCTAAACTGTAAATGAAATTTATGCTTTGATCATATAAACCCTCAAAATTGTTCACTCATAAGAAAAAAAATCATCTTTAGTAAAAAGGAAGAACTTGTAATCATTAAACCCTCAACTGTAGATAAAATTTATGCTTTGATCATATGAACCCTCAAAAAAAATTTACCCATAAGAAAAAAAATCATATTTAGTAAAAAGGAAGAACTCTCTAGAGTTCAAATTCATACCCATGTACAAATGGCCAAAATCTCCATGCCCAATGACCTTCTCCTTCCTCCATCTAATTGTTGATGCTATCCTAAGGTGTTTCCCATGCAAATTCCATCTCAGGTTCAAATCCCATAAAATTCATAAATCACATTGGTGGTCTTCCTTCTTCTGGCATTTCCATGCAGATACCAACAAGGCAGAGAAAAATGCAGTGCTACAATGTATGTTGTAATCTGAGTATTTTATTTGAACCCAACGCTAAACTGGAAATGAAAAAGAAAATAAATATTTATAATGGAAAAAATAAAAGAAATATTTATAATATAAAATAAAATATATAAATTGCCATTGGGTTAAATTATTTATTTTTAATAAGAAGACGCTAAATTAAAAACAAGAAGAAGTTAAAAATGATATTGGGATGAGTGCAAACATTTAAATATGGCCTCAATTAATGATAAAAAGTTAAATTAATAAAAATAATAAAATTCAATTTGTTATATTTTGATTTAGACTTTGTTACAATACCATGGGCCAATACCATGGCTTAGCAATACTACAAGTCCAAAAATCATAACTTATTTCATAACCAAAATATTTTATAACAATATGACAAGATTCTTAACCATGGATATTCACCCCCACATTACAGTAGATATTATTAACTTGTAAAAAATAGCCTTTGTTGCAATACCATGTGTACCATGGATTATCGATACCACATGCCCAAAAAACATAAATTATTTTACAATCAAAATATTTTATAACCATGGATATTCACCCTCACTTTACCATGGATATTCACCCTTACTTTACCATGGATATTAACTTGTAAATCGGCTCTGTTACAAAGCCACAGGCCGATACCATGGCTTATCAATACCATATTCCAAAAAATCACAACTTATTTCATAGTAAAAATATTTTATTTTAATTTAATTTTACAACATTTTTTTAATTGAATCTAAAAGGGAAAATGTTACAATTTGAGATATATCTAAACTCTCTATCCCAACCACTAATAAAAATATTCCCATAGAAATTAAATTAAGGTTTTAATCAAATTAAGCTAAGATAGATCCATGTCGGTTCTATATATATATAACCAGCATAGATCCATCTTAGCTAAGGATCCAAGGGATGAGAGCAAGCAAATTGACTAATTATAATAGATTAAATATAGTGCATGATTTTTTAAAGTTTTTCATTATTACTTTTTCTTTGACATGATTGATCCAAAATATTGGTTTAATATTTTACAACCAATTAAGTTTTTTAATTTAGATAATTTCTTAAACACAATACAATGTGATCAAATTTAAGAGAGAGTTGGGGAGGGGGCGAAGAGAGGGAGGGAGATAGTGAAAACGTTGGAGGGCATAGAGAGAGAGAAAGAGAGAGTGATGAGGGGGGTGGGGGGGTGGGGGAGGAGTGTGAGGTGGGAGAAAGGGAGAGAGATGAAGGAAGAGAGAGGAGAGAGAGAGAGAGAGATGGAGTTGGAGTGGGAGAGAGAGGGAGGAAAGAACAAAGACATAGAGAGATAGAGGTGGAGAGAGAGAGGAGTGAGAAGGGAGAGATGGAGAGAGAGTGAGGGAGAGAGGAAAGGAGGGAAGATAAATAAGAGGAGATAATAGAGATATGGAGAGAATGGGAAGGGAGATAGATAGAGACATAGAGATGGTGAAGGATAGGGAAGGGGGGAGATAGTGATAGTGTTGGATGGAAGAGAGAGAGAGAGAGAGAGAGAGAGAGAGAGAGATTTGGGGGGGAGAGATAGAGGGAGGTGGGAGATAAGGGATAGAGAGGAAGGAAGATAGAGATGAGGAGAGAGAGATGGAATTGGAGGGGGCAGGAGAGGAAGGGAACAATAAAAACATAGAGGGAGAAAGCTGGAGAGAGAGGGGGTGACAAGGGAGTCATGGAGGGAGAGAGGAGAGTGGGAGGGAATAGAGAGAACGATATATATAGAGAGGGAGAGAAGGGGAAGAGAGAGATAGACAGAGAAGGGGAAGAGAAGGAGAGAGTGTGTGTGTGTGTGTGTGTGTTTTGGGGTGAGATAGAGAGAGGAAATAACAAAGAGACACAAATGCAAATATAAATATTGTATAGTATTATATAACCAACCTAGATCCAAATTAACCCTATAACTATCAAGTGCAGAGAGGGATCCAATCTCTTGAGGTGCAAACCTTTCCTCAAGTTTTTCACTAGAAATAAAAGTTTGTACCTCAAGAGATTGGATCCCTCTCGGCGCTTGATAGATCCAGGGTTAAGATGGATCTAGGTCGGTTAATATGAAATTAAAGTAGATTTTGCTTGATATTATAGTCTTAAAAAATAAAATTTCTCTTCAAATTAATTTCAAATTGGAACTAGATCTAATTAGATTCAATGAATAGATTTTTAAAAAATACATAAAATAATTTTTTTTATTAAAAAAGATATTTTTAAAGTTATACAAATTATTAGAGATAAATAATGCAAATTTGGCTCACCTATACACCATGTGAGGATGAAGAAGTGTTTAAGCAAGGATAACCTTTCAATCAATCTTTAACAACCTTTCAATCCCCTACCACTTGTAAGTTTAGATTGCTTGACACAATTAAGATGACTAACATAAAAACTTATTCATATTATTGTAGTACTTGTTGGGTAGTTGTATTTTTGTTCTGAGACTATATTAGTCATTCATGTTAGTCATTTTTAGTTGTTTTACTTATTAGTTAGTCACATATTTTAACTTGCGACTAAATTAGTGATTTATGTTAGTCATTTTTAGTTTGGTCACTTAAGATTGCTCATCTTTTGTAGTATTTCACATGGAAAGGCTGCGGTGACTATCGTTTTTAGTCATCTAGTCACTAATTTCTCATTTTCTACTAGTGATGTAATCAAAGCCGACATAGCAATAATAATATAAGGGCACAACAATAACAATAGTAGGCTTCTATGGGGCACACTAATAACAATATGGTGTCAATAATAACAATAAGGGCTACAATGACAATAATAATAGGGGAATCACTATTATTATAGGAACCTAACATTCCCCTCTCCTTCAAAAAAGTGTTGTCCTCAACACTTGAGTAGTTATGGATGCTTCTGTATAAAATTGTCATCCTCCCATGTGGAATCTTCAGCAAGTTCTTCCACTTGATGAGATACACTGAAATTAATTGATTTTGTAGTTGTCGAGTTCTTGTTTCTGTGACTACTTCAAGTTCCAATATGATTTTTCCTTCCTCGTCAAGTTCTGGCATTATTGTTTGAACTGGGAGCTTGTCACCTATAACCTTCTTTAAACATGAAACATGGAAAGATGGGTGCACTCAGGAAGCTTGCAGGAAGCTCCAATTTGTATGCCATAGTACCAATCTTTTACAACACCTTGGTTAGACCATAAAACTTTGTTGATAATTTATTATCCTTCTTAGCTTGCATGAGGGACATTTGTTTATATGGTTGTAGCCATAGGAATACCCAGTCACCTACATCAAAAATTCTTTCGTTGTGATGTCGTTCTGCCTTTTGTTTCATTCTATTTTGCACCAAAGTGAGGTTATCCTTTAAGAGTTGGAGAACTTGTTGTTGATGATCAATGTGATCTTCCACTTCTTGAACCCTAGAACTTTCTCTTAAATATGATGTGATGGATGGTGGATGATATCCATAAAGTTCCATAAATGGGGTCATTTTTGTTGCAGTATGGAAGTAAGTGTTATACCACCATTCAGCCAGAGGCAACCATTTGACCCATTGTATCTGTTTATAAAAGATGTAGCAACGAAGATATACTTCCAAACATTTGTTTCCTATCTCAGTTTTCCCATTAGATTGAGGATGATAAGATGTGTTGTGAGCTAACTGAGTATTGAGACAAAAAAATAATTTTGTCCAAAAATTTCCAACGAAAATGTGATCTTTGTTTCTTACAATAATCTGTGGGTTTCCATGTAGCTTTTGAATTGTTTCCATAAATGTAGTAGAAACTATATTGGATTTAAATGGATGAGATAATGCACAAAAGTGTGCATACTTGGTAATTTTTTCAACTACCACCATGATGAAACTCTTTCCTTCGAACTTGGGCAAACCTGTGTAAATTCCATTGAAACCTCCTCCCAATGTTGGCTTGGAATGGATAAAGGTTGTAATAGACCTGGGGTCTTAATTGTTTCAACTTTGTTTTGTTGGGAAACCAAATATTCCGCCACAAAATTTTGAATATCCAATTTAAGGCCATCCCAAAAAAATTCCTTCTTAACCCTGTGGTAAGTTTTTAAAAATCCCGAGTGGCCTCCTAAGGGAGAAGTGTGCAATTCCATAAGAATATTTTTTTGAGTTGGGCATTCTGACATAGGTATAAGCAATCTTTGTACCATTACAAATCATTTTTCCAGCTAAATGTATCAGATGTACTAGGATCTTGTTGTAACTTTTGAATGAGTGCCCACACTTCTTCGTCATTCTTCCATTCATCCCTTGCTTCATTTATCCAATCTGGTTGGATAATAGAAATGACGCAAAGAAATGCTTCCACATCCTCATAATTTCTTGAGAGTGGATCTACCACAACATTTTGCTTCCCTTTTTTGTAGATGATTTCAAAGTCATAACCCAACATCTTTGTGACCCATTTTTGTTGCTCTTCTAACAATAATCTTTGTCCTAAAAAGTATTTAATATTATCATGATCTGTTTTTACCTTGAAGTGTCTTCCCATTAAGTAGGGTCGCCATTTCTTAAGTGCATGTAGTGTTGTCAACCTTTCCTTCTCATAAATAGCTTTATGTAAATATTTTCCTTTGATTGGATAACTTTCGAAAGAAATGGGTCTTTCTTCTTGCACTAAAATTGCACCAATTCCATTTCCTGAGGCATCACATTCCACAATATAGTTTTTGGTGAAGTCCGGCGTAGCTAAGACGATGCTTGGAACATTTCCTCTTTAAGATGTTCAAAGGCCTTTGTTGCTTTTGGAGTCCATGAAAATGCATCTTTCTTCAATAATGTTGTTAAAGGTGACCTGCTATTCTCCCATAATTCTTAACAAACTTGCGATAATACCCTATCAACTCGAGAAATCCTCACAGACGCTTTATGGTTGTGGGTATTTTCCATTCCTTAAAGGATTTAATTTTTCTAGGGTCTACCTTAATGCCTTCATGAGATACAATATGACCCAGATATTCCACCTCTTTTACTCCAAAGAAACATTTGGAGCTTTTTGCATATAAATGTTTCTCCTCCAATAGTTTGAGCAACCTGTCAACATGTTAAACATGATCCTTCCAAGACTTTCTATAGATTAGTATATCATCAAAAAATACTAACACAAATTTTCTAAGGGAGGGTTTGAAAATGGAATTCATCTAACCTTGAAATGTAGAAGGTGCATTGGTAAGGCTAAAAGGCATAACCAAACATTCATAATGACCCTCATGAGTTCTAAATGTTGTTTTCAAAATGTCTTCAATCTTCATTCTGATTTGATGATATCCTGAATGAAGATCCAACTTGGTGAAGTAAATTGATCCATGCAATTCTTCCAATAATTCATCAACGACGGGAATGGGAAATTTATCTTTAATAGTGAGCTTGTTGAGCTCCCTATAATCTGAAAACATGCACCATGATCCATCCTTCTTGTGCACCAATACTACTGGAGCAGAGCAAGAACTTTAACTAGGTTGAATTATACCAGCCTCTAGCATTTCTGTAACCAGACGTTCAATTTCACTCTTTTGCGCATAGGGATATCTATAAGCCATGATGCTTGGAGTAACACTTCCTGGAATCATTAAATGAATAGCATGATCATGATCATGAATAGGTGGGAGGTCTTTGGAAGTCTCAAATGCCTTGGAATGATTGTCCAAGACTTTTTTGAGATCTAGAGAAATAGATGATTTCGATGTGGGAACCTCTAGCGAACATAATTGTGTAATTACACCTCGTTGTTCTTTCCTTAGAAGCTTCATCATTCCGTTAGAGCTGATTATCTTTCCCGGTTTCCCTGCGATACCCCTTAATTCAGCTTCCTTTCCTTCAGAACAAAATTATATGAAAAGTTCTTTAAAATTAAAAGCTATTGTACCCAAGCATTGTAGCCATTAGACTCCTAGTACAACATCAGCAACACCCATTGGAATGGAAATCATTGGGCTATTCAATACATATTCTCCCATGGATAGCTTGATATTATGTCACTTTCCAGAGAAATTATGGTTCCTCCACTCGCAACCATCACTTCACACTCTCGTGATGGATATAGGAAACAATTCAATTCCTTAACTATCTTACAATGAATAAAATTATGGGTACTGCCCGAATCAATCAACACTAATACTTTTTTATTCTTGATATGTCCTTCTATTTTGATAGTTTAAGGAGTGGTAACTCCATTCAATGCATTACAAGATATGGTCGGATTCATTTCTTCTTTCTCTAGGGTTTGTTCCTAGTGTATATCCTCTTCTTTTGATGTTTTTTGTTCCTTTTCTTCCTCCTCTTCACAATCTATGTAAAATAATTTCTTCTCAGCACACTTATGACCTTTAGTGTATTTGTTATCACAATTGTAAAAAATCCCTTTTGCTCTTTTTTATTAAAATTGTTGTGGTGTCAACCTTGTAGGTTATGGAAGGCTAGGGGCAACAATATTTCCATCTTTATAGTTGTGAGTGGTAGGCTTCCTGGTTGCCATAATTTTTCTTTCCATTTTTCTTTCCCCTGAATGCTTTCTCCAATGAATTAGGTTCCCAAAGGTGAACCTCATGTTTCATGTTATCCTTTAAATTCCCTATGAACACATCAATCCTATGCTCCTCTAGAATATCTTTTACCCTTATATTCAATTTTTGGAAGTCCTCAATGTGCTCCATCATTGAACCCTTTTGTTTGAGATTTATCAATTGGCTAAAAAATGTGTTACTTTTTGTATCCTGATAATGTGCTATCATTTCTTCCATAAAAATTGCCCAAGTGACAATTTGTTCACGAGATCAAAGCCATTGATACCATACAAACTGATTTGGTTCCAAATATAAAGTTGTAATGTGCACCTTTTGTGTGTTTTGCACATTATGGAGATCGAAATATTGCTCCATCTCTAGTATCAATGTTACGGGATCCTTGTCATCAAAATTCCTCATATGGATCTTTGAAACATGATGGGCCTTCAATCCAACGTTAGATTCTATGAAATCACTATTAACATTTCTTTTGTTCTCATCATGAGTTTTATTTACTACCCTTTCACCATTAGTGAAGATTTCTTGTAGCAACTTTGTCAAATATGTCTTCAAATTTTCCATTTTTTCTTCCATCTTAGCTTCCACATCATTCATATTAGCTTCCACACCTTTCTTTAAACCATTAATCTTAGCTTCCATGTCATTCATCTCAGCTTGCATGTGTTTCTTTAAACAATCCATATTATCTTATGTTACTTTTTGTGAGAGTGAATTTTGTTGCTCTTGGTCTCATAATTTTGATATATCATGTTGCATTTCTTCCTCGTCTTCATGAGTCATGCTAGAGCTTTCAAGTTTCTTACTAGGTGTTTCCAATTTCTTTCCTCGAGGCATCAATTAATGATAATTATGATTCACTGTGACCTTTGAATTCCTTCAAACTAATTTTTCAAACCAACTTATACAAAATTTAAAAAAAAAAAAACTACATGCCTTTTTGTTTTCACTTTGTAGGAGCTTGATATTGAATCTAATGTATCTCTGAAATTTATGATCTCCAAGGTCTGAAATTACAAACTGTGGCAGCCTTCTGAGTCCTATTTCTAATGCCACCAGTCTGATCGAAATTGGATTCTTCAAGAAAACGTTATGCCCAGTCGCCCAAGATGGCCTGATTATACACTTTTTCAGTAGAGAGAACTTTTACGAAGTGCCACATGTCACTGTTTCAACTTTAAGACCTAAAAATGATGCACAAAAAACCACAATCCATTTTCCTTCTGTAACATCTTATGAAATTTAATCTGATACACAAAGAGAAAGTTATGACGATCTTCCCAAGGTCATTTGTTTGGGATGTAATTCGGGAGCCTGAAAAAAACCATAAATTCCTTAGATCATATATCCAAACATATAGTGAGATAAGATCTAAAATTCGGACCCAAGGATCATTGAGAATTTGGCACAAATGGGTTTTTTTTTTATCTTCTAAAACATCGCATAAAAATAGTTATAGCGAAAAATCCACGATGACTAGTTTGGAGCAGCGAAACCCTAGAATCCAAAGCTCTGATACCAAATGTTATGAACTAGCTCACAAAAAGATAGAAAAGATAGATCAATGACTTCAAAATCAACTTCTTCGATGGGGAAACCTCCTTTAAATTACACAAATGAAAAATTCTTGGATGATATAAATGAAAAGACCTCATTTCTATATATAGGAGTCTAAGGGGTCACAATGTAATCAAAGTCGACATAACAATAATAATATAAGGGAAGAACAATAACAATAGTGGGCTTCTATGGGGCACAATAATAACAATATGGGGTCAATAATAACAATAAGGGCTACAATGAAAATAGTAATGGGGGAATCATTAGTATCATAGGGACCTAACACATACCTTTTGTCTTGAAGAGCTTACTGCATTTTCCTTATCCAATTTTACTTTAATTGTAGGTTTGCTTCAAATAGTCCCAAGGGTCTTGATGATATAAAAGAATATTACATCAAGATTCTCTTCCCAAGGTATCTAGTTGTTGCTCCTCTTAAAAATCTTTCTAATTCCTATTCTATTATAACACCTTTCTTCAAACAATCCTTGAATAGGATACCATACTTCTTCCTTATTTATTTATTTCCTTAGCAAGAGTTCTAGTACCTCTATCAATTTTGAAACTACTTAAGTTTTTAATGTGCTCTCAATCCTCAAACTAGGGCTTCTGGTAAGCACACAAATAATATTTTTAATTCTCCAGAAGACGTTGACTAGTATCTTCTTCAATATGTCACACTTTGTTGAACTGAGGAACTACTTCTATCCTTTGGATTCCTTTCGAATTTTCATTCTTGAAGGTGACTTCAACCCTCTCTAAAATTCTGAGGAACCATAGGTCTGAAATTTATACTGTGTATGCTTCTACATGTCCAAAAAAACATATTTTCCTTCACATATTACCTTGTCCCTTCCATGACTGAACTCGGCCTACTAATCCACAATTTTTCCAAGTGTAGGATCCCTACAACTAGCCTTGTTGTGACTTGGTCCTGTACTAGGTCACCTTCATATTTTTGGTCCAGTTATAATTTCATATCGGAGATAAGATATCTTGCAATATTGACTTCGTAGGATTCTTCCTCACATCAGAGCAAAGGAACTAAAATCGGCCTATATTCCAACTTAAGGCTTTCACAAAACTCAATTGTTCTTCCTCATTTACCTGTGCCAAAACAGACCCAAACCAAAGATAAAAACGTGTCCTTCCTTTAACATTTTATTTGCTTAGCTTCCTGAGATATGCAAAGTCTTTCTTGAGAGAGATATTCTCTTTGTTGGATGCTCAGAAAATAACTTTTCATTGCTTGGATTTACTTCTAGATGGCCCAATCATCAAGACTAATATATACAGTCCATTCTTTTTGGATTTTTGGAGCAATGAAAAAACCCTTCTAGTGATCTTCCAGCTACCAATACTCTTGACCTTAACTTTGAAACCATGTTGGAAAATCCATAGGGCATCAATTTAATTTAAATTTTCCTTACTTGACAATTATTTGTGACATTATGTTCTTCTTCATTATTATGCTTATATTTTTATCATCAAATAAATGCCAAAACCATGAAGACTACAATCAGACAAATAGGAACACAAGATATAGGCTTGAAGCTAGGGAAAAAAACCTCCAAATGGGAAAACCCAGAAATAACTTCTCTTATTATAGAATCAATTCAAAGGAGACTTCTAAGACCCAAAACCTAGACCAAGCCTCCCCCCGAAACCCAAGTCAACTAGTTAATCTACAAGGCTAAGTCTCCAAGGACAGTGAAACACGATCTCTTCAAGAGGAGAGCTCTTTTGGCCTTTTGATATTACCAAGCCATTATGTAACACTTCCTGCACTTTCTGACCTAAGGTAACCCTAGAAACCCTAGGGTACTTGCATGTGTTACCAATAGAAGGAAAATTTCATACTTTCAAGCTTTGTTAGGGCTTCTTCCTTGCTTCACTATCCTTTTCCTTGATTTTCAAGGCCTTCTCATTCTTCCTCAAACTTGAAGTCAAATCCAAGATGTGTATATTTGAGTGTGTGTCAAATGGGTCAAATTGCCTCCTTTTTATAGCCCTCCAAGAGGCTTGAATAACCCTCTCTAAGCCAACTTCTCCTTGGCTAGATGACTTGTTTTGGGGAGCCTTCTAGACACTTATATAATCAAAAATATTTTTCCTTTTTCTTGATACAAGTGCCCAAAAGAGTCTTTTATAATATGAAAAGGAATATTGACTCATGAAAAACCCTAGGAGCATTCAATGGATAGTTGACCTAATGACAAAGTGATTTGAGCTTGAAACCCATGCTTTACAAAAATCATTTTCTTTCTTCTTTTAATAGATACATAGAAATTACATAATGTCATGAGTCAAATGACAATTATGAAGACCGAAACTAGTTACATTCTCCAACAAGGACAGGGAAAAATAATATCTTTTGATTTGGGAATTTAGCGCCTTTGGGATTCTCTGGCTCTTTAAGAAGCTTCTAGCCAAGTAGTAGAGTGAGGCATTAATACTTAGACACATTTATCCTCCTTCATACCACTAATAAAACATTCCTTTTGTAAGGTATCTAACATGCCTTTATTATATAAAGTGACTTTCTCAAAAGAGATGATTTTTTCAACTATACCAGGTTGTTTAAGCTTGGTTAGACGACCCAAATAGTGAGTGTCTAGTTCAAAACTTCCATAGAGGTACAAGAAAAATTGTATCCAAGCAACATAACCCTAATAGGATTTATTATGCCATTGTTAACATTGAAATCATTTGGGATCTATGTAAAGGATACCAATACAAATTTTAATTAAGTAATGTAGGTACAACTAATGTTCCATCTGAGTGACCCAACTTGTGGAGTCGAAGTCATACAAAATTATTTAGATCTACTTTAAGGAGTTGATGCCACATTTGCGTCATAAGATCACAAACTAATTGATGTCATGGGATTGGATTATTCAACTCCCCTTGGTTAGGAATGCTAGTCCTTGAAATGATTGTACATTTCCATAAGTTCGGATAACTATCCTAGTATTCAGGTTTGTTGAGCTTGGTGTTAATGAAAGAAAAAAAATTCTTCGAAGAG
The DNA here is from genome assembly GCA_031772625.1 of Pinus tabuliformis. Classification (NCBI taxonomy): domain Eukaryota; kingdom Viridiplantae; phylum Streptophyta; class Pinopsida; order Pinales; family Pinaceae; genus Pinus; species Pinus tabuliformis. Next base: position 781,157,975 of record CM062805.1, read on the forward strand.
GTGGAGATGTAGCCTAGTTGGTGTCACAACTACTCACACAAAGTTTCCAAGGTGGAGACTTGGTTGGTGATGTCATGGTTACTAGTAGCCATAGGGATGGGAGTCCACAAGAAAAAAGTGGTCAAAGAGTGGTGCCAAGGCGATTAGTTCCTCCTTCTAGATTTGTGACATAATCATTGGGTAATGGGGCAAGCAGTTCAATTAAAAAAGCCTTATTGGAGAGAAGTACCATTACGATGAGTGTGACACAAGGAGTATATTGATATAGGTCCCAAATAATGGTGTGGAGAGGATCCAAAATTTGTATTTTTTACTCCTAACTTGAATAATATCGTGTTGACTAATTTTTCAAATTTTCAATTGAAATCATGTGGGAAATTCATTGACTTTTAGTAGGAAGCAGGTTTTCTAGAGACCGAGTGTGAAAATTTTCATGATATCCCCCTTTGTTTGAGTTTTCCAAGGATGGCACCAAGAAGTATAATTTCAAGGGTCCTAAGGGCAAGGGAATTCTAGATTCTATAACTCTTTGATATACATGTAGCATCCAAAAAGTGTACCTGACCTAATTTCTCAAGGCTCTAACTATGAAGGCTCAACCATACCCTTATCCATACTGTCCAATTACTTAGGTACTAAAGAGTAATATTCTCAAATGCTATTCTTGATGCTGCTATAGTAGTAAGATGTTTGGTCATATTAACTAAGGTTGTTTTAGGAAACCTAAAACTCTTTCACTATACCTATTGATACATGCAAGTGAAACTCCATATAAAAGTGTTATCTAATGTGGTACTTCCCAAAGAGGTACCAACATGGGCTACAAAGGTTTCTAATTAAGTGAACCCTCATGTATTTACTACGTTTGTGCTTCCCATACACAATTTTACTTATTGAATGATAGATCATTGTGTTATTTATAGATGTTGACACATGTCTCTAGCCTTAAAAAAAATCCTCTAAAATTTGTGCTCATGAAAGTGATTTGATACCATTTGCCATGTTCTTTACTAGAAAATTGAAATATGTAGAGTAGAAATAATATATTTTACCTAGGTTTACTATAAAAAAAAGATAGATTGAAACCCAAAATAGCCAAAAAAGGAACCAAAATAACATGATAATGTTATACCTTTATCACTAGAAGTAATGTTCCCTTGCCTCTTCAATGAGGAAACATCTAACTAAGCAGAGATTTGATTACAAATAATTTCATAATACATCTCATTAAATTGCTTCTACTTATGTATATAGTAATATTTACCTTCTAGGAATATTCTAGAGAAGGATCTTTCTAGTAGAAATAGCTTGCTAGTAAGTCTTCTTAAATTTTTTTCTCTCGCACTACTACATAAATCTTATTTACTAGAGATGGCCTCCATACATAGAAATACATAGCGACCTATGTATATACTTAAAGGGTTAACAAGTTTAGGACCTTAAAGAAATATCATGGTCCTTCTACACAAATGTGTGACAAACCTTACCAAAAGACTCACCATTTTGAATACCATCAACATGATGCACAATTTGAGATATACTAATGACATCCTCGAAAATAGGAGAGGAACCCAAAGCATGTTAAAAAACCACCATTGGAACATGATATGCACAATCCAAACCCATATCTCTCGTATTTTTGTAAGCTATAACCCATTGAGGAAAATCACACAAAATGTGACTAGTAGCATCATAGAAGCAACATTTGTTTAAGATTTTCACAAAATCCAAGATTATAGAAAATGTAACCTTTCACACATCAAAGAGACTTGGTTAGGAAGATCCTCGATAAAACTTAAAGGAACCAATGTGTGAGGAACCCCTTCTCTATCTAAGGTTTTTCAGCGCATCTCATGATAAATCCCCACTAGTATCCTAAATAGCTTTCAAAATATCAACACATACAAGGTGAGGAGGTAAACTAGCTAGGCATACCCACAACAACTAAAATTCCAAAAAATATAAGTATGGGGGATTTTCGCAGTGCATTATATTAGATATCATTTTTGGGATTCAACTGCGTTAAGTAAGTCATTCAAAGTATGACCATTTCCATGAGAGGTAGTCGTAAAGTGACTAATTTCTCATGATTTTTGAATAGTTCACTTAGCACTCATTGCATCGGGTGATGCTCACAGGGGTGAAGAAGTGGGATGGAAACTAGTGAAATGTGGAGAACGAATCACATAGCATCAATCATCACTTCCGGGGCTTGCACCGGTAACCAGGACTTCCCAGGAGGTCACCCATCCCAGAACTCCTCTGGCTCAAGCGCGCTTAACTGTAGAGTTTTTCCCCACAATCAAGCCCACTTAGCTTGCTACCCCATTTGCAAAACCTTAGCAAGTATTGTGCCTCATGAACCATTCAGGTAGAGATCCCTTGACTCTTTTTGAATTTAAGTATGGGGGATTTTCGCAGTGCATTATATTAGATATCATTTTTGGGATTCAACTGCGTTAAGTAAGTCATTCAAAGTATGACCATTTCCATGAGAGGTAGTCGTAAAGTGACTAATTTCTCATGATTTTTGAATAGTTCACTTAGCACTCATTGCATCGGGTGATGCTCACAGGGGTGAAGAAGTGGGATGGAAACTAGTGAAATGTGGAGAACGAATCACATAGCATCAATCATCACTTCCGGGGCTTGCACCCGGTAACCAGGACTTCCCAGGAGGTCACCCATCCCAGAACTCCTCTGGCTCAAGCGCGCTTAACTGTGGAGTTTTTCCCCACAATCAAGCCCACTTAGCTTGCTACCCCATTTGCAAAACCTTAGCAAGTATTGTGCCTCATGAACCATTCAGGTAGAGATCCCTTGACTCTTTTTGAATTTAAGTATGGGGGATTTTCGCAGTGCATTATATTAGATATCATTTTTGGGATTCAACTGCGTTAAGTAAGTCATTCAAAGTATGACCATTTCCATGAGAGGTAGTCGTAAAGTGACTAATTTCTCATGATTTTTGAATAGTTCACTTAGCACTCATTGCATCGGGTGATGCTCACAGGGGTGAAGAAGTGGGATGGAAACTAGTGAAATGTGGAGAACGAATCACATAGCATCAATCATCACTTCCGGGGCTTGCACCCGGTAACCAGGACTTCCCAGGAGGTCACCCATCCCAGAACTCCTCTGGCTCAAGCGCGCTTAACTGTGGAGTTTTTCCCCACAATCAAGCCCACTTAGCTTGCTACCCCATTTGCAAAACCTTAGCAAGTATTGTGCCTCATGAACCATTCAGGTAGAGATCCCTTGACTCTTTTTGAATTTAAGTATGGGGGATTTTCGCAATGCATTATATTAGATATCATTTTTGGGATTCAACTGCGTTAAGTAAGTCATTCAAAGTATGACCATTTCCATGAGAGGTAGTCGTAAAGTGACTAATTTCTCATGATTTTTGAATAGTTCACTTAGCACTCATTGCATCGGGTGATGCTCACAGGGGTGAAGAAGTGGGATGGAAACTAGTGAAATGTGGAGAACGAATCACATAGCATCAATCATCACTTCCGGGGCTTGCACCCGGTAACCAGGGCTTCCCAGGAGGTCACCCATCCCAGAACTCCTCTGGCTCAAGCGCGCTTAACTGTGGAGTTTTTCCCCACAATCAAGCCCACTTAGCTTGCTACCCCATTTGCAAAACCTTAGCAAGTATTGTGCCTCATGAACCATTCAGGTAGAGATCCCTTGACTCTTTTTGAATTTAAGTATGGGGGATTTTCGCAGTGCATTATATTAGATATCATTTTTTGGATTCAACTGCGTTAAGTAAGTCATTCAAAGTATGATTGAGGAATAAAAATGCTTGAACTATAGCAAGAGGGTTAGACAAACTTCAACATAGCACAAGGGACCTTTCTGTAATATAGCCCCACCTGATCCTATATACACTCAAAAATAAAAGAGGTAAAACCTCTCTTCAAAGGGGAAATTTCAACTTAGAAAAGGAAAGCATAAATTTCACCAAGGAAACCGCAAATTTCACCAAGATAGAGATACACCTTACAAAGAGAGGGTCTTCACCCACAAAAGTAACCAAAGAGGTATTTATCCCCCATTATCTCAACTTCTTTAAGAATCCACTCAAATAGAAGATTGATTTCCTTTCCTCAATTTTAGACTTGAAATTAATGTATTTGCGAAATCCAATAATGAACATACTTATAAAAAAAACTCTAGAACCATTGACAACCCCAAACCAGGGTCCATCACCATTGCTCTACCACTAGAAGACTTGAATAAATAACCCTCACTATAAACTCTAACACCTCCAATCTTCATTGAGCCCTCATTGTTGTGTAATATAATAATAATAATAATAAGAGTAATAGTAGCAGTAGCAGTAGCAGCAGCAACAACAGTAGTAGTAGTAGTAATCTAATTTTAAAGTCATGACCAAGCCAAACACCAAATTGGTGTATGATACCCCCTTGTATGTGGGACAAGGGACCCCTATCCACAAAGGATTTGAATGTTAAGTCTATGGATGTGTACATGTTCTACCCCCTGTAGATTTAAACATGTAACTTTGCAGAAGGAAGCACACATTCTTAAGCACTAAACCTACTCAAGCTTCATATTGCATAACTCATTATTAACATGTACATTGAAAAATTGATCCTATGCAAAATTGACTCAAATTCTTTTCATTTATATACATATGTGGGTGTGGGTGTGTGAAAGAAACTAATTATTATTTAGTTTCTATTTAAAAAAAAAAAAAAAAAAAAAAAACTTTTTAAATAAACATGTAGAGATTTGTATTAATAAAAAAATTGGTTACAAGGCCAAAAACTTTTCATATTCCAATCTTCCTTGCAGGTATGAAATTGAGCATGAAGGCTCAATCCAAACCTTTAAGCTAGTTCCCCATGACATAAAAATTTCAGTTTCTTTCCAACTAAAGTTTTTCCAAAAAACCCCCATTATCCACACATTTACATTCTATTATTCACTACTTTTTTTTAGTCTCACTTATTTTTTTCGTTAGTGAAATACCTTTTCCTTTATTTCCAACTTGAGTCCAACCCATGTTTCTGCTAATTCTGATGGATCATTCTTTAGCAAGTAAATTTTGTTATTTTGTAATTCTTCCTCATCCACTTGATCTACCCAGGAAGATGATTTTCTAGAAAACTTCCTTGTGGATTCCAGAGAGGATCCATGTTCCACGGGGGTTTGCTTCTTTTCCACTTTCACTAAGTCTAAAGGATCCTCACTAGCATGTGTTTTTTCATGTCTGACTTTTGTTGTCGTTGATGCATCTTTAGCAGTATTTTTTTCTTACTTTTCTTCTAATTCTTTCTTATCCCAAGACTCTTCCTCTTTGTATACCGTATAGTGATCGCCCTGAGTTGTTTCCACCATTTGGGACTTCAATTCTTTTTCTGATCTTTGCTATTTCGTGAAATCTTTGGGCAATTTTTAATTACATGCCTTGTTCATAGCATGCTCTACACCGGAATAAAAAAATTTCATAGTCGAGAATTTGGACCCAAACATAGTTTGGAGCCATCAAATTAATCTCATTGCGAGAAACCTTGTTTAGGTCCATCTCCACATATATTCTAGCATAAGTAGTCTTATAAAAAATTTCAATTTCAGGTATGTGGCAATAAAATTTTCCTAACACAATCCCAATAGAAGATAGCAATGGAAGATTCCAAAGATGGAGGGGAAGGTTTGAAAGTGTTACCCCAATGAGAACCCTAGAGATTGATGTCATTATCAAATCAAAAGTGGGAATCCATGGTTGCATGAAGAGACCAAAATTATCCCAAAATCACAACCTCGCTTTGTAAATGGCCTTCTTGTCCTCAATATTGTCAAAAACCACAACAAAATAACCTTGTGCCAATGGATAAATATTCAGTTCATCTATCGAAAGAGGTTTCTATGTCTCAGAGATCCATTTGTGCATATCTATTAGCCGTAGCTAAAACCCATTAAACCTGCAAACCAAACCTTGCTGCACAAAATATTTTTCATAATTGAAATCTTCCTCATCCATAGGAACATTGAGGGAAGGAACTTCTTGAACCAGTGAAAGACTAGAACTAAATTTTAGCACGGAACAATATGAAACCAAAAAAGAGCTTGCCTGACCAGAAACCATACCTACAAGAGAGACTATATTTTTCACTAGATCACTAAGATTCACCATTGAACGAAGTGCAGAAGAGATCTACAAAAATTTTACGCAATCAAAGCATAGATTGGTCGGCTAGAGAAAAACCCTAGCCACAACAAGAGTTTTCAAAGCTCTGTCTATTCTTCTAATAAGTTTTCCCTAATATTATTAAGAATTTACATTAAATTTACTAATAATATATAATATTAGATTAAAATTCCATAAACTCTTCAATTTAAAATTGTAAAAATTACTTATTTTATTAATATAATTAAAAAAAATTAAAAGCAATATTCAATTAATTTTAAATATTAATATGAACTAAATACTAAAATTGATTCATAGAAAAATAAAGAATATTATAGATAAGTAGATGAAAGAGAAAAATTGATTCACAATTTTAGAAAAGTAAAGAATACACCGGTGAAAACGATGTCTCAAACATTATTTTAAAAATATATAATAATTTATAATTATTAAAAAAATAATGATTATCTCTCTCATATATATATTTTTAAATGAGAGAGTTAAAAATATTTAATGAAGTGTTAAAGGAAATTAATGATCATTCCTCATGTTTAAATCTAATGCAATGTTCAACCATAGGTCATGTACTCATGCATAATCACATACCATAAAAACTGAATTGAAACTCACACACCAAGCATATGCACATAAAAACTCAGAAAATGATTAATTAATAAACAAAATAATTACAAGAGAACTCATGGCCCAATGATTAGCCTCTCATTCCCCACACTCACTCACACACTTCTAGATGCATACATGCCTCATGGCTCACCTCGATTTATACAAATGGATTAGAACCCAAGGTAGGTTCTAAATCGCTAAACTAACTCCAAAAATATCTTTCATATCCATAAAATCTCTCATCCAATCCCTTATCCCTAAATAAAAGCTAACTAATCCATAATCTTCTCAAACCTTCCACAATACTATTGAATCTTCTCATATTTACAAGAATTATCATTCTCTCCTAAAAACTATAGAAAAATACAATAATTAATTAAATCCTAGCTTTCTAAACTAACTCCCTAAGTAAACACTTAACATAGATTAGATGCATCTGCATCAGACTCCCCAGGTAAAAGAAAATCATGGTCTCCCTACCATTAATCTTCAATAGATAATAAAACTCCGCCTAGATCCCAAACTTTTTTTTGTCGCTGATCAATTACTTTTTCATATTGTTGATGTTCTGTGACTTTCTTTTCCTGTCTTCCAGGTTTCCAAACTTTATACTGGAGTTGTCCTCCCTTTTCGATTATGTATATTTGTGTAGTGAGATGTATCTTATTGTTATCCTTGCTTTTTCTTTGTTCAATCAACATCTTCTGAGATTCTTTCAACATCAACTTCTTCATTTCTTCAATTTCAATATCTAACTTGTTTTTTGGTTGGTGTGCATTATTGTTTGTTTGTTAAACTTTGTTGTCGATCTCTACAGTTCCGTTGCGCCAAATTTCTTGATTTGAAGGCTTGTTGTCACACTCTAACTTTGGATTGTCTAGCCATTCTTCTAAGAACTTCAGTTTTGCTACAATATCTTTCATGTTGACATTTGGCCCATCATTTTCCAATTCATCAGCAACTTGCTTCATTTCTGTATCAATTTGTTGTTTATCAACATATCCTGCATCCACACACCAATGGTTAGATTTAAAAACATGAGGTTTGACAGATGAATTTGCCTTCAGGTCTTCATGTTGGTCTTCTGAACAATTTGTAGCGTTGTGTGTGGGAATCGAACCCACACTTACATCATCATCTTCGTCACCAAGCAACGATCCTTGCTCTAGTTCAAAAAATATATATGTTTGTCTAGTGTTTCTTTGTTTCCAAATTTTTTAATTTATGCTTCTTTCGTCTTTCCATCAATTGTTTAATTGGCCATTTAACTGTGTTCTTTATTACCCATTCGTGTCTCTATCTTTGTAAGAACTCCATTAATATGTCAAGTCATGACTTTAATTAAGCAATCTCTTTCTCGTCGTCACCAATGCCAATTGTTATGGCATCATCATGTCCTTTCTCTGGAATCTGCATCTTAATTTTCTTCTCCTTTCATGAACTTCACCTTGTTCACTGTAACATGCAATTGAATCACGGTACCAAGTTGTCTCCTATAAACTTGGCCAATGGTTCATTTCACTTGGACCTTACTCCTTAGCACTTCTTTCTCCTCTATTTACTGCAAACAACAATTGTTGTAACTCGTCAAATTGCCTTTACAATGAATAGAGTTTTTGTGTGTCGGGCTTCGCCGATCATGCACCCATTACAATCAAAGGCTCAAACTTTTTGACTTGACTTTATGACTATTGATTTCCTTTTGACCCGGACACTTAATTTAACCTTAACTTTTACATCAATGGATCTTGACTTGAATTTTACATTAAAACATTCTCAAAAGCTTAGATTTATCTTGACTTGACAATAATTGACTTATTTCTTCAATTTTGACTTGATTAAAAATCTTCGCACACTTAAAATAATGTACTAAACTCTTTTCACTTCATTACATATAAATATTTACTTCAACCTTGATATTAGTACATTAATTATCCCACTTCTTATATCATAAAAATCCATTTCAAAAAACCTCAAATATAATGTAATTTAATGAACACTTATTCTCTCACCTTCCACTAATCCTCTCTCATTCGTACATTACCTTAATTTTCTTCCTAAAGAGTATGTATTATGTCATACCATATGAAGGCACACTTCACCATTCAACTTTTAAATATATACCTTCTCCACTTTCTTAAAATGATCACCGTGAGCATCCCCTGAATTTTATTTTAAACGACCTGAAAAAAATTTGGTGAATGTTCTACCATTTTGGCTTACACAAATATCCGCACTCTTCCACGGAGGGCTTTCAAACAGGATTAGTAGGAGAGGTCAAGGATTGCCCCGCAACATCTATTTTGAACTCTAGATCACTCAAGTCAAATTCAACGCTGGTTAACGTTAGCGAGTGGTTGTTGAGTTGATGCAGCAAACAACCTGGTAAGCAGCCGACTTGCCGAACTTCTCACACGGTTACTAGAAAAAACACTTGCCGAACTTCTCACACGGTTACTTCATAGATGGCTAAACTTCCTCACATAGAAAAAACAACACTTGCTAGGGGTAAACTTCCTCGCCCATTTCAAAAAAGAAACTTGCTAGGGTTCAACTTCCTCTCACATAAAAAACGTTCTTACGCTACACATCTGCTCATGTGCAGGTTCAACGCAATTCACCACAAATTTTCTACGGATGCTGCTCACACAATGGATAACCACGACTTTGCAATGTAGTAAGCTTGCATACTTTGATGTTCCAACTTTAATATCAAAATTGATGCAGTGCTCAATAGGTTTTGTACTCATAAGCACTGAATTGAAATTCACATACCAAGCATACGCACATAAAAATTCAGAAAATGTTTAATTAATAAACAAAATAATCACAGAGAACTCATGGTTTAATGATTAGCTTCTCATTCTTCACAGCAACTCACACACTTCTACATACATACATGTTTCATGGCTCACCTCTATTTATACAAATGGGTTAGAAACCAAGGTAGGTTCTAGATCCCTAAACTAACTCCAAAAATATCTCTCATATCCATAAAATCTTTCATGAAATCCCTTATCCCTAGATAAAAGCTAACTAATCCAAGATTTTCTCAAACCTTCCACAATATTCTGGGATCTTCTCCTATTTACAGAATTATCATTCTCTCCTAAAAACTATAGAAAAATACAATAATTAATTAAATCCTAACTTTCTGAACTAACTCCCTAAATAAACACTTAATCTAGGTTAGATGCATCTGCATTAAAAGAGATTAATAATCATTATTAAAAAAAATAATGATTATCTCTTTCATATATATTTTTTAAATGAAAGAGTTAAAAATATTTAATGAAGCATTAAAAGAAAGTAGTTTATATTCACAAACGTAAAAAGAAATTGTTTTAAATAATATAATGAGAATGATTACTATTTAACTTATTTAAATTGGTTTGAGAATGATTACTATTTAACTTATTTAAACTGGTTTGGAAATTTTATTTTTTAATAAATAAAAATTAATTTTAAATAAAATTTATATATTTTTTTATTAGATAGGAAAATTCTAAAAAAAAAAAAAAAAAAAAAATTACGCAGAAATGATAAATTATTAAACCATTTTGAATATATATATATAATATTTGAAAATATAAATATTTTATAGAAAACTACGTGATGTGGTGCATTAGGGCCATGTGAAGAAAAATATGACCTTACGTTCATGTTATGTTGGCTCATATCTTTACGAATCTAATTTGTACAGATTTGGTAGACCAAGTTGGTTATTGCCGAGCCTCTAATATTTTGTCATGACATCGATTTATAAAATGTTAACGTTTTATAAACTAATATATAATTTATTTAAAAAGATTATTTTTATTTTATAATAAACCATAAAATATACTAAATACAATATATCCACATTGCAATGTGTACATGGAGTATAATTTATTTAAAAAGAATATTTATTATAAAAACATTATTTTTATTTTTATAATAAAAAATAAAAAATACTAAATACAACATATACATGGAGTATAACCTACTAAAGGCAATATTAAACATAACATGGAAGTACGGAGGACAAAGATGGCTCAACTAACTAGATTGGCCATTTTTCACACTTAAAAATGTTAACTAAATTAAAGCCTAAACTAAAATCTCAACCAATCTAGTACTACCAATTTGGCTAAGGACGTGTGGTTGTATTGCATTATTTTATGCACAGATGAAGACAAATAACATAAAAGAAAAGGATGTGATGGATATTAAAGTGCAGCAAAAACATTGAAAATATATGAAGTTGATGCGTGGAAAACCTTGAACCATGGAAGGATACATCAAATCAATTCAAGTAGATATTTTAGGAAATCTTCAATCAAATCAAAAAGATATTTAAAAACGAAATAGGAATCCATAAAGCAGCAGGGAAAGACTTTGGATAAATCTAGTTTTGGGTTACAAGAACTTTTAAATAAAGGCTAATATCAAAGTAAAATATGACACTATCACATACGCTTTTATGAAATTGTAGATTATGATGTATTTTAAAAATTCTTTATTTAATATATAAATTTAAGTTATCAAAATAATTAAATTATTGGAAAAGTTACACTTTAAAATTACTTTATGAAATTGTAAATATTTATTAAAAAATATTTAATAGTAAATTTAAATCATTATAAATATTTATTATGTTTTGAAAAATATTTAATATGTAAATTTAAACTTAAATTATCAAAACAAATTAAATTTAATTCTCTAAAAATGTTAGACTTAAAAATGATAGGGGTAAGAATTTTTGAAACCATTCACTGATATATATATATATATAAACAAATGAGTAACTTAGGATGGTTTACTCTAAAATGAGTATAGGTATTTATAAGGATGATTATAGAATATTATCACTTTTTAAATTATGTTAATGAGGTTAAAGAATAATTTCAATTAAATCGTGAAGTATTTTATTTTTCTAAAGATTTAAATTTTGAATTTCATAATTACTAATTAAACTTTTTTTAATAAATCATTAAGCATTATTATGATAAAAAATATGAAGTAATTAAATTATAAATCAAAATTAGAATATTTAAAAACCAAATAAAATTAAGTGGAAGTTGTAAACAATATTAATGATATAAAAATATAAGTTAGAAAGTAATAATATAAAAAAAGGCCAGGGTATATATTTACTACCACATTAGAGATTTAAAACAGTTAGTTTTGATATATATTTTTTATTCGGCATCAAAATTTGTTGTACTTTTATTTTTATTATTTTATTTATAATTTATTTATAAATGTTAATCATATATATATATATATAAGATAGTAAAAAATATACTAATATATGCAAAAATAATCAGGGAATTATGTTTGAAGAAATTTAGAAAAAGAAGGAGAAGAAATGATCCACTTACTATTCATGTTATTGGAAACTTAGCTAGCTTAATGTCAATTAGAATTGCAACTAAAAAATACGTTCACCTCATTATACCAAATCTAACAAACAATATCAACAATCTTTCAATTCAAAATACTCTAATTAACTTAAGAGTAGTCATTGACTTAATGACAATGATAATAAAATATATAAATATATGAAATCTTTGACCAACGGTACAATCTTAAAATTAGCAAATAGATTAAGAGTGAAACTAAAAGATGTTACTGAAGACATTATTTTCTCCTTGGATTCATGGGAAATTCCAATAGATTTCTTAATTCTACAACCTAAATCAAATCTAGGTGGATATCCTTCAATTCTTGGAAGAACATGGTTTGCTACAACCAATGCATTTATTAGTTGTATATCAAGAATCATGACTATTTCAAAAGGTAGTGAAATCAAACAAATCACACTTTATTGCCATGTTAGATCCTTAAGTGAATTGCAACAAACGTCTTGGCTTGAAGAAAAAAATTAAGAAGAAGAAGTAATTCAACCTCTTTTATTTATTACTCAAGCTATTACTTTTAGAAAAGAAATAGATGTAACTTTACTTCATAATTTTAGTTCGAATCTAGATATTATAGAATGATTGGAAACAACTTAGTATATTGTTACAAATCATCTTTTAGGACAAAATTTTAAAAAAGTTACATAATGAAATCTTTACAATCTTTATTTCAAACTAAGTTTCTTGTAAATTCAATGGTAATTTTTTAAATAAAACTATTGAAATTGATCCTCAAAAGTACTTGAATATCAATTCTATTTTGGAAGCATCTCAACAAGATCAATTACTTCAATTGTTAAGAAAATATTCTAAAGCATTTGCCTAAGATTACACAGATATGCAAGGTATCCATCTGAATACATCCATACATCATATCTCTATAGAAGAAAATGCTAAACCTATAAGACAACCATAATGAAGATTAAAAAATGTTAAAAGAGATACGGAAAGAAGAATTTCAAATGTTGATAAATGTGGATTTTACTTATCTTATTTTTTGTAGTTACTGGCTTTCCATTTGGTTGCAGTCCATAAAAAATAGCAAAATGGTGAATCTATTCAACTATAGAGAATTAAATAAAGTAAATTTAAAGATTAATTTCCCCTACCATTTATTCAGTAAGTCTTGCACATTAGCTAGGAAGAATTATTTTTTTTTCCTAAATGGATTTAATGGTTATAATTAGATTAAGATAGCTTTAGAAGACCAAGATAAAATAAATTTTGCATGTCCTTGGGGGACATACACTTACAAGGTATTACCCTTTGGCCTATGTAATGCACCAATTACATTTCAAAGGGAAATCTTAGCTATCGTTGGTGATCTTATACATGTATGTGTAGAAGTTTACATGGATGACTTTTTAGTATACGAAAACTTTTTTGAAGAAGATTTGATTAAATTATAAAAAGATTTGATAAAATGTATAAAAACAAACTTATCCCTTAGCAATGAATTTTTTTTTATGTTGTTATTGGAAGGAATTGTACTTGGACATCATGTATCTTTTATAGGGATAACAATAGATCTAGCCAAAATTCAAATCATTGTTAAATTGGCAATACCATCAATTCAATGATATGTGGGAAGTTTCCTAGGATATGCAAAGCTCTCTTATTGTTGATTTATAGAACATTTTAGTAAAATAGCTCTACTATTGTTTAAGTGACTTGCCAAAGATGTCAAAATTTCTTGGGATGCTAATTGTCAAACTTCCTTTGAAAATCTTAAAGAAAATTATCTACAACAACAATACCAAGGGGGGCTAATTGGGAATTGTCATTCCATATCTCTACATTTGCATTTGATACTAGTAATAGTAGTATTAGGTCAAAAATAGAATCTTCAAAACTATGATATCTAGTTTATTAGTAAAAAGAAAGCTCCTATTGAGCTCAATTATATTGTTACTAGAAAAGAGTTGTTGGAAATTGTTCATGCCATCAATAAAGGTCAACATTATATCACTCATTATGAGATATTTATCTATAAAGACCATTCTACCATTAGGTATTTGATGAATAAAACTATTACTAATGGTATAGTAACAAGATGGTTATTATTACTGCAAGAATTCAATATTATTGTCATAAATTCACTTGGAAGAGAAATTTAAGTTTCAAAATTTATTTCATGTCTTAATAATCCTCGTGCGATTGTTTTAATCTTTGATACTTTTCTCGATGAAAATTTATTTTCTATATCCATTAAAACTCCACGGTTTGTTGACGTAGCAAATTATCTATCTTCAGGGAATTTACCACCACATTTTATACCAAAAGAAAAACATATATATAATTAAATAATGTGTTATATATTCATGGATCAAAGGAGACCTTTCTTACATAGGACTAGATTTTATAATTAAGAGGTGTTAGAGAATATGGGATTTTAGATATTTTATAATCTTGTCATAATGAAACTTGTGATGGGAATTTTGAAAATAAGATAACTAGTTTCAAAATACTTCCTCTAGGATATTACTGTAAAACTATTTTTAAAGATGCCAAGAAATATGTCAGAAGTTGTGATAATTATTAGTGGATGAGTCATCGAGTAACTTTTGATGAAATGCCCCTGCAACCACTAGTTCTTTTAGAGCCCTTTGAGAAACTGGCGCTTGAATTTATGGGTTGTATTGATCCTCCTTTAGAAGGAAAAAGGTACACCTTAGTACATATTGATTATGTTACTAAATACATAGAAGCGAAAGAATAAACATAAACAATAGAATAAGAAATATTTAATTTCCTTTTTGAAGATATTTTTGTAAGATATTTTTGTAAGATTTGGGGTTCTGAGGGAAATTGTTACTAACTAAGGAGCACAATTTACTTCTAAACTTGTGCAAGGAATAGTACATAAGTATAAAATAAACCATGAAAGCCTCCTCATTATCATCCATGGGCCAATGGTCAAGTGGAGTCAACCAACAAAACTTTGGAGACAATTATGACCGAAACAATTCAACTCCGTCGAAGGGATTAGTCAGACATAATTCGAAAAGTTTTGTAGGATTATAAAACAACCTAGAAAAGTACTACTAGTTTTACTCCTTATGAGCTAGTATATGGTAAGAAAATCCTTTTTTTATCGAGTTTCAAGTTCAAACTTTGATATTAGTAGTTGAACTAGGATTGAACCTAGCAGAGGCACATAAACAAAGAATTATGCAAATGAATGCATTAAATAAAATTAGACAATAAATTTTTATAGAAAACTAATTTAATCAAGCAACAAAGGAAAAAAAAGCCATAAGTTTATTAAGAAAAATCAATTTAATGTTGGCAATTGGACCTTACTCTTTGACTCCAAGTTAAGGATTTCAAGCGTAAGTTCACCACTGACTGGCTTTGTCCTTATGAGTTAAAAGAGTCTTATACAATGGTTCTATAAAGATAAATATGATGGATGAAGAAGGAGTTTATTTTGTGGTCAATGGTCATAGACTAGAAATATACAAAAAACCTATCAATCACGATGAGTTTATTTTCCCAATATTTCAGTAAGCATGATGCAATTTGTAGGTAAAGGTAGTGATACTCCTGCCCCTCTTCCATCATAAATTTCCTTTTCAAGTAAAAAAAATAAGGGAGAAGAAATGTACTAGAAAAAAAAGCAATAAATTGTTTAGTTGTGAAAATATAGGTTTCTAACACAATTTAAACTCGAATTTTCATTGGAAGACCAAGAAATTGGTCCATGGATATTCTCAATTAAAAATATACCAAGTGATTTTTACTTTGTACAATATTATTAGTGATTTCAATGAATATCAAATATTGGTATAAAAATGATACTTGTAAATTTGAACATGTCTTATTATTTCCTTTTGAAGAAGCTCAAAAACTATTGTTTATATACTTGTACAAAGCATTACATTTCCAACTAACAATACAACACTCTATTTTGAAGTCTTCAAGAGTTTTGTCTCTAATCCAAATCATAACTAAAAAGAAGGCTACAAGATCATTTATCCTTGCAAAGCACAAGAGCAATCCAAGAATTGTGATCATCATCCATTTCAAGTAGAGAAAGAGCACATATGTATTCATCAACAAAGCATGAAGATCATTAGCATACAAATGAAAGATTAAAGACTCACAATAATCGTCTAAGGAAATAACAACATTATTCCTATGGTATAAAAAGTATGTTAAGGATTCCTAAATTTCTTTAGATTTGTTAAGAATCTAAAATTAGAACTTAATGATAATATCTTTTTGTGTACCTATTTCCTATATCCTAGAGTTTTTCCTAGAAGGTTTGGTGGTATTAACCCAAAATTCCAATTTTAATTTACAATTCAAATAAAAACCTTTCGTATTTTCATTTGAAATAAGTTAAGGCTATTTTCTTGTTACCGTTGTAAGTATCAACAAATAATTAATAAACTTTGCAAATAAACCTATCCAATATTATCTATTATATTTGTCATTATCCACTGCTCTGATGTCCTATTATCCCTACATAACTTTACTACCTCACTACATATCCTTATTACTCAATTGCTCTATAGTCTCATCATTACTTCATTCACACTCATGGCTATTCATTATATTTTTCATTACAAGACACTCATGAAATGACTTTCAAACTAAGCCAAGTAGCCTCTATGATTTGAACATTCTCTTTTGAAAAATACATACTTTGTTTTTAAAGCTTTAAATTCGTTGTTTTATCTATATTCTGCAACCCTCATACTTCGAGTTGCATTGCCATCACAAAATCCATGAAATATCTCTGGAGTCTCCTTGGAAAAAAATCATTAATTACTAACTCAAGTTGTTGTTTGTGTGGAAGGCGAAGCTACAGGGTGTTGTGTTGTTCAACAACCCCCCATTTATTGATTTAATAGTTAATATTCTATTAATAAATGGGGGCCCTTTATAAAAAATCCTCCAAGAAAAACTTAGTACTTAAGCGCTTTCTTTTTGAAAATTTTAGAAATAAATTAACATATCAAGTCAAATCCCTTTAAGACTAGCAATTCTCGCTTTATTGCATATCATTGGACCATGTGTGTCAAAGGTTAATTAACAACCGGGATCTGCGAATTGCAATGGAAGGTATCACCGTAATAGAATTAGGATATCATTGAACTTTCCATTTAAAGCTAAGACTTAAGGCATTTCTTGTAAAAAGAAGTGCCTATCGCAATTGCATATTGACTTTCACGAAAAGCACAACTCACAAAGTTGTTGGAATATGCGAACTGCGATATTGCGGTATAGCAAGCCAATACTTATCGCATCGTGGCACTTTACTTAAGGGCCATTCTTGTGGACTACAAAATGTTTGCAAAATGTGATCAAACTCGGACCTGATAAAAATAAATGTTATAAACTATAAGTTAAGTCTGACGCTTAGTAAAAAGGAACTTTACGCAATAATTATTCATTTAGGCAGAGTGCGCTCTAAACAACGAAAATTATGTCGCTCAACTCGCATCTTGCAAAATTCTAAAACAAATCTGAAAAACGCACAACCAAAAATGTGATATTGCGATTTGTGATATTGCAATAATCTTATCGCAATCGCATAATTGGAATTTCGCACTTTAAACTCGCCACCTTAAATTTT
This sequence comes from Pinus tabuliformis, assembly GCA_031772625.1. NCBI lineage: Eukaryota > Viridiplantae > Streptophyta > Pinopsida > Pinales > Pinaceae > Pinus > Pinus tabuliformis. The sequence continues at coordinate 781,175,751 of CM062805.1, forward strand.
TTCCCTTCCTGTTTGTGATGCGATAGTTTGAATGAGTCATAAAAGCCATGATAAAATATCTCAGTGTGTATTTAATAATTTTAATGGCATTTATGTTAAGAACGACTCGACGTGAATTGATATCTTTTCATATGCGTTTAGAATAAAAGCTCATTTCTTGTCACCTTTCGAGGTTAACTGTATCATTTAATTCTCATTGTCATTTTTGCTTTATCTTTATCTGATAACTTCCATTGCTCCATTTCAAGAAAACTCTGCAGAAAACATCATTGGAAAGAATGGCAAAGAAAGGAAAGGCAACTGCATTTGAGAAATCAGACATGATGCCAATTTTCTTCGATACCACATGTAGAAAAGACAGAGGAACCATGACATGGGAAGCCATGTATAACCTGTTAGAAGAAGAGAAGCCCAGGCCACTGGAAACAAAGGCCACGGCTTATGCTTAGGAATCATCTGAAGCCTCCTATTTTGAAACAGAATGTTCATTCTTACACTGAATAACTACAAGACCAAATATATTACCATACACAAATATGCTAAAATGGGTAATTGATGAGGTAGATGTCTCAAATAGAACTTTCAGGAATAAAAGACAATAGGTCATGGGGTCTTTCTCACCACACAATTTATGGCTAATGTACCAGCTACCAAAGCCTCAAAACCTCTATAACAAAGAATTCCTTGAGCATTTCGCCAAAGAGAATGAAGACCCGTTGGACGTTACACAGACCTGGAGGTCAGGCGGAGGCAAACTCAAACGGGATAAAACTGGTATGTACTCAATAACATCCATATCTCCCCCTCATGGTTTCGCAGCAACAATGATGTGTAGGTTATTCGATAGACCCGATATCACCAAATTTTCTATGGAGTGGCTCTCATTAATTGATGCAGCATTTAATGCAACAATTATGAACTGGAGTCAAATTTTATTAAATAATCTAGCAAATTCCATTATGGAATATAGAAAGAAAATAAGTGTTTCTTCAAGGATTTTTCCCCATTTCTTTATGAGTGCTTTTGTTATCGACGCAATTTGTTTTTGTTTTCATTTTCTGAATATGGGATGGAAGTGGACTGTACAGAACCCACTCCCCATCCATATATACCATAAAATTTTGTGGAATCTCAATTCCATCCCCATTTTTACAAAATTTGTCAGGGTGTAATGTTGCCTATTCTTAAAAATGTTTTTGATAGAGCAACCCCTAGGTTTTCTGAAGAGGCCAAAGTAGATACCTTACCAATGGTGAGATGGTTCAGGGAAGAGACATTCACCTACTTTAGATTTTTTGGGAGCATTTCTTCTCCGCATGTCCTCCCATATTACGTCCAAAACAAGCTATTGGCCAGGGAAATAGCTTACCAGACAGCAGGGGAAGGTGGTTTAACCAGAAGCCTGAAAGAACAGAAGAAAGCCTTTTGGCCAGCCCTCCCATTGCAATGTGGTTCTTTCGCACTACATGACTATGGACATACAGTAAAAGAAGCAGAGATTATTATGTCTCTGAAATTGGCCACAGTTCCAGGGAAACAATATGACCCGAATAAGGTTGCTAAGGAAATTACTATTATGGTAAAAGTCAAACAGTTCACCCATGATGTAGGAGCATTCAACTCAGAAGAATCATTGTATTTTAGTAGACATAGGGGGGTCTTGTGTTTTAAGGAATTTGGTTTCCTAAGTGTTGAATTAATGTAATTATTAAGGTTTTGAGTGATTTTAATGATAGAAACTAGAATAGAGATTTAATTTAAGTATTGTGAGGCATATTGTAAATGTTCTCGAATGTAGGAGAACATGATAGATTTGAGAATCAGTTGTAAATTTTAGATTAGGAGTTGGTTTCATGATTTGTGGATTAGAGAGGATCCTTAGAGATAAGGAAGAGATTTTAGGATTTTGTTGAGAAGTTTATGGATCTAAACCAGGAATTGGTTATAGAATCCTTTTGTATAAATGAAAGCCAAAAAGATAGAGAAAGAGTTAGTCAAGTTAGATAGTTAGCTGGTTAGCTAGTTAGAGGTTTGATTGTAAGCCTACAGGCAGGTAGGAAAACAGAGGCCACTGATATTGAAGATCAGACCAAGTAGAGAGTTCCTGCGTAAATACCTATTTATTAATACAAACAACTCGATTCTGAGTTTATGTGTGTATGGAATAATTGAGTTATAATATGTGTGTGAACTAGAGTAGGTTCTGTGTAACAGAGGTTGCAGGTGGAGTTTGAGCATAACATAGAGAGGAAGAATGATATGAAGGATCGTATTGGATCACTTGAATCCATTCGAAGGATCACAGTCAAGATTCAAGAGTGGCTATGTTAAGAGCATGCGGAGTTAAGTCAAGAGGGAGTTGTGTTGCAGGACAACTAAATACTGAAACCCTGAAGTAAAACCCGAAACCACAGAAACACTGAGAAATGGCATAAAAATGACGTAAAGGGAAGGTCAAAGAAATGAAGTGACGATGAACGGGAACCGTCGGATCCTTGAGATCGACAAATATTAATGTCAAAAGAAAATGGCGGAGGAATAGATCTGGATCGTTAGATCGACAGATCCATTAGATTGACGGTGACAACAACTGCGGGGAATAGGAGTGTTTGGATGTCTTGATCGTGGTTGAAGCTCCGCACTCACTCCTAGCTGTCAATCTCATATTCAACCTTTTTTATCACAATCAACTGCGGGGGGTTAAGGTGTTTTTAAACCATGTGCTAGTTGAAGACCTGCAGGCCATAGATTTGATGACCTCGTATATCCAACTGATATCGGGTCATAAAGTGATCAGATGTTAATCTCAGAACGGAACCGAACATTTATAGATTGAGGATTTATAATCCTTATTGGCTCCGTAAGATGCGGGTAAATGTCGTGCAAGATTCCGTGCGATATCGCTGTGAACCATTGGATCAAGTGTGTCTTGATCAAATGGTGGAAGAGTGACGATTAGGTTTGTTGGTTGGGTGAACCATCAACTGTTGGATTAAATGATGAGATCAATGGCAGAGATTGAAGCCAATAAGGCTTGGGCCTGAGCGGACCCGAAAATTTTATCGATGCGAGTTAAAGTTATTTGAGTTCCAGAGGATGAGTGGAGAGCATGCAACAGTCGTTGATCAGATGGAATGAAATCAATGGTGGAATTTGAATAGATCAAGGTGGGCCTCGGAAAATGTATCAAGACCGTGGAAAAAGTGGATTAAGGGCAGTTAACCATGGTATGATTAGTGTTGAGTAAATCCGAGACTAGAGTAAGAGGGTATGGTTAATATGCACGGGTTTAAGAATTAACCAAAGTTTATGAGGGTTGAATAAGATTCTACATGAGATTTTATTCAAGGGCCTTAAACCTTAATTTATGAAGATTTGACTAGGCAAGGAGATTGAAATTCCTGGGATAAATGAGATTATGCATTTTATATGCATACTGTGGGTATTGTCGGCTTAGGCTGGCATCATTTTGGTATCAGAGTAGAATTGTGGTTGAAACATTTGGTATCAGAACAACACAAAGAAATTCTATGTGAAAATTTCTTTGAAAAGAATTTAGAACAGAGTTATGTTTTAAGATGTGTATGCAAGAAAGAAGTGATCAGATTTTAATTTGACAACCAGTAGGCACACAGAGATAAAGTATAACAAAATATTGGGAGAATTTGTAGATGCAAGGGAACAGAGGACAATCCATTCAAAGTGTAGGTGAATGGTAGAACAAGATCAGGCAAAGATCTTGAAGGTGAGATGGTATGTTTTTATTTTATTTTGATTTGAATATTGGAGAGTGTGTGGTCTTTATATTGATGCATAGGTAGCAGCATAAGAAGGTGATAAGATTGCAGCAACCTAGAGCAAGGAGTGCTCAATTGGTTCCAAAGGAAAGAACCAGAGAAATTCTAATAGACTGAGCTCAGAGGAGAGAAGCTTAGTGAGGTATATGTAGCAAGAAGGATACTTGTTACCGCAGAGGTATTGTTGCAACTCAACAAGGAAATTTCATAGAGGATGTGGGTAGAATTGCTAAGTAATGAAGGAAGCTGGTAAGAGTTTCTAAGTGAAAGAAGAGGTGGTCAGAACCAAGTATTTCATTGTGATTGAAATATAAGAGGACAGTTGTGTTCATAGAAGATGCAGATGAGTTGAATCCTAGAAGGAACAGAGGAAAATGCTCAAGGAGGTTTCAGACAATGGACCAATACTTGCCAAAATACTAAGTCCAAAGGAGAGCTTGGTGAGGTAAGTGGCAGTAGGGAAGACTTGCTGTTGCAGAGGCTTTAGTGTAGCTCATAGTGAGTGAGTGAAGAACTCATAGAGATGGAGAAGAAGATGACTACTGATAGTCATAACAGAGATTCTGAGGAAGACCATAGCTAAAGAAAAGTGAAGAAGGAGAATGCCGAGGTAAATGGAAAGAGAATGAGTCAAGAGGAAATTGACAAAGAGATTGCTGAGATGAAAGAACAACTCGATGCATTAAGGAGGATACTGGAGGAAAGCCAGAGACTATGTTGGGTCTTGAAGAAAAAGGAAGTAAAATGGCATAAGTAACAGAGAAGGTTACAACAGAAGCAAGTAAAGTGGCTGATGGGAAAATTCAAATAAGTTGAGTTAGAAATGGAAGTTTCTATTTCTGAACCAAAGTAGGGTGAAATTCTGGGTGAAGAAGAAGGAATTATTGATTATTTTCTGAACTGTTGGACAAATGCAGACTAGCAGGAGAATGTAAAACCTTATATTGTTGAATCTAATCATTTTGATGTGATTACAGGTTTTCTAGAGGATGAGCAATATTTTGAAGCTGTCAAAAGTATGGAAGAGTATCTTTCAGAAGATAAAAACTCTGAAGTAAAGAATAATGGAGAATGTCTCTTGAATGAGAAAAGTAGTGAATTATTGCAGCATAGAGAATTTAGTAATACATTGACGTTTGAAGCCGTGACAACACACGAAAAATTTCTCGTGAAACGAGATGAAATTCAGTCTGAAGAACTAATATGTGAAGCAACAGTTGAGACTGTTGAACCTTGAAATTTTCAAACTAATAATTTGTGTATAAATGCAGGAATCATAAGTAATGATGAAGTACTTATGAAGTGTCACAGAGAAATTGAGTTGCTGGAGTATTTGCTGAGAAATTCAGAGTATGACAGTGTGATTGCAGATGAAGGAGTTCACTACAGTGAACAAGAGTAGAAAGACATCATTAGAGCAGATGATGTGGAGAGGACTCTAATTGATAGTCTTGAGATTAATTTAGAGAATTCTTTAGAAAATTATTTAAAGAGGTTGAATTAACATACTGATGTGCCGATATAAGAGGAGAAATCAGAGCAGCATATTAAAGTGTTTCCAAAGGAAGAAGAGGCACTAAGGCCTTATGTTTTTTATTTTAATAATTTTTTTGTGAGTGCAGGTTTAGTTGCAAATGCTAGAGGAAATTTGGCACAGATGAGCAACCAAGTAAAGATGGTAGAAGAGGATTCTGTGGAAGAAGTTAATCCATGGAACAGAGATGTTCAATTGTTAGAGAGAATGTTGGAATGTTAGTATTCAATGCTGAAAGAGATAACCATGAAAAAGGGCTAGGATGAAATAAAGGAAGAAATAGTAAGCGTAGGAGAAAAAGTAGGAATAAGCAAAAAAAGAGTAAGAGTAAGAATTCGAAAACTTCAAAGAGAAGAACAACAGTTTGAAGAGTTAATGGACAACAAAAACAACCCGAAACAAAGAGAAAGAGGTAATAGTAAGTGGCAGAGTATGGACTATGGACCAGTCCAAGGATGTGCTGGAAATGGAGATTGAAGAATTATGGTAGTTTATGATGAAACAGTTCATATGGAGAAGATTGACAAGAGTAGGAAGGATGATCAATCAGAACTTGAACCTGATTGACAAGGAGAGGAAAATAAAACAGAAGACAGAAGACAGCAGACATACGGTAGCAACAAAGGTGTAGAGAAATCATATAACTACAAACTAAAGTTTGGGCCCTTGGAAGTTTTCTATCAACATATGAAGACACATGATCAGGAGATCATGAATGTTTTCTACTTTGGGAGTTTGATGCAGGAGAATTTAGCTCATAAGAATCATTGTATTTTAGTAGACATAGGGGGTCTTGTGTTTTAAGGAAGTTGGTTTCCTAAGTGTTGAATTAATGTAATTATTAAGGTTTTGAGTGATTTTAATGATAGAAGCTAGAATAGGGATTTAATTAAGTATTGTGAGGCATATTGTAAATGTTATTGAATGTAGGAGAACATGAGTGATTTAGGATAGTTGAAATATTTAAGAATCAATTGTAAATCTTAGATTAGGAGTTCGTTTCATGATTTGTGGATTAGAGAGGATCCTTAGAGATAAGGAAGAGATTTTAGGATTTTGTTGAGAAGTTTATGGATCTAAAGTAGGAATTGGTTATAGAATCCTTTTGTATAAATGAAAGCCAAAAAGACAGAGAAAGAGTTAGTCAAGTTCGATAGCTATATAGTTAGTTGGTTAGCTAGTTAGAGGTTTGATTGTAAGCCTACGGGAAGGTAGGAAAACAAAGGCCACTGATACTGAAGATTGGGCCAAGTAGAGAGTTCCTATGTAAATACTTGTTTATTAATACAAACAACTCAATTCTGAGTTTATGTGTGTATGGAGTAATTGAGTTATAATCTGTGTGTGAACTATAGTAGGTTTTGTGTAACAGAGGTTGCAGGTGGAGTTCGAGCATAACACAGAGAGGAAGAATGATATGAAGGATTATATTGGATCATTTGAATCCATTTGAAGGATCACGGTAGAGATTCAAGAGTGGTTGTGTTAAGAGCATGTGGAGTTAAGTCAAGAGGGAGTTGTGTTGCAGGATAACTAAATACTGAAACCCTGAAGTAAAACCTAAAACCACAGAAACACTAAGAAATGGCATAAAAATGACATAAAGGGAAGGTCAAAGAAATGAAGTGATGATGAACGGGAACTGTCGAATCCTTGAGATTAATGGATATTAATTTCAAAAGAAAATGGCAGAGGAATAAATATAGATCATCAGATCGACAGATCCATTACATCGACGGTGACAACAACTGCGGGGAATAAGAGTGTTCGGATGTCTTAATCGTGGTTGAAGCTCCGCACTCTCTCCTAGTCGTTGATCTCATATTCAACCTTTTTTATCACAGTCAACTGCAGGGGTTAAGGTGTTCTTAAACCATGTGCTAGTTGAAGACCCACAAGCCATAGATTTGATGACCTTGTATATCCAACAAATATCGGGTCATAAAGTGATCGAACGCTAATCTCAGAATGGACCTGAACATTTATAAATTAAGGATTTATAATCCTTATCAGCTCCGTAAGGCGCGGGTAAACGTCATGCAAGATACCATGTGATATCGCTACTGACTGTTGGATCAAGTGTGTCTTGATCAAACGGTGGAGGAACAACGATTAGGTTTGTTGGTCAGGTGAACCATCAACCGTTAGATTAAATGATGAGATCAATGATGGAGATTGAAGTTGATAAGGCTTGGGCCTGAGCGGACCCAAAAATTTTATCGACGCAAGTTAAAGTTATTTGAGTTCCATAGCATGAGTGGAGATCACGCAACAACTTTTGATCTGATGGAATGAAATCGATGGTGGAGATTGAACCGATAAAGGTTGGCTTCGGAAAATGTGTCAAGGTCATGGAAAAAGTGGAAAGATAAGGTTAAATGTGATTTATGTATATTTCTATTATATGAGGTTATAATAGAAATAAAGCGGATTAAGGGCAATTAACCATGGTATGATTAGTGTTGAGTAAATCTGAGACCAGAGTAAGAGGGTATGGTTAATATGTGCGGGTTTAAGAATTAACCAAAGTTTATGAGGGTTGAATAAGATTCTGCATGAGATTTTATTAAGGGGCCTCAAACCTTAATTCATGAAGGTTTGACTAGGAAGGGAGATTGAAATTCCTAGGATAAATGAGATTATGCATTTTATATGCATACTGTGGGTATTTTCTGCTTAGGTTGGCATCAACCCATGAAGAGGATGCCTTTGATGACCTCTTCCAACAAGCAAAAACATTTTCACAAGTCCTACATTTTGCATCATTATTGTTAAGCCCTGAAGATATTAATTATTTTCATGTGTATAGGAATAAGAGATTGTTAAAGTTCCCATTGGACCTATTAAAGATGAAACCAATAAGAGAACCAACTCCTAGCGTAGGTTTGGAGGGAAGTTCCAAAGTAAATTCTGAAGAAAAACCCAAGAGAACAAATTACCTACATACGAATTCTAAAACACAAAAAATAAATAATGCGAGAGCAGAACACATAAAGCACATATACACAGAGATTTTCCCCTAGATCCCAAAACCAGGACTACCAGCTTGATTTTTCATTAAGTTCCTTTCAATGTTATAATACATATTTATACATGCCGAAGCATCCAATACCATGGACCGAAAACCATCGCGTCCAAAAAACATGTGCGAAAATCGTGCACAAAACCATAGGTGGGTCCACCCAACCTAACATAGGGTCCAAAACCAAAATTTTCCGGGGCACTACCCCGGACCCCATAAAGTGGGGTTACGGGTGCCCCTCAAACCCCCTGTTAACTACATGGAAAGAATATAACACAACCCAACAGTAAGAGCACTCAGAATGACAATATCAAAATGGAGGAGAATACACAAATAAAGAATCTGAGATAGATACAGCTAGAAGTACTGAGGAAATGATTGAACATGCCTCGACAAAGAAGCAGGCAGAGGTTGCTTCTACTTCAACTCAGTCAGTTAAGGCTCTAGTCATTGACCTAGAACTAGAATGGGAGAAATTCAATAAGAAGCTCCATACAGACACAAATCTTGAGGAAACATATGAATTGCAAACTCCCAAGAAGACCCAACATAAAGCAAATCTAAAAATGATAGAGCCAGGAACTACAAGTACTTAGGATATTGAGATTATTCCTGTTGTTCCTACTTCCGAAATTGTCTTGAGAATTGAAGAGATACCTCCATTAGATATATTCTACAGTCTTACTCATAAGGCTATAGTTAAAAGACAAAAGAAGAAAAGGAAACTGGACACCACTACGATTACAACTCTAGAAAATGAACCAATGGATGTTGTGTGGAAGGACACCCCTGTTGATCCTCAAAGAATCTCACAAAGCTCTCACAGTTCGCAGGAGCTTATGCCGCAACAACCATCAATAAGGCGACAGAATTCCGAATGCTATTGAAGGAAAAGGAACAACAAATTTTGTTGCTTGAACAACAATTAGCACAAGAAAAAACTAATCAATAAGCAGAGCAACAAGTATCCCAGCTTCAAAGGGAATTCGAGTAGATGATAATGCAGCACTAGGTCAGCTTATCAGAAAAGGATTCAGAAATTCATCAAATGCAAACCATGGTGGATAAATTCAAATATAATCCGCAAATTGATGAATTCATCAAAGAAGCAGTCAGCCTCAATTCCCTATTAATGCAGCAAGAAGAAATATTCTACCAAAAAATATCAGAGATAAATCCTTACTGTAAGACCAGTGACAAAATTGACGAACCAAGTAATTGATATGAGGTTTGAATACAAAGATATTGATGAGCCCCAAATTGGGTAACTTATTGGGCTCATTTTGCCTAATTATCCTTGTTCAGTCCTTGTTCAATCCTCCATTTTTCATAGCTTATGCATTATTTTTTAGTATGTTTATGTCATTTTTACGAATAAGGGTGGTCACTCTTCCTAGGTGGCTAACACGTGCTTATTTCAGGTTTTTTGACACATGTTGGAGAAAAACCAAGCAATCATGGGCTAGAAGACAGCCAAGCTTGTGGTGAGGATTTGTAGGAGGGTTGTCTATGACATTAAATAGCCCTTCCTCGGGATCTTGACCCCCAAAATCTGAGCTCACAGGCCACCAAAACCGAATCTTGAAGGCAGCCAAGCAAATTTTGGAAAAGGGACTGTCTACTAACAGTTGGACAGCCAAGTCCCCAAGATTTAGGAGGCCTGCTAGGGCCCTCGTGGTGTATAAATGATAAGGCCTCAGCCTTCGTAAGGGACTTTTTTGAAACCATTGCATATTTTTGCACTACAGTGCTGTCAGCTTTAACTCGTTTTCTTGTAGCCATTTTGGCATAACTCTTGACTGATGACTATTTTTTGATAATGATAAGCAGTCCTATTTCATATCAACTCTGAGTTTTCTATAGGAGCCGTAGCTCTCAGGGTTGGGCCCAACCTGAGAGCCTAGGGCCTCCTTTATGTACTGTTATCTTTCCTTTAAGCATTGTTGTTTTCCTTTTGTGCATTTGCAAACGTATTTCTGTTAGGCAGATTAAGTTGTGTTGATTAACTAGGTCACTATTAATGAATAGAATGCTTCATATGTTTATAATAGATTGGTAGGATAATAACAGGAAAAAGGCTCCAAAAAAGGGTCAACAAACACTTTTGGTTTCACCTCTTCCTTATTGGATCAGGGGCTGGAATTGAAGTAACCGTGCTGTCCCAAACAAAAACACTAGTTTGCTTTACCATGCAATCCTTAGTGTACTGTTTTCATTTGCAGAAGTTGTTTATGTGTTCAGATCTCTGAAATGTTTCATTGCATAGTTGATATACATGGTTCTCTTTCAAATAAAGTTGTTGTTCATTCACTTTATTGTTAGTTAGATTAGATTATCTAGGACTTTGATTACTTGCAAGACTTTGTTGATTCAGTTGAATGTATATGGTGCAGAGCATCTCTACCACTCTTTCATCCACCTAAGCTTCATCAGAGCCATCTGCTCCATCTCCTAGCTAGGTTCCTCGTCTCACATTTATCCTCTTGCCCACGTAACCCTACCTTTTTGTGCAATCATTGTTTCAGCCTTCTTTGAGCCAATTTAGCCATCTACACCTTCTCACCACTCCATCCACCAGTCCCTGGGCCATTTCAGACCCCTATCCTACCTCCATATCCATTCATGCATCTTCCCTCACTCACCCATCCTCCAAAATCCAATTTTTAAACATCTTGTAGAAATTTCTGAACATCCTGTAGAAATTCCTGAACATCCTGTAGAACCCCTGCAGACTTCCTGTAGAAGCTCACAAATGAGATTTCTTGATAGCCAAACTTTGTGAAACTCTCTGCAAGGGTGTTAGGGACTCCTTAGACCCTCTCTGAACCTTCCCGACCTCTTCCAAGCATTTCTCCTCCTTGATCCACCCCTGCACAGTCAACGAACAGTGAAAGCATATGCATGATGAAACTGACGACTTAATAAAAAATAAAAAAAGATGTTTTCTTCAGATAGAGGGAGTCTAGACACATGTATTTTACCTTCATAGAAGTAATGGCATCTCTTTCAGTAGTTTTCATTCTCTCCTTTGCATCAGTAGGACTAGTTGGTAGAATTAGGGTTTGCTAGGGTTTACGTTTTCCTTCAGTTTTTCAATCTCTTTTCGCAAATAGATTAGCTTCCTTTGAGTTAGCTTTCATCCATCAATTAAAAAGATTCTTCTAAGAGCTCATAGAAGTTGGCTTAAGCTCCTAGCGGACTTGTGCCAACTGACCAAGTGACAGTTGCGGCAAGAGCTAGTACTTGTGCATACAACACCGTCGCTTCCAAGTTTGTTACGAACTACCGGGTTGATAAAAGTAAAGACGGGAGTCCCAGGAGTTGCAGCATTATTGCTGCAATACTGGAGCCCACTAGATATCCACAAAAAGGTTTCTTAATTTATCACCTGGCAAGAATCTGAAGAGGGAAGAAATGCTGACCTACCAAAAGTGGAAGAGTCCCACAAAGATATTATGTTTATGGATTGGGATTCTTGGTTGAAACAGGCAGAAAGGGTGACAACAATAGCAGCAAGAAGCATAATAGAAGCCATAAATGAAAACCTCCATGGTTCCAACCTTGTCAAAAAATGTGTACCAGGGTTTCTGCCAAATGTCAAAAGGCTAGAGCAGTAGTGGAAACAAACAGTGCAGGAAAAGGAAGAGGCAATTATATGGCTAACCAGGCTGAATTGGGAGACTTACTTGCTCAAGTAATAAAGGGTTGAGTTGTGAAAATCTAGTTTCTAGCACAATCTAAACTCGAATTTTCATTGGAAACCCAAGATATTGGCCAATGGATATTCTTAATAAAAAATATACCAAGTGATTGTTACTTTGTACAATATTATTAGTGATTTCTATGAAGATGAAATATTGGTATAAAAATGATACTTAGAAAGTTGAACATTTCTTATTATTTCCTTTTGAAGAAGCTCAGAAACTATTGTGTATATACTTGTACAAAGCATTACATTTCCAACTAACAATACAACACTCTATTTTGAAGCCTTCAAGAGTTTTGTTTCTAATCCAAATCATAACTAGAAAGAAGGCCATGAGACCATTTATCCTTGCAAAGCACAAGATCAATCCAGGAATTGTGATCATCATCCATTTCAAGCAAAGAAAGAGCACATATGTACTTATCAACAAATCATGAAGATCATCAGCATACAAATGAAGGATTAAAGACTCACAATAATCGTTTAAGGCAATAAAAACATTGTTCCTATGGTATAAAAAGTATGGTAAGTATTCCTAAATTTCTTTAAATTTGTTAAGAATCTAAGATTATAACCTAATGATAATATTTTTTTGTATACCTATTTCCTATATCCTAGAGTTTTTCCTAAAAGGTTTAGTGGTATTAACCCAAAATTCCAATTTTAATTTACAGTTACAATAAAAAACTATTGTATTTTCATTTGAAATAAGTTAAGGCTATTTTATTATTACCATTGTAAGTGTCAACACATAATTAATAAACTTTGCAAATAAACCTATCAAATATTACCTATTATATTTATCATTTTCCACTACTCTCATGTCCTACTATCCTTACATAACTTTACTACCTCACTACATATCCTTATTACTCATTTGCTCTATAGTATCATTATTACTTCATTCACACTCATGTCTATTCCTTATATTTGTCCTTACAAGACACTCATGAAATGATTTTCAAACTAAGCCAAGTAGCCTCTATGATTTTAACATTCTCTTTTGAAAAATACATACTTTGTTTTTAAAGATTTAAAGTTGTTGTTTTAACTATACTCTGCAACCCTCATACTTCTAGTTTCATTGCCATCTATATAGAATACACATTACCATACAAACTCCATGAAATATCTTTGTAGTCTCCTTAGAAAAAATCATTAATTACTAAGTCAAGTTGTTGTTTGTGTGGAAGGAGAAGCTATAGGGAAGGAACAATATTATGAGTGGAGACACCAGTCTAGTACAAGAATGCAACCATTTCAAATTGCCAAGGAAATGCTTTGATTTATAAATTCTATTCATGATTTTTTGTTATGTGGAATGATTCTCAGTGGTTAGTTTGAAACCACACAAAAATTATGAGTTAAAAATTTGCATTTTAACCAATTCAACTTACTAATTCGAGAAATTTTGAGGTCTAAAATAGGCCTTCTAAGGAATATTATAAAATATTAGTGGAAATAATATAATAAGATTAGATTACATCATCAAATTTTATAGGGACAAAAAAATTACTTTTGCAACTTGTATTTTCAACTTATCTCCCTACAATTTTACTCAAATTTCAAGCAGAGGCACTCATTGGTTGCGAAATTTAATTCATATTCCAAGGTGTATCCATGTTGCATACTTTCTATGGACCCCACTACACAAAAAATGACAAACAAAAAAAAAAAACATGACTGCAATCATGTTTTTCATGTATTTCTCATTTTTCATGTAACAAGGTCCATTGAAAGTTTGCAACATGGGTACTCCTTGGATGAAAAATTAAAATATGCATCCAACGAGTGATCCCACTCAAAATTTGAGTAAAACCATTCGGAGATAAGTTAAAAAAGTATTTTTTCTTTTTTAATCTTTTTACTTGTTTACTCCAAAAAGGTGAATCATCCCCCATGGTTGACATCATCATATTGAATCCTATTGGTTCTTATAAAGTTGATTTTGGTTGTACACTTTTGTTTTGAGACCCATTTTAGACTTGAAAATTTCTCTAATTGGTATATCATGGTGTTTAAGTCTATAAACAATTTGTGGTAGCCATAGGGTTTTTCTCTCTTTCTCTAGGATTTGAAACATGGTAAATTTAGTCCTCAACATTCAAAATTGATAGTTGATAATCTTCACATGGGGTCTATACACAAGTTCAAATAAATGGAAGTGAGAGTTGAGTTTGTTAAATTTGAAACATCAAAGTTACAACCAAAATTTTTAGTAGTTCTTCAAAAAGTGGGATGGTTAGGGTTCCTTTCTAAATTTCATGGATACAATGAAGAGGTAACAAGGGATTTTCCCCATTCATTTTATCGAGACAATGCAAATATTGGCAATCTGACTATACATACATTTGAGTACAGAACCACACAAGTGACAAGTTTACCTCAATCTGGAGAAAGGTGGTTTAAAAATAGACAATCAGAGGAAAAATCATGGACCTCATTCTTAAATAAATCCAAACCAAAACCTAACTGGACTAGGGTAATACCAAGTAGTTGGTTGAAGTAGCTATGGAAGGAATTAGCCTAATATAGTAGAATCTTTTTATATCATATTAGCCTACTACAACATCTCAACAGAAAATAAAAATTATGAATATGTCATTCTACTTGCAAACTTAGCCTCACAAAAATGGCTAAAATCATTCAGAGACAACCAAAGAATGAGGATATGAGTTTATATCATCATGGGCTCATTAGGATTATAGTGGAGTATGAACTACAAAAACATGATCAAATTTGGGAACAATTCCTCCATGAAAACATATTTGTAGAAGGATATATCAGTGAGGAAGCAACATTTAAAGATGATATTTATGAAATTCCTCCACCTAAAACACAACCAAAACAAGCACCACAAAAACCAAGGAAAGAAACTATCATATACCATAGAAGAGTAATAAAGGCCATGACTAAACAAGGTGAAGAAACTAGTCAACAAAAGGAGCAACATTTAAATAGCCAAAGGGCCTAGAACATAGTTTTCTACACTAGAAGTGGACTAAGACAAACAAGTTTTGTATGATTATATTGAATCTCTAGATGCTAAATAATGCAAAACCCTCACATCTAGAGAAACGAGTGAAGAACCAAATATAACAATAGAAGAGAAACCCTTCACTATTGAAGACAAATAATCACCTATTGAGAATATTTTGATGATATCCCAAAGAAGACCTCTCAAGAGGAAAAATAAGTCTTCCATGCAATTTTCAAAGGAAAATATGAGGAGAAAGAAGAGTAAAATTAGAAAATTAAAGAGAGAAGTCAAGGAGATGAAATACCTAAAGTGATGTTGGAAACTAGATCACTACTGAGAGGGCGGGGGGTGAATTAGTAGTGATGGAAATTAATATTTTTTCTCCAATTAATTATTCTTTTAAACCACATATAACTTAATCATAAACAAACATCAGAGCATAAACATAAATATGAAATAATGAAAACATTCAATACAAGGGACACAAGTATTTCTGGTGGAAAACCCTCCTCCGAGCAAAAAACCACCCTTGTTGTTGTTGCATTGCTCAAAATATTTTATTATGTTAAGAAAATTATTTACATAGAGATTCAATTGGCTATTATCAAATGGATATCTCTTTCGTATGCAGATTTACAAACAATCATCCGCTAGAATCCACCACAACTAATGATCCTCACCTAGTTACTCCTGACTATCAAATGACTCTTCAAACTCCTATCTACTAGAAGCCACCATGGCCAACAAACCTCACCCAGTTTATTTAGAACTATCCAACTACCATTAGATTGAGAAAAATGTTTGCTTATATTGATTTCACTATATTCATCCAACTTCACTCCTCTATGTGGTTCTCATTTCATACATTTTCATAATAGAACCAAGAATTTCTCAACATGAACACCACAACAATGATTTCTTCAAATAATAATATGAAAACTCCAAAATAAAGTGAATCAACACAAACCCTGCATGGAGTAATATGATAAGTGCATTAGTAAAAACCCTCTCTGCAATAATAAATTTTCTCACAAACAATTGTCGCAACCAAAAACTAAAATGGAGAATAAACAAGCTGCTATGAATCACCAAATAAATCAGCAATCAAACTCTATTGCATATCCTTGATCACTACACAAAGTGTTGGTTGAAACATACTTTTGCAATCTGTTGTTACACCTGCAAACTTCTTCATAAAATATGCAACAAGACTCCTACATCTTGCACACTCTTCCTCCTTTCTCACACTCACTCAACTCACAATACATCCAACCAAAAAAATAAAAAAACTTCAACTCAATACGCACACACAAATAGAAAACTATCCTCATCAATATTGAATCCAATACCAAGGGAAAATACTAAGGTAATACCAATACCAAGTGTAAATACCAGGGTAATGTTGTGCAAGCCAAAATACCAAATTTGAATAACATGGTAATATCAATACCAAGGTAACCTATACCATGGTAATACGAATACCAAGGGCACATGTATAATTGTCAAAGCAAAAAGCCAACGTAACACGTGCAAATACCATGGTAATACTAATACCAAGGGCACATGGACCTAGTAATACTAAAACCAACGACACCTGTACCATGGTAATACCAATACCAAGTGCACTTGTACCATGGTAATACCAATACCAAGGGCACCTATACAATTTTCAAGGTAACAAGCCAAAATACCACATGTGAATATTGTGGTAATGCCAATACGAAGGGAACCTGTACCATGGTAATATCATTTAGCTGTCATACCAATACCATGCGAACCATCCTTCGTAACAATGTATAACCAAATAATCATATTCATAACCAATGCATAACCAGACACCTCCAACACCTATAGAAACATCATCAAGCCATCAAGAAGTCTCCAATACCTGTCGAAACCTATCCAACATATGTAGCAGCATCTCCAATTCTTCCAACACTTGCAGAAGCATATCCAACGCATGTAGCAGCATCTTCAACACTTGCAATAGCAACATCAAGTCATCCAACTTCCTCCAACACCTATAGAGGCACCTCCAGTACTTGTAGCAACATCAACCTGTAACAAGCCATCATAACATGTCGTGTAGCCATTTCTACCCAACCTCCAAATCCTACACTAAGTCATGCCACAATTAAGTTGACATCAATGCCAACCAATAAGACCAACAAATTGATCACTGCAACAACTGAAACACTCATCACACATCACAAGGAAGACTACCAACATCTTCATATTTACATAAGACATATGACAAGCAGCACCATAACCTTGTTGACATCAATGCCAACACAACAATGCCAACAAATGAATTACTCACAAGGAAAAGCATGAATATTATTAAAGAAAATGATAGACTTAAAAAAGAGAACAAGTGGATACATGAAGAAAATGTGTTGATTTCAAAACAGACTTAGGAATTGTATTAGAAAAAGAGGACAATAAAGGTAAAGAATAAGAACTTGAAGGTAAGAGTACTCATGCAAAGGATAACACAACCAATTCAAAGGGAATATACATCTAATGTAAATGTACTTTTGAGGGAAGCAAGGGAAATCTAAAGGACAAAACAATAAAATTTTATTGCTTGATGACATGGAACGACTTCTCCTTAGGGGAGATGTCCATCCTTAGTTTTCATGAAAAATAGACATCTTAATAAGCCTTATTTCAACCATAATAAACCTATCACCCACCAACCTTGTCATATTTTGACTTCATCTTAACCATTAAAACCATCAAAAATATATTGTTATCCTTTATTCTTATTATTATTATTATTGGCAATTGTTGTACATTGTAAAATCATTTTTACCATATTTTATAGGAAATAAGGTGTTCTGGTAATTTCTCCTTTGTTTAGATATATATGCAACTGTGCTAGTAAAAAAACTTGCATGTTCTATGATTAGTTTTCCAAGATGGATTATGTCCTCATAGATCCATGAAAAAACCATCGCAGAGGTCCATTCAACGCGACCAGATAGAAGATAAAACACACAACAGTTTTTGCCAATGAATTTGTGCAACAAAGCATGGCAAGGGTTTTGAAATTATTTCAAGTCACTTCAAAGGTTTAATTTGATCTAAATGAATGATAAAAGTAGATATCAATTGGTCGGGTCAAGAACTTTAGCAAGTTTGTTTCATTTTGTCTTGTATAAATGACTTAACGAGTGAAGGTGTGGGAGAGATGTGAGATATTTCTTTACAGTTGAACTTTTGATTAAAAGCTATTGTAATTTCTTTCATTTAATTAATATATGTAGCAATGAATTTTTACAACATGTAAGTTTGTTAGTTTGCAAGTTGAGGCTTGGAGAGTCCCCAATTCCTTGGCCTGTGTACCATTCCTTTCATGTTCATATTATGAATCATTTTATCTTCTACATGTTGGTAAATATGTCTTCAATTTCTATTAATTCACTATTATATGTGTACAAATTATTTATTTTTTGTACACAACCTTAGTTTCTTTTGAATAGATTTGATATTTGTTTTTGATATCAAGTTTAATATCACTTGATTGAGTAAAAGTTTGAGTCAAAATAGTATTGTTGCAATTCTTTAAGCCATATGAGGGAGTGAGATAAAAACACTACAACCAAATCTTTTATCAATAGAGACAAATAATGTATTATTGATCGACCAATTAGACTTGAGTTAGTTATGTTTATTTCAACTTGGTTTAAAGCAACCTTTCATTCAAGCATGCATGTTCTTAGAATTTCTTCTTTAGTCAACAATCTACATATGTGAAAAAGTGTTGTTATGTGCACCTTTCTCAAGGCATATAATCCCACAACCTGAGTTTCTACCTATGTAAACTTTTGTAGCCTAGACCAAAGAAGATTAGCTCATTTCCTATTGAATTAACTAACTAGAATTTTGCTTCACTTTGTAAATTACAAATTTACTTTTTCTGCTATAATAGCTTGGATATAATTTATGTTTCATCTCATGTTAGTTTAAATCTCATTTTAAAATTGTACCTTTAGTTAAATTGTTATAGCTACAACTTTGGATTTCTTTAGAATCTAGTGTAAGCAATTTCATCCTTTAAACACTAAGTGATAATAAAGTAAATCTAAGACTAATTCATCACATATAGCAATAGATTTCTAAGTTTATGGACTCATGAGATGATAATATTATTGCCTAAATTATGAAAATAAATTATGCCAATAGTACCAATGGGGTTTGGATGAAGACCTTGGGCTTGGGGGCATATTTCACTCATACATGTTACCCTCCCAAGATATAATGGAGCATTTCACGATATTATGTCCTTTGAAGACCACATAGTGTAATGCCCAATTTTGACCTAGGCAGCTACTTATATTGAGGCCACAATTGCATTTTCATGATGCATATGAACACTCTGTAATATTGTTTCACTTCAATTTTTAGACAAGTTGACTTAATTATATAAAAACACTAGATAGATTACATTTATCTTATTAAAATAGATATATGAAATACTTCGAACATGGTGATGTTAATTCAAATATCTTGATACATGGATATTATATTTGATAGTATTATAATTAGGATCACGTGTGCACACACACACACACACACACAGAGTTATGTATATGCTTGGGTGAAAACCAACCTACAGGTTGGAAGGGGTTTAAGAGAACCATATTACTAACTAGTTGATGCCAGGGACATCAAATGAGTAATGATATGATGTGCATTATTCTTATGTATTTTGTATTAGTTTATATTCATGTATGACCTTGGGTAAAATTAATATTTTCAAGTAACATCACTATCTAATTGGATAATTTGATGACGAACACCTAGAACCAGTGTCGTATTGTGGTCTATGTTAGGGTGTTGAACCTAGTTCTATGAGGAGGTGTGGAGGCATTTCCCACCATGTGTCCTCTAAGACTTTGAGTTATGGGAGACCAATGTTAAGTCACATTCCCTTAGGCATATGATGACAAGTATGAGTTTCTTACCGAGGAAGCTTGGTCAATGCCTTGGAACTTCCACTTACGAGTTCTATCTAGAGTTAGGTCAATCGGGTTGATGCCAAAAGATAGATAAATAGAGGAGGGATATGAAATGGAGGATGTAAATAGGTTAGGAAGATAGTGTGCTAGGAGCCACTGAGAGCGCATTTCATTTATCATGTAACCATAGTGCCTAATCTAGTTGATATTCCTTGTATTTTATGTTTGACTTAATTTTCTAACAGTTAGGGAATGTTCTTGTATGTTTGATTTGTTGTGAATGATGAAATTCTTCTAGCAAAATTGTGCATGTAATTTTTTACTTCATAGTGATGCATTGTATTATAGCTTATATATAATGGTTAATGTTACTAGTACATGCACGAGATATGTATGCACTAGCTACACATAGATACCACGTGCGTGTATGGTAGTATTTCTATGATATGTTATGCTAACGAAATGTTAAATGGAACTTATGTTAATTTAATATTAATTAACCATTATGTTTTAATGACTAATCATTATGATTAAATATTAAGTAGAAATTTATGTTAAAATAATGTTAATTAATCATTATGCTTTATTAATGACTAATCATTGTGATTTGATCTTAAGTGAAACTTTGTGTTGAAATAAAGTTAATAAATCCTTATGCTTATTAATAACTAGTTAATGTGGTTGAATCTAAATGGCAACTTTATGTCAAATTAATACTATTAAATTTAACAAAATTACTCAAATGTTGTAAGTTTTGATAATAAGTTTAATATAGTGTCATTTATTACTTTAATTATTAGGTTTAAAGTTGATGATAATTAAGATAATGGATTCTTATGTGGATGCTTAAGTAAAATTAATAGGATTAATTCTTATGTTGAGTAAAAATCATAATGCATTACTTATTATGATAATTGGGTTCTTACATGGTTGATTAATTCTTTTATTATAATTTTGTGATCTATTTATTATTATTTTAGTGAATTGTTTGTTGTTACTTATCTAGTTGTTGTGGGGTGGAAATGGAG
This sequence comes from Pinus tabuliformis, assembly GCA_031772625.1. Taxonomy (NCBI): domain Eukaryota; kingdom Viridiplantae; phylum Streptophyta; class Pinopsida; order Pinales; family Pinaceae; genus Pinus; species Pinus tabuliformis. Next base: position 781,196,782 of record CM062805.1, read on the forward strand.
ACAGTTGACATTGGAATAATGGAGCTAGGTAGGGAATTAAGGAATAACAAATATTTTTGTTGGGGATTTTAATGATAAGTAAGTGGCGAATTAAAGGAAAGGGGGGGATATTTCAAGAAGGGAGAAGGACAAATGAAGGATGGGGTTGGATGACTACAATGTTTATGTTTTTTGGAATATTTTGGAAAGGGAGGAGATTTTGGATTTTTCAGAGTTGGAGTTCTCTATTTTTGGAATTTGTTAATAAATTGTTGGAATTCAAGAAGGTGCTTGATACCATGGGGTTGGTGTTGAAATTGTAACTAGGTTTGATCTTCATAATGTTTATTTGTCGTTATGATTTTGTAAAAGAGTAAAAAATAATTTATTTGAGTCAAAAAATATTTTATCATGTCCCATTTGGACATTTACAAGGAAAAAGAAAATTGAATTTTTAAATTTTACTTTTGTGTCCCCAAGTTGACCAAGTCGGCCCTCCAGAAGTCAAGTAAGCTCAGTCTTTAGAGGCACCATTTCAGACATGGAAACACTATATATTGGCATCTATTCTCTGCCTTTTGGCAAGAAATTAAGACTCCATCTATGGAATAAAATTTCATCTCTATGGAACTATATCTATGAAGTATGTTAGTATATCTCTGAGGTATCTTTAGAGGCACATACCTGAGTTATGAGGCATGCGTTTCTATGATTAAGAGTGAGGTACCTGAAGTACTATTCCTCTGTGGAAAATGAATTTCCTGAAGCATATTCTTTGTGGTTAAGAAAAGTTCCCAAGGCACTTTATTTTAATGGTATGTGGCATCCTAAGGAAAAATTTCTAGACAATCTTCTGAACAATATTATGGAAAAATGAAGGGATAACTTGGCACTTGGTTTACTAGTTAGTTTGAATTCAATTTCTCTTGTTGACAAAGATTCTATAAGGAAAGGATTGCTAGGTTTTCCCCTTTTGTATTTTTCCCTAGCCTCTGGCCTAACTTATGGTGTTTATTGTCTTTTTGTGCATTGTGATCTTTTCTTTCTTGAATAATTAAATGTATAATTTCTTGATGACATAATTGAATAAAGAGAATGCTAAAAGCTAACATATATATCAATCACAAGTAATTATCATGATTAGAAATTCTAGATTACAATTGAAATACAACATCGTATCAGAGCTAGTTCAAGAACAGGTTCTATCTAAGACAAGTTTGAAGGTTTGTTCAACGAGTTCTTAAGGAGAATTTTTGGGCTATTTTACTATGGTGAATATTGTTATTAGGCCAAGGTAATTACAGGCATAGTAGAGAGGGTCGAGACCCTTATAGATACTAGAAGTGTATGACGAATCTAGGACAAGAATTCTTCAACGAAAATGAGGTGTTTACGGAGGAAAAGAAAGAATATAACCCCAACAAACAAAGTCTCAAGCATCTTTATCATCATATCCACCTTGATCTAAAATTATTTTAAAGGACAAAGTCTGCCCTATATCTTTGTGGCTAAGTTCTATGAGTCTTGAGGCTAATGCGAAGTCTATGCAGATTTTATATTTTGTGATCTATACTTGCTTTGAAGGGACATTCCCTGTCATAATATCATAGTTCTGTATCTAGGTGATGTGAAGCCGTTGGAATTTACTCTATGTAAAGTCTGGAAAATAATTATTAGAGATGTACTGGAAATATTGTTCAAGACATACAAAATCTTTGATGTATAACCAGAAGTCCAAGCTCAATCATGTCTGCAATTGGTCCAAGGAAAAGTTCGAACCTGAGGAGTCAAGGTAGAGCTTCCTTATCCCTACAGAGAGAGGACAAGTGTGAGTTCAAGTTTCTTATGATCCAAGTCTGAATAATAATCTACCAAGTCATATAACTTGTGCAAAGTTCATCTTTGAACAATATGAAGACTAAACAAGAAATATGAATTGAGACAAATCTTAGCACGGAAGAAGTATACAATTATAGACCTAATTCATATCCTAATTTGAAGGTCGAAGTCCCGAGGTATTCCTATTGGACGAAAAATGATATATATCAGTTGAAGAAAGTTAAAATTTCATAAAGCTACTTGGCATCCAAGGCATCTAATTTATGCGGTCTTATTCAAATGCACTAGTTCAAGTCTAGATATTCACAAGGTAAAAATCAAGTCTTCTTTCAGATTCAAACTACCTCTAAACTGATCAACTAATAATGATTTAAGTATATGAAAAATATGTAGAATTATGATGAGATCAAGCCTCAAAAATATGAATTTTAATCTTCTATGTATAGTCAAAGTATCTATAAAAACTAAAAGTAAATTCGGGCTTCTTAGTAATAATCAATTCTAAATATATTATTCATTATTATCTACCTAGAATAAAAGTGAGCTATATCCATGGCATCTGAATTATAGTGGTTGTGATAAGTATATGAAACTATTTATCTCCTTTTCTATGGCACAAGTTCATGAAGGTTATAGATCTATGATATTGTTTAGGAGGACAAAATATATATTATAAAGAGTTGACCTAATGCCTCACTGAAGTAAACAACATGAAGAATTCTTGGATTATTTTGTCTTAAGATCTAAATTACAATACAACTTAAAGTGTGGCATATATGTCAATAATTCTTTTGAAGCTCAGCTGTGACAAGGTTCATATAGTATCAAGGAATAATCCATTGTTTCCCTTACAGATTGAGAGTTTAGGGTTTACAAAACCTTAATAACTTGTGAAAAAGGCTTATCAAGCTAAAATCAAGTGTGTTGGTCTATGATCCATATAAAGGGTTTGAAAAATATAGGTTTAGGGTTTGTACCCTAAGAACGATATTTTTTTTCTATGAAAGAAGAAACCCTAACTCTTAGAAAAGAAAAAAATGGCATCATGTTGATACTTAGGACAAGGATGATGAAGTTGCAAGTTGAATACAAGAATTCTAAAGGGAGATGACCTTTCTCTCAAAAAGATAAGTATTATGTAATTTTCCTCTTTGATTAAGATTATTGTTATTATTTTTAATTTTTAGTCTCTTCTCTATGTATTCTTTGTTTAACTGTACTCTTTCTTCCAGATGCTCCAAATGAGGATCGCAGGTAAATGACAAGAACCTCCTAAGCTTTCGTAGCATAGGAATGATATGGAAGAACAAATCATAGCTAGAGGAATTTCCAAATCTATAAAAGACTTGAATATTGGAGGAGCAGATCTAGTATATGACAACATAAGAATACAAGGTTCTACCAGTAAGAGGGAGAGGTTCATGCTAAGACGTTCATCTCAATTGGAAGAGTTACGCATGGATTTTGAGAGAAACTCATGATTTAAGAAGACCTCGCCTCTTAATATTGATTAATTAATAATGATATTAATTATTATTTTTCTAACAATAGAAGGACTATTGAGTTAGAGGAAAAGATGTTTCCTTCAGAGGGAGTTGGGAGAAGAACTCGACATGAAGAATCTTGGATTGATACACTATTACTTGAGACTTGAGGTTTGGAAGAAACCTTGTAAAAAATTCCGTAGTCAAGGGAAGCATGCCATCAAGATCCTCCTCGAATTTGAATGACAAAATTGATTAGTTCCTTGATATATTTGATTCAATTACTAGGCTAGCGATATTGATGATGAAATAAATATTATCAGTATGCTTGGAATTTCCATAGTTTCTTGGAAAAGCATTAAGCAAAATTTTGTTGCATTAAGCATTGAGAAAGAAAAATATATGGAAGTTTGTGCAGTTAACCAATTTGGCTATGTAAAATGTTTGATGAACTATTTGATGAATTCTATTGTGATATTTTGTAATGGTCAAAGCAGTTCGAATATTTTCAGAGAACCTAGTTTTTCATACAAGGTCAAAGAACATTATGATTTGATATGTGATCCAGATGGGATCTAAGAAGCTACAAGAGATCTCCATAGATGAACATGTAGATGATGTTGGAAATAATACTGAGAGGGGGAGGTGAATCAGTATTATCACATTAATAAAACTTTTTCATTTCCATAATCAGATTCATATATGCTACTTCCACAACTTGTTATGATTAAATTAATTGATCTTCAATGAGTGCATTAGAACATTATCAACCATATTATCAGATAACAGATGCCGTAATAGAGAATAGATCATCACACATAAGGCACACACATGAACACCATGATATAAGGTGGAAACCCAATGTGGGAGAAAAACCACCTGCTGCAAGTCATCTCAATCTTCTTCTTAATAAGAAAATCCTTTTACAATATTTGTACTGGTGCAGTCTTATACCAGTACGGGAGCTACAACCCCCTTTAATCTTGTACTAGCCGATCCATTTACTAGTACGCAGGCTGCTACCTGCTACAATGCTCCAAAGATCTCCCTTAGCTTTTGTACTAGCTTAGATACTAGTACATAGGCGCTGGCCTACAATCTTTTCTCCTCCAGGTACCACGTTTCATCAATTTTCAGACTGGATACACTGAAGCACAACACATAATCTGAAAGGCCACTTTTCATCCAATTTTCATACTGGACCCAACAACAACATTGAAGCTCATAATCAAACAACCTTCTGAATCACCCAATCACCAGATCCATACATATACAATGATATTATGAGAGTTATCAACCAGATCTAGTACATAAAGATAAGGCATTAATCATGCTGTTATCTAAACTCAATACCAGTAACCAAACATCAGTTATGCACCCAAAACCCTCCGCACCTGCACCTTCTGTGGCGCCTCCGCACTGTGCCTTCTATGGCGCCTCTGTGGCGTCTCCGCACTGTGCCTTCTGTGGCGCCTCCGCACTGCGCCTTCTGTGGCACCTCCGACTGTGCCTTCTGTGGCGCCTCTGTGGCGTCTCCGTATTGCGCCTTCTGTGGTGCCTCTGCAATGCGCCTTCTGTGGCGCCTCCGCACTGCGCCTTCTGTGGCGCCTCTGAACTGCGCCTTCTGTGGCGCCTCCGCACTGCACCTTCTGTGGCGCCTCTGTGGCGTCTCCGCACTACGTCTTCTGTGGCGCCTCCGCACTGCGCCTTCTGTGGGGCCTCCGCACTGCGCCTTCTGTGGCACCTTTGTGGCGTCTCCGCACTGCGCCTTCTGTGGCGCCTCCGCACTGTGCCTTCTGTGGTGCCTCCGCACTTCCGCAGCTGCAGCGCTCGAGAGATCACCCTTCACAGATTTGCTTTCAACTTCACTTTCATAGATCAAACTTTCAAAACAATAACCCAATATTTCAGATCTTAAGATATTCAATTGCAAGGATGAGTTAGCCAAGTGATCTCCTTTGTTTTATATAGGCTTAGGCCTTTCACAATACCATGGGCCAAAACCATAGGATCAAAAAAACTGTTGGACTAATATCATGAACCAACCATGAAAGTACGTGAGATCAACACTTTTGACGAAGTACCATGGTCCAAAACCATAGTTTCAAATACCAAGGACTAACTACCATGGACCAAAGGTAAGTTCTCCAACATATACGCACTTTTCCTCATAGGTTCAAATACCAAGGACTAACTACCATGGACCAAAGGTAAGTTCTCCAACATATACGCGCTTTTCCTCATAGGTTCAAATACCAAGGACTAACTACCATGGACCAAAGGTAAGTTCTCCAACATATACGCGCTTTTCCTTGCATGAAAGTGCATGAACTTTTTCTCTACATGAAATAAACTTTTCTCTGCATAAAAGTGCGTGAACTTTTCTTTACACTATAATTTATTATCTGAGATGAGTGGGTTGCCATCAAGTACAACATATGTATCATAATTCCAACAATCTCCCCCTTTGGACTTGATGGAAACAACAACCAATCACTCTCCCCCTTTGACATCAAGGGAAAAGGGTTATGCTCCCCCTAAGAACATGCTCCCCCTGACTATAAACTAGATCTGCAAAGAAGAACCATAATCCATGACCATGAAAGAGATAGATTGCAGCAATAATCAGACCAGCATCCAAGATCTCCTTCTGTACGTCCTCCATAATGCCAACAATGCATTATAAGCTCCCCCTGAGTACCTGTTGAAATCTCTGAATGAGCTCCCCCTTTGTATATGTCATGGTGCACCAATCTGATCATGCTCTTTCTGAGAACAAGCTGAAATGTCTGCTCTGCTATATAGTGTTGTTCATGCTCAGGCTCCCCCTGACTGTAAGCAAGGTCTGCAAAAGGATGTTCTACATCACAAATGACCTTCCTAAAAGATTCAATACATACATCCATCACCCAACCAAGTGGGGATATATCAGAAAAATGAAAACCAAATACATTACATCTTCATCCCAGGCATAGTGGGGAAACCAGCATAGGTCGTTACATGACCTGAAGAGATGACACTATTACATCATGAGTCTTGATATGACATCACCTAAATAAGATGAACATCAGCAACAACACTTTATGATATGCTCCATAGTATCTGTCAACAGCAACTAGACCAGCAACTTGTATTAGTGCATGAATCATCAAGGTATGTCCACATCAACAGAATTTCACATTCTATGTGAGAAACATCATAGCCATCCAGATCTACATGAATCAAGTATCATCAATTGGGAATATCTGCATTAATCAACATATGTATGAAACAATCCTATCATCATATAGATAAGAGCTCATTATCATCATGTCTCCAACAATGCAACTTTGAATAATCATCCCTGTATCCAGCCAACAATCCTCATCCATTTGTGCCAAGAATGAAAGGAATCATAACTGTAATATATGATCTTTATGCATATGACAACAGCAGCATATGAGTGACTCAACATCAAGAAGATGTGAATTCAAGCTAAGTGCTTCCCATGCAAGCATCATTAGAGAATCAACCATAAATCTGATCCAAGAACCATGTGAACAACTCATAACCATAGCAAGATGAATCATTTATCCATATAAGTATCATCACCAAGGACTATTAACCATAATGCCAATAATGCATTAAGTCCATATGCTCCCTCTAAACCTGTGCCATCTGTCTGATCATGCATATCAATAAGAAGTATCAAGACATCATCAATATCAAGTTAGAACCAAAACACTTCTAACCATCATATCCACACATCATTATTATTAACTAGAGCAAAACTGATCCTTCTCTTGAATTTGTCCCTACTGCCTTTCTTCAAACAATCATATACGCGACTGTGCAGTAACTAACTCGCGTATATATGCAACTTTCCTTTATGGAGTTTGCATATGAGATTCAGGACACTGAAGTTTTGTACTTTCATCTCCCTCTGATTCTGGTATGTCTGTACGTTGTGCAGTGCCGCCTTTTTCTGACTGTACTTCCTTTTTCCTCCATATCTTCAAGCGTGATGATGACATTTTCTCCTTTTGATATGGTGCCCACACTTTGTTCCTGCATTCCTTAGCTATATGTCCAAGCTTGTTACATGCATAACATCTTACATGTTTCATATTCCTCCTATAACAATCAGCAGCTTTGTGACCAAATATATTGCAAGCAAAGCAATATCCATAAAAGTACCTTGAATGTGATGATCTTTCTGTATAATGGTCTTGAACCCTTCTTCTTATACATCTAGCTGCAACATGTCCAAGATTATGACATACATAACATTCAACATTATTCATAGGAGGAGTAAAGGATTTTCTTTGAGGAATCTCTTTTCTTGGTTGATGATGAGATTGATATTTCAATTCTTCGTTGATCACTTTAGATTTCTCTTTAGAGTTCCTTGCCTCACCTTGTGAACTAGATTCACCTTCAACAGATTCATGGAAACCAAGACCAGTCTTTATAGCAGGAGACCTTTGACTACTAAGAATATCATCCAAGACTTTAGAACTATCTTGAAATCGTAAAAGCTTATCCTTTCCTTCTAGTTTACCTTTCAAGATATTTACCTCAACCTGAAGCTGTTCTTCCTTTTCAAGAGATTGCTTTTTCAAATCTTCTTCAGCTTTCCTTCCTTCTTCCATTTGTTCCCTTAGTTTGAGAATCTCCTTTTCTTGTTCTTCATTCAGATCCTGCTGCATTTGACGAACTCGGAAGGCACATTCTAGTTGAGATTTTAAGCTGGTGACTTCGTTTTCTTGTTTTGCAATAGCTTGGAGTATATCTGTATTCTGCTTCTTTGATTCTTCAAGATCTCCTTTTAGTGAGAGGATTGTAGCTTCAAGATTTTCATAGTAGCTGGATCTATCTTTGAGTTTCTTGATGGTTGTGCTTCTTTCGTTGACTTCTTTTCTTAATTATGTCACTTCATGCTGCAATTTTTGACATTGGTCTTCCTTGTCCTTGAGTAGCTTTCTTATCTTGTTTCCTTCTTCTAGTTGGGCCTTTAGTTTGGTAGCTTCTTCTTTGAAATCACATTCCCTTTTGTTCAATAGATCTTGTTGATCTCTAATTTTGTCTGTCAGCCTTTTAAATTCTGCCTCTATTTGATATCTTTCTTATTCACCCATAAGAGCAAATTCAGTAGTTTCGCTATCACTTTCATCTCTTCCAAAAGGAAAGATAGCTGGAACATCAGAGGATAATATATTCATACCTGATAATGATTCTGAATCTGAAGAGCTTCTTATACCTAATCCCCAATCGATTCTCCCACTGTCATAGTTCTTCTGAGATGACTTCTTTTTCTTAGGTGCTTTCTTCTTAAGCTTCTTTCCCATTGTTCCACGGATCTCCTTCAAGCGATCAAGCTTCTATCAAAGGACCTACTCTGATAGCAATTGTTGGAAATAATACTGAGAGGGGGGGGTGAATCAGTATTATCACATTAATAAAACTTTTTCATTTCCATAATCAGATTCATATATGCTACTTCTACAACTTCTTATGATTAAATTAATTGATCTTCAATGAGTGCATTAGAACATTATCAACCATATTATCAGATAAAAGATGACGTAATAGAGAATAGATCATCACACATAAGGCACACACATGAACACCATGATATAAGGTGGAAACCCAATGCGGGAGAAAAACCACATGCTGCAAGTCATCTCAATCTTCTTCTTAATAAGAAAATCCTTTTATAATATTTGTACTGGTGCAGTCTTATACCAGTACGGGAGCTACAACCCCCTTTGCTCTTGTACTAGCCGATCCATTTACTAGTACGCAGGCTGCAACCTGCTACAATGCTCCAAAGATCTCCCTTAGCTTTTTTACTAGCTTAGATACTAGTACATAGGCGCTGGCCTACAATCTTTTCTCCTCCAAGTACCACGTTTCATCAATTTTCAGACTGGATACACTGAAGCACAACACATAATCTGAAAGGCCACTTTTCATCCAATTTTCATACTGGACCCAACAACAACATTGAAGCTCATAATCAAACAACCTTATGAATCACCCAATCACCAGATCCATACATATACAATGATATTATGAGAGTTATCAACCAGATCTAGTACATAAAGATAAGGCATTAATCATGTTGTTATCTGAACTCAATACCAGTAACCAAACATCAATTATGCACCCAAAACCCTCTGCACCTGCGCCTTCTGTGGCGCCGCGACCACCGCACCTGCACCTTCTGTGGCGCCTCCGCACTGCGCCTTCTATGGTGCCTCTGTGGCGTCTCCGCACTGCGCCTTCTGTGGCGCCTCCGCACTGCGCCTTCTGTGGCGCCTCCGCACTGCACCTTCTGTGGCACCTCTGTGGCGTCTCTGTACTGCGCCTTCTGTGGTGCCTCTGCACTGCGCCTCTGCACTGCGCCTTCTGTGGCGCCTCTGCACTGCGCCTTCTGTGGCACCTCCGCACTGTGCCTTCTGTGGCGTCTCCGCACTGCGTCTCCTGTGGCGCCTCCGCACTGCGCCTTCTGTGGCGCCTCCGCACTGCGCCTTCTGTGGCGCCTCTGTGGCGTCTCCGCACTGCGCCTTCTGTGGTGCCTCCACACTGCGCCTTCTGTGGCGCCTCCACACTGCGCCTTCTGTGGCGCCTCCGCACTTCCGCAGCTGCAGCGCTCGAGAGATCACCTTTCACAGATTCGCTTTCAACTTCACTTTCATAGATCAAACTTTCAAAACAATAACCCAATATTTCAGATCTTAAGATATTCAATTGCAATGATGAGTTAGCCAAGTGATCTCCTTTGCTTTATATAGGCTTAGGCCTTTCACAATACCATGGGCCAAAACCATAGGATCAAAAAAACTGTTGGACTAATACCATGAACCAACCATGAAAGTATGTGAGATCAACACTTTTGACGAAGTACCATGGTCCAAAACCATAGGTTCAAATACCAAGGACTAACTACCATGGACCAAAGGTAAGTTCTCCAACATATACGTGCTTTTCCTCATAGGTTCAAATACCAAGGACTAACTACCATGGACCAAAGGTAAGTTCTCCAACATATATGCGCTTTTCCTCATAGGTTCAAATACCAAGGACTAACTACCATGGACCAAAGGTAAGTTCTCCAACATATATGCGCTTTTCCTCATAGGTTCAAATACCAAGGACTAACTACCATGGACCAAAGGTAAGTTCTCCAACATATACGCGCTTTTCCTTGCATGAAAGTGCGTGAACTTTTCTTTACACTATAATTTATTATCTGAGATGAGTGGGGTGCCATCAAGTACAACATATGTATCATAATGCCAACAGATGATGTAAGGGAAGTGTGAGTACTTCCAAGAAAAACTTGGGCTTATGGATTACTCCTCCCAAGTTGAGAGGGAGTGAGTTGGACACCTAGTTCTCCATATGTCATGTATTATGGTTAGGAATAATAGTTGTAATTCAAGTACATGAACATGGATAGGGTGAATGGTGGATTGGATAAGCATCTTGGATAGACATTCTTAAGTCATGTACCGTAACCGATTAGGATCAACACCCTAAGTCAAGTACATGAATTCGGTTAAAGAATGGTCTGATGGGCTGATATTTCCTTGTGACAAGTAGAAAATGGTCCTGTGCAGGACATACTTTAGTGAACCTAGGTGGAATATATGCCACAGAGATGTAGTGTGGTGTCCTATTGAATGCCTCCTAGTATTGTGCTCTAATATAGTGAAGGGATAGAGCTTACTTGTCAAGGAATTGGTAATTTGACAATATTGGTTATGATGATGTTATCATCAATGATGTTTATAGATATAGATCCTTTCTTATAGAAGTATTCAACTTGAGAATATCACGACAAGTCATTATGAATACCTCCCTAGTTAAGAGGAGCGTTGAAATTGTAACTAGGTTCAGCCTTCATAATGTATATTTGTCATTATGATTTTGTAAAAGAGTCAAAAAGAATTTATTTGAGTCAAAAATAAAATTCATTTTATCATTGTCCCATTTAGACATTTAAATGGAAAATGAAAATTGAATTTTTTAAGTTTATTTTTGTGTCCCCAAGTTGACCAAGTCGACCCTTTAGAAGTCAAGTATGTTCAACCTTTAGAGGCACCTTTTCATATATGGAAACACTATATATTGGTATATATTCTCCACCTCTTGGCAAGCAATTTAGACTTCATCTATGGAAGAAAAAATTGGATCTCTATGGCACTATATCTCTGAAGTATGTGAGTTCTACATGACACTATATCTCTAAAGTATGTGAGCTCCTTATGGTACTATATCTTTGAAGTATCTCCTAAGGCATAGACCCGAGTTCTGAGGCATGTATTTCTATGATGAAGATTGAGGTACATGAGGTATTGTTCCTCTATAGAAAATGAAGTTCCTGAATGACGCAAGGAAAACCTGCTCCCCCACAGTATGCATATAAATTGCATAATCTCGTCTGTCCTAGGAATTTCAATGACCTACCTGGTCAAACCTTCATTACTTAAGATTTAAGGCCCTCTTAATTAAATCTCATGCGGAACGATTTGATGCTAACCCTACCTGTCCTTAGTCAATCCTTTCATCGGGACTCTATACACCCTCTTCATTAAACCTTCATTAATCCTTAATGCTCCGCGCATATAACCAATCCCACACTTTAACCTTGGTTATATTTGAATTACCCCATAAAACCTTTATTCACTTTATTTCTATTATAATTATTTTATAATAGAAATATTCCACAAACATACATAAACCTTACCTTTTCGCATTTCCTCGGCCTTTGCACATTTACCAATGCTTTCCTTTATCACTATGGTGGGATTCAAAGACTCTTAAGAACTTGGCATTCAGAACTTCTAATCTATGACATCCGATTGGGTTTTTCATCGTTGATTTCATCCACCAGATCAACGGTTGTCGCAATCTCACATCACACCAACCTGTGACTTCATCGCCTCTCGCATGTGATATGCGATAACACAATCGGACTTCAAATAACATAAAACCGCACCTATAACCTTCTCGGGTCTGCTCTGCCCAAGCCTTATTGCTCAATCTCCACCGTCAATCTTGCCTTTAATCCGACAATTGATATTTCCTCGATCACAGAGTTGCTCAGTGATCCTGCACCGTAGATCAAAACCCATTTGATTTGACTTTCCACAATGATATCACACAAACCACGTGCATGATGTTTAATGGGTCTTACAGAGCCGATATAGATTATAAATCTTAACATATAAATATTCGGGTTCGCCCTTGAAGTTAAAGTCTGATCACCTTAAAACATGATAACCGTTGGATAACAGAATTCATCAAATCCTATGGCCTGCAACCCTCCAACTAGCACACGGATTATCAAGCTCTCAACCCCCATAGTTGACTATGATGTAAGCATCTGAATTTGCGATCGACGGCTAATAACAATTGCGGGCCTTCAACTGCGATCAAGGCATCCCATACTCTCTACCCCTGCTACAGTTACTAATCACCTCTTTAATTTTTTTTTACATTGTTCTTCAATGTTCTTTTGTGATTCCAGTTTTCTTCGGGGTTTTGGTCCTTCGCTATTCTGTCCCATAAATCTTAACTCTATGTATTCATTAACTATGGTCACTCCCAAGCTGTACTTGATCCTTCAATCGGATTCAACGATCTGATGATCCTTCATCCTAGTTCTTCATGTATTCTTCCCGAACTCCACCTACATACATATACAATGCAAAATCTCTAATTCACACACATATTACAATTAAATTACTCCATACACTCAGAATTGAGTTGTTTGTATTAATAAACAAGTATTTACACAGTTTCTTCTCTTAGGCCTGATTTCCAATATCAATGGCCTCTGTTTCAAAATTCGCCCATAGGCTTACAATCAAACCTCTAACACTAACTTGACTTGCCTAACTAGCTAACTAACCCCTGACTATCCCTTTTAGGCTTACATTTATACAAAAGGGATTCTACAACCAATTCCTGGTTTAGATCCTTATCTCTAAGGATCCTCTCTAATCCACAAAATCATGAATTAGCTCCTAATCTAAGATTTACAGTTAATTCTCAAATCTTTCAATCTCTCAACTATCTTGATTCTCTCATGTTCTCCTACATTCGAGAATATTTACTAATATGCCTCACTATACTTAATTAAATCCCTATTCTAGCTTCTCTCATTAAAATCACTCAAAACCTTAATAATTACATTACTTCAAAACATAGGAAACCAACTTCCTTGAAAACACAAGACCCCCTATGTCCACTAAGATACAATGATATTTTTGAGCTGAATGCTCCTGCATCAGACTCTCAAGGGTGAAAATAATCATGATCTCCTAATCATTTGCTTCTGATATGTGTCCCTCCTAGATCCCAAATTTTGTTCTATAGTATGTCCTTGGTTGTTGCTATTGTTTGTTGTTGTTCTCTAGGTCTCCACACTTTATGCTACATTGCCCCACTAGCTATGCTCTCAGAGTCTGCTGCTGTCTTTTTCTTGTTGCTTCTTTGCTTCGTTTCTGTTGTCATCTTCCTTTGAGACTCTTTTCTCATCAAATCCATCATCAATTCGATTTCTATGTCCAACTCACTTCTTTGCTGGACTCTTTCCTCTTCCTCTCTTGCATATCCTTTGCAATCTTCATCAAGTTCTTTCTTCCCTACTAGTGCTTTTGGCCATTTCTCCAATGGCTCCAATTCTTTCTCCCATTCACTGATCCTTTGATGAGAGTTTATTCCTTCTTCTTTATTGACTACTTCAACAGTTTCCCTAGTTATCTCCACTGTTCCGATCATCATGATGGAATGATGATCCTTTACTATGTTTTCAACTAACATAGTCTCTTCTTTAAATTTTCCTTTAATCTTTTGTTGGTTACCTTCACTTTGTAGTTGTTGGTTCCTTATTGCCACCCTTACAACCTTACCCTCTTGTTGCTTCCGAACTTCCATTTCATCTCCAAATAAACTCTGCTCAATTTATTCGATCACAGCATCACACTCATTCATTCTATGCATTGTTCCTACAAACAAACTATTGGTTTGTGCACCAAAACACTCCTCTATCTCCATGTCTTTTAAATACCCACTGCTACTGTTAAGTATTGTTGTAACCACTTCTTTTCTATTGACATTTCCTCCTAGCAACTTCTCCAGCAATTCAATTTCCTCCTTACATTTAGTAAGTGTCTTATCACAATACTCTTCATTTCCAGCTTTATCCTTTACACGGTCACTATTGCCCAATAATTTAATCGGACTACCTTCCATAGACAATTTTGTCTCATTCATCTCCACAGAAATAAGTTCTTGTTCAACACTTATAATACCTATATTCACACAACAATTGTCAGTTTGAAAATTGTACAGCTCAACAGCCTCAACTAACATTTCACATATCAGTTTTTCAGACTGATCTTCATCTCCTTCTTCCACAAGGAATTGTCCTTGTTTTATAACAGTCCCAAATATTAATTCATCAGTAATTTCTTTTTGCTGTAGCAATTCAATATTTTCCTCATTCAAGAGGCATTCTTCATCATACTCTTCTCCAAAATACTTATCCTCTGAAAGGTACTTTTCATCCTCTGTCAGTACATCAGTATGCTAATCCAAGTTCTCCTCTAAACTCTGGTAATTTTTATCAAGTTTCATGACAAATTCATAAGATTTCCAATCCTTTGCAAAACCCGCACTCACAAAACAATCATTATAATTAAAAACATAAGACCTCAGTGTCTCTTCTTCCTTTGGCAACACTTCAGTATGCTGCTCTGAACTATCCCAATAGTTCACTGATCTCCATTCTTCATCTTCACCCAGAATTTCACCCTGTTCTAGTTTACAAATGGAAACTTCCATTTCCAACTTAGCTTCTCTGAGTTTTCCCATCAGCCACTTTACTTGCTTCTGTTGTATCCTTCTCTATAGCTTATGCCACTTTACTGGCTTCTTCTTTAATACCCAACCTAATCTCTGGCTTTCCTCCAGTATCCTTTTTAATGCATCGAGTTGTTCTTTCATCTCTGCAATTTCCTTGTCAAATTCCTCTTGACTCATTCTCTTGCCATTTGCCTTGGCATCCTCCTTCTTCATTTTTCTTTCATTGTGGTCTTCCTCAGAACCTCTGATATGACTATCAGTAATCATTTTCTCCTCCATCTCTATGAGTTCCTCACTCATTCAATATGAGCTGCATTAAAGCCTCTACAACAGCAAGTCCTCCCTGTTGCCTCTTACCTCACCAAGCTTTCCTTTGTACTTGGTCTTTTGGCAAGCCCTTGGTTCTCTATCTCTAGAACCTCTTTTGAGCACTTCTCTCCACTCCTTATAGGCTTCAACTCATCTGCATCTTCTAAGAACATAACTGTCCTCTTGTATTTCCATCACAATGAAATACTTGGTTCTGACCACTTATTCTTTCACATAGAAAGTCTTATCAGCTTCCTTCATTACTTAGCAATTCTACCAACATCCTCTGTGGAATTGTCCTTATGATCTTATTGTGATTTGCAACAATACCTCCACAGTAACAAGTCTCCTTCCTACTACATATGCCTCACTAAGCTTCTCTCCTCTAAGCTCAGTATTTTAGCATCTCTCTAGTTCTTTCCTCTGGAACCAATTGAGCACTTCTTGCTCTAGGTTGCTGCAATCTTCTCACCTTCTTTTTTTGTTACTCGTGTATCAATATAAAGACCACACACTGTCCAATATTCAAATCAAATTAAAATAAAAACATACCATCTCACCTTCAAGAATTCTACACGATCTTGTTCTACCATTCACTTGTATACACACCTTCAAAACATAACTCTGTTCTAAATTCTTTTCAAAGAAATTTTCATACAGAATTTCTATGTGCTTTAATATCAAACGTTTCAATCACAATTCTACTCTGATACAAAATGACGTAGGGAAAACCTGCTCCTCCCCCAGTATGCATATAAATTGCATAATCTCGTCTGTCCTAGGAATTTCAATGACCTACTTGGTCAAACCTTCATTACTTAAGGTTTAAGACCCCCTTAATTAAATCTCATTTGGAATGATTTGATACTAACCCAGTCTGTCCCTCTGTCAATCCTTTCATCGGGACTCTATACACCCTCTTCATTAAACCTTCGTTAATCCTTAATGCTCCATGCATATAACAAACCCCACACTTTAACCTTGGTTATATTTGAATTACCCCATAAAACCTTTAATCACTTTATTTCTATTATAATTCTTTTATAATAGAAATATTCCATAAACATACGTAAACCTTTCCTTTTTGCATTTCCTCGTCCTTTGCACATTTACCAATGCTCTCCTCTATCACTATCGCAGGATTCAAAGACTCTTAAGAACTTGGCATTTAGAACTTCCGATCTGTGACATGCGATTGCGTTTTTCATCTTGATTTCATCCACCAGATCAATGGCTGTCGCAATCTCACATCACACCAACTTGTGACTTCATCGCCTCTCACATGCGATATGCAATAACGCAGTCGGACTTCAAATAACATAAAACCGCACCTATAACCTTCTCAGGTCCGCTCTGCCCAAGTCTTATCGCTCAATCTCCATCGTCGATCTTGCCTTTAATTCAATGGTTGATATTTCCCTGACCAACAAAGTTTCTCGCTGATCCTGCGCCATAGATCAAAACCCATTTGATCTGACGGTCCACAAAGATATCACACAAAACACATGCACGATGTTTAACGGGTCTTATGGAGCTAATATAGATTATAAACCTTAACCCATAAATATTTAGGTCCGCCCTTGAAGTTAAAGTCCAATCAACTTAAAACCCAATATTTGTTGGATAACAGAATTCATCAAATCCTACGGCCTACGGCCCTCCAACTAGCATGCAGATTATCAAGTTCTCAATCCTCGTAGTTGACTATGATGCAAGAATCTAAATTTGTGATCGACGGCTAGTAACAATTGTGGGCTTTCAACTGCGATCAAGGTATCTCGTACTCTCTACCCCTGCTATAGTTACTAATCACCTCTTTACTTTGTTTTTGTGTTCTTCAATGTTCTTTTGTGATTTTATTTTTCTTCAATATTCTGGTCCTTCACTATTCTGCCCCATAACTCTTAACTCTGTGCATTCATTAACCATGGTCACTACCAAACTGTACTTGATCCTTCAATCGGATTCAATGATCTGACAATCCTTCATCCTCATTCTTCCTGTATTCTACCCAAACTACACCTACATACATATATGATGCAAAACCTCTAATTCACACACAAATTACAATTAAATTACTCCATACACACACATACACTCAGAATTGAGTTGTTTGTATTAATACATAGGTATTTACATAGTTTCTTCTCTCGGGCCTGATTTCCAATATCACTGGCCTCTATTTCACAATTTGCCCATACGCTTACAATCAAACCTCTAACACTAACTTGACTTGCCTAACTAGCTAACCAACCCTTGACTATGTGTTTTAGGCTTACACTTATACAAAAGGGATTCTACAACCAATTCCTGGTTTAGATCCATAATCTTTTCAACAAAATCCTAAAATCTCTTCCTTATCTCTAAGGATCCTCTCTAATCCACAAAATCATGAATTAGCTCCTAATCTAAGATTTTCAGTTAACTCTCAAATCTCTCAATCTCTCAACTATCCCGATTCTCTCATGTTCTCCTACATTCGAGAATATTTACTAATATGCCTCACTATACTTAATTAAATCCCCAGTCTAGCTTCTCTCATTAAAATCACTCAAAACCTTAATAATTACATTAATTTAAAAAATAGGAAACCAACTTCCTTGAAAACACAAGACCCCCTATGTCTACTAAGATACAATGATATTGTTGAGATGAATGCTCCTGCCTCACTGAAGCATATTCTATGTGGTTAAGAAAAGTTCCCGAGGCACTTTCTTTCAGTGGTATATGGCATGCTAAGGACATATTTGTGGACAAACTTGTGAACAATATTTTGGACAAATGGAGGGTTGACTTGGGACTTGGGTTACTGGTTAGTTTGACTTGGATTTATCTTGTTGACAAAGATTCTATAAGGAAAGGATTGTTGGGTTTTCTCCTTGTGGGTATTTCCTTGGCCTCTGACCTAACATATGGTGTCTATTTTATTTTTCTGCAGTATGATCTTTACTTTCTTGCATAAGTATATGTATAATTTCTTGATAAGATAATTGAATAAAGAGAATGCTAAAAGTGAACATATATATCAGTCACAATTAATTATCATGATCATAAATTCTAAATTGCACTCAAATTTCAATAGTAGGAAGACACACTATCAAGTATTGTTCTAGGTCTTGGGCATGGAGGGATAGTGAACCTATAGAGGTTTCCTGGGGATATGAAGCATACAAGGTTGTTCGTAGTTGGTTTGGTGGTAAATTCAGTCGAATTGTTCGATTAGAGGAAGAAAGAAACTTAAAAATCTAGCTAAGGACAAATTCTACAAACGTTGAGGTACTCTTCTCGTTGATTTCTAAACTTACTTGTGTAAATTGTTATCTATATATACTACTAAAAAAAAAGAGAGAAAAAAAAATGGATATGCTCCATACATGTTGTTAAAATAAAAGAAATAAGATGTTTATAAAATAAATACAAGTTACATTTGCATAGGAAATGACTTATTTTGGTTTTTATTTGAATTTTTTTATTACAATATTGAGGCCCCATGTAAGGGGCCTCACACTTGGACACTCTCATTTATTTCCAATGTATTCTTGATGTAATATGACATAGATCCACATTATCATTTTTTTGTGTGTGGCTATTATCTCTTTATTAACTACATGTGTCTATAGTGTATTTCTTCATGGCTATGTATTTTCATTTAATTTTATGGGTCTACATTGTATTGTGTTGGCAACCATGTTGTTGAGCCCTCAAATTGTTCCTCTTATTTCCACCTTTTCCAAAACCTAAGACTACATTGATTACTTTATGTTATCCCTTTTTGTGACCATATCCTATTCATTATAATGTTTTTATTAAGGATTGGAAGTTCTTATAAAACCATGTTATTCAAGTGATAATTTACATTGTTCAGGTAGTCTCTACCTAGTTTTGGGTTACTTATATGTTGGCTTGGAGACGTATGTTTGGTTAGTTTTAGATTCTCAAAGAGCACACGATTTTTGGTACAACTCCATCACTCCTTATACACTAGAAATGAGTGATTCATTTTTCATTATTTCTTGGAAAAGAGTGATGATCACTGTAGATGCACTAGCAAAAGGAAATGACCTTTCATCCTTCTAGATCTGCTCATTTCCAAGGATATCTGTTTGAGAAGGATGGGTTTTCCTTTTCAAATGGTTTAGGGGTATGTATTGTGCTTTAAAATCACTAGGACCCAAGTGTATACATTCATCCTCTCATCTCCTTTTCAAATATGTATACAGAGGCTATTCTTAAGGGAGATGATAGATAGAGATTAATATATTGAAATGCTACTAGAATTATCAAAGAGGATTCTTTCCATCAGAAGTTAGCCTTACACGTGATCCTCAACCAAGGAGGAGCTAGAGTCAAGGAGCCACGAAGGATCTCCATACTCTTAAGGTATACATGTATAATTGATGCTTCATTTTTAATATAGACCTTATTGCTTCTCCACCCAAATACATTGCTTTCATTTCCTATGTGTTTATATTTGGATTATTCTGAATGATCTAGATTAGACCTAAAATTTATCTCACCTTTGCATCATTTGGAAGGAAGGTTTTGTGTGTATTTGTGTATTTTTTACAAGATACAAGTGGTGGAAGTGAACCAATACTTTCTAGGAATGAAGCAAGATTTCCTATACCCACAAGTAATCAACATCACACCAATATTCATAAAAGGTATTTCCTTTTCCCATCATAGCCTTTTTACTTGTATAAAAAATATTTAAAGAGATAGATTTAGGTAGATAGTAGGTGGTGTATCCTTTATTCTATACAAATATTGGGTAGATATGTGGAGTTCTTCGCTTGTAAATAGGGGGAAATTCCTCATAAAAAATAAGTATTACATCAAATTCCCCCAAAGATACTTCAAACATCCTCAATAAGTGGAAAATATAGTGTTAAACTTTGATACTGAGAACAACAATGTATGAAACCATCAATAAGCTACAACTAGATCCTCAATAAAGTGCAAGTGAAATACACCTACTATTATCAAGAACCAATGTAGAATGACTAGCAATGACATCATCATATGCTTATGATGAAGTGATAAGAAATTCAAGATATAGTAATACTATGTAAAACCAATCTATCTCCAAGTTCTTCACACGAAACACTTTGGAATAGGTGAAGAAAATAGATAACTAACTACAAAAATAGACCCTCCAAGAGAAAATACATGAATCATCATAGCAATTCCACAATATGTGAAAGAATGATATCTCTAGGAGGACATGAATAATAGTAGAAGATGAGAATTAATGTGATACAATAGGATAAAAGTGTTAATGATTGACTGAAGTGCTTTAATAAAAAAATTGAGCATGATTTCACAATGATCATCAAGTTCAACAAGTGCTTAATTATGCACCACATGCAATGTACAATGGCCTACTCATCACAAATACATTATTCCAAGAAACACATTAACTTTATGACATCAATAAACTATCTCAAAAAACAACTCAGATAGTCAAAAAATGAGGAAATATGACCATTTCCATCCTTAGTAATAATATGGCCACATCAATAGAAACTAATATGGCAATTGTATAGAGTATGAAATTTTGTGCACTTTGAATTTTTTTTTTACTTAAAGCAGTGTCTGCATCAACATTTTATTACCATTTTAAGTTATAGAATGAGATTTGGCCCTGGAATTTTGGGAACAAATGAAAACAAACAATATCAAATAGAATAATTCACCATATCCAAATATGCCACTATGTATAAAAAGAAAAAAATACATAGATGGTAAAAAAATACATTAAAAACCAATGTAGTGTGACAAAGTTATGGAAATTTAAATATTAAATTCAAAATCTTGATGTTAATCCCCACTTGTTAACCCATAAGTGCCATGTGGGAGCCATTGATTGGTTGAATGGAACTCACCATATGCTGACATGGCGAGATATGTAAGCTTCTATGACATGTACACAATGCTTATGTGGCTAGTATAGAATGCTAGCATGGCATGTACTAATCATTGAGATGGTTCGTGTTGAAAGTTTCATGTAGCAATGTATGGAATGACACATGGAAGTTGATATTTCAGGTCCTATTTGGATGCACCTACCAATGTGGTACATGCTAGTTAGGTGGATGATTCTAAATGGTAGCTATGTGGCAAGTCCTATAAATGATAATATTGTTCAACAAAATGTTAATTACATTTGAGAGGGAACAAGTTTTAAACTCAAGGTTTTCTAGTGAAAAAACAGAATATATTATTAAAACCACTTGATTAAATAAATGATGTTTGATATCAAACTCACATGGTTTATTGTTGAAGAACTAATTTAAAAAACATATTATAATGAAATCATAGCACACATTTGTTAGAATAAATCCTCAATATCTTGGGAAAATGAAGGCCAATTGTGGTAAATAAGTTGTCAATGTTGGGTAAGTAGACTTCTCTAGACACATATGTATGATCGGATCATCCCAAAAAATGCACCATTTTTGTCTAGATATAAAGTGCACCCATCAATATTGAATCTTAGATCTAGCCCCAATTGAGAACCAATCTATCCAAATGAACATTAATCTTGACTAGCTAGCATTCTCTAGATGTAATGTTCAGAAGTAATGGTAACTTCAAATCTGTAAAAAAGAAGAAAAAGAAATAAGCTTAAAAACACTAGATAATGGATGTAAATTGTGTGTGAATTGCAATATGCATTTCAAGAACACCAACATGACACCAACGTAGATCCATCTTAACATCGGATCTATCATGCACCAAGAGGGATCAAATCCCTCAAGGTGCAAGCCTCCTTTTTAATGAAAAACTTAATAAAAGGTTCACACCTAGAGGGATTTGATCCCTCTTGGCACATGATAGATCCAAATTTAAGATGGATCCACGTTGGTTCCAGTTGGGGGAAGAAACCTAATATTTTTAGATGGTCATTTTTATGTTTATGTATATGTTTGATCTAAACTTATTCATTTAAAATTTACGTCATTATGAATACAAATTGATGGGCCTCTAAATTATACATAAATTAAGGCCCATATGACCATCCTTCGTCACATTAAACCTCTATTTTTGCACTAGATATTGTATTTTTAACTTTAATATGTTAATTGGGAAGGTTTAGGGATGATTGGATATTTGTGCCTAATATTATTTATTTTTGTGGAGTATTGTGAGAATATTGGGTAGATTATGAAGATTTGGAGGAGGAGATAATTTAGGGACTTTCTCCCTACTACAAGAGGATCAATATTAAATAATAAATCAAGAATATATTATGAAATAATTGCATAGATTCTGGAGCTCCAATGATTGAGAAAATCCAGGAATGTGTTCCCTATCATTTAATGCAGATTCCTAGTATTGGAAACCAGATCCACTAATTAAGAAATTTTGGTGGGGAAAGCTTCCTCCTTTCATGGGGAATTATTACTAATCTTTTTTTGTAAGTACCAAGTCGAATTTTCCTCTAGGGGTTGATTTTTCTTAGTCTTGTTGTGGAGAGAACTCGTATTTTTGCAGCTCCGTTTTAATTTCTTGCTGGGATGTAATTGTATTGATGGAAATAATGAAAATTGGTGCCATCTTAAGCTTCTAAATATTGGTATCCTTCATAGGACTCTGAGTTTCCTTGGGCTTGGCCATCTTAGGAGCATTAGATCCCTTTTGTATCAATTACTTTTCTTCTTTTCACTTCTTATTCACATGCATATCTTGTTCTTGTCTTTTTCTATTTCTGCAATTAGTATTGATGATTTGTTGTTGTAGGATTAGGTTAAATGGTCAAAGTCAGTCATTTTTCAGGATCACAAGCATCATTTCATCATTGGAACAACTTTAGAAGGTCATAGTAATAATCGAAGTTTTCTTACTCCAAAATCTAGATTTCTCGAAGTCCTTTGTGGCAAATAATAATAAATTTCTACTATTTTTTAGAGCATGCTAACGAGCTTCAATAAAGTTTATTACACTTGAATTAAATCAAAAAACCATTCTATTTAATAAAAAAATTTACCCCATTGCGTTTTCACTTGATTATATTAGGCATTTGATAGATTTACTAGCTCACCAGTTCTCGAATTTCTAGATTTTAGACTAGTATTTTTCTGTTAATTTTTAGCATGGGTTAATAGAGGCATTTTTGAGTGATTCCACTTGGAATGGAGACCTAATACATCCTGGTCAATAAAAAATTTGTTCCATCGAATTTGGATTTGATTTTCTTGGTCATTCGGTGAATTATAGTTTCCTGTAGTAAATCTGTAGTTTCTTTTAGTAACTACAGAATCTCCTATAGAAGCCTTCCAACATGTATATACTTTCCCATATTCACTCAAGAAGATTGGTTATTATCCCTTAAGGTTGAATAAAGACCCCTAGGCTCTAAATCATTGGTTAGGGAAGACTAAATACCACTTAGGACTTTCCTATTTACACATGCAAAACATTTCAACAATTTGGGCCAATGGACAGATTTATGAAATGGATAATACAATGATGATCGCTGCATCCAATGAACTTTGTTAATGGACCTAAACTCTTTTAAATGTAATTATTGACTTTTACTTCATGAGATTTAATTTATGCAATTAGAATTGGTTTCTTTCCTTGTATTTTCTTTCTTGTAATAGATTAAGGTTTCCATTTCGAGCATTGCATTTTCTACAATTAGTTTAGGATCTGATTTTATTACATTCAATCCATGACATCCAAGGAAGGACACATTGTATGTTGAACATATATTTTCAATACCTCTGAATTTTGTACAAACCTCAGGTTGATAATTAAATCTGATAGCCTTGGGAGTTGCAACATTCTTGTTGCAATACCGAGGCTCATCACTTTTTGGTGTCGTTGTCGAGGAGGTGTCAAAGTATGCATTGTTTTCTTCCCTAGTTGATTCATTTCTTTTTAATTTCTACAAAAACAAAAAATTTCATTAGACATCTTTCATTTCAAGAACAAAAAATGGCATTGCATTAGCATTCTTATTCAAAAAACAATTCTAACACCAACCCCCCCATTTGATCATGCGGTGTAGTAAGAGCCACACCAACATCCACTTTTGCAGGTAGAAGAAGAAGATATGGCAGAGAAGATAGAATAAAGGGATGGAGATTATGACAATGAAGAAGTTCCTATTGGATTTCCCATTCAAGATACTGAGATCAGTGTGCATATGAAAAACATCCCTGCATCTTTTCTTCCAAACTTCCATGGTATGAGGTCAGAGGATCCGGAAACCTTTCTCTTTGAATTGAAATTGTTTGTAGATCTTATGGTTACTTATTAAACACTAAAAAACTGAGATTATTTCTGACAACATTGAAGGATATAGCTCTTAAATGGTTCATGAGTTTAGGGACTAATTCAATAAGATCATGGAATGATATGAAAAATATATTTCTAGAAAAATATAAAGATCATGATCATAAAGAAGAAATCTTTGGAATGAATAAAAAAGAAGATGAGAGCCTTGAGGATCTAATAAAGAGGTTCATGTATAACGTTAAGAGGGGAAAGATACATCATTTAGGATCCAACACACTAAAAACCCTTTTACTTAGATCAATTAGGGATGAGTGGATTGATCTCCTTGATCTCATGAGTAGAGGAGATGCATACCAACTATCATTTGAAGAAATTTGTGAAACATGCAAACACATATCAAGAGGAGGGGAAAGAGTAAGTAAATCAACATCAAGATTGGTAAGTCAAGCTAAACTTGGACATTTGTTGGATGACTTTAAGACATAAATTCTTAGCAATCTAAGCAAACAAGTATAAATGTTAAGAATGCAAGATGAGGAAAAACAAGATGTTGATATTTGTGTTTTCCATGCAGAATCACATGTTAATTATTTCCCCACATTACCAAGGTTGAAGGAATTTTACCAAGAGGACAATGAAGTAAGTCAATTGCCAATGCAGCTATGTTATGTAGCTCCAAGAGGACCATGGAAGCCTATTCAACCTGATATGAGGCAAGAACCTAATTCAAAATTTCAATCTTATGCACATCCATCTCAAAGTAATTGGAACACACCCTTTCCTTGGAAACCTTGGCCATCTCAAACCCAAAAAAAATCTTGGCAAAAAGGTTGGCAAGGAACTTATGGGAGCCATCCATAATATTCTCAATATTATCTTCAATATTCTCCATACCCAACTCTATGTTATCCCTACCATCCACCTCCACCACAACCACAACTCAAACAAAATCCATTTCAAATATCCACTCCCACTCAACTACCTATACCACCATTTATGAACCCACACAATGAAGTAGCTCAGCCCACTTACAATGTTGAGGTACAACACTTCCAAACATCTCCCCTTGATATAAATTGTATTCATCTTAGCTTAGGAAGAGTATCACAAAAAAACGATTCTCTTGATACCATTAAAGGACAACATGCAGAAAAACAAGATTCAAATGAGAAGACCAAAGAATCATGGGCTTCTCTTAATGAAGAGAAAACATCAAAATCAAAGATTGGGAAAGTGCCCTCATATTTACCATCAGATCCTCTATGTGTTCAAGAGAATAATCAACAAAAAGAAGAAGATCTGAATTTCATGGAAGAAGAAGACATCCATTATGATCAGCAAGTGGACCAGGAGCATCACAACTATATTGAAATATGGTTCCAGCAAAGTGTCAAGTTGCATCAACCCACTCTTCTTCAACAATTCCTAATCTCATCTCAATCAAAGAAGTTGGTCTCTCATATTCAATTACCTTTCAAAGCATATATTTCAAGCCTACACCCATTTTATTTGTCATCTCAATGTGCACTTGGCTTCGTTGGAAGTATTCCTACACTTGACAATGATTTTGTTTTTTCAAGTAGAGTAGGATAGGAAAAAAAAAATAAGAGAAAAAATAAAATATTAGGTGAAAACCTCCTTTGAGGCACCTGAGATTGGCTCATTGATTGAAAACCTCCATGAGGCAGTCAATGGGTTGGAAAAAAGAGAAAAAAAAGAGAAAAAGAAAAGATCTTAGGTGAAAACCTCCTTTGAGGCACCTAGGCAAACCTACTAGTTGAAAACCTCATTGAGGCGGCCAGTAGGCCTAAAAGAAAAAAAGGAAGAAGAAAAAATAAAAATCTTTGCTCCATGTATCTCTCTCTCATGAATGCAAGTGCTATTTAACCTCTACAAGCAACAAAAACAAGTTAGTCACTAAAAGAAAAGTTTATCACAAGCTTAGTCAAAAGAAGTCAAATTTTGACTTTCTCCTCCTTTGCTCAAATGCTCCAACAGGACTAAGGCCATGTTAATCCATCACCATCATCAATTTCCACCATCCACTCATCATTCCCAAGCTTTTACCACTCATTTTCCTTGTTGTCTTGAAATACTACAGGAAAATCCTGTAGTTACTACAGGGAACAAAAATAAATAGAGCATAAAATTATTTTTGTCATATCTTGAAAACCATGCATCCATTTGCCAAGTTGTTTTAGCTGGATATGCATATGGATGATAATAACGTGCCCAAGCAATTTTAGCAAATTCTAGTGCACAGTTTTCGAGAAATCAACCCCCATCACCTATAGTTATTTGTGAATTTTCTCGATATTCATGCATCCTTTTGAAAATTTGTTTCATTGGGAGATGCATATGGATGATGGTAGCATGCCCAAGAAATTTCAGCAAATTACAGTGCACAGATTTCGAGAAAATGACCTCCATCACCTACAACCATTTTTTATTTTTCTCGAGATTCGTGCATCCATTGGCCAATTTGTTTTTATGGGAAGGTGCATAAGGATGATTCCAACATGCTCAAACAATTTCCAGTCAATCGAGTATACCATTTGGGATATATGGGTTTAAACAGGTTACTACAGGGTTTCTTGTAGTTACTACATGATGTCCTAGTTTACTACAGGATGTCCTGGTTTTCTATAGGAAACTACATGAAGGCTATAGGAAGGTATGGAAGGTGAAATGAAGTGTTGGTAAGGAGTATGACAATTGTAGAAAGTGTGGGGAACATGAACATCACCCATGGCCCAGCCCAACACTCCAAGAAGGCCGGATTGGACTAAAATATCTTGCTCACGATCACTGAAAGACAAAGGTTTAGAATCACCAAGCTATCAAGACATGTGCATAAGAACACAAAGGAAATTATCACCTCCAAAGGACTATGGATCGATCATCAACTCAGTAGCAGCATGCATGCCTCTCCAACAACCATCAGTTAGGTACAAGTATGCAATATTCTTGACATTTTCTCTTGAGCATATTATAGTTAGAAATTTGTTGTCAATGCATGAGAGATGAGGTTTTATAAGCTAAGGATGGGTTAGCAGTCTCGGCCACCTTCAACTAGTTAATACAACTAACTCCTTCACTCATGCAATGTGGAAAAACAAAATTAGGAAGGGTGATGATTTTGAGGAATGGGAACAACAGTTAAAAGAGGAAATTTCTAAAAATTTCAATTCACCACAACACTCCAAGCCCTCCATCCACTTTATATCCACTACCTATCCATCATTCATCCATCCCATTTCATAAGAAAAAAATTAATATTTTTCAAGAACAAACCCTACACTTTGTCTCACCCTGAAAATTTCTTGAAAAAAAAAACACACATAGCACATCCTCCCATCTTCACAAACCTACACTACTCCCTCTAAGCCCTAGCATCATCCTCCAAACCCTCTACACCATTTCTCATCACTCCCATATAGTCAAAGAAGCAATGACTACTACATGAAGGTAGAATCCTGCTACAAGAAAGAAGAAAGGAACAAATTGTGATAAAACCCAAAATGGTAGTGCCTAAGAGAGACCTAATAAAAAAAGAGAACTCCAAGGCCATTAGGCAATCATCTAGGCCACAAAAGAGAAAAGGAAGGCATTCACCATCAAAATAGAACTCAAATTGCAATGATGAAAAAAGGTTTTCCAAGAGGTCTCTAATCTCTTTCTAACTTTTTTCCAAGGCTTAAAAGATGTTATAGAAAGGGGAGAAAGGCATGGAAGTCAAGTTGAGGACCTACCCTAGGCTCAGACTATCACTTCTGCTCAAAACAAGTTTAAACAAGCTGCTACAGGGTTTCCTGTAGTTACTACAATAATTTCTACAGGGTTTCTTGTACTCACTATAGGAAATACTATAGGATGTCCTAGTTCTCATCTAAAGGTGTTTTGAATATTTCAGAGGTGTCCAAATGGTGGAAAATGTAGCAGGAGGTTGGAAAAGGATGTGGAATACCTTGTCAAACTGAAAAATATTCAAAAACCCATCTTGAATAAGGGGAAGAAGGCAGGCTAATGGTCTCAAGAAACACTGTGATTTTTCTATGCACAAATAGTTTTGGAAAAATGAGTGAAAATGGAATGAAGGTTTCAAGGGAGAGGATATGAATGAAATGGATCTACAAGCCAATAGAGTTCACTTGCAAAGAGGAAAGTTATGTTTTTTTGCTTGAAAGATTGTTAAACAATCATGAAAAGAACAACTACATTTTTGTGCTTGTCCTTGGAGAACATACAACCAATATTCTGAACAGAAAGGACTAAGGAATGCACAAGAGAGAGGCCACTAGGGTCATGAATGAGGCACAATGAGGTCACTAAGTTAATAAAAGGATGAGAAACAATTTCAGTAGGGGGGGTATGATGGACCTCTAAATTAGACCTAAATTAAGGCCCGTCTCACCATCCTTCAGCACATTAAACCTCTATTTTTGCATTAGATCATGTATTTTTAACTTTAATATGTTCATTAGGAAGGCTTATGGACAATTGCATATTTGTGCCTAATATTATTTATTTTTGTGGAATATTGTGAGAATATTGGGCAAATTATGAAGATTTCAAGGAGGAGATAATTTAGGGACTTGCTCCCTACTACAAGAAGATCAATACTAAATAAGAAATCAAGAAGATATTCTGAAAAAATTGCATAGATTCTAGAGCTCCAAAGATTGAGAAAATCTAGGAATGTATTCCATGTCATGTAATGCAGATTCCTAGTATTGGGAAC
The DNA here is from genome assembly GCA_031772625.1 of Pinus tabuliformis. Lineage (NCBI taxonomy): Eukaryota > Viridiplantae > Streptophyta > Pinopsida > Pinales > Pinaceae > Pinus > Pinus tabuliformis. Next base: position 781,226,239 of record CM062805.1, read on the forward strand.
CAGATCCACTAATTAAAGGGATTTTGGTGGGGAAATCTTCCTCCTTTCATGTGGAATGCTTCCTAATAATTTTATATAAGTACCGAGTCAAATTTTCCTCTAGGGGTTGATTTTTCTTAGTCTTCTTGTCGAGAGAACTCGTATTTTTGCAGCTCCACTTTGATTTCTTGCAGGGATGTAAATGTATTCATGGAAATAATGAAGATTGGTGCCATGTTTAGCTTCTAAATCTTGGTCTCCTTCATAGGACTCTGATTTTCCTTGGGCATGGCCATCCAAGAGACTTAGAGCCCTTTTGTATCATTTACTTTTCTTATTTTCACTTATTATTCGCATGCATCTCTTGTTCTTGTCTTTTTCTATTTTTGCATTTAGTATTGATGATTTCTTGTTGTACGATTGGGTTAAATGGTTGAAGTAAGTTCCTTTTCAAAATAAAAATAATAATTTTATCCTTGGAACAACTTTGGATGGTCATACTAACCATTGAGTTACTTGGATTAGTTTGCTTATTCCCAAATTTAGATTTCTTGAAGTCCTTTGTGGCAAATAAAAATAAATTTATGCTATTTTTTAGAGCATTCTAACAAACTTCAATCGAGTTTATTCCAATTGCATTAGATCAAAAAAAAATCTAGTTAATAACAAAAATTACCCCATTGCATTTTCACTTGATTAGGTTAGGCATTTGATAGATTTACTAGGTCACTAGTTCTCAAATTTCTAGATTTTAGACTAGTAATTTTCTGCTATTTGTAGCATGGGTTAACAAAGGTCTTTTTGAGTGATTCCACTTGGAATGGAGACCTAAGACATCCTAGTCAATAAAAAAAATGGTCCCATGCAATTTGGATTTGATTTTCTTGGTCATTCGATGAATTATAGTTTCTTGTAGTAAATCTACAGTTTCTTGTAGTAACTATAGGATCTCCTGTAGCAGCCTTCCAACATGTATATACTTTCTCATATTCACTCAATTGTTGGCATTATGATACTGGTATGACACAAGTGTTGTCCTTGATGGCAACTCTCTCAGATGAAAGATCACAGTATAGCAGGTAAACAGCAAGAATGGAGAAAGAAAGGTAGACATAGGTTCACTATATACTAATTCATGTATATACGCAGGTTCACTATATACCAAGTCGTGTATACACGCAAGTTCACTATATACCAAGTCGCGTATATAAACAGGTTCACTATATACGAAGTCGTGTATACACGCAGGTTCACTATATACAAAGACACATATAACGTACACACGCACTTTCAAAGAAGGAAAGGCGTGTACTTGTCGGAAAACTAAGTTTTGGTCCGTGGCATTTGGACCATGGTATTTTGGTATTGGTCCATGGTGTTTGGTCCGAGGTATTGACCCCAAGTATAGGGTCCAAGGTATCGGTCCTACGTGGTTTTGGACCACGGTATTGAGAGAAGCCTAAACCTATATAAGGAGAAGAAGATCATTAAGCCAAAAGCAAGTGTGCAAGTGATGAATATCTGATGAAGTGTGAGATCAAGTATTCAGGTTATGAGTTTGTGATGCTTTTCTTGATCTGAACTAAGGATGCACTTTTATGGCTGATGAACATTGATGGATCGGGATCACGAAGACTTATATGTATTATCATTATGTGGTTTGATCAAACATTCTAGATTTGAATAATGACACATGTTTTTATTATGTAAATGCGATGATCTGGGTATGAATGAAGTCTGAAATAGTTGTGATGCTTTAAGTTAGCATTTCTAGATCTATACGCAGGTTGGCCTTGGTAAAATAGCATATACACACTGATTCAGCATACAGAAGTAGCGTATACATCACATAATGGAATTTGCAGATATGTACGCTGGTTTCCCTTGGAAAAAGGGCGTATACACGCTGGTTCAACTCTTCCAAGTAGCATATGCACTCTGATGCTCTGTGTTCTGGTGACTGTGTTTTGATGACAGGGTTTCTGTGATTCAGTATTGGGTGATTCAGGGATTGATGATGCAGCGGTGATTGTTTTTGAGCTTCAATGTTGTTGATGGGTCCAGTATTAAAATTGGATGAAATGTGGCCTTCAGATTGTGGTGTTGTGTTCCAAGAGTATCCAATTTGAAATTTATGAAACGTGGTACCTGGAGGAAGAAATAACGTTGTAGCCTTCTATAGGTCAGCACCTACGTACTAGTAAATATATCGGCTATTACAAGAGCTAGGGGGTTGTAGATCCCTTCCAGTAGAAGCTGGAGAACGAAAGAAGGTTGTAGCCTTCTGCAGGTAGAAGCCTGTGTACTGGCATGAGTCTGCACCAGTACATTGTTGTAAACAGATTTTCTTATTATTAAAAGAAGACAGAGATGACAACAGCAGGTGGTTTTTACCCACATTGGGTTTCCACCTTACATCTTGGTGTTCATGTGTGATGGTTCTTTCTATTATTAACTGCACATGGTTATTGTTGAATGTTTAATAAAGTACTGATACTCAGATTAAAGATAAACATATGATAAATTAACAGAATCATTAGTTTGTTGTATATACGCTTGTTTCCTTAAACACAGTTGTGTACACACGTAGGTTGCCTTCATTGAAGTAGTGTATATGAAATTGAGTAAGAAAGGAAAAAGATTATTGACTTGACTAATATTGATTCACCCCCCCCCCCTTCTTAGTGTTATTTCCAACAATAATCTTGGTTATTGTCCCATAGATTTGAATCAAGACCCTAGGCTCTAAATCAATGAATAGGGAAGACTAAAGACCAATTAGGACTTGCCTCTTTACCCATGCAAAACATTTCAATGATTTGGGCTAATGGACAGATTTATGAAATAGATAATACAATGATGATTTCCACATCCAATGAACTCTGTTAATGAACCTAAACTCTTTGAAATGTAATTATTCACATTTACTTTATGCAATTAGAATAGGTTTCTTTCCTTGTATTTTCTTTCTTGCAATAGGTTAAGGTTTCCATTTTGAGCATTTCATTTTATTCAATTAGTTTAAGATATTATTTTATTACATTCACTCCATTACATCATAAAATCAAAGGAATGACACATTGTATTCTGCACATATAGTGCCAATACATCTTAAGTTTGTACGAACCCCAAGTTGATAATTAAAGTTGGCAGCCTTGGGAGTTGCAACATTTTTGTTGCAATACCAAGGCTCCTCACAAATAAGAACAAAGTAGCAATGTTTAGTGATGAACAAAATGAAATAATTAAGATATTGAATAAAAAAGATACTACATCATAACATTAATATATGATATGAGCAATATATTGGAAAACACATAAATTACATAGAAACTGATCTCAATCTCTCTTCTTCTAATTTTCTCTTAGACACACCCACACACTCTCCCATATTTTCTAATATGTAAATGGAGGTTGAAATGAAGAAAATTCAAATCTTTAACTCGAGATATTATAGTAAAAGTGAGACCTTGCCACTTTGTCTTTCTAATATTAATAGTTTCATTTTCTGATGTCAATCCATGAGACTTATGCATTGTTAATCCCCAAGAAAGTCTCAATGGAATTTTCCTGTTATGACCTATTTCAGTAAATACAGTAGGAACAACATGAGGGAATAATTCTTCCCATGAAACTCCAACATAGTTATGAAATCTTACTACAACATATGTTGGATGATCAGGAGGGAATGTTCCAATATTATACACAGTATGTTGAACTACTCCAAGGGTACCATTGGAAAGTCCCATATTAGCCGAAAATTTTAAAGTATAAACCTAACTTTGACAATAAGAAGGAGATCATTATCCAAGTTTTCTTCACCTACTAACATGGAGTGGTTCCTATCTAATCTTGTGGAAACACTACATGCAATAGGAGGATTTAGGGATATCAAGAAATCACTTATTGTGAAATTAGACATCATCATTTGTTGCAAATAAATGTATAGCATCATTATGAATCTCTTATTTAAGTAATCGTATTGGAATTTTTATGACTCATTAGTAATTTTTAATCTTCTATTTTTGGAATTGCATCTCTAGTATTCATTAATAAATGAAAAACAACAGCTTTGATCATTGCTTTGTCCACTTTGCATAAACACTATATCAAGAGTTACAACAATTGTGAATAAATTCAAAAGTTCTTTTGCATGACCTTCACATGCATATGTAGGTCTATCGATAATAAGAGGTAACTATCCCAAATCACCCACCAATATGATTTATCTACCTCCGAAAGGAACAACATATTTTTCAAGATAAGCTTGAAAAAGTTGAGCATCAATATGTGTCAACAAATTTCTATCTATAAAACTCATCTCATCAGTAAGGATGTATTTAACATGTATCACCTCCTATTGTAAGGTAACCAAACATGAAAATTGTAAATTCATCATGCTCCTTACTATTATATAAAGAGTAGAGTGTATTATTGATGTAGATATGTTGAAAGTTACAACATCGGCAAGGGCCAAAAGTAGCAAGGGAATCTTATGAGGAAGATGGTCAATTTCCATTAAATGTTTAATAACACCAATCAAGAAAGAATTTCCAGTACCTATTGTCCCTTGGATAATCATATACAAGGGTTCTATATGATTACCTCCATTGTAAGTTCAAGAATTTTATTATATGCTAATTTTTGTTTTTCCCTAAAATTTCAAAAGAATGTTTGTCTAAAGATTCAATTGTAAAAATCTCATTCACTTTTCATTTATTGGATATGAATTTCACCGAACATTTTGATGTATCTTCATCAAAAAAGTTAGAAAATAAATTTTCCATAACATCATGGTCCCTAAATTCAATCATGTCAAATTCACTAGCATTTATAAACTTATTCTTATACAAACTTGAAATAATCTCCCACTCATGCTGCCTAGAATATCTCTCTACACCTAGAAAATATGAATCTTGACATTAAAGCAGATGCTTTGGAGATATTGGATTATGATCAACATGTCAAGGATTGTAACAAATATTTTCACCATTTTTTATGATATCATTATTTGTAGCACCTATGTCTGTATGAAAATCATGAATTGACATGTATAATACCAAATCAAACCAATAGAACTCTACAAACTATTGTTTTTGCAAGGAGGTGCTCAGCTAAATTTAGGAAAAAATTGTACAATGGTTGCATTATTTCATGGTGATTGTTATGAACCGGGCTGGGATAGGTTGGGATGTGTCAACACTTCAACCCGGAGTAACTATTTCAAACCATCTTTTGATTGGAAGTTAGCCCTTCCAATCTGAGAGGGCTCTCTCAATATTTATTAAAAGTGTAGATGGCTAACTCTGGTTTTCTATTTGATTTTTTAGGTGAAAGAGTGTGAGGGAAGTCACCATTGAGCATGAAGTCAGTCAAAGAAAAAAAACAACAAACAACATTATTTTATGGAAACTGAGGCATCTTTGGTTTACTAAGGTGGATAAGGACATTCACAGTAATCACAACAAATTGAAGGAAGTTGGAGTTGTTTGACAGATTTCCAAGTAATCAACAAACTGTGAAAACTAATAACAACAAAGGAACATGACAGGATGAGACTGAAACTAGAATGAATCTCAGGTTAAAACAAAATTGTTGCAAATTGTATTTTCTATTAATTGAAAACAATACAACAGTGGTTCTCACATCATCGATCCCTTTTGTAGAGTCGAAAATCTACATATTTATAGGGAAGAGATCCCTTTACATAATCTGCCACTTGGGCTAGATTCAATCCACAAATATGAGATCTAATCCTATCTGATTAATAAAACTTCGAACCTTCATAGTAATTTCTGTTACAACAGAGTTTGAATACAAATGGGAGTCACATGGACTGTTACAATAATTTAAAGCATGGCACTGTATTGGTGGAAACTCAAACATTTGGCTCTTTGAATCTATTTTGTTGTTTGCTGTTAAAACGTGATGAAAATTCCATTACTGTTCCACTGTGTCTCTACCCTATTTTCTTGTTGTCTCTATAATGACCATGCTGCTGAAGAAATGCCGAAAAACACTCTTGTTATCTCACGAAGTGGAAGCGTTCATTGATCTGGGCCATTGATCAATTTGGAAATCTCATTGTGGTCTATGTTTACAAAGGAAAGCATGAGGGCCACTTCTCTCAGAACCGGTCATGCAGGATGGGCCACATGGTAGCTGGGGATTGGAGGGAATGAACATACTATCGGGATGGGAGTGGAAATTCATGGCTGAGTTGGCACATTGTGGATGGAGGTCGGGAGCTGACGTGAAGGTGGGGTCGGGATCGTTGGTGGGAAATGATAGGTTGAAGGAGGTACATGGCAGTAGGGGAGTGGCAGTGAAGCAGAAGTGGAGGGTGACGTAATCAGGATTATGGGTTATGGAAGGAGAGGGGAAAACCATTTTCGGAGGCGGGGGAAAAGTGGTATGTGGTAAAAGGGGAGGGGGGGGGGGGTGCGGGTCGGGGCGAATGATGCGGGAAGGACCATAGTGGCGGGGAACCTACTTTTCGCCCCCCCCCCCGTCGATAAATAGAAACATAGCGGGGGAGCGAAAAGGCCTTAGAGCCGTCGGATGAAAGCTTGATTGCGATCGGGGGTATGAACTTGTACTTACGGGGGTTTAACCATAGGTGGACCTGGGGACTTATCAATGGAGGAGTGATATCGGTAAAGGAGCGATATCAATGGAGCTAAAGGGTTTTGTGATATTGGCGGAGGAGTGGTGACGGGTTTATGCAATATCGCAATCGGCGAGAAAGACTTGCGATTTGCAATATCGCAATCGCAAGCGGAGGAGGAACACGGGCGGATATGGTTTCGCAAAAGGGAAAGGGTCGATTGCGATATAGACTGCGGGTCCCAGCCTTTAAAAGGACTAGCATGCTTATTAATGTTATGAAGTATTTCAAAGGGGAATGTGGAAATGTGGCTAGAGTTGGAATGGGTGAATGCGGTTAGAGTAGGAATGGGAAACACAACTAGAGTAGGAATGGGAAACACGACTAGAGTAGGAATGGGTGAAATGGGATGAGAATATGGGAATATGGGAATTTCTCCAAAACAAATAGAATGGACATGTTCTTCCTCCTTAATCTCCAAATATAAAGCACAACAACCTCTTTCAGAAAAACAACAGATAGATGAAAAGATCAGTGGTGGAAAACCTTAACTAATAAAACTAAAATTTATTTTAGTGAGTTATCATGGATAACATTGGCTCCAATGGGGATGTTGCGCCCCTGTGGTGCAGCAAAGAACCAGCAGACCAATTGCTTGACCATTGGGCTCATCCCAATCTGAAGACTACATCAAACCCACTTCACCAAACTGAAAAGAAAACGGCAACATGTAATCTAAAACTAAAGGAAATGCTTTCCCAACAAGCTTATTTATGTCCTACTCTAACATCTAAAAATCCACCTGCTTAATTCAAGCAATATAAAATCTCTAGTATAACCAGACAAAGAGCTGATCCAACACCTAGGCTTCTCGACTATGCTTGAACAAAATTAGTAGTGGATCATATATGGGCAACTCAAAATAAAAATTGAATCCATCACTTGAGCTTACAAATGAAAGAAACTTCACCTTCATTGATGACTGGAATAGACTTGCAGTAGAACTTATCTTGAAAATCTTCAAGCTACTGATCTGCAAGCAGTGGAGTCACCATGAAACTTTGATCTTCGGTATTTTTTAAGAGTGGAGTCGCCACGGTAATATCATAACCTTTGGAACTTTTGATTTTTTGTTACCCTCAGGAATTAGAAAGAATAGACTCGAAGAGAAATCTGGAAAAAGGAGTTTTTCAGCTCCTGGCAGACACACCAATATGTTATCAACCGGGCTGGAACAGGTCGACCTATGTCAACTCTTCAACCTGGAGTAACTATTTCAAACCAGCTTTTGATTGGAAGCTATCCCTTCCAGCCTGAGAGGGCTCTCTCAATATTTTTTAAAAATGCAGATGGCTAACTCTGGTTTTCTATTTGATTTTTTAGGTGAAAGAGTGTGAGGGCAGTCACCATTGGGCATGGAGTCAGTCAAAGAATAATAATAATAAACAACATTTTTTTATGGAAACTGAGGCATATTTGGTTTACTAAGGTGGTTAAGGACATTCATAGTAATCACAAAAAATTTAAGGAAGTTGGAGCTCTTGGATAGATTTCCAAGCAAACAACAAACTGTGAAAACTAATAGCAACAAAGGAACAGGGCAGGATGGGATCAAAACCAGAATGAATCTTAGGTTAAAATAGAATTGCTACAAACTATATTTTCTATTAATTGAAAACAATACAACAATGGTTCTCACATCATCGATCCCTTTTGCAGAGTCGAAAATCTACATATTTATAGGGAAAAGATCCCTTTACATAATCTACCACCTGGGTTAGATTCATTCCAAAACTATGACATCTAATCCTATCTGATTAATACAACTTCAAGCCTTCATAGGAATTTCTATTACAACAGAGTTTGAATACAAATGGGAGTCATATGGATTGTTACAATAATTTAAAGCGTGACACTGTATTGGTGGAAACTCAAACATCTGGCTCTTCGAATCTATTGTGTTGTTTGTTGTTAAAACATGTTGAAAATGCCATTATTGTGCCACAGTGTCTCTGCCCTATTTTCTTGTCATCTCTTTAATGACCATGCTACTGAAGAAACGCTGAAAAACACCCTTGTTGTCTCATTGAGTGGAAGCATTCGTTGATATGGGTCGTCGATCAATCTGGAAATCTCAATGTGGTTTGTGTTTATGAAGGAAAGCAGGTTGGCCACTTCTCTCATAACCGTTCATGCAGGATGGGCCACATGGTAGCTGGGGATTGGAGGGAATGAACATACTATTGGGATGGGAGTGGATGTTCATGGTTGAGTTGGCGCATTGTTGATGGAGGCCGGGAGCTGACGTGAAGGTGGGGTCGGGATCATTGGTGGGAAGTGATAGGAAGAAGAAGCTACGTGGTAGTAGGGGAGTGGCAGTGAAGCAGAAGTGGAGGGTAACGTAATCGAGATTGTGGGTTATGGCACGAGCAGGGAAAACCGTTTTTTTTTTTTTTTGCGGGGGGGGTGGGGCCGAAGTGGTATGAGGTATTAGAGGGGGGCTGTGAAATGATGCGAGAAGCACATTTAGCAGCAGGAAACCACTTTTCGGACCCCCCACCCCAATTGTCAATAAAGAGAAACATAGCAGGGGGAGGGTGGGTGCAAAGGCCTTAGAGTTGTCGGATGAAATCTTGATTGCGATCGAGGGTGTGAACTTGTGCAAGGTTTAACCATAGGTGGACCTAGGGAATTATCAATGGAGGAGTGATATTGGCGGAGGAGCAATATCAATGGATCAAAATGGTTTTGTGATATCAATGCAAGAGTGGTGATGGGTTTATGCGATATCACAATCGGTGGGAAAGATTTGTGATTTGCGATATTGCAATTGCAAGTGGAGGAGGAACACAAGTGGATATGGTTTTGAAAAAGGGTTAGGGCCGATTGTGATATATATTGTGGGTCCCAGCCTTTAAAAGGACTGCAACATGATTATTAATGTTATGAAGTATTTCAAAGGGGAATGTGGAAATGTGGCTGGAGTTGGAATGGGTGAATGCAGTTAGAGTAGGAATGGTAAACATAGCTAGAGTAGGAATGATAAACACAACTAGAGTAGGAACGTGTGAAATAGGATGAGAATATGGGAACATGGGAATTTCTCCAAAACAAATAGAATGGACTTGTTGTTCCTCCTTAATCTCCAAATTTAAAGCACATCAACCTCTTTCAAAAAAAAAATAGATAGATGAAAAAATCAGTGGTGGAAAACATTAACTAATAATACTAAAATTTATTTTAGTGAGTTATCATGGATAACAGTGACCATTTATCATCATGGTGTCATTTATCGTATGACCAACATCTAGAAACATATATCAATGAAAGGTGCTCCATACTCATAGGTCTCTTAGTACATGCATCAATAAGAGAATTATCGTTATGGTAATTACATGTATCAACTTTCACATTTTTTAATACCTTCATCGAAACATTTAGAACCAAGAATCAATGACTACATTGACAAAGAGGAAGTTCCAAAATAAAATGGCATGTTTCTTGTGATCCTTTGTCCCTCTTAATGGTTGTCTTAGAAAAGAATGTTCTATGTGCATGTTTTGTTGGTTCATTTTGATTTTGAATTTAAGAAATACACATCGACATATCATGGAAGACGTCTGATACTTTCTTTGTTTTTGCTACATATTCTTCTATGTAGTTAATGACCACATGCTTAGAAATAATGGGTTTCCAATCCATATTTTCATGCCACATCAAAAATGTTTCATGATTATGTGTATTTAATCTATCACCATTTCATCTAGGTTCATATGTTTTTCCTCCAATCTCATCAACATAAATTCTTGACATATTTCATATCTCTTATGGTGCCTTATATCGACACACCAATTTCCACCCTTCTTTCGAAGGCAATATTTCTCATTACACATTATGTGGTGCTCAATGCAATTTAGAGGTTCTTCATAGTCCATCATTGGATCAGATTGAAATATTTGTTGAGTGTCCTTTCAACAAGGATGATTGCAATCATTTTTTTGAATAGGGATTTTTAATTGATGTTTGTTTTGTGGATTGAATGCATGGATAGATTCATAAAAATATTCTTTTTCAAATGTAAATTGAGTGGGGTCATTCCAATTCAATATATCCATATTAGGAGCATATTTTAGCCAAAGAAACTCATGCATGTGTGGAGATCCATGATGTTTCCATTCATAACGACACCAAAAAACTATAGCTTGATGAAATTTTGAGAGAATCTCATCTCGAAATAATATTAGTCTTAAATGAACACAACTTGCTACAAAATGAGGATTATCAATTACATTTTGACGTCTCCATTTTCTCACCTCCCTTTGATCTACAGGGAAAGTGTCCATTGCATATATACTACACTTACTGTGAAGAGTATTGAGGGATTTCCATTCTCTTGATCCAAATCACATAACTCTACATGGAATTTGGTCCAATATGCATGTATACATATTAGTACATTCCCAAATCTCATCAGTCTATCTGCAAGTTTAGAATTGGGAATATTTTGTAAATTCTCTCATAACTCATCAATGGTTGTAGGTAGTTTTATATTTTTTAACAAAAAATTTAGAAGAAGCTTGATCATGATGTCTCATGATGATATTATGTAAAAATTGTCTAAATTTATGTGTATCTTTAACCTACTATCACAATATCTAAGAATATGTTTCACATACTCATAAAGATGCACATTTCTCATTTGTGGTTGTAACCAATAAGCCTCACCTTTAGGGAACAATGTCGGAAATTCCATATCAAATAACCATACAATATTATACTCATTTATGGGAGATGAACCAATTGTAATCCAACTAATGACATATGTAGATTCACCAAATGGGTGGTTTTCTTCTCCGTTAGGATTATCTATCCAAGGTCGAATAATTTTAATTTCCATAGGTGTATTCGGAGGCCTTGAAGTTGTCTCACATTCTTCTAGAACATATTCATGACCTAAAGCTCCTTCCAACATTGAAAACTCCATGTCATTATCCATATCTAGTAATATAATAGAATTAATCATATTTGAAACATCTGTTGCATTTTCTAGTAACTCTTAGAGGGCATGGATATGAATTTCAACACTAAGATAACATGGATAATTTTTAATATTATAGAGTAATGAATCCAATACTTTCACTTTCTAATAGTGAAATCATAGCTTAATCCTTGGTGACTTTTTTTACATAAATATATTTAAATATAAGTATTTAATACGTCAACGTAATTTCTTGGCAACATATTTAACCTCTTGAGTAAAATTGATTTTGTTTCCTCTATATTTGTAGAGTCTCGTCTATTGAATCCATTACTTGTAAAATTAGACTGACCTATGCTATAAACATCTCTTTAAATTTGTAAGACATGCAAGGACCGAAGGTTGCAAGGGCCTGAATCCATATGATTTTGTGATGAAAATATATGTCTATTATCCTCTCTTTTACATCTTGTACATAGTGGAACTATTTTAGTAGCCACAATTTGAATAGTAGGGTATTACTCCTTACACATATGATATATTTGAATATGACCCAATTTATCAATTGTTTTATGAAATTGTTTATGTGCAATAAATTCATATTCATATGAAACCACTAGTCAATTGGATTTCATTTGAAGTTCATCATTATCTTATTGTATTGGTTGATAATTCTGGTGATTAATACCTATTTAAGAAATAGTTTTAGTTATTTGTCTTCGTTGATGTGCTCTTACTTGTTCTCTATTTTGAATTCTATGTTCTTCCCTATCATTCACATCCATGCATTACAATTGCAATCATTTTCTCTAGGAATATATTTTCATTGATCTTCCCTTTGATCCCAATTTATTCTTTGTAGTTCTAGTATTTTTCTTTCACAATCCTTTATTCTTCGTTCTTCCCTTTGATCCTAAGTCATTTGTTGCATTTGCAATATTTATCTCTCGCTTTTCTATATCCTCATTTGCTCCCTTTCCATTTCAATTAATTATTGCATATGATTTAATGTGTGCCTTTTAACTATTATTACTTACACCTTATCTAAACAGTGTTATGAGATCTACAACTTATCTTACATCGATGTCATGGAGTTAGAAATGTCTTACATCCCACTCCCAGAATCAAATATTATTTCTTATACCTTACCTAAACAGTGTTATGAGATCTACAACTCATCGTGCATCGATGTCATGGAGTTAGAAATGTCTTACATCCCACTCCCAGAGTCAACCAGTGTATAGTTGACAAAAGCCACCAACACCTACATAGCCAAATATGCAAAGATCCCCATATTAGATATTCCCCTAGCGGGGCTCAATGTCAGAATCGAGCACATGAGGAGATGTGCCCTCATCTAAAAATTCATTGGCATCTGGCTAACTAAAAATTCCCTTATCCATTGGGTTGTGATGAGATAGAAGTTTAAAACCCATTATGAGGTGAAACGAGGCTCCAAACGTTTCTTGACAGTCATCTTCTCACTGGCAGAAGATCTCTATTCAGTAATGGAAGGAGGTCCTTAATTCTTCAACTCAGTAGGGCTCTGCATGTGTCAATGGGTTGAGCACTTCAACCCTAATAAAGAAGATTTATCATAGGCACTAGTGTGGATATGCCTATACTCGATCCCACAATAGTATTGGGATCTTGAAACCCTAGTTGAAATTGGCAATAAGCTAGGAAAATTTGTATGTCTCTTAGAATAATCTAAGGAAAGCATACCTCAGACACAATGATTTAAGTCTATATGGACATCTATGGCACCCTTCCAGAATCCATTAGCCTAGAATCATAGTTCATCGACTAGATCCAAATGCTCTAATATGAGCATGTCTCCTTCAGATGTAGGAAATGCCATGAAGACAACCATATTTTATGTGATTGTCCTCTCAATGACCCTAAGAAAGACTCAATTGAAGTGGTAGCCAAGGACAATGAAAGGTTTACGAAGGTCCCTTCAAAGTGATGTCATATTAAGAAAACCAATGCACTCAGTGGTCCCAAATGGAAATCAACCAACAATAGCTTTGAGGTGCTAGCAGATCTGCAGGACAGCCAAGAAGCCCCAATAAAGGAAAATACCCTAGAAGGATCAAGGAAGCAACACATAGAAGAATGAACAACTCCATCAACATGACCCAAGTACATGGAAATATTATGGAGGAATATGTCTCTAGGAAGACAGAAGACACAAGTATGTTGGAAGGCGAGTATCTCAAGGAAATATAAGGTCTAGACCTAATGGCCATGGAGGATGCATATAGATGGCATGACCTAGAAATCAATCCCCCAAAAGCAAATCAATATTCTAGAGGTTGCACTATATAAAACTAAGATAACACAACAATATGGGGTTCAAAACTCCATTTCCAAAGAAAGTAAAAAAGGAACCAAAGAATCTAAGAAGAGAGGAATAAAATCATATCTCCAAAGAATTGAATTGCTAGGAAGGAAACTAGTTGATTCTGGGAAATACAAGAATATTGCAGAGATCTATGCCTCTCCCCCGTCCCTTTTCTCATAAAAATCATCTCATGGAATATAAGGGGTATGAATATCCCCCTCTAAATAATGTATTCTCTAGTTGAGGATCCAACAGGACACTCTGTCTATATTGTTCATCCAAGAAATCAAGTGCTCTGGTTCATATTTTGACAAAATAATCTCTTGTGTTTAGAAAAATTCCAATACTATTGCAGTGGATGTTGATGGCACCTCGGGAGGCCTAGCTATTGCCTAGAATCCCATCCAAATTAGTATAGGTGAGTTAGATCTAAACAGGACTCTGATTTTTGTATCTTTTCATTTTCTAGGAACAAACTTGCATGGTTTTCTAACCAATGTTTATGACCCTCAAATCTTGTCCAAAAAGGTTGCAACACTCCAATACTTAAACTCTCTTCAATTGAAGCTAGATAGCCAAACGTGGATAATAGGAGGAGATTTCAATATTATCACTTCCCTAAAGGATAAAAAAGGAGGGATAAAACATATGGAAACAGAATCAAGAGACTTCAAAAGCTTTATTGATGAGAATGATCTAGTAGATCTATAAACTACCAATGACCTTTTCACATGGAACAATAAATGAGGGGGGAAGGCTCAAATCTCATCCCATCTTGACCACTTCTTAGCCTCAAGCATATCATGTTTACTTGGTTAGGTTGCATTCTCTTCCTTTGGCACTGACGTTATGAAGGTAGCATATTCTCCCCCTCCTCATCTCACCTAAATAAACATGATATATTAGAGGGTGCCAAATCTAGGTTGACATTATCCTGGGCCATGAAACTATGCACTCTATAAATAATCTCAAGAATTCAGGCGTGCTATTAAAACTTGACTTCTCCAAAGTATTTGACAAATTAAATTAGTCATACGAAAAAAGCCTTCTTCACTCCTTTGGATTCTACAAGGAATGGACAACTTGGGCCATCTCCTTAATCTCTTCAACGTTCTTCTCAATCCTTGTCAATGGCTCTCCTTCAAGCCCATTCACTCCCTTCCAGGGCATCTGACAAGGACAACCTCTCTCTCCCTTCATCTTTATCTTAATGGTGGAAGGTCTAGGTCAATGCCTAAAAGCTACTCGCAGCAAAGATTTTCTAAAAGGGTTGAACTTCATGATGACCCCCCCATAACGTACCAACAATTTTTGGATGACACTTTCCTCATGAACCACCCTTCAGTCAAAGAAACCAAAACAATACAAGATATCCTTGACCTTTTCTCTGATGCTTCGGGCATGACCATAAACCAGGAAATATCCTTGATCTTTGTCTTCAACACTCCACTAATAACATAGAAAAACATCTACAAAATCCTAGGCTTCCCAGTTTCCACTCTGCCATTCAAATGCCTAGGTGCTCCTCTCACTAACTCTGTATTCAAACACTCATCATGGTGCAATATCCTTAACAAACTAAACTGATGCGTGGAAAACTAGACCTTTTGGTCCATAAATATAGTTGGAAGACTAGTCCTCCTTAAATTTGTGTTCCAATCCCTGCCATTATACCTTTCCTATGTTCTAGCTGCCCCAAAATGGGTCCTGAAAAGCATTAAAGCTCTCCAAATAAAATTTCTATGGGGAGGTCATAACCTCAAGTAAAAAGGCCTCTAGTCAAATGGGACACAGTATGCCTCACAAAGGCAAAAAGAGGTCTAGGCCTACGTGATCTTGAACTTGTCAACAAAGTCTTGGGAGCTAAAATATGGTCGATATGGGTCAATTACTCCACGGGGCCATGGGATCATATATGAAACAGGAAATATGTTAGTGAAAAAAAATAAACAAAATCTTATTTGCATGTCATCCACCCTGCAAGGCTCACTAATATAGAACATGGCCAACTCCAATCACATTATTCTAGGAAATAAGAAATGGTCAATCTTCCAAGTTCTAGGAGGACTCTTAATAACAAATCCCAAGAATTTAGTCTATCCTTCAACTCCCCTAAATTAAAGGCAAAGGTAAACTCGAAGCAAAACCCAAGTTAGACACTACTAGAAGGAGGAAGACACCAAGTCTACCAGGAAATGGATAAACCCAAATAGATGGCAAGAAGAATACTGAAAAGAAGACTCCCTTCCCCTCTGGATGGAGGTCAACAGATGGAAAATAAAAAGAACAGAGGGATTAGGCACCCTTAGATGGGGGTACAGACTGATAGGATCCTTCTCCGCTAAGGAAGCTTACTTTCTAGCTAGACTAGCTCCCTCGACTGATCCTGATCCTCCTTAGAAGGAACTATGGACATCGAGTCTATGGAACAAGCTTACCACCTTCTTATGGTTGGTAGCTAGAAGAAGAATCCTCACCTAAGAGAACCTCCTCAAAAGGGGATTCATAGGTGCATCATGGTGTTTCATTTGCAAACAACATCTAGAAACCATTGATCAACTATTAGGCACCTATGAGCTAGCTAGTAGTATTTGCATCAAAATCTCAATTAGCTTCAACAAACTTGTTATAGATCAAGGAGATATCATTCATTCACTCAAAAATTGGTCCAAACACCCCTTTCAAATCCCTCTCTTCAACAAAATGTGGAAATTAACCCCTGGGATTCTGGTTTGAGTCGTCTTGAATGAGCATAATCAACACATATATTCAATGAGAAACATAAATATATTCACAAAATTTGGCTTCTGCTTCACAAGTAACTTGAAGAAACAATATTCCTATCTAATTGGTATGCAAAATATCTCCCCTCTCTCCCTCAAGAAAATTAGATCTTCAACTAGTGGAATTTCTCCTTCCCTCCCACCACTCTAGTTCCCCCTCATCCACCCCCTTCCTATCTATCCTTGATTCTTGGACTCCTGCTCTAGGCCAACACTTTAAAATAAATTTTAATGGCACCTCAAAAGGCAACCAACGGGATGAATGATTTGAATGTGAAATTCAAAACCACAAGGGGGAAATCATAAGCATCTATTGTGGATACATAGGACATGAAAGAAACAATTTTTTGGAATTGTAAGCTTTAATTCAGGGTATCCTTATATCCCAACACACCAGTTTCCTCTCTCGTTGATGAAGGGATTCATAGTTGATCATCCATATGGTCAAGAGGCTTCAACCAAGCTCCTTGCTGAAATCCTAACCCTATAGGAAGCTATCATCTTCTCCCATGTCAGGTGAAAATTCAACTCCCTAATTGACTTTCTAGCCAAAAAAGGGATCAAGGAACGTCTACCAATTAGGCAGGTGCCTTGAAATCCCCCCCACTCCCAAAATCGGGTTTCACAATGTCGTGAATTGGCTCAACAGGATCTCATACACCCAGATCTAGGTGTTGGACGACAAATATAAAACATTTACTGCCTTCATGAATAACAGCCACAGTTCTCTTGGTATGGGAATGTGGTGGCGCCACTGGCATGCCTTCCATAATGTATCAGATTCAGATAAAGGAAGTAGTGACAATCCCACCCTTCCCCGAAATTTAAGGCACATGAAGGGCTAATACATTTTCCCTACCGCCTAGCGAGAGGTTCACAGTGATATAATGCTTAGCTTTGATAACAATTGGCATTCATCTCTACAACTGCTCAAGGTTGGCGAAGGAGTTTAGGCTACAAGATTTTTTTCTTATTTCTTTGTATCTATGGTGCAGGAATGAGGTCGCTCCCACAAAGGAGGAGGGGAAGGAGAAGGCCTCCCATTCCACCCTAGCATGGATAGGGTGATGAACACTACGATTGTAGTATCCCTCATTGCTATCCTGGAATGGTGGGTGAAGCAAAAGATAGGATCTCAGGGTTACATTCGACCACCTCTAGCCACTAAATAATCTCCTTGGTTAACACTTTAGAGACAAGGAGGACGTCAATATTTTATTGGAGGGTAACATGCTCGACGTGAAATTTCATTTGCACCACACCAAAGCAACCTACCACTCCACTGCCAACCTTCTCGGCATGGCGCTCCAAGGCTTTG
Source organism: Pinus tabuliformis (assembly GCA_031772625.1). NCBI lineage: Eukaryota > Viridiplantae > Streptophyta > Pinopsida > Pinales > Pinaceae > Pinus > Pinus tabuliformis. The sequence goes on from CM062805.1 coordinate 781,244,251, forward strand.
TGTGACTCCCCTTCACTCTCTCCAACTCAAACTGAAGCCCACCATGACAAGCCTCGTAGCGCTTCACAAAGGAGTCGAAAGGCTCATTGATCTCAAACATATTTTTAACCTAGCCCCATAACCAATTTCATATCTTCCTAAACTATCACGTATGTAATTTCTCTCTTTCTTAAAGGGTGGTGTTTTATTCCTCCAATCATTAGGACCTTACTGGGTTTATGAGGACCTGCTAGGAAGGTGAAGGTACAAATCCCTTCCTTCCTTATAGTCTTTCCCACATTCACCCTACTAGGCCTTTTTTTGCTAGGCCTTGTGTTGACTCAAATCCTACTCCAACCGGCTTGGTCCCCTCCAATGAAAAAAGTGGACAAGTCAGTAGCCATGGTGTCTCACCTTTCGTGCAATAATCAGTGCATCTAACTTCATCCATTTAGTTGGCTTCCACGGGACACCCCCTTCCTAATGACCCAAAATACTATAAGCTATGCCCAATTGTCAAGGAAGATCCTCAAGAGCACTAGTTGGGTGAAGCTCTTCTATCAAAGTTGCTCCTTCTGTGGTCTTAATGTCTCTCTTTTCTGAGCTCCCTTAATGGTTTTTCCTGTTTTGCTACATTGTAAATGTCAGGAAGACCTTTAGTCTCTCCTTTATGGGAAGAGACATCCTCTTGTTTTTCTAAACTATTTTATCTCTCACCCTCATGCCTTTGATCATGACTACTTTCTATTAAGCTTTCGTGCTCAGATAATTGTAACTTTTGTACCACAAAAGTAATACAATGACTTTTCAATTACAAAAAAATTGTCTTTTAACTCATTGTCATTGTACACTTATTATTTCTTTAATGTTGTTATTACTCATTTCCCTATTAATAATATACATGATATTATACTTTTGTATCCAACCAACACAAAACACATAAATTTAACATAAGTATTAAGTAAAAAAATTAGATTTAACATAATTATTAAGTAAACAAATTGAAAATATATATATATCTTTCTTATAATTGAAACATTTAAATTATATTTAATATAAAAAAAAGGTGTATGGGATATAAACTTAATATGAATTTACCCTAAAACATACACATCCCTAATCTCAATGATTTTCAATTCCCAAGAAACACGTGCACAATAGTTGTTTAAGACATAGATGTAATGCATCCTTCATTCCATATATTTCGATAAAATTCATAATCAATAACATAACAAATATATAGTCTATCCATACAAGAATCAAATACCATCTTTACTGTATATAGTAATTGATTACGGTGATTTTTAATTTGTCTTTGATTTATATTCAAATTTTGACTTTGTAAAATAATAATTAACTGTACCTAATTGTAAATTTATGTAAGTATTTTTAATTATTTAAATAATTATATTTTATTAATATTATATAGATCAATTATTTAGTAAATTTATAATTTATAAATACAACAATCCAATACCATTTTTATTAAGGTATTTTTTAAAATTAAAATCCTTAATGAAATTAGAGTGATTTCTAGTAAATTTATGTAAGTATTGTTAATTATTAAAATAATTATATTTTATTAATATTATATAAATCAATTATGTAGAAAATCTATCATTTATATATACGACAATCCAATATCATTTTTATTAAGGTATTTTTTAAAATTAAAATCTTTAATGAAATTTGTAGTTGTACTTTTACATTGATTCAGATTAAGAAGTATTTCCATCCACGGGGTAAATATTTGTTCGTTAGGCGAGAGGATAGCAATGCTAGTTACAAATTCTGTTTTGGTAGGATGTCACTCTATTTCTATAAAGTAGTTAACAGTTGCATAGGTTTTTCTCCTTGGTGCAAGAAGAACAATTTGATCTGTATAATCTTGACTCGATCTTGTTCTCCTTGTTCTTCCAAACAATATTGAGTGCTTTTAGCATGCACTAGTGCTAGATTGGATCAAACATGCTGATTCATGTTCATGTAAAACTTGATTGATCAAGATAGGTAAAATATTACTGATTTTATGGGACCATATGTTATGATTCGAATCAATAGAAAATACTACTTTCGACAGGATTCACTCAGAATATGCTCCAATTGTTTTTCTCCTCTCTTTTTTTGTTTCGTAGTAGTGTGAAAAGAAGGAAGGTTTGGCTTCAAGTTGTTCGAGATAAAATAGTGGGATAGTTGTGTTGAGTCTCTCAACCCTTTAGTAAGTTATTATTCATAAGTCAGTTCTCCTTCCAGATGAGAGTAGGGAAGGGATATAACTTAGCGGTAGAGTGTCACCTTGACATGGTGGAAGTCATGAGTTCGAGCCTGATTATCCCTAAACCTAATGTAAGCCCTTCCATATTTTTTGGTCAAAGGTATAGTAGTACTTACATTATTGATCCTCATATATCGCTTCAATCATAAAATTAGTATGATTGATAGAAAAAAATTATATTCGATGAAACTTTTTCTTATCCATAACTTTATGGAACTTGGAAATGAAACTCCCGAAGAATATTTAAAGCCTTTCACTCAAAATTGGTTGATATTTCCGCATCTTTTACTGTCTTTCCAATTGAAAAAATATTACAATCGGCATTTTGATCCCATTGGTTTCAATTCAGGATATGGCATGAACACGAACAAGAAGGATGAGATGATCTTGAAGAATCAAGGACCGAGCAAAACGCATTCAGAAAATGATGAGAAAGATATCAATTTGAAAATCGATCGTTATATGAATATATCATATAAAATATATGAAAATATACCATGAAAATTGACCTTTCAATTTCAATTGGTAGATTCCATTATTATTTTAACATTTTTGTCGAGAGAATGGATTGATTCAATTTGCAACATATTTAGATAAAGAATATGCAGAGTTATCTATCTACGAGAGAAATGAATAAATGATATATAGAAGATGTCTTTCACATCACAATATATGAATTAACCCCATTGTTCCTTATGGCAGTTACAAAAAAGCATACTTCTAGATCAAAAACAAATCGTAAAAATGTTCGGAAGGGAAAAGCATATTGAGCCTTAATAAAAGCTTTTTCTTTAGCTAAATCTATCTCCATCGGTCATTCGAAAATTTTTTATTGCATAGTCAATGATGATTCCTCTGGATCATCTGAATCAAAATTGACAACAATTGATTTGGATGACCCGTAGCACAACACAATATACGACACCACCCTCCAGGACCCTAGAGAACAGTGATGCAAAATCATTTTCTTTGGGTATTCCCAAGGGTGGTCGTACGAAAGGGACACGGTTATTAATTAGTTCCACTACAGTACTTTCCTTCAGCCAATTTGGATAAATGGGGAATTTATAAACCATTATTCTATCCATTCTGCCTTCCCACTAGAAAGGGATTAGAGTTAATCATTTTTTTAAGGATCCCGAATGAACTTCAGCATTACCATTATGCTATCGGAAATGTAGGATAATCTTATCAACATCCCAATCCATCTATTCTGATCCAAAACTAGGATTAATTTATTATTATTTATAAATAAAGGCACATAACCTATGGAATCATACATGGGGATGATATTATTTCATTATGGAATTGCTCGTGCATTTCATAATAGATGAGCGTTATTGCTTTATGGCAAATAATTACTATAGTTTCAAATATCTTGATTCATTCTTCTTCTGTTTCTGCTCCACCTAATGATTCATCCCCCTATTTGGTCCCATTTTTTCCCTCCTTTATGGTTGGATAAAAAGAAGTGTTCAGTCCTTTAGGAGAACTAAAAGTAATCATCTTTCTTCGTATCTCTACCATTTATAATGGGTAATGCCCAAACCATTGTGACAGAGATACATAAAAAGATCTTACTAAAAAAAGTTGATTAATTTAGTGTAATTTGATCGTATTAATGAAACCCCCTTCTACATTTTAGTAGCTCAAAATAAGATCAATTCATTCATTAACGCTCGAGTGATTTCTAATTAGTTTTAGGCTAAAAATAATAATTTATATTCAAAAGAGTGTGATAATATACAGCTAGACAATAAATTATTGTGTTTCCTATGTTTCATGTTAGTACATGATCAAAATCAATACCATTATCATATGGGAGTGTACATTTGATTGTTACCATTATATTAAAATTTCATAGTGAAGCAAGTCATATGCATTTCCTCTTTATTCAACTTCTGATTTGGTGAAATTAGTTGCACCTTATTCAAAATTTAATTCACAACTTTATATTGAATTTTAGAGTTGAACACTGATAACATGTGTGATATTCTTAATATTAAATTAAAGTAATTTCTAATTTATTTGATATTAAAATCAATAATTTATATATTTTGAGTTAAATGTTATACCTCTGTCAGTAATAGAGCCTTTCATAATTACATACATTTCCTTTATCAGGAGGGATCAAATCCAATCCATATATGATATAGTTATATAGATAAAATTTATAATCAATCACATAGCATCTAAATATAGATGGATGGAGTCTTAAAACCTATGCCCAACTCAGGATTATATGATGGTTGGAGCCCAAAAAGCTATACTCAAAATCAGGTGAGCATAGTGAATGATCAGTGTTTTATGTTTGTGTCATTTAATTGTTGTATTAATTTACATAGTTATTTTTTGTTTTTTATTTTATTTTTTTATTTTATTTTTTTGGTATTGATTTTTATTAAATAATTTTTATTTTTTTTTTTAATTTTAAAAAGATATGTGTGATCTCTAAGTTGAGCATAGAAGGAATGACACAAAGCCTTCATAATTGGTTGTAAAACGCATTTCTCAATTTGTATTTGAGCAAAGAAAGGAGCAAGAGAATGCACCTCTCAACTAGTATGAAAGAGATGTAATTCTACAACCTAATATGAGAGAGATGTGAAATTTCTTCTATGCTTAACCTCAAATTGACACCTATCCCTTTTAAAATAAAAATAAAATATTCTTTTTTTTTGTAAGTGTAGGTGGTGCCTTCCTTTTCTATTTATATTATCCAATAAGACTAGATACATCGTTTTGGTGGCCTCAACCTGCCCCGAAGGGAAACCAAGTCTATTGGCCACCTAAGTTTGTTATAAGCATTCCAAAAACAAAATTTCACTAGTCTTTCCTTTCGGGCTATGTGCACTAAACAGTTAAAAATACTTAACAAACTAAGAACTAACATAAAAACAACTGAAAAAAGAGTTGTTCACTAAAAACAAAAGAAACATTGAAGGATCATTCCTTCCGGTCATCAGTAATTAGATCAACGTTGGCAGGGGTTGCCATGGGTTCTGTGTGAGCTTGAGTCATCTGAGTCATCTGAGCCAGCCTCTGTTGGATCTCATCCAACTTGTTATCCTACATAATCATAATCACCTGCAAATTCTTCATTTCCTTTTTGAGGTTTGGCATCCCTTGGGTGATTTCGGCCACTTCTCCTACCACCTGCTCTAGCGCCTTTGCAAGAAGGCGATTTAAAACCCAATAGACATGAAGAGATTTCCAGTAGAGTGTCATCCGTCCACGAGTGTTACCAGGATGTTGGATTATTTCTGCCCACTCTTCTATCTCAGGGTCTGACTGTTCTTCCATCACGTTTGGCCCCATTTCTTGTATAAGCTAGCGGATGTCTTCATTCATACCCTCTCTGTAGGCTCTCCCAGCTTCCTGGACAGCAGTCAACATGGATCTCCTCCCCCTGCGTTGGCTAGCAGGCATAGCGGTTGACAGGTCAACTCTATTCTACTGGCTTGGATGTCCTCTGCCTCCACGCCCCCTTCCATGGCCCAGGTGTGCCATCTTTCCTTTTATTGTTTCCTATTTACAATTTTCATTCACAGAGGTTAGATTTCGAAGATTTATAAACTTGCCCTCCTCCTTAACTTTCTTGGCTCTTATCCCACCTCCCTTACTCCTGTCACCTTCATTTGTCTTGGGATTCCAATGATTATCTTCTCTTGGATGTAGGAAGGTAAGAAGCCCTTCCGTCATACTAACCAATGCCTGAGCCAGCTGTAGAGTTTTCATGTCTTGGCTTTCTACCTCCCTTGTATCCTTCGTCATGGGGTGAGCAGTCTGATCCTCAGTATTTCTCCCCAAACTATCTTCTGGGCAGCATTTTCTCCACCCTTCTTGTGTCATTCCCTGATTCAACCCCATTTCTTCTACACAGTGCAAGGCAGAGTCAAAGACAACCCTGCGCCTGCTCTCTTCTTCCCCAGAGGCAGCCAGCATTCCTCTTTCATCCATCATACCATTCAAGACAGAGAAAAAATTAGAAGAAGGTCAAAAGATGACATACCTGAAATCGCAATTTCTCGTCGAGGCTCCTACCGTTTGCACTGCTCCTTGCTCCTCTTCCTCTCGATGCGTCTTAGCTATCCTTCTCCACTTCGCCACCTTCAAATGATATAACCCACCTGTCCCACTTCCTATCCCACTACCGTCACCAATTCTGCGTTTCTCTCTCATCCCACTCTTCCCACTCTGTTTTCTTGAAATGCGTGCTGACATGCAGTACGCTACCATGGCATAATGGGCAGTGCTATGGGCAAGAAAGGATCCCTCTGTCCTGTCGCACTCATGATTTTTCCTGCTACCCTCACATGTTTTCCTCCACACCCTGATTGGGGGAAAATAAAATATTCTTTAAAAAACAATGAAAACAAAAATGAATATGCATATAGTCCAATATAAGGGAGATACATAATCCACAAGAGTTCCTTTTAAAATAAAAATAAAATATTTGATTCAAAATATAAAGTCAATTATAACTAAAAATGAATATACATACATTTTGATAGATTTAATTAAAAGTATTATAAAACATCAAATAAAATATATTTAATATCTTTATTAACATAATTTTATATCAACTATAAAGAAATAAAGTAATTAAAAAATAAATAAATACAAATATTATAGAAGAAAGAACTATTTTCAAAGGAAAATATATAATTTTTATATTTTTTTAAATATTTCAATATAGAATTTAAATAAATTATTTGAATATCCATGTTAATTAATATATTTTAATATCAACTTCATATATATATGTTAACCATAAACATATTTTAATGTATATATAAGAAAAAGAGTAAAAATAAAATAAAATTAATATATGACATTTAAAAACTATTAATAATAATAAAAATTCAATATGAATTATAAATAATATATTTTAAAATAGAATTAAGTAGTATTGATGTGTATTTACAAATATATTAATAGAAAAACATTTTAATGTGTACAATATGATTTCTAAATAATATATATATATATATATATATATGAAAAAATAAATTGTTATGGTCAAAACATTTTAAATAGTCTTATTATTTTACATTTTGGTCTTTTCTGATGTATATTCGTGTAGTCCACACAGATAGTAAATCATTTTGGGCATTGCCACATGTTCAAAAACTACTTCAAGGTGGCCCATTGCTCCAAGTTAGGCCCTCATGGGAATTGAACCCTACTCAATGGTGAAAAATTCATCACTTTCCACCATTGGATCCAACCCCTTTGGACTTTAAAATTGAAAGACATTAGGGTGAACTTTGATCCACTTATGTGTGCACATGTGACAAGGCCATTTAATATAATCTCTTAGGGTGCAACCACATGTTTGACCACTACCTTAAGGTGTCCCCATGGCTTCATGTTAGGCCCTCATAAGAACTAAATCTTTCCCAATGATGAAAAACTCCTTACTTTTCATCATTGCATTTAACCCCTTTGGGATTTTAAATTGAAGCACGTGGGAGTGTTCTTTGATCCACTTATGTGTGTACTGTTCACAATTTCATTTAATATGATATCTTTAGGTGCAACCATACATTTGACCACTACCTCAATGTGCCCCATGACTTCAAGGATATGCCCTCATGGGGATTGAACCTTTCAATGATAAAAATCCCCTCACTCTAGTCTTGTTGGTTTAGATCAAACAGCTGGAATAACTAAATGTTATCCCCTTCACCTAGTTTAAATTCCCATGAGGGACATGTTCACTTATTGTGATAAGGCTCAAGGAGTAGGCTCCCCCTCCATCATGATGTCTCAGCTCTTGCTAAGTCATAAGTTCCTTGTTAGGTAATGGCTTATGATCTGCTAGCACTAGTCAAGGGTTTACAGTGGCACATATTGAATTTCGACCTAGGTCTTGTATGGGTTATCCCAATGAGTTACCAATTGCTCTATATCTAATCAAAAATAAAAAGAAAATCTTCTCACTCTCCACCATTGAATGAAACCCCTTTGGTCTTATTTATTTATTTATTTATGAACATTGCAATATATAGTTTTAACTTGCATCGAGAGGCGTTCTACAACCTGGTAAGGAGAGATGTTGAGTTGCAATGTCCATAAATGAGTGTAAACATTTAAATGTTAGCTCAATATGAGAAAAATATTATAGTATCAAATAATAATAATAATAATAATAAAACATAATGATGAGTCAATTAAAAAGGAGAAAAAATAAAAATAATAAGTCGAATCAATTCAAATTGTGATATTGTAATGTTATATTTACTAATAAAATTATAAACAACTTTTTTCAATAAAAAATCATGATATGCATATTTCTTTTTAAAAAAATCAAAATAAAAATAGTTCACGATGGTAATCATGATATATATATATATATATATATGTATATATATATATATATATATATATGATGATATAAATTAAAATAATGATTCAAATTTATATAAAAATTCAATATTTACCACAAAAAATTTTCCTGAGTTATCTATATATATATATATATATATATATATATATATATATATAACATGTTAAAAAACAGGGTATATTTCAAAGTGTTGAATCCATATATACAATAAAAAAAAAGCATGCTAAACAACAAATTGATGATTTAACCAAAAATAGTTTTGTTGGATTCTTGTCAAAAACTCTGAAACATATAATAATTAGACAATGCCTGTATATATTATCAGTGTTTTAATAAAATGAAAATAAGAATATTCTTTATATGTTTCTGTGAGAGAGAGAAATTTATAAAAGTATAAATAATATTATTAAGAATAAGTATAGATCCATCTTAACTTTGAATCTACCAAGCTTCGAGAGGAATCAAATTTGTCAAGATGCAAACTTTCTCTCAAGTTTTGCACTAAAATAGAGGTTTGTATCTTAATAATTTTAATCCCTATCGACATTTGGTAGAACTGAAGTTGAGATGGAACTATGCTAGCTTTTTAACTTATTTTAAATTTTAAATTTTTTTACATTGTAATATTTATTAAATTTTATTTTTAAACTTTTTAACATTGTAATATCCAAAAGTAGTTTACAACCTAAAGTCTCAATATTAAAGGAAATACAACTTATCGTATCGTCCTCATCGAAGCACTTCTTCCCCCATTAAAAGCATGACAATGACTAGGTATATTATGTATAAGAAGAGCTTAAACAACATGGTTTTACTTCTATCACTATACAGACCACCATATTTGGCTCAAGTGAGGATGGCATAATGATGCACCATCTTGACTTGCCCTTTGGAGGATAAAGGAGAAGATCATTTTGCAAAATAAGGATAATGTTTTTTTTTTTTTTTGTAAATTAAAACACTTATATTTCATTAGAAAAATAAGGTTACAGAGTTATACTTTTCACATTCCACCCAGCAATACATATGAGGAAATTGAAAGATCCAAAAAAAACAAATACAACAGAACCACAAAGTAGAATTCTCACTCTATTTTATCAAAACATAACACTAGAGTCCTTATACAAACCATTTTCACCATAGATACATAAAGAGGCATATGAAACTAGGCCCACAAAACAAAGTTGTAACCCGAAGGGTCAGGAGGCCACAGAGCATATCACCCTTCTCCAAGAAATGAAATCATAATATTAAAGCATAATTTGCAGACAAGACCCAGCATTGTCAACCAATGTGAACACATCTCTAAGGTCATATATCATCATAGACGAGGTTCATATCCCATAGAGAAATAGAACTAGATATCCTTAGAATAAGTAGGAAGTTATTATTATGCACACAAAGACATAATAAAGATCAACCATCAAAAAATTCATAACCCATAGAAACCAACAGGAACATAGGGCCATCCATTAAAACACAAATCCAAATAAACCCATGAAGCCATATATAATACTTGTTAAACTATCATATCAAGAAAGCTTAAATGAGAACCATATCCTCACCTCCCAAATTCAGAGCCTGAAGAAACAAAATCATCAGATATCCATCCATAGAAGATGCAGAGCCATCCATAAACACAGAGAGCTATTAATAACACCATCTAATCCACAACTATAACCAAAAATATAGTGGTCACACGCCAAAATTGATTGCAATAAGACATGATAGCCCACCATTTCTAGTCTTGATCTAAAGAGGATATTGTCGTTGGCTCCAGAGTACTAGAAATCAGAAGATCTGTAAGGTCACGAGAGGCAACATCACTCATAAGAAAGCCCTCTACACGAGGCAAACGAGAATCCAAATTGCCTAAGTAGAAAATTTGATTACAAGCATGCGTTTAATGTCCTCCAATGAGGAGAAGACATTATAATTTTCCACTTGCTTGTATTTAAAGACCTTCCATAATAGGGTAGATATTTGTTGATGTAAAGAAAGAAAATTCAGAAAATGTAGCCTATTACTCCTGAATTTTCCTAAAGAAGGAACCCATTTCACATCTTTGCCAATCAATTTAGAATCTAAATGATATGGGCGATCCCCTATATCTTTACTTTCGAACACCTGAATTTATTTCCTCACCTCTAGATGGACTGCATTAAAGAAAGTAGCCATAGAATCAAAAGCAAAAAAACAAACCCTTTTCGGCCCCAAAGTAGAATTGCTCCTCCACCCCTCCTGCTACTCATTCTTTGTCTACAAGGAATGAGTGTTGTTAAGAGGAGACATTTGAGATAACAACTAGAAAACCCATGGCATATAAAATAAGAAGGAGGACTAGACATAGTACCTTGATCCCCATACCTAAAAAACATTATATCATCACCTAGTTTCCAAATTATTGTTTCAAAATCCAGCAAATTCTCAAACTCCTTGCAACCCTGAACCATGACACACAAGAATCTATAATGCCATGAAAAATAGTAAGACTTACCTATGCTCTAACATAACACAGAGAAGTAGATACAAAGCCTTGTCAGCTTAGTGCCACCAACTAGCACAAGACCTAGAAAAATTTGACAATATCTCAATATAATAAAATTGCTCGAACTCAGAACAAGAGACTCTATACAATTCAAGACCTTAGAATAGTTATGACTCAAAGTCGCCCAACAACCATTAAACACACCCAGGGGCTGGAAAATTAACCGCAACAGAACAAGCAGATATAGAAATTGAGTAGACCTACTAAACCAGTGACTCAATACTAGAAATTGGAAAATTATACAAGAAACATGTGATATTGTTCTCACCAGCATAGTAATAAGACTGAGGGCACACACCTGGAAGCATGTATTAGCACCAACACTATTGTTGAATAGAAATTATTCATACCAAAAAAGATTACAAACCAACATAGCTACTATAAACCACCATATGGAGGTCAAGGGTATACCCTCACCTCCACCCACACTCACCACTTCATACACTTAAACCAATCTATGACATGTCATTTAAAGGAAGTGACTCCACCTACAATCCTACAAGCATCCACAATCTTGCACCTGATGACTTGCGCAACTTAAATGAGACAATATACTCAGTGGGAGGAGGAGGGGAAAACCTCCTATGAAACCATCACATCAGTAATAACACCCCAATCGGGAGCACAATAAGGATACTATTAAAAATATTATTAAATCAAAATTTAAAGAGAAATTGTGAGGTGATAAAGAGTTGAAAGGAAAAATGAAACTAAGATACTATAAAGAGGTGATCAACCCAAATCTGAAAAACCCAAAATATTTCTTTGATCTTAGTAGTGAAAAGAAGAACATAAGCATTTCTAAAATAAGAACAAATTTTCATGAGCTCCATAGTGGAATTGGGAGTTGGTCAATTCGCAAAATATAATGGGTTCAAATGTTATCACCTTTGTGATGCTAGGAGGGTAAAAGATGAAAAACAATTTCTCTTAGATTGTCCAACATATACTCATATTAAATCTAAATTTCAAAATATTTATCATCGCCAATTTTTTTTTATCTTTTAATATTTTTTAAATATAAAATAGACTTTTAAATTTAAATAATATCTTACTTTCTAGATTTAATATACCATGTTATTTTTGTTATTTGATAGCCCAGCCTTCCAACTGTGCGTAATATTAATTCAACTGTGCGTAATATTAATTCAACGCTTGTTGGTAACCGTGATAGGTTACAGGTCCCACTTATCTTTTTCAACTATGGTTTAATACACATGTTAATGGATTCATGAATGTTACGGTTGCTGTGTTGTTATATTAAATATGTTTCAAAGGTCCGTGGATTGGATCCACTTTGCAATCTCTATGCAATTAATACCGTCCTTTTCGCCGGTCATTGAGTGCCATCTGTCGATCTCCTCGATCCGGTCACTCCCGCCTTTCGACAAACCCTACCCTCGTTCTACTGTCATTTTCATTTGTTCACTTGTGCTGCGGGCTCTCCGTTCTGCTCTGCCGAGGTTATGTTGATGCCTTCCGGTTTTTCCTGTTCTGTGCGATGAGATTTTCACTGAGAACGACAACCCTGTCGATTTCCTGTTCTGTGCTTATGGTATGACTGTTTCTGTAGTCGAACTAAGTCGACCCTGTTGCTCTGGACTGTAATGGGCTTATAGGTTCGTTTACTCTGGTTTTGTAACTGTTCTTTTGGTTGTGACAGGACGGTCCTTCGGCTCCACGCTCATGGCTCGGTTCATTCGACCTTTTTCGCATCCGAGGTAAATTAATGTTCCATGCTATAACTTGCTCTGCACTTTTCTCAGGCTCTTATGTACCCGCTCCTTGTTATCAGGTTCTGGCTGTCAGTTTTCGGCCTTCTCTCGCAACGCCGCCTCTTCAATCACAGGTAAACGTTAATATGTTTGTGATTTCGTTTCTATTTCAGTGTTTCCTTGTCTTCTCCTTCCTGTTTCCGCACTTCCAACTTCTAACCCGCTTTCTCCTCTGTTTGTGCAGGTTACCCAAGGTTGCTGGTCGCCAAGGGTTCGCTCTCTGCAATTTTCAGGAAGCAAAACAAAACCGGCCTGATTCAAACAACCGGGTAGGGTCGTTCCGACCACGAATCTGTCATTAGCTTCGTAATAGGGTTTTGTTGTTCCTGGTTCCCGCTCTTTTTGTGGTTACAGTCTCATGGGTCGTTGTTTGGCCCAAACTTTGCTCTGTCACTCCATGGCACGAATATTCCTTTGTATGTTCTATTTTAGTTAGAAAGGGTTTAACAGTTAGCCGTTATATGAGCACTGTCTGCTCGGCTCAGAAACCCTTTTGTGCACTCTTTGTTTGTAATGGACAGTGGATTTACAGTTTAATTGAATAAAACGTTTCTTGTTTGCTTTTAAGAAACTCGTATTCTTTTCAAATGAGTCTATGGAATTGTATGCTTTACCTGGAAATTCGTTGGTGACTGTTTATAATGATGACTGGATGTCCTTTACTCTTTCGCTGGAAGTTTGTTCCTTGTGTGTTGTGTCCTTCGCTTTCGGCTTGCGCAAACTCTGTCTTCGTCCTAAACAGCTGTGGCTTCTCCTTAAACTGACAAATGCTTTCTGACTGCGAGGGCTTCAACCTCTGGTTTTGAGTTTACAATACATAATTGTCTGGAATGAATTCAGTTCGCTATTCTATCGATTACAAATGCATTTCTACTTGTAATGGTTTCAACTCTTAGCTATTTCTGATTACAATGTACATCAGTAAATAATTATGAAACGAACACAGGAATTCAATGCATAAAATAGTTTGTTGTGGATTTAAGTTGGCAAATAATCTTTTTTCATTACAGAAAAACTGTCATTCTATTTGTCTTCTCTCGCTGGAGATTCGAACCCTACAACTTATTTTCTCTCTGTTTAAATGCTTGCAAGGTGTAACAGTTTCTTGCTTTCGGTTGAACTGTTCAACCAGAATCTGTCTAACTGTTTAGCCAGTTCTTTTAAAAGGAGAATAACCAACTGCTAATTAATTACTAAACTAAAACAGTTCATAACCTTAATCCTACTGTCTTTAACTGATTTCTGGAAAATGAAGAAAATAACAATAAAAATAACAAGTTTAATAACCTGTCCAATAATACGTGAAATTTTCGGTTTTCTTCGAGACAGTCAACCACCTTCTGTCTCCTCGGAGCTGGATGCTCCTGCATCATTATTGCTCATCATCTTTATCATAACATATATATATTAACACTATAATATTTTTAATTTTTTAACAATTTTTTTTAATTTTTTAACATTATATTTATACATCATTTATATTTAATTTTTGTAATATTATATTCATACATATATATTTTTATATTCTAATATTCTATTTTTAGTGCCAACCTGGTTAAGGACTATAACACTCACTTTGCATCAAAGTCCATTGATTCTCAATTATTTTGTCAATTTTTTGCAATTTTAACCAAAGTTCCTCCAAAATGTTGAATATCCCTATTTTTCCAAAAATTCAAAAATAATTTCTGATTTTTTGAAATCTTATTTCTAATTTTTCATTAATTGAGGGAGCCTTGATGTGACCTAATTCCCTTGGTGGATAGATTTTTATTTTAGGTATTTGTTAGTTCCTCACAAATCATTTAAAAAAAAAAAAAAATTATAAATGATATTGTTCTTCCCAATGATGCCAGAACTAATAGGGGTTCTAGGTGGCTTACTGAGGCTAGGGGATGGTGGGGGTTGGGGCTTAGCAACTGTACAAATCTCTATAGCATTGATACATTGTGCAGTGCAGTGGTGTGAAAGAAAAAATGAGAAAATGAATAAATCTCCATAATATTGATATATTGTGTGGAATGTGAAGGAAGATTTCTTCCTCCACACTTTCACACTTTGCACAATATATCCATGTTTCCTATCTGATAATTATTTTCAATCAATGTTTTTCCATAACATTGATATATTGTATGGAATGTGAATGAAGATTTCTTTCTCCACGCTTTCACACTTTGCACAATATATCAATGTTTCCTATCTGATAATTATTTTCAATCAATATTTCATGGAAATGCCTTCGACCTTACAAAACAGAAGAGACCGTCTGTTTCTCTGTTTTACCCAAATTATCATGAAAAAAATGATACAGTTAGTATTATTTTTTATTCTAGATGTTAGAATAAAGTTACACCATGGCTTCACCCAAAAACTCGTAATCAAATAGAACTCAACTAGAATCAAAGTTTAACCAAAGTAAAAATGCTTCAGGAACACCATAGCCACTAAAGAAATGATCTTTAACTAAAGCTTACCCCAACAGATCATCAAAGCCATATAGCTTTGGCTTCTTTCGATTTGGGAACCAAATGGCCTTCGATGTGTGTGGCCATGACACAGTCCAGGACGCCAGTGAGATTCCATCCAATGAACACAATAGGCACCGATGATTTATGTGCACCTCCCACCAACGCTTGCAATATCTTCTCCATCCACTCCTCCGCCCTCCTCATCTAATTCCCAAACTGGAGGATGCATGCCCAGGTAGGAGTAATTTCATGACATGGAACATGCAGCAAAAACTCATGTTGAATACCAACAGGACGTTCTACGTAGTAAGCCTGCAAATCGTCCACCAGAGACTCGTCAACAATTTTCGTTAAAAGATTGCAGCCCATGAGCTCCAACTGATGCTTATTTGCAGGCCAAAGCTTGGACGTTGCGTCGTCACATACTGTGATGTCGGAATCGCCGGAACTACTATATCTAATCCCTGTATACTTTCTTGATCTTCACAACAAGAATATACTTCCTGTTCTTGATCTTCAATGCAAGATACTTCTTGATCAACGTAGCAAGATATAGCGCAGAAATATTGGAGATCAATCTAATTTTCTAATGCTGTATTGGTTTGTCAGTTCCTTCCTTGTTATGGCAGGACCAGGTTATGGGTAATATAATAGTTATTTTCTCAAGGGCTTAATACCAAATGAATAACCTTAATAATTAGCATGCAATCATGTAATTTTTGTGCGGAGTGCGGAGGTTGAGATTAAAGAAATAAAGGCATTCATTTCATTTATGCTGAGTGCCGAGATGCAGAAGAAGCTTTTTTTTTCCTCTACATTCTGCACAATGTAAAGTTGAGCTTAAAGAAATAAAGGCCTGAGAAATGGAGGTGTCTCTGCCATGCATATGACCAGGACCTTCAAAAATCGGATGTTCGTGTTTTGACCACATGGACTTTGGTTCTTCACAACTTCTCCTCCCAAATGGACATTGCATAAACGATCCAAACGATGGAGCGCTCACTTAGGACTGTTGGGCTGACTCCAATGAATACAACCTGGCCACGAACAATTTCAGGGTATTGATGGTCATGACCAATACTTGGTGTTCATCTTGTGTCCAATGGTATTTTGGTTAACACCAATGGATTCAACCACGGATACAAGGTTGTTCATCTAATAATTCCGCTTGCAATTGGAATGCAGGCGGTTTTAATCAACTTGAGGTATGATCCTTTTTGACAATAGAATTATTGTTATTGTTGTGGGAGGTAGGTAGCTTTCTCCTACGAGTTTGTACCTGGAGGGAAATCATATTTGTTTTTTTTTTATGTGTAAGGCCTACTGTTGTGGTATGTAGGCGAGCTTTCTCCTACGAGTTTGTACCTGGAGAGAAATCATATTCGTTCTTGTTGCTCTCATTTTTTTTTAATGTGCAAGGCCTTTTTCATATGTAAAAGAACTTTGTAAGCACATTCCGAATTAGAATAAACCAAAAATAATATGCCAATAACTACTCAGGAAAAGAATTATTGCAAAGAGAAAAGTCATTACATCAATGAATGATTTGCCTAAACAAGTGCCATGCGCATGAAATCAAATCCCTATTATTTCCTATTGTTTTGGGCAGGTATTATGTATCTCTATTATTGTATTTCTTTACGTATTATGTATCTCTATTATTACCATCAGGTATTATGTATGACGTATTTGTTAATTGTTGAAATATTGGTATCATGTATGACGTATTTGTTAATTGTTGAAATATTTTTTAATTTATTATGTATTTCTATTGTATTTCTTTATGTATTATTTATCTCTATTATTGTCTTTCTTTACAATCAGGTATTATGTAGGAGTATTTGTTAATTGTTAAAATATTTTTCAATTTAACAAATTTTAATTTTAATTTTATTTTGTAATTTATTTTATTGGCATTTATTTCTTATGGTATTATTTGTCAATTTGGATATGTTATTACTCAATGTCTCAAATAATTAGCCAAGAGTAAATAGATCATCAAATTTTGTTTTTGTTTTATTGCATTGGATAATTAAGTGACTAATATATCAATAATTAGGTAATTGATACATTTCTTTTACATTAAAAGGTTGCAAAATAATTTCTTATATTGATTAAAAATTTTACTATTATAATTAACATGAAAAATGTCTAATAATTTTATAAGCTAATTTTGTAATCTCCATAATAAATAATTTTTTTTTAAATTACTATTTTATATTTTAAAATTTATATGTTTATCCTCACTAAATATGTTTACCATTTTATATTTACTTAATATAGTTATAACATTTAATATTTTAAAGAGCATCCAAAACAAATTATATATTATAAGTAGCTACATTCATAAATCTTAATATAAATTGAAACCAATATTGCCCCAAAAATATATTTTACAACTACATTTATAAAGCTTAATTACTAATTCTTTTAATATATTAAAATAATCAAATAATTTCACTATTTTTTATAACAAAACATCAACAAACTACTATATAGCACTTTGTTATATTTTGATATAAAATTAACTATATTGTAAATGTGTTGTTTTCCCTACTATTTAAAACCTTAGTTTTTTTTTAGTGTTAATTTCCCACTCTCACAGTGATGAGAAGTGTGTCATCGAACACGTAATTTACATGACATTATGTTGGAGTGTTAATTTCCCACTCTCACACTGATGAGAAGTGTGTCATCGAACATGTAATTTACATGACATTATGTTAATTTATTTTTTTGTCCAAATACATGCTCCGCCATCATTTACACCATTTAAGCCTCCAAGGTGGCTTCTAAAATAACCCTCCACATTTTCTCGCTCCATTGTATTAAAATATCTTTCGTTATTCAATATGAGGTGTTTGGTTGAATGCAAGTCATTGACAATGGTCTATTTTGACTACGTTTATAGGGTTTTCATTCATTACGAGGCGCATAAACATTACAATAACCATAATTGTGATTATAATTACAAGGTGATCAATACCTTGTAATACATTTTGTTTTTCTCAAATGTAATGAATAAAAATCCATGCAAGTAGACCACGATGGTGCAACATCAAGCTTTTCCAAATCTCTATCGTAAGTCATTTAGAGTGATTTCTCTTCATCAAAGTTGGAATTTGGATTTCTCTTTACCTATTAGATAAATTATTTTGACATTTTGGCTCTTTATACTTCTCATAAAGGAATGTTTTTGTTTAATATTTTTCCCTTCTAAAATAATGTTTTAATAATAAATTAACACTTCACAAATAATTTTTGATTAAAAAAATTATCCTTCTTAGAATTTGTTCTAAATAATCACCTTCAAGCACCACAAGTTACAAATTCAAAATACCATAAAAATGGAAATGATCTAATAGACACCTCTAATAGTTTCCAATCAACTCTGGGGTTATTTTTTTTTATCAAATATCAAGTATATCTATTTTTCTTTCCTTTGTAGTTACACTTCATTTTCTCAGAGAAAATCATCATAGGATTTTTCGTGATACTTGAAACTCAAACAATGCTTCAGGTTTTGCCTTTTAGGCTTTCCCATGTCCATAATGCATATGAAGCATTTAATATAAATTGGCATAAGCAATGTGTTATTCAAAACGTTTCCTAAAGAATTGTGATGTACACTCTTTGAAATACTTATCGTTAAGAAACTATTCAAAAATTATCATGCTTCCTAATTCAGTGAGAAATGTAACAAACCTCTAGGAAATATATTTGACAATTGCTTCCAAGTTCTTTTGGGAACCTAATTTGATTTGAAGATTTTTGAAATCTAAATGGACCTGAATATTTATCATTGAGAGGTTGTCCCAATTTGACCATCTCCAACAAAGCATTTAAAAATATTAACACCCTAAACCACTTAGATCTTAAAGGTAATTGAACATGAAAAAAATTAGTCCGTCCTTGGAATTGGATATCTTAACATTTGGTTCATCAAAATTAAACAAAGAAATTTCGAGTTTGAAGGAAAAATAAAACCAGCACAAGCTTGAAATAATGATGTGTTATTATTATAATATACAAAATCTTGTTTTTGTCTTCCTAAAATGAAAACAATATAAATTCTATAATTTGCAATCCATTGTGTTCTCCTTCCTTGGTTTAATGTATTGAAATGACTCTCACGAGAGCAAAAAAGATGAATGGGAAACCAACAAAAAAAGGTTGAAGCAACAATGGAGAGAATGACTAGACTTTTGGCTCTATCCTAAAAAGTTGATTATAGCTCTAGAATAGGAGAAGAAAGGAACCAAACAACGACATAATTTGGCTCCAAAAAGGCTTAATTAATTCCAATTGAGTTTCATAACAAAAATTCTCAAGAAAGTAAGAGTAAATAACATGATTTCTCTTTATCAAAGAGAATAGAAGAGTGGTACCAATTGTGAACTTCAATTATAAAAATGGCAATGACATTTCAATGTTATATAAATTTTCATTTTTGTAACTCTAACTTAATAGCTAATCAATTTTTGTAATATATATTTACACTCTTTACATATATATAATTAACTATGTTTGGCTTCGGTAATAAAAAAAATTTGTTATTCTCTTTATCCAAATTTAATGTTTGCCCAAAACGAAATTCATAATGAATATTTCTTATAATGATAAAATCTCTCTCTCTCTCTCTCTCTCTCTCTCTGTCTCTCTCTCTCTCTCTGGTGAAAAAGTAGAAAATTGCACAAATTCATCAAGTGGCTTAAAGGTTAGATACACCTAGTATATCGGTGGAAACCTAAACTAAATTTCTTGTTAAAATGTGGAAATCTAAACTAAATTTATGGTTATGTGTTTCCTCTTACAAATGAAAAGGAGGTCAAATTTGGTCTTGAACATCTCTTTTATCACCGCACATGCACAAAATACTTAGAAAATGTTTAAATCTATGATGCCATCAACATAGTTCATTACAACAATATAATTAGCCTCAAGGTTTTTATCCTAGCACAGTTTGATAAAGATAGGGTTGATAATGACTAATGTAAACACTCATCTTACTCAAATGTGTTATTGTTTCAAAACAACTCCAATATAAATATTTCATCTAAACAGAAAGATGGAATAACTTAACCACTTAGCCATTATGTCTCTTTTTGCCTCTATCACCATTGTGAAATTATTTCAAAACAACTCCAATATAAATATTTTGGAGTAGAAAGATGGAATAATGTAATATCCACGAGTTAAAAGTTCATGTAATAAAGTTAATAAAGAAAAATAAGACCAAAGTCATGGGACACGCATTCCAAGTTGAATGTTGGGCAAAAAATCCCAGTAGGTGTCACTTTCAGTTTATTCATGGGTAAGGAAATTGTCAATGGCATTGGCAAAGATAAAGAGGCATTCATTGAAATTTTATTTATGAAAATAAAGGAAAACGGGAGAAAAGGGAGATGAAGGGTCATAGATTTGCATCACAAAAAAATTGAAGGAAAAATGAAGGAAAATGAAGAAAATAGAGCCTCAATGATAAAAAGGCTTATGAGGATCAATTTACAGCTTTTTTTCCAGTTTTGCTTTGGAATTAGTTTCAGATAGAGAAGAGCACCAAGAGGAGAAAGCAAGAAAGCAAGCAAATGAAGGAAAATGAAGGATAAGGAAAGCAAAGGAAAAGAAAGGAAGATTGGATCGAGCATCTTGGACAGGAGGAATTTGTTTGTAACATGTTGCATGTGGGATTTCCTAATTGGTTTGTGAATGCATGGTACATGCATTTATGTATTTGGTTATTTTGTTGTCATTGACATGGGTTTTTCCTCGTTTGACAGTGGTTCGAACCTTGTCTTTCCATTTGTGGATAGCCATGGTGTGATGGAATTATTTTATGGTGGATATTTGGATGACCAGAAGATTTTGGAACTAGGTGAGGTGATCTCGGGAAAATTACCAAGGGTTGGGGGTGGAGGTGGTTTAATCTTCAGGAAGCCCTCAACAGGTGGGTGGAGACAGGAAAAATCCTCAAGGTAATGGTGAAGAAACTTTGAGGCATCCAAGCTTATTTTGGGCATTGTGATATCTTGACTGATTTGGTGAGATTGTGGTAGCCTGAGTGTGGAGGTGGTTTAATCTTCAGAAATCCCTGGTTTTTTATGTCTTTAGTTCCCACATTCATGCTTGGAATATGGAATGGGGGTGATTAGATGAAAAAAAAAGATTTAGTTCAGCTCAATCTATGGTTGGGTGTTATGTGGAATTCCTTGACTTGGTTGACTTTTGCATAAGTCAATAAAATATATTTTTCCTATTATAATATATGAGCACTTGTATTTGTTATTACGATGATTTTATGGATGTTTTGTCATGGTTAATAATTTGGTTATATGTTGGTTATAAGCATGGATTTGCAATGTACCCTAGCTATGTCTTGTTCAAGATTTGATAAGTATTTGATGGTTAATGAATGCATGGGCTAACAAGTGTTATTGTAGCTATTATGAGAGGTCATTAGACCTTTTTAATGATTCTCAGATAAGTTTTAGACTCCTATGTTCAGATATGCATTCATGACCTATAGGTTACATGTCCACCATATGTTGACGAAATTATTATCATGGTTTGGCCTGGTTAGGTCAAGTTTTTATGTTTATCCTTGTCATTAAGTTACTTGTCATTCTGGAAAGTCTCAGGAAGTTATGGGCAGTGGTCTGGAAGTTGGCCTAGAATTGTGGCTCAAATCTCAGAACCATACGTAATGAACTGAGAAATTTAAGTCACAATTACATGGAGCAAGTCTTGTGAGTGTGGTTGGAAGCCTTCAACTGCATGGAGGAAGTGTCAAGGGTGAGGTTGGGAGTCTAGGTCACTGAAACAAAGTTCCAACTTAGGGATTGACCACCTAGGGTGTTTCTTCAACTCTTGGGTGAGCTGTAGTCCCTATAGGATGTTAGTTTTTGGTCAGTAAGTCTCATTTGTAGACCCCACGTTCTTAATTGTAGCTAGGAGGTCATTTCATGTCATAATGGCACTTCACTTCACATTTACCTAGAGGGCTTGTAAAATCAGGTAAATGTGAGGTGGGGTGCTACAAATTGGTATGAGAATGAGGTTGTAGCACTAGACCTTAGTGTAGAAGTGACTATCATACATACATTTCGGTTTCTATGTGGTTGTTATGCATGCATTTTCATGGTTATGGTAGTCGTGTATGAGGTTATTATATGTAGTTAGTGTTATCATGCATGATGTCGATATATTATATGATTATGTATTGTTCTAATCTAGATTGATTTTACAGACCAGATATCCCCCCCTGAACTTCACTAAGATATGTTGATTATGTTTATATTTGGTTATCTTATGTTTGCACGAAGAAGAGGATCAGAGATGACTAGCAGAATGGTGGATTATAGTTCACGAGACTCTCCTAATATATTAGATGAGAAACACAAAGATGAGTACTTTCCTAACATAGTAAACACCTTGACATGTCTAAAGGAAGAAATAAAAAGTTGCAAGGTGGATAGTGACAGGATCATTCAGTCACAGGAAAGACTTGCTAGGGAACAGGAAAAACAAGCAGAGGTCAATTGTTATATACCTAGGGGGGATAATATGGGGTACCAAGGAAGGTACCCAAGGTAATAATGTAATAATGGGATGGGCCATAGTAATAAATAAGGTGGTTAACCCATGTCATGTAAGGGACCACAAGTAGTTAATAATAATGTAATGGGCCCATGGTATTAGTTGATGGTATGAGGGAACCATGGTAATGACCCATGGTATTGTATGTATGAGGCCTATATAGAGGCTAGAGACTCCATGTGGAGATAGAGTGAAGGATTATTGTATGAACAGGCATATGGCTTGTGCAGTGTTCTCCTTCCTTAAGGAGTGAATGTATGGTGTTGCCCTACCTTAAGGGTTTGATAATAAAGAAGCATTTCTATCTATTTCTATCTTGTTATTCTTGGGTTATTTCTATTATCATAATATATTTGGGTTAGAGCTACAACTAAGGGTTTGATATCAATAAAGTGAATCATTTCAACACAAACCTCCTGCCAAGAAGATAGTTTGTTATATACCTAGGGGGGATAATATGGGGTACCAAGGGAGGTACCCAAGGTAATAATGTAATAATGGGATGGGCCATAGTAATAAATAAGGTGGTTAACCCATATCATGTAAGGAACCACAAGTAGTTAATAATAATGTAATGGGCCCATGGTATTAGTTGATGGTATGAGGGAACCATGGTAATGACCCATGGTGGTGTATGTATGAGGCCTATATAGAGGCTAGAGACTCCACATGAAGATAGTGAAGGATTATTGTATGAACAGGCATATGGCTCATGGAGTGTTCTCCTTCCTTAAGGAGTGAATGTATGGTGTTTCCCTACCTTAAGGGTTTTGATCAATAAAGAAGCATTTCTATCTATTTTGATCTTGTTATTCCTGGGTTTATTCCCATTATCATATATTTCTGGGTTAGATCTATAACAAGTAGTATTAGAACTATAAAAAGTGGTATTGAAGCTATAACAAGTGGTATCAGAGCTATAACAAGTGGTATCAGAGCACTTTCTTGGGCAAACAGTGGAAATTTTTTTATTTTTTTTTGCAGGGATTTTTGGGTGGCGAGTTGCAGATCATATCTATACGTTTTGGTGCAAGATCTGCAAAATCTATTTGCAGATCTATAATCTTTATGAAAAAATAGCCGATTTCAAAAAAAAAATCATTTGAATCGGAGTCCGGATGAAGGCGATATCGCTGATTTAAAAATCAGTGGAGTTGCAGAGAATTTTCAGGGCAGCGAATTTGCGGCACCGATATGGACGTCCTGGTGCAAGATCTACCATATGGCAGCCTCTTCTTTCAAATTAAGCCATAAGAAACTTTTCCAATATTTTGGATGTTTTTTCTTAAAATATTTTATGAATTCTTCAATAGTAGGACCGTTATCTTTCCCTGTAAAAAATAAAACTGCCATGAAGAGGGTTTTGAAAAAATTCACTTGCTTGGAGAAAATTTGAAATTGTCACAGTTCTGTTAATATTGATCAGAATCCCTATTATGACCTGTTTTTGGAAATGGAACAACCATTCTGCATCTTCCCATGTGATAGAAATCCTGATCCAGGCACTAGAATTTCAAATCTATGCTGCAACTCTGCCACCGTCACCCAAAATTTCTGAAAAAAGAGCTGATTTTAAATCAGCGATATCTCCCTCATCCGGACTCCGATTCGACTGATTTTGTTTTTGAAATTGGGTAATTTTTCTCAAACAATCCAGATCTACGATTAGATTTTGCAGATCTTCCACCAGGACATCCATATCTATGCCGCAAACTCGTTGCCTTGAAAAATTGTCTGCAACCCCACTTATTTTAAATCAGCGATATCTCCTTCATCCGGACTCCGATTCGACCGATTTGTTTTTGAAATTGGGTATTTTTTCACATAGAATCCAGATCTGCAATTAGAATTTACAGATCTTGCACCAAAACGTACAGATCTGATCTGCAAACTCGCCGCCCCCGAAACCTTGCAAAAAAAAAAAAAAAAAAATTCTCCACGGTTTGCCCAAGAAAGTGCTCTAATACCACTTGTTGTAGCTCTGACCCAAGAATATTATAGATCTGATACGAAAATATAAGATAATGCAAATAAACCCAGAAATAATATGAAATGATTCACTTTATTGATATCAAACCCTTAGTTGTAGCTCTAACCCAAAGATATTATGTTAATAGAAATAACCCAAGAATAACAAGATAGAAATAGATAGAAATGCTTCTTTATTATCAAACCCTTAAGGTAGGGCAACACCATACATTCACTCCTTAAGGAAGGAGAACACTCCACAAGCCATATGCCTGTTCATACAATAATCCTTCACTATCTTCATGTGGAGTCTCTAGCCTCTATAAAGGCCTCATACATACAATACCATGAGTCATTACCATGGTTCCCTCATACCATCAACTAATACCATGGGCCCATTACATTATTATTAACTACTTGTGGTCCCTTACATGATATGGGTTAACCACCTTATTTATTACTATGGCCCATCCCATTATTACATTATTACCTTGGGTACCTCCCTTGGTACCCCATATTATCCCCCCTAGGTATATAACAAACTGTCTTCTTGGCAGGAGGTTTGTGTTGATGAGTTATCGTAGTGGGTTTCGATACTTGCTTGACTAACCTAGTCTGAATTCGAGGAAATCTATATGGTTAGCTACATTCTATGACTTTGACTTCGAGATTAGGTATATTAAGGGTAAGGAGAACATGGTTGCAAATTATCTTAGCATACGAGTACATGTAAATCACATAACATATATGAGTTCATATGGGGTATATTTATAGGATCAAATCTTATAGGCGGGACAACAGGATGACAAGTACCAATAGCTTAAGCACATGTTATAATAGCAGGGTACAAGTGATCAAGATGTGGATTATCATCTTACAATAGATGGTTTGGTGAGATATAGGGACAGGATCTATGCGTTGGAAAAAAGTGTGCTCAAGAAGCTTATCTTGATGGAATTTCATGTTAATACA
Source organism: Pinus tabuliformis (assembly GCA_031772625.1). Taxonomy (NCBI): domain Eukaryota; kingdom Viridiplantae; phylum Streptophyta; class Pinopsida; order Pinales; family Pinaceae; genus Pinus; species Pinus tabuliformis. The sequence continues at coordinate 781,270,184 of CM062805.1, forward strand.
TATTTAGGTCACTCGGGATATCAGAAGAATTTGAAAGTTGTGAAGAAGTTTTACTACTAGTCGAATCTAAAGAAAGAGGTAGTTGAGTTTGTAGATAGATATTTGGATTTTCAAAAGGTAAAATCATAGTGAAAGCACCCAAGTGGTTTATTGTATCAGATTCAGATTCTAGAATGCCAATGGGAGGTCATTTCCATTGATTTCATCATAGGTTTTCCAAGGACATCAAAGCAGCATGATTCCATCATGGTTGTGGTTGACAGGTTGACTAAGGTAGCTCACTTCATTCCAGTGAAGTCTACTAATTCAACTAGTGAGGTATATTAGGTCTTCATCAGGGAAGTAGTGAGATTGAATGGTGTCCCTAAGAAGATTGTATTTGACAAAGGTGCCAAGTTCAGTTCTAGGTTTTGGAAGGAGTTTTTTGCAAGTTTGGGGACAAAGTTGGATTTTAGTAAAACTTATCATCCATAGACAGATGGACAGACAGGGAGGGTCAGCATGATTCTGGAGGATATGTTGAGGATGTATGTTATGCATCAAGAGAGGAACTGAGACGAGTATCTTCCATTGGTAGAGTTTTCATACAATAATTGGTATTAGGAATCCTTGAAGATGACTCTGTTTGAGGCACTTTATGGGCGGAGTTGTAATACTCCCATCAGCTGAAGTGATCTAGTGAGCAGGGTGTTGATTGGACTAGACATGATGGTAGAGATGGAACATGAAATGAAAGTTATAAAGAAGAATCTAAAATAATCACAAGACAAGCAGAAGAGTTATGAATATCAGCACACGGAATTGAAGGAGTTTCAGGTTGGGGAGCGTGTGCACTTGCATATCAATCCCAAGAGGATCTCCTTGAGGATTAGGTCATGTGCCAAGTTTACACTTCAGTATTGTGGGTCTTTTGAGCTCCTTGAGAGGATTGGACCAGTGGCCTACAAACTTGCATTGTCGCTGACAGTGAAATTACATGATGTTTTGCATGTTTCATTAATTAAAATATATGTGAATGATGTTGATCATGTGATTGATTGGCTTGTATTATGGGTGGATCCATAAGGAGAATTCCAGTCGGAACCTCAATGCATATTTCAACGGAAACAACTCATGCTCCGGAGATGAGCAATCGAGAAAGTTAAAGTATAGTGGAAGCACTTTGTGCTGGTTGAAGCTACATGCGAGATGATTGATCAGATGCAGGATTTGTATCCTTCATTGTTTATTGGTTGAGGCAAAGGAGTTTTGGTATATGTACATTTCTATGTATGGTTATTATTGTAGATACCACAATGAGCTATATTATAAATCTCCAATAAGTAGTATGGTTGTCATGTTTTCATTCTTGTCATGTTGGTTTTTCTTTTTCGCAGGTTGTTCATCATAAATATTGCATCGAACTAAGTTATAAATTTCCATAGGCAGTATGTTTTATTTTCAGCAGTTTGCTGGTCATAGGTCATAGAACACTGAGGAAGGTGTTCCCCCAAGGGGGAGGGGTTTCTAACAGCCCCAGGTTAAAGTTTCATGTAATAAAGTTAATAAAGGCAAAATAAGACAATGGTCATGGGACACATATTCCAAGCTGAATGTTGGGAAGACCATCCTAGTGGGTGTCACTTTCATTTTATTCATGGCCAAGGAATTTGGCAAAGGAAAATAGGAATTAATTGACATTTTATTAAGAAAAATAAAGGAAACTAGGAGAAAAGGGAGATGAAGGATCACAGGTTTGCATGAGAGGAAAAATGAAGGAAAATGAAGAAATAGAGGCCTCAATGATAAAAAGGCTTATGAGGATCAATTCACAACTTGTTTTTAGTTTTTCTTTGAAATTAGTTTCAGAGAGAGAAGAGCACCAAGAGGAGAAAGCAAGCAAGCAAGAAAAGGAAGGAAAAGGAAGGACAAGGAAAGAAAAGGAAAAGGAATGAAGTTTGGATCAAGCAACTCCAGCAGGAGTAACAAGTTCCATGTGTGATTTCCTAGTTGGTTTGTGAATGCATGGTACATGCATTTTTGTATTTTTTTTCTTTATTTTTCATTGGCATGGGTTTTTCCTAGTGTGAAAGTGGTTTCATCATTTCCTTTCCATTTCCAGATAGCCATGGTGGAGCTTTGGATGGTTAGAAGATTTTTTAATCGAGTGAGGTGGTCTCGAGAAAATTCTAAAGGGTTGGGGGTGCAGGTGGTTTAATCTTCAAGAAGCCCTCAATAGGTGGGTGGATACATGAAAATTCGTCAAGGCAATGGTGAATAAACTCTGAGGCATCCAAGCTTATTTTTGGCATTGTGATCTCTTGACCGGTTTTGGTGGGATCATGATAGCCTGAGGGTGGAGGTGGTTTAATCTCTAGAAATCCATTATCGTTGATGTCTTTAGTTCCCACATTCATTCTTAGAATATGGCACGAGGGTGATTGGATGAAAGAAATATTTGGTTCGGCTCAATCTATGGTCGGGTGGTATGTGGAAGTCCCTGACTTGGTTGGATTTTTCATAAGTTAATAAGAGATATTTGTCCAATTGTAATCTATGAGAACTTCTACTTGTTATTATAGTTATTTTATTATTTTCCTATCATGGTTAATAATATGGTTAAATGTTGTTTATAAGCACGGATTTTCAATGTACCCTATCTATGTCGTGTTCAGGATTTGATAAGTATTTTATGGTTAATGAATGCATGGGCTAACAAGTGTTATTGCAACTATTATTAGAGGGAATTAGACCTTCTTGGTGATTCTCAAATAATTTTCAGACTCTTATGTTCATATATGCATTCATGACTTGTAGGTTACATGTTCACTAGATGTTGATGAAATGACTGTCATGGTTAGTCCTAGTTAGGTCAAGTTTCTGATTCAATTTTTTATGTTTAGCCTTGTAATTAAGTTACTTTTAATTCTATAAAGTCTTGGGATGTTTTGGGCAATAGTCTGGAGGCTAGCCTGGAATTTTGGTTGAGATCTTGGGACCGTAGGCACTGAACTAAGCATTTTGGGTCACAACCTGATGGATCAAGGCTTGTGAGTGCGGTTGGAGGCCTTCAACCACATGCAAATAGTGTCAAGGGTGCAGTTGCGAGTCTAGGTCACTGAAACAAAGTTCCATCTCGGGGATTGACCACCTAGGGTGTTTCTTTAGCTATTGGGCAATTCATAGTCCCTATAGGATGTTTGTTTGTGTTTAGTAAGTCTCAATTATAGGCCCCACTTCCTTAACCAGAACTAGGAGGTCGGGCCATGTCATAGTGGCACCTCACTTCACATCTACCTAGAGGTCTTGTAAAAGCGGGTAAATGTGGGGTGGGTCATTACAAATAACTTAACCACTTACCCATTATTGAAATTCCAGTATGTATCCTTTTGCCTCTCACTTCGTCTACACCATATCACATATTTGGTGTATTCAACATTCACTTATTTTGGAATTTAGAATTTTTCATTGCATTTAAAAACACATAACACATCATATTGATATAACAACGAATAAATAACAAACTTCTAATAAATTAAACTTAAAATTTAATCAAAATCATGCACCATGGTCCATATCTCTTCAAATCGATTAACCCACTCATGCACTAAACCTCTTCTAATTGATTCCCTGGTTGTAGCCCATCCTAGTTTCATTTGTTCTATACATATATCAGTATCCAATTTGTTTCCGAAAAACCAAACCAAAAGGGGAAAAAATGGAGAAAAGGGAAACACATTGCAAACAAAAATGAAAAGAAAATATTAAAGGAAACTAATACCATAACAAATGCAAAGAAAATAAAAGCATGGCCATGCTTGATTCCAATCTAAAAATTCAAAGCACACGCCAACAACAAAACATTGTTTATTCTTTTCTACTCTATCAACAAAATATGTATAAAGTTTGATATACTATGTTCTCATCTCAAAAATATCAACTATGTTCAACCCTAATATTTGTTTTCTCTCTTGTTATCCAACACTAAACTCCAACCATAGTATTAACTCTATTCAACCCTAATCTTTCTTTGCTCTCCTCTTATCCAACACTCAACTCCAACCAAAAAATATTGTGCTTTGACAATTTCTCTGCTCCCCTCCAAACCCATCAATGATCGCCCTCAATCCATCTAACTTATCCAACATTCAACCCAAACCAGATAGGCACTACCCTCCTCCCTTCCAACCCGAAATATTATGCTATTTCATTTCATCCATTCTACTATCCAACATTAAACCCCAGACTACCCTGTGATCTGACGTTATCTATCTCCCTTCCAAAACCAAGAGTAATTCTCTTGTCACTTATTTCTCTTCCACCATCCCCAAACTAGTAATAATATTGTACCACCTATTGAACTCATATCAAAACTCATATCACCATGTTTTGAGCTTCTACCTTCACCTTCGAATACTTGTCACAACGTCCTTGAATCTGCAAGACGTTGATCCTCACTATCTATGTTTCTTGAGCTCTCCTCTCTAATACGAAACATTGTAATCCAAGAACACCTAATTTGAGGAGTGGATTAGGGTTCTCTCTCAATTATTCAGTTGGAATGTTAGTAGAAAAATCAACAATAAACATTTTGAATCACCACATTTTTCAAATTCCAACCCTGATTAGTTGGCGCTCCATGGTTTCCATTTCATTTCAAAATCCATGCATAACTACTAAATTTGATTTCCTTGATTGGGAGGTGGTGGCATTTACATATTGTTCAATGTCATCAACTACATTTTAGAGTTGGAGTGTGGGAAAGTCAAAGTAATGGAGCATGTCGAAGTTGGAACCTGAGATTGAACTTGAAAGGGTAGTTGCCAGAATATTTCAGAGAATCGATGGCTATATATGAGAATACATAGTGACTTATAGGCCCCAACCAGATCGAACATGCCCTTCAGATGCTAAATTAATAACTTTTTCTAAAAAATATAAATGTTATGTAAGTTTCAAGACACGTTGGGAAAAATAGTAATGTATAATTTTTAAACGTTTTTTATTGGAAAAACTCCCTATGACAGGAAAATTTCCCATCAAATTCCAACCCTACTCCCAATACTATGCACTCGACGGAGAATCATAGGCTCTATCGCTTGGATTCGGGTGACAGGGTGGACCCACCATGAAGGAAGTGAAGGAACCTTGACCCCTGATGGGGAAATGGGAAAGGCATGGAGTGGAGAATTTTACATGCAGAGGGAAGGCCTTTGGAAATGATTTTCATGGGTTCCAATGAGTTTCTTGGACTTTACGTGGGATTTGTCAATGCTTTGCTTCTTGGAATCCCTGTTTTCCTAGTTTCATGAAACTTGCTCATTTTCATAAATTTTATAGGCCTCTTGGAATTAATTCAATGGAACTTACAAATGGCTGGTAATTTTTATTGGTAGGTTAGATGAATGACCGAGGAAGCAAGACTATTTCCTCCATTTCATATTCCTTCCTGGTATCTATGGTATTTATTGTGACCTTTAATCGCATGGACTAAAAAAACCACAAAAAACGACTTCTACAATTTAATTATTTTTCATTACATATGTAGAAAGGTCATAACATTTGCTTGAGCTTAGTTATTGAGGAGAAATATGTGCCATGCACCTAGGAATATGTTGTACTACTCAAACAACCCCCCCCCCCCATTATGGTTAGTAGTAGAACTAATAAAATATGGGGGACCCTTTTTAATTTAGGATAAAATCCTTTAAGTTTCAATAAAATAAGATAATATTAGGTTCATTTTTCAAAAAATTGACTAAAATGATAAATCTACCTTATCGTGACCTTATATTGAAGCTTAATTCCATCACACATATTTGCAAACAAGTGGTTGTTGTTTTAAATCCCTAATGGGCAAAACTTATCGGGGTATTTCAAATTGTGTAACATGTTCTCTTTTAAAAAGTTGTGAATTAAAACATCTCTGATTGAGTTTTCTAAAGTATAAGCCTAAAAAATGATAAAAGTGTTCTTTTATGAATAAAATAACAAAATCCCGAACCCATAGGACTGCCATGTAGCGTATCGTAGATTCCCATATTGGCATTTTTAAAGTGATGCTCATGTCACTGATCTCCAAAGATCTGATCGCTGATCTCTGATATTTCCCATCCATCGATCTTCGATATTCCTTTTCACTCCAATCCTCTGATATCCTCCGACTTCCAGTCTCACCAATATGTTATTTCATCGATATTGCGATATGTCAATCCCACAAATTTTCCGATATCCTTAAATTCCTCCACTCTGATACCCGGATCCGATATATATTTTAATGTAGATTAATAAGAATTTTTCAGCTGCCTATCTAATCGGATATTTTGAATGAAACCTCTGATATCACATTGCTAAAACAAAACTCTTATATTGTGGATCCGATATATTTATCAAAAAGAGTTGAATATGGTTTCACATCCGCTCCATATCGGAGCTACCTATATCACAATTTTTCATGTTGTCTCATTTTAAAAGTTGCGATAAGCCTTTCTCTGGTACCATACAATTCTTTCCACTTGTCACTTCCATATGGAGCCATTGTTCTAATATTGAAAAGTCTATTTTTGTTGGTTTTGCGGGAAGCTTGTTATGTTTTGATTTCAAATCGGTTTTTGTTTGAGTTTAATAAAAAAACTTATAAGCTTTGTTTTGCTAAAATAGGGATGAACCCAGGGTCGATAGGGAGAAAGTAACAGTTTGATCCATGATTTCTGAAGATTCTCTACCATGTGCCACAACGTAGCTCTAAACTAAAGAGATTGTTGTAATAGATACTGAGAAATGACAACATGTGGGCAACAAATCAATCCTTTAGCTAAAGAACTCCTCAAATTGTTACCGGATGTAAAATCAGTGACTAAAGTATGGCAAGAATCATCGAAAAAAAAGGATGAGAGGATCAAAGATCTGTCAAAGATTGACTTGGAATGCCATTGGCATTTTCTATTCAAATTGTATAATCAGTGGTTGATATTGAGATGTCTCTCGAAAACCACTACTCATTTAATTTCAGCACTTAAAGAGGAGTTATTCAGTGCATAGATGCATATACGACTCCATCATCCACCTGAATTAAAATCCAAACAACAAATATATATGAGATTCAGCAACGAACAGATAGTCAAGTTGTTGCAACTGCAATCGATTATTGTCTTTTACTTTATTTTTAGTATGGTTTGTTAAAACCACTTCAACATTCTATGGCACTTTTCTAGATTTTTGTTTTGATTACGAACTATAAATCCCCTTCATTGTTATGAAGGAAAGTTTTAGAGTTTTTGAGAGAATGCTTCTAGTTTGCACTAATGTATCTTGGAGGAATCTTAATAGAAAGAGGAACCACTAATATTTCACTTATGAGCATAGTTAATGTTTATCAGGTACTATTATCTGAATACTAGTATTATGTTTATGATTTAAATGGTTACTGTATTTGTCTTTGTCATATACATGTTTGCAAGAAGTTAAATATTTATCACTATTGATGTGCTTAATTGAAATCTTTTAAGTATATGAATGAACAATGATATCTAATATGTGTGGTATGTTTCAACAACTAATTTAATTAACTACTTAATTGAATTAGTTATCTTTATATATTTTATCCTCGCAAAGGATTTGATGATTTATATTATCATGTTTAATGTGAGATCTTTATAAGTCACATGTGAGGAAAAAAAAAAAGATTTCCAGGGATAGATAGTTTAAGTCTATGTATTTTTGTTCCTTAAGTTCATTCACATAATCAACCCCACACTGATATATCACATCCACTTTTTAACTTTTATTAAGGGAAATTGGTCCCATAAACCCAGTCGAAGCCACTATTTCAAACGGAAAAGGAGCTCCCCTAATTTCCCGACCGGGTGGTTTTCCCCGATGTTGAGGGAGATATTTTCGAGCCTTCAACATTTTTGGCTCTATAAGGAGGGCCTTCAGAGTATGAATGGAAATAAGATCCACTCTTAAATGGAAATGTCATTCTAAGAGTCATTCTCCCTCAAAATCACCAACAACTTCCAGATCACATTCTAAATCTCCTAATCCAAGATATGAAGTTTTTCAAAAAGTCACCAAAACTCCTAGCACACTTCCAAATTCAGTTGTCCAAAATTCTTCTCAAATACTAACTGAATCTCTTGAAGTTCTTTGATCCAAAAACTGGAAGGAATTTCTATTTCTGGAGAAAAATATGTTCAAAAAAATATATCAGAAGGAAGTGTTTCCTCATCTTTACAGGCTTTTGGTGTATTAACTAGATCCCGGAGTGAAAAACTTGGTTTTAAACCTTTTGAATTACCATTAACCACTCATCGCAGAAAGAAAACTACTCCAGAAACTCATTCTTCTACTAGCAAGATTACATCACCTTCTAGTTCTTCTACCTCTTTTCCTTCTTCTAATCAACCTCTCATCCTATCAATTCACATTCCTCAAACAAAATCCTCTAGCGCAACAATAATTAGTAGAACTGCCATGCGGAAAGAGTCAATTTTGCGGAAAAAACCGACCTCCCTAGAAGCTAAGGCTTTCTAGTGACAAACAAGACAATTAAACACTATCTTTCCCTAAACATGCATTTAAAATACAAGCAACCAGGTGTTTACAACATACCTTTAGTCCAACGCTTGTTTGTTGTAGTCCAGCCTCTCTGATCCAGATGAGCTCCTTCTCCTTGAAGCCTGCATTCACTAACAAGCAAACGATTACATAGCACCTGAATAACTCATATAATAAAACATATTCATCATAAAGACCAAGGAGTATATGAAACAAATTATATAAAACAACTTGTTAAGAAAAATGAGCTTAATTGTATTAATTGGAAACAAAAGAAACCATTACAACCAGTGCCTTGGTGTTGTGCAGGTCCCTCCCAGGGTCCAGCAAGAGTTCTCCTTTACTTTGATCAGCTCACCCACTTCCAAAAGAAGCTAAAAAAGGATTGGAATCTCTCCTCTCAAGCTCTATAAGGGAGTCCTAATTTCAGCAACATCTACCCTTAGGAATGTTCAGCTTTCAACCTCCCCTCCCTCTGGTCCAATGCCTGTATTTATAGTGCTTTGGAGGAAGTTAATCAGGTCCACCATGAATGGGATAAGCCCCTCTTTCAATGGGATAGCTCCCCTCTTCATGGGATAAGTTCCTCTTTCATTGGGATGCATGAACCATCTGGAGGCGCTCAATCCACGTCAAACCATCTTCTAGAATGCTCTAGAATTGATCACAAGTAACTTTTTTGAAGTGAATCTTGCGCCTTTTGACCTTTACAGGAGTACGCACCCACCCCTTTATAGACAGAGCGTACAAGTACGCAGGTTTTATGAACTAGAGGAGCGTACACGCAGGTAAGGCTAAGAGAAACTGCGTAACCAGAGTTAATTGACTTTTTAAGGACTTTCTCTCTTTCTTGGAGTTTGACATGAGGAGCAGAGGTGTAAGACTTGCCAAGGAGGACAGTATGACTATTGACGGAACCATACTGACTGCAAATAGTCATGGTGACAAATTTTAGTGTAACAGAGTGCCCCCTAAAGTGCGAAGCCTGTAGTAGATTAGGGTTTCATATCATCTAAGAAGGGTGAAGTACTTTATCATTTCAAGGATTATCTTGTGGAGAGCCCAGTTGGAACCTGCAAGTATTCAACACAAAATACATGTATGAGATCATATCATCGCTGAGATAGGCATTCCCATACTCAGATCAAAAACTTTAACTAACAAACTAACTACTTCTCTGATACAGGAATGCTTTCGCAGTACATCATAATCATAGACTCATGTAGACACAATATGGACGCAGCCATCTGTTTATAATTAGTCTACTATACAATGAATACAAAACTCCTCGCAGCCTGGATGGTGGAAACTAGATCCAGGGTCTTCATTTCTACTTCCCGAAATAGTACGATTCTATCCATGCGAATGAATGAGTTGATGTCGAGCATGGTAGAAACCACTTGATTACAAGTCAATGATGTAAACTTTTAACAAGTGTGAGAGAGACCACCAGTGATGTCAATGGTTCTCAAAGTACCCAGTACAATCCATGAGATGTGAATGAATGTGCTGATGTCGAACACGTCACGGAATCCTTCGATCGAAAGTCAATGATGTAAACTGTCGTCGAAGGCGAGAAATCTGCCATTGATGCATGCGGATTTCAAGGTACTGACGATTTCTAGATCATCTTTCTAGATAATGTGCTGATGTCGATAGAAAGCGATCCGTCGTAGGCAAGCCCACAACACGAAATCATAAATCAAGTTGAAGAAATGTAGCTGTAAGGACTGACTCAGGGATGGTCAAGATGGATGACAAGTATTTTGCAGATGAATGGTTTATTTGCAGTGACCTCTTGAACACATAACGACACAACAGATGGCTTGGTGACATTTGACCCAAAGTTAATACCCGGCTGAAGACTTTCAATGTGGTTTGATCAACTGTGAGGCAAAGGATTTCCCAACCCAAGTGAATGAAAAGTGTCGTGTTCAAGAGTGGTGATAAGGTTTCTCTGAGACAAAGAATAACAAATAGGTTCATTTTTCTCTCTTTTCCCCCACCATTTCTGGCAAGTACCTCTTTATTTTTTAACAAGCTTGAGGAGGATAACATTTGCTTGATTATAAGCTCATCCTTCGGATGAGTCCAACTTAGTTTAGATTCGAACCCTAAGAAGGAGTGGTCCGTTCCTGTTTGTAATCGAACAGGTCCTTTACTATGAAATTTTAACGAGTCCAGTATAGGAGAAACTCGGCGTTTTTCAATTTTAGAGAGTCTGAAAAACTTAAGAAGACTCCAAGGTTGAACTTTTTCGTAAGTTTGTGTCTCCCAAGCCCGAAAAAGTATAAAATAATACTTGAGAGAACCGCTTGATCTTTTACGACCAAGGAGTACTTTCATGATTAGTGTCTTTGACCTAAAAAGTAAAAAGCGATCAAGGACACGTCGTTTTATTTCCAATATCGAATTTGAAACGACAAAAATCCGGCAATCTTTTCCTGTTTTTACGGTCAGAAAAGGGCTATAAGGGGACCGTCTTTTAATTCCATTTTAACGAGTGTAAAAGAAACGGTCGGCAATTCTTTTCATGTTTTAGGAGTCAGAAAAGGGCTTAAAGATGACTCTGATGTTTTTGTTTGTAAAAAATGACAATTTTCCCTGAAAATCCTTTATCCTGCACAAAAACCAACACATTACTCATACATGTTTACGATAGATAAAAATACTTTGAAAAATACCTTTTCATGGTGAAAAATAAACAAATTTAACATTTATTTACCCAAAAAACCTATAAAAAGGGCTTTTACCAATTCATTTTTACCATTTTACTATTTAGGAGAGCAAAAGGGCTTTTGGCAAGAAACTTCCCGTGGACATTGCGGAGAATCCGACCGTCGAAACCGAACGTCGTCTCATCAGGTATTCTACAACATCTTCTTCTTCATTTTCATCCGTTTAGAATTTGTTTTTAGGCCCTAGTTTCATTTTTTGGAGACTTTGGGGTTTCAAGGTCCGCCTTTCGGGGTACGCAGGTGCTCCACTGGTGACCCGCGTACCCCGACATTTTCTCAGTTGGGAAAATACCGGGCATACGCACCTTGCCTTAAGGAAAGCCGCGTACCCACGCCCTGTTCCTAAAGGCGGGGTGCGTACTCCGCGCAAAGGGTTTACAAACCCAAAATTCTCCAAAATGGACCAATAAATTTTGATTTTATGGATTCTAATGGATGTTTTCTGGTGTGTAGATTGCCCACCATGCTTGATTGGCGCGAGAGAGAGCACGAAGATGTTGATTTGGCCACCATTAATCATCAATCGTCCATTGATGCTTTGAAGGCATGCGGCCTTTACAAATACTGGGCCATACCTGGCATGAGGGCCCAGGTGCACTTTCTAGAGTGGCTGGTAGAGAGATGGAACGTCCAGGACCAGTGCTTTTACATTGGAGGGCACTAGCTCGAGATAGAGCCCTTGGATATTTACTTTCTCACTGGTTTGCCCAAGAGGGGCGAACACTTGACTCTGTTCGGGACTAGGCCGTGTGGCCAGTCCATCGCTAGTCTCCGACTAGAGTGGTGCAACACTCAGAACCAGGAGAAGGGGATAGAGATCAAAACTATATCCCACCCTGAACTTATGGTCATTGCTTTTACAGTTACCAGACTTTGCGGAGCTGCCGCTTTGCACATTGCCACTGGTTCCCAGATGCGGATGGCAATTGATTGCTATCAAGGCACCATTTTCAACTGGTGTGATGTTGTGTTGGCCAATTTAAAGGGCCAACTGACTAGGACTAAAAATGGACAGTTAAAGACTTTTGGTTATGGGCCTTTAGTCGTGAGTTTTGCCCTAGATAGGGTTCTGATGCTGATCCCACAGCAGCTCACTGTTGAGGTTGGGCCTCCCCGAGAGCCTAAATTGGTGCGATGGGTTACGGTTATGGCCCGTCATCCTGACGAGGGCACGGAGGTTGTCCGATTTACTCCGGAGTACTTTCACTGGTTAGAGGACCAGGTCTTTTCGATACAAGATTTTCCTTATGCCGGAGTTGATTTTTGTGGAGATCCGGACATGATTCTTCCACCGGGAGAACAGTGGGATGACACAGGTACTTCATTTTTCACAAGTTTTTAAACTATCTATTTTTTGTTTTGTTTTTATATCGTCTCAAAACAGACAGTGACAATTTTCAAAATGCAGATGTAGGCCCACGTCGACCAGCCAATCTCTGACCTTTTGAGAGGAGACTACCAGTTGCAGCGGCACCGGCCCCACAGGACGAGGCCACAGAGACTTTAGCTGAGTTGGAGCATGACCTAGAGCATCTTACAGCAGACATACCGGAGACTACTATATATGATATTCCTATCAGGCTTCAGCGCTTTGTAGTCGGAGTCCCAGGACCTTTTAGGAGGTTCTTGTGTAGGGTGGCTCGTGCAGTGGTGTCATATAGAGATCATCACCAGTGATTTAGATGGTCGTTTTTGTAGACACATGTGACATTTTGGTTTTTTGTACTTATCATTTTTGCCAATCATAAGGTGTTTTTCAACCTATGATCGAAGACGATATATTTTTTGACACACTCCTATCTATATATATCATTATTACCAGCTTATCTTGTTAAACATGTGTGATAAAATGTTTTTAAATTTACATGTATGATTATTGCAAATGTCTATTTAACATTCGAGAAGCAATTGCATCTGCTAATGTATTTAAAGACCTTGGAATATGTTGATATTCAATGTAATCAAACTCACGTTCCAAGAGACGCACTCTCAAAAATAACCTTAATAACACTGGATTTCTAATGGCATACACTCTATTAAGCTGTAATACAACGAGTTCAGAATCTAACCTCACTATCAAACTCCGAATCCCAAACGAAATAGATTCAGACAATAACTCAATCACTGCACTGTATTCTGCAATGTTGTTTGTTGTTTGACTAAGGCTCACCCCATGCATAGAAACTAACTCGTCAAAGGGCGAATAAATAACCCAAGCTGCGGAAGAGATATTCCGTGTACTACGACAAGCACCATCAGCAAAACCAATGTATGTTTGGAGAGGCATCGACATCTGCATCATCAAGAGTAAAACCAAGATAAGCCAGAATAACGACGAAAACACACTTTCTAAGCTAAGCACACTGTCTAAATTAACAAACACACTAGCTAGAAAGAAAAACCTAACCTAACTAAAATCTCCATACCCATCTTTTAAGCATAATACCTCTTTAGGTAAAGTCCATTTCTGGGTTTACCCAAAGAGTCCCCGTCAAAGTCTACCAACTCATAGGCCCCTTTGGCAAGCTTTCGCTTGACAATATAGGGCCCATGCCACATAGGAACGAATTTTCCAGCACCTAATTTATCATTAGCTTGATCATATAATAACACTAGGTCACCTTCCGAAAAATTTCGAGGGGTCACATTTCGATCATACTGAGCTTTCATTCGTTTTGCGTGAGTCTCGATTGCCAATGCGGCATCACGTCGATTCTCATCTAATTGAGCTAAGTATAATAAACGCTTCTCCTCTTCAGAAGTAGCTGGAAGTAACTCGATGGCCATTTGCAGTGACGGGATTTCGCATTCAATGGGTAGCACAGCTTCCAAACCATAAACTAGTTGGAAAGGAGTGAACCCCGTTGATGTTTTCACTGAGGTTCGGTATGCCCAAAGCGCTGAAAATAACATGTTGTGCCAATTCGACCGATGAATGCCAATGATTCTTCGGATCATGATAACTAAAACTTTGTTGATAGACTCAACCAGACCATTGGCTTGTGGATAATAAGGAGTTGAACTATTGTGACGCAAACCAAGCTGGCCTGTAAGTTCTGTCATCATAACGTTTCGAAAATGGCGCCCATGGCCAGTGATTATTGCTTGTGGGACACCAAACCTAGCAATTATGTGATTGAATACGAAAATTGCAGTTGTCTTGCCGTCAGCCTCGAATGTAGGCATCGCCTCGGCCCACTTAGTAAAATAATCAACCGCAAGGATGATATACGCATGCCCCCCGGCTGAGTGAGGGTTACATGTAATAAAATCGATAGCCCATTTGGAAAAAGGACCAATGGCAATTATAGGGTGGAGAGGAGCAGGTGGAGCGCGCATCTTTCGATCAAACACTTGACAATTGTGGCATTTTCGGACCGCCGTTATACAATCTTTAAACATGGACGGCCAGAAGTAGCCAGCGCGCAACACCTTTTGGGCTGTGGCATACCCAGACATATGACCGCCACACGCTCCAGAGTGACAGTCATTTAGAACCCTTTCTGCCTCTTCGTGAGTTAAGCAACGTTGAAAAATAGAGTCTGCCCCACGTCGATAAAGAGTATCTCCAATAATTTTGTATTGTTGGGACTGGAATCGAATTTTCCGACGTTCTGACTTTGAAGCTTCGGGCCGAAAGGATTGGGTCTGGAGATAGATGATGATATCCCCAAACCACGGATCTAAAGTGCTGATTAGAAACAGAGATTCGTCCGCAATGGGCTCTTCTGCCACAGTTTTTGTGTCAGCACGCAGGAAGTCACACATTAACTCTGCAAAAACTAAGGATTTCTTAGACTTAGATTTTTCAAACTCCAAGTCGAACTCCTGCAGGATGACGATCCATTTGGAGTACTTGCCCCCTAGCAATTGTTTAGTCAAAATGTAAATCATAGGGTTGCAATCTGAAATGACTGTAGTTTTACGGAGTAAAATGTAGTGACGAAAACGTTGGACAGCTTGAACGGCTGCCAATGCCAATTTCTCCACATGTGAGTATTTTAGCTCAGTGGGATTTAACGTCCGACTAAGATAATATATCACATGTTCCGTTCCGAATTCATCTTCCTGAACTAACACCATTCCAATGGTGGAATGGGAGGCGGCGAGGTACAAAAAGTAGTCCTGGTTGTAGTTGGGAGGATGCAACAACGGTGCATGGGTCAACGCGTGTTTAAGTGCATCAAAAGATTTCTGAGCTATCTCATCCCAAGAGAATTGAGCGTTTTGTTTCAACAACCGTGTAAAACCTTTTGTAACCTCGGCGTAGTTAGGAATGAATCGTCGTAAAAAGTTTGCTTTCCCCTGCAAACTTTGGAGTTGGCGAAGACTCGAAGGAGGAGGCAATTTGATGATAGCTTCTACCTTCGAGGGATCGACGCGGATGCCGGCTTTTGAAACTACAAATCCTAGTAACCGTCCCACTTCTATACAGAAGACACATTTGTGTGGGTTCAACCGAATACGATAATGCTTACACCTCATGAAGATTGCTCGTAAATGGACAAGGTGATCAGCTCGATGTAATGAATGAGCGGGCAAATCATCAAGATACGGTTGCACAATGTGTTTGATGTCATGAAACGCATAAGACATCGCCCTTTGAAAAGTTGCTCCGGCGTTCTTAAGCCCAAAAGGTAATTTGCAGTAAGCAAATGTCCCCCATGGACAAATGAAAGCCGTTTTTGGTTGATCGGCAGGTAGAATATTGATTTGATTGTAACCGGAAAAACCGTCCATAAAGGAAAATATTTCACTGTCGGCACAATCATCAATGATTTGATCGATATAGGGCGTTGGGTAGTTGTCCTTGGGACAAGCTCGATTGATATCCCTATAGTCGATGCATATTCTTATTGTTCCCTGTTTTTTGTTAACCGAAACAATATTCGATACCCAATCCGTTAACGGGATCGGATAAATGAAACCTGCTTTCAACAGCTTCTCAACTTCTGCTTTAATTGCAGCAGCTTTTCGTGGGTGAATCTGTCGCAAACGTTGTCGGACGGGTTTAGCATCCGGGTAAGTCTTGATCTCATGAACAACAATTGTGGGATCAATTCCTGGCATTTCCTCATAGGACCAGGCAAACACGTCGCGAAATTCTTGAAATAGGGCCTTGTATGTCTGAATTTCGTCATCTGTACACGAGGCACCTATATGAATGTTTTCAACAATTCCAGGCTTTAATGAAATATCAATGGGAAGAGTTCGAGAAATATTTCCCAAATTCAACTCTGAATCAGGATGTTTCATGGGATTCTGAGCCTCTTTGACATATTCAGTTGTAAAAACTGATGAGAAATCATTTTCAAAACAATCATCCTCAGGTAAAAACGAAGATCTATGATGGAGATCCTCCCATGGTAAATCATCTATACACAGGATTTCGCGAAGTTGTTCGTCAGATGAGACAACTTCGGGAAACGCTATTAACTCCGAGGTTGATGTGAAAAGTGATTCCTCATGGACCACATTCATTTGGTCGACTCTGGTTGAACACAGGTCGGTAAAAGACTGCACGGCTTCATAAGCAATTTCATATGGACTCAACGGCATAGAATTACCAAACGAGTCGATTTCAGATTCAGAAGGAACGATCCATGGATCGTCATAATAAATAGTATCTGATGTAATCATATGAATAGTTGCGAATGAAGACGACGCGTTGAGTGGAGGAAAAGGAAAAGTTCCCAGTAAACCGGCATCTTTAACTAATCCTACACCAACATCCTTATATGGGATAGTCGTTTTACCGACATGCTGGATACTCTCTGAAGAGGTTGGGTCGGATGAAAAGTAAGTCAGCTGGTCTATTGTTACGATCTTGCCATTATGTGGAAACTTTATTACTCAGAAAACCGATGAAACGACCGTTGTCATAGCGTAAGTCCAACTTCGACCCAAGAGAAGGTTGTAGTCTAGAGGGGCATCAACCACCTCCACATCTAGACTAACGGTTTTTCCTTCAACCCCTATAGGCAAATCCTGTAGAATGCCAAAAGGACGGAACCCACGGCCATCAAAGGCCTTAAGAATTGTCGGGGATTGATTTAGTGAAGGAGAACCAAGCGATCTCCAACACTGCATCGACATAATACACGTGGAAGCTCCCTCATCAATTACAGTCCGATGAATAGGCCTGTTTTTTACTATCACTGGGATCTGGAAAGCCATTTGATGAGGCAAACGCGGTGTACTATTTTCTAGATCAAAGATTATTAGGTTCGGGTCCTGAACATCAACAGCTCCTATAGCCGACAAAAGTAATTTGCGTTGTGCTGGGCATGATTGCAGCACTTCCAAAGCCGACATTGCTGAGGGTGAAACAGCTAAATCCTCAACAATGTTGTAATTCTGGGCCGCTCTCGCATGTGGATTGAAAGCAGACCTTCGAAGTACACCCTTGGCAGGCGGTTTGATTACTAATTCAGGGTTAGGTTTCTCGATCTGTAGTGGATCGGAACCGGGAGCTGAGGTTGATGGATTTGAATGAGAAGATTCTGCTTCTTTCGATCCATCAACAGGACTTTTACTACCATAATCGTGCGATCGAGTCGCAATCCTTACATGAGACATCATCAATATGGGTTCTTTAGTGGCACTCGAGGAAGAACCTATCATTTTGCTATCTTTCGAAAATGGGTCCTTCAAGACAACAGGAATTTGGGAACCCTTGACGATTTTCGCAACCTCTGCTCGATGAGGGCAGTCTCTTGTAAAGTGTTCTTCTTCACAAATAAGACACGGATAACGAGGCTTGCATTTTTCATCATTGGATTCCGTTTTTTCATTTTTCTCCTTTGGATTTTTGTCTGCTTTATTCTTCTTCTTGCCTTTCTTCTTTCCACCGGTTTTTTATTTAGCCGTAGATGACTCTACAGCGTGAATGTCGGCGGAAAGTTCAGCAGAAGAATCTCCTGTCGGGGAGTCTGGTAAGGTTATAATAGGAGAAGAATTCTTTGAGGATTTCTTCTTGCTTTTAGTGTTCACCGTACCAATCATGCCATCAGCAGCATGAGATCCTGAAGGAGCAGCAGCGATTTGATTTGACTTTGGAAGATCTGGGATCTTTTCGTGTAACGTACCTGACTGAGTGTAAACTAAGTCAAGGTACTACGCTTGAGCAATCACTTGCTCCTCAGTAACTACTCCAGCCTTAGCTATGTCTTCAGTAATCTTCGGTAACAATGATTTAACAAACCATTCAGCTAAGATTTGGTCCGGGATAAAAACTTTCACTAACCGCCTTCGACGTCTCCATTCATGAATATGATCGGAAATATAAGTGGACATCGATTGTTTTAATGAAGTTAGTAACTCCGTGCCATTATCATATCTGACCGGCAACTGAAAATGAGTTAGGAACGAGGTAGCTAACTGGATAAAATTATAAAAAGAGGCCCGTGGTAACTCAATGTACCACTTGGCCGCGAGACCAATGAGAGTACGTTGGAAGAGACGTAAACGGATCGAATCATCCGAGATGGAATTTGAGGCACACCAGAGGTGGTAAGTCATCACATGATTCGACGGATCCTCTCCAGACTTACCCTCGAACTTGGGAATGTCACTGGGCAACTTATTCGGCATTGGCGGCCAAAACGGAAGATAATTGATCAGATCGTTCGTTAGGCGCGTCAAGTCTGGTAAATCCAAAGTTGCGATAAACGGCAATTGTCGATTAGGATCCCTAAAACTCTGGGTCACGAGACCAGTCCCAGGAGGAGGATATCCAGGATAACTTGGAATAGGAATCGCATTCGGGATATTGTATCCTCCTGGAAAACCAGGATTAACCGGACCGTACTGGGGTTGTTGTGGTTGTTGATAAGTGTACCCAGGATACGGTTGATACTGGTAAACTGGCTGCTGGACAGCAGGCCCGAATTGGTACTGCCCCTGGTACGGTTGATAAGCGAATTGTGGTTGACTAGTGACAACCGTACTTAAACCAGGCTGTCCTATAGGCATCTGAACCGTAGTTTGAATCATGGATCCAGACAATGGTAAAGATGTCTGAGGAGTAGTTGCAGAGACAGTAGAAACCGGAGCTGTCGATACTCCAGAAGTAAGTGTGGTAGACTGAACAGATGTTGAGGTAGTTGCAGCAGTCGTTTGAGATGGAGTACTAGGCGCAATAGGCCCAGACTGAGAAACTACCGAAGGTACAGAAGTTTGAACATTAGACTGGACTGGTTGCTGGGGTGAACCAGAAACTAAAGGTTGTCCAGTTTGAGATGACAACTGTACACTTGGCTGCAATACCTGTTGCGAAGGATCCCACACTATGTTCATTCCGGGGTATTGACCCATAACAGGTTGAGGATATTGAGATCCATAACCGGATTGAGAGTAGGATTGATAATTGAAAGGTACATTTCCCATACCTTGAACATAAGATTGACCTTGGGGTGGTTGATAACCTTGACTCGAGTACTGACCTTGGGGTAGATACCCTTGAGGTAAGTACTGATACTGGGGTTGACCTTGAGGTATAAATTGATACTGAGGTTGACCTTGGGGTACATATTGAGGCTGGGGTTGACCTTGAGGAATGTATTGTACCATGGGTACATACTGTCCTTGAGGTTGCCCCCCAGACGCAATTTGTGTACCTTGAGGTTGCCCCCAGGCGTTAATTGAGGCTGCCCCCCAGGCGATAACTGGCCACCTTGAGGTTTAGAACTGGGAATTGAACCTGACATCATGTAAATGTCTCCTACGCCCAACAGTTTATTACCATTGTTTCCAGTTAATAACCCATGTTCAATGGGTTGAGGAGATGCTCCCGCAAAAGTACCAGAAAGTGACTGATATCCAGCGGGAACAGAAGGACCGCCGTACAAAAAAGATTCAGGCGATTGAGTAAACATGGACGACTGACCAGACATATTTACAGGAGTATAAATACCTCCAGGTGGATAAGGAGTACGAGGTGGAGAAAAACTTGACCCTGAGTTGTCCAAATAATTAGTTAACGAAAGATACCAAGTAGTACTTCTAGGTGGACTGTAAAAAATGGATTCACGCTCCCTTAGATCAATAGTAGATTGATCTTCAGGGATAGGGACGCCTATTTCTTCTTCTGGAGCAAGTTCTTCAATAGCTATCAAACCAGAAGGAAGATTTTCGGTGATGACTCTTTCTACCCTAGGTGAATCAGGAGCACTAGAAGTTGGAGTAACAGGTTCAGATATCTCAGGTTCTTCGCCTATATCACTAGTAGATGAAAAACTACCAGCAAGCTCAGAAACTGCAATAGCTTTAGGATTATAACCTGTTTCTAGACTTTGGTAATCAGGATGAACTACCAACGAAGACTCTCCTTCTTCAGGTGAACCTACTTTACTGCCACTAGGAGTTACAAGGACCTTTAAACCTTCGTAATGACTCGGGACGCCTTCAGGAGGTTGGCCCCGAAGTCTACGGGACTTCCTCAACAAATCGGCCGCAGTTACAATCTCAGGAGACTGGCCCCGAAGTCTACGGGACTGTCTCGGTAATTCAGCCACAGTTAAAAACTTTTAACTACTGCACACGCAAACAAAGTAAAATCTCAAAGCAAACCGCCTAAAGTCTCTAAAGAATCAAACAAATTCGAATCACACGCCTAAAGAATCTAGGGCGTCAAACCAAACACAAACAGTAACCTTCCGGACCGAAAGCACTAGTTGGTGATGAAATCCAACATCGTCGGATTCAATACAGAAGTGGCGGGTGGAACAGTTACCCCGGCAACCTGCTTAATGAATAGACTGGACCAAGTTCCTCCACTTTAACCGTCTCGAGTGAAGTGAACCCCCCAGAAAATCCAAGTGAGTCTAGCCGACGTCTGCTCCAAGTACAGTGGGATCTTCCCTCCACCGTCACCTTGGGTAGAATCCTAAAGATAATGGTCACTAAGGTTACCAACAGCAACAAATATACCTGGGGGAACAGTCTACGACCCGATAGCACGCAAGGACAGAGTAACAAGCTCAATCCCCTTGCCGGCTCCTTGACAATAATCCAAGGTTTACCGACAAGTGACGCAAGGCTCCTCGACAATAATCTGAGGTTTACCGTTTGTAGTACGTGCGTATCTGGCGTCTTTCCCAATGAAGGAGGATTGATCCCCTCACTGGTTCGGACACGGTCTTGTGCTTCTCCTTTAAGAGGAGCTTTCCCAGAGTACAAATGAAATAGTTGGATTTATCCTACCACAAGATGAGCTACTTGTTTGGTTTTACTGTCTTGGAGAGTTAATTACTCTCCTACTCCAGGACACTAGCCTAATCTATATTGGTGTTTTAGAGCCCTAGTAAATAAAAAGTTACTAAGTTGATTTTACTTTAAGCGTTAATTTTTATGGCTTTTCTTTAGGACAAAAGGTAGCGGAGATGAAACTAATGGTGTGTAGACTCAACTCAAATCCACTAAAAAGATGTACCTAGGATGATTTATACTACTTTTCTTTTTCAATGAATTCCTTAGCTAAGAGAGTTGGAGAATGCAAAATTGATATAAAGACAACTTTCTTGGCAATGAAAATCAAAGAAACAATCTCTTTATCTTTTCCAAAGCATACAACACATGACCACTAATTATTTCACGAAAATTCAGTTCTCTTTTTAAAGACTTCAAATGCTACTAAAACAAACTTTTCTTCAAAAAAGACTTTTTGGATTTTTTCCTATACTAACAAAGCATATAAAAACTACTTAACAAAAATCAAATTTTAAAACATCTATGACAATCAAATCGATTTTACCTAAAAGAAAATCTAAGAGAAATTCACCTAAGAGGACATCTAATGAGGCAAAAGCCTATAAAGTATAATTCCAGGATGTTTTACTCAGTCACAACTCAACCAAGGACTAGTTCATGCAGAATCATAAACCAGTCAAAAACAAAAATGAAAATCTTTTGTTCTTTTTCTTAAGAATGAAATTCACAGCTTAACCAACAAGCTTTCTCGAAATTCCGCAAAGAGACAACACAAAGGTAGGCTTCTCACAAAGGTGGATTTTATGAAAGGTCCGACTCCTAAGAAGACTGAAAAGACCAGGGATATCCAAGGTTTTACAACTTCTAAAGCCAAAGTCACTACAGGACCAATGCAAAAATCAAACCCTAGGGCTAGAACCTCTATGAATTTCACTAAAACTCTTGATACTGATGAAACAAGTTTAGATGAAGACTTCTGATAGGTAACCAGTGGATCTGGGTAGCAAAAACAAATTATAAACAAAATCTAAGAGGCAAAAAGGAAAAAATTGAAATTTTCTCAACTTTTGACAGGGTACGCAGGCAACCTGTTTGCACAGGTGCGTGTACGCTCTGTGTACAAAGCTGCAGTGCGTACAAGTACGCACTGTGCTTAACGCAGAGGGTGCGTACTGCTAGCAAAACCAAGAAAAAATAAAATCTAACTTAACCCTAAGCTATTCCACCCAAATGCACAGTCAATCAACCAAAAACCAGAAAGAAATCGACTCTTCTCAAATCAAAGTTTCACACAAAAGAGAAATCAATCAAATCCATGGAGTTCCCCAGTGGAGTCGCCATTTTGTCATGCGGAAAGAGTCAATTTTGCGGACAAAACCAAACTCCCTAGAAGCTAAGGCTTTCTAGTGACAAACAAGACAATTAAACACTATCTTTCCCTAAACATGCATTTAAAATACAAGCAACCAAGTGTTTACAACATACCTTTAGTCCAACGCTTGTTTGTTGTAGTCCAGCCTCTCTGATCCAGATGAGCTCCTTCTCCTTGAAGCCTGCATTCACTAACAAGCAAACGATTACATAGCACCTGAATAACTCATATAATAAAACATATTCATCATAAAGACCAAGGAGTATATGAAACAAATTATATAAAACAACTTGTTGAGAAAAATGATCTTAATTGTATTAATTGGAAACAAAAGAAACCATTACAACCAGTGCCTTGGTGTTGTGCAGGTCCCTCCCAGGGTCCAGCAAGAGTTCTCCTTTACTTTGATCAGCTCACCCACTTCCAAAAGAAGCTAAACAAGGATTGGAATCTCTCCTCTCAAGCTCTATAAGGGAGTCCTAATTTCAGCAGCATCTACCCTTAGGAATGTTCAGCTTTCAACCTCCCCTCCCTCTGGTCCAATGCTTGTATTTATAGTGCTTTGGAGGAAGTTAATCAGGTCCACCATGAATGGGATAAGCCCCTCTTTCAATGGGATAGCTCCCCTCTTCATGGGATAAGTTCCTCTTTCATTGGGATGCATGAACCATCTGGAGGCGCTCAATCCACGTCAAACCATCTTCTAGAATGCTCTAGAATTGATCACAAGTAACTTTTTTGAAGTGAAACTTGCGCCTTTTGACCTTTACAGGAGTACGCACCCACCCCTTTATAGACAGAGCGTACAAGTACGCAGTTTTTATGAACTAGAGGAGCGTACACGCGGGTAAGGCTAAGAGAAACTGCGTAACCAGAGTTAATTGACTTTTTAAGGACTTTCTCTCTTTCTTGGAGTTTGACATGAGGAGCAGAGGTGTAAGACTTGCCCAGGAGGACAGTATGACTATTGACGGAACCATACTGACTACAAATAGTCATGGTGACAAATTTTATGTAACGAGAACTACAAGAAAATCTTTCACAACAACTCAATCACCATCATCCCCCTCATCTTCTACTACTTCTTCTACTCCTAGTACTCCCAGAATGGCCCAAAGACCATGGAATAACCCTGGGGAAGTACAGATGGCTCCACCATTACACCCTCTTCCCAAACACCCAAAGAGGTGGCTTCCTAAGTTTAATCCTGATGATGGTCTCCCTATAGAGGAACATCTTCATAATTTCATGTCAGCCATGAAACTGAATGAAGTCACTAAAGAATATTGTGTTGTCAAACATTTTCCATACACATTTGAAGGATTTGCATGATCCTAGTATTTTTCTCTTCCTTCCATATCAATTACAAATTGGGATATGTTCGAAGAGAAATTTTTGTTGAAATTTGGTGATGAGTGAACAACTGCCACTTTGATTAATGACTTATCAAACCTTAAGACCAATTCAAACGAAAGAATCAAATATTTTAATTCCAGATTCAACAAATTACTGAATAATATCCCATCTACTTCGAGACCAGGGACCGATGTGCAAACTGAGTGGTATATATCTTCTCTCCTTCAAATATTGCTATGTTTGTAGATAGAGCCAACACAATAGTATTACTTGTTAACATGAAAGAAGCTCTATTTGTAGAAAAATAATCCTTACTCTTGAAAAGAAAATGTCCTTAATGAAAGAAAGAAAACCAAAAAAGTTAATTTTAAAGATGAACCCAAAAGGAAACCTCTCAGGGATCCTTTTGACTTGGAAGGATTACAAAAGGTTCTAAAGACAATGTCAAATGAAATGGTAGAAATTAAAAAGAAAGTAGTTGAAACCTATAAAAATCCCTTTCGAACTTTCAAAAGGACTAATCCATCATAATCACAGCCACCTACCATTATATCAAATGTCAAATTTGATCAAGATGATGAAGAAGAAGAATCATCTTTATCTGTTGAAGAATCGCAAGAAGAAGAATTAGCAGAAGCTTATGGTTTATGGGATTTCATCCTAGCTACTTCAGAAAATGAAGAAGAAGAAGAGGCCCTACCAGTAAATACTAGAAGTAAGGGACTTGTTGATACATCTCCAGCAAATCAAAAACAAAAGTCCCTTGCTCTCCATAATAAGGAAAAAAGTGTAATTAAGAAGTCTTCTACTCCTTAATATTCTCTTCTAACTACTTCCAAATCTCCTTCTTCATCCAAGACTTTGATAATCTCTGACACTATGGAATATAATATTGTCGAGGACATGAAAATGGTCAAAGCCAACATTTCTCTTTATGAGTTTAGTAAATAAAATATCAGTAACAAATTTTACTTAAAGAATTAAATGCAGCTCCTGCATCTCCATTACCTACTGTTGTCATTACTAAAGCCTCAAAAGGGACAATCAAAACTCCTAATGTCTCTTCAGATAGGATTGATTCATCAGATACCATTTTGATCAGAGATAGATCAAATTCCCATACTCCTCCCTCCTTGTTGAATTTTGAGATTTTTAACAAAAATGCTCATAAATGTCTAGTGGATTCTAGTGCATCATCAAATGTCATGCCTTATGAGGTATGTATTAAATTGAATATATCACCACAAAAATCTGTTGTTTAGATTGTTCAAATAGATCACGCAAAAGTCAAAGTTTTGGGAGAAATAAATTTTGTTTTAATAATATTAGCTTCCAATTCAAAGGTTTTTCAAATAATAGATATATTAATTATGGACATTCCTGAATTTTATGGTCTTATTCTAAGTAGAGACTGGTATGAGAAACTACATGGTTACTTTGAAATTGATTGGTCACACATGTGGCTTCCCTACAATGGAAAACCCAATCAAATTCATGTTGATAGGGAAAAACACATGAAACATTTAGTGACTGATTTTGATGAAGAAAATGAATCAGTAGTTTTTACAAACAATATTCTTGAAAGTTATTCCTTCGAGTATTTCTTTGGAAATTTTCAAGCACAAGAATCTCCTTTTTTAATTGACTCGGTTTCATCTCAGATTGAAAATTTCTCCTAAACAGATTCTTCCAAGTGTATTAATGTTGTATAAAACCTTGTAAATAAACATGACAACGTATTTTGGACCCTTTATTTTGATGGATCGAAATCTAATGAAGGAGCAGGAGCTGGTTGCATTTTGATTAATCCTCATGGAGAAAAAACTATGCTAGCTTGCATATTAGAGTTTGACTGTACCAATAATGTTGTTGAATATGAAGCATTGGTACATGGCTTACAAAAGGCTATTAGTCTTGATATCAAATATCTTAAAGTTTTTGGTGACTCAGAAATTATTATCAAACAAGTTAGAAACAACATCCATTATGTTTCTAGTCACCTTAAGCATTATCAATCTTTGATCCAAGAACTCACATCTCATTTCACTGCATTCAACATAGCTCCTATTCCAAGAATACAAAATGCTAGTTCCGACCTCCTAGCAAATGTTGCTTCCAAACTCATTCCACCTGAATATTTCAATCCAGATAGATTTTCTATTGAATTTATTTTTCACCCCTCCATTCCAGACAATAGTACTAATTGGAGAGTGTTTAATGATGACAACGACATCTTGATATTTCTGACATCTGAAGGGTCTTACTCTGATTCGGTTATCAATCAAGATGAACATGAAAAATAGTTGAATAAATCTTTCGAGGAAATTATTTACCTAAACATGTAGTTAAAATGGAAGATTTATACGAATTGAAAGACAGATTAAAAAAGGTAACTAATTGCAAGCTTCAAAGTTCAACTCAGAGATTTGAATTAGTTAACTTAGGATATGATCATAAGCCTCAGAACATCAATTTAGGCCTTGGACTTTCACCAGATGAAAGATCTGCTTTCATTCATTTGTTGAAAAGATACAAGGATATATTTGCATGGAATTATGATGATCTTAAAACCTATGACACATCCATCATTCAACACACTATTCCTATGCTTTCAAATGTCAAGCCAATCCAACAAAAGCTCAGGAAAATCCACCCTAACTTGGAAACTTAGATTAAAACTGAACTGAATAAGCTTCTTAAAGCTAAAATCATTTTTCCAGTCAGACATTCCAAGTGGGTCTCAAACCTTGTTCCAGTTAGAAAGAAAAATGGGGATATTCATATTTGTATAGATTTCAGAAATTTGAACAAAGCCTGTGAAAAGAATAACTTTCCTTTTCCCCCAATGGAACAAATTTTACAATCTGTTGTCGGTTATGAATTAATGTCTTTCTTAGATGGTGTTAGTGTCGGTATCTTCATCCCTCCATCAGTGATCAAATTATCTTGTTGCATTGCATGTTAGGTGTCGCACTCGGTTAGCTGCATTCCATTAGGATCATTTATCATCTGACAGTAGTGGCTTATTATACATTTTCCCTCATGTTCTTTACCTGCTGGCCCATTTTCATTCATCTAGATCATCTGCAGTCAATTTTTGTCTTTAAATCTGTAAAAGTCATTTTTAGGGTTTTTGGTCTCATTAGGTATAGTGTTTTCGTCAATAAGGTTTCAAAATGCTCAGTGACGGTCAACAAGCACATGAGGAGGTCAAATAAAGTTCCAACAACAATAATTTCCATAATCACTCTCTCAGTGATTGATTTTTCCTCAAAGCCTTGTTTTGAGGAAAAATAGAGTATTTTATGTTTTTATGTATAAATTTGATGTAATTTCAATTCATTCATATGTAAATAACTTCAATGGCAACCCTGGTCACCTTACCAAGCTTCAACAACTCCATCACCTGCAAGGTAAACAAAAAAGTCAAATCATTCAGTTCATCAAAGGCAAAAATAAAGTAAACTGCCCAAAAACAGAGTTTGAAAAGTAAGTCAAAATGCAAACATTACAAAAGTGGGTTTTATAAGTGAAAAATTAAAATCTCTTGTATATAAATCATTGGTCATGTTCAAAGAGCTCATATGCATTCAAAGAAGAAAGATTGAGCAAGAGAAAAGCCGTGTTGGAGAAAAGAGCAAAATTGCAGCAAAACTATGCGAGTTTCAGGGGCGTGGTGCATTGGGTCGTAGGCACAGCGTATAGGGCTGGCGCGGCGCACTTCCACAGTGCAAAAAATACACTGGCGCGACGCAAAGAGAAGGCGTGGCATGTTGGGTTTGTGGCACGATGCACAGGGCTTCAAGCCTGATTTCACCGATAAACTCATTCAAACTGCCAAATTTGCTCAATTTCCACTTGTTCAAGTAAGTCAAGCCTTCTTCCACTGTTAGTGAATGAGTTTCTCTTAAAGTTTATGGTGATTTAATGAGATAAAACTCAAACCCTACCTCCTTGCAATTTTTTCTCAAAAACAATTTCTTAGGGTTTGCATTTGTGTTTTTGCTGCCAAGTCCACTCCATCATTCCCTCACTCCTTGATTCCTTCATTTATTTTCCAGTTTCATAAACTCATTCCCTAATTCCCATATCCCTAAATTCACTAAACCCATATCCCTAACTCCCACTATCCCAAACCATAATTACAAATTCCTAAACCCTAATTGTTGTCCCTAAACCTACATATTATTTCCTAAACCCCCTACTTCCAAAAAAAAACTTGTCAACAACATTCCCAAAACCCCTCATACACCTTCCCTTCACAGTCCCTCATACATTCTCATCCTTGGTAGCAGAAAACTAAAAACACCATAAATCTCTTCATACTCATCAAGAAAACTCACACATTGGCAAACATGGAATCTGATCCTTCCTATGACCGAGATGAGGAGACACACAGTGATTCTCCTAGAGAAATGCATGCACCAAGAAGACCTCACAAGGGTGGCAAACATATACGAGAGGAGCCTACTTCACTTGCCGAGCTGCAAGCCTATCCTCTTGTTGTCACATGCTTTGAACACCAATCTTGTTATCAGTTCTGTGAGATGGTAGAGAGATTTTGGTACCATCATGAGTTGGCCAGGTTGTTTGTGCTCCATCTTCATAATGGCCAAGTCACTCTAGCAGGTGTGACATTCACCTTGACACCGGAGTCTATTTCTCTAGCAACTGGCATTCCCAATGTCGGTGAGTAGTGGAATAAGAGGTAGCAGATTGATAGAGAAAATTATGAGCCTTACATCAAGGCTGGTTATCTGAGACATCTCAGCAGAGCTTTTCCCTTCCGGTATCTGAAAGACTCATATGCTCCCTTGAAGAAACTCATAATTAAGTATTTCAGCTGTGAGGGCCGGTTTTCTTGCCTGTATGCCTATCATATCAGATTGTTGATGCACTTCACTAGGGTGAGAATGATGAATATCCCCTGCTTTATTTGCTGGAACATTGAGAAAATGACCACCTTAGTGCACAAGAAGACTCCTCAACAATAGTATAACAACATATATCATTTTGCACTAATCAAGATTGTGGTCATGCATCAGCTTGGTTTACAGAACATCTCATGGGAGGATTTCATTTCACATGAGGTCTTCACCGCTCCTCAAGTACCTCCAGTAGCTTTTCATGAGACAGGTGGACCTTCACATCAGCAGGAGCTTCATGAGACACAAACCGCTAGTGTGCCAGTGTTTGTCACCTACCAAAAGGGCACTAGAAGGTTGTTTGCAGCAGCAAAGCGAGTATTATCTCCACCTGGGGTGGAAGGGGTCTCGCTTCCTCCATCAGCAGAGCAGGTACAGGACAAGGGCAAGTGGCCATTACAGGATGAGGGGCCTTCAGGAGGGCAGGAGACAGATTTTATTCTTATTTAGGATGATGACACTGATTTGGGCTCATAAAGCTCAAAGCTTAGAGAGATCATCCAGGAGCAACAAGATGACATTCAACATTTGTCTCTCAACCTAGGAAGAGCCAAGTGGATAATCAAATACCTGGAGCAAAGAAACAAATAGCTAAAGGATCAGAAAACCATAATGGAGCTACAAAACATATGAGAAAACCAGCAAGCTGCCAAAAGGAGGAAAGTCAAGCTCATAACACTTGAACAAGAAATCAATGCTGATCATGAATCTTGGTTGGAGAGGGAAAATATCCACTTGGAGAGGATGCTAGAGAAGGCCATCAATGAGAAAAATATGTTGAGAAACATGGCATACCACTACTTGTCAAGAAATATGGTGTGCAACGCAAGAATCAGGAATTTGAAAACCAAGTTGAAGAAAGCATCAAAAAGGAGGAAAGACCAAGATAGACTTCAGATCTTGGTTGAGGCTTCTTTAGCACAACACAGCACTTAATGGAGGAAACTCAGCCCAAATTTCAAAAAAATTGGGACACTTTTTGCAATTTTGGAATTTTTGCCTTAAAAAACAGGCTTTTTGGCCCAATGTGCGGTGCCACCTGACGCTCGCTTTTGATGGGGACCTCCTTTTGAGGAAAACTCAGAATATTTGGATTTTTCATGAAAAATATGCATGCTCAAAATGGCCAAGAAATTTTGATAGGTTTTGAGCTTCCAAAAAGGTCGAAAACACCTCAAAAATGACCTTTCTGCCCCTTTTTTGACACATGGTAAGTAGTGTTGGGAGAACTCAGTTTTGGAGGGGGAAATGGAGGCCAAATTCAAAACTTCTACTTCTGCTAGAAAGTAGACAGGCAGACCTTTCCAACAAGCCCACTTAGAGAAAATTTGGACACCAAGAAGGCCTCCAAAATTAGCTTCAAAGAGGCGCTACGCATAGGGAAATCAGCGCGACGCATTGGAGGAATTTTGCTCATTTTTGGTCAAAAACTCTGTTTTTCACCTAGTTTTTTCACAGTTTGAATTTTTTCCCTCTAATTGTCAAACTCATGATGTAATTTAATGTGACATTATGGATTTTGACGTAATTATGCTAAATTTTCACTCATAGAGGTAGATTCATCCATCAAAGGGTAGTTTGCAACTGAATGAATCAGTTTCCTAGTTTGTAGAGGCAAGCTGTTCCACTGCCTACTTTTTAGTTATCAGTTTAGATTTTGTTGGAACAGCTCCTAATATTATGAGCTCGACCCCTAGAGGCTAGGATGAGTTGTTGGTTGCCTATATCTTGTAATTTTTCAGTCATTAGCATGGTTGGACTTTTTGGAAAGCTTGGAGCTTCATTGTATACTCATTTCAACAGTTTGGCTAAGGAATAGACTAGTGGTTTGCAGCACTTTATGGGATTCATGTGGCATCTTGCTTTGGTATTGTGTTTTCTTCTATAATTTTAATTCTACATGTGCTTTATGTATGCCATTATCTCTCTTTATTTCATCTTAACTAAATCAGACAAAGATAAAGGTAGAATACATTGAAAGTGTAGTGCTCTACCTAGGGTTTGTGTATTGATCTATGTTTTCAGCGGTTTGAAAAGGATCCCCGAGTTTTTCATGCCCTTTTCAACTCCTCACCTGTCTAAAATCTCTCCATCTCACTCAATTTGAAGTACCAAATCACTTTCCTACCTTGCCCCATAGAGATCTCTGTAAAACTGAGTCTCATTCCCCAGACCTAAGGCTGCCTTTCACATTTGAGCCAACAAAAGATCATTAAATTCAATCAAACACCTCTGTACGCATACCTAACCTAAAATCATTGATTACATTAGTCATCTCAAGCTTTATTTCCCATCTTTTCCTGAGATTGACAAGGAGAGAGCCCTCTCCCGACCTGGTAGGGCTAGCTACCAGGTTAAGTATGGTATGATGTTACCCTAGATCCTACCATTCTCAGCCTGACGTAGATTTAGGCACTAACAGATGGCTTTTCAGGTTACAATAAGATTCTTGTACATCCAGATGACAAACTGAAAACCACGTTCAAGACTAAGTGGGGACCTATGCTTATAAAAAAATGCCTTTTGGGTTGATTAATGTTGGAGCTACTTTCCAAAGAGCTATGGATATTGCTTTCAGAGTTTTGATCAATAATATAGGTGTAGTGTATCTAAATGACATTACAATTTATTCCAAACAAAAGAGTAATCATTTACATGATTTAAAACGGATCTTTGAAAGATGTAGAAGGTTTGGAATCTCCCTAAATCCTAAAGAGTCATTTTTTGCTCTCGATAAAGGGAAACTTCTTGGATTTATAGTGTCTAAAGAAGGAATCTGCATAGATCCTGATAGAATTAAGGCGATATTTGAAATCCCCTTACCACACAACAAAAAAATCCATGCAATCCTTCCTTGTACATATTAATTTTGTTAAAATATTTGTTCCAATCCTTCCTTGTACTTCCTTTGCAGGCTATGGTAAAGAAGAAGACAATTTTCAAATGGGGGCTGATAGAAAGAAAATCATTTGAGTCAATAAAGTAGGAAATCATTGATGCCCCTTCATTGTCAACCCCTAATTTTTCCAAACAATCCATTCATTATACTTTTGCTTCCTAACAATATTATGCAACAGTTTTAACTCAACCTAATAGGCAACAAATTGAAGCTCTGATTTCCTTCTTTAGTTCCAATTTAAATGGAGCCGAACTAAATTATTCAGAGCTTGCAAAGAAATCCTTTGCAGTCTTCAAATCCATTAAACATTTTAGGCCTTTCTTCCTAAAACCACATACAAAAGTAATTGTGCCTTTCCCTGCTTTTAGACAATTACTTACACAGAAATAATTAGGAGAGAAAAGGGAAAATTGGATTGTTTCCCTACAATAATATGACCTAGACATCAAACCAACTAAAATAGTAAGGAGTCAAGGTTTTTGCAGGTTAATTGTTGGAGACTATAACAGTTCAATTGGTGAAGATTCATGTAATAATTCCAAATCACAGAGGTATGTCCCATCGATACTGAATCTCGATATGCTAATCTTATTTTTTGGCTGAAAAATGGTTATGCTCCATTAGGACTCAATTACAAGAAGAAAAGAGCTCTTAGACTCAAAGATAATCAATATCAGCTTGTCAATGATGCCTTATTTAGGATGAATTATGATTTTATTTTGCTAAGATGTTTAGAAAAGTCTGACGCTGAAAAGGTCTTGCAGGATCTACATGATGGACCAACTGGTGGACACTATGGTGGAGACACCACTTCTCATAAAAAATTTCATGCTAGACATTATTGGCCGACTTGATCCAAGGACACTCATGCCTATATCATAAAATGTAAATTCTGTCAGATTGCTTCAGGAATACAAAAGAAACAAGCCTTACCATTACAACTAGTTAACATTGAACAACCTTTTGACCAGTGGGGATTGGACATAATAGGTGAGATTGTTCCTAACTCTTCCAAGCAACATAAATACATCTTGACTGCTACGGCCTACTTCAACAAATGGATGTAAGAAATACCACTCAAGGTGGAAAATTTTGAAAAAAAAAATATTGAATTTATTGATCAATTCATCGTTACCAGGTTTGGTCTTCCCTGTGCCCTTGTATTTTATAATGCATCTTATTTTTCAGGAAATTCCATTACTGAATTTTCTCTTAAAAGATATTTTAAACTTAAGTATTCTGCAAATTATCACCCTCAAGGAAATGGTTTAGTAGAATCTACTAATAAAAATCTCATCAGAATAATCAAAAGAACAGTTGACCAAAATCAAAGAAATTGGCACAAAGCTCTAGTTTTTTCTTTATGGGTTGATAGAATCACTCAGAAGGTCTCTATAGGAACTTCTCCTTTCCAAATAGTGTATGGTGTTGTGCTTATCAACAATCCCCCCCCCCCACAACAATTTATTAACGTTAGTAGTAAAATATTACTTTAATAAATGGGGACCCTTTCAAAAAAAATGTATATACCCGAAAAATCAATCCTAGCATGTAAGTATTTCTTTTATTTTTAGAATAAATCAAGATATCAAACAAAACCTATAAAACCATTAAAATGCTACTTTTTCTTATTTAGCATGAAATGCATCACAAACGATACCTTTCTAACCCACCATGATCTATGATGAAACAATAAAAAAACAAATCTATATTCGAAAAATGACCATAATGTTAGAAAGTCCTTGAAGCTTCTTTAAAAGGCTAAAGTCTCGCATCACAACATCATTGTTTATAAAAGACTTCTCTTAAGAGGTTACCCCGAAGTATTGCGATCTGTGAGATTGTGATGGTATAATAGCCTTCTCGCATCGCATTTCGGTTATACAACACAAGCTTCAACCTATTATATGTCGATATTGTGAAATGCAATCTCGTCTTGAACCCACCTCTTAATCTTTCCACCAACACATGTGGAGGTCCATTATTCGTTAAAAAGAAGCCCAATAAGTAATGACATTTGTTTCTCACATCTCACATCTCACACAAACTCAAAAATGTTGGGTGTGGAGCCTGATTATCTTCTGTATTCAAATGTCTTAGTCAGATGTATACCCCAGGAAGACTGTACACCCCTCCGTGCGGGGGGGTGTGGGGGGGACTTGTCCCCCCACAGGGGTCCGGGGGGGCTAATTCCCCCCCAGCTGGGGGGTCCAGGGGCCAGTGGTCTCCCGGCGGGGGTTCAGGGGCAGCACCGCTGAAGCTAAAAATAGATGTAAAATTGCCTTGTAAAAGTCTAGTAATTTCTAGTCAATGTGGGTCGTTCATTAGGCAGATGATCTGATGGTAGAAGTTATGTTTAATTTAGGGATTTTTTCCCTAGAAGGCAACCCCTCACTATATATGAGGGAATTGTATTGTGTCTATGTACATCTAGATTCTGAGTGAGAAAGGGAGAGGAGATTGAGAGCGGATAGGGTGTTACAGTGGATCTGATGTAGGTTGTATCTCTTCAGTTTGTTGGATAATATAATAAAAGAAGAACTGGTTGTTTCTCCATGGATGTAGCCCAAACTGGGTGAACCACGTATATCAGTGTCTCTCTTTTTTTATGTGTTTTCTATGTTTATATTTCTGCAATATTTTATGTGTTCCATTGCTCTGTAATATATAATTTTCTAACAAAAAAGTGGTAAGTTAAACGAAAAAAAATTATGCAATATAACGATCTGCGATATTTATTTGCAAATCGCAAAATCACTATTATCGCAGTTTACAGGTTCACCACCCTATGAAATTGTTTCCTGATTTACGATGTGAATATTTATGGACATTCAAGTTAAAAGATAACAGATCATTAGTGGGCATTTATGAAGAAGCAACTGCATTTATTTGTGAAAGGCCATTTAGAGTGATTCGATATCTTCTTAAGTGATTTCAAATAAAACACCTTTATCACCTTTACTGGTTTTCTTCATCGACTCATTCCTACGTTCAATATCATTTTATCTGATAAATTGTTCCTCTTAAAACTTTTAGGAAAAAGCCACAGAACAGGACGCCGAAAGCAATGGTGAAGAAAGGGAAGGCAACCGCCTCTGAGAAGTCAGAATTGACTCCTCTGTTCGCGGATACTACATGTAATAAGGAAGCAAGGACGTCTACATGGGAGGAAGAACAACCAAGGATTCTAGAGACAAAGATTATAGTTGATGGGCACAATTCCTCTGATGCTTTCATAACTTAGCTTGCGTGCCCATTTCTTCACCGAATAGCCGCACGACCAAAAATAATCCCCTATACCGACATGGTTAATTGGATCATTGATGAGACTAATATATCTGACAAAGAATTCAAAACAGGAGGTCAGGAAGTTATAGGATCTTTCACTCCAGATAACCTAAGGCTTATGTACCACCTACCGGAGCCACAGGTTACCTGCAACAAGCAATTTGTTGAGAAATTCATCAAAGAAAATGAAGAACCGATAGACTGCACAAAGAATTGGTCAAATAATGAAGAAAGAATCAAGAAAGACAAAAACGGTATGTACGCCACTGCATCTGTTTGTTCCCCTTTCTGTTTTGCTTCGGCTATGCTCTGTAGACATTTTGGCAAACCCGACAATAACAAATTCTCCTCGGAATGGCTGCCCTTAATAAATGCATCCATTAATGCAACAATAATAGATTGGGCACAAATCCTATCTCATAATTTAGCTAAAGACATTATAGAGTATAGAAGGAAAAGGAGTATTGCTTCGAGGGTTTGCCCTCCGTTTTTCATGTGTGCTTATGTTATGGCTGCTCTTTGTTTTGGTTATAAATTCCCTCTTATGGGATGGAAGTGGACTATTCAAGATCCACTTCCTATTCACATCCACCACAAAGACATGTCGGAATCCAATTTTGAATCACATTTTTTCAAGATTTGTCACAGGGTTATGCTTCCCATCCATAAATGAATTTATAACCGAGATGCCCACAGATTCTCCCAGGAAGCCAAGATAGACATCCTCCCTATAGCATGATGGTTCGGGGAAGAGACATTTACATATATCAGAGTGTTTGGCAGCATCGCCTCTCCCCATGTTCTCCCTTTCTATGTCCCGGATAAATTAACGGCTAGAGAGTTAGCCTATCAAACATGCAGTGAAGGAGGGATGAGCAAAGCATTGAAGCAGTCAAAGAAGGCCATTTGGCCTCAATTTCCTATGTCATGTGGAGTGTTTGCATTACATGACCTTGGACATGCATTCAGGGAAGTAGATAATATGTTGTCTCTATGATTACCTAAGTTCCCCGGAAGACAATACGACCCATTCGGTATTGTCAAGGATTTTACCACTATGGTCAAAGTAAAAATATTCAGCCATGAGAAGGACCCATTTGATGATGTTTTCTTACAAAGGTACACCTTCAAAGAAGTGAAGCATATGGCACAAATAATTTCTGATCGAGAGGGTCTTGAAACATTTTATAGCTATAGGGAAAGGAGATTATCAAAGGTCCCATTGGACCAACTGTTAATTGAACTAATAAGGGAGCCCACTCCCAGTGTAAGCATAGATGGTGACTCTAAGGAAAAATCTAAAACCAATTCTAGAAAGGGATCCGAGAAGTCTTCAAAAAATAAGAAAAGCAGGAGCAGGGAATCAATCCAGGATACAACCCAGTCTGCAGCAAAGACAGATGAACAGACTTCGACCATCAAGCAGACTGAAACCCATACTCCCTCTATACATCTAATAAATCCTCAGGTAATTGATTTGGAAGAGGATTGGGATAATTTCAGCAAAAAACTCAACACAGAGGAACAAGCACCAGAGACACAAATGACACATCAAGAAACAACTTCGGAAAATATAACAGGGGGAACTATTAATACTCAAGAAATAAAACACATTCATGTTATCCCCACCTTTGAGATTGTTTTAAGAATAGAAGAAATTCCCCCTCTTACAGCCCACAGCACAAGGTTGTTGTTAAGAGATATAGAAAGAAAAGAAAATTGGAATCCACAACTGCTATGACTCTAGACAATGAGTCGATGGATGTCCTCTGGAAAGACTCATCCACCAACCCATCGGCCAACCTCACTAGGCTCTCGCAGTTTGCAGGTGCATACGCTATGGAAACCATTGAAAAAGAAACAGAAGTACAACTGTTACTTAAAGAAAAGGAAAATAAAATTTTGTCACTAGAACAACAGTTAAAACAAGCCAAAACTAACCAACAAGTAGAAATACAATTGGCTAAGCTACAACAAGAGTTCCAACAAATGCAAATAGAACATCAAAGCAGCTTGGCAGGTTAGGAGGCACAGATATATAGCATAACAGATCTGCATAAGGACGACCCAAATATCGATTAGTTTGTCACAGAAGCACTCAGCCTCAATTCCCAGCTCACACGCCAAAAAGAATTTTTATGCCAAAAAATCTCGCAGTGGAACTCTCACTATGAAATAGCCGATAAGTTAACAAGCCAAGTTGTGGAAATGCGACTTGAGTATGATGAAATTCTTAAAAAGGTTTCAAATTTCATAACTTGGAAAAATTTTGAGAATGGGAGAAGAGTCGACATGCCCAAACTAGATGAATCACATAAGGAGATCTTATTTGCGAGTTGTGATTCTCGGCTCAAAGAGGCAAAACAGGCAACAAAGGATCCGGCAGCAACAGCAAGCAACGTCATTGAAAGTGTAAATGAAAATTTGCATAGTGCTAATCTTGCGGAAGAGACCATTCCTGGTTTCCTTTCGAATGCAAAACAACTTGAATTACAGTGGAAACAAGGAGCAGAAGAAAGAAGGGGAGCAATTAGGAAAGTGATCAGGTTAAACTGGGAGGCATATTGGCAATATCTGGTAAAACCATATGGCTAATGGATGACCCTGAAATGCCTAATTGTTTCTACCAAAAAAAAGGTGCCAGTGCTCATCAATGTCGTGTTTACAGGAAAACTGAAAGCCGAAGTTAGCCAACCAAGACTCCTCAAGACCATGCTAGATATTTGCAATCTGAAAGATCGAATGTAGGATTAGTCATTATGCACATTTATATTTTTGTTTTATTTTGCTTAAGTTAAGGCAGGTCATTTAAGCCTCCTCAACTTTTTTTATAAAAATCTAATTTTAGTTTCATAAGTTAGTATTTAAACCCCTCTCATGCATTGAGAGAGGGGTTGAGAAATTTTATCAGAAACATTCTTCAGAACATGCACTTATGTCCCTTTGAGGAAGTTCTGGTGAAATTAATGGAACAGGATTTATTTTCTACTTGAATTTGACATCTTCTACTGAAATTGCACTTCTCTACTCTTAGATGATGTTGGATGGTTTGAAAGTAGATCAATATTGCTGGAGCACATGAGTTGAACGTATTATAAATGGTACTTTTATCTCTTAATTATTTTTATTTATGTGTCAAGCAATACATTATCTTCAAGTTATTTATGTATGAAAGTTTGAATTTTAGATTGCCATTATTGCACTATTGTATGATGATGATTTATAGTTTATGCTAAATACATGAATGACTTTTATGCAATATATCTCTCATATCGTTTTGGCTAACGTTTTATACGAAACGATCAATGTTAAATAGATTCACTTCTTATTGTAATTGAATCAAGGATAATTTTAGGGGCGAATGTTCGCCCTTTGGCGAAATTAAGGGGTTTTAAATTTTTAGTGGGCAAATATTTTGTATCATAGTACATTTTTACAAATCACCTCAAATAGCCCACCTTATTTTAAGGGAGAGGGTAAAAAAGGTAAATTTAGCCCTTGAAATTAGGACTTACAACCTTCCATTCGCCCATTTTCAAGAATAGGTTTTATTTAAGTGAATCCATTCGCCCATTTTCAAGAATAGGTTTTATTTAAGTGAATCCTATGGGCCAAATACCATATTTATAAAAGAGGTATGGTAAATTAATAAAAATATAAAGAAATGAGAGGTATGGTAAATAAATAAAACATTTTTTATATTTACTCCAAAAGTCACCTTATATACATGTAAGGGTGTAAACAAATAAAAATATAAGTAAAGTGGAGGTATGGTAAATAAATAAAACGTCTTTTTATACTTACTCAAAAGGTATGGTAAATAAATAAAAATATAAATAAACTAGACGTATCGTAAATAAATAAAACCTCTTTTTATATTTAGTCCATAACCCTCGTTCTATTTATGAAAGCTCAAGAAAGAGGTTTTATTTAAGTGAATCCTATGGGCCAAATACCATATTTGTAAAAGAGGTATGGTAAATTAATAAAAATATAAATAAATGAGAGGTATGGTAAACAAATAAAACATTTTTTTATATTTACTCCATAAGTCACCTTATATTTACGAACACTCAAAAAATGGGTTATATTTAGGTGAAACCTATGGCCAAAATACTATGGGACAAATACCATGGACTAGATTGTTATTAATACCATGCAAAAAACCATTATTAACCCTAATATTAGAATTAATAAAAATAAAAAGGGCACATGGTATTGACCCATGGTATTCACCAAAATGGCACATGGTATTGACCGATGGTATTCACCTAGCCTATTTAAATGGGGGAATTAAACCAGCATGTAGTCTATGCTAAGATTCACTAGGACTTTACAAAGTTTTATTATTTAGTGAAAGACTCGCCAAGATCTTACAAGATTTTATAATTGAGTAAAATATTCGCCATGCCTCACCATGCCTGGTGAGAGATTCGCCAAAAAATTATATATACATATTATATTATTGATAAAATCGCCTTCCATTTTTCCTATATACCATGGAGATTCGCCCATTTATTATATTTATAAATTTAGGGGGGGTTCTTAAAATTTTCCCTGAATTGAATGATATTTATTATCAAGTACTTTTAGATATCATTTTAGATCACATATATCATGTTACTCCCAAGATAGTTATAGTTAAATAAATATTTTTTATTAGGACAAACTGCACATGATTATTAGCTAAACTAGATTAGTTTGAAGCTAGGTATTACTCCAAAAAATCTCAAAAACATCATCCCATTATCACAAGCATAAAAGTAGATTGGGAACTAGTCCCATCATCCCCATTTGGAGCCACTATTCCAAACGGAAAAGGAGTTGTCCCAAGGTCTGGAACGGGTGGTTATCCCCCTTGTTGAGGCAACGATTTTCGAGCCTTCAACATATTTGGTGCTAGAAGGAGGGCCTGACTATGAATGGCAAGTAAATCTAAATCTATAGGCCATTCTAAGAGTAAAACTCCCTCACCATCACCTCCAACTTCTCATTCGCATTCCAAATCTCCTATTCCCAAGCAAAAAGTTGAAAAGAAAAATACAGAGCCCACTGCTGAAATCCTAAACAAGCCAGATAATTCTTCTTCTAAACCCCCTAAAGTACAATCTTTGATCCACAAATTGCAGGGGATTTCAATATCTCAAGAAGAATCTGAGTTATCCCAAGGTAGTGTCACTTCTCAATATATCCCATCGCAACCGCTAACTAGAGCATAGAGTGAAAAACTTGGAATCCCACCATTTGAATTCCCTCTACCAAGTCGTAAAAGGGCTAAGAAGACACCATCAGAATCTCACAATGAGGTTCTTTCATCATCATCGTCCATTCCATCCATATCATTGCAAGGTCACACACCTGCTTCCCAACTCCAGATCGTGATTCACACAGGTACAGGAGCTGCACCATCCTCTACCCAATCACCTTCAACCACTGCTTCACCCTCTTCTACTAATATTCCAACAATGGCACAGAATCAACCTCAACCAAGGCCATGGACCAACCCAGGAGCTGTTAGAATGGTTGGACCTTTGACCCAATTTCCAGCTCATCCAGAAAAATGGTTATCTAAATTTAACCCTAATAATGGTCTGTTAGTTGAAGAACATACAAATAATTTCATGTTGTCCATTAATTTGAATGGAGTAGCAGAAGAAGACACAGTTGTAAGATTATTCTCATATACTCTACAAGGAGCAGCAGGATCATGGTACTTTTCGTTACCATTAGGCTCTATTAATAGATGGGATGCTTTTCAAGAGCAATTTTTAACTAAATTTGGAGATGATAGGTTGACATCAACTATGATAAATGACCTCTCCAATTTGAAAGCCAAACCTAAAGAACCCATTAAGGAATTCAACTCATGTTTCAATAAGTTATTGAATAAAATACCTACGACATCCAAGCCTAGCGAGGAGGTTTGAAATGAATGGTACATTTCTGCTCTACCTTCAAACACAACCATCTTCGTTGATAGAGCTTCCAAACAAACGTTAGCAGAAAATATGAAACAAGCAATAGCTGTTGAAAAATGTATCTTGGTCGTAGAAAAGAAAAACACATTAGGGGAAATAAAATCCAAGAAAGTAACCTTTAGAGATGATTCTAGGAAAAAACCACCAAAGGATCCTTTTGATCTGGAAGGGTTACAAAAAGTCCTCAAGACCATGTCTAATGAAATGGTTGACATAAAAAAACAAGTAGCAAAATATTCTTCCAAGAAACCTTTTAGACCATATAAAAGGAATGCCCCAACCGATCCTAAACCTCCAAATGTTATATCGAATGCCGAATCGGATGGAGATGAGGAAGAAGCCTTAAGTGAAGAACAAACTGATGATGAAGAAATAGCGGAATTACAAGGAATGTGGGATTTTATCCTTCCAAATGAAGAGGATCAAGAAGCACTACCTGTTGCCACTAGAAGCAGAAATTAACTTGATCCACCTCAATCAAGTTCAAAACAGAAAACTTCAATGCCACCTCCTAGAGATAAAATCGTAGGTAAGAAATCTTCATTGAAATCTACTTAAACAAAACCTACCCAATCAGATTCTTCATCTTCATCCAAAATTGTTATAATTCCTGATGAAATGGAATACAATATTATTGAGGATATGAAGAAAACTAAGGCAAACATCACCTTTCATGAGCTTAGTAAATTAAAACATCAGTAGAAGCTACTTTTGAAAGAACTTAAAGCAGTTCCCACTACCCTGCTTCCTGCCGCAATAATATCACTGGCTGCTCAGGAAATGGGAAGACCCCCTTGTATTTCTTCAAACAAAATTGATCCAACTAACATCGCTCTAATTTGCGGAAGATCTAAATCTCATAATATGCCATTTCTCCTTACTTTTGAAGTCTTTAATAAAAACTTGCACAATTGTTTAGTTGATTCTGGTGCTTCATCTAACATTTTGCCTAGAACAGTCTGCACTAAGTTAAACGTCCAGCCTCAGAAATCTGTGGTACGAATAGTACAATTAGATCCGTCTGAAGTCGAAGTTATTAGAGAACGTAATCAAGTAACGATTAGACTTTCATTAAACCCAAAAAAAATTCAAGTCATTGATATACTTGTAGCTGATATTCCTGAATTCTATGGCTTAATCCTCAGTAGGGACTAATCAGAAAAGCTCCATGGTTACTTCGCAACTGACTGGTCTCACATGTGGCTTCCCTATAACGGCAAGCCAAATCAAATAAGGGTTGATCGAGAGAAACATCAAAAATATATAGTGACAGAACTAGAAGGAGAAAATGAGTTGGTAGCATATAACAATAATATAATCAAAAATTATTTTGTTGAGTCATTCCTAGGGAATTTCAATGCTCATACTTCACCTTTCTTAGAAAACTATGTTGTATCTCAAATCGAAAATTATTCCCAAACAGACACCTCTAAATGTGTGAATTTTGTAGATAAACCTGTACATAAATCTTCATTTTGGAAATTATTTTTTGATGGATCTAGATCCAATGATGGAGCAGGGGCAGAATGCATATTAGTTAGCCCAGAAGGGGAAAAGACTATGCTAGCATGTAGACTTGAATTTGATTGCACAAACAATATTGTTGAATATGAAGTGTTGGTTCAAGGTTTGTACAAAGCAATTGGTCTTAATATCAAATACCTCCAAGTGTTTGGAGATTCTGAAATTGTCGTTAGACAAGTAAGAAATACTATACACTATCTATCAGGACATTTGAAACACTATCAATCCTTAGTCCAAGACTTGACCTCACATTTTGCAGTGTTTAATATTTCCTCTATCCCAAGACTCCAAAATGCTAGCACCAATCTCCTAACTAATGTAGCTTCCAAGCTTATTCCACTAGAAGATTACAACCCAGATCGATTTTCCATTGAATTAATTTTTAAGCCATCTATTCTTGATAATATCACCAACTGGAGAGTTTTTAACAACGATCCCGATATCGTAAGCTTCCTCACTTCAAAAGGCTCTTATGATGACCAGATAGTTGATGAAGACCAGCATGACAACGAACTGAAGCAAGAAACACAACGCTATATCAAAATCTCTAGTTAAATTGGAATATTTATACGACCTCAAAGATAGATTCAAACGATCTACTAATTCAAAACTTCAGAATTCAACTCTGAGGTATGAATTGATCAATCTTGGAACTGACACAAAACCGAAAAACATCAATCTAGGTCTCAGACTCACATCGGAAGAAAAATCAGCTTTTATATGTATGTTGAAACAATATAAGAATGTCTTTGCTTGGAATTACAATGATCTTAAAACCTATGACACTTCTATTATTCAACATACTATTCCTATGACCTCTGATGAAAAACTTGTTTAGCAAAAATTGAGGAAAATTCATCCCAATTTAGAAAGCCAGATTAAATTTGAGTTAAATAAACTACTAAAAGCCAAAATTATTTTTCCTGTTAGGAATTCCAGGTGGGTCTCCAATCTTGTCCCAGTCAGAAAGAAAAATGGTGATATTCGGATTTGTATAGACTTTCGCAATCTCAATAAAGCTTGCCAAAAGGACAATTTTCCGTTGCCTCCTATGGAACAGATATTTAATCAGTTGCAGGCTCAAAACTAATGTCCTTTCTAGATGCTTTCTTGAGTTACAATCAAATCTTAGTCCATCCAGTTGATCAACTGAAAACCACATTCAGAACAAAATGGGGCACTTACGCCTATCAAAATATGTTGTTTTGACCAATTAATGTTGGTGCCACTTTCCAAAGAGCAATGGACATTGCCTTCAAGGGTTTAGTAAACAGGTCAGTAGTGATCTACTTAGATGATATAATTGTATATTCCAAAATATGTAGTAATCATCTGAGAGATCTAAAACAAATCTTTGAACGTTGTCAAATGTATGGAATTTCCCTTAACCCCAAGAAGTCTTTTTTCGCATTAAGTGAAGGAAAACTCCTTGGATTTATTGTGTCCAAAATAGGGATTCATATTGACCTTGACAGGATTAAAGAAATTTCTGAAATACCTTTACCCCATAACAAAAAATCGATGCAATCTTTCCTTGGTCAAATAAATTTTGTCAAACGATTTGTCCCTGACTTCTCAGGAAATGTATTACCCCTTCAAGCCATGATAAAGAAAAATTATCTATTTAAATGGGGTCAGTTGGAACATGAAGCTTTTAACTTGATAAAATAAGCAATCATAACGCCCTGTCTTTAGCAACTCCAAATTTTTCCAATCATTTCACTTTGTACACTTTCGCTTCCGAAAAATCATACGCAGCCATATTGACTCAAGAAAATCAAGACAAATTCGAAGCCCTGATTTATTTCTTTAGCTCTAATTTATAGGGAGCTGAATTGAATTACTCAGATGTTGAAAAGCAAGCTTATGCTGTTTTCAAATCAATAAAACACTTCAGACCTTTTCTTCTCAAAACCCACACCAAGGTGATAGTACCATTCCCAGCAGTAACAAATCCTCTGGTACAAAGGGATGTGGGTGAAAAAAGAGCAAATTGGGTTACGACTCTACAAGAATATGACATTGAAATCAAAC
Source organism: Pinus tabuliformis (assembly GCA_031772625.1). Lineage (NCBI taxonomy): Eukaryota > Viridiplantae > Streptophyta > Pinopsida > Pinales > Pinaceae > Pinus > Pinus tabuliformis. Next base: position 781,315,045 of record CM062805.1, read on the forward strand.
CAGCAAACATTGTGAAAGGTCAAGGTTTTTGCAGGATGTTGGCAGGAGCATCGAATATGTCAGAATCACAACATTCAGGTGACGAGGTACAAATCTATGAGGTAAGCCTTAACGACATTGAGTCAACATATGTTGATATAATATTCTATTTAAAAAATGGATATGCACCTCCACATTTGAATTACACAAAGAAAAGAGCCTTGAGGTTGAAAGCTAAACAGTATCAAATGGTCAACAATGTGTTGTTTAGAATGAATTATGATTCTGTTTTGCTTAGATGTCTCGAGAAATCTGAAGCAGAGAAAGTATTGCAGGAACTTCACGATGGATTGGCTGGCGAACACTTTGCAGGAGATGCTACAGCACATAAAATCCTACATGCAGGCTATTATTGGCCAACCCTATTCAAATATGCACACGGTTATGTAAGGAAATGTAAAATATGTCAGGCAGCTGTTGGAAAACAGAAGAAGGGTGAGTAACTGATGGGAGAAGAAACTTTTCACACTCATTGGGATGTGAGTATAAGAGGGCATGTCCAATGCAAACAGTGATTTGAACTTGTTACATGTGAAGAAACAAGAGGAAAATAATAACCATACTGATAGTATTGGTTTAAAACCTTACCTGCTAGAAATTAAACTTATTTTGGGGAATATTCCAAGTTTCCTATAGAAGCATTACTCGTTGATAAAAAAAATGAATTGTAACATATGTGATGTTGATATTTTAGTATAGGAACTAATTGGAACATTGTTGGAAGTAAGTAGGTTGATACACAAGAGAAGACATACATTGTGTGCATAAGGCTATAAGCAATGGCACAATGGTTTTCGCATATAAAACTTATGTTTTCAATTTGCAATATTGAATGTTGGTAATATATTTTATTACAAGAAAACTTGGTCTTGTACAAGGCAGCTATATAAGGTCCAGAGGTAGCGAAACTGAACATAACATACATAGTGATAAAAGGAGAAATTGAAGAGAATGAAATTTTTGATGTTGCTAACGAAAAGGATGAAGATCGTTGTTGCAGTGAAAGACAATACCTAGGTTGGTGCTGATATAGCCAAAGAAGGTGAAATATTGGTGGGAACATCAAGGAGGGTGTTTCTTTAAGGGGGAGGGGATTGTGACACCCCCTTTTCATTTCCCCAAAATTTGTGATGTAATTAAATACTTGTAATGTTGGGATACCAACATTTGTATTATGTGCTAGGATTTATGATGCGTTATATTGTTCTATTTTATTAATAAAAATTCCAGAGCTGAAAAAAGGGAGCAACCAATAGATCATGATGCTTTAGGGAGGGGGAAAATCTTAATTAGGGAGTACAGGATGCAAGTGTGGGGGGTGGGGAGTGGGAGAAATCCTAGCCTTACTTGAATAAATATTATTTTCCCTTGATGTGATGGTTGGGATTCCCAAGAAACTTTTAGCAAAATATTAGGAAGATGAAGGGTCAAGGTGCAATTATAAAAATAAGAAGGAGAAACCACCAAGGGGTTCTTGGTTCTTATTTTTTCCTTAGTGTTTCTCTCATACTCTCTCATTCAGAAATTTGACTTGGGAAGAGAAATGGTGGCAGAACCCAGAGAGTTTAAAACCTTGCGACTGGTTAAGGGTTGTGAGTGACAACGTATGTGACAGAGAAGAGTTTTTCTTGTGTGTGAAAGAGATAAGCCTTCACTTTTTATGTTAAATATGGTCTAAAAATAATGTGTTAAATCCCCAAGTCTAGTTTTCCCTCCAGACATCAAGATTTGACATGGGGGTGACCAACTATGAGAATTATTGCAACACAATTGAACCTAAGGTGGTGTGGAATGTGGCTCACGCTACTTTAATGCAAATATTTATTTGGTTATAATAGATATATGTTTATTTCTATGTTATTAATATTTCTTGCATGAATTATTTAGTGATATGCAGGAACTATTGTTGCTATATTATTTTATTTATGATCATTGTGTTGGTTATGATAGTAAAGTCTAGAACAATGGGTTTGAATTCACTTGGTTGTGGAATTTAAATGAATTGGGATGCATGGGAAATGCATGATAATTTTTGGTAATTGCACGCCTTCCTTGTTAATTTTAGGCTTTCCTTGTTAACCGCATGTTGCATTATATTTAATTTCCTCTTCAAGTTATAAGTGATTTCATGGAGTTTAATGGTGGAAGCCCAAAAATGTGATTTATGGGGTAAACATGTCATCTTGGAATTTTCACTATAACGTTTCTTTTGGGATGGTCCAAAGGTTTAAACTTGGACCATAGTGAGGGAATATCCTACTAATATTTTGTTCAATCTTCAAATTTTGGTTCACTATATTTTGAGATATATCATCTGATGAAGTCAAGCTTCCTAAATGCTTCTTCAAATAGGTCATCTTGGAATTTTTGTTATAATTTTTCTTTTGGGGGGTTCCATGTGGCTGAAACTTGGATCACAGAGAGGAGAAATCCTCTTGATCATCTCGTTCATTTTTCATATCTTGATTCGCTATATTTTTGGGGTTATGCTCTAAGAAATTTGAGCTTCCTAAATACTCCTGAAATAAGCTTAGTTAGTCATTTTCATTATAATTCTTCTTCTGAGTTGTTTCAAAGGTTGAAACTTGGACATTACTTAGGGAAATCCTGGTGAAAATCTAGTAGAGATTTTAGACCTTGGCTTGCTATATTTTTAGAGATATGCAACAAGGAAGTCTGGTCTCCTAAATGATCTTGAAATCAAACGTCAAAAACATGTCAACTTGGCATTCTTTCCATAACCTTCTTTCTGAGAGCTTCCAAACTATGAAACTTGTAGGAGAAAAAGATAATATCTCAAGGTATCTAAGGCATAATTTTTCATATTTTGGACCTCTATAATTTTTGAGATATAATTTGTGGAAGATTGGTGTTTGAGAGAAATAACCAGTGCACACAAATTGTTTGATGAAATGCCCCCAAAAATGTGGTTTTGTGGAGGGTGATTAGATAATGTGTCGAAACTGTTTGATAAAATTATTTAGAGAAAATGTGATGCCCCACAACCCTAATAAATGATTAAGGAGTTGGGTGTGTTACAAAGTGGTATTAGAGCTTATTGTTAATCTTGCGAAGTAGAAAAAAAATTGATACCATGTATCCTTAATCAAGCATTAAGGTACTAGGTATATTACAAATCAAAAAATCTATATTGATAAGAAAAAAATCTTAATACAATAATCCTTGAGTGTATGAAGACCCTTCATGGCTCCTTTGATCTATCTCCTCCTTGGTTGATGTTCACAAGTAAGGCTACCTTTTTGATGACGAGAAGGATTTCTAAGAATTTTAGCAACATGACTTACATCTCTTTGTTCATCTCCTCTCCTTTAGGAATGGATTTATTATATATACTTGTCGATAAGGGGAGAGGATGAATCTAGACCCTCAATTCCTATAGAAATTATAGCCTAATACAAATTCCTAAGCCATTAGATGAGACAATGCAAACCTTCTAGAGGTGATCTCCTTTTGAATGAGAAAATATAGAAGCTAGACAAGGTCATTGCTTTGTGCAAGGGTGCATAGGATGATCATGGTTCCTTACAAAGCAATGCATCACTCTTTGCTAGTGAGTAGGGAGTGATGAAGCTACCAAATTAAGCTTTCTTAGTGTAGAAATGTAATGTCTCGGCCAAATAGCAAGCTAAATCTTTCAAGCACTGATGAGGTGGCAAATAATGCTATAACAATCATCCATAGTGAGTCTTCAATTTTGAGACTGCCATGAAACAAAATACAAAACCATCAAGAAGCCAATGTAACAACAAAACCGATAGCAACCACAATAACAAACACAACCATCTTTTCATGGGCCTAAGTGTTATTGGGAAAACTAGTGTCCATTCAGAGATGCTAGTCCCACTAAGACGGGTAGCTATCTTAGAAACAAACAACTAAAGTTACTTGTGTTTTCCTTTATGAGAGATAGATGAGAGAGAAGCAGAGAGTACCAACCTCAGTCTTTCGCTAGTCTCCTTGCTTGTTTCCTCTCTCCTTTGATAGAGCTTTCGCCACTCCTTTCTCACTTGTCCCGCTTCAAAGAACACCTGTAGAGTCAAAGCAGCAAAAATAACATCAAACCATAGAGATCTATGTAGGATCAGATGTACATTAACCATATAAATGCATATACAAATACAGGATTCAGAGATATACAAGCATAAGGAGGAAAACTCAAATAGCTTTATTAATAGAAGTAGTAGAAGAGAGGATTACAACCAAGCTATCTGATCCAGCATCATCCTCCCAGCATGAAAGCCCTCTTCACCTCATACAAATAAAGATCACCCAACAATGTCTTCAAAGAGAAACCAACAACACTTCCTTGCAAATTACAAAAATCCAGTCCTTTGGATCTCTAGGATGAGGGATCCATATATAGATGTTTGCAGGAGAGTGAGTCAGCTTCTGGGATTTTGATTAGTGTCATTTCACTGATAGTTCTTGGTTCCACTTCGAGATTTCATGATCTCTTACTCATCCCTGGGAGAATTCAGAGAGGAAAGTGTCATATGAGTAGTTTCTAGAAGATTCTTTGTGTTTCCACCTAGCAAACTGCTTCTACCATTTGTCTGCTCTCACTCATCACACCCTGCAGAAGGGATTTTCAATATGCATCACACCCCCCCGTGTGTAACAGGTGAGATGCATCACACCCTCAGCATGGAGCAGCCTGTATGGTCCAGTTTTGACCAGTTCTGAGCAGTTTTTCAGGGAGAACTTATGGGAAATGATGTAATCAACTGACCTTGTTCCTTTAGGGTATGAAACAACACTTTTAGGGGTTTAGAAGCCCTTGGTTTATGGACATATGTGATTGGGGTTGTAGTGCCCAAATATGTCTATAAAAGTTGCCCCCTAAAGTATGAGGTCATAAATCTTCTGATGTCGGGTGAAATGCTTTATAATGAGGATATGAGGTTTTTTGAACTGGAAGGTGACTTGTAATAAGATACAATACAATACAATAAAATATCTTCATAATATTTTCTTGATCTAGCTGAGGTGGGCATTCCCATTCTCAGCTTTATAAATTCATTTTCATGTACATAAGACAGACAATTGTCTGTGTGGCAGACTGATGATTCTCGTAGAGCCATCATCCCTTAGTTTGGATGATTATCTATGCAGCTATGATGTACATTGGATGTTTTTATTTTCCTGAATATATATCGCAGCCCGGATGGATGAAACTAGATCCAGGGTCTTCAGACTCGTTCAATCTTCGCCCGTAGTACAAGTCGATCCATGTGAAAAGATGTTCTGATGTCGAACATGGAAAGACATCGCCTGATTACCAGCCAATGACAGGGAAAATTTTAAGAACCCCCCCTAAATTTACATGTATAATAAATGGGCGAATCTCCATGGTATATAGGAAAAATGGAAGGCGATTTTATCAATAATATGATATGTATATATAATTTTTTGGCGAATCTCTCACCAGGCATGGCGAATATTTTACTCAATTATAAAATCTTGTGTTTATTGAATACAAAAATGAAATCATTGCATTTCTTTAAAATATCTTTTGAAATCAAAATTACCGAAATTACATATCGATAACCTAGTGGGTGTAGGATAAAATTCACCTGTGCCATTCACAGAAAGCATGAGAAAAAACCTAATACTATATATAAAACCAAGAAAAATTCAAATTCATCACTTCTAGGGACCTCGTAACCACCCTGCCAATACAAAAGTATGTTCTTGTTTGCAATTAGAAAAATTACCCAAATTACAATCTGTTTACTCCAGCATATGTTGGAAAGTTATAGAAGGATGACTAGTGCAATCAATCCATTCCTTTTAGCCCTGGATTTGTTTCAGTTTAAAAGTATACAAATATACTTGTCCAATGTCTATGCTTTAACCATTCACCTTAAGATGTTTTTACAATATAATTTCCTAAGTCTATTTAATATCTTCATTATCATAAAAACCAACCTATATCCATCTTTACTCCACATCTACCACTCTTAGGGGGATGAAATCTATTTATCCCCTCAGCACTTGGTAGACCCAGAATTAAGATGGATCTAAGATGATAGAATTTCCCCTTTAAATAGTCTATGCTCACATGAATAACATGGTATTACCATGGGTTATCAAAACCTGGAGCTTAAAAATTACTATTAGTAATTTATAAAAATTAATAAAATTAATAGTTGATTTTTATCTTATTTTTTATTTTAACCAAGCTAAAATGTTTAACATACATTAAATTACAACATCCATTTTTACTCTTGATCGGATCAAATATTTTTTCACTCTATACTAGTTTGCATATCACGATATCTGATACCTCTCGGAGGTTAGTAGATCTAGAGTAAAGATGGATCTATGCTGGTTTAATTCCCCCATTTAAATAGGCTACATTCTAGGTGAATACCATGGGTCAATACCATGTGCCATTTTGGTGAATACCATGGGTCAATACCATGTGCCATTTTTATTTTTATTAATACTAATATTAAGGTTAATAATGTTTTTTTGCATGGTATTAATAAGAATCTAGTCCATGGTATTTGTCCCATAGTATTTTGCCCATAGGTTTCACCTAAATATAACGCATTTTTTGAGTGTTCGTAAATATAAGGTGACTTATGGAGTAAATATAAAAAAAATGTTTTATTTGTTTACCATACCTTCTGTTTATTTATATTTTTATTAATTTACCATACCTCTTTTACAAATATGGTATTTGGCCCATAGGATTCACTTAAATAAAACCTCTTTCTTGAGCCTTCATAAATACAACAAGGGTTATGGACTAAATATAAAAAGAGGTTTTATTTATTTACCATGCGTCTAGTTTATTTATACTTTTATTTATTTACCATACCTTTTGAGTAAGTATAAAAAGACGTTTTATTTATTTAACATACCTCCACTTTACTTATATTTTTATTTGTTTACACCCTTGCATGTATATAAGGTGACTTATGGAGTAAATATAAAAAATGTTTTATTTATTTACCATACCTCTCATTTATTTTTATTTTTATTAATTTACCATACATCTTTTATAAATATGGTATTTGCGCCTTTGGCCCATAGGATTCACTTAAATAAAACCTATTCTTGAAAATGGGCGAATGGAAGGTTGTAACTCCTAATTTCAAGGGCTATATTTACTTTTTTTACCCTCTCCCTTAAGATAAGGTGGGCTATTTGAGGTGATTTGTAAAAATGTACTATGATACAAAATATTCGCCCACTAAAAATTTAAAACCCCTTAATTTCGCCGAACATTCGCCCCTAAAATTTTCTATGGTGAATGATGTGAGTTGTCAACAGGTGTGAGAGGAATCACCGATAATGATGATGACCCTCAAGGTACTGCAGTACAATTCACGTGGTTTGAATACATGAGTTGATGTCGAACACCACGCAAAATCTTTCAGTTGAAGGCCATTGATGTAAACCTGTCGCCAGAAGTGAGAAACTTGCCATTGAGGCATGCAAGCTTCAAAGTACTGAAAGGGTTGTTCCTAAGTCAACTTCTTGGATAATGAGTTGATGTCGACAAGAAGTGACTCGTCATAGGAGGGCCTTAATGAATCCCACATCTATGACACGGAATGGAGCAAATGATTTTGTGGAGGTGAAAACGATCTGATGATACAAAGTTTAGGGTGGTGATCATGAAAAATGGAGAGTGAAGGTATTGCAGCGGATGAGGCGTTAGTTAGGTTGGTGAATTCTCTGAGCGACTTCTCTTGAACATATCGGCAACACTGAAATGGATTGGTAGTGTTAACCCCAAGATGGATGGTATGGAGGACCAATGGTGATATGACCGGTGAACGGAATAACCCAACCTGACTCAATCATGTAGATGGAGTGAAAATGTCATGTTCAAGAGCGACCTGCTACCAATGAAGTTATTCAAGTTTTCTTCCCTTTTTCCCTAGTCATTGCTGACCAGTACCTCTTTATTTTTTTCAAGCTTGAGGAGGATAACATATGCTTTTTCTATAATTTTCCCTTCGGGTAAACCTGTCGCTATGTTTTAACGAGCCCAATGACAATGAAACTCGTTCTTGTCTACATGGACAAGTTTTTCACTATTGCTTTAACGATTTTAACGACAAAGATAACTCGGTCCTTTTCAATTTTAGAGAGTCTAAAAAGGGATGGAAAGGCAACTCCAGTATTCCTTTTTCGTAATATAATCCCTTAAGTCCGAAAAAGTATAAAATAATACGAAAGGGATGACTTTTCGATAGTTTTAATGAGCCGAACAAGACAAGCACTTGATATTTTTGTGTAATAATCCCTCAGGTCCAAAAAGATTAAAATCTAGAGGAGGGATGGCACTTCCGATCGTTTTAATGAGATGGAGAGGCCAATTGCTCGGCAGTATTTTCATATTTTACGAGTCAGATGAAAAGAGCTTAAAGGAGACTCGTTTTTTGAGGAATAAGTGATGTTTTTGGATAGCAACTGGTTCTAGGTAAGGCTTGGAACTTTTCAATCATGGCAGTGTAAATAAGGTGGCTAATAGAATCACTCAACGCAGTTGTTCCTCAAAAGGGGTAAACAATCAAATGGAGGCGTATGATCGGCTAAAAAAGAGTGGAGGTGATGGTAAGAACATGACCAAGGTTCAAAAACTGATAATTATGCGATTGCAAAGGTTATTTACCAAAGGTGGGTTCATTTTTTAATGAGCTTGAACTCTGAGGGAACATGTGCTCATTGCTAGGTTTATTTTTTAACGAGCTTGAACTTCGCGTAAAACTGCTCGTACCAGTCTTTTGATAATGTCTCTTGGTAGATTTATTTTTTAATGAGCTTGATCACTACTATAACATGTGCTCATGACCTTTTTATGTAAGCTAGAAACGACCGAGCTACGAGGTTAAAGGGTTAATAACCTACAAACTAAGAAAAATCAAGGGTCGTTTTTCACTTGCATGCAAGGGTTTGCATGCCCCCAGGTCTTTCAGTAAAAGGAGAGTTTCCAGGTTATCAAATGGAAGTCCTTGCGGTTAGGCAGGATCGTTTCTGTCAGTAGACAAAATCTCTTCCTTTGCGATGTGCATCGAAATAGACAAAGGTGATTGTTGTGAGCTTCCAATCACATAACTTACGAAGGTGAATGTTGTGAGCTTCCATTCACAATCGTACAAAGGAAATAATCACGTCAGACTGATCACATAACCTATACAGGAATGTTATTTGATCCAAGTATTATAACCTTTCAAGAAAATCTCTCTTTTCCTCTGGGTTCGCCTACCGAGGCAGACTAGGGTGCATGCCCCCTAATCTTCATCACACTTACCAAACTACCCGCGATAATTAGGTGGATGGGATGAAGATGGAAGAGACATTGTTGATGCGAAGAGGCCATTTAGGGATGATGGTTGATTTATAGTTGTGTTTGAACAAGGAAATGAAAGCTGGTTGACAAGCTGTACCAGTTTGCCTTCATGTGGAAAACACATCACTCAAAAGAATGTGGAGACAATGGCTTCCATGTTATATATATAATCATGTCCAAGGGGTTGATTGTAATCTAGTGGACATTGGACTACCATCACGTTCAAATGAACGGTTTTCTTTCTCAAAGTTATAGGCAACTTTAGAAGGATCCCTAATGGTCAACTGGTTCCTTTGTTGAAGCCTGACAAATTTTGTTTTTCAAGTAAAAGCGATGGCGAACCAAGCACTTTCCAAGTAGTTGAGGAAAGGATACTCACCGAAGCCCCTTCATCTATGATTGTACCAGACATGATCATTTTGTAAACCTGTACTATGATTCGGAATGGTACATTAAATGGAAGGCGGGGTTTCGCTAGTTGATTCCAGTCAAAGAAAACAATTAGACTCCTCGAAGGAGGTACCGGATAAGTCTCATGAACTGGGGGGGTCTCTTCCTATGGTGAAGGAATGGGTGGATTGCCCCCAAGTTCATTAGACTCTATATCGACAAAAAGAATTTAAACGGTGTCGCTCTCATCCTCTTTGGAAACTATATCATCTGAAGGTGGATTTTCTGAAGGCAAGACTCGGTCAACTGCCGTCTCGACTAGTTGACTTTGATTCGGTATGGACTCAGAAGGTTCACTTTCAATGATAGGTGATTCGATCAACAATTGAGTTATGTCAATCAGATTTTCAACTAGCGAAGGACTTGGCAAGAGTTTCTTGTATCCAGGTGGAAGCTGCTATGGTGAAGCAGGACAATTATTGAAAATGCTTTTGGCTTCGTCTAGAAAAGGACAACGGTAAAGAGTGTGATCACCTTCACATAACCTACATGGAACTCTAACTTTTCCTTTCTGTCGATTGACTTCATTTTCACTAGTTGATGGTGTGTTGTCAACTTGACTGTCAGGGGTTGATGACACCAAATGGTGCAACCAGGGAGACCATTCTCTCAAGATCCGCGGGATGCAAGGGCAATCTCGATGGTAATGGTTCTCCTTGCAAATTGCGCATGGAGTTTTTGGTTTGGAAACTTTAGTGTGCATATTTTCACCAAACGATGCTTTGGTATTCCCTTGTTTAGCTGGCTTCTACTTCTTCTCCTTCCCTTTCTTTTTCTTCTCAGTTACTTGGTTTTTAGTGTCACTAGTTTCACTAAGCGAAGAGGCAGAAGGGAAAGGAGAAAAAAACGAAGTAGAAGGTGAAGGGATAACTTCAGTATCATCTGGTTACTGATTAGATTGTTGAGGAACTGTGGTGTTTTGAACGACAGAGGTCGAGAAAAGCCATACCGGCAGGCCGATTGTGATTCCTGGAAGGGACAATGTAGCCATATATGGAGAACCAATATCTCCCCAAGAGGAGAAAGGACTAGGATTCCCGCCAAGGGGGATTCCTTGATTGGTAGACTCCATTATCTCAACCTCAGATCAACGTAGGAACAAGGATGTTATTTGTTTAAAATAAATTTTAAAGACACTTGGACGCAACTTGTTTTTTCAATTTTTAAGAGTTGAGAAAAAGCTAAAGGTGACTCTAGTTGCCTTCGATTTTTAATGAGCCTGAAGTGACAAGTGCTCAGATGGACCTTTTCTTTTAAGGAGTCGAAAAGGAACAAAAGTGACTACTCTGGAAGTCTAGCTAGAGGGTTTACCAAATCGATTGTAAAACTGCAAAATACACCTTGGTGATAAATGATAGAGAAATTACCAAGGACTTATGTATGATAGTCAATCTTCCCGAATGTTGTGTTCAGTGCATTAAGATCGATAGGGTGGCAGACATGGCTTCCTAAAGATAAAGGATAATAGCCTATTGTGGTCTCCCAATATATATGCGACGGTACGGGGAGCACAAGTCTGTACTGGCACTTGTCGTATCAAAGAAGAGGAATCACCCAACCTATGATGAAAACGATAGTTACTAGGTTTTACGACGCCGGAACACGTCTCTAGCCTAGACTTCTAGATGTGTTGCATTAGATTCCAAAGTGTTTTTATGTTCATTGAGGTTTATTTTATGGTTGATCTTGCTTAGAAGTTTGTATTTCAAGGTTCACCATGTGATGTAGATGTGAAATTCCTAAATATGCAATCTAAAAGGATAAACAATCGTTTATGTTCTTTTAGCAATGAAAATCCTAGCTACAAAGGAAAGAAGATAACGATTTTCTTTCAGCAGAGAGCATAGAGCACACACTAAATGCACTTTCCTAAATCAAATTTCGCAAGCAGTCAAAATGCAGATGCACATGCATGTATTTGTTTTCCGCTTTCTTAATGTGTGAATGACAAAAAGGAAAGCTAAGTACAGATCTGAACTATTTTCTTTCAAAGCAACAGTACTAACAATTTTCTCTTTTCGAAACGAAAGGAAGACTAAGACGAAACTTTTCGATTTCAAATTTAAAATTGTTTTCGACATTTGAAATACTAATAATTTCAAAATCAAGTACAATGATAAAAGTACAATCAACTATCTAGAAGAGGAAGACTTTACAACACTCTTCTTTTGATTCAGAATGACAATTATGACACTTGCATCAAAAACGACAATTCGATTAGGCTACTTTCGACAAAGGAGGATTGCAAATGATCGACAAATACACAAAAGAATTTACAATTCCTAGCTGACGGAGGCTAAAATAATGTGAAGGAAGATGGTTACAGCAAGAAGGTACTGATCATGAACAGCAAAACTACTGAATAAAGCTGAAAATAGAGAGAAAAACCAAATTTCAGAGAAGAAAACACAGTTTACTCAATCATCGCACCTGCAACACATGGAAACAGGGATGCATCTCACCTGCAACACACAGGAGGTGCGATGCATCCAAGTTGCACAGTTACAGACAGTGCGATGGGCCAGGGAGCGAAACTAAGCTTGGTTTTTGCTCAAAACTTGCAGCTAAGTTTAGTGATTTAGGCTGAGTAATGATGTATAGTAAACACAAAGCATAAGGGTAGGATCTGATGAGGTTCTGAGCTACCACAAGGGCACTTAAGATGCTTTGTAAGTAAGATGTTCAGTTCATAAACCAACCCGGAGATTGACTTGAAGCAGCATTTATCTACTTTGCAATTGCATAGAAAATGCATTTCAAAGGCTAGCTGGCTTAACTTCACGCTCCATCTGTAGTTTATAAAGTAAACAATAAACAAACAAAACAAACTATTTGTTCCATAGTGGAGTCGCCATTTTGTTATCGGGAAAACTAGTGTCCATTTAGAGCTGCTAGTCCCACTAAGATGGGTAGCTATCTTAGAAACAAACAAACTAAAGTTACTTGTGTTTTCCTTTATGAGAGATAGATGAGAGAGAAGTAGAGAGTACCAACCTCAGTCTTTCGCTAGTCTCCTTGCTTGTTTCCTCTCTCCTTTGATAGAGCTTTCGCCACTCCTTTCTCACTTGTCCCGCTTCAAAGAACACCTGTAGAGTCAAAGCAACAAAATACCATCAAAGCATAGAGATCTATAACCATAAACAATGTAGGATCAGATGTACATTAACCATATAAATGCATATACAGATACAGGATTCAGATATATACAAGCATATGGAGGAAAACTCAAATAGCTTTATTGATATAAGTAGTAGAAGAGAGGATTACAACCAGGCTGTTTGATCCAGCATCATCCTCCCATCATGAAAGCCCTCTTCACCTCATACAAAGCAAGATCACCCAATAATGTCTTGAAAGATAAACCAAAAACGCTTCCTTGCAAATTACAAAAATCCAGCCCTTTGGATCTCTAGGATGAGGGATCCATATATAGATGTTTGCACAAGAGTGAGTCAGCTTCTGGGATTTTGATTAGTGTCATTTCACTGATAGTTCTTGGTTCCACTTGGAGATTTCATGATCTCTTACTCATCCCTGGGCGAATTCAGAGAGGCAAGTGTCATATGAGTAGTTTCTAGAAGATTCTTCGAGTTTCCACCTAGAAAATTGCTTCTGCCATTTGTCTGCTCTCGCTCATCACACCCTACAGAAGGGATTTTAAATATGCATCGCACCCCCCGTGTGTAACAAGTGAGATGCATCGCATCCTCAGCATGGAGCAGTCTGTATGGCCCAGTTTTGACCAGTTCTGAGCAGTTTTTCAGGGAGAACTTCTGGGAAATGATGTAATCAACTGACCTTGTTCCTTTAGGGTATGAAACAACACTTTTAGGGGTTTAGAAGCCCTTGGTTTATGGACATATGTGATTGGGGTTGCAGTGCCCAAATATGTCTATAACACTAAGCTTTTACATTTATATTGCATCCAAGGGAAAGAGGGTAGTTGAAATGAAAAAGTCACTCACCTACTTTTAGTCCCAACTTTGTGAATAAAATATTAAAGTAGAGAGGGTTCGATGTTAACAAAAAAAAAAAAACAACCACAATCACCATAGCAGCAACCTTTTCATGAGCCTAAGTATTTACATTTATGTCATTGCCTCGAAGGATGGTAAGGTATTTGAAATGTGCAAACCCTATAGCCTACTTTTATTGTAGACTTCATGAACCAACTAATATATGATTTTCCTTTGTCCAAATACCTTTACTATCTCCTAAAATTCCTCATGTTGTCTTAATGTTGATCTCTTTTAATAAATAATGCTCTTAAATATTGCTAAATATGGTTACTCTTAAATGTTGCTAAGATTGTTCACTTTACAAAGAACTCTTATTTGTTCTTTTAAGTGAATATCTACACCACCTTGTGTCCCTTCTTGCTATGGCAACATTTACATTTAAAAAAATGAAAGGGTTAATTTTGCTACTTTAATTGCAGATTCTAGAAAACAATATTGAAGTTAAAAGATTAATTTTGTTGTTTAGGAATTTATATCTAGGTTTTAGAGTTTTTCTTGGCATATTTTTCTATATCTTTTCAGAATCTATCACAATTTTTTTGAAATCACAAATTTGAATTGCAAACTCTCCACAATGGTAATACCCTAGAGAGAGATTTATGAGGCTCATTGAGTCTAGAGACTCATTCTACAACCCAGTGTGAAGGCTATGTGTAAGTATATCCCTCTATCTTAAAATAAAAATAAAATATTTTTATAGATAGAAAAATGGCAATAATAAAAAAGAAGAAAAATATGCTATGCATGTTTAAACCTTATACTTTTAAAAAATATTTTAACACTTTCATATATATCTATAAATAGAAAGAAATTGTTAAAAACAAATATTTTAATATTGTATAGAATCAAATATTCAATATAAATTATAAATAAAATATTATACACTGTTTTTTTCAATCTAAAATAAATTTGTAACTAAAAATATTTGATTCCTCTGTTCTCATGTTAAATTAGTGATTAAATTAAATCTATAATAGTAATAAATTCATATATACAATAAAAATACATTTCAAATAACAAAAAAAAAAAATTATAAAAAAAAATTTATTTACCCAACAAAAGCTCCAAAACTTCTGATAGTAAAACCCTAACTGCAAGAGCTAACCAGCTTGCCATAGGGCATTAAATGCCTGGTTCGTTGCGCCCTCTATATCCCTATAACACACACCCATTATTTTTTATTTATAAAATCACCACTGGAGTGTGTTGTCGGGATATCGAGGCCTCAGCGAACCAGGCATTTAATGCCCTATGACACGCTGGTTAGCTCTTGCCTAACCCTACCCTAACGCCTAACAGACCCTAACGCCTTAATTAAAATAAGGATTGCAATTAATTAAGACGAAGATGACGGTTATGAAACCCTGACCCTGCTCTGTACCTTGAGTACTGTTTGATGCTGTGGTCATGTTTTGGGTACAAATAGTACAGTAGTAGTACTGAAGGCATGTGCAGTGTTGGCGTTAGATCGGGATTCGGGAAACGTCAAAGACCTACATTCCAAGAACAGAAATCTGTGCACCGCCACCCCGCTTAATTTGATCTCCCATCGGTTGTAATGTCATGAGAGTGAAAGCCAGCTCTTGTCTGGTCCGTCAAAAGGACGGGAACCGATTCCACCATGCTTTTGCTAACACCGAATACGAGATTCGTCTAGTCCACGTTAACACAGAGACGTGTGAACAGGCGTACGTTATGAGAAAACGCCTTGTTTAATGAGGCCATAATTTTTCGCAGTAATTCAGTAAAGAATTTTCAATAAATTTGAGAGTGGAAGTGTTAATCGTGAACAGGCGTACGTTATGGAAAAACGCCTTGTTTAATGAGGCCATAATTTTTCTCAGTAATTCAGTAAACAATTTTCAATAAATTAGAGCGTGGAAGTGTTAATTTGATTAGAGATGGTTTACAGTTTTTTTAATGGCAGAAATGTATTCAGCATTATCATAAAGAAATTTTGAAACTTCATACTTATAACTTAGATTTTCAAATATTTCCGTGAAATTGTCTGAAATCATATAAAAAATTCTATCCTATTGTTTTGCCACCAAAATTGTGACTGGGATAAAGTGGGTTTGGTTCGTTTCTCCATGTGCGATCATACTCCCACGGATCCGTCGTTTTAGATATGTAATCACAGTATAAATGCAATGCCTGGACCGCAGCTTTTCAATCACAAGGGTTGCACGCGTTTCACGAGAAAAGTTGACTGTGCTCCCCGATCCCATCCCTGCACTTTTGTAAAGCAAAAGCAATGAAGGACAAACAGAATGTGTGATCGTGAGGGACGGATGGTAGACGTGTTTGGGCGAGGGGAGGCGGCCCGCCCTTCATGCACGGTCCCCCACGGTATTTAAACAAAATACAATTGAGTGGATTGGATTTGGCACTCAGTTTCCATCCCAAAAAAAAAGAAAAATGGAGGAGAGCTGGCCGTCCTGTCAAAGTACTGGTATTAGAGAAACTACACTCTGTCGTTTGCCTTTTTCTGCAACGCCCTCTCCACGACATTTTACAGTCTTTTTGAAGAGATTTGGACACTGAATATTACGTCCAGTTGTCGTGTAATAAATGTTAATTAGGGTTGGATATATGGTTAGTTTCTGTCCATGAAAAAGGACCGTCCTGCGTAAGTATTATTACTAGTACTCTCCTTGAGGGAAAACTACACTGTCGTTTCCCTTTTTCTGCAAAGCTATCTGCTCCACCACAGCTTACAGTCTTTTTAAGAGATTTGGACCTATTTGACAGTGAATACTATATGCGGCGTCAGTGTAATGTGTCATTTATTTATTTATAATCAAATTAACCATGTGATATTTATTATTGGTAGATGTCCCCTGATGGATCAGTGTGATTCATCATTTAGAGTCTTGAATTAACTTTTTTTTGAAAGGCTATAGGGGAGGGATTCCTATTCTTGTGCAGGGACCAGTAGCTGATATAATACTGGCCCACCAAACCACCAGTGATTAAGACTTGTGAAACCAAATTTTAAACAGAAATAAATAACATTATGTATAAATAAGTTTTAAATTATGTCCAAAAATCACCCATACATTGACTGGGCCCACAACTGTCCATAAATAGTATTTTACTACTTAATATTGCAAAACATATTGACCCAAGTAGAAAACCGCTAGAGCCATAAAGGCTTCCAAACTGATCTATTCCAGAAGTACAAAACAGCAGTCACTTCAACCCCCACTCATGAGAACTCCAACTTTGCATCCCAAATAAATATGCCTACCTGCACATAACAAAAGGAATGTATGTCAGCCATAACTGCTGTGTTGTTCAACAACTAAGCACCCTATGTTCAATAAATGACACCCAACCCAATAACAATTAAATCCAATTTGTTCAATAAATGACACCCAACCCAATAACAATTAAATCCACTTTGTTCAATAAATGACACCCAGACCCAATAACTGCAATAAATGACACCCAACTCATTGTATTTCTCATTAAAACAAATCAAAGCACATGGATCAACAAATAAACAATTCCCAACCATTAGATCACAGCAAATTAAATCCATACCACACATTCAAAATGAAGCCATTGCAATCCATGTGCATCCATGTCCACCAATTAAAATCAAGTCCCCAAAACTATAAAACAAATCCACCCACTGTTGAAGTTGCATCTTATGCTTTCAAACTATTCAGCAAACTTGAAGACAACATCACAAAACAGTGGCCAATATATTCAAGTTAGTTATATCTTCTTACAGTTCTGTTTTCATTTATCAGATTTTTCTTACATTACAGTTCTGTTACAGTTCTGTTTTCATTGTTTTCATTTATCAGATTTCTTACATTACAGTTCTGTCCATTCATTTATCAGATTTCTTACATTACAGTTCTGTCCATAGGGTGGTGACAGTTAACCTATACAGTTACAATTAACCTTTTTTATACAGAGTTTATAGATCATTTTTTCTAGGATTACAAACAAATTAGTGCAGTAAGCTATCAAACATATTGCTCAGAAAGACAGCAAATCAAATAAGAGGACAAGATGCTATTAGATTTTAAGTCTGCTTAATAAAACAGGTGTTTTTAAGTTTAAAAATACTTGGGCTAGGGGAGGGACGCCATTACCTGTGCGCCCTCCCCTCCACCTGGCGGACAAGCACGTTGCAGGCACGTGGCCTCGTACGACACCACGCCAACTCAATCCGCCACCTGTTAAGGAACGTGTCAAGGGTTTAGTGTTTATTTAACGACCATGGAGGGGCTCATTTCCGCCTTTACCGCGCGATGTATGCTCCGACTGTGGGTTATTTTTAAGTCTGCTTAATAAAACAGGTGTTTTTAAGTTTAAAAATACTTGGGCTACATTAGTAATCCAGCTCGCTATTAAGCCATAGCTGCAAAACTCAAAACTTTAAAGGTGCCAATTTCAGAAATACTAGTTTAAGTTCAGTTACATTTTACAATGGTCGCGCTTAAGTGGTATACCAGGAAAAACAGATACTGAAGAAACCCGTGAACTTACATGATTACGAGAGAAAATTTCACAAATATATCAAAATATAATGAAAAGTGAGACCTCTCAGCCGAATTTTAAGTTCAGTCACATTTTACAAAGGTCGCGCTTATTTTTGCTCATGCAACAAGCACATGGAACAAACTAAATAGGATTTTAGTGAACTATCGGTGAAGTAATATGAGGAGATGCAAGCCATTTGTTTCAAAAAGCCTAAGGACAAATTAATTGAAAGAAGAGACAGAGTAACTGTAAAGGAAACAATCAAAACAGGGCACTGAATCCAAATTTCCAGTAAGCATGGTAAACACCAATAAAATACTAAGCACTGAAGCAATAATTTCAACGATTCAAATTTCCAGTAAGCATGGTAAACACCAATAAAATACTAAGCACTGAAGCAATAATTTCAACTCTTTTGAAATTATGTAAAGATAGAGAAAAAGACTCATTTAGACATTACATGAAAAACTAAAATCAAACTCACAAATTCCATATCAGTCAAGTGGGAAGCATTTCTAAGTTTTTGTAACCAGATATGCGAAGCAGAGGAAGACATGTCCCAATAATGTAAATAAAAGCACAAGTTTACCTCCATCGTAAAAATCTTGTTTTGACCTTATTTGTTGACCTTATTTGTTGCTTACCTTACAGGAAGCACTGAAGCAATAATTTCAACTCTTTTGAAATTATGTAAAGATAGAGAAAAAGACTCATTTAGACATTACATGAAAAACTAAAATCAAACTCACAAATTCCATATCAGTCAAGTGGGAAGCATTTCTAAGTTTTTGTAACCAGATATGCGAAGCAGAGGAAGACATGTCCCAATAATGTAAATAAAAGCACAAGTTTACCTCCATCGTAAAAATCTTGTTTTGACCTTATTTGTTGACCTTATTTGTTGCTTACCTTACAGGAATTGAAGGTTAGCTTACAGGAATTATTCGATCATCAGCTTCATAGGGATAATTTTTGCAGAAGTAATAAAGCATAATTTAACATATATTCTAATGTCTAAATGCATGCAATAATTTTATAGGTTGTTGCATCTATGGCAAAAGGAAGTTACTCTGCTCGTACAAGGAGAAGTGGCAGGAGAGTGACAAGGGGTGCGCAGCTGCGATGCACATCGTCCGATGATGACAGGCCAGCTGATGTCGATGCCAGCAATGCACCAGGGAACATTGTTGAAGATGACCATGTGACAGCTGCTGATGTTAACACACCATCAGCCACAGAACCACCATCAACAACAGTCCAAGGGGCAAGCTCAACTAAAAAAATCAGTGCTATAAGAGGATGGACAAAAGAACAAATGTTAGTTGCAATTGACGACATAGAGTTTAATGGATACTCAGTTCGGGCATCTGCAAAAAAACATGGTATTCCTCCCTCATCAATACATTATTGGATAAATGGACTGACTCATACAAAACGTAGAGGGCCTCTTACAGTTATGACTGAGGATGAGGAGGCCGAGGTGGTTGAGTGGTGTAAAGAGATGGCCCAACTGGGACATGGGCTAGAGTTGATACAACTCAAATCAACAGTTGCTCAAATCTGTCAAGGGAGGCCAAACCCATTCAAAGATGGGTTTCCTGGTAAATCATGGTGGTTTGGGTTTAAAAAAAGGCATCCAGAACTTGTATTGCGTACTGCTGAGGGCCTTGACAGAGACAGAGCATTAAATTTGCGCCCTGCAGTTGTGCAAAAATTCTATGACACACTTTCTAGTGCTTATGATAAACATTCTTATGGAGCAGACCATATATGGAACTGTGATGAAACAGGTTTACAGGCAGGGAGGAATTGTGGCATGCGGGTAATTGCCAAGAGAGGGAGCCGAAATGTGCCAAAGATTTTGCCCAAGAGCAGGGAGTGGATAACTATTTTATGTTGTGTTAATGCAATTGGTACTTCAATCCCAGGATTTTATCTATTCAAAGGTAAAAATCAACTGAAAAACTATATACAGAACTGCGAACCAGGTGCATGCATGGCTGCACATCCCCATGCATGGATGACTAAAGAACTGTTTCTAAGTTGGCTTTTTCACTTTGCTGCATCGGTACCAGGTGGCGTCTCGCCTAATAACAGACACCTTTTGATATTAGATGGCCATGGGAGCCACATGGCTGTACAAAAAATTGAGGAAGCAAACAATTTAGGCATCGACCTATTGACATTGCCAGCTCATACCACTCATAGACTGCAACCCCTTGATGTTAGTGTGTTTGGCCCTTTCAAGAACTATTTCAGGTCGGAGCGTGCTGCATGGATGGCAAAGAATCCAGGGGTTGAGGTGAAAAGGTTTGAGCTAGCAGAGCTTGCAAGTAAAGCTTTTAAAAGGGCTTTGACACCATCAAATATCAAGGCTGGCTTTAGGAGGACAGGAATCTGGCCACTGAACTATGATGCTCTCATGCATGATACTGGTTGTAGCCAAGCGTTTCATGTGGATGGTCAGGAAGAAGGGAATGCCCAAACAGGTGTTGAAGTGCAAGAAGTAGATGACCAAGATGATGTTGTTGCAGCTGGTAATATGATTTCCTTGTCTCAAGGACACTTATATGCTGAAGATGATGAAACTGTATGTGAAACACAATATAACAATGAACAAATTCGCAGTAACATGGAGATTGTTCCACCAACTCAAGAACATGAAATTCCTGTTGTTGATATTGTTAATGTTATTGCTGAACATGCAGTTGACAATGACCAATTGACATTGCCAAGCCAAGTAACCCCACCTTCATGGCTAGCAGAAGCAATGATCAATATGAATGCACATAGTGTCTCAGCAACCAATGAAGAAAGCATGAACATGCCCTCACAACCAGCAGAATTGAACAGTGAAATTGTTCATTTTTTTGTGGACAATATATCAATGGAAGAAGATGAAGGACATAATGAGGCATCAAATGAAGATAATGATATAGTTCAATCAGTTCCAACAGAAACTGGAAGGGAAGTACCAAGCAATGACATGCAGGTGGGAGGGGTGGAGAAGACACTTGGACAATTCCTAAAGCTACCAGTACAGAGAGTATCAATGAAAAAAAAGCAAGGTGCACCAGGTAGTCTTCGTCTGGGCCGAAGCTCACAGTTACTCACCTCAGAGGACTATATAACCCTGTTAGTTGAGTCTGAAAAAAAGAAATTTGAAATGCAAGAATTAAAACAGAAAAAGAAGGATCTAGTCAAGGAGAAGAAGGCAGCAAGGATTGTTGCCGCACAACATCGAGCAGATGAAAAGATTGAAAGAGATAAAGCAAGGCAAATTAAGGACCAACAAAAGCAAATGGCAAGACAGGAAAAGGAAAAACGAAAGGCACAACAAATGCTTGAAAAGGAACAAGGGATGATCAATATGGTTGACAATGATACAAGAATAGCTAATGAAACCAGAATTATTTCAAACTCATTGGACTCCATTGCAGATAATACACCATTATTCCAAGATCTCATAAACATTCAAGTGCCTCACTATACTACTGAGGGTTTACCCACTTGCCTTATTCCTACCAGAGTTGGTGCCAATTCTATGTATGCTCATTACACACCTCCACTTAATGCAGGGACCAGTAGTGCAAATGTGAGGTATGGGTACTCAATACCTCCATGGTTGGAAGCTGCAAATTGGAGTCAATCATATGGCAGCAATCAACCATTTCCTAATCAACCCTTGACAGGTAGGCCAACCTACTTGGCTCAAGAAGGTAACTCGGGGAGTTTTGGCACTCAAGATTCTCAGGGCCATAAAGAATAGGGGTGTCATATGTTTTTGTTTGTAACCACATTATGATGTGGATTTTGGATGGATTGTGTCTTTTTCTTGTCACAAAAACATTCTGGCTTACAACCTAGGTTGTTTTATTGCTTTGAAACACTAACAACATTATGGTGCTATGCATTCACTACATTGAAAAGCCAACAGCAGCTTGGTTGGTTGTAAAGTAGTTTTATTTGCGAGTTAAGCACAAATGATATCAGTCCACAAAAGACACTACAATGATAACTTAGATACTTATTTCCCTTTTGAAATTGTTATGTCAATTCATATTATGTCTTGGGGCATCTTTTTCCACTGCAAAGATGAACTATATTTCACAAAATAAATCACTTAATACTTCACCATTAGCTTCAAAATGATGCTCCCAACACTGATAAGTGATTTCTTATGGATATTAAACCTTAGCAAATTGATTTCTTCTTACTAAAACAAGTACACCAGATCTCGAAAAGCATATTTCAGATATCAGAAAACATATACCAGACCTTAGATAAACACTTGGAAAGTCACCAACAGAAAAACATATGACTTTATTAGTCTCTTATGGTCAATGTGCAGTGGTCTTGGGCTTATTATTATTGTCTTATGGTATTTATGCAGTCACCGTAGCAATATGCTTTAGATCTAATTATTCATTGCAGTCAACAAGTATCATAGAAAGCAGGCCACTGTAAGCAGTTTTTCAACTTTGAAAGAATAACCTAGATCTAAGTAAGCTTACCTACAAGCACATACTTCTGTAAAATATCCCAACTCTCAAACACATCCATCTTCTATTGAATACAGAAAGAAGTCAATACACAACAATAGCTCAAAACCAAAACTGAACTAAACTTAAAGCCTACACAACATATTTACTCCACAAAGATCATAAAGAGTTACAATTGGAACTATTGGACTCTTTGAAGTCATTTTCTTCATTTTTGAAGTAATTATTATTTAAATTTGTTGAAGAAAACCTGAAACACTGAGATAATAAGACACAGAGCTGCAAATAAATTCTCAACCATAAATAAGTAAATAAATCCAACAAATCTGATTTTAATATAATCAAATATGTAGTCATATATAGTTCTAAAATAATTGAGCTAAGTATTTTTCCAAGGAAACGAACAAAATGCATGTGATAGACAAAATTGAATGGCATAGGCAAACATGGGAGATAGTCTTTAGGAACCTAACCCAAACTACTGCAAGCACTATATCGGTATTCATCAGATTAGTCCCATGGAAGTGAGAAGCTAACACAATGCTTGAATAAGAGTACTCATTGTAATCAATTCAATGGGAATCAGAGCCATATGTGTGAAATAGTTATAGGTATAAATGTATTACAGCTTCTACTAATATGGAGTTTAAGCTTAGTCAATTATATATGGTACATCAATTGATCCCGTGTAAGTGATTAGACTATACGCTTCATATTCCATATCCTTACATTGAGCTTATATCAGTAATATGTAAGAGTTATGATATCACTGTAATCAAGCTATACTAATACAGGAACAAGAGCTTATCGTAATTAAGGCATGTAGATTATGTGAACACTGTCCATAAGGTTATGCATTGTGATTACTAGTAACCAATACAGAGAAACAAGCTATCATAATATATGAATAATACGTAAGCTGCTTACACCATAGGCTCTAGTATCCTTCAAGAAGCAAACCAACATTCCGAAGAAGGACAGAGACAATCTGAAGATGGTCTGAGACATTAGCTTAGAAGGACTGAGGAAGCTAGATCTTTGGAATGAAACACTAGACCTTGAATCCTTACAATACCTGCTTAGGAAGGAATCCGCATACCTTCTTATCTGTATAACTCCCTTCAAACCCTCAGAACAAGACTAGACGCAGTAGAACCCTAGAAACAGCTTAGCCACCTTAAGACAGTCTAACAAACTTCCTACAAGCAAACAACCTTACATCTCATAGAAAACATAAGGTGGAAAAACAAAAAGAAACATCCTAGAGCATGCGTTAAGGTCCCAAAATATTGTGAAAAAATAATATAAGAAAGTGAAACAATCTAGTAGTCATAAGTTAGACTACTCGTAAGCTCAACCACGCTTCAAGAAGATCCATGTAATGATAGTGTAACTTTACCCACTATTTATTACTTTATGGTTCCATATAAACATCAATTCAATTCTTGTATTGCGTTATGGCCTTGGGCAACTCCTCCAAAGTCTTTGATATTTCTGTAGACTTTATCCCTATTCAACTCCTAGTAGAGTAAATGTAAGAGAAACAATGTTAGAGCTACTTGTTGTTGGAGATACTTTCCATCTAGCGATACAAACAAAATACCACAACAATCTTTATTGGACAGAACTAGCGATAAGAATAAAATACAACAACAATCATTATTGGACAGAACTAGTGGGGTACTCAATTAACATTGTTCAAAGCTTAGGTATGATAGTGTTAACACATATAAGATGTATTCAAATTAGTAGCAGTAACCTTGTTCAAATCATGATATCAAAGAACTAGTGGTTCAATTCCAATACCTGCTTAGGAAGGAATCCGCATACCATCTTATCTGTATAACTCCCTTCAAACCCTCAGAACAAGACTAGACGCAGTAGAACCCTAGAAACAGCTTAGCCACCTTAAGACAGTCTGACAAACTTCCTACAAGCAAACAACTTAGAACACCACCGGCTTAGGAGTCTTACAATTCATGAAGTATGCCTAAATTATATGGAATGGTACAGAAGCTCGAAAGGCAGTTGAAACATTCTCTGTTCATGCTCCAATATTGAAAGGCAGCCTATAATATGGCAGGGACCTGAAGCCTCACAATCTCCTGGTGGATACGCGAAGAGGTGTAGTAAAAATAGCATATCTTGGCCTCGGAAGAGCATTTACAATTCCTATTAAGAAATATACACATGAGAATCCAAAACCCTAAACCCTTCAACAAAGCAGCTAATAAATTATACCTTCAACAAAACCAGAGGGCTACCATTATATCAGAAAACCATTATATCAGAAAAAAGCACAAGACCTTAACACCGAAAAGCTACAACATCATTTCCGTATGTTCCGAGTCTCACACTAGCTGCAAGCTTTGGAGATGGCAACCAAAACCAAGCTGCCATTAGAATCCAAAACCCTAAACCCTTCAACAAAGCAGCTAATAAATTATACATTCAACAAAACCAGAGGGCTACCATTATATCAGAAAAACCAAGCTGCCATTAGAATCCAAAACCCTAAACCCTTCAACAAAGCAGCTAATAAATTATACATTCAACAAAACCAGAGGGCTACCATTATATCAGAAAAAAGCACAAGACCTTAACACCGAAAAAAGCACAAGACCTTAACACCGAAAAGCTACAACAAAACTTCCAATAAGCGAGGTGAGGTGTTGAGAAACACACGGTGAGAGGTGTTGAAAAACACTTCAGAAAATGGCTGGTAGGATAAAAATCCTACCGGATAGAAGCCATCAGTCCAGAGCTCGCCACACATTCGGCGGACCTTCTCCAGTGCTCGCCGGACCTGCCACACCTGCAACAATTGGAAAAAATTAACAAATGAGCAAATGCAGAAGAAAAAAACCCAAAAAACCAGTCAAATACCACCGAAATTTGCAGTTACCTGTAAATTGGTACTGGCTCCTCCCCAAACAGCAAATAGCACGAATTAAACCACCGACGGTCCTGGCTGAACAGCAATTGGCGGACATGAGCTCAACAATGGCGGACCACCCTAAACCACCGATGGTCCTGGCTGAACAGCGATTGGCGGACATGAGCTCAACAATGGCGGACCACCCTAAACCACCGGCGGTCCTGGCTGAACAGCAATGGGCGGACAGGAGCTCAACAATGGCGGACCTCATGCACAGGTAATGGAGCCCTCCCGCGCCATCATCGGCGGAGGGCTTCGAACAACCACCAGACCCGAACAGAAAACCCACAGTCGGAGCATACATCGCGCGGTAAAGGCGGAAATGAGCCCCTCCATGCTCGTTTAATAAACCCTAAACCCTTGACACGTTCGGCAACAGGTGGCGGATTGAGTTGGCGTGGTGTCATACGAGGCCACGTGCCTGCAACGTGCCCGTCCGCCAGGTGGAGGGGAGGGCGCACAGGTAATGGCGTCCCTCCCCTACATATATTTTTATGGAGGAGTTATTAAATAGGTTTTTTGTTTTTTTAAGTCATAAAATTTCAAATAAAAATGTGATTTTTTGTTATTTAAAATATTTTCTTGAATATATCATAGATTTATCATCTTCAGGAAATTTAGGATACTTTGATTAAAATTAACTCTGATTAAAAGTCATTTCATTTATAAGTAAGATTATAAGTGGAGTATGCCCTAAAACTACTTCTGCTTGGCTAAGAGATCCTCTTCCTCCCACTTAAGGTGACATCCTACAAGAGTGAAAGTCTACCCCCTTAAGGACTACCAAATGGTTATTCCAAGTGGTCTGGTTTTCTTTTCCTTGAATAAGGGTCATGAGTCATCGTGCATTAGCCCATAGCAGCCAGACATGGTAGCTAGCAGCGACAAGACATGGTTGTTCTAGTGTTGGTTTGAAAACTTAGTTATGATAGGTTTTCCCACCTTTGAAAAAAAAAGCTATACCTATATTTTATTTTTATAAAATATTCCAGACTTAGAAATGTATCTTTCATTTTATAATTATTTTGTCATTAAATATATTATTGATATTGTTTTTTAAAATATTATTTAAAATGAATGATTTAAAATATAAATATATAATAGGAAGTTTATTTTTGTAAGTATTAATAAATTAAGTTGTATAGTTTAAGTAGGTTATAAGTTTTTTACTCTATTGTCATATGTTCAATTTCAATGGGTTTTAGGTTATGTACATGTGAACAATTGATATTTAGATATTATGTGGGAAAGCTCAACTAACCACTTTATCCAAGTACTATCCTTGAAATTAGGGGAAGTTCTTGGAGGGTTATCTCAAGAAATATATCCCATCGAAAAAAATATCATTAAACTCAAGAGTGTAGTGACAATCACTCCAACTTAACTCTAGTCTCCTAAGTGACATGTGACACATTTACCATAAATTCTTGATAAAAAATAAATAATAAAAGTAAAAAAAAACCTAAAATATAAAATGTAGATACAGTAGCATATAATAACAAAATAATTGAAAAAAATATCAATAAATTAACTCAGGCCAAAGAGCCTACAAATATAAAATGTACCACACTCCCATTTTAGATAAAATAACATCATGGTTGCAGAGTATTAGATGAAAATACTATGGGGTGTTTAGCTCTTCTTTCATGCATGTGATCTTCCCGATGGTAAGGCATGATGGAACCAAGCCAACCATAAAGAAAATCCATCTTACCGAAACATAACGATGCAGTGAAAACCCCATTCAGACATGTTTTCGTTCCAATTTATGTATTTTGAACCTTCTAGCAATTTGGAAGTAGGGTGGGTCTTTGTTTTCTTTACTTAATGATCAACCACCCCGTCCCTATAAAAAGCTGGTTGGGCCTATACGATTTTTATCTCACTAAAATGGATTTCATCTTTTCTCATCTGCAGCTTTGGGAATGGAATAAAGGGCCACCCTCCACTCCTAGTTTTGATCAATTATTAAATGTCATGAATAACGTATTGTTAGCGCATCCATTTTTTACTCCATTCTCTATTTTCTAGGACTCCACAAGAGGGAAAAGTGAGGAAGCTAAACTAAGACATGGCTTCTAAGCCAACGTTATAATCCTATATTAGCTTAGTCACTTTATGGAGAAATATTCTAAGGTCATAAACTCATGTTGTGTTAATTCATAAAAGCATGTAACATAAGTCTAACGTCATGACCTAACATAGCATAGTATCTAAGTTTCCAAAGTGAGTGGATGGGTACCCAAGTGAGTTTCCAATTGGTGGGAGTTTAGTTCTTTGAATCACACTTGTCAAAAAAAGTGTCCCTCTACAAGCTTTGTTTCCAATGGAAGGAGGATCATTCACGGTGAATTCTAAAGAGTGGAGTGTGAGCTCAAAAAATCATTGAGACCTTGTGTTCTAGAAAACTTTATTAATTCTGGTTGGGATTCTATTATCAATTATCTTTGGATTGCCTTAGGGAAGGATGGAGCCTTGGAGGGGAATTGGGTGGGTAGGATTGCTTAGTGTGAGAAACCTAGATGATGTTTGGAGTCTCCATTGAAAGGTGCAATTGGAGTTCCCATAGCCACAACTTTGAGATTTCATGTTTAACCTATGTTGGAGCCCTAATGGGGAAGTGGTATAGTCCAAGGAACTATAGTGCTAAGAATAAGGTATACTTCCTTGGGTTGTGTAGATTGATGGGAAGGAGAGTTTGCTAGTTGGAATTGCTACTTACATTTGGTACCTTGGTCTAAACACTTATCTATACTCTCTACAAGACCTAGTTGGCTTAGGTAGCCTTTGTCCCAGTGGACGCATAGCCTCATCTTGAGGGGGGCATGCTATTGAGAAGGTCATAAAAACATTGTCTATGGATGGGTGGAACATCTAAGGTTTGTAACTAGTTGGTGGACTTTTACAAAAGATAAGTTTTCTTTATATTGTGTTTTTATATATTGGTCATTATGTATACTTACATGTGTTAGTTTGTGTTGCTAACTTAATGAATATGTTGCATATATATATATATATATATATATATATATATATATATATATATATATATATATTACAAAGTAAATTTATGATTCTTTAATTAATTTAAATTTTATAAAAACGTTTTATGATAATAACGATTTTAAATCAAGATTTAATTGTGTGTTCAAAAAATTCTATAAAAATTATGATGGATAAAATATGAAATATATATAGATTCATTCAATTATAATATATTAAAATTTATTATTTTTACCTTATTTAAAATGGTTTATTTATTGTTTTTAGGATATATATTAATTGAGTTGAGAGAGTATGGTAGAGATGTCATAACTTAATGTAATGTAATGTCCAATATATAAAAATCAAAATTAAAATTAAATTAAATAAAAAATAATAATTTAATGTAATGTAAACATTTTAACTTGTTCAAAATAAAATAAAATAAATAAATATATAATAAAATAAAAATAAATATCTTGATATACAAACAGCTTTTAGAGTGAAAAGAGATTTGATCCCTCTCTACCCTTTTTGTGCTTGGTGTATTTAACTAACTTATATATTATGTGTGAGATTGTGTGAGTACACTTGAAGATTATAGTAACAGTGGTTACAATTGACCCCGTGTCAAGCCACTAAGAACCTAACCCTATTCAAATGTTAATTGCATCAATGTCCAAAATAAAAAATTGTTCACTTCTCATATAATTAGCTCAACCATATAAATTAAATGGTTGGAAAATGCCAATAGAGATCAATGCATAATAAGCACGAGCCTATATACAATATGAAATATGAAATATTGATAGATTCATTCAATTATTATGTGTAGAAAATCCTATAGATTCACAAGCTCATGCAATGTACTAAAGCACACGACAAGAATCTACTTCTACTTTCAACTAGCAGAAGCCAATAGATCGATGTAAACAATATGAACAAGAAGAAGATAAATCAACGACATATAACACAAGACGTATATGGGGAAAGCCACTGCTCAAAACCCCGCTATTTGTGTTGCATATATGAGAAATATGAGTGAAGATACAAAGCTTGTTCTCACTAGAACTATTCCGTACAAGTATACTCAACTCTCTCAACTCACAAGCTAGCTCTTGGCCAACACTTAGCCAATTCTGCAACTCTCCAAGCCACTAATCTCTTGCGTAATTCCTACGATGAATAGCTTGTATTTAACGGGAATTCATGCTTCCAAAACTGCACAATACAAACATGGGATCAATCTATGATTCATGCATGATATTTACACTCCAGTAAATAATACCATTGTTAGTACATTGTCCATGTACTTTAGTCTCAATTAGGTCTTTCTCTGAACTGACATGCATGAGTTTCTCATGAGGGAATCTTCAGTTAACTGGAGTAGCACTAGTGGATGCATTAGTGCACTAAGTGATTGTTAGTCCTTTATTAGTTCCAAAAATAATTTAGAACTAATTTAACTGAACTTAACTCATTAAACTAAGTGATCTAAGTTCCAACTCAATTTAAACTCATATTGGACCCCTAAAACTTAGGGAGAACAAATACATGACTACAAAAATACTTCCAACTTGAAATTCCTAAGCTAATTAAGTTAATTAAACTTAATTAACTATTTACAAGTTGCTATGAGAATAGAATTCGAATTTAATTCTCAGTTTTTAATTCAAGGACAAATTAAATTGGAATTTCTTATTGCCATTTCTGAACACTCCCTCAACAAGAAAGGGATTATCAACTACCCCGATCCTATCTCTATGAAACTCGAATTTACATCTTAACAATGCCTTTGGCAAAATGTCAACATCTTGCTCCTCTATGGGAATGTACTCTAACAACATGGTCCGCCTCAATACACAATCTCTGAGATCAGTCATGAAAAACTAGATTTTCAGACTTTGATACAACTTTGGTTATCGTAGTAAATCATATTTGGATCCATCTTTTGACTAGAAAAACCAACCAGGATCTTCCTCATCCAGATGGCCTCACATGTTGACTAACTTGCAACCATGTACTCTACCTCTACCGAACTGAGTGTAACCGATCTCTGTTTCATGTTGTACCAAGAAACTATCGTTGACCCAATACTGAAGATCCCTCCTGATGTGCTTTTCTGGTCGGATGGACTCCCTACCCAATCTACATCGATGAAGCCTTGAAGCTTCACTCCCTCTGTCCATCTGTATCATAATCCATACTGAGAAGTGCCCATGAGGTATCTCAACACATGCTTTACCGCCTTCCAATACATCTTGGTAGGCCTAACCATCGCTTGACTAAGCTGGTTAACTACATAACACATATCCGGTCATGTTTTCACCAAGTACATGAGTGAACCCACAAGCTTCCTATAAATAGTATCTTCCACTACTTCCCTTGAAGTTGCATCCTCCTTCCTCCAGTTACCTGCTAAAGGAGTCTCCATGGGTTTGCTGCTCTCCATGTAAAATCTCTTGAGTATCTCATTGGAATACTTACCCTAGACACAAACAATTCCCCATCACCCTACCATACCTCCATGCCAAGAAATTAATGCATGAGCCTCATGTCCTTCATCTCAAACTCTCTTGCAAGGTCCTCCTTGCAAGATTTTATCAGTTGATCATCACCTGTTAGTGTGAGATCATCAACATAAAGTACAATGATCAACCATCTACCTTCCACCACTATGTGGTATAGATTCACATCCAATTCACTCTTCAATCCAAACCCGATGAAGTAGTTATCTATCCTGGTGTACCAAGCATGGGATGCTTGCTTCAGCCCATACAACGCTCTCTTGAGTCGGAACACATGCGACTCACGGTCAAAGGTCTCAAAACCTTCACATTGATCTATGTACACCTCTTCCTCAATCATGCCATTAAGGAAGGTTGTCTTCACATCCATCTGATGTATCTTCCAACCCATCTATGTTGATAGTGCCAATATAGATATGATTGACGGGTACCTTGCAACAAGAGAAAAGGTCTCATCATAGTGAATCCCCTCTACCTATGAAAATCCATGGGCCACAAATCTAGCCTTATGCTTCTCCATAATACCATTTGTATCTTGCTTTACCTTGTAAAGCCAACATGAGCTCACCACTAGCTTGTCCTCCAGTCTCTGGACAACATCCCAAACACTCTTATGAACTATGGAGTCATACTCCTCCACCATGGCATCAACCCAAATCGGCTGCTACACTGCTTATTTAAAGGAAGATCTCTGTCACAACACATTCGCCCATAAGAGCCATGTATCCATTGTACCTCTTAGGTGAGATCCTTTGCCTACGCTGAGAAGTGGGTGCTCCCACATTCTCCCATGCATCATCCAACAATTTGTCAGCCTCTATGGTGCACTTTCTTCCCTCTCTAGAAGATTCTGCCTAAGGGGATGTCTCCACTCCTCGATCCTCTGCATGTGGCTGCTCCACATCAATATGAGGCTCCTCAACCTTAGGAGCTAAAAGCTCCTCATTTGCGTGTAGCTAAAGCTCCATCCCAAGGGAAACTTTCATGGTCTTCTCCTCATCGAATCTGACATCTGTGCGAACCAATTTCATCCTGCTGGTCGACAAGTACACCCGATAGTTGTGAGGTGTATTAGTGTACCCCATAAATATCCCCAACTCTGATATCGTCTCAAGCTTCATTCGTGCACCCTTGGTCACATGGAAATATGCTGAGGACCCAAAAATCCTGAAGTGACCAAGATCTGGCCTCTTACCAGAATAAACCTCCTCTGGTGTCTTCATCTCAAGTATCTGATGTGGGCTATGGTTCTGAACATAAACCGATGTGTTGCATGCTTTAGCCCAAAAGTGTAGTGGTAGGCCCTGATCATGCAACATCGCCCTCGCTTCCCCTACTATGCTTCTGTTCTTCCTCTCAGCCACCCCATTCTGCTGAGGGTTATGGGGTGTCGTCAACTCCTGTTTAATCCCTTCCGCTGCACAGAAGTTCTTAAACTTGTTTGAGACATACTCACCACCATTATCACTTCGTAGAGATTTAACCTTCTTGCTTGACTCTTTCTCCACCAATTCTTTAAAATCACAAAACTTTGTGAAAGTTTGATCCTTTTTCTGCATGAAAATATCCAACATTTACGAGAATAGTCATCAACAAATATAACATAATACCTGTGTTTGGTCGTGGATGCTGTCAAGAATGGTCCACACACATCTAAATGGACTTGGTCTAAAATAGCCTATGCTTGACTGTCTCTGTTGTGAAAGGAAGACTTGGTGTATTTCCCAAAGTACACCCCTTGCATGTATCAACTTGCTCAAGCTTACCTTTGGGAAGACCTATAGAGATCTGCTACAATATCTTCAAAGCCCCATGATACAAGTGGTTCAATCGTCTATGCTACAACTCGCCAACGTCTTGGCTCTACACCCTTTCTCTTTTGTGCTCAAAGCATCACACTCCTCTACCTATAGCTTATAAATATTCTTCACTCGAATCCCTATCTTCTTTACTTTACTTGTGGCTATGTGTCAAAGGAACGCCTTTCCTTTCGAGAATATCACATCATAGCCTCTATCCTCAAGCATGGCAATGGATACCAAGTTCTTCTTCAACCCATGCACATACATAACATTCTTCAAGGTGAATGGAGCCCCATGCTCCCTATGAAAATTAATCGTTCCCAATCTAGTAACACTATACTTCCCATCGTCACCCATCTCGATATGCATCTTGAGATATTTCTCCTCCAGGTCACTAGATAATTGTTTGTCACCAGTCATGCAAAATGAAGCTCCACTGTCTAAGTACCATACACTTCCCATCATTGATGACACCATGCATGCAATGAGGGAAAAGTCCAATTCGAATTGAGAGCCAAAGCCTCACCCACCACTCCTCCTAAGCACTTCTTCTTGGACTTATTGAGTGGACAATTTGTAGCAAAATGGCCCAGCTCATGACAATGAAAGCACTTAACTTTCGTCATGTCTTTCTTCTTACCTCCATGATAAGAATTCGATTTGGAATGGGAAGCTTTCCCTTTCCCCTTCTTCGCCTTAATCTCTAAGGCACAATTCTCTTCATCATCAATCTTTGATGAAGAGCCATCCCTGGTGTTCCTCTTGATATCCTCCTGCATCAAATCCAACCACAG
Source organism: Pinus tabuliformis (assembly GCA_031772625.1). Taxonomy (NCBI): domain Eukaryota; kingdom Viridiplantae; phylum Streptophyta; class Pinopsida; order Pinales; family Pinaceae; genus Pinus; species Pinus tabuliformis. The sequence goes on from CM062805.1 coordinate 781,348,930, forward strand.
TCGTTCCCAATCCGGCAGCTTCTCCCAACAATTAACAGAGTCGTGATAACTATGCCAACCCTTTGGGAGTCCTAGAAGAGCAAGACTCACTATATCATCTGATCTAAACTTAAATGAGAATGCAACAACTTACATATATAATCAGAAACACAGAGATGTAGCAGAAAAAACACTTCATTTCATTAATAGAAAAATATTGAACTATGCTTACAAACAGAATGGAAATAAGATAGCTCGAACGATGGTAGCTTATCTCTAAGAAGAGATGTGGTGGCTACATGCCTATGAACTATGTTACAATGAGGCTCAAGGGCCTATTTATTATTGGAAAATATGAGAAAACCCTAAACAACCAAAACCCTAACCCAGGAGATGTAACACCAAGAGTTTGTGGGCGTCGTTGGGGTTAGTTGGGTAGCCAACTTCCCGAGGTCGTAACTTGGGCATATTATCTATGTTTGGCACGTACGATACCTTGTTGGAAAGGTATCTTTGATTACTACAGGTTTTGCTATAGGCCCTTACCTATGGCTATGGGCCTGCTGTGGACCCCAAAAAACGTCGTTTGGGGCGTCAAAACTGTTCCGAAGTTCAGGACCCAAAAAACTACTAAAAATAGTAAATCCTGAAATGAACAAGGAAATAGATGAAACTGATTGGGGGGTCTAGGTGGAATAGGCGGGTGGTCACCAATATCCACATGGATCATTCCTCCCCCCTTAGGGAGAAATGGTCCCCAAGCCTCCATGGGGTGAGGAGATTTCTATTGAACCTGGTCTTTGGTGAACCACTTGCCCTGGTGAAGGAGTTGACCTGCTTTGATAACTCCTCTATTGGCGAGTGTTCTTGATATGTGTGTCCATGATCTGATCAGTTGTGGCCTGTTCCATGCAGTCCGGGTTGAGATCTATTTGTGTGAGTTGTTCTGCAATGTTAGATGTGTCCAACAATGGTGGAAAGTATGGCCGAAGGCGATCTACATTGAACACTGGGTGTAGACCAAGGAACGGTGGGATGCTAATCTCTAAGGCATTGTCGCCAACGGCCTTGGTAATGGTGTATGGCCCATATCAGAGCGGGAAAAGCTTGCGGTTGGGTGCAGTAAGGTGCTCCTTTTGCAAATGTGGCCAAACATTGTCTCCCACCTGGAACTTATGCAGCACTCGATGCTGATCATGGTGCTACTTGTACTTAGCATTGGATTTGTCCAATATATCATGGACATGTTGGCGGATGTGATGAATGCACTCAATGAAGCTGTTAGCCCTTTCATCTTCGGACTAAACGTGAGCCGAATCTACATGAGTGGCTGCAAATGGTATGGCCACATCAATGGGGCATAATGGTTGAAATCCCAGCCCTACCTAAAATGGGTTGTGGCCTGTTGAGCTGTGGAGAGCTCTATTGTAGATGTGTTGGACATAGGGGATACTTTCATCCCACATGTGTGGATGCTTCGAGTTGTACATGTGCAGAATGTGTACGATCATCCTGTTGACAACCTCTGTTTGGCCATCAGTTTGGGGATGCAAATCTATGGACTTAGTAAGTTTTGTACCATTGACCAGAGATTGGACCAAAATGCAATCAGGAATCTACTGTCCCAATCTGAGACAATGGATTGTGGGATCCCAAAGTGTACCCATACTCGCTCAAAGACAAACTTAACAGTGGCATCTGTTGTGATACTCTTCTTGTAGGCCGGCATGATGGCCATCTTAGAGAATCTGTCGATGACCATGGAAATGGAATCGTTGTTGTGCTTAGTGGAAGGAAGGCTCGACATGTAATCCATGGAGATAGATTACCAAGGTTGGCTAGCAGTAGGTAGAGGAGTATACATGCCTTGCTTCTTGATGGTTGGTTTGGCAATGGCGCAGGTCATGTAGGATCTAATGTACTTCCCAACATCCTGATGAAGTTTCGGCCAATAAAAATACTTTTGCAATACCACCACTATTTTCTCTACTCTGAAATGTCCAGTGACCCGACTATATTTTGCCTCCCAAATCATCTTGGCACGCTCACTTGAAGGAACATAGATGTGTACCAGGTGGCATAACAGTGCATCTTGAAGGTGAAAATTTTGAACTTGCTTCCCTTTCATGAGTTTCTGGTATATGCTGCCAAATTCTACATTGCTCTTGTAAAGATGCGGCCACCCCGATGTCTCGTTCCCATAGGAGTCGAGCACAGTGATCAGTGCCATGACCGGTGGCCGGCTAAGGCAATTAGCAACATTATTGGTGTTTCCCTTCTTATACTTAATGCTCAAATGGAATTGTTTAAAATAGGTGGATCATTTCTAATGGCGACCATTTTGCAACTTCCCTTGTGTCTGTATGAACTGTAGAGGTCGGTGGTCTGTGTGGATGGCTGTTTCCTTTCCCATAATGTAATTTTTCCTTTGATGATAGGCCTACACAATGGAATACATTTCTTTGTCGTAAGTGGGGTACTTTTAGACTATGTCTGAAAGTGTCTCATTGTGGTAAGTCATTAGATGCCCATGCTGAGTAAGAACCGCACCAATAGCATAGTCGGAGGCATCTGTCTCAATATCAAATGGTTGTTGCAGGTCTAGTAATGTGAGCATTGGTGCATAACAAAGGAGATTCTTCAACTCAGAGAACACTTGTTGTTGGGTTTTCGATCAAAAAAAACTTTGGTGTCACTCCGCCCTTGGTGACTTGACTTAAAGGCCAAGTGATATGATAGAACCCCAACATGAACCTATGGTAGAAATTAGCAAGACCCAGAAAGCTACGGAGCTCTGTTAGAGTGGTTGGGGCTAGCCAATCCCGAATGACTTGTATCTTGGATGGGTCCACATGTACACCCTGCTCATCAATTATGTACCCTAGATATTGAACTTGGGTCAGGCCAAAGGTGCATTTCTCCAAGTTAGCACACAACTTGTGTTGGCGCAGGGTTTGAAGGACCTATCGAATATGATGGAGGTGCTCTTCCCAACTTTGGTTGAAGATCAATATGTCATCTAAATACACCACCACGAATGCATTGGTGAAGGGTCGCAAGATGTCATCCATCAATCTCATGAAGGTTGCAGGGGCATTCATCAATCCGAACGACATGACCAACAATTCGAAAAGGCCCTCCTTAGATTTGAAGGAAATATTCCACACATCAGAGGGTTTGATATGAACCTAGTGATAACCTAACTACAAGTCAATCTTGCTGAAATACTTGGCCTCCTTGAGCTGGTCCAGAAGGTCATCAATCCGCGGGATCGGTTACCCATTCCGAACAATGATCTTGTTCAGCACCTGATAGTTAATACAGAGCCTCCAGGTCCCATCCTTCTTATGTATGAATACAATCGGGTTCCCACAAGGTGATGAGCTTGGCCTGATGCACCCTTTCTGAAATAGTTCCTGAATCTGCCTCTTGATCTCATCGTTCTCAAGAACAGAGCATCGATAGACCTGTTCATTGGGTAGCAAAGTGCCTGAGGTCAGATCGATGGAGTTCTTGACTTGACAATGCATAGGTACCCATGTGGGTGAGGCCAAAATATCCCTGTACTCCTCCACGACCTTGTCAATCTGTTTTTGTTGTGCAGAGGAGCCTTGCCTGGAAACCGTGGCCACAACCTTCTTCTTTCCCTAGGGGAAAATCATAAGGAAAAAAAAATTCCTGACATGAGAAATGATATTACTGCATTGCTTTGCAGTGATCAAAGAGATGGTGGTAGGCGGGGCTACCTCTGGTATCCTATAAAACTTATTAGCCAAAGTAATAATCACAGAGCGAGGTCTAGACCCATGTATAGCATGTCACTTCCACAAGTATGGTTGTCCTAACAATGCATCACAAACTTCAAGAGGAACAACGTCACACAATACCTCATCTGTTAAGGGCTTGATGCTGTAGGGAAGGCGACACTGTTGGATGGCATGAAGATCTCGTCCTTGGTGAAGCCACCCAATGGTGTATGGTTGTGGATGTGCTATAGTATTTAGGCCCAGCTGCTTAACGACCTCTGCTGAAATGAGGTTCTTTTGGCTCCAGTTGTCAACAATGAACTGCAGCAGATAACCCTTCACCCACATCTGTGAGTGGAAGAGGCGTTCCCCCTCCTCTGGATCTTCAGGCTCAATCTTTTGGATCTTGGTGGTGGCGACGTTGGTACTGGGATCTGCATCAATGGTTTGCTTCCCTTTCATAGTTCCCTTATCGGGTTTTGAATTAGAGTTGAAACCTATGTCTAATTTGGAAGCCTTCAGCTTAGCCACCAATGATTGCTTGGCCCAACACTCACTTGTATTGCGAGTGGAGCTCTTATGGAACTCGCACCATTTTCCTGTGTCCTTCTTCGTCTTTGGGGTGTTGTTCTTTGCTTGCGGCTTCGGCAGCTGTCCTAGGTAGCACCACCTTGGCTTGGTCCTTTTTTCTGTGGTCAAGGGGTGCCTTTTCCTTGCTTTGGATTCACAAATCTAAAGTCCTGCTTCTTCTGTTTAAACTTCTGCTCAATCTTGACAGCATATCAATATGCCATACCGAGTGAGGAAATGTTCAGGAACTCCATCTTGTCCTGCATATACTTGTGTAGACAACCGTGGTATTTGAACACTAAATACCACTCAGTATCCTTGATACCTAGCTTTGTATGAAGGGAATGGAAATTATTTGTGAACTTTGGCACATCTTGGTCCCTTCCGTGCCGTAGCGTGGTCCACTTTATGTATTTGTATTGATAGCTTCCAACATGGTAATATTGTTCCTTGATGGCGTCTGAGAAAGAATTCCAAGTCGGTGCGGTTGAAAACAATGAGGGTTCACTCTCATCCTTTTGTTCATAGTAGGTTTCCCACCAATCCTTGATGTGTGGGGTGGCTTTAAGAAGTACAAAAGTAATATTTTCCTGATTAGAAAAGTCATGAACTAAAAAATATCCTTCCAAAATATTTAACCATTTATCTATGATGTCTGCATCTATCAAGCCTTTGAATATGGGAATATCAAAGTTAACTTGTACCTTAAAAGGAGTGGCGCCTCCAGAGTGGCTGCTAGATGAAGATGCATCGCTTGTGGGTAGTCATCGAAGGATTTGGGAAAAGTTATCCATCATCGCATCCCTCTGTCGCTCGAGGGCTTCCTCAAGCAACATTTTGAAAGGATCTCCTGCCCCCTCATCTTTTTTTTCTTCCTCCATGGGAGGTTGTTGGGTTTTGCAAGGCTGATCTTGCAATGGTTCAACCAAATCAAGCCATAACTCTTTATACCCTGACCTCGTTGGGGACATGCAAAGAAAAATAGAGAAAGAGCAGACCGCTTTGATACCACTGATCTGAACTTAAACAAGAACACAACAACTTACATATATAATCATAAACACAAATATGCAGCAGAAAAACACTTCATTTCATTAATAGAAAAATATTGAACTATGCTTACAAACAGAATGGAAATAAGATAACTCGGGCGATGGTAGCTTATCTCTGAGAAGAGATGTGGTGGCTACATGCCTCTGAACTATGTTACAATGAGGCTTAAGGCCTATTTATTATTGGAAAACATGAGAAAACCTAAACAACCAAAACCCTAATCCCAGGAGATGTAACACCAAGAGTTTGTGGGCCCCATTGGGGTTAGTCGGGCAACCAACTTCTCGGAGTCGTAACTTGGTCATATTATCTTCATTTGGTGCGTACGATACCTTGTTGGAAATGTCTCTTTGAGTACTATAGGTTTCATTGTAGGTCCATGCCTATGGCTATGGGCCTGCTGCAGACCCCCAAAAAATGTCGTTTAGGGGGTCAAAACTGCTCCAGGAGTTCTGGACTCAAAAAATTGCTAAAAATAGTAAATGTTGAAATGAAAAAAGAAACAAATGAAACTGACTGGGGGGTGTAGGTGGAATAGGCATGTGGCCACCAATATCCACGTGGATCATCATCCTCAGTAACCGTGATTCCAACACTTCCAAGTTCATCATGACATTGATTGAACTTGGCCAAGTATTTTGGAATCGTTTCGCTTTTCTCCTTTTTGATTTTTTGAAGTTTGTCCTTCAGTGCCAATTTCCTTTGGTCATTTTTGTTTTGATACAAGTCCGTCAATGTTTTCCACATAGCATACAGAGTTTCCTTGCCATGGAGACTCGAGACAATGTGATCTCGAACTCCCTCAAGGATTATCCGCCTCGCCTTCACCACACACTTCTTCCATTTGGCCAAATTCTGTGCATCCGATGCTGTTGGCTTAGGAATTTCTTGATCAACGAATTCCTTAAAGCCATTATCCTCTAGCACAACCTCCATTCTGTCCCTCCAGGCTATAAAATTCGAGCTACATTCTAAGGCATACTCGAGTTGCAAACCGTAGAACGTCATCTACCGATCCTGAAATATGTATTGCAAATTCGAATTTCACTTGTAACCCAAAACTCAAAACTTCGAAGTCTCCTCTAGTATACTGTTCTCAGCTCTGACACCTTGTAGAAAATCCTGTAGATTCACAAGCTCATGCAATGTACTAAAGCACATGACAAGAATCTACTTCTACTTTCAACCAACGGAATTTAATAGATCAATGAAAACAATATGAACAAGAAGAAGATAAATCAACGACACATAACATAAGATGTATCTCGGGAAAGCCACTGCTCAAAACCCCGCTATTTGTATTGCATATATCAGAAATTGAGTGAAGATACAAAGCTTGTTCTTACTAGAACAATTCCGCACAAGTATGCTCAACTTTCTCAGCTCACAAGCTAACCCTTGGCCAACACTTAGCCAATTATGCAGCTCTCCAAGCCCCTAATCTCTTGTGTAATTCCTAGGATGAATAACTTGTATTTAAATGGAATTCATGCTTCCAAAACTGCGCAATCGAAACATAGAATCAATCTTTGATGCATGCATGATATTTACACTCCAGTAAATAATACCATTGATAGTACACTGTCCATGCACTCTAGTCTCAACTAGGTCTTTCTTTGAACTGAAATGCATGAGTTTTTCATGAGGAAATCTTCAGTTAATTAGAGTAGCACTAGTGGGCATTAGTGCACCAAGTGACTGTTAGTCCTATATTAGTTCCAAAAACAATTTAGAACTAATTTAACTAAACTTAACTCAATAAACTGAGTGATCTAATTTACAACTCAATTTAAACTCATAGTGGACCCCTAAAACTTAGGGAGAACGTATACATGACTACAAGAAGACTTCCAACTCGAACTTTCTACGCTAATTAAGTTAATTAAACTTAATTAACTATTTAAAAGTTACTATGAGAATAAAATTCGATTTTAATTCTTAGTGTAATTCAACGACAAATTAAACTTAAATTTCTTGTTGCCATTTCTCAACATTATGGTGGATAAAATTTGAAATATATATAGATTCATTCAATTATTATATCTTAAAAATGATTCATTTTAATGTTATTTAAAAGGGTTTATTTATTTCTTTTAGGATATATATTAATTGAGTTGAGAGACCCTCTCCAACTCAACTGAGTATGGTAGAGATGTTGTAACTTAATGTAATGTAATGTCCAATATATAAAAATTAAAATTAAAATTAAATTAAATAAAAAAATTAATTTAATGTAATGTAAACATTTTAACTTGTTCAAAATAAAATAAAATAAATAAAAACAAAAATAACTCTATAAAAATAAAATAAAATAGAAATAAATATCTTGATATGCAAACCACTTTTAGAGTGAAAATACATTTGATCCCTCTCTACTCTTTTTGTGCTTGGTGTATTTAACTAACTTATATATTATGTGTAAGATTGTGTGAGTAAGCTTGAAGATTATAGTAACATACGTTACAATTGACCCTGTGTCAAGCCACTAAAAGCCTAAGCCTACTTAAATGTTAATTGTATCAATGTCCAAAAATAAAAAATAGTTCACTTCTCATATAATTAGCTCAAACATACAAATCCCGTGTCAAGCCACTAAAAACCTAAGCCTACTTAAATGTTAATTGTATCAATGTCCAAAAATAAAAAATAGTTCACTTCTGATATAATTAGCTCAAACATACAAATCAAATGGTTGGAAGATGGAAATAGAAATCAATGCATAATAAATACGAGCCTAGATAAATATGAAATATTGATAGATTCATTCAATTATTATGATGGATAAAATATGAAATATATATAGATTCATTCAATTATTATATATTAAAAATTATGGTAGAGATGTTGTAACCTAATGTAATGTAATGTTCAATACATAAAAATAAAAATAAAAATTAAATTAAATAAAAAAAATAAATTAATTTAATGTAAACATTTAAACTTGTTTAAAATAAAATAAAATAAATAATTTTAAAAATAACTCTATAAAAATAAAATAAAATAAAAATAAATATCTTGATATGCAAACCACTTTTAGAGTGAAAAGAAATTTAATCCCTCTCTACTGTCTTTGTGATTGGCGTATTTAACTAACTTATATATTATGTCTGAGGTCATGTGAGTATGCTTGAAGATTATAGTAACATTCGTTACAATTGACCTCGTGTCAAGCCACTAAGACACTGACCCCACTCAAATGTTAATTGTATCAATGTCCAAAAATAAAAAAATAGTTCACTTTTCATATAATTAGCTCAACCATATAAATTAAATGGTTGGAAAATGCCAATAGAGATCAATGCATAATAAACACGAGCCTAGATACAATATGAAATATGAAATATTGATAGATTCATTCAATTATTATGATGGATAAAATATGAGATATATATAAATTCATTCAATTATTATATATTAAAAATTATTCATTTTTATGTTATTTAAAATGGTTTATTTATTGCTTTTAGGATATATATTAATTGAGTTGAGAGACCTCTCTATCTCAGTATGGTAGAGATGTTGTTACCTAATGTAATGTAATGTAATGTCCAATATATAAAAGTAGAATTAAAATTAAATTAAATAAAAAATAATTCTAATGTAATGTAAACATTTTAACTTGTTCAAAATAAAATAAAATAAATAAAATAAAAATAACTCTATAAAAATAAAATAAAATAAAAATAAATATCTTGATATGCAAACCACTTTTAGAGTGAAAAGAGATTTGATCCCTTTCTACCCTCTTTGTGCTTGGTATATTTAACTAACTTATATATTATGTGTGAGATTGCGTGAGTATGCTTGAATATTATAGTAATAGTGGTTACAATTGACCCCGTGTCAAGCCACTAAGAACCTAACCCTACTCAAATGTTAATTGTATCAATGTCCAAAAATAAAAAATAGTTCACTTCTCATATAATTATCTCAACCATATAAATTAAATGGTTGGAAAATGCCAATAGAGATCAATGCATATTAAACACGAGCCTAGATACATCTTAATTCCGAATCTATCAAGCATCAATGAATTATAAACACGATCTTAGATACATCTTAATTCCAGATTTATCAAGCATCGAGAGAGATCAAATCTTTGAAGGTGCAAACCTTTTTGTGAGTGTAAAACTTGAGGAAAGGTTTTCTCTAAGTTAAGATAGAGCTAGGTTGATTATATATAATTTTTTTGTAAGCTTGGTAGGACTCTTCTATTTTCAAGTTTACATGTCCATTATTCACCCCGCTACAGGGGGGGTAGCACAAGATTCGAACCTAAGATCTCCAGTTTGATGAGACTTCATTCCACGGCCATTGTCACTTGAGCTACCCCCCCCACACACACATACTTTTAAAATAAAGTTATAATTTAATTAATTTATCGGATTTTTTTTTTTAGCAACTCGAGAATAATGATGAAGTGTTTTGATTGCACTGACGTTATATGGGAGAGATGTTGAAATGTCTTATTATGTTATGATGTTTACATAACATAACAAGATATTTCAACATCTCTTCCATATAGTGTTTCTCTGTGCAATCAAAACACTTCATCATTATTTTCAAATTGCTAAAATAAAAAAATAAAAATAAAAATAATAAAAAATCACATTAACTAATTAAATAAAAATAATAAAAAACCACATTAACTAACTATTATTATTAAAAAAATCCTAAAAATTAACAAAATTATAACTTTATTTAATGATAATAATAATAATAATAATCATAACTCATTACTTTTTATTATTGGTAAATGTCTCCTAATTTATAAGTTGATATTTATTATGGGTAAATGTCTCCTAATTTATGAGTTGATATTTATTATTGATTGATATTGCAATTTGATTCATCATTTAAAGTCCTCAATTCTCACTATATCCTATACCTATACCTATATCTATTTTCTTAAAGGACATGGATATATAATTTTATATTTATAAAATATTTTATTGTTAAAGGAGATGGATATATAATTTTATATTTATAAAATATTTAAAATTTAAAAGTATATATTTTATAATTATTTTGTTATCAAATATATTATTGATCTTGTTTTTTAAATATTATTTAAAGTGATTTTTTTAAATATTAATAAATTAAGTTGTATAGTTTAAGTAGGTTTAATGGTTATGAATATGAGTTTTCTCCTCTAATGTCATATGTTCAATTCCATTGGGAGTTATGGCATATACACGTGAGCAAGTTATGTTTGCACATTATGTCGGTTTACCCATGTACCATTCTTGAAATCAAGGGAAGTGATTGGAGGGTTTCCCCAAGATGTATATCCCATCAAAAAAATTATACTAATAAATTAGCTTAAGGTTGGAGAGTCAAACAATGTATATCTAGTATTGGAAGGTGTTTTCCAACCAATATAAGGTGTCGCTCAAGTTCAAAACTTAGTTTACCCACCTAGCGTGCTTGTGTGTGATTACATTAGGCTTAAGAGTATAGTGGCAGTGGCTCTAAATCGAGCCCAGGTTTTGTTGGTGACATAAGAGAGGACTACCGACTCTCCTGATTAAAAACAATACTTGAGGTTGGAGAGCCTAACAATATAAAATGTACATACACTCACATATTTAAAAAATAATCGATATATATATATATATATATATATATATATATATATATATATATATATATATATATAAACTTAAGACCAAAAAGCATAGCAATATAAATGTACACACACTCCCATATATTGATAAAATAGCATCATGGTTGCAAACCATTAGATGGAGATAATATGGGGTGCTACTTGACCTTACTTGAGCTAGCTCTTCTTTTATGCATGTGATCCTCCCGATGGTAAGACATGGTGGACCTAAGCCAACGAACAAGAAAATCCATGTGACCAAAACTTTAGCGGTGTAGTGAAAACCCCATTGAGATATTGTCATTCCAATTGATGCATTTTGAACCTTCTAGCAGTTTGGATGTTGAGTTGGTATTTCTTTTCCTTATTGAAGGTCCTATATGAGTTTGATCTCACTAAATGGAATTGATCTTTTCCCATTTGCAGTTTTGGGAATGGAATAAAGGGCCTCCCTCCACTCCTATTTTGATCGATCACTAAATGCCATTAAGAATGTATCGTTAGAGCATCCATTTTTTACTCCATTCCCTATCTTTCTAAGGCTCCACATGAGGGAAAAGTGAGGAAGCTAAACTAGGACATGGCTCCTAAGCCAAAGTTATAACAGTATATTATCCTAGTCACTTTATCTGGAAACTTCTAAGGTCATAAAGTCATGTTGTGTTACCTAATTCATAAAAGCCTGTAACATAAGTCTAAAGTCATGACTTAACATAGTATCTACGTTTCCAAAGTGAGTGGATGGGTACCCAAGCGAGTTTCCAAGTGGTGGGAGTTTAGTTCTTTGAATCACACTTGTCAAAAAGGTGGCATCCATCTACAAGCTTTGTTTCCAATGGAAGGAGGATCAATCCTAGTGAATTGTAAATACTAGAGTGGGGTGTGAGCCCAAATATTCATTGAGACCTTGTGTTCTGGAAAACCTTATTAATTCTAGTTGGGATTCTATTACCAATTCTCTTTGGATTGCCTTAGGGAAAGATGGACCCCTAGAGGGGGAATTGGGTGGGTAGGATTTCTTAGTGTGAGAAACCTAGATTATGCTTGGCATGTTCGTTGAAAGGTTCATTTGGAATTCCCCAAGGCACAACCGTGAGACTTCCTAATCAACTTGTGTTGGATCCCCAATGGGGAAGTGAGATAGTTCATGGAACTACAGTGCAAAGAAGAGGGTATACTTCCTTGGGTTGTGCAAGTTGATGGGAATGAGAGCTTGCTAGTTGGATGGCTACTAACATTTGGTGCCTTGGTATAAACACTTATCTATATTATCTTAAAGACCTAGTTGGCTTAGGTAACCTTTGTCTTGGTGGAGTCATAGCCTCATCTTGAGGGGGGCCTACTATCGAGATAGTTAGAACAACATGATCTATGTATGGGTAGAACATCTGAGGTTTGTAGCAAGTTGGTGGACTTTTACAAAAGAAAATTTTTTTTTTATATTATGTTTTATATGTTGTTAATTATGTATACTTACATGTGTTCATTAGTGTTGTTAACTTAATGAATATGTTGCATCTTATTTTCTATATGTATAAGTCATTATGCATGGTATTGCATGTTACAAAAGACAAATTTTATTTATATTATGTTTTATATGTTGTTAATTATGTATAATTACATGTGTTCATTAGGGTTGTTAACTTAATGAATATGTTGCATCTTATTTTCTATATGTATAAGTCATTATGCATGGTATTGCATGTTATTAGTTCATCATATATGTATTATTTGTAGGGAATAATTATTGTAATGTATTAGAGCTCTTAATTATGAGAATATGAGTTAAAGTTAGCAAAAATTCAAAGTACAACATGTATAGAATTGGGTTGGTAGTAAGATGACACAAATAAAAGTATAATTATGATATAAAATGGTATTAGAATGATTAGCTCAAACACTAGATTTGTATTAGGCCAAATACCCGAGATTGTAGACATAATTTTCAAAGCATACACAATTTTTTTTCTTGGATCCTAATTTGAAAAATTCTTGAAACATTTACAAAATTAAATTTTAGAGTTAAAATTTCCAAAAATTACACTTAAATTAATTACAAATTTAAAAATAATCATATTTTAGAATTATAAAATTAACCATAAAAATTATAAATAAATTTACAAAATTTATATATATATATAAAACCATGACCATCTCAACAACTTTTTAAAAATCAAAATTTAACCATGATAAAAGATATATTACCAAACCATTTAAAACTGCTATAATTAAACTTATTTTAATTATATCAGCTTATGTATTTAGTATAATTGCAGAATGCCACTTACACGTAGTAAGTATGACTCTGATTTATGTAAGTCATAAAATGTTTATTAATTTTGAATATTTATGTTTATATTATAGTTTATCTGCGTTATAAAAATATTTATTAATTAAAAGAGAAGTTATTATGTTTATGAATTATATAAGTATTTTAATACAAAGTAAAATTATGATTTTTTAAATTAATTTAAATTTATAGATTTTGAAGTTTTTGCGATCTGTATTTTGTGTGGTGATATTTTCTGGATTCATGGTATTCATGTTTTTTGTAATCAATGTTTCAAACCAATCTCCGTGCTTCATTATCAGGATTTGATGAGTGAATAAGTCAGAGATTAACGAAGTAATAAATAGAGCCAATAAATTTGATAATGCTATGAAAGTGATTTAGTTTAATTAATTGATTTTATTATTGTTACTATTATTATTTTATTGATGATTTTTAGACTTTTTGATAATTGTATTTTTTAATTGTTGATTAAATGATTAAAGTTATTTTTTTTAATTTTTTAATTTTATTATTATTATTATTATATATTTATTTATTTATTTTATTTTATTTTAGGACGAAAAAGCATGATGTATTTATATAAGAAATATAAACAGGCATGAAAGTACATTCATTTGAAGTATCATCTGACTCATATAGCCCATATAGTGCTATTCCCTCCACAGAAAATAAAATATAGATCATATAGGTCTGACACATTAAGTCATGGAGGGATAAAACCAAAAAAGGCAATATAATGCCATGAAAACGCAGAAAATTAAGCTAATAGCCATCATCAAAACTCATTAAGAGGCAGAGGAGAGACACTGAAGGATAATCCTGCAGCCACAAAAACAAAACGAAGAGACAGCATCATATGTAGATAAAACCGATAGATTGAAGTCCAGAATGAGAAACCAAAGAGATCAGAGGGACCAAAAGCAAACTAGAAGTCTGGAGGATAAAATTCCTGAATGGAAAGGAATTTCTCCCCATCAGCCACCTGCAAAGACCAGAGACCTGGAGCCACCTGAAGACCCTTTTTAGATAGAACATCTGCTTGCTGGTTGAGTGCCCTGTTGATATGATGAATAGAACCACCCGCCAATCTATTCCACAGAAACCTTATCCTGTCTAACCACCCAACAAGCTGAGGCTTGAGAATTTTATTTTTCCCAAGGACATAATCCACCATAACTCTAGAGTCTCCAAAGATTGAGACATTCTGTAAATTAAGAAAGAGACAGAAACTTAGAAGGCCAGCTAGGGCCATAGCCTCAGCTTTACTGTTGGAACCCCTTCCCCCATTCCAGTGAATAAGAAAATGACTGTTTTCATTTGCAAAGATGTGCACCCCACAGCCGCAAATTTTGTCCTGTTCAGCTCCATCGAAAAAGGCTCTTGGCATAAGAGAAAGCTCCCGAGGGGGCTCGATGCATACCTGTTTCATTTGCTTAGGAGGCTTCTGCGGGATCGATTCATAAAGAAGAGTGATGTTGGAGAAAATATCTAGAAAAGGGACTGATTTTCCGTTGAAAATGTAACTATTGCGCCATTTCCATATGAACCAAAAGGTGATAATGAAAACCGTTCTCCAAGACTCCTTTTGCATACTGCACCATAGAAACGCTTCGCTAATAGACACATGGAGCATATGCTGTATCCCATAGAAATCCGCCAGGGACTTCCATAGCTGCTGAGATATATTGCAGTTAAGAAAAAGGTGGAAATTATTTTCCTCTGCTGACTTGCAGATGGGGCAAATGCCAGGACCCTGCCATCCTCGCTTCCTTAAATTTTCCCAAGAGAGATTTCTATTGTGAAAAGACAACCATGAAAATAAAATCATTTTGGATGGGCACCCGGATTTCCAAAAGATGAGAGGAAAGGAAGGGCTGAGAGGAGCTTTCCTTAAACCACACAGATTCTGGTATATGTCTTTAACTCGAATAAAGTTTATCCCTTTTGAGTTCCTCCATATAAGACTGTCATAATGCGCCGAGCGAAAAATCCCACAGTTTCTGAGACGTGTTCTGATAAGTTCCCATTGCCGAGCGAGATCACCTTGTAAGCCCAAACATCTTGCTTCCTTCCAGATAGGAATCAGACCCTGCCAACCTGCAATTAAGCTGTCCCAATAGAAAAATCCTTTTCTGTGGAGGAAAGACAATAATGATTCAGGAACGTCGATAACCTCAGCACCACTCAGAAAATGGTCTTTCCCAATAAGAATCTTTTTGCCAGAATGGAACCGCCAGACTAAGTTCTCCAGGAAATAACTTTCAATCTTGCGAAGGCTTAACCATATTGAAGATCCAAACGGAGAGCCGATCCTTCCTTTCCTGAACCAGAAAGATATGTCTTTCTTACGCATATATTTCTTTTGAATTATGTTGCTCCATGGCCCTTCTTCATAAATCCCTCTCCACAGGGTCCTACATAACAGAGCCTTCCCGAAAGTCCTCAAATCTAAGAGGCCCCATCCTCCCATGTTCTTCGGCAGAGAAATATTTGATAATTTTGAAAGGTGATATTTCCTTTTTCCTACTTGACCACCCCAGATAAAGTTAGCAGTAAGCTTATTCATTGACTGGATAATGCTCGCTGGAAGGAAAAATAAATGAGACCAGTAAACTGCTAGCTAATTTAGGACAGATTGAGCCAAGATCACCCTTCCTGCCAGCGAGAGGCATCTATACTCCCATACAGATATCCTCTTATAATATCTATCTGTAATCCACTGCCAGTCCACCTTTGAATATCCATTTGCTCTTAACTGGTAGCCCAAGTATTTAATTCCATGACTGATAGATTGCGCCTCAATGCCAAAGAGAGCCGATAACCATTCAACCTCCTCCTGGCAAATATCATTGTGATAGATGATTGATTTTGTATTGTTTATCTGTAAACCTCTTGCTTTCTGAAAATTGAAAAGGATTTCAAAAAAACATAACCAAGTGTATCTACATAGTATTCCAAACATTATAATATCATCAAAAAATAAATTATGAGAGATCGAGATGTTCCTGCAGATTTTTAGCGGCTGACACCTGTTTTCTATGACTGCCTTGTTGATATGTAAGCTGAGGGAATTCATGGCCAGAATGAATAAGAGCGGAGAAAGAGGACAGCCTTGACGAAGACCTCTGGAAGCAGAGAAAAAGGGAGATGGGATTCCATTAATGATGACCGCATACTGTACCTTCTCCACGCAGGCCATGATCCAATTTATCATGCTTGCTCTTAAGCCAACCTTTGCAAGTAAACATCGAATGAATCCCCATTCAAGGCAGTCATATGCCTTACGAAGGTCAATCTTTAGAATGATTGCGTCCCTTTTTTTGGAATGCAAGGAAAAAAGACCTTCCTGTGCAATAGCAACCGCATCCAAGATGTTTCTTCCTTGCAAAAAGGCATGCTGGTCTTTTGATAAGAAATTAGACAGAGTTGCTTTTATTCTTTCTGCAACAATCTTTGAGATAATTTTGTAAGAGATATTGCACAATGAGATCGGTCGAAAGTCCCCAAAAGTCTCTGCCTTTCCTTTCTTTGGAATAAGTGCAATATTTGTGGAGGACGTCTTCTGATTGATACTGCCTGCTATCCTGGTAGCTTCTACCATCTTTAATAGATCAACTTTGATGATGTCGAAAAAGTGAATGAAGAACTCTATAGTCCAGCCATCCGGCCCTGGACACTTGTCTCTCTTGAAGGACTTCATTGATTTTAGCAACTCCTCCTCAGTTACTGGCTGGAAGATTTGATCATTTGTGTCCTCATCAAACATCTGAGGAAACACTTCAATGCCCCACATAATATCCTGAAAGCTACATACTTCAGATCTTTTATACTGATTTGCGAAAAAACTCACCGCCTCATTTGTTATTTCCTGTTGAGAGTATAGAAAACCTCCTCTTCCATCACTAATTTTCCATATGGAGTTCTTCTCCCTCCTGGAGTTTGCGAAATTATGGAAAAATTTTGTATTCTTGTCTCCTGCTTTTAGCCATATCGCCCTGCTTTTCAACCTCCAGAAAGATTCCTCCTGTTCTAAAATTTTAATTTTCTTCTTCTGAAGCTGCTTAATGTGACACCTCTCTTTGAAGGATAGGCGATGAACAGACATGGCTTCCGAAGCTCTGTCCAATTCTTTTTGAATTTTGTTAAGATCATTTTTATTGGACTGCCTTTTCTTAAATTGCCAGTCTTTTACCACCTTTCGCATATGTTCCATTTTATCTCTAAAAGTCATCAAAAGCGGAAAGGGACTAGAGGACACCATCTCGCTCCATGCTTTCTTTATATGGTCATTGAAAGCTGGATCTTCCAGGGCTGTTCTGTTGAATTTGAAACAATATCCTTTTCTAAAGCCTTTTTCCTTCCAGCCTAATAAGATCGGTCTATGATCCGAAATGAAGACATTCTCGATCGTTGAGAAAGGCATGCCCATCTTGTCAATCAAACTGGCGTGAAGAATAAATCTGTCAAGTCTCTTTGCTATGTAGGCATTTTCAATTCTTCCATTTTCCCACGTCGGGTGCATTTGGGGAGGGAGGATGTCAATATAATTCCTCGCAGCAGCAGTTCATTTTTGATTTTTTCAGCAAGGGGGTCCTTCTTCTTGTTGATGCCCCATATTTCCTCCATATTAAGAGTGACGTTTAGATCCCCTGCGATCAATAAATACTCAACATCAAAAATTTCAGAGGCAAAAAGTTTCTCCCAAAATTGTAGTCTATTCCTGTAGGGAGCATATACATTCAAGATGTTAATTGGGAAGTTGAGTCCCCTCATATGCGCCGAGATCAAAATTCCCGCCAAACAGCTATAAGTTTTTGCCTTGATCTAGTTCGGATCCCACAAGACTGCTAACCCCCCCAAAAGACCGTTGGCTTCCACAACAGATATATGCCAGGAAGGAAACATCTTCCTAAAGTATGAGATTGCTACAGAAGAGGCGTGCATAGTTTCCTGGATGAGAATAATTTTGGGGCTTGCAGAGCGAAAAAAATCCTTTAATGCCAAAAATATTTGGTCTACCCCCAGCCCCCTTATGTTCATGGATATGATGAAATTCATTTTGGGATCTTTTCGGCCATGCTTGCTCTAAGGGGCCATTCTTCAGTCATGTCTATGATAGGAACGTCTATAAGGGACAAATTGCGGGCTCCTCTGCCTGCACCTTCACCTCTCCCCCTAAAATGCCTACTTCCCCTGTTGTTCTTCCTCCTTACTGTAATATTACTTGCGGAGTTTGGACTTATTTGCGGGGATTTTTGGACTCCAGGTTTATGAATAGTGAGAGCCCTGAGCTCCAGAGATTTCTTGCTCAGTAAATAATCCAAATCGCTGCCTATTGAATTTGAAGGCGAAGATGTTGGAGAATTTGCAGGGGTGGCTGATATCATTATCTCTTTTCCTTTACCGAGGGGAGAACTGATCTTCTTTGGGGAAGACGAGGAGGAATGAATGATGTGGACTTCCTCATTGAAATTTTTGTAGGGATGTGGGATCGGAGGAGGATTTGGAACCTCATGATCAGAGCCCGGCTCCAAAAGGGGCTTAGCAGGAGATAAATCAGGATAAGGAGCCTCGTAGTCAGATGCCAGCTCCAAGGGTGGCATTGAAGGAGATATAGGCTCCGCGGGAGCTGGGGATTTACGCTGTAGAGAAGGCTGTTGATGGGTATCAGAGTAAAACTTTGCTGAAACCCCTGACCCTGGAGGAGACTGATTCTCTGAGGACGGAGACTTCACCTGTTCCGGGAAAGAAGATTTTATTTTGAAAGACTTTGCCGCAGACTGATGGGGACCATGAAGCTTTCAGAGATTAAGACGCCGAGAGAAATTTTTTATTAGATGCCCAGTACGATGGCAAGCTGAGCATCTAAAGGGTACCCCCCAGAAATCCAGTCTTTGCCTAATTTTTAGATCCCTCCAGAATATGTCGATATGATCCGGAAATCCTCCCCTGAAGGCTTTATCTATTAGAATCCACGCAACTCGTTTATCTTTCTCTCCTAAACACCAAGGATCAACATAGACGCATCTTCCAATGGCATTGCCAATATCCTCTAAAGTTTCTTTTGACCATAATTCTAATGGCAGACTGGGAAGCTTGACCCAAATTAAGTTGTTAGATGGGATATTCTTTAAAGGGTTATAGCCCAGATACCATCTGTGCAAAGCCAGAAAGCTTCTTTTGTACACCCACTGATGCTTCAGAATGATTTCCAGGTCACTAGAATTTAGGAAATGAAAACAATACCATTCCTTTAGCAATCTGGCAATAATAGGAACATATCCTATTAATGGTTTCCACTGTTGCTCAAGCCAAGCCCTCATCTTCGAGTCTTCCAATTCTGGAAAATGCCACCAACCGACCAGGGCGTTACCCTGGAGACTTACAATGCGCTCTGCCAGATGGGAACTATCAATTTTAATGGCAGCAGGAGGGGGGGCTATCTTTACAGGTTTCTGTGTTTTCAGAGAATATCCTTCCTCCCGAGCCTTTTCTATGATATCTTTATCATTTTGGTCGATAGGGCGGAAAGGTTTTTCCTTTGACCGGACAAGACCATCCAAAACTTCCTATGGGGCCACGGGATGAATCAACATTTCCTCCAAAGTGGACTGCCATTCACTTGATAGTTTGGCACTTCTGTGGGTCGATTCAGCTTGGATGGCCGCTTGTATCATAGCCTCCATGGCAGATGTGTCAGATTGAAGATCCATGCTATAAACCTGCCACCTAAATTTTAGCTCCCAAGTACCATACAATCCACATAAAGATCTATGACGGACACTACGGTCAATGGTAGCAGAAGATTTCTGAACAAGATGCCTAGAGAAAAGGGATTTGAATTTTAAATTATGACAGTAGTACTGGCAGATGGAGCCTCGGAAAGAAAACCAGTCCTTTTTCCCAGGAGCTAAGGAGATTAAATTTATGCCATTTGTCCCTTAGGTTAAAAGGGGTAGCTGTGTTGTGAGCTGGGATCTGACAAACAACAAAGATTTTTGAAATATGACGACTTTGCTTAATTCGGAAACTAGTACCCCATCCCCAAGGAAATTTAATTTCCACGGCTCACATTACTTGACTCTGCTCGAGAAAGTCCTGAACAGATGGGTGAAATTAAGGCTTGTACTGATGGTCATAGACCGGCTCCCGGACGAAAAAATACAGCCCGGAAAAACCAAAAGGACTCAATGGGTGACAGACAGTGAGCTATGAGCTCCATCGTGTTCCGAACGTTTCACCATAGCAAAACTTCATGAAGTTTCTTCTGGGCAAACTATACAATAGCAGAAGACCTCACAGACACACCACCAAGGACCTAACTTAAACCGGAAATCCGAACAAGGCTTGGTAATAACAATGTAATTCGAAACCTTGAGCATCGATATCCATGACCCGCTTAAAAAAGATTTTCCAGGCATGAGAACTCCACAGAAGTTCGACAAGAATGCTTTAAAGGATAATGACTCTTTTATGCTAAATCAATCTAACTTCAATATCATACTATCCATTTTCTTTGTTCTTTACAAGATTCAGAATTCATTCCAATCTTCATATTGCACTATTCAAAAAGAGTGTAATTGCTTCAAAACTACCTGGAAACATTCCTTTAAGAAGCCATTTTTGATAAGAGAAACAGAAAACAGCATAAAGTATTCAATCCATAGAAACTACTAACCTGAAGAAACGCAGGCGAGCCGTGAGCAGAGTGCAAGAGGAGGAAGAAAAAGCGAAAATAACCAGAGAAAAGCCCTTATCTAAACGCACAGAATTGTGAAGCTAGGCTGGTCCTTCTTCGCAAAAGAGATAATCATCACATAGCATAATCGAAGGAAATTCGAGGAGCAGAATTGCAGGAGGCAATTCTGAAGCAGGAAGAAAAGACCATGGAAAGAAAACCAGCCAGAGTGCTAGCCGGAGGAAAATGAAAAGAGTTAAGCTAACAAAATGCAAGGCTAAGCTCCGACAAGTGTCATGGACGAGCCAGAAGTCATGAGAGTGCAGGTGTGTTTTAGAGATGGCTTCAGAACAAATGACCGGATGGCTCAGAAAAAAGCATGCATGACAAGAATGTGGCCGGCATGCGGGAAAACTAGGCACCTGAGTTTAGCTTATTGGCCACATCTCCATCGCGTTCTCTGGTTGGACGCCCCTACCTGCAAACGCCACACGGCTGCCGCGCTTCTCTAATTCAGCCAAAGTCAAAATTAAATGTTATGACCTCATGTTATCAATGATGGTCAACTAACTAATTGTTATCTTCATAGCTAATTAGTTTTTGTTGATTACAAGATTGTTAATGTTTGATTTTTAATATTGACATTAATTTTTATGAAAATGTTTTATGAGAACAATGATTTTAAATTAAACTTTAATACGGTAAAAAATTATGAATGAAAAACTATGAAATATATATAGATTTATTTACTTATTATATATTAAAATTTACGTAATGTTATGTTATTTAAAATGGTTTTTTTGGGATGTAGATTAGTTGATAATAAAGTGTATCTAGTTATCTTATACGTGTGGGATGGTGTGAGTACATTTGAAGATTATAGTAATAGTGGTTAGAATTGAATATGTGTCAAGTGACTAAGAACTTAACTCTACTTATTTGTTAACTCCACCAATATTATTAAAAAAATAATTCACTTTTCACATAAATAGAACAACTATATAAATTAAATGGTTGATAAACGTGGATAAGTATCAATACATAATAAACATCAAAACACTTCATCATTATTTTCTAGTTGCTAAAATAAAATAAAAAATCATAAAAATTAAGTGAATTATAACTTTATTTAAAATAATAATGATTATTATTATTAACTATAAAAATAATTATTAGTATTAACTATAAAAATAATTATTAGTATTAGTATTATTAAGGCTTTGTTAAAATATCATGGGCCAATATCATGGCTTATCAATACCACATGCCAAGAAAACAATAACTAATTATATTGTTTTTAATTAATGAATTTAATTAAAAAACTAAAAAACAATTAATTTGGAAAATAAATCTCAACCTTTCATTTCTGTATCCTATTAAGAATATTCTATGGAAGTTAAATCCTTACCATCCACCTAATAATTATTGATGATTAAATTAAAACTATAAATACGCTATTCCAAAATAAACATATTTATAGACATAAAAATATATACATTTTAATGAGTAAATCAAATTAAAATAACACTCAACTCAATTTCTTTTCTTCTACAAAAATCAACTTTTTAATTAAAATAGATTAAATACATAATTTTATTTAACTTTTTCCATATTTTTTAAACATACCATTCCGTTAATTTAAATATTTTCTGCCGTTTTTTTATTAAATATTTAACTAATAAAATAATTATTAATATAGTAAAATTAATATATAATAATAATAAACTTTAAATACAAATTTAAATATAAAATTAGAAACCTTCGATATAAATTTTCCTTCCTTACCCGCTTATATAATGCCCAAGGTCACACACCCTAGGTATTGATTCTTTTCCCACCCACTCCAACTTATGGGTGGTCATTGCAAAGTATTTGAACTTATGGGTGTGGGTGTTTAGGTTTCACAAGGATGGGAAAGGTTTTATTTCATGTTAGCGTTAATTGAACATTTATTTAAATATGTGAATTTTTAATTTTTTAAGTGTTTTAATTTATCTGACTTTGTTATATTTTTTGATTCCTTTATTGTTTACCGTAACTAGATGGATTAGATCTTTGGGTAATCCAAACTCTCTTCCTGTTCCTCAACTTCCATTGGACTATGATCCTCAAATTGAAAACACCACAGGGACTCGGGACTTTCATCAAAAGTCCATTGTTCCCATACGGCTTATTCCCTTGTCACTTTAGCTTGTGCCTCCACTACTAGTGAGTAGGTTTAATGATTAAAAATATTTGTTTTCCCTTAAGAAAGAACAAGTCTCAAATTGAGAAAAGAATAGAGTATGCATTCCTTTTAAACTTTAAAGTTAAATATTTAATTTCTCGTTTAAATTATTATTATTAATAGAGATTTTCTAAGAGAATATCCCATTATAAGAGAGATGTAGTAATGGTAAAATGAATGTAAAATGTATCTCTCAACTTATTCCATTTATATGTTTTAATTAAGTAAGTCAGATTAATTGAAATAAAAACATATATATTAAGCCTGTATGAATACAACTACGATGTATTAATCTCTTTATTTTATTTTGTAGAAGGAAGTTCAGGTTTTGTAACCTCAAGCGTCTTTTCCCAAGGGCTTGAAGTGTTGATCAATGAGGGACTCTTCGGAGTTAGGTATGCACGGTTTAAATGTTTTTTATATTAAATGTGTTTTATGGTGTTGTGTTTTATTACCTTAAAATATTTACCCCAAAGTTTACAACACATATTGAGTGCAATTTACAATAAAGCTTTAATTACTAGCATAATTTGGCAAACACCATGAACTATCTTTACAATTAGAAATTTCATATGACCATAATGGACTTCGATTAGAGTGATAACTAACCTTTTTAAATGAGATGAAGAAAGTATGTACACTTATTACAATAAATTTTACGGCGAATTTACGAGAGGACTATTGTATGTTCTTTAATGCAATATCCCGCTAAGTTTACTGAAGAGCTTTAATGCACTTTGTGGGAGAGCAAGTTGTACACCATTTATTAAATTACCGTCAAACTTCAATTACTAATACCATTTTTGGATTTTGATTTATTTGTTGGTTAGATTTATTTTATCCTTTGATTATGATGTTATCAATATAAGGAAAATACCCTTCTTCATATGCTCTCCTTATGAGAATGATCAAAGTATACATAGCTCTGCCAAATCTTTTATATGTCATTAAAAAAAATAACATTTAAACCATGTTACTATGAAAATAGTTTTAAAATTTTGAATGTTATCATATAGTAAGACAAAGTATATTCAGATTTTTTTTTTTAATATACATAAATTTTTTTAGAGTTTGGTAAGACTACATCTTCATCATATCCAATATATCACCTCAATGAGGACAGAACCGATCATTTCACATCTAGGAGTACCTTAACATAACACTCGATCACCGTCTATCCAAAACTCCTTAGATAAAAATATACATAAATTATTCTATTGTATGATTGTTTATTAAATTATTAATAATAGTAAGTTATTACAATATTAAACCCTTGTAATATTATTACTTTATTTAACATTACATTAATAATATTATTATAATATTAATAATAATGTTATTATTAAAAATATATTATTAATATTACTAATAATATTATTAAAAATATTAACATCAATATTATATAGTATTATAATATTGGATTTAAATAATATAATATTATAATTGTGTTTAAAGATACTCTACAACTTGGTATGGGGGCAGAGATTGTAGTGTATGTAAAATGGAGTGTTAAATGAAAAAATATTAACAACAAAACTTGTACACCAGATTATAAAAAACATTTACAATCATGTGCATATGTGTGTTCACATGGGCCCTCGCATGCACACTTGTGTGCACACACACATATTTGCCCAAATTGTTTGATCCATTGGTAAGGAGCAAGGAGTTTTACATAGTTTTCAAATGTGTGGTTTCACCACGAGAGATAATATTAAATGGTCTCATGATATGTGCACACACAAGTGGATCAAAGAGCCCAATGCATGTATTTTATGTTTAGAAGCTTATAAATGTGTTAGTTCATTGATTTGAAAAAAACTATAAAGTGGGGTTCATCACAAGGCCTTTAGTTCTAGTTTAGTTGAGGTTCCCTCCATTTGGATATTTTGTAGAAAAGATGGTGGGGTGCATAATTTTAAATAAAGGTTATAGTACTATAATGAGATTGAATAAGATAATCTCAAATTTAAGTTAAAAATAAAAATTATACATTCACAGTTGCTAGCTTCAAAAAGAAAATAAATATTACAAAATAAAAACAAATTTCCATAAATTTCATAGTAAAATTGGATTAAAAAAACCTTAAAACACTCTATTATTTTTTTTTGTTTTTTGTTTTTTTTTTTAAATTCACTATTTTAATAAAATAAAAAATAAAAAAAACTATTAAAATACACAACTTACATAAAAATTAAATCTCATTTTCAAATTAAAATGATTTATAATAGAGGTTAATCCATAAAAACAAAACAAAAGTGAGTTTGTTAATCTTATTTTCAAGCTATTTTAGAGTAGAAACAACATGATACGATATTATAATTAACTTTCTTTATAAACGCCTCATAAACCAATATTGGTCTCTACACGCATCATTATTTTATTTTTATTAAATTTGGTTTTATTTGAATGTAAATCTTTTCGTCAATGTTTTCAAAGTTCAAAATTAAGTTATGGAAGTACAATAGTAAAAGCCAAATGTATAATTGGATTTGAAAAGTATAAGACTAAATTCCTAAAATTTAAAAATAATTTTGAAAAATATATATATTGGTTTAAAAAATTATATGTAACTAGAATTTTAAAAATACAAATACAAATATTAATCTAAATTTGTTTTATTGATAATTTTTCATAATATATGCTCAACAACAAGCACAACTCATTCCTAAAGATTATGAAAAACACATCTTATGCATATTAACATTTTGGAAATCCTTATTATTTATTTTTATATAGAACTTATAAAATATGTTAAAATCTTATCTATCTATATTATTATAATAATAAAAATAAAAATCTCTATAACGATATGAAATTTTATACAAACATTAAAATTATTAATCACATAATTGCCATTTTTCAAATATATTTTAACATTTTTTAATTAATATTAAAGATATAAATATTTTTAACATTTCTATAATTATAAATATTTTTAATAATATAATTGATCTATATAATTTAGTTTTGGGCAACATAAAAGATCACCACAATGAATCTAACAAATATATAATTAATTTTTGGGCAACATAAGAGATCACCACTATGGATTTAACAAATATTTTGCATTGACATCTTCATAATTATAAATATTTTTAATAATATTTTTTTTTTCCATCTTTATAATTATTCTTTTCCTTTAAATTAGCCACATGAATGGTCTCTTAAATCATAAATACCATTTAATTTTTTGCAAACTTTTTGTAATGATTAAACACCATTCAATTTTTACAAACATTTGTAAAGGTCTAAGATAGACATATGCGGGACCGTCCATAGGTTTGAAGGCTATCTTGTATAAATATTGAATATTTGTTTGAGAGCTACGCTAAAGTTATTGACCTCTTTATAGTTGGGAGGGCACTATTCTTCATAGCAATGAAAGTTTAATTTCAATCATAACCATATAAAATTAACTCCTCAAGGATGTTAACCTTCCATTTGCTTGGCAATCCAATATTGAGAAGATAAAACATATTTATATGGAAAAACACAGAATAGAAAAAAATATTAAAATAAGTATAAAGGGTAGAAAATAAAATAGGAGGAACATGAGCATTAAAGCTATAGAGTATAGGGGCTTATATTAATAATCTAAAAATAATGCAATATTTACAAGTTGCTTTGAGGGGAAAATTTCTAAATGAATAGAGCTTTAATATAATGATAATAAGTTGACAAAACATTACATCATGATTTAGATTTGGTTATTATGTTATTTTCTATATATTTATATGTTTTTAAATTGGAAAAATTGGAGAAATTAGCTTGTAGGGCCAATTTTACTAGTGGGTCCCAATGTGGAGAATTGGGGTATGAAACCTTCAAGAGTCATTTTGAGCCATTAAATAATGTTTTTTTGTGTAAAAAATATCCCACTTAAGTGTAGGAACCCGTAATGATTTTCTATGCTTAGAGACCTTTCCAATGGTGCAAAAATCACATGAATAAGAGTTTGTATGCAAGGTTATGCCTCCCACAAGTCGACCTACCATGTTTTACCACCATCGTATGAGTGGATGTCATGTTAGTCATCGTTACTCATGCATGAGAGGCTAGCCATGCGGGGTCTATGAAGAATATTCTAGAAGCCTCAAATTTATAACTCTAGTTAATAGTTAAAGGAGTCAAGCCTAACCCCTAGTTGGATTTCAAGTGATGTTAAAGTCGAGACACAAAGAGGAGAGAGGGTTAAATTCTATTGGATTGTGTCTTGTTCCATAGCAGAGCAGAGCAACTCGAAGTGGGATTTAGAGAGTATAATAAAGGGAATTAGTGCCATGTAGTATCCTCTGAGGCCATAGGTCTTAAGTAACTTCATAAAGAGTGCCTTCTCCTTTGTAATTGTATTTTTCGATTCCAAAGAGAAAAGAGAAGAGAGGAGCCTCACCTTCCAGTTGGATTTGATCGTGTAATGGTGTTTTGGAGAAAATATTTGTGTTTATTGTGTATGGTGTGTGATTGTATTTTTTCTCTATTTATTATTTTATATATTACATGCATAAACAAAAAATTAGTAATTAATAAATATGGGATATAAACGAATTTAACCTTCATAGTATAGATTTCAGTTTATTTTATCATATTTGTTGTGATGACTTTTCCAGTGGAATTTACATGATTGTTTATTTTATCATATTTGTTATGATTTTTTTTCTAGTGGAATATCCATGATTGTTTGCATATCATATTTGTAACAAAGTTGGTTTCTTTGGGAAAACCTCATGGGAAGTTATAAAGGATCTAGAAAGTGGTGTAAGTAGAAAGTTGCAAAACCCTAACCATGGTCGATGAGTCTATTCACAATAATCCTAATCCAACATAAGAGAGGTTGGAAGTGTAAGTTTTTGATATCAAATGCAATATGAACCTCCTTATGAAAAATCTCACAGATAAGCTTGGAATTGGAGAAGATGGAGGTTTCAATGTAGAGGTTAAATCTGAGGGAAAATCGGTGGATCATGAAGACTCAAAAGTGGAGTCAAGGAAAGAACCCAAGAAAGCGCAACCGAGTTTTAGTTACATTACCCATTCACAATCCCTATTTAATATGGAAGTGTACGTCGACCTAATACCAAGGTGAGATCAATGCCTTAAAATTCAAACATGAGTTGTCGTAATTAGAAGTAGATTTTAGCATTCACCACATAGATGAGGAACAAAAAATATCATTTTTTAGTTTGAAGTAAGAGGACCATGGCCTAACCTAGTGGAAAATCCATACAAAGACACTTAACTTAGAGGGTGATCCCCCAATAACTAAGTTAGTGGAATTAAAAGCCATGTTGACGAGGGTTTAATGACCATAGTCAACAAGGGAGAAGTGGCCTAGACCAAAGCTCTTTAAATAGTCCAAGTTGTTTGTTGTCGTTACTCTCGATAGGTTTTAGGGCTACATTAGCCTTTGGATCCTTCCTCTTATGAAGAATAACACCAAGGGAAAACTAATCCTAACCTATAATATCTATTCAAAACCTAAAGTATTGTTGATATACCTATGACTTTTGGTTAATAAATAATAAAATACAATATACATGTTAACTAATATAATGTATACATTAAATCTAAACTACTAGTTATACATGTAAAATTATTAGTTAAAGAAATACAATACAAAAATCTGATTCACGTTAGTGGTAAAAATACATTGAGTTATGTACAAATAATATCAGAATTGTGATAAAACAACTGAGAAGACCAGTACTTAATGTAACTGGTTCAAAGATTTTTATATTTATCTCTACAAGAATATTTATGAAACACGATCTAATTTTGATTTATATATGTAATTAAAATTTAAATTTAAAATTAATTCTTCCTGCAAATAAATGAGAGATAGGTAACTACAAAAATGCAAGTTCCTTATCCTTTTAAATGAACACTGATCAAAATGTGTTTGTTTTAATAATTAGCATCAAGAATAAATGCAAAAAAATAATTGATGCATTCTAATTACTATTTCTTGGCCAAGGTGTACATAAAGGGTAACTGTAACAATCTCTTTAAACTTACCATATTTCCAATCACTTGTTTATGTGTCAAATCAATAAACAAATAATGAAATAATAGGGTAATTGTAACAAACTCTTCAAACTCAACAATTTTCCAATCCCTTGTTTATGAGTCAAATCAATAAACAAATAATGAAATAACATTATAGATAAGATATATTTACTGCAGGGACATCAATTTAATTCATAAAGAAGAGATGACATTTCTTAGTAATATAAATCTTTGGAATTAATTCACAACAATCTAGATTATACAAATTTCTAGATCAATTACCAATATCAGGACACAAGTCACTAGAGAATGATATTGGTTGAGTGTGAATAAATACAAATTGAATTAATGTGAATTAAAAAAGAAATGAAATAAACATGTTGTATGTTTATAGAACCAAATCTCAACACAATAGACTTCCATCTTCTAAATCTTAAGAAATCAAAAAATGAATAACTTGACAATAAGCCTCCTGTTCATAGGCTATCTCCCTTTCCTTCCCCTACCTGCGAACCCATCCCCCATGGAAGGTGAAACTGATATAAGTATATATGAATGAATTAAACCAAGTCCATAAAATTAGAATGATAATTAAAGGTATTCCATAATCACAAAAAAATTGATCAACATTTCCTCTCTCCTAAATCCCCCCCCCTAACTATTCGGATTTGGGATATTATATACAAGCCAAGAGCCTAATTATTGTTCAAAAATAAATTCAGAAAATAAATTTGTCTTTATGAAATTACATTATACTATTTGTTTCACTAGTTGGTCATGTTAGGGTCCTAAAATTAGGATCTCAAGGTGATTTAGTATCTCATATTTGGCAGATTTCATATTGTTCATAGATTTCAATATTCAATTGATTTCACAAAAAAAAGGAGAAAAGAAAAGAAAGAAAAGAGGGTATTAAAAAAAGAGAGAAAAAGAACAAAAGAGAAAAAAAAATGAAAAGAAAGGAAAACCCCAAATATTGTTCAATTCATACAGTCTAAGCATGATTGAACAAATTTCAATTTATGTTGATAGAGTAGAAAATAAAGATCTGCCAAATAGTTTAAGCTTGGAAAATCAGTAGCTAGGTAGAAATGAAATTGGTTCAATTGTTCAATCTAGACCAATAGGAGAGATAAGTGATAGAGTAGGTTAGAAATAAAAAGAGAGAAAGTGAAAAAGGGTCTGCAAGTCCAAATTCACCCCCAAATGCAAAAAGGAAAAAATGTTAGATTAGAAAGACAAAGGGTAGGTAGATTAAAAATAATTACAAAGGGAAAAAGACATGAATTTTTTTTTAATGTTTTATGACATAGTCCATGTGTTTCCCTAATGTTGGAAAAGAAATTAAAAAGGGAAAGGAAGCTTATACTATTACTCCTAACTTTATGTTGTTCTCCACCCCCATTTTTTCATTCTATTACCCCACCACTCACGTCACGTACCTGTCACATCAACTATTACCCACCCCTCAGCTCTCATATAATCCCCGCACTTGCTATTCAATCCAACGTCCCATATGATTTTCCAGCCCCCCTCACCCTTTGAACATTAATTTTGGGGGGGGGGGGGTCCGAACTTAGTGGTTTTGGACCACTTACGTGTCACACTGTTGTGTTACACTAAAAAATGTCACCATGACTATTTACAGTTAGTATGGCTCTATCAACAGTCATGCTATCCTCTTAGGCAAGTCTTATGCCTCTGCTCTCCATGTCAAACTCCAAAAAGAGAGAAAGTCTTTATAAATGTATTTATCTTTGGGGACGCAGGTTCTCTCAACCTTACCTGCGGGGACGCACCCAATGTTCACAAAAGCTGCGTCTTTGGACGCTCTGTATGTAAAGGGGCAGGTGCGTCCCCCTGTAAAGGTTAAAATGCGCAAGTTTCATCTTTAAAAAGTCACTTGTGGTCATTTCTAGAGCATTCTAGAAGGTTGTTCGACGTGTATTGAGCGCCTCCAGATGGTTCATGCACTCCTACCAAAGAGGAACTTATCCCATCAATAAGGGAGCTATCCCATCCAAAGAGGCGATTATCCCATTGATGGTGGACCTGATTAACTTCCTCTTGAGCATTATAAATACAGCCATTGGGCCAGAAGGAGAGGAGGTTGAAAGCTATACATTTCTAAGGGTAAATGCTGCAGGAATTAGGGCTCCCATTTAGAAGCTTGTGAGGAGAGATTGCCATCTTTGCTTGTTCTATTTGGAAGTGGGTGAGCTTTGTCAAAGTAAAGGAGAACTCTTGATGGACCCTGGGAGGGACTTGCACAACACCAAGGCTCAGGTTGTATTTGTTCCTTTTGTTACCTATTAATGCAAATGAGTCCATTCTTCTCAATAACTTGTTATTTATGAGTTGTTTCATGTACTCCTTGGTCTATGTGTTAAATATGTTTTATTCTATGAGATTATCAAGTGCTATTTAATCGTTTGATTGTTAGTGTATGCAGGTTTCAAAGTGAAGGAGGAGCTCATCCGGATCAGCGGAGCTGGACTGCTACAACAGCGTTGGATTACAGGTAGGATCTAAACACTTGATTTCCCGTATAGTAAATGCATGTTTAGAGAAGGATTGCTCTTGTTTGTCTTGTTTGTCACTAGAGAGTCTTAGGCTCCTAGGGAGGTTGGTTGTGTCCGCACAATCGACTCTTTCCGCCTGACAAATTGGCGACTCCACTGGGGACTCCATTGATGTGAAAAGTCTTTTCCTTTGTGTGAACTTTGCTCTGAGAAAATTGGTTTATTTTTCTGGTTTTGGCTCTGTGACTTTGTCTTTGGGTGGGTTAGCTTAGGATTAGGTTCATTTTGGTTTTTCTTGAGTTTTTCAGTAGGACGCACCCTCTGAGTGTTGCACAGTGCGTCCCTGGACGCACTATCGCTGTGTGCATAGAGCGGGCCCGCACCTGTTCTAACGGGTCGCCTGCGTCCCCTGCTAAAATTTGAGAAAATTCCATTTTTTGCATTTTTGCTCTTAGATTTTGTTTTTTCTTAGTTTTTACTGCCCAGATTCATTAGTCCCTTGTCAAAGATCTTCACCTGAACTTGTTTCGATAGCATTGAGTGTTTTAGTGGATTTCATGGAAGTTTAAGCCCTAGGGTTTGATTTTTGAGTAGGTCTTGTAGTGACTTTGGCGGTAGAAGTTGTCAAGCCTTAGATCTCTCTGGTTTTGTCAGCATTCTAAGAAGTCAGACCTGTCATAAAGTCTACCTGTGAGAGCAACTTATCATTGAGTTGCCTCTTTGGGCAAATTTCGAAGTGCTTGTTGTTTAAGTCTTGAATTCCATTTTACAAAAAGAACAAAAAGATTTGAGTTTTGTTTTGACTAGTCTTTTGATTCTGCATTAGCTGGTCCTTGATTTGATTTTGGTCAAGTAAAACAACCTAGAATCATCTTTGTGAGCTTTTGCCTTGTTAGGTTTGCTTAGAGTAATTTCCCTTTTGATTTGCTTGTGAGTCAAGTTTTCATAGATTTTGTAGCTTTTGAGATTGTTTTTTGTTAAGATAGGTTTATATGCTTAATTAAAAAGAGAAAATACAAAAACATCTCCTTTGAAAAGTTTTGTTTCAAGTAGCTTTGAAAAGTTTTGAAAGAAAAAGAGTTTTTTCGTGCACGTAAGGAGTGGTCATGTTTGTATGCTTGAAAAGATAAAGAGAATTGTTTCTTTGATTGTCTTTTCTAAGGAAGTGGTTTTTTATAAAATTTGCATCTCTCAACTCTCTTAGTTAAGAATTTCATTGAAAAAGGAAAGTAGCGTAAATCATCTTAGGTGCATCTTTGTAGTGGTTTGAGTCGAGTCTACACACCATTGGTTTCACTTCCGCTACCTTTTGTCTTTAAGAAAAACCATAAAATTAACGCTTAAAGTAAAATCGACGTAGTAACTTTTATTTTCTAGGGCTCTGAAACACCAATTTAGATCAGGCTAGTGTCTTGGAGTAGGTGAGTAATTAACTCTCCAAGACAACAAAACCAAACAAGTAGCTTATCTTGTGATAGAATAAATCCAATTGACTCACTTGTACTCTGGGAAAGCTCCTCTTAAAGGAGAAGCACGAGCTCGTGTCCGAACCAGTGAGGGGATCAATCCCCCCTCGTTGGGAACGACGCCAGACACGCACGTATTACAAACGGTAAATCTCGGATTAACCATTGTCGAGGAGCCAGGGGTCACTTGTCGGTAAACCTTGGATTATTGTCAAGGAGCCGGTAAGGGGATTGATCTTGCTACTCTGCCCTTGCATGCTGTCGGAGTTTAGACTGTTCCCCCAGGTGCATTTGTTACGGTTGGTAACCTTAGTGACCATTATCTTTAGGATTCTACCGAGGTGACGGTGGAGGGAAGGTCCCACTGTACCTGGAGCAGACGTCGGCTAGACTCACTTGGATTTTTTGGGGGGTTCACTTCACTCGAGACGGTTAAAGTGGAGGAACTTGGTCCAGTCTATTCATTAAGCAGGTTGCCGGGGTAACTGTTCCACCCGCCACTTCTGTATTGAATCCAGCGATGTTGGGCTTCATCACCAACTAGCGCTTTCGGTCTGGAAGGCTACTGTTTGTGCTTGGTTTGACGCCCTAGATTCTTTAGGCGTGTGATTCAAATTTGTTTGGTTCTTTAGAGACTTTAGGTGGTTTGATTTGGATTTTTATTTTGTTTTCGTGTGTAGTAGTTAAAAATTTTTAGCTGTGGCGGAATTACCGAGACAGTCCCGTAGACTTCGGGGCCAGTCTCCTGAAGTTGTTTCTGTGGCCGAATTGTTGAGAAGATCCCGTAGGCTTAGGGGATCGCCTCCTCGAGACGACCCGGGTAATCTAGAAGGTTTAAAGGTCCTTGTAACTCCTCCTAGTGGCAGTAGAGTAGGTTCACCTGAAGAAGGAGAATCTTCCTTGGTAGTCCATTCAGATTACCAAGGCTTAGAGACAGGTTATAATCCCGAAGCTGTTACAGTTTCTGAGCTTGTTGGTAGTTTTTCGTCTGCTAGTGATACAGGCGAAGAACCAGAAATATCTGAACTTGTTACTCCGACTTCTAGTGTTCCTGATTCACCGAGAATAGAAAGAATTATCACCGAAAATCTTCCTACTGGTTTGATTGCTATTGAAGAACTTGCTCCAGAGGAAGAAATAGGCGTCTCTAATCTTGAAGATCAACTTACTATTGATCTAAGGGAGCGTGAATCTATCTTTTACAATCCTCCTAGAAGTACTACTTGGTACCTTTCGTTAACCAATTATTTAGACAACTTTGGGGTAGGTTTTTCTACAACTCGTACTCCTTTTCCACCTGGAGGTATTCATACTCCTGTCAATATGGCTGGTTCGTCGTCCGTGTTTACTCAAAGTCCTGAATCCTTCTTACATGGCGGTCCTTCTGTTCCCACTGGGTATCAATCTCTTTCTGGTACCTTTGCGGGGGCATCTCCTCAACCCGTTGATCATGGGTTATTAGTTGGAAACAGTGGTAATATACCATTGGGTGTAGGAGACATTTACATGATGTCAGGTTCAGTTCCCGTTTCCCAACCTCAAGGTGGCCAATTATCGCCTGGGGGGCAACCTCAGTTAACGCCTGGGGGGCAACCTCAAGGTACATCATTTGTGTCTGGGGGGCAACCTCAAGGTCGGTACGCGCCTATGGTGCAATACATACCTCAAGGTCAACCCCAGCCTCAATATGTACCCCAGGGTCAACCTCAGTATCAATATCAACCTCAAGGATGGCAACCTCAAGGATGGCAACCCCAAGGGTATCAACCTCAAGGGTACCAACCTCAAGGTCAAGGTCAACCCCAGTATCCGTATTTACCTCAAGGTTATCAACCTCAAGGTCAATACTCAGGTCAAGGTTATCAACCACCTCAAGGTCAATCATATGGTCAAAATATGGGAACTACACCTTACAATTATCAATCCTATCCTCAATCCGGTTATGGATCTCAGTATCCTCAACCTATTACGGGTCAATACCCTGGAATGTTAGTGTGGGATCCGTCACAGGGTCAACAGGTGTTGCAGCCAAGTATACAGTTGGTACCTCAAGCTGGACAACCCGTAGTTTCTGGTCCACCCCAGCAACCGCAACCTGTCTAGTCAAATGTTCAAACTTCTGTAACTTCGGTAGTTACTCAGCCGCCAATTGCACCTAGTACTCCATCTCAAACGGCTGCTGCAACTACCGCCACATCTACCATACTTTCTTCTGGAGTATCGACGGCTCCGGTTTCTACTGTCTCTGTAACCACTCCTCAGACATCTTTACCGTTGTCTGGATCTACGATTCAAACCACAGTCCAGATGCATGTACGCCAGCCTGGTATAAGTACGGTTGTCACTACTCAACCTCAATTTGTTCACCAACCGTACCAGGGATAGTACCAACCTGGGCAAGCTGTCCAACAACCGGTTTACCAGTATCAACCGTATCCTGGGTACACTTATCAACAACCTCAACAACCCCAGTACGGTCCGGTTAATCCCGGTTTTCCAGGAGGATATAATATCCCAAATGCGACTCCTGTTCCTAGTTATCCTGGATATCCTCCTCCTGGGGCTGGTATTGTGACCCAGAGTTTTAGAGATCCTAACCGACAGTTACCGTTTATCGCAACTTTGGATTTACCAGACTTGACGCGTCTAACAAACGATCCAATTCAATATCTTCCGTTCTGGCCGCCAATGCCAAATAAGTTGCCCAGCGATATACCCAAGTTCGAAGGTAAGTCTGGAGAGGATCCGTCCAATCACGTGATGACTTACCACCTCTGGTGTGCTTCAAATTCTATCTCGGATGATTCGATCCGCTTACGTCTTTTCCAGCGTACTCTCATTGGTCTCGCGGCCAAGTGGTACATTGAGTTACCACGGGCCTCTTTTTACAATTTTAGCCAGTTAGCTACCTCGTTCTTAACTCACTTTCAGTTGCCGGTCAGATACGATAACGGCATGGAGTTATTAACTTCACTAAAACAATCAACGTCTACGTATATTTCTGATCACATTCATGAGTGGAGACGTCGAAGAAGGCTAGTGAAAGTTTTTATCCCGGACCAAATCTTAGCTGAATGGTTTGTTAAATCATTACTACCGAAGATTACTGAAGATGTAGCTAAGGCCGGAGTAGTCACTGAGGAGCAAGTCATTGCTCAGGCGCAATACCTTGACTTAGTTTACACTCAGTCGGGTACGTTACACGAGAAAATTCCGGATTTTCCAAAGTCGAATCAAATCGCTGCTGCTCCTTCGGGATCTCATGCCGCTGACGGTATGATTGGTATCGTGAATACAAAGAGCAAGAATAAGTCTTCCAAGGCTTCAACTACTCCTATTATCACTTTGCCTGATTCCCCGACAGGAGAGTCTTCTCCTAAACTTACTGCCGATATTCACGCCGTAGAGTCATCTACGGCCAAATAAAAAAATGGCGGAAAGAAGAAAGGAAAGAAGAAGGCTAAAGCAGACAAGGCTCCGAAGGAGAAAACAGAAAAGTCGGAAACCAATGACGAAAAGTGCAAACCTCGATATCCTTGTCTTATTTGTGAAGAGGATCATTTTACGAGAGATTGCCCTCATCGGGCGGAGGTTGTGAAAATAGTCAAAGGCTCTCCCACTCCTGCTGTGTTAAAAAATCCATTTCCGGAGCAGGAGAATAAGATGATAGGTTCTTCCTCGAATGCCAGTGAAGAACCCATTTTGATGATGTCTCATGTGAGGATTGCGACTCGATCGCAAGATTATGGTAGTAAGAATCCTGTTGATGGTAAGGAAGCAGAATCTTCTCACTCTAACCCATCAACCTCAGCTCCTGGTTCCGATCCACTACAGATCGAGAAACCTAACCCGGACTTAGTAATTAAACCGCCCGCCAAGGGTGTACTTCGAAGGTCTGCTTTCAATCCACATGCGAGAGCAGCCCAGAATTACAACATTGTTGAGGACTTAGCTGTTTCACCCTCAGTAATGTCGACGTTAGAAGTGCTGCAATCATGCCCAGCACAACGAAAATTACTTTTGTCGGCTATCGGAGCTGTTGATGTTCAGGACCCGAATCTAATAATCTTCGATCTAGAAAATAGTACACCGCGTCTCCCCCATCAAATGGCTTTCCAAATTCCAGTGATAGTCAAAAATAGGCCTATTCATAGGACTGTGATTGATGAAGGAGCTTCTACGTGTATTATGTCGATTCAATGTTGGATCCTTGGTTCTCCTTCGTTGAACCAATCCCCCACCATCCTTAAGGCCTTTGATGGCCGTGGGTTCCGTCCGTTTGGTATTCTACAGGAATTGCCTATAGGGGTAGAAGGTAAAACCGTTAGTCTGGATGTGGAAGTGGTTGATGCCCCTCTAGACTACAACCTTCTTTTGGGTCGAAGTTGGTCATATGCTATGACGGCGGTCGTTTCATCGGTCTTCAGAGTAATTAAGTTTCCACATAACGGTAAGATCGTGACTATTGATCAGCTGACATACTTTTCATCCGACCCAGCCTCTTCAGAGAGTATCCAGCATGTCGGTAAGACGACAATCCCTTATAGGGACGTTGGTGTAGGTTTAGTTAAGGATTCCGGTTTACTTGGAACTTTTCCTCTCCCTCCACTCAGCGTAGAACCTTCATTTGCAACAATTCATATGATTACATCAGAAAACATTATTTATGATGATCCTTGGATTGTCCCATCTGACTCTGAGATAGACTCATTCGGTGATGCTATGCCTTTGAGTCCATATGAAATTGCTTATGAAGCTGTCATGTCTTTTACCGACCCTCGTTCAACCGAGATCGACCAAATGAATGTGGTCAGTGAAGAATCACTTTTCACCTCAACCTTAGAACGGATAGCGTTTCCCGAAGTCGTGTCATCTGACGAACAACTTCGCGAAATCCTAAGTGTAGACGATCTACCATGGGAAGATCTCCATCACAGATCTTCATTTTTACCAAAGGATGATGCATTTGAAAATGATTTTTCATCTATCTTTACTGCTGAATATGTCAAAGACGCTCAGGATCCAACGAAACATTCTGATTCAGAGTTGAATTTAGGGAATATTTCTCGTACTATTCCCATTGATATTTCAGTGAAGCCCGGAATTGAGGAGAACATTCATATAGGTGCCGCATGTACAGAAGATGAAATCCACACTTACAAGGCCCTATTCCAAGAATTCCGCGATGTGTTTTCCTGGTCTTACGAGGAAATGCCGGGAATCGATCCTGCCATTGTTATTCATGAAATAAAGACCTACCCGGATGCTAAACCCGTCCGACAACGGTTGCGTCAGATTCACCCTCGAAAAGCGGCTGCCATTAAAGCAGAAGTCGAAAAGCTGTTAAAAGCAGGTTTCATTTATCCGATCCCGTTAACGGATTGGGTATCGAATATTGTTCCGGTCAACAAGAAACAAGGAACAATAAGAATCTATATCGACTATAGGGATATCAATCGAGCTTGTCCAAAAGACAACTATCCTACGCCTTATATCGATCAAATTATTGATGATTGTGCCGGAAGTGAAATGTTTTCCTTCATGGATGGTTTTTCGGGCTATAATCAAATCAATATTCTACCTGCCGACCAACCAAAAACGACATTCATTTGTCCATGGGGGACATTTGCTTATTGCAAATTACCTTTTGGGCTTAAGAATGCCGGGGCCACTTTTCAACGGGAAATGTCTTACGCATTTCATGATATCAAGCACATTGTGCAACCGTATCTCGATGATTTGCCTGCTCATTCATTCCATCGAGCTGATCACCTTGTCCACTTACGAGCAATATTTATGAGGTGTAGGCATTATCAAATTCGGTTGAATCCCCACAAATGTGTTTTCTGTATAGAAACAGGTCGATTGCTGGGATTTGTTGTTTCCAAAGCCGGCATTCACGTCGATCCCTCGAAATTCGAAGCTATCATCAAATTGCCTCCTCCTTCAAGTTTGCGCCAACTCCAAAGTTTGCAAGGGAAAGCGAACTTTTTACGCCGATTCATCCCAAACTATGCCGAGGTCACTAAAGGTTTTACACGGTTGTTGAAACAGAACGCTCAATTCTTTTGGGACGAGATTGCCCAACAATCTTTTGATGCACTTAAACACGCGTTGACCCATGCACCGTTGTTGCATCCTCCCAACTACAACCAGGACTACTTCTTATACCTCGCAGCTTCGCATTCCACCATTGGAATGGTGTTAGTTCAAGAAGATGAATTCGGAGCGGAACATGTGATATATTATCTCAGTAGGACCTTAAATCCCACTGAGCTAAAATATTCACATGTGGAGAAATTGGCCCTGGCAGCCGTTCAAGCTGTCCAGCGTTTTCGTCACTACATTCTTCTCCGTAAAACTACAGTTATTTCGGATTGCAACCCTATGATTTACATTTTGACAAAACAACTGCTAGGGGGCAAGTACTCTAAATGGATCGTTATCCTGCAAGAGTTCGACTTGGAGTTCGAGAAGTCCAAGTCTAAGAAATCCTTAGTTTTTGCGGAATTGATGTGTGATTTCCCGCGTGCTGACACAGAGACTGTGGCAGAGGAGTCCATTGCGGATGAATCTTTGTTTCTTATCAGTACTTTAGATCCGTGGTACGGGGATATAATCATCTATCTCCAAACCCAAACCTTTCGGCCTGAAGCTTCAAAGGCGGAACGTCGAAGAATTCGGTTTCAATCCCAGCAATATAAAATTATTGGAGATACACTTTATCGCCGGGGGGCAGACTTAGTTTTTCGACGTTGTTTAACTCACGAAGAGGCTGAGAGGGTTTTGAATGATTGTCACTCTGGAGCATGTGGCGGTCATATGTCTGGGTATGCCACAGCTCAGAAGGTGTTGCGCGCTGGTTACTTCTGGCCATCTATGTTTAAAGATTGTATCATTGCAGTCCGGAAGTGCCACAACTGCCAAGTGTTTGATCGAAAGATGCACGCACCACCTGCTCCTCTCCACCCTATAATTGCCGTTGGTCCATTCGCCAAATGGGGTATCGACTTTATTACTTGTAACCCTCACTCGGCCGGGGGGCATGCGTATATCATCCTCGCGGTTGATTATTTCACTAAATGGGCCGAGGCGATGCCTACATTCGACGCAAGTGGCAAAACAGCTGCAGTTTTCGTATTCAATCATATTATAACGAGGTTTGGTGTCCCACAAGCAATCATTACTGACCATGGGAGCCATTTTCGAAACATCATGATGACTGAGCTTACAAGCCAGCTTGGTTTGCGCCACGATAGCTCTACTCCTTATTATCCGCAAGCCAACGGTTTGGTTGAGTCTATCAACAAAGTTCTGGTTATCATGATCCGACGAACCATTGGTATTCATCGGTCGAATTGGCACAACATGTTATTTTCAGCGCTATGGGCATACCGAACCTCAGTGAAAACTTCAACAGGGTTCACTCCTTTCCAGCTAGTTTATGGCTTGGAAGTTGTGTTACCCATTGAATGCGAAATCCCATCACTTCAAATGGCTGTCGAATTACTCCCAGCTACTTCTGAAGAGGAGAAACGTTTATTGTACTTAGCTAAATTAGATGAGACTCGACGTGACGCTGCATTGGCAATCGAGACTCACGCGAAGCGAATGAAAGCTCAGTATGATAGAAATGTGACCCCTCGAAGTTTTTCGGAGGGAGACCTAGTGCTATTATATGATCAAGCTAACGATAAGCTAGGTGCTAGAAAATTCGTTCCTATGTGGCATGGACCCTATATTGTAAAGCGAAAGCTAGCAAAAGGGGCTTATGAGCTGGTAGATTTTGATGGGGACTCTTTGGGTAAACCCAGAAATGGACTTTACCTAAAGAGGTATTATGCTTAAATGGTGGGTATGGAGAATTTTTAGTTAGGTTAGGTTTTCTTTCTAGCTAGTATGTTTGTTAGTTAGTCAGTGTGCTTAGCTTAGCGAGTGTGTTTTTCGTCGTTATTCTGGCTTATCTTGGTTTTACTCTTGATATTGCAGATGTCGACGCCTCTCCAAACATACATTGGATTTGCTGATGGTGCTTGTTGTAGTACACGGAATATCTCTTCCGCAGCTTGGGTTATCTATTCACCCTCTGACGAGTTAGTTTCTATGCATGGGGTAAGCCTCGGTCAAACAACGAACAACATTGCAGAATACAGTGCAGTGGTTGAATTATTATCCGAATCTATTTTATTTGGAATTCGACGTTTGATAGTGAGGTTAGATTCTGAACTTGTTGTATTACAGCTTAATAGAGTTTATGCCATTAGAAATCCTGTGTTATTAAGGTTGTTTTTGAGAGTGCGTCTCTTGGAACGTGAATTTGATTACATTGAATATCAGCATATTCCAAGGTCTTTAAATACATTAGCAGATGCAATTTCTTCTCGAGTGTTGGACAGACATTTACGATAAATCATGCAAGTAAATTTAAAAACATTTCATCACATATGTTAAACAAGATAAGCCGGTAATAGTGATATATATATAGATAGGAGTGTGTCAAAAAATATACATCGTCTTCGATCATAGGTTGAAAAACACCTTATGATCGGCAAAAATGATAAAGTACAAAAAGTCAAAAATGTCACATATGTCTACAAAGTGACTAGCCAATCACTGGTGGTGCTCCCTATACGACACCACTGCACGGGCTACCTTACGCAAAAATCTCCTAAACGGTCCAGGGACTGTGACTACATAGCGCTGAAGTCTGATAAGAATATCATCCATGGTAGTCTCAGGCATATCCGCCGTCAGACGCTCTAGATCATGCTCCAACTCAG
This sequence comes from Pinus tabuliformis, assembly GCA_031772625.1. Lineage (NCBI taxonomy): Eukaryota > Viridiplantae > Streptophyta > Pinopsida > Pinales > Pinaceae > Pinus > Pinus tabuliformis. The sequence continues at coordinate 781,390,855 of CM062805.1, forward strand.
CTAGTGTCTCTGCAGCCGCGTCCTGTGGGGCCGGTACCGGTGCAACTGGATGTCTCCTCTCAAAAGGCCGGAGGTTGGCTGGGCGCTGTGGACCAACATCTGCATTTTGAAAATTTTTTACTGTCAGTTTTGAGACGATATATATAAAAAACAAAAAAAAATACATAATTTGAAAACTTGTGAAAAATAAAGTACCTCTGTCGTCCCATTGTTCTCCCTGTGGAAGAACCGTGTCCGGATCACCTCGAAAATCTACTCCAGTATACGGAAAGTCCTGGATCGAGAAAACCTGGTCCTCTAACCAGTGAAAATAACTATCAGTGAATCGAACAACCGCCGCGCCCTCGTTAGGATGCCGGGCCATCACCGCAACCCATCGTACCAGCTTTGGCTCCCGAGGACCCAAAATATCAACAGTGAGTTGCTGAGGGATCAGCATCAGAACTCTCTCTAAGGCAAAGCTCACGACTAAAGGCCCATATCCAAAAGTTTTCAGTCGTCCGTTCTTTGCCTTAGTCAGTTGGCTCTTCATATTAGCCGACATAGCATCACACCAGTTGAAAATGGTGCCTTGGTAACAGTCAATTGCCATCCGCATTTGGGACCCGGAAGCAATGTGTAAAGCGGCTGCGCCGCAAATTCTGGTAACCGTGAAAGCTATAACTTTGAGTTCACGCAGAGAGATGTGTTTGATTTCCACGCCTTTCGCATGGTGTGCATTGGGTGTGCACCAATCTTCCCGGAGACTAGCAAGGGATTGGCCACCCGGCCTAGTCCCAGCTAGATTGAGTTGCCCGCCTCTATTTGGCAAGCCAGTGAGAAAGTATACATCAGAGGGCTCTATCTCGAGCTGGTGCCCTCCTATGTAAAAGCATTGCTCTTGAACGTTCCATCTCTCAACCAGCCATTCTAAGAATCTCACCTGAGCCCTCATGCCAGGTATGGCCCAGTATTTATATAGCCCGCATGCTTTTAGGGCATCAATGGAAGGTTGATGTTCAATTGCAGCTAAATCAACGTCCTCGTGCTCTCTTTCTCTCCAATCCAACATGGTGAGTGCCCTACACACCAAGAAACAATGATTAGAATTAATTTGGGGAAATTTGAATGGTTTTTTGTGAGGAGTGGGGTTTCAAATTCCGCATTCCACGAAGGACGCACCCCGCGTTTAGAACACAGGGCGTCGGGACGCAGCTGGCCTGAAGGTGGGCTGTGTCCCCCGACCATTTTCCTGTATAGGAAAAAGTCGGGGGACGCAGGTCACCCGAAGGGCACCTGCGTCCACCGCAGAGCGCATTTTGAAACCTAAACCCCCCCAAAAAACAAAACTAAAACCTAAAATACAATTTTAATCGGATGAAATTGAAGAGTAGGATGTTGTAAAATACCTGGAAGAGACGGCGTTCGATTCTGACGGTCGGATTTTCCGCAGCGACCACGGGAAGTTTCTTGTCAAAAGCCCTTTTTTCAACCTCAACAGTAAAATGGTAAAAATGACATTGTAAAAAGTCTTTTTATAGGTTTTTTGGATGAATTTGTTCATTTTTCACCATGGAAGGATGTTTTTCGATGTATTTTTGCCTATCTTAAACAGGTATGAGTAATGTGTTGTTTTTGTGCAGGACAAAGGGACTTAGAGGGAAAATTGTCATTTTTCACGAACCAAAATATCAGAGTCATCTTTTAAGCCCTTTTCTGACTCCTAAAAAATGAAAATATTGCCGAGCGTTTCTTTTACACTCGTTAAAACGAAATTAAAAGACGGTCCCCTTATAGCTCTTTTCTGACCGTAGAATCAGGAAAAGATTGCCGGGTTTTTGTCATTTCAAACTCGATACGGAAATAAAACGACGTGTCCTTGATCGCTTTTTACTTTTCAGGTCAGTGACACTAATTATGAAAGTACTCCTTGGTCGCAAGATCAGGCGGTTCCCCCAGGTATTATTTTATACTTTTTCGGGCTTGAGGGACACAAATCTACGAAAAAGTTCAACTTGGAGTCTTCTTAAGTTTTTCAGACTCTCTAAAATTGAAAAACGCCGAGTTTCTCCTATACTGGGCTCGTTAAACATTTCACAGTAAAGGACCTGTTCAATTACAAACAGGAACGAACCACTCCTTCCTAGGGTTCGAATCAAAACTAGGTTGGACTCATCCGAAGGATGAGCTTATAATCAAGCATATGTTATCCTCCTCAAGCTTGTTAAAAATAAAGAGGTACTTGCCAGAAATGGTGGGGGAAAAGAGAGAAGAATGAGCCTATTTGTTATCTTTTGTCTCGAAAGAAAATTTATTACCACTCTTGGACACGACACTTTTCATTCACCTGGGTTGGGAAATCTTTTACCTCACAGTTGATCAAACCACTTTGAAAGTCTTCAGCCGGGTTCCGGGGATTAACTTTGAGTTATTCATCACCAAGCCATCTATCGTGTCGTTATGTGTTCAAGAGGTCTGCAAGCAAAACTTTCATCTGCAAAATACTTGTCATCCATTTGACCATCCCTGAGTCAGTCCTTACAGCAACATTTCTTCAACTTGAACAATGATTTCGTGTTGCGGGCTTGCCTGCAACAGGTCACTTTCTATCGACATCAGCACATTATCTAGAGAGATGACTTAGAAATCGTCAGTACCTTGAAGTCTGCATGCATCAATGGCAGGTTTCTCGCCTTTGACGTCAGTTTACATCATTGACTTTCGATCAAAGGATTCCATGAAATGTTCGACATCAACTCATTCATTCACATCTCATGGATTGTACTGGGTACTTTGAGAACCATTGACATTACTGGTGGTCTCTCTCACGCTTGTTAACAGTTTACATCATCGACTGGTAATCAAGTGGTTTCTACCATGTTCGACATCAACTCATTTATTCGCATGGCTAGAATCGTACCAATTCGGGAAGTAGAAATGAAGACCCTGGATCTAGTTTCCACCATCCAGGCTGCGAGGAGTTTTGTATTCATTATCTAAGTAGACTAATCATAAACAGATGGCTGCGCCCATACTGTGTCTACAAAAGTCTATGATTATGATGTACTGCAAGATCATTCCTGTATCAGAGTAGTTAGTCTGTTAGTTAAAGTTTTAATCTGAGTATGGGAATGCCTACCTCAGTGATGATATAATCTTATACATGTATTTTGTGTTGAAAATTGCAGGTTCTGACCAGGCTCTCCACGAGATAATCCTTGAAATGATAAAGTGCTTCACCCTTCCTAGATAATACAAAACCCTAATCTATTTCAGGCTTCGCACTTTAGGGGGCAATCTGTTACACTAAAAAATGTCACCATGACTATTTACAGTTAGTATGGCTCTATCAACAGTCATGCTATCCTCTTAGGCAAGTCTTATGCCTCTGCTCTCCATGTCAAACTCCAAAAAGAGAGAAAGTCTTTATAAATGTATTTATCTCTGGGGACGCAGGTTCTCTCAACCTTACCTGCGGGGACGCACCCAATGTTCACAAAAGCTGCGTCTTTGGACGCTCTGTATGTAAAGGGGCAGGTGCGTCCCCCTGTAAAGGTTAAAATGCGCAAGTTTCATCTTTAAAAAGTCACTTGTGGTCATTTCTAGAGCATTCTAGAAGGTTGTTCGACGTGTATTGAGCGCCTCCAGATGGTTCATGCACTCCTACCAAAGAGGAACTTATCCCATCAATAAGGGAGCTATCCCATCCAAAGAGGGGATTATCCCATTGATGGTGGACCTGATTAACTTCCTCTTGAGCATTATAAATACAGCCATTGGGCCAGAAGGAGAGGAGGTTTAAAGCTATACATTTCTAAGGGTAAATGCTGCAGGAATTAGGGCTCCCATTTAGAAGCTTGTGAGGAGAGATTTCCATCTTTGCTTGTTCTATTTGGAAGTGGGTGAGCTTTGTCAAAGTAAAGGAGAACTCTTGATGGACCCTGGGAGGGACTTGCACAACACCAAGGCTCAGGTTGTATTTGTTCCTTTTATTACCTATTAATGCAAATGAGTCCATTCTTCTCAATAACTTGTTATTTATGAGTTGTTTCATGTACTCCTTGGTCTATGTGTTAAATATGTTTTATTCTATGAGATTATCAAGTGCTATTTAATCGTTTGATTGTTAGTGTATGCAGGTTTCAAAGTGAAGGAGGAGCTCATCCGGATCAGCGGAGCTGGACTGCTACAATAGCGTTGGATTACAGGTAGGATCTAAACACTTGATTTCCCGTATAGTAAATGCATGTTTAGAGAAGGATTGCTCTTGTTTGTCTTGTTTGTCACTAGAGAGTCTTAGGCTCCTAGGGAGGTTGGTTGTGTCCGCACAATCGACTCTTTCCGCCTGACATGTTGCGATTTCACACCCCCCCACTCATTCCACTTACTGATTCAAGGCCCCCATGAAAAGTGGTTTCCACGTTCCACTAAACTAGCTCCTCCGTCATGATCGTTCGCCCATCCCGCCACCTTGTCCTATCCGCCTATCACCTCCATTCCTGCGCTATACCATTGCGCATTCAATTGGCTAGATCGTTAGCCAACGGATCAACGCCACTTCAGGCCAATCCAACGAGAATGCTCCAAAAGTTACAAATACACCATCTCCCACCCATTTACAAAATTTTAATGTGTTCTCTTTACTTACAGGTGAAAGCCAAGATTTGTTTAGGCATACATAGAGAAGCAATGAACACACTGAAACAATAACACAGTTGTAGAAAGCTTCATTTTTCTACGTTTATCAGACATCCCCCTTCTTGAATCCCACTTTCTGTTCATCCCCTTTCTTTTTCCCTCTCTGAGTTCCCTCTTCTTTACATTCCTTTTCTATTGCAGTTCACCTGCAAATTCAATACAGTCCAGGTTTAAAAATTTGCAGAAGACAACCATGCCACCCAAGAAGAAAGAACATGAAATGTTCAATCCAATGGTGCACCCACCACTGGACTTGGATCATATTCCACTAGCAGACAGAGACTTCAAAATACATGAGACACTTTCAGAATTTGATCTCTTCGACATCTACTGCTGGTGGGAGGACAAATTTGTTGATGAAATGGATGATATAGGACTTTGGGATACCAATTTTCCATTCTATATTTTTCCCAAAACCCATAGCTGCCTAGAACTAATCAGAAAATGCCAGTCATGCTATAACCCATAGCAAAGGGAAGTAATAGCCCCAACAGGAGACATATTGTTCACCATAGATGCCAAATCCATAATGCAGATGATGCAAGCTCCTATCATTGAAGGAACTTCTCCTTTCTCCCATGAAATCCTCAGTGAAATGTACCAAAGACTAGACTTTTCCAAAAGAGCTAAAACCTTGGAACTCTTCATGACTGAACAAACCCCACTGCCTAGCAAAAATCCTCCTTATTCCTCCTTTGCCTTCCCTGATAGAACCAGGCATATAGTCACTATGATTTCATATCTACTAGGTTATTATTCAGATCAATGGCTTGATGAGGCTATAGTAGGTTTCTTGTCCATATTGTCAGCAAAGTCAAAGCCTTATATCCTACTTAATTTCAGTCAATTCCTGGCAGATGCCATCCATGAGAGATTTGTAAATTTCATCACAGAGGAATTGTTTTAGTAATCTTCAGTATTAGTATACATGTTTGTTTATTTTCAGGAAGACAAATTTCAGTGTACAATCAGAAAGTTAAATGAAGGTGAATACCAATCTGTCATTTTCTAGATAACCTTAGTGATGAAGGATTAGAAGGAATTCACCTACAAGACATTTATAGAAATTATTGTTCATCTAGCTATGAGCCTCCTTAGTGGAACTGCAAAACCCAAAATCCGTGAAGAAATAAAAGGATTTTGCAGTTGACAGACCAAGCAAGATCACGAGATTGGTACTTATACCAAAATTACACAGAATTACAGGTATATGGATGTGAGTTTCCCCCTTACAAGCTAACAAATTTCCTCCCCATAAGGATCTTTTCACTTGAATATATGAGGCAGATGATCAATACAAATGAAGTACTTTTTGTGGCAGCGAAGAAGAAGTCACAGTTTTGGATCAAACTCGAGATTGGTCCTTTCATTTGCAACAGTAGGGCAGCAGGTGAGGAGGCAGAAAAGAAAATGAAGAAAATGAGATTCACTCACAGTTTCACATGGTCCTATGGCCCATGTTTCATTATCTCCAAGAAAAGGGTGGCGAGCAAATCAACACCCTATATTCACACTCAAAGGCCTGAAATAGAGAAATTTATGAACCAGATTAAGTGGATGCTTCACACCCTACAAGAAGCTAAGGAACAAATAATTTATTCTTCAAGTGAATAGACTCCTAGGAAAAAGAAAGATAGAGTACAGAGAAAAAATCAGAGAAAGAATAGGGAAAAGGCCGAGAGAAGAGCAGTCACCAGGAATTGATACTTCTATGAAATAGTTCAAATTAAAATTTAGGAAAAGGGCAAGGATACACATAGACATAGACAAGGAACCACCATAGCAAACATTCATTAATATTAGTGATATTCCTAACTCATCCCCAGAAGGAGGTCAATCTCTTCCTACCACTCTGATATAAAAAAGGCAACAGACTCTCCAAGTTTCCACATCTACTAATGTAACTGGAGAAAAAGAGGAGACCATATTTGATACTTTCAGGGAGATAAAAATCAGGAATGAAATGTTAAAGAAGAGTACTTATGCTCAATTCTAAAAGAAAAGTTCTTCTTCTCAAGGCAGACTCCTCTCAGCTTTCGATTTAGAAAAAGGCAAGATGCATATGGAATTCTTGGAAGCACAAACAACAGAACCTAAAACTCCAGCTGATTACAAACATACCTCTTTTGAGTTTGATGCTAGAAATGTTCATCCTATTGATCAACTAGAAATGCACAAGAAAATAGGTGAAATGATCTCCTCTACTCTAACCAGTACCTCTATGAGTTTGTTTAAAATGCAGGTGGCCTTATCAAATGCTCAATCTCAGCTGAAGATGGAAAAGATTTCATCTCAATCAAAAGACAACAGAATTAAGTCTTTGGAAGACTTAGTGGTGAAAATTGGATATGATCCCTCAGATGTGAAAGCAACAGAAGAGATAATTAAGAAGAAGGAGATTGATATAGCAACCTTAAAGAAGCAGCTCAAAATTCCTGCAACACATGATCCCTTGACCAAAGAGATAGAGGAAATAGAGAGTCAGAAGGCCAAAATGATGAAATTAATAATGGAGCAGTCTCTCCAAATAAAACAAATGGAAGAAGAAATGGAGAAGATGGTACAAGAGAAGGAAAAGGCAGCATAGTTGGCCAACACCACTATGGAGGCTCTCCCTCTTACAGCTATTCCTACAGCCACTCCAACAACTACTGCTACAGGGACAAGAAGTAGTACAGAACAGCTAGCCAGGTCCATGGAGAGCATGAATCTTTAGATAGAGGAGATCAAGAGACTAGAAACCCAAGTCAATGTTCTACAGGACCAAATCAAAAGAGATGAAAGTGCACATTTAGTGGAGATGTAGAGGGCACAAACCTTAATCGAAAAGTTGCAAAAATATGAAAAGGAATCATCCATTGGTAACACTCTAGGAAGGGTGAAAGAGATCATCTGGAACAACATCATCAATGGCATGAATGAGATCTGGCCCAACATCCAAATTATATTTGAACAGAAGGAGTTAGTTGAAAAAGCTAAGGAAGCTATTTCATCCACTAACCTAGAGCTGGGAGACATGTCAACAACAGCCAACAGAATCATTAAATTTCTCAATTCAAAGAACAGGTATGAGCTAGAAGAGTTGGGAGTAGCAGACAGGACAAAAACTATTCTAAAGGTGAAAAAGGTATTGACTAAGAAGAACCTGAATGTATAGCTAGAAGAAAAATGCCAGAATTTGGAGCTGACAGTGAATAGGTTTTTCAATATAATTGAACCTTTAACACAGAAAGGTCTCCCTTCTCTGTTTGTTATTAATGACAAACTTATGGTCAGAGAAGATTATGTCAAGAGGCTCAAAGACATAGCCAAGGATGTTGTCAATCTATCCAATATCAGAGGCAACATAATAGGAAAAGCATTGCTGGAGGCTATCAATAATCCAATCTATATTGAGCATGAATTGAAGCACATTTTTACAGTCAAACCCACTTTTGCACGGTACACTGAAGCTGATGAAATATATGCAGGTTGATCAAAGTCAATATTCTAGACGAAGAAGAATGGAGTGACTTGTGTGATTACCAAGAGGAACAGGACAAGCAGGATTGAAGGAACAATGCAGAGTTGAGTCAACACCCAGCCAAGTCAACAAAGCCACTATAGTAAAATTAAATACCTAGCAACAACACCTCGAAAAAAGGGGATCAGATGTCCAAGTTATATCATCATGGCCACTTCATGGTTACACTAGTCATATTCTACTTTCATTGTAATTAATAACAAATTTCCAAGTGTATAAAGCAGTCATTGTAGGTTTTTCTTGTTAAATAATTCATGCATTGGAAGTATTAGGGGTTGGACCCAAGTTATTGAACAATATTTCTTTTGGAGCACTATAATTTTTGAGTTGGAGCATCAATAATAAAAGACCGTTTGCAAGATACTTGAGCTGTTTTTAACCTGGTGATGTCTTCTTTCTGTGTTAAATGTATTGTTGTTTTAGTCATTATGCATCATTAAATCTTATTGTAAAGCAGAAATTTTAGAGTAAGATATGTTGTTGGAGCACCTTATTTCTGTCTGTGTTTACAATCTAAATGTTTTCTTCTGATGTATGGTTAAGAAATACTTAATTTCTTTTTAATCATTACTAATTTCATTGTTCTGTCATCTCATTTTTCATTCTGCTTTTAGATCCAGTAAAGATAGTTAGCTTGCCTTGCAAATGCTCTGGAAAAGTTGATGTTACTACCCAGCCTTTCGACTCCATAGCCCAATGGAAAAGATTTAAATCTAACTTGCCCCAACCAAACAAACAAACAATCAAGCAATCAAGTAATAAACTCCTTTCACCATTATAGCTAGCCTAATACATTAAACACCGGAAATAAAGATAAATTTGGAAATATACAGAGAGAGTCCTCTCTGAGTCTAGGAGGGATAGATCCTAGACTCCTAGGTGGTTTGATGTATCCTTTATGATTTTGTCTTGCCAATATTAAAAATCATAGAGAAATAACATAGTGGTGACCATATTGGGGACTATTGAAAATTTATCATTTCATTCAAATTCAGAGTACCCAGTGAAAAGCTTTGTATGATAAGATTATTCCTAAGATTGGTTTCCTTTCTACTCTTGTGTATATTCAGTTTGTTTGTATTTTAGATCTGAACACTGGCTCCCAAAAGAATCTCTACTAGATCCCACCTAGATCCAAATCCTCCTACCATAGTGGACAATCCTGAAAAGATCTTAAGGAAAACTCCTAGAACTAAGAGTCAGACAAGCAACAAATTTCTTCACAGAGCCAACTCACTCCTTGAAAACTTTGTTACATTTCAAGATATCCAGTTTGATTTACACTTTGAACAAGGCTTATTCAGGACTAAATCAGAGAATTGGAAAGATCATATTATCTTTGATCCATCAGTCTTACCAAAGAACCCAGTGAGAGAACTTTCTTCACAAACTAAATCAGATCTTCAGCTCTTACAACATTTTGATACTCTACAAGACCTAGTGACAGATCTCGCCTCTAAAATTGATGATGCTTACCTTCAACATTCAATAGAATTAACTGCTTTAAACATAGCAACTTCTTCCCTCACATCTCAATCTGCACATATTCAATCACCAAGTCCTACTGCCTCCATAATTCCCACCCCTTCTTTTATCCTTCAACATAAGGTTTCTCAAATTCCTTTACTCCCATTTCCACCTACTATTAGTCCAACCTCATCCACTGAAGTGTTCCTCCACCTCCACCAATCATCGCTGCCATAAATTCTCCTTTGGTGTTGCCATCTGTTGGCTTGTGGGGGCTTGACCTAGGTTCAGAGTTAGTTAGCCAAACAAATCCCTACACTACTAGCCCTTTCGGTATCAGCCAACAGTGCACAAACTGAAGTCTCACCCGAAGTAGTATGGGGGGATGCTGGAACCAAGTTTCCGCAACTTTGAGATGGTTGTGATGTTAGTTTATTCCAACTATACCTGCCTTCACGTAGGTTGCTTATCCCTCTGCTCTGCCCTTCAATACCTTCGCTAAATGTTACAATCAGATTCTACACAGCCCTAACCAGGGGATGATATGCTTTCGCGCTGCTAGGGCAGTGAACTGCGATATCTCCCAAACTAAGCTAAGTATCTTACTTATCTTATTAACATATCTTATTTAGCTTCACGTAAACAAATGTTCTTACTTGTGTTCACTTAAACAATACAGTTATACACATTCGCGCATCATATAAGAATTAGAAGTGAAATTCATACCCAATATAACAGATGCATAAATAGGAAATAAAGACGTAGAAATTATAGAATACTTCTCTTTATTGATAATTCTAGATGATTATAGACTCAACTCGCCCTGCGCACTTAGCTGCAGGGGTTCGCGCACTCAGCTACGGACTTCTAGGCCTTTGCGCACTCAGCTGTAGAGCCTCTACCTATGCTATGACCCAAAACTTAGACTTCTACTTCAGAGCTATCTCTCATACATCTTCGATCATTGATTTATTTGTGTATTTTAACTACTTAGAGCTTCACTCTATTTATACAATCCCATGGTTCATAGACCATGGGTAGATATTTTACAACCGACATTACATTATCAAAATAAGGGCGGACAACCCTATGACTCTTTAACATCTACGTGCTCCGTGACCACAAAATGCGGAGTCTTTACATTTGGATTACAAAAATTGGACCAAAATATGGGCTTTAAGCCCCAAAACTGCCCTTGGGGGATCCCACGCCCAACAGGCCCCCAACACAAACATCATGACTCACCCTCGAGTCACTCTGTAGGTGCAGAGATCTTAGCGCGAAGACCTCCCAGCTCTGTTTGGATCACCGCAACTTCGACAATGCACTGAGCGATCACTTGTTGGACTTCTTCCATGTGTTGTTTGGTGACTGCTGCTAAATTGCTGCTCTGAATATTCTGCTGAGTTGCCTGCAGTTTCGTGAGTTTTCCTTCAATGGAGGTTGTTATCGTGTAAGCCTCATCTATCCACAGCTGTAGGCAGGCTTTTAAGATTGCTTCTTTGTGCTGAGCGACATACACCTGTTCCTTAAGTGCCTTTGCCTCCTGCATCTGTGCAAGCCTTTGTGTAAGGGAAATCGTTTGCACGGTCCCTTTTACCTTGTCATAACTCTGTTGGAGCTCACGCGCCTCTCTCTCTAGGTGCTCTACGTTCGGGTCCTCCTGTAGGGTGGTTAGGACCTCGAATGACTGATCGAAAAGCTGCATGTAGTCTGCCACTGCACTGTCATACACTTCCATTACTGTTGAAACAACGGTGGTACATTATTCCCTGATCTTTGATGGAGTTGAAGGCTGAGCCTTCAACTGCAGTTCTGCGATCTGCAGGTTTAGCTCCAGTTGAACCTTGGCCATCTCTGCTTGAGCATCACATACCCCTATGGCCAATTTGCGAACGTGCACCTCCACCAGTTCTTCTGCCTAAATGTCCAACTTCAGGACCATTCAGTAGGCTTCCTCCACAACCTGCATTATTTGCTTATTCTGTTCTACTGCTTCATTGCGCTATAGGCCCAACTACTCAATGTTGATGCGTTGCTCGCTCATTACCTGTAGAGTGTGACTCTCCCTGGCCCGAAGTTCCGTGGTGACTCCATCCTACAAGAGATAGAGTGTCTCCTGAGGGAGCGCGACCATATTTAATCCTACCCCTTTGAGACTGCTAACTGTGGGCCTGTCGGCCTCATTCTCTGTAGTGAGTGCTCCATCTGGTAGCACTATCGTGTTGGTCACCCATGTGCACAACATCTCCTCGGCAGCTGAAGTGTCAATCGCGAGGCTGGTGGACACTGTGCCAGCCTGTGCAGTGTGAACCTGCAAATCCTGTAGTTCTATTCGAAGAGCCCCCAATATGAGCTGCTGCTATTCTTCAAACTGTTGGAGGGCCTTCGCGGCTACATCCCTCACTGTTTCTCCAATGTCATGCAAATCCCCTTCAGTGAGGTTGATTGGGTCGAAGGACGTCTTGGATGCCTTTGTTTTCTTTTAGGGTACTGCCTTCTCTCACGGTCGTGGATGCTTGAGTTGGGTGGGCCTCATCTGCGGGTCTGCACCACCTTGTTTTATCTTTGTCTCTGGTTCAGTCTCGGGCGAAGGTGACTTCTATCCTTCGCGCTCTTATTCTCCTGTTTTCTACTGTTGTTTGGAAAATTTTGCAACATCACGCACTGCCTAAGCCTTAGCCTCTGCTTCCTCTTTTCTGCGCTTCTCTGCCAGCTACGCCATTCGAAGTTTTGTCTCTTCCTTCTTGCGCTGCACAGGGGAATTGCCCTTTTCCACCGTGAAGCCAGCTGGAGCACACCACTTCGGTTGCCAAGACTCAAGGACTGTAAAAATGACATCATCAGTTGCCAGGTACGGTGGGTTATGCCATGTCTTCGTAGGGTATTTCCATGCCCTAATAAAAACATGGTGGAAATCCACTTTGAACTCCGCAAAGCTCTGTAGACTGGCATATACTGTGGGTGACAACCACGGCTTGCGATTGATGCCCATCCAAAAATTCATCTCCATTAATACCCAAAAAATCTTGCTTTCATTTATTCGCTGTGCATCCTTGGTTGCCCACAGCGAAGTGTACTTCACTGCCTTTGGAAGGTCTGGCACGACCGAAGGTAATTGCCTATCTTCGGGCAACTCCTATGCCACTAGTACTATCGACAATAGGAGCCACGCGTAGTGAAACATTTTTTCCTGCTTCTGTGCCTCGTGACAGTTCGCAAGGAACTTGCCGCATAGAAAGTTCGCCCAATTGAACTGGACTCCTTCCACACATTGGGCTGCTAGTGCAATCATGGGCACGGGCACCTCATCCGCGCTGCATTTCCGCATCACTTTCCCTGCTATTATTTGTGTCACAACCTTGATTGCAGGGTATCTAATGCTGGAGATGGCATATCCTCGCTTCTTCTTCTCCAACTTGAACTTCTTCTTCATCGCTTCCATGAGGGCCAACTCACCACCTTTTCCTTCTGATATGTTGGCTGGATCCTCCCCTGAGTAAGGTAGCCGTGTAATTCAGTGAATCAAATGGTCTATGATGGGCATGGGATCCTCCAGCCACAAACACCCATCATGCACCAAGCAGAGCATATGCCTGATGACGAAGATGGTCACTGGGGTGCAGTGGTAATGCGACACCCAGAGCAGGTTAAGCAAATCGAATTTCTCTACACCTCTGAGGCATGTCCGCGACTCCAATTGAATTATTCCAACAGTCATGTCAATCCTCTTGCATATTAGCTTCTCAGTCACTAAATGCAAGAACTTCTCGTGGTCTGCAAGGTCCCAATCTTCAAACTTCAACACAGGAACCCACCCCAAGTGCGATCCCTCAAAAACAACATCATCTGGGAGCATCAGAGTTTGCAGAGAGTTGTTTCTCTCATCTATGTCCTTCGACACCTTAGCTTTACCCTTGCATGGAGGAACATATTCAGGTAACCGGGTAATAGGGTTTGCACCCTTGGTTTCAACTTCCATCTCTACATCCTCCTCATCCACCAGGATTTCTTTAGACTCCTCCTCATCGACCTCTAGAGTAATGGCCTTCCCCTTTCCTATAAGGTGAGCTTGGTCCTTTGTGGGTTTCATGGTGAGACGCGCATTGGGATCATAACATGCTTATCCTTCTTACGTCTGGGTGTTTTGGGTGATTTAGGGACCTCAACTATTATTCTGGCGCTCACTGGGGCTTCCACTACCGCAATTTCCTATGTGGCTTCCTCAGCTGTCGACATCATTCTAGTCAGGAGGTCCCGCATCTCCTTCGGCAATGTTTCAAACACTGAACTTGCTCTCAAAGCCTCAAAATTCCAAAGGTACATACACAATTGATAGCGCAACAACTGAATTTTCAAAATGACAAGTGTTTTTCACTGGACAATTACTTGTAATTTATAGGGACTTTTGAATCTGAATTCGACTGTTCCTGCCACATTCGATCCATTAATGCTATATTTGTGTCAAATTTTCAAGAATATAACCCATAAAGTTCACCTTAAATTCCTGCATCCTGCTCCATTTGGCCTCAAACCAACCATCAAATCATGAAAAATGACTTTAACGGTCACTCTCCGGGAGACCTGCTCACTAGCACAGTTGTATTCATGTTGTCGCGGAGCTTGTGACACTTCGCTGCTTCATGCAGTCCTAACATCATGCAGCTTCTGGGTAGTGTAGTTTATATTACCGCGCCTCCTTTCAGCTACCTGGAGCATTAAGACTATGCTTCTGTCGAATAGTCAGATGATCAGGCCACCTATGTATGGCTTCAAATGACTACCATTCACATTTCCTGGGAAGGGATATCCATTTAACTTAATCAGTTGGACCATGCCACTGTCAGTAATATCCTTCATAACATACGGCCCCAGCCAATGTATTATGAGTTTCCCTAAAAATTTATCAAACTTACTATCATACAACAGGACCAAGTCATTCATCTTAAAGGTGCGCAACTTAATATGTCGATCATGCCACGCCTTTTCATGCTACTTTTGAACCTACTGGTGAAATCCAGCCAAAAATCTCTCTTCTTCCAGCTCATCCAATTGTGCAAGCCTCTCTTCCAGGGCTCTGCGATCCATCATACTTGTAAGCACTGCTATGTGCAGACTAGGCAGGATGTATTCCATAGGCATCACAACTTCAACCCCGTATACCAGCCTAAAGGGTGTATGTCCCATTAACTTCTTGCACATTGTCTGATAAGCCCAAAATATTACAGGTATGCATAGGTCCCAATCAATTTGTTGAGCGTTGAATACCTTGGTCAGCGCGTTTTCAAGTACTTTGTTGAACACCTCCACTATCCCATTAGCCTACGGGTGATAAGGTGTGCTTTTTTGATGATACACCTGAAATTCCTCAGTTAGTGCACTGATCGTCTCATTCAGGAAGTGCGTACCCCTATCATTGATCAAAATATTTGGGCATCCAAATCGTGTCAGTACATGTTCAAATAGAAACTTTACGACTGTCACGCCTATGAAATCCTTCACCCACTGTGCTTCTACGCAACGAGTCAAGTACTTCGTCGCAGTGATATTGTACCTCACGCCTACCTTTCCTTGAGGCTGAATAGGTCCTACAAAATCTATTGCCCACTTTTCGAAAGGTTGCAACGTCATTTGTGGATTCAAAGGCATTTCATCCCTTCGCGATGGCTTACCTATTCTTTGACATACGTCGCACACCTTGCAATATGCTTTTGAATCCTAATGAAGGGTTGGCCACCACAAACCTGAGCATAGAATCTTCTGTACGGTGGCTCTCCCTGCATAATGTCCTCCTGCAGTGCCCTCATGAGCATCCGCGAGGATGCTGCTTCGTTGAAATTTAGGTACATACCTTCGCAGTATCTCATCGTTCCTCATCTTGTAAAGATGCCCAACAATGATAGAGAAATTTTCCGCGTACACCACTAGTTCCTTCTTTTTCTGGACAGAGTACCCTTCTGGCACAGTTCTAGTTGTTAGGAAGTGTATTATATCCTCGAAATGTCCATCCACGATGGACATAGCAAAAAGTTGTGCATCAGGTAATCCTTCCTCCAAACTAGTGGGTTCCTCCCGTGTCTCAATGTGCGACAGGTGGTCTAGTCCTGTGTTCAATCGTCCAAGATTCACAACAACTTCAAAATTTTATTCTTGGAACAATAAAAGCCATCTGTAGATACACCCCCACAACACAGGCTTATTGACCAGGTACTTTAGCACGGAGTACAAGTGCACCTACTTAGGTTGGGGCTTTTCTCCATAGGCCTGCGTCCATTTGGCCAGATGCACACGCGGATCATCCTGCCCATCATACCTGTTTGTCAGTCACATCTTAGGCTTCCAAAATCATGCTCGCATCATTCTCCTATGTTCGCCCCAATCATCAAAGCTCCCCTTGTGTGTACCCCACCATCTTGCGGGTGTAGCATGCAGTGCCCAGTCCAAGGCCTGGAAGTGTTGTTTTCTGGCACCTCCCTCTCAAATGCATCCAAAAAAGTATCTACGTCATTCAGGCCATCATAAGTAGGCAACTTTCTTTCCCTTGACGACACATAGCGCAGCGACCGGGTCATCATGTTGCAATTCAGTGTAGTTACTTCGTGTAACCGATTCTGCCTGCATTCTATTTCTTCGTCAGAGTCCGAAGTGCAGGAACTCTCGCACTCCCATGTAATCTACCCATCCACGGTGGGATTCACCTAGTCTTGGTCTCACCTGTTATCTTATAGATGCAATCCAGATCATCATCACTTTCACAGTCACGGACTCGTTCCATATAGTGCGATCCCTCAGCAAGATCTAGGGGTATTATTACCCGCAATGATTTCTTCTCAAAGATCATATTTCACTTCTTCAGATTGATTACCCCATTCATATTAGTAGCCTAGTCAATTCCAAAGAGTGTAGGGTAGGGATTACTGTCATCAACAATCTCTATTACTTCAAAATATGCCAGGGCACTTGCTCCCTCAATATCCACGGTCACTCCTTACAGTCATCCCATGGGTATGATTTTCTGTTGGTTTTCCATCCTTAGCTAAATCAGGAACCATTGTAGCATAGGTCTCCCCATTCACTCCTATGTTTGTTTGGGTAGAACATTCCCATCTGATCCCAAATCCAGAATGACTTGATCCATCTAGTATTCTCCGATCTGCGTGGTCAGTCTCATTTCACGCCCCCTCCTTGTCTTATGCCTTCCAATCTTGCAGACTATGTGTGGTTCACCTAGCGTGGTCCTAGCACATCGATTGATAAGTTCTTGTAACCTTTTCACAACCTTACTGTCACAGAAATAATTTCATATAGGTTTCCATGAAAGTAGTGAGCATAGAGGGGTCCATCTCTGGCTCAGGCTTATCTTTGCTTCTTAGTGGAGGACTCAGCGAAGCTCTTCTTAGCTTCCATGAAGGTTTCTCGAGCACACTCCAAATCAAACTTAGTCTCTTTTTCCAGGGCTTTGTGAACCCAGGTACTGTCTTCTGGATTTTCCCCCTCGTCATATCCCATTGCGATTCCACTTCGAGCACTATATTTATGTTCAGATCTTCCTCGCGTGGCTCAAACCTCATCATCTGCAGGTTCTGAGTCGGGGGAGGCCGTAGCGCTCCTTTGTCATGTATCTTGGCTATCAGTGTAGGACAATATTTTGTTTCATGATTAAACAATGTGAAATACTTGCACGATGGGTGCGTTGGATTAGTGCAATTGTGGGCATAATGTCTTGGCCCTCCGCAATTGTAGAAAATCAACTGTCCACAACCTCTACTAGGCCCTCCTCCGCCTCGGTCTCGCCCATGCCATCCCTGCATTCTGGTCAAGGGGCTGCATTTTTGCCTGAACTCTGTAGGTGGGTGTTCTATCCATCATCAATTCATAGCTCCTGGAAGTACACTCATCATGTCCTACCGATCTACAAAAGTTGCAGAACAACTATTGCAGAGTTTGCGTATACTTCTGTAACAAGTGGCAGTTATCCATGGCATGTTTTCTGGCTATTTGACAGATAACGCACCACAAAGCAGGTGCCGCGCTAGGTCCTACTTGAGCTTCTAGCCTTAAAGGCATTGGTCATCCTCCTGCAAGATAGTTTGTAAATACCGGGTAGTGGTCTTTGTCATGACCTTGACTCTTGCATTTCACGCACCATACTTCTTCGCGTACCTCTAGCCGAACCGTCTTATCTTGCTTCAAGCTTTGCATCTCAAGGCACAGATTCTTTAGCTGTGCGTAGATCTGCTGAACTCTTAGGTTAGGATCTTGCATTGGATTCTCATGTGTTCTCATGGTAATCTCCAAGGTCTATGCTTGAGTTGTTATCTTCTGCTGCGATAGTGCACTCCTTAAATGTGGTAGTAGCGAAGCCACAAACCACTCGCGATGTTTCCCATCTGTCAAATTCATGTTGGCTTCGTGGATCGTACATTTCAACCTCTAATCTAGTTCCTAAGGCATCTCACTTGGTAGCATCATGATCTCTTTGAATCCCACAATCGAATGCGCTTCAGATTTAGGCCTGTTAAATTTCCTATTTAGTGTTGCTTGGATGTCTGCTACTCTAGAATTCAGGTTATTGTTGGAGTACTTATTATACCAAGTTAGCACATGATCTTGCAGAGCACTAACCAATGTTTCCTTCTTTATGTTATCATCTGTAACACCTTGAGCTTCCCATATAGCCCTCACAATGAACCAAAATTGGTTTGGGTCCTCATTTCCCAAGCCTTTGAACAAAGGAAACTTCACTGTGTTTGCCATACTGAATCGCGGTGGTGGCGGAGGTGGTATGGGTGAAGTTGGAGGTGATGGCGGTGAATATGGAGGTGGTGTGGGTGGAGGTGGTATTCATGGAAATCCTTGTCTTATCAATTGAATAGCACTTCATGGAGAGACCTTCGCTATCCCTTCTTCGTCCCTTCGCAGTGGTGAAATCAAGGGGCTATACTCCGGACCCTTATTTCCTTCGTTTCTGTAACTTTTTCCACTTCGCATAGTCCCAAACATCAAGGTAACTGCATAACCCATTTTTCGCACAACAACATTTTAATCCAAGTATTCAGAGATTTTACGTACTTACCTCACGGTCCTTTGAAAAAGCATCGCTCTGCCTCGCTATAGTTGACTAAGGTGTCGACCGTGAACTCAGTAACAAATCCTCCTATAATGCGATCGAGCCAATAATCGACGACACGTGTGATCTTATCCTCCGATGCTTCCAACGTTCGCACTAGCTTTGGGGTCCACACAGTAGGATTGTTAAGTTTCCAGCTTCCTTGGTTGTCTGCTAGCTTCACGATCCACTTGTATATCTCAGTAGGGAAGGACGCGAAAAATATTTTGTGGATCTCCGTATACAGGTATTGTTCCAACCACTGTTCTTTTGATAGTCGTGGGTTTCTGTTTTCTTGCACCGCGAACTCGTAAATCCTTTTGTCCAACCAACCTTCGATTTCTTTCTTAGTTGGATTCCAGTGATACGACATCACACATCCCTCATGCAGATTTTGGTCCCGACAACGAAACCATTTGTTGGCTTGTGGGGGCCTGGCCCAGGTTTAGCGTTAGTAGCCAAACAAATCCCTACACTATTGGCCCTTTCGGCATCAGCCCGCGGAGCACGGACTGAAGTCTCACTCGAAGCAGTATGGGGGGATGCTGGAACCAAGTTTCCGCACCCTTGAGATGGTTGTGATGTCGGTTTATTCCAACTATACCTGCCTTTGCGTAGGTTTCTTATCCCTCTGCTCTACCCTTCAGTACCTCTGCGAAAAGTTACAATCAGCTTCCGTGCAGCCCTAACCCGGGGCTAATATGCTTTCGTGCTACTAGGGTAGTGAACTGTGATATCTCCCAAACTAAGATAAGTATCTTACTTATCTTATTAATAGATCTTAGTTAGCTTCACGTAAATAGATGTTCTTACTTGTGTTCACTTAACCAATACAGTTATACACATTCGCGCATCATATAAGAATTAGAAGTGAAATTCATACCCAATATAACAGATGCATAAACAGGAAATAAAGACATAGAAATGATAGAATACTTCTCTTTATTGATAATTCCAGATGATTATAGACTTGACTTGCCCTGTGCACTCAGCTAAAGGGGTCTGCACACTCAGCTGTGGACTTCTAGGCCTCTGTGTACTCAGCTAAAGGGGTCCGCACACTTAGCTATGGACTTCTAGGCCTCTGCGCACTTAGCTACAGAGCCTCTGCCCACACTACGACCCAAAACCTAGACTTCTACTTCAGAGCTATCTCTCATACATCTTCGATCATTGATTTCTTCGTGTCTTTTAACTACTTAAATCTTCACTCTATTTATATAATCCCATGGTCCACAGACCATGGGTAGATCTTTTACAACCGATATTACATTATAAAAATAAGGGTGGACAACCCTATATGACTCTTTAACATCTACGCGCTCCATGACCACAAAATGCGGATTCTTTACATTTGGATTACAAAAAATGGACCAAAATATGGTCTTTTTAAGCCCCAAAACCTGCGCTTGGGGGATCCCGCGCCCAACACCAGCACCATTGGCTAATATTCCACAAGCCTATCAGTCTAAAATCACACTATTTGATGGGACAGATCCTTTAACATCCCAACAACATGTGGATAAAATGAATGATTGTTTTGATATGCAAGAGGTAGACGAAGAAAGTGTTAAGCTTAGAAATGGTTTAAATATTTTCTTGCAAATAGTATAAATGATCTCTTTGCGTTCCACCAAACCTTTCTTAATAGATGGGAAGTCAAAAAGACCCGATGCAGATTCTATCATAATATGAAAATATTAAAAGGGAAGTGGGTGAAAGAGTTCAAGACTATTGTGTTAGATTCAACAATACCTATAATGCAATACTTGTAAATCTTAAACCACCTCAGGATTTAGCCTTGATAAAGTTCCTAGGTGGATTTGATATGGATATGTCTTAGCTGTGAGTGTAGAAGCAAATTTACAAGCAAAAAGAGCTAGGATGAAAACTGAAAGAAGGGTGACAATAAGAGAAGAAGCTTCAACCATTGCAGCAGATGCTAAGATTGATTCTTTAGTAAGGACTATGGAAAGAATGATGGAGAGGATAAGTTTGAATGATAGAAGTGTCCCTAGGGAAAACCAACCTGTTCCATAGAACCGAAATCCACATCCCAGAAGAAACACTACAAAAATTAGACAGAGAGACCAAAGAGGCCCAGATCAAAAAATTAGGCCCCCATTTCAAGAAAATTATGATGATGACGATGTAGGTGTGGTTGAAGAAGTTGAGGAAAATCAGATTAATTCTATGGGGACAAATGAAGATAGTTCTGTCTTTATTACACAAGAAGAACATGAAATATTCTTATTAGCTCAAACAGAGTTGGAATATAAAGAGTCTGATGAATATAAACGTGGATTTGAGAATGCCATACTAGAAGTTCACAGATAATATAATATTAGGAGTAACAAAAACAGTGATAAGTCAAACAAAAAGAACGTTGATTTCCTTGCTAAGAATACTATTGAGCCCGATCTCAAGAAAACAACTGAAAGCTCTATGAAAAATGTAAATAATTCAGAAAAGAAGAACACAGAGAATGTTACTAGGAAAACCATTGATGTTTCTACTAAAACTGTCCAAACTAATATCCCTAGTACAAGTCAATAAACTGAACTTGTCACCAAAGCAGTGGCTGAAAGAGATGATTTCTCAAATCTGCTTAAAATTCAAACATCATTCAGTATTGATAATGAACTTGCTAAACTCAAAACTTATATCCCTCTCACTGAAATGATAAACAAGAATGTGTATAGGTCTAAATTCCTAAAGGTACTCAACATAGAAGAAAACAATGATACAATGAACTTGAATGGTGACCAGCCTAAGCTCCTGTTTGGACCAGAAGTTGATGGAAAACCTCAAAAAGGGGGTTTTCCTCCATTTTTTGTCAGCCTTAATATTCATGACAATATCCTCCATAATGCGATGTTGGATTCAAGTGCATCACATAATCCCATGCCAAACTGTTATGGAAAAACTTGGACTTGAAATCACTAGACCATACAAAGATCTATACTCATTTGACTCCAACAACATTAGGTGTCTAGGTCTTATCAAGGATCTCTGTGTCACATTAGCCCAGATACCAACAAAAAATTTAGTCATGGACATAGTAGTAGCAGACATTCCACCTAAGTATGGTATGTTATTGTCACATTCTTGGGCGACTAAGTTACAAGGAACACTTCAAATGGATATGACGTATGCCACAATACCAGTATTTGGCCAACCAAGGAGACTGTATAGAGAAACCTTAATGAAATATATGGTGAGTAACCAAGAAAATCTAGACAACTATCCCCTCTACTTTGTCCATACTGATCTTGGTTCCTTCATACTGTACAATGATGGAGACACAGATACACAGGTCACTCAGGTAGAAAATGATCTTAATGAAGGACATGACACCCAAATATCCATTATCCAACAGGACCATGAAACATAACCTCTCTGGAATATGAATTTTGAAGGCTCATGTGGTAAAACAGGATTAGGGGCATGATTCTGGGTGTACAATTCAAAGACTAATCACGCAAAAGTTCATTCTTACAAATTGAATTTTTTGTACAAAAAAAACATAGCGAATAAGAGGCATTACTATTAGGCTTGAAATTTCTTATTAAAGTAGGTGCTAAAAGAATTTATGTCCAAGAAGATTCAGAACTGATCATAAAACAAATTAAAGGACAATACTCTGCAAAACATCCTAGATTGAGAGAATACTGAAATGCTGTGATTGATTTTCTCAAAACATTTAAAGAGTATGACCTTGCTATTATCCCAAGGCTCCATAATGCCTTGGTAAATGGTTTAGCTTTTTCAGCCAACATCTGCAAATTACCTCATCCAAATTAACAATACACAATTGAAGTGAAACACCATCCTGCAGTGCCTGATAACATGAGGTACTAGCAAGTTTTTGGAAGTGATAAACATATTGAGAATTTTCTACAATCCAAATATGAATTTGAGGATAGAAACATAGATTTGGAAGATGAAATAGACAGTCAAATTGATGTACATATTAGTATAAAAAACCTGTTGTGTTTGATGGGAAAGTTCCTGTAAATAAAAATGTACATAAAATTGAAACACATAAAGACCCAAAAAAAAGAGGAATTCAAAGTACTTCAACTTAAAGACAATATTTTGCCTAGAGGGCTTGCCCCTTTGGAAGAGTTTTTTGACTTTAATGATGTTGCTAGAAAGCCAAAAATGGAACCAATAGGAACAAACATTGAGGAGTGCAACATAGGCACCAAGCAAAATCCCAAAATCATTAAACTATCAAAATCACTACCTATCATGGCTAAACAAAGGTATATAGCTCTATTTAAAGAGTTCATAGATGTATTTGCTTGGAGCTATGAGGATTTAAAAGCTTATGATACTAGCATTATACAACATAAAATTCCAATCAGAGAAGACCAAAAACCATTTAAGCAGAAGCTGCGTAGGATAAATCTTGTCCTAATGCCCTTGGTTGAAAAGGAAATCAAGAAAATGTATGATGCTAAGATCATAGTCCCAATTCAATATTCTAAATGGGTATCCAATATTGTGCCTACAAGGAAGAAAACTGGTGAAATAAGATTGTGCATTGACTTTAGGAATTTAAACAAGGTTTCCCTTAAGGACAACTACCCCTTACCAAAAATGGATCACATACTGCAAAGGGTAGTGGGTTCTAGTAGGATCTCCTTGTTAGATGGTTTTTCAGGGTATAATCAAGTTTTGGTGCATCTTGATGATCAAGATAAAACAACTTTTACTACTCCTTGGGGAACTTTCATGTATGTGAAAATGCCCTTTGGATTAATGAATGTTGGTGCTACTTTCCAGAGAGCAATGGACATTTCTTTTTCAGATGAAATTGGGCATTTCATTGTGATTTATCTCGATGACATCACTATTTTTTCAAAGACTGATGAAGAACACCTAGCACATCTAAGAAGAGTATTTGAAAAATGCAGAAAGTTTGGTATCTCACTAAATCCCAAGAAAACATTGTTTGGGCTTGAAGAAGGAAAACTTCTAGGCCATATCATCTCCAAAGATGGAATCAGAATTGATCCCAGTAGGATTGAAGGTATCCTTAAAATCAGTCATCCAAGAAACATAAAAGAACTTCAATCTTTTATTGGAAAAATCAATTTTTTGAGAAGATTCATACCAAATCTTGTTGAACTACTCAGAAATATAACAAACATGCTCAAGAAAGACACATAAATTAAATGGAATGTTGAGGCCAAACAATCTTTTGATCTAGTCAAACATGCATTAACACAAGCTCCAGTTTTGATTAGCCCAGATTTCACTAAAGATTTTATTATCTTTTCTTTTGCATCTGAACATACTATTGCTGTTGTGCTATTATAGAAAAATAATGAAGGATATGAACATGCAATAACATTATTTAGCAAGGCTCTGAGAGATGCTTACTTGAAGTAAAATATCATGGAGAAACATGCATTTTCTCTAGTCAAAGCAATAAAAGATTTTAGAGTTTACATTTTACATTCTCATATCATTGCTTATGTGCCTAATGTAGTTGTCAAAGATATTCTCACACAAAATGGACCTGATGGGAAGAGAGGCAAATGGATAGCTGTCATTCTAGAATATGACATTGAAATCAAGCCCACCAAGTTGATTAAAGGACAAGGATTAGCCAAATTGATGGTTGAATCAAATTTCAATGCATTAGATATCAACATGGTATTTTCTTTGGATGATCTTGAGGAACTGGCAACTCCACCAATAGATGAAGAATATCTAAACTCCCCCTGGTATGTAGACCTTTTGTATGTTCTATTCAATTTGAATGCTCCTCCTAGATTATCCAAAACAAAGGCCAGATTTCTAAAATTAAAAGCAGTCAAGTTTTGCATTATTGATAGTACATTATATTGGAAAGATGTTGGAGGTGTCTTACTCAGATGTTTGTTAAAGGATGATGCTGACAAAGTTATGCAAGAATTCCATGAAGGTGACTGTGGAGGCCATCTTTATTGGAAAACAACTACTAATAAAATCCTTAGAGCTGGTTTCTATTGGCCTACACTTTTCCCAGACATCCATAAGATGGTAACTTCTTGCCATAAATGCCAAATCTTTGAAGGGAAGAGAAAATTATTACCCTTTCCCCTGAAACCCATCTCTGTTGAAAGTCCTTTCCAACAGTGGGGATTGGATTTCATTGGTGAAATTCATTCTCCATCCTCTGCCCAACACAAATGCATCTTGACTGCCACAGACTACCTTACCAAATGGATAGAATCCATCCCTTCTAGAGTTGCTACTAATTCTGTCATCATAAAATTACTTGAAACCAATATCCTCTCCAGATTTGGTTGTCCTAGGAAACTTATCACTGAAAATGCTGCAGCTTTTAAATCAAAGAAGATGGTATATTTTTGCCACAAGTACCATATCTCTTTGGGTCATTCAAAAACTTATTACGCTCAAGGTAATGAGTTGGCTAAATCCTCAAACAAAATTTTGGTAAACATACTTAAGAAGATTCTGGAGGACAATAATAAGTCATGGCATAATAAATTGATCTATGCATTATGGGCTGATAGATTGGCTACAAAGAAATCCTTTGGTATGTCCCCATTTCAACTGGTTTATGGAATGGATGCAATTTTCCCTTCTTCCATGGGAGTTTCAGCCATGAATATCATTCAAGAGATACAAACTGAACCAAATGATATACAAAGAAGGATAAATCAGAAAATTCAATTGCAACAGTCCAGAGAAGAGGTATACAATAGAACTCAAGTTGTCTAGAAAAACATAAAGAAGTTTTTTGACAAAAGAACTAAAGTTGATGATTTCAACTTGGGAGACAAAGTGCTAAAATGGGACTCAAGAAAAGAAGATAAATGAAAGCATGGAAAATTTGAAAATCTTTGGAAGGGTCCATATATTATTTCTGCTCTCAGAGGGAATAATGCATTTTTCCTCAAAGAGTTGGATGGAAAGGAATTGCCGGAAGGCCACAAGCCTGCTTTGATGAAGTTACTATAAAGAGAAATCAAATTGAAGACAATTCAAATACGGAGGACTCAAGGCTACTGATCTTATGTTCCTGATACTTCAAACTGAGAAGTGCCATCCCCAGCTGGAGCCACTATTACGGTCCTATAATTTATAGGATTTCAAGGTGATTGACAATCTCATATTTGGTGGATTTCATATTGTTCATAGATTTCAATATTTAATTGATTTCAAAAAAAAAAGAAAAGAAAAGAAAAGAAAAGAAAAGAAAAGAAAAGAAAAGAAAAGAGGGTATTAAAAAAAAGAGAGAAAAAGAACAAAAGAGAAAAAAAATGAAAAGAAAGGAAAACCCCAAATATTGTTCAATTCATATAGTCTAAGAATGATTGAAAAAATTTCAATTTCTGTTGATAGAGTAGAAAATAAAGATCTGTCAAACAATTTAAGCTTGGAAAATTAGTAGCTAGGTAGAAATAAAATTGGTTCAATTGTTCAATCTGGACCAATAGGAGAGATAAGTGCTAGAGTAGGTTAGAAATAAAAAGAGAGAAAGTGAAAAATGGTCTGCAAGTCCAAATGCACCCTGCAAATGAAAAAAGGAAAAAAGTTTTAGATTATAAAGATAAAGGGTAGGTAGATTGAAAAGAATTACAAAGGGAAAAAGACATGAAAAATTCCTTTAATGTTTTATGACATAGTCCATGTGTTTCCCTAATGTTGGAAAAGGAATTAAAAAGGGAAAGGAGGCATATACTATTAATCCTAACTTTATGTTATTCTCCTCCCCCCTATTTTCATTCTCCTACCCCACCACTCACGTCATATACCTGTCACATCAACTATTACCCACCCCTCAGCTCTCATCTAATCCCCGCACTTGCTATTCGATCCAACGACCCATATGACATTCTGCCCCCTCGTCACCCTCTGAACATTAATTCTGGGTGGGGGGGTCTGAAATCAGTGGTTTTAGACCACTTACATGTCACACTGTCGCGGTTTTGCACCCCCTCCCCCCCCATTCCACTTACCGCTTCAAAGGTACCCTGAAAGGTGGTTTTCGCGTTCCACTAAACCAACTCCTCCGTCATGACCGTTCGCCCATCTCGCCACCCTGTCCCATCCGCCTATCACCTCCATTCCCATGCTATACCATTGCGCATTCAATTGGCTAGACCGTTAGCCAACGGACCTGCGCCACTTCAGGCCAATCCAATGGGAATGCTCCAAAAGCTACAAATACACCATCTCCCACCCATTTACAAAATTTTAATGTGTTCTCTTTACTTACAGGTGAAAGTCAAGATTTGTTCAGGCATACACAGAGAAGTAGTGAACACACTAAAACAATAACACAATTGCAGAAAGCTTCATTTTTTTGCGTTTATCAGACATCCCCCTTCTTGAATCCCACTTTTTGTTCATCCCCTTTCTTTTTCCCTCTCTGAGTTCCCTCTTCTTTACGTTCCCTTTCTGTTTCAGTTCACCCACAAATTCAATACAATACAAGTTTAAAAATTTGCAGAAGACACTCATGCCACCCAAGAAGAAAGAACATAAGATGTTCAATCCAATGGTGCACCCACCGCTAGACTTGGATCATATTTCACTGGCAGACAGAGACTTAAAAATACATGAGACACTTTCAGAATTTGATCTCTTCGACGTCTACTGCTGGTGGGAGGACAAATCTGTTGATGAAATGAATGATATAGGATCCTGGGACACCAATTATCCATTCTATATTTTTCCCAAAACCCATAGCTTCCCAGAACTAAACATAAAATTCTAGTCATGCTATAACCCACAGCAAAGGGCAATAATAGCCCCAGCAGGAGACATACTATTCACCATAGATGCCAAATCCATAATGCAGATGATGCAAGATCCTATCATTGAAGGAAATTCTCATATCTCCCATGAAATCCTCAGTGAAATGTACCAAAGACTAGACTTTGCCAAAAGAACTAAAAGCTTGGAACTATTCATGACTGAACATACCCCACTGCCTAGCAAAAATCCTCCTTATTCCTCCTCTACCTTCCTTGATAGAACCATGCATATAGTCACTGTGCTTTCATATCTGCTAGGCTATTATTTAGATCAATGGCTTGATGAGGCTATAATAGGTTTCCTATCCATATTGTCAGCAAAGTCAAAGCCTTCTATCCTATTTAATTTCAGTCAATTCCTGGCAGATGCCATCCATGAGCAATTTGTAAATTTCATCACAGAGGAAGTGTTTTAGTACTCTTCAGTATTAGTATACATGTTTGTTTATTTTCAGGCAGACAGATTTCAGTTTACAATGAGCAAGTTAAATGAAGAAGGTGAACCCAAATCTATCATTTTCTGGACAACCTTAGTGATGAAGGATCAAAAGGACTTCACCTACAAGGCATTTATAGAAATGTTTGTTCATCCAATTATGAGCCTCCTTAGTGGAACTGTAGAACCCATAATCAATGAAGAAATTAAAAGGATTATGCAGTTGACAGACCAAGAAAGAACATGAAGATTGGTACTTATACCAAAATTACACAAAATTAAGGGTATATGGATGTGAGTTGGCCCCTTACAAGCTGAAAAAGTTCCCCCCAATGAGGATCTTTGCACTTGAATATATTAGTTAGATGATCAATACAGATGAAGTACATTTTGTGGAAATGAAGAATAAGTCACAATTTAGGATCAAATCCCATATTAGTCCTTTCATTTACAACAACAGGGAAACAGGTGAGGAGGAAGACAAGAAATTGAAGGAAATGAAGTTCACTCACAGTTTCACATGCTCCTATGGCCCATGGGGAATTATCTCTAAGAAAAGGGTGGAGAACAAATCAACACCCTATATTCACACTCAAAGGCCTAAAATAGAGAAATTTATGAACCAGATTGAGTGGATGCCTGACACCCTGCAAGAAGCTGAGGAACAAATAATTTCTTCTTCAAGTGCACAGACTCCTAGGTAGCAAGAAAGACAGAGTACAAAGGACAAATCAGACAAGGGTAAGGAACATGAAAAAGAAACAACAGGGAAAAGGCCGAGAGAAGATCAGTCACCAGGGACTGATACTTCTATGAAAGAGTTCAGATTGAAATTTAGGAAAAGGGAAAGGATACACATGGACATAGGCAAGGAATCACCACAACAAACAATCATTAATCTTAGTGATATTCCTGACTCATCCCCAGCAGGAGGTCAATCTCTTCCTACCACTCCGATCTTAGAAAGGCAACAGACTCTCCAAGTTTCCACATCTACTAATGTAACTGGAGAAAAAGAGGAGACCATATTTGATACTTTCAGGGAGATAAAAATTAGGAATGAAATGTTAAAGAAGAGTACTTATGCTCAATTCTGGAAGCAAAGTTCTTCTTCTCAAGGCAAACTCCTCTCAGCTTTTGATTCAGAAAAAGGCAAGATGCATATGGAATTCTTGGAAGCACAAACAATGGAACCTAAAACTCCAACTGATTACAAACAAACCTCTTTTGAGTTTGATGCCATAAATGTTCATCCTATTGATCAGCTAGAAATGCACAAGCAAATAGGTGAAATGATCTCCTCTACTCCAATCAATACCTCTATGAGTTTGTTTAAAATGCAGGTGGCCTTATCAAATTCTCAATCTCAGTTGAAGATGGAAAATATTTCATCTCAATAAAAAGACAACAGAATTAAGTCTTTGGAAGACTTAGTGGTGAAAATTGGATATGATTCTTCATATGTGAAAGCAGCAGAAGAGATAATTAAGAAGAGGGAGATTTATATAGCAGCCTTAAAGAAGTAGCTCAAAATGCCTGCAACACATGATCCCTTGACCAAAGAGATAGAGGAAATAGAGAGTTAGAAGGTTGAAATGATGAAATTAATAATGGAGTTGTATCTCCAAATAAAAAAAATGGAAGCAGAAATGGATAAGATGGTACAAGAGAAGGAAAGGGCAGCACCGTTGGCAAACACCACTATGGAGGCTCTCCCTCTTACGGCTATTCCTACAGCCACTCCAGCAACTACTACTAGAGGGATAGGAAGTAGTACAAAACATGTAGTCAGGTCCATGGAGAGCATGAACCTTCAGACATAGGAGATCAAGAGACTAGAAACCCAAGTTAATGTTCTACAGGACCAAATCAAAAGAGCTGAAAGTGCACATTCAATGGAGATTTAGAGGTTACGGACCTTAATCGAAAAGTTGCAAAAATTTGAAAAGAAATCTTTCATTGGTAACACTCTAGGAAGGGTGAAAGAGATCATCTGGAACAACATCATCAATGGCATGAATGAGATTTGTACCAACATCCAAATTATATTTGAATAGAAGGAGTTAGTTGAAAAGCTAAGGAAGCTATTTCATCCATTAACCTACAGCTAGGAGACATGCCAGCAACAACCAACAGAATCATTAAATTTCCCAATTCAAAGAACAGGTATGAGCTAGAAGAGTTGGGAGTAGGAGACATGACATAAACTATTCTAAAGGTGAAAATGTTTCGACTAAAAAGAACCTAAATATATAGCTAGAAGAAAAATGCCAGAATTTGGAGCTTGCAGTGAATAGGTTTTTCAATAGAATCAAACCTTTAACACAGAAAGGTCTCCCTTCTCTGTTTGTTATTAACGAAAAACTTATGGTCAGAGAATATTATGTTAAGAGGCTCAAAGACATAGCCAAGGATGCGGTCAATATATCCAATATTAGAGGCAGCATAGCAGGAAAAGCATCATTGGAGGCTATTAGTAATCCAATCTATATTGAGCATGAATTGAAGCACATTTTTACAGTCAAACCCACTTTTGCACGGTACACTGAAGCTGATGAAATATACCACAGGCTGATCAAAGTCAAGATTCCAGATGAAGAAGAATGGAGTGACTTGTGTGATTACCAAGAGGAACAGGACAAGCAGGATTGAAGGAACATCATAGAGCTGAGTCAGAACCTAGCCAAGTCAACAAAGCCACTACAGTAAAATTAATTACCTAGCAACAACATCCTGAAAAAAGGGGACCAGATGTCCAAGTTATATCATCGTGGCCACTTCGTGGTTACACTAGTCAAATTTTACTTTCATTGTAATTAATAACAAATTTCCAAGTGTATAAGGCAGTCGTTGTAGGTTTTTTTTGTTAAATACTTCATGCATTGGAAGTATTAGGGGTTGGACCCAAGTTATTGAACAATTTTTCTTTTGGAGCACTGTAATTTTTGAGCTGGAGAATCAATAATAAAAGACCGTTTGCAAGATACTTGAGCTGTTTTTAACCTAGTGATGTCTTCTTTCTGCGTTAAATGTATTTTTGTTTTAGTCATTGTGCATCATTAAATCTTATTGTAAAGCAGAAATTTTAGAGTAAGATATGCTCTTAGAGCACCTTATTTCTGTTGGTGTTTACAATCTAAATGTTTTCTTCTGAAGTGTGGTTAAGAAATAAGAAATACTTAATTGCTTTTTAATCATTACTGATTTCATTGTTTTGTCATCTCATTTTTCATTCTGCTTTTAGATCCAGTAAAGATAGTTAGCTTGGATTGCAAATGCTCTCAGAAAGTTGATGTTACTACCCAGCCTTTTGACTCCATAGCCCAATGGAAAAGATTTAAATATGACTTGCCCCAACCAACAAACAAACAATCAAGCAATCAATTAATAAACTCCTTTCACCATTATAGCTAGCCTAATACATTAAACACCAGAAATAAAGATAAATCTGGAAATATACAGAGAGAGCCCTCTCTGAGTCTAGGAGGGCTAGATCTTAGACTCCTAAGTGGTTTGATGTATCCTTTATGATTTTGTCTTGCCAATCTTAAAAATCATAGAGCGATAATAGGTCATATGATAAATGATTAAAAGAAATAACATAAAATCACTGAAAACCAATCCTCACATAACCGAAAGGCATCCCTAATAAAAACTTTGTTGAAATCGTTATCACTATATGGACAACCTGTCATCTAATCAAACTAAACATGATTAATGAATTATGATAATAATAAACCATGGGTTGTTATAGAATTGAGATTCTATAGAGGCCATCTCAAATTTAGTAAATGAAAGAAAAACCAAAACATAATTGAAAAATATTTGCTAAAAATCAAATAAACACAAGCCCAAATTAAGTAGGATTGAATTTGGAGAATAGTAACCTTCAAATTTGAATATTTAATAATTATATGAGTATCTTTGGATTTCATTTTCACTTCGGTTTAGTAGGTTTAGGTTTATTTTGGCTTTCTCTTAATCGAATTAGGGCTTTGAGTTGTTCATTTTCTTGCAATAACTGGGTGATACGATTTTCCAAATGAGGCATAGTGACTAAGAATTGTTGATGGAAATATAGATTGAACAAAGTAGGGTCAGAACCAGAATGGGTCTAAGGAGTCTTCGTTGTGTTAATATTGCCATTGGGTTTAATTTTATCATTGTCAAAACAATATTTAGCTCGAGGTTTAGTCTTTTTCAACAAAACTTCTAAATTGACGAAGAACTCCTTTACATGGGTGTTCCTTCACCTATTTCGTTGAGCTTTGGAAATATTTATTTCCATTTTTTTAACCTTCACTTGAGATTTTAAGTCACACTCTGCCTAACTAATCAGTTTTGGTTTTGCAGGTATGGACCAAGGACTACAAGGTGAGGGTTTTGACTCTTTTTTTTCCTTAGATTCCAATTTTAATTCCTCACGATCGAATTCAACATTTTTTGGCCATACTATGAGTAACACAGACTAGTGTAACATTAAGTTTTATTACTTCATTACCATCATAGTCATCTACTCGGTCCGCATGGAATGACCCTTAAGAATTATCCTCAATAAGAGAATTAGACAACATAGGATCAATAAGTAAAACATTAGATGAAGCCTTAGCCATAGAACTTAGTTGTTCAAAAACTTGGGGTGTCTGAAACCCATTCCATAAGAGAAACAAATTCCATTCATCCCCACACTTGACTAGGTAATGCTTGACCAAAATACAAATGAAGCCATAGTGAAATAAGGACTTGTCAAGGTTATTTCACTATGCTTGGTAAGCTTTGGCCATTTTGGTCAAGATTTTATGTTGATTTAATTACTCTTGCCCTTCCTCTTGATATGTGTTTGCATGTTTCACAAATTTCTTCAAAAGATAATTGGTATGCATCACCTCCACTCACGAGATCAAGGAGATCAATCCACTTATCCCTAATTGTCCTAAGTAAGAGGGTTTTTAGTGTGTCTGATCCTAAATGATTTCATTTTTCCCTCTTAACATTATACATGAACCTCTCTATTAGATCCTCAAGGCTCTCATCTTCTCTTTGATTCATTCTAAAGATTTCTTCCTTAAGACCATGATATTTATATTTTTCTTGAAATATCTTTTGCATATCATTCCATGATCTTATTGAATTAGTCCCTAAACTCATGGGCCATTTAAGAGCTCTATCCTTCAATGTTCCTGGAAACAATATCAATTTTTGAGTGTTTAATAAGTAACCATAAGATGTATAAACAATTTCAAAATCAAAGAGAAATGTTTCATATCCTCTGACCTTAGACCATGAAAGTTTGGAAGAAAAGATGGAGGGATCTTCTTCATATGCACGCTGACATTAGTATCTTGAATGGGGAATCCGAGAAGATCTCCTTCTTTATCAACATTTCCATCCATTTCTTCTACCTTCGCTGCCACCTCTTCTTCTTCTACCTTCAAAAATGAATGGTGATGTGGCTCTTACTGAATCACGTGATAAAATGGGGGCATGGGTTGGTGTTGGAGAAGTAATTTTTTTTTGTTTTTGTAACAAAAATTAATTAGAATTATAATGCAATGAAATATGTTTAATGAATTTTTTGTCTTTTTGTAAAAAGTAAAAAGAAATGAATCAACTAGGGAAGAAAACAATGCATACTTTGACACCTCCCCAACAACGGTGCCAAAACGTGATGAGCCTTGGTATTGCAACAAGAATGATGCAACTCCCAAGGCTACCAACTTTAATTATCAACCCGGGGTTTGTAAAAACTTAATAGGTATCGACACTATATGTGCAACATACAATGTGTCCTTCCTTTGTTATCATGATGTAATGGAGTGCATGTACTGAAGTCAAATCCTAAACTAATTGCAGAAAATGAAATGCTCGAAATGGAAACCTCAACCTATTGCAAGAAAGAAAGTACAAGGAAAGAAACCTATTCTAATTTCATAAAGTAAATATCATGAACTAAATGTCAACCATTACATTTCAAATACTTTAGATCCATTAACAAAGTTCATTGGATGTGGCAATCAATAAAATCATCATTGTATTACCCATTTCATAAATCTGTCCATTAGCCCAAATCGCTGAAATGTTTTGCATGGGTAAAGAGGCAAGTCATAAGTGGTATTTAGTCTTCCCTAATCATTTATTTAGAGCCTAGGGGTCTTGATTCAACCCTAAGGGATAATAACCAAGCTTCTTGAGCGAATCTGGGCAAGTATTGTCACACGGAATCTGTCAAGGGTGCGGACACGACTGACCTTCCTAGAAGTCTAAGACATTCTAATGACAAACAAGACAAAATGGAGTGATCTTTCTCTAAATACACCTTTTACAACATGAAAACTACAAGTGTTTAGGCTTACCTTATTCCAAAACACTGTTGTTGAAGTCCGTTCTTGACGATCCGGATGAGCTCCTCCTTCAAGTCAATTCCTGCAACCACAAACAATCAAACAATTACCAAGCACTTGCATTTCATATAATAAAACATATATTCAACATGCAGACCAAGGAACACATGAAATAACTCATTAACACAAGCTATTGAGAAAAATAAACCAGTTTGTATTAATAACGAAACAAAGAAACTCTTACAACCTGGCCTTGGTGTTGTGCAAGTTCCTCCCAGGGTCCATCAAGGGTTTTCCTCTACTTTGACAAAGCTCACCCTCTCCCAAGTAGAATCAAGTGAAGACAATCTCTCCTCACAAAGGCTCTAATGGAAGACCTAAATCCTGCAGCATTTACCCAAAGAAAATGTATAGCTCCAACCTCCTCTCCTTCTGGCTCAATGCCTTTATTTATAGTGCTGTAAAGAGGTTATTCAGGTCCACTATCAATGGGATCATCCCCCTCTATGGGTGGGATAGCTCCCTTATTGATGGGATAAGTTCCCCCTTAATAGAGATGCATGAACCAACTGGAGGCGCATCCATTTCATCAAACCGACCTCTAGAATGTTCTAGAAGTAACCACAAGTAACTTTTTCAAGATAAAACTC
The DNA here is from genome assembly GCA_031772625.1 of Pinus tabuliformis. NCBI lineage: Eukaryota > Viridiplantae > Streptophyta > Pinopsida > Pinales > Pinaceae > Pinus > Pinus tabuliformis. Next base: position 781,425,841 of record CM062805.1, read on the forward strand.
GCGCATTTTGCCTTTTACAGAGGGACGCACCTGTCCCTTAACATACAGAGCGTCCATGGACGCAGATTTTGTGAACATGGTCAGCGTCCCCGCAGGTAAGGCTAGAGAGAACCTGCGACCCCAGAGATAAACATAGTTTTTACAAGACTTTCTCTCTTCTTTGAGTTTGAGATGGATAACAGAGGCACGAGACTTGCCTAAGAGGGTAGCATGACTGTTGATTTGAGCCATACTAACTGTAAGTAGTCAAGGTGACATTTTTTAGTGTAACAGATTGCCCCCTAAAGTGCGAAGCCTGGAATAGAATAGGGTTTTGTAATTCTAGGAAGGGTGAAGCGCTTTATCATTTCAAGGATTGCCTTGTGGATGGCCTGGTTGGAACCTGCAATTTTCAACACAAAATACATGGATAAGATTATATCATCACTGAGGTAGGCATTCCCATACTCAGATTCAAAACTTTAACTAATGGACTAACTATTCTGATACAGGAATGATCTTGCAGTACATCATTTTTATAGACTTTTGTAGACACAGTATGGACGCAGCCATCTGTTTATGATTAGTCTACATAGATAATGAATACAAAACTCCTCGCAGCCTGGATGGTAGAAACTAGATCCAGGGTCTTCACTTCTACTTCTCGAATTGGTACGATTCTAGTCATGTGATTAAATGATTCGATGTCGAACATGGTAGAAACCACTTGATTACCAGTCAATGATGTAAACTGTTAACAAGCGTGAGAGAAACCACCAGTAATGTCAATGGTTCTCAAAGTACCAAGCACAACCCGTGAAATGTGAATAGATGTTTTGATGTCGAACACTTCACGGAATCCTCTGATCGAAAGTCAATGATGTAAACTGACGTCAAAGGCGAGAAACCTGCCATTGATGCATGCAGACTTCAAGGTACTGTCGATTCCTAAGTCATCTTTCTAGATAATGTGTCGATGTCGATAGAAAGCGACCCGTTGCAGGCAAGCCCGCAACACGAAATCATTGTTCAAGTTGAAGAAATGTTGCTGTAAGGACTGACTCAGGGATGGTCAAATGGATGACAAGTATTTTGCAGATGAAAGTTTTTGCTTGCAGACCTCTTGAACACATAACGACACAACAGATGGCTTGGTGACGAATAACTCAAAGTTAATCCCCGGAACTCGGTTAAAGACTTTCAACGTGACTTGGTCAACTGTGAGGTAAAAGATTTCCCAACCCAGGTGAATGAAAAAGTGTCGTGTTCAAGAGCGGTAATAAAGTTTCTTCTGAGACAAAAGGTGACAAATAGGTTCATTCTTCTCTTTTTTCCCCCACCATTTCTGGCAAGTACCTCTTTATTTTTAACAAGCTTGAGGAGGATAACATATGCTTGATTATAAGCTCATCCTTCGGACGAGTCCAACCTAGTTTAAATTCGAACCCTAGGAAGGAGTGGTTCGTTCCTGTTTGTAATTGAACAGGTCCTCTACTGTAAAAATTTAACGAGCCCAGTATAGGAGAAACTCGGCGTTTTTCATTTTTAGAGAGTCTGAAAAAAAACTAAAGGAGACTCCACGTTGAACTTTTTCGTATATTTGTGTCCCTCAAGCCCGAAAAAGTATAAAATAATACCTGGGGGAACCGCTTGATCTTGCGACCAAGGAGTACTTTCATAATAGTGTCGTTAACCTGAAAAGTAAAAAGCGATCAAGGACACGTCGTTTTATTTCCTTATCGAGTTCGAAACGACAAAAACCCGGCAATCTTTTCCTGATTTTGCGGTCAGAAAAGAGCTAAAAGGGGACCGTCTTTTAATTCCGTTTTAACGAGTGAAAAAGAAACACTCGGCGATCTTTTCATGTTTTAGGAGTCAGAAAAGGGCTTAAAAGATGACTCTGAAATTTTGTTTGTGAAAAATTACAATTTCCCTCGAAATCCCTTTGTCCTGCACAAAAGCGACACATTACTCATACCTGTTTAAAATAGGCAAAAATACATTCAAAAACATCTTTTCATGGTAAAAAATGAACTAATTCATCCAAAAAACCTATAAAAAGACCTTTTACCATGTCATTTTTACCGTTTCACTGTTGAGGTTGAAAAAGGAGCTTTTGACAAGAAACTTCCCGTGGTTGCTGCGGAAAATCTGACCGTTGGAATCGAACGCCGTCTCATCCAGGTATTTTACACATCCCACTCTGCATTTCTATCCGTTTAGAATCAATTTTTAGGTTTTAGTTTCATTTTTTGGGGGGTTTTGGTTTTGGAATGCGCCTCTCGGCGGACGCAGGTGCCCTTCGGGTGACCTGCGTCCCCCGACTTTTTCTCATACGGGAAAACGGTCGGAAGACGCAGCCCGCCTTCAGGCCAGCTGCGTCCGGGCGCCCTGTGCTACAAAGCCGGGGTGCGTCCTCCGAGAAACGCGCATTTCAAAACCCCAACTCTCTCAAAAAACCACCAAAAATTCCCAAATTAATTTCTAATGCTATTTTTGATATGCAGGGCATTAATCATGTTAGATTGGAGAGAAAGAGAGCATGTAGAGGAAGATGAAGCTGCAATAAATCATCAACCTTCCCTGGATGCCCTAAGAGCATGCGGATTATACAAATATTGGACCATACCGGGCATGAGGGGCCAGGTAAGATTCTTGGAATGGCTGGTTGAGCGATGGAACGTACAAGAACAATGCTTTTACATAGGAGGGCACCAGCTCGAGATAGAGCCCTCGGATGTATACTTTCTCACTGGCTTGCCAAACAGAGGTGAGCAACTCAGTCTTGCGGGGACTAGGCCGGGTGGCCAATCCCTTGATAGTCTCCGCGAGAATTGGTGCACACCTGGGGCTCACCATTCAAAAGGCATAGAGATAAAACACATCACTCTGCCGGAACTCAAAGTCATAGCGTTCACGGTTACCAGAATTTGCGGCGCGGCCGCTTTACACATTGCTTCCGGATCCCAAATGCGGATGGCAATTGACTGTTACCAAGGCACCATTTTCAACTGGTGTGAAGCTGTGTCGGCTCATATGAAGAGCCAACTGACCAAGGCAAAGAACGGACGACTAAAGACTTTTGGATATGGGCCTATAGTCGTGAGCTTTGCCTTGGAGAGAATTCCAATGCTGATCCCTCAGCAACTCACTGTTGATATCTTGGGTCCCCAGCAGCCAAAGCTGATACGATGGGTTGCGGTGATGGCCCGGCATCCTGACGAGGGCGCGACAGTAGTTCGATTCTCAGATAGTTATTTTGACTGGTTAGAGGGCCAGCTTTTTGTGATACAGGACTTTCCGTATGCCGGAATGGATTTCAGAGGTGATCCGGACATGGTTCTTCCACAGGGAGAACAATGGGACGACAGAGGTACTTTTTATTTTCACAAGTTTTCTAGTTATGTATTTTTTATATATATCGTCTCAAAACTAATAGTAAATCTATCAAAATGCAGATGTTGGTCCACAGCGTCCAGCCAACCTCCGGCCTTATGATAGACTACATCCAGCTGCACCGGTACCGGCCCCACAGGATGCGACAGCAGAAGTACTAGCTGAGTTGGAGCATGATCTAGAGCGTCTCACGGCAGATATACCTGAGACTACTATGGACGACATTCCTATCAGGCTTCAGCGCTTCGTAGTCGCGGTCCCTGGACCGTTTAGGAGATTTTTGCGTAAGGTAGCCCGCGCAGTGGTGTCGTACAGAGAGCACCACCAGTGATTGACTAGTCACTTTTGTAGTCACATGTGACATTTTTGACTTTTTGTACTATCATTTTGCCGATCATAAGGTGTTTTAAACCTATGATTGAAGACGATGTATATATTTTTTGACACACTTCTATCTATATATATCACTATTACCGGCTTATCTTGTTTAACATATGTGATGAAATGTTTTTAAATTTACTTGCATGATTATCGTAAATGTCTGTCCAACATTCGAGAAGCAATTGCATCTGCTAATGTATTCAAAGACCTTGGAATATGTTGATATTCAATGTAATCAAATTCACGTTCCAAGAGACGCACTCTCAAAAACAACCTTAATAACACAGGATTTCTAATGGCATAAACTCTATTAAGCTGTAATACAACAAGTTCAGAATCTAACCTCACTATCAAACGTCGAATTCCAAATGAAATAGATTCGGATAATAATTCAACCACTGCACTGTATTCTGCAATGTTATTCGTTGTTTGACCGAGGCTTACCCCATGCATAGAAACTAACTCGTCAGAGGGCGAATAGATAACCCAAGCTGCGGAAGAGATATTCCGTGTACTACGACAAGCACCATCAGCAAATCCAATGTATGTTTGGAGAGGCGTCGACATCTACAATATCAAGAGTAAAACCAAGATAAGCCAGAATAATGACGAAAAACCACACTTGCTAAGCTAAGCACACTGACTAAACTAACACACTTGCTAGTTAGAAAGAAAATCTAACCTATCTAAAAATTTCTCCATACCCATCATTTTAAGCATAATACCTCTTTAGGTAAAGTCCATTTCTGGGTTTACCCAAAGAGTCCCCATCAAAATCAACTAACTCATAAGCCCCTTTTGCTAGCTTTCGCTTTACAATGTAGGGCCCATGCCACATGGGAACGAACTTTCCGGCACCTAGCTTATCGTTAGCTTGATCATATAATAATACTAGGTCTCCTTCCGAAAAACTTCGAGGGTTACATTTTTATCGTACTGAGCTTTCATTCGTTTCGCGTGAGTCTCGATAGCTAAAGTAGCGTCACGTCGAGTCTCATCTAATTTAGCCAAGTATAATAACCGTTTCTCCTCTGCGGAAGTAGCTGGAAGTAATTCGACAGCCATTTGAAGTGATGGGATTTCGCATTCAATAGGTAACACAGCTTCTAAGCCATAAACTAGCTGGAAAGGGGTGAAACCTGTTGAATTTTTCACTGAAGTTCGATATGCCCATAGCGCCGAAAATAACATGTTATGCCAATTCGTTCGATGGATACCAATGATCCGTCGAATCATGATGACTAGAACTTTGTTGATTGACTCAACCAAACCGTTGGCTTGCGGATAATAAGGAGTAGAGCTATCGTGGCGCAAACCAAGCTGGCTTGTAAGCTCAGTCATCATGACGTTTCGAAAATGGCTCCCATGGTCAGTAATGATTGCTTGTGGGACACCAAACCTAGTTATGATATGATTGAATACGAAAACTGCAGCTGTCTTGCCGCTTGCGTCGAATGTAGGCATCGCCTCGGCCCATTTTGTAAAATAATCAACCGCGAGGATGATATACGCATGCCCCCCGGCCGAGTGAGGGTTACAAGTAATAAAGTCAATGCCCCATTTGGCGAATGGACCAGCGGCAATTATAGGGTGGAGAGGAGCAGGTGGAGCGCGCATCTTTCGATCAAATACTTGACAGTTGTGGCATGTTCTGACAGCAAGGATACAATCTTTAAACATAGACGGCCAGAAATAGCCAGCGCGCAACACCTTCTGAGCTGTGGCATACCCAGACATATGACCGCCACATGCTCCAGAGTGACAATCATTCAAAACTCTCTCAGCCTCTTCGTGAGTTAAACAACGTCGAAAAACTAAGTCTGCCCCCCGGCGATAAAGTGTATCTCCAATAATTTTGTATGGCTGGGATCGAAACCGAATTTTTCGACGGTCTTCCTTGGAAGCTTCAGGCCGAAAGGTTTGGGTTTGGAGATAGATGATTATATCCCCATACCACGGATCTAAAGTGCTAATAAGAAACAAAGATTCGTCCACAATGGACTCCTCTGCCACAGTCTCTGTGTCAGCACTCGGGAAATCACACATCAATTCCGCAAAAACTAAAGATTTCTTAGACTTGGACTTCTCGAACTCCAAGTCGAACTCTTGCAGGATAACAATCCATTTAGAGTACTTGCCCCCTAGCAGTTGTTTTGTCAAAATATAAATCATAGGGTTGCAATCCGAAATAACTGTAGTCTTGCGGAGAAGAATGTAGTGACGAAAACGCTGGACAGCTTGAACGGCTGCCAGGGCCAATTTCTCCACATGCAAATATTTTAACTCAGTGGGATTTAAGGTTCTACTAAGATAATATATCACATGCTCTGCTTTGAATTCATCTTCTTGAACTAACACCATTCCAATGGTGGAATGCGAAGCTGCGAGGTATAAGAAGTAGTCCTGGTTGTAGTTGGGAGGATGCAATAACGGTGCATGGGTCAACGCGTGTTTTAGGGCATCAAAAGATTGTTGGGCAATCTCGTCCCAAAAGAATTGTGCGTTCTGTTTCAACAACCGTGTAAAACCTTTAGTGACCTCGGCGTAGTTTGGGATGAATCGGCGTAAAAAGTTCGCTTTCCCTTGCAAACTTTGGAGTTGGCGCAAACTCGAAGGAGGAGGCAATTTGATGATAGCCTCGACTTTCGAGGGATCGACGCGAATGCCGGCTTTTGAAACAACAAATCCCAGCAATCGACCTGTTTCTATACAGAAAACACACTTGTGGGGATTCAACCGAATTCGATAATGCCTACACCTCATAAAGATTGCTCGTAGGTGGACAAGGTGATCAGCTCGTTGTAAAGAATGAGCAGGCAAATCATCGAGATAGGGTTGCACAATGTGCTTGATGTCATGAAATGCATAAGACATCGCCCGTTGAAAAGTGGCCCCGGCATTCTTAAGTCCAAAAGGTAATTTGCAATAAGCAAATGTCCCCCATGGACAAATGAATGCCGTTTTTGGTTGATCGGCAGGTAGAATATTGATTTGATTATAGCCTGAGAAACCATCCATGAAGGAAAACATCTCACTTCCGGCACAATCATCAATGATTTGATCGATATAAGGCGTAGGATAGTTGTCTTTTGGACAAGCTCGATTGATATCCCTATAGTCGATACAGATTCTTATTGTTCCTTGTTTTTTATTGACGGGAACAATATTCGATACCCAATCCGTTAACGGGATCGGATAAATGAAACCTGCTTTCAACAGCTTTTCGACTTCTGCTTTAATCGCAGCCGCTTTTCGAGGGTGAATCTGACGCAACCGTTGCCGAATGGGTTTAGCATCCGGGTAGGTTTTGATTTCATGAACAACAATGGCAGGATCAATTCCCGGCATTTCCTCGTAAGACCAGGCAAACACGTCGCGGAATTCTTGGAATAGGGCCTTGTAAGTTTGGATTTCTTTTTCAGTACATGCGGCACCTATATGAATGTTCTCCTCGATTCCGGGCTTCACTGAAATATCAATGGGAATTGTACGAGAAATATTCCCTAAATTCAGCTCTGAATCAGAATGTTTCGTTGGATCCTGAGCGTCTTTGACATATTCAGCGGTAAAGATAGATGAAAAATCATTTTCAAATGCATCATCCTTAGGTAAAAACGAAGATCTGTGATGGAGATCTTCCCATGGTAGATCATCTACACTTAGGATTTCGCGAAGTTGTTCGTCAGATGACACTTCTTCGGGAAACGTTATCCGTTCTAAGGGTGAGGTGAAAAGTGACTCTTCACTGACCACATTCATTTGGTCGGTTGAATGAAAGTCGGTAAAAGACATAAGAGCTTCATAAGCAATCTCATACGGACTCAACGGCATAACATCACCGAGTGAGTCTAGCTCAGAGTCAGAGGGAACATACCAAGGATCATCATAAATAATGTTTTCTGACGTGATCATATGAATTGTTGCGAACGAAGGGTCTGCATTGAGTGGAGGGAGAGGAAAAGTTCCCAGTAAACCGGAATCCTTAACTAAACCTACACCAATGTCCCTATAAGGGATTGTCGTTTTACCGACATGCTGGATAGTTTCTAAAGAGGTTGGGTCGGATGAAAAGTATGTCAGCTGATCAATAGTCACGATCTTACCGTTATGTGGAAACTTAATGACTCTGAAGACCGATGAAACGACCGCTGTCATAGCATATGACCAACTTCGACCCAAAAGAAGGTTGTAGTCTAGAGGGGCATCAACCACTTCCACATCCAGACTAACGGTTTTACCTTCGACCCCTATAGGCAATTCTTGTAGAATACCAAACGGACGGAACCCACGGCCATCAAAGGCCTTAAGGATGGTGGGGGATTGGTTCAATGAAGGAGAACCAAGCGATCTCCAACATTGAATCGACATAATACACGTAGAAGCTCCCTCATCAATCACAGTCCGATGAATAGGCCTGTTTTTGACTATCACTGGAATTTGGAAAGCCATTTGATGGGGGAGACGTGGTGTACTACTTTCTAGATCAAAGATCATTAGGTTCGGGTCCTGAACATCGACAGCTCCAATAGCCGACAAAAGCAATTTTCGTTGCGCTGGACATGATTGCAGCACTTCGAGTGCCGACATTGCTGAAGGTGAAACAGCTAAATCTTCAACAATGTTGTAATTCTGGGCTGCTCTCGCATGTGGATTGAAAGCAGACCTTCGAAGTACACCCTTGGCGGGCGGCTTAATCACTAAGTCTGGGTTAGGTTTTTCGATCTGTAGTGGATCGGAACCAGGAGCTGAGGTTGATGGGTTAGAGTGAGAAGATTCTGCTTCCTTACCATCAACAGGAGCCTTACTACCATAATCTTGCGATCGAGTCGCAATCCTGACATGAGACATCATCAAAATGGGTTCTTCACTGGCATTCGAAGAAGAACCTATCATCTTATTCTCCTGCTCTGGAAATGGATTTTTTAACACAGCAGGAGTGGGAGAACCTTTGACTATTTTCACTACCTCGGCCCGATGAGGGCAGTCTCTCGTAAAATGATCTTCTTCACAAATAAGACAAGGATAGCGAGGTTTGCGCTTTTCGTCATTGGTTTCCGACTTTTCCGTTTTCTCCTTTGGAGCCTTGTCTGCTTTAGCCTTCTTCTTTCCTTTCTTCTTTCCACCGTTTTTGGATTTGGCCGTAGATGACTCTACAGCGTGAATGTCGGCGGTAAGTTCAGGAGGAGAAGACTCTCCTGTCGGAGAATCAGGCAAAGTGATAATTGGAGTATTGGAGGCCTTGGAAGACTTCTTCTTACTCTTCGTAGTCACGATACCGATCATACCATCAGCGGCATGAGATCCCGAAGGAGCAGCAGCGATTTGGTTTGACTTTGGAAGATCCGGAATTTTCTCATGTAACGTACCCGACTGAGTGTAAACTAAGTCAAGGTATTGTGCCTGAGCAATGACTTGCTCCTCAGTAACTACTCCGGCCTTAGCGACATCTTCAGTAATTCTTGGTAATAATGATTTGACAAACCATTCAGCTAAGATTTGGTCCGGGATAAAAACTTTCACTAATCTTCTTCGACGTCTCCACTCATGGATGTGATCAGAAATGTACGTGGATGTCGATTGTTTTAGCGAAGTTAATAACTCTGTACCATTATCGTATCTGACTGGTAACTGAAAATGAGTTAAGAACGAGGTAGCTAACTGGCTAAAGTTGTAAAAAGAGGCCCGTGGTAACTCAATGTACCACTTGGCTGCGAGACCAATGAGTGTACGCTGGAAAAGACGTAAGCGGATGGAATCATCTGAGATGGAATTTGATGCACACCAGAGGTGGTAAGTCATCACGTGATTAGACGGATCCTCTCCAGACTTACCTTCGAACTTGGGTATATCGCTGGGCAACTTATTTGGCATTGGCGGCCAGAACGGAAGATATTGAATTGGATCGTTCGTTAGGCGCGTCAAGTCGGGTAAATCTAAAGTTGCAATAAATGGTAACTGCCGGTTAGGATCTCTAAAACTCTGAGTCACAATACCAGCCCCAGGAGGAGGATATCCAGGATAACTAGGAACAGGAGTCGCATTGGGGATATTATATCCTCCTGGAAAACCAGGATTAACCGGACCGTACTGGGGTTGCTGAGGTGGTTGATAAGTGTACCCAGGATACGGTTGATACTGGTAAACCGGTTGTTGGGCAGCTTGCCCAGGTTGATACTGTCCCTGGTACGGAGGTTGAACAAATTGAGGTTGAGTAGTAACAACCGTACTTGTACCAGGTTGGCCTGCAGGCATCTGGACTGTGGTTTGAACCGTGGGTCCAGACAACGGTACAGATGTCTGAGGAGTGGTAACAGGGACAGTAGAAACCGGAGCTGCCGATACTCCAGATGTAAGCATGGTAGATGAAGCGGTAGTTGCTGCAGCCGTGTGAGGTGGAGTACTAGGTGCAATTGGCGGCTGAGTAACTACAGAAGTTACAGGGGTCTGAACACTTGACTGGACAGGTTGCGGTTGCTGGGGTGGACCAGGAACTGCAGGTTGTCCTGCTTGAGGTACCGACTGTATACTTGGTTGCGACATCTGTTGACCCTGTGACGGATCCCATGTTAACATTCCAGGGTATTGACTCGTAACAGGTTGAGGATACTGAGATCCATAGCCGTATTGAGGATAGGGTTGATAACTGTAAGGTGCAGTCCCATATGATTGCCCTTGAGGTGGTTGATAACCTTGACCAGGGTATTGACCCGTAGGTTGATAACCTTGAGGTAAATACGAATACTGGGGTTGACCTTGACCTTGAGGTTGGTATCCTTGAGGTTGATACCCTTGGGGTTGATACCCTTGGGGTTGCCATCCTTGAGGTTGCCATCCTTGAGGTTGATACTGATACTGAGGTTGACTTTGGGGTACATATTGAGGCTGGGGTTGATACCCTTGGGGTTGATACCCTTGAGGTTGCCCCCCAGGCATTAACGAAGGTTGCCCCCCAGGCGGTAATTGGCCACCTTGAGGTTGGTTAATGGGAGTTGAACCTGACATCATATAAACTTCACCTATACTTAATGGTACATTACCACTGTTTCCAACTAATAACCCATGATCAACAGGTTGAGGAGATGCTCCCGCAAAGGTACCAGAAAGTGATTGATACCCAGTAGGAACAGAAGGACCGCCATGTAAAAATGATTCAGGACTTTGTGAAAACACAGATGACTGACCAGACATATTTACAGGAGAATGAATTCCTCTAGGTGGAACCGGAGTACGAGGTGTAGAAAAACCTACTGAGTTGTCTAAAAAATTGGTTAATGCAAGGTACCAAGATTCACTTCTAGGAGGACTGTAAAAGATGGATTCACGCTCCCTTAGATCAAGGGTAATTAGATCTTCAGAATTAGAAACGCCTATTTCTTCCTCTGGAACAAGTTCTTCTATAGCAATTAATCCAACAGGAAGATTTTCGGTGATAATTCTTTCTATTCTTGGTGAATCAGGAACACTAGGAGTTGGAGTAACAGGTTCTGAAATTTCAGGTTCTTCGCCTGTTTCACTGGCAGATGAAAAACTACCAGCAAGCTCGGAAACTGTAACAGCTTCGGGATTGTAACCTGTTTCTAAACTTTGGTAATCTGGATGGACTACCAAGGAAGATTCTCCTTCTTCAGGTGATCCTACTCTACTGCCACTAGGAGGAGTTACAAGGACCTTTAACCCTTCTAAATTACCTGGGTCGTCTCGAGGAGGGGATCCCCTAAGTCTACGGGATCTTCTCAACAATTCGGCCACAGAAACAACTTCAGGAGACTGGCCCGCAATTCGACGGGACCTTCTCGGTAATTCCGCCACAATTAAAGATTTTAATTACAACACACGAAAACAAAGTAAAAAAATTTCAAATCAAACCACCTAAAGTCTTCTAAAGAACCAATCAAATTTGAAGCACACGCCTAAATAATCTAGAGCGTCAAACCACACACAAACAGTAGTCTTCCGGACCAAAAACGCTAGTTGGTGATTAGGCCCAACCTCGCAGGATTCAGTACAGAAATAGTGGGTGGAACAGTTACCCCGGCAACCTGCTTAATGAATAGACTGGACCAAGTTCCTCCACTTTAACCGTCTCGAAGTGAAGCGAACCCCCCAGAAAATCCAAGTGAGTATAACCGACGTCTGCTCCAGGTACAGTGGGACCTTCCCTCCACCGTCACCTTGGGTAGAATCCTAGATATTATGGCCACTAAGGTTACCAATCACAACAATTACACCTGGGGGAACAGTCTAAACTCCAACAGCACGCAAGGGCAGAGTAGCAAGCTCCAATCCCCTTACCGGCTCCTTGACAACAATCCAAGGTTTACCGATAAGTGACCCCTGGCTCCTCGACAATGGTTAATCCGAGGTTTACCGTTTGTAATACGTACTGCCTGGCGTCGTTCCCAACGAGGGAGGAATGATCCCCTCACTGGTTCGGACACGAGCTCGTGTTTCTCCTTTAAGAGGAGCTTTCCCAGAATGTAACTGAAACAATTGGATTTGTTCTACTCAAGATAGACTATCTGTTTGGTTTTGTAGTCTTGGAGAGTTAAGTACTCACCTACTCCAAGACCCTAGCCTAAGCTATGTTGGTGCTTCAGAGCCCTAGAAAAATAAAGATTGCTAGATTGATTTTAATTTAAGCGTTACTTTTAAGGTTGTTTCTTAAGTCAAAAGGTGATGGAAGTGAAACTAGTGGTGTGTTGACTCGACTCGAAACCGCTACAAAATGCACCTAGAATGATTTATCCACTACTTTACTTTTTCGATGAATTGCTTAACTAAAAAGTTGAGAGAATGCAATCTTTATAAAAGCAACTTCTTAATTGAAGACAATCAAAGAAACAATTCGTTTTTCTTTTCCAATCATAAAAACATAACCTCTCTTTACATGCACGAAAAAACTCTTTTCTTCTTTCGAAAACCAAAAGCTACTTGAAACAAGACTTTTTAAGAAGATGTTTTTGTATTTTTCTTTTAATAAAACAAGTAAATCTAATGTAACCAAAAAATCAATCTTAACAACTCTTAAAATCTATGAAAATGCACTCATAAGCAAACTAAAGGTAAATTTACTCTAAGCAATCTTAACGAGGCCAAAACTAACAATGATTATTTCTAAGGTGTTTTACTTGATCACAATCAAATCAAGGACTAGCTTATTGCAGAATCAAAAAACTAGCCAAAACAAAACTCTAATCTTTTTGTTCTTTTTGTAAAATGGAAATCAATACTTTATAAATAAGTAATTCGAAATTTGACCCAAAACAACTCAAATGGCAAGTTGCTCACAAAAGGAGACTTTACGACAGGCCCGACTTCTAAGAAGGTTGACTAACCAGAGAGATCTAAGGCTGGACAACTTTCTACTATCAAAGTCACTACAAAGCCTTCCCAAAAATCAAACCCTAGGTCTAAACTTCGTTGAAAACCACTAAAACACTCAAAGCTCACAAAACTAGTTCAGGTGAAAATTCTTGACAGGGTACTAAAGGATCTGGGCAGAAAACACTAAGGAAAAACAAAATCTAAAAGCAAATTAAAGCAAAAATGGAATTTTCTTAAGTTTTACAGGAAGACGCAGGCAACCCGTTGTCACAGGTGCGGCCCCGCTCTGTGTAGACGGCAACAGCGCGTCCAAAGACGCACTGTGCAGTACTAAGAGGGTGCGTCCGTCTGGAAAAATGAAGAAAAACCAAATCTAACTAAATCTAAAGCTAAGCCACCCAAATACTAATTCTCACAGTCAAAAACCAGAAAATAAAAATGATTTTCTCAAAGCAAAGTTCATATAAAGGAAAAGACTCTCTCATTAATGGATTCCCCAGTGGAGTCGCCAATTTGTCACACGGAATCTGTCAAGGGTGCGGACACGACTGACCTTCCTAGAAGTCTAAGACATTCTAATGACAAACAAGACAAAATGGAGTGATCTTTCTCTAAATACACCTTTTACAACATGAAAACTACAAGTGTTTAGGCTTACCTTATTCCAAAACGCTGTTGTTGAAGTCCGTTCTTGACGATCCGGATGAGCTCCTCCTTCAAGTCAATTCCTGCAACCACAAACAATCAAACAATTACCAAGCACTTGCATTTCATATAATAAAACATATATTCAACATGCAGACCAAGGAACACATGAAATAACTCATTAACACAAGCTATTGAGAAAAATAAACCAGTTTGTATTAATAACGAAACAAAGAAACTCTTACAACCTGGCCTTGGTGTTGTGCAAGTTCCTCCCAGGGTCCATCAAGGGTTTTCCTCTACTTTGACAAAGCTCACCCTCTCCCAAGTAGAATCAAGTGAAGACAATCTCTCCTCACAAAGGCTCTAATGGAAGACCTAAATCCTGCAGCATTTACCCAAAGAAAATGTATAGCTCCAACCTCCTCTCCTTCTGGCTCAATGCCTTTATTTATAGTGCTGTAAAGAGGTTATTCAGGTCCACTATCAATGGGATCATCCCCCTCTATGGGTGGGATAGCTCCCTTATTGATGGGATAAGTTCCCCCTTAATAGAGATGCATGAACCAACTGGAGGCGCATCCATTTCATCAAACCGACCTCTAGAATGTTCTAGAAGTAACCACAAGTAACTTTTTCAAGATAAAACTCGCGCATTTTGCCTTTTACAGAGGGACGCACCTGTCCCTTAACATACAGAGCGTCCATGGACGCAGATTTTGTGAACATGGTCAGCGTCCCCGCAGGTAAGGCTAGAGAGAACCTGCGACCCCAGAGATAAACATAGTTTTTACAAGACTTTCTCTCTTCTTTGAGTTTGAGATGGATAACAGAGGCACGAGACTTGCCTAAGAGGGTAGCATGACTGTTGATTTGAGCCATACTAACTGTAAGTAGTCAAGGTGACATTTTTTAGTGTAACAAGTATATGCATACTAGAAGGCTACTACAAGGTTTCCTGTAGTACTACTAGAGGAAACAACAAATTTTCTATAGGGAGTTATAATTTGTAGAATGAAAAACCAAATCAAATCACAATTGTTGCACTTGATGACGAAAAGACATCAAAATTAGAGATTGATAAATCTCCCTCATGGTTACCACCAAATCCTCCATGTATTCAAGAGAACAATCAACAAAAAGAGGAAGATTTGAAGGTCATGGTAGAAGAAGACATGAAGAATGATCTAGATAAGCAAGAAAACCAAGGGCATCAAAGTTATATTGAGGTTTGGTTCTGGAAAATCAATAAGATAGAGCATCATTCTCTTCTTCAACTGTGCTTGATATTTTCAAAGTCAAAGAATTTGGTCTCTGAAATTCAGGTACATGTCACATCGTATATTGCAAGCCTACACATCAGTCTATCTATCATATTCATGTGCACATGGCTCCATTGGAAGTATTCCTACACTTGAAAATGATTTTGTTTTTTTTCAAGCAGAGTAGGATAGGAAAAGATATAAAAAAATGAAAAATAAGAGAAAAATAAAAATCTCAAGTGCAAACCTCCTTTGAGATGCTTGAGATTGGCTCATTGATTGAAAACCTCCATGAGGCGGTCAATGGGTTGGAAAAAAAAAGAAAAAGAAAAGATCCTAGGTGAAAACCTCCTTTGAGGTGCCTAGGCAGACCTACTAGTTGAAAACCTCATTAAGGCGACTAGTAGGCCTAGAAGAAAAAACAAGGAAAAAATAAAAAAATATTTTCTCCATGTATCTCTTTGATGAATGTAGGTGCTCTCCAACATCTCCAAACAACAAAAACAAGTTGGCACCAAAAAAAGAAAAATTGGTCAAAATTCTAGTCAAAGGAAGTCAAACTTGGACTTTCTCCTCCTTTGCTCAGATGCTCCAGAAGGACCAAGGCCATGAAAATCCATCACCCTCATCTATTTCCACCATCCACTCATCATTCCCAATCTTTTACCACTTATTTTCCTTGTTGCCCTGAAATACTACAAGAATGCTCTGTTTTACTACAGGAAACAAAAATACATAGAGGAGAAATTTATTTTCGTCATATTTTTAAAACCATGCATCCATTTTCCCATTTGTTTCAAGTGGAGATGCATGTGGATGATGGTAACATGCTTAAGAGATTTTAGGAAATTCCAGTGCATAATTTTCGAGAAATCAACCTCTATCACCTACAACCATTTTTTGAAGTTCTTGGTATTCGTGCATCCATTTTAAGACTTGTTTCATGGGGAGATGCATATGGATGATGGTAACATGCCCAATAAATCGACCTCCATCAACTTCAACCATTTTTAATTTTTCTCGAGATTCATGCATCCATTGGACAAATTTGTTTTATGGGGAGGTGCATAAGGATGATGGCAACATGCTCAAAAAATTTCAGGTCAATCCATTCTACCATTTGGGAGATATGGACAAAACAAGGCAAATATATTGTTTCTTGTAGTATTACTACAGGATGTCCTAGTTCTACAACAGGATGCCTCGTTTTATGACAAGAAATAGGTCGAAAGCTTAGGAGATGGTAGTAAAGGTAGAATGAAGTGTGGGAAAGGTGTTTAATGGTGGAATAAGGTATAGGGAAGGTGAACATCACCCATGGACAAACCCATCACTCCAAGAAGGTCGGATTGGACTAGGATAGTTTGCTCGTGGTAACTGGAAGACAGAGGTTTAGAATCACTAAGCTATGAAGACCTATGCAAAAGAGAAAAAGGAAATTATCACCTCTAGAGGACCATGGATCAATTATCAACTCAGTAGTAGCATGCATGTCTCTCCAAAAACCATATGGTAGCTACATGTATGCAATATTCTTGACCTCTTCTATTGAGCATATTATAGTTAGAAATTTATTGTCAATGCATGAGAGATGAGGATTTATGAGTTAAGGTTGGATCAATAGTCTCAGCTACCTTCAACTAGTTAATTAAATTTCACTCCTTCACTCATGCAATGTGGAAATGTCAAACTATGAAGGGTGATGATTTCAATGAATGGGGATAATAATTAAAAGAGGAAATTTGTGCAAAGGCCAAGTCACCAAATCACTCCAAGCCCACCAAAGCAGCTATGTTATGTAGCTCCAATAGGACCATGGCAGGCTAGTCAACCTAGTATGATGTAAGAGCCTAATTCACAATTTCAAGGTTATGCATATCTACCTCAAAGTAATTAGAACAAAACCTTTCCTTGGCAACATTGGCCATCTCAACCCCAAAACCAATCGTGGCAACAAGGTTAGCAAGGAACTTATGGGATCCATCCATAATATCCTCAACATTTTCCTCAATATCCTTCATACCCAACTCCATGTTATCCTTACTATCCACCTCCACCACAACCACAACCCCAACCACATCCATCTCAAATATCCACTCCCACTCAACTATTTGTACCACCATTTCCAAACCCACACAATAAAGTAGTTCAGCCCACTTACAATGCTGAGGTACAACAATTCCAAACATCTCCTCTTGATCTAAATGGTATTCATCATAGCTTAGCAAGTGTATTGCAAAAAAAAAATTGCTTCATATCGTTGAAGGACAACATGCAAAAAAAGAAGATTCAAAAGAGAAGACCAAAGAATCATGGGTTGCACTTGATGAAGAGAAGACATCAAAATCAGATGTTGATTTTATCACAATTGGATGGGACAATTTTTTTATTTACTAGGATGTATTAGGTATCCATTCCAAGTGGAATCAATCAAAAAAAGCTCTTTTAACACATGCTAAAAAAGGGTAGAAAATTACTAGTCTAAAATCTAGAAATTCGAGAACTAGTGAACTAGTAAATCTATAAAATGCCTAACCTAATCAAGTGAAAATGCAATGGGGTAATTTTTGTTATTAACTAGTATGTTTTTGTGATATAACTCAAGTGCAACCAACTCGATTGAATCTCGTTAGCATGCTCTAAAAAATAGCAAAAATTTACTGTTATTTGGCACTAAGGAGTTCCAAAAATATAGATGTGGGAATAAGAAAACTAATCCAAGTAGCTCAATGATTACTATGAACTTCCAAATATTTTATAAGGATGAAATTATTCTTCTGATCATGCAAAATAACTTACATCAACCATTTAACGCAATCCTACAATAAGAAATCATTAATATTAAATGCATCTATGAAAGAAACAAGAACAAGAGATGCATGTGAATAAGAAGTGAAAAGAAGAAAAGAAAATGATACAAAAGGGCTCTGAGACTGCTAGGATGGCCAAGCCCAAGGAAACCCAGAGCCCTATGAAGGAGACCAAGATTTAGAAGCTGAACATGACACCAATCTTCATTATTTCTATCAATACAATTACATCCCTGCAAGAAATGATAATGGAGCTGCAAAAATACGAGTTCTCTCCACAAGAAGACTAATAAAAATCCACCCCTAGAGGAAAATTCGACTTGGTACTTATAAAAAATGATTAGGAATCATTCCCCATGAAAGGAGGAAGCTTTCCCCACCAAAATCCCTTGATTAGTGGATCTGGCTCCCAATACTAAGAATCTGCATTAAATGGCCGGGAACACATTCTTATATTTTATCAATCATTGGAGCTCCACAATTTGTGCCATAATTCTAGAATATCTTATTGATTTATTATTTAATATTGATCCCCTTGTAGTAGGGATAAAGTCCCTAAATTATCTCCTCCTCCAAATATTTATAATCTGCCCAATATTCTCACAATATTCCACAAAAATAATAATATTAGACACAAATATGTAATTAACCATAAACCTTAATAATGAACATATTAAAGTTAAAAATACATTATCTAATGCAAAAGAAGAGGTTTAATGTGCCGAAGGATGGTCATATGAGCCTTAATTTATGTTTGATTTAGAGGCATGGGCCTTAATTTATGTCTAATTTAGAGGCCCATCAGTTAGCTCAGAAGGGTGTACACAAATAACGAATGGTTTAAAACACTAACAGTTCACAAAATTGTCATGAGGAGGTCGAGCAGTGAAATGAAACACATTGGAAGTAAACCAAACATACCAAACATACCAAGAAATAACTGCGACAACCCAAGCAATACTATGGCTCAAAAACTGAAGTTGAAGTAACAGTGAGTGATAGTAATAGGTGGAAAGAACCATAATGACGATTTCATAAGTGTCCCTCCAAGTAATCAAAATAAAAAATATTTTATTTGAAATAAATCTTCCCATATCCACTTATGCTCGACACATATTTTCATTATGCAACAAATTGAGATGTTTCAGTATCATACTTAATTGCACAAAAAACTTGAGGTTTTATTAATAATTGTGGTGGGAATCAAATCAAATTTATGGGTCGGTGCATTAATCAAAAGATTTGATAATAATCAATGGTATGACAGAGTCATGAAATGAAAAAGTTCGGAACACATAGACATATAATTCTTTTGCAAAACCATGTAATTCGTATTAATGTATAATGTGGAACCAATAAAAAATATACAAAGTCAATACCATCATATATAAGGATACAAGATTTAATCATATATCTAATAAAACGACGTTGTTACAAGATCTACAGCTAATGAAAATTCATAAAACCTATTGAAATGCAACATAATCAAGATTTATATAAAGGAATGAAATGAAAATATATACAGAACTAGAATGAAGACTTTCATATCAAGAGATTTTCCAGGTTCTTGAGATTTGTAGCCACATAGGGTGTTTTAAGAGAATAGGTTACAACATTGCTACAAAATCAAGATATATAACCAAAATCACCATATTAAAGACAAACAATGAATTTTGGTTAAAGCAATGTGGCAATCACAAGTTACATAAGGTGTCATTAAAGTCCAAATTAGAATCCATACTTCAAATGATAATTATTAAAATCAGCAACAAAAAATCCAAATGAAAAGAGAGGGGCCCATATGATTTTGAAAATGATAGGGAAGTTATTTGTGTTGGGTTATGTTATATTCTTTCCACGACTAGCTCCTCTAGTTTAACTGGGGGGTTAGTGGGGGGGCGGAGCCCCCCCTTCATTGCGTCGATTGCGCAGTGGGGACAACAGCCTCCCCTGTATGGGGGGTTTGAGGGGGGCGGTTAGCCCCCCTCTACGGGGTTCGGAGCAATGCCTCAGGAAATTTTTTTTTGGACCCTATATTAGGTGGGCAAACCTACCTGTGGTTTTGTGCATGGTTTTTCACACATGGTTTTGGGCACGATGGTTTTCAGTCCATGGTATTGGATTCTTCAGCATGTATATATATGTATTGTAACATTGAAAGGGACATAATGAAAAATCAATCTTGTAGTCCCAGTTTTGGGATCGAGGGGAAAATATTTGTGTATATTTGTTTTATGTGGTATGCTCTCACATTATTTATTTTTTGTGTTTTAGAATTCATATGCAGGTAATTTCTGTTCGGGGTTAAAACCTACATTTGGTATCAGCGTTGTTTTGGCTTCAAGGGGACGCCTTTGTTGCTGAGGGGTTTCACTCGGGCCCGTGGTAGACCGTGTTTAGTGGGAGATCTGCGGGATCACTTTTGGTGGTGAAAGAAGATGGCGAGTAGTGGAAAGATTGAGATCGAGAAATTTAATGGTCAGAGTTTTGAGTTAGGGAAACTCAAGATGGAGGATCTATTAGTAGATAAAGATCAATGGATCACGGTAGATCCGGGTACTAAACCAATGGGAGTGTCTAATTAAGAATGGAAGAAGTTGGATTAGAAGGCAAAGAGCACAATACGATTGTGTGTCTCATATTCAGTATTGCTGAATGTATCAGGGGAAGCTACAATGAAGGCTTTGTGGGACAAGTTAGGGACTTTGTACTAATGTAAGTCTCTGGTGAATAAACTATTCCTACAGAAAAATCTGTATAACCCGAGGATGGAAGATGGAGACTCGGTGATAGAGCATCTGAACACATTTAATACTGTGGTAAGTCAGATATTATCTATTGATATTAAAATTTCAGATGAAGATAAGTGCATCAATTTGTTGTCTTCTCTACCAGATTCATGAGATAGTTTAGTTATTGCAATAGGTAGCAATGCAACTGTCTTGTAGTTTGATGAAATAGTCTCATACTTACTGACAGAGGAGATGAGATGGAAAAATATGGAGAGCCAAAATGGTGATGCCTTGTCTTTACAAGGAAGGTACCAAAACAGAGACAAAAATAAGTCATCGAGTGGGAGATCTAAATCTAGAGGGAGATCTAAATCTCCAGGAAAACCTATAAAGGTGTGACGGAAATGTGGAAAGGAAGGGCACTACAAAAGGGACTGTAAATCCAAAGCTCCTGACAAAGGAAAGGGATCTAATGATGCTCCTTCTGTAGAGGCAAAAACAACCTCAGATGAAGGTGGGGATGTGTACTTGGCTTCTTCAAGTACACATGTAGATCACGAGGCATGGTTGATTGTCCCAGGTGCATCCTTTCACTTCATTCCCCATAGAGAGTGGTTCTGCGAGTATGAGAAATATGATGATGGTGATGCATTATTGGGGGATGTCAGGAAGGCTAAAATCATTGGTCATGGAAAAGTTAAATTGAATTTGCAATGTGGTAGGATTAGAACACCTTCGGGTGTTTTGCATATTCCTGCATTGGCAAGAAACCTGATTTCTGTAAGCAAGCTAGATGATGCAGGTGTAAAAATAGTGTTCGAGAACGATACCTGCAAGATGGTTCGAGGAGCACTAGTATTGATGCAGGGAGTTTGGATTGGAACTCTATACAAGCTGCAAGGTAGCACTATTGTTGATGGGTGCAACAGTTTTGTGGTTCCTAAAAGTGGAGCAAAAAATCTAGTGGTCTTTGGAGAAAAGATCGTGCTATGGCATCAAAGGCTTGGACATATTGGAGAGAAGGGTCTTCGAATACTTCTTGGTAAAGGTATCGTAGAAGGTATAATAGCTCTCTGGATTTTTATTTTTGTGAAAATTGTGTATATGGGAGGCAGAATCAAGTGAGTTTCCCCTCTGGTGGTAAGAGGGCGAAATAGATATTAGAACTTGTGAACAGTGATGTGTTTGGACCTGTAAAGGTTCCATCACTGGGTAAGTTTGTGTACTATGTATAATTTATAGATGAATTTTCAAGGAATACATGGATATATTTCTTGAATAAGAAATCTAAAGTCTTTGATAGGTTTAAAGAATTTAAGGCTCTGGTGGAAAACCAGATATAGAAGAAGATAACGGTGCTAAGGACAGTGAATGGTGGGGAGCTTTGCAAGAAGGAATTTGCATAATTCTGTAAGAAGTATGGTATAGCATGGTAGAAGACTACTCCATACACACCTGAGAAAAATGGAGTTGCAGAAAGAATGAACAAGACACTGATGGAAAGGGAAAGAAGCATGCTCATTGATGTCGGGTTAGGACAAGAATTTTGGGCAGAGGTGGTGGAGACAACATGTTACCTAGTCAACAGATCACCTTCATCAGTGTTGGAGGATAAGACTCCACAAGAGGTATGGACTGGTAAGAAACCCTCTCTTTCACATCTTAGGGTATTTGGATGCGATGCATATGTACATGGTCCAAAGGAGAAAAGAACAATGTTGGATAGTAAACCTGAAAAGTGCATCTTTATTGGGTATAAGGATGGTTTAAAGGGTTATAAGCTTTGGAACCCAGTAACAAGGAAGGATGTGTACAATCAAGATGTGGTGTTCAGAGAGGTGAAAGATGTTATTAAACATGAAGTCCCTTCAAAAGAACCTGAGAAGATAGAGTTTGAGCTAAAGGAGGAAGAATTAGACTTTACAACAGAAGAGGAATCAGAAGATGAAGAGGCACAAACTCTGGTTGTGAGAAGATTAGTTCGAGTAAGAAGGAAACCAGAAAGGTATAGTCCATCTGCTTTCTGTTCAAATTTTTCTTTATCTATTACTGATGATGATCCTAGAACTGTGAAGGAAGCAGTAGATTCAGAGGATGGAAAACTATAGAAAGAGGCCATGGTTGATGAAATGGAATCTTTGCACAAAAATGAGGCTTGGGATCTAGTGGAGTTTCCAGCTAGAAGGAAACCCATTGGAAGCAAATTGGTGTTCAAGAAGAGCACGAATGCAGAAGGAAAGATGGAGAAATACAAAGCTCTGTTGGTAGAAAAAGGTTATTCCCAGGTGACGGGAATTGATTTTGGTGATAATTTTTCTCTTGTTTCCAAGGTAGCTTCTATTAGATTACTTTTATCTGTTGTTGTTGCTTTTGATTTTGAGGTAGAACAGATGGATGTGATGACAATATTTCTTCATGGGGATTTGGAAGAAGAGATCTACATGAAGCAACCTGAAGGCTTTGCGGTGAAGGGTAAGAAAGACCTAGTATACAAGTTAAACAAGTCTCTGCATGGGTTAAAATAGTCACCAAGGATGTGGTATCAGAAATTTGATACATGTATACGGGGACGTGGCTTCACCAGAAGCAAAGAATATCACTAATGTATTTTAAATTAATTGGTGACCGTGTTATTTATTTGGTCTTGTATGTGGATGAGATGTTGCTGGTTGGAAATGACAAAGAAATTATCCAGGATTTGAAGACCCAATTGTCCTCCAAATTCGACATGAAAGATCTTTGTTCTGCAAACTATATTTTGGGAATGGAAATTAAAAGAGATCAGGTAAAGAGGAAGCTCTGGTTAAACCAGAGAAAGTATGTCGAGACAATACTAGATAGGTTTAATATGCAGGATAGTAAACTGGTGAAGGTTCCTATTCTTGTAGGTGTGAAGTTATCTGTTGAACATTGTCCCAAGACACAAGAAGAGGAAGAGGACATGTCTCGTGTTCCATATGCAAGTGCAGGTGGTAGCCTAATGTATGTGATTTTCTGTACTAGACCATGCATTTCACATGCAGTGGGAGTATTGAGGAGGTTTATGTCAAAACCAGGGAAGGAGCATTGGACAACAATGAAGCGGGTTTTCAGGTATTTGCGTGGCACTAGTGATTATGGTTTGTGCTACCGAGGAAGATCCGGATTGGATAGAGTTTTGGATATTCATGGCTTCGTTGATGCAGACTGGGCTGGAGATCTGGATCAAAGAATATCTACAAGTGGGTATGTGTTTAACCTATTTGGAGGTGTAGTTAGTTGGATGAGTAAGAAACGATTTGCAGTGGCACTATTAACTACAGAGGCAGAATACATGGCAGCCACTCATGCAAGCAAGGAAGCAGTTTGTTTGCAGAGATTGTGTTCAATTATGGGGTTAGTATAGGGAGCTATAAGGATAGACTGTGACAGCCAAAGTGCAATTTTCTTGGCAAAGAAGCCTGCTTACCATTCAAAGACAAAGCACATTGATGTTCAGTATCACTTTGTGAGGGATATGATAGAGGAAAAAAAGGTGTTTCTGGTAAAGGTGGACACTTTGAAGAATACTGTAGATTCATTGACAAAATATATGAGCTCTGAGAAGTTCTCTTGGTGTAGAGAAACAATGGGCGTTGCAGGGGTGGATGAATGACTAAGCTCTCTTGTGGCCCCCTGTGGAAAAAAAACAAGAAGTGGAAGAATGTTGGGTTGTGTTATATTCTTTCCATGACTAGCTCTCTTAGTTAAACCAGGGGCTTAGAGGGGGGGATGAGCCCCCCCTTCATTGCATAGCGGGGGGGTCATAGGGGGGCAATTAGCCCCCCTCTATGGGGTCTGGGGCAGCGCCCCGGGTAATTTTTTTTGGGAGCCTATATTAGGTGGGTGAACCTACCTATGGTTTTGTGCATCGTTTTTCGCACATGGTTTTGGGCGCGATGGTTTTCAGTCCATGGTATTGGATGCTTCGACATGTATATATATGTATTGTAACATTGAAAGGAACACAATGAAAAATCAATCTAGTAGTCTCAGTTTTGGAATGCAGGGGAAAATCTCTGTGTATATTTGTTTTATGTGTTATGCTCTCACATTGTTTATTTTCTTTGTTTTCGAATTCATATGTAGGTAATTTCTATATGGGGTTAAAAACTACAAGTTGGGTAGCCAACAATTGGAGATTCGCTGGACAAACCAATTTTCTTTGTCTTGAAATAGATTAAATAAAGAGGACAAAGATCAGATGGTATATGGAAATGGCTGGTAAGATGATTTGAAAATGATTGTTGTAGTCCTACTTAAACATAATTGAATTGTTCATAAATAGCTGTTCAAAATCAAAATAGAAAACATAAACTTCATAAAAAAATCCATATAAATTTTCATAGAATCCAATAACCAACAACATGAAAAGATAAAGTTGATATCCAAGTTGGTGTTGTAATATTTTGACTTTAATGCCATGGGCATTGCCTCTACCTTTAATAGACATTCATATCCTCGACATGGATATCCTTTAATCTGAATTAGACACTAGGGTCCCACTTGGCTGATTATAGATTCGTGATCCAACATTCTGATTATTAGCTACTAGGGAAGCAGACCCAGAAGCCTATTAATGGTCTCGATGACATGTAGATTTTGAAAAATTAATTGACAATTTTTTTAAAATATTAATTTGAAATCCCAAAAGTAAAAAATGGAGCCACTGCTACCAACATGCATCTATATCCTTGGAACAAATGTCTTTTTCACCAGTTTTACTTGAGTGTTTTTATCCCAACTAAAAAAACAAAGAGAAGTTGAAACCATGAATAATTTCTTGTCAATCTTGACTAGAATTGTCTAGCAAATGGTGAAGCAAGTATTAAAATATCCTTAAGAGATGGAAGTGTGTGAAAAGTTTGAAAATCACCAACCTTATGGTGATCGTGTCATGGGTTCCCTTGAGAAATTAGGATTAAACTAACAAGAATAGTTTATGTAGCTAATTAAATTTAACAAGAATTTTGAACAAAGAATTCAGCTGATACTACATCAAACAAACCAGATAATTAGAGCATGAGCACATACCATTTTTTTTTTAATTTCCTTAAGAAATATTTCAAACATAGTTATTCATGTCTAGGTTGTGGAATTCATCACATAAACCAAAAGAGAAAGTGGAAAAGCACATTGAAAAAAAATTGAAAGGAAAAATAATATTTACAGAGATATGGAATCCTTTGAGGGACTTAGGAAAAATACTTCTTCAAAAGTTGTCCATTGACGAGAAGGGGTTTTGACAAGCCTTTTAGGGTTTCCAAATAGAATGTACTAGGACCAATCTTTTCTATAACAATGAATGGTCCTATCCATAACCTTTGAAACTTGGAATCCTCCCCTTTATTTTTCATGAGCTTTATCCCACTTTTATCACATTTTAGTACCAAGTATCCTACCTCAATATTCCTATTAGAAGAAGATCTTTTATCAAACCAACGTTTCATAATCTGCTGATGTTGATGTAGTTTGTGATTTTATTGTTCTCTCTCTTCTTCTAGTTTCAACAATCAATCTATCTTATTCTTGATGGTAGAGGATTTGACTTCCTATACCTATTGGGACAATTGCAGAGAAGGTAGGAAAATATTAGGAGGTAAGGTGGCTTCTCTATTGTAAACAAGAAAAAAGGGGGAATTCAGAATAACAACTTTAGGGGTCACCTCATCAGCCCATAACACATTAAAAAAGGCAGTATGCCATTTTTATGGTGCTAAAAAACTATTCTTTTAAGGATTTTGATCAATTTTTTATTTGATGACTCAACAATACCATTCACTTGACGAGAGTATTTTGTTGAGTATTTAATTTTAATCCCTTTATCATAACATAAGTATTTAATTATTGGGAAGAAAAACAAGAGGCATTGATAAACATTAATGATTTTGGAACTCCAAAATGAGTAACAATATTAGAATCTAAAAATGTGATTACTTGTTAGGCATTGACTACTCGTAGAGGTATTGCCTCCACCGATGTCGTAAAGTAATATGTAACTGTCAAAGTATATTTAAGTTGTTGAGAGGAAAAAGGGTTCATGGGTCCAACAATGTTTAGGCCCGGCTATTGAAAGGGGGCTTCAATAGTAATAAGTTGAAGGGAAAACGTTGTTTTTTAAATCCCACCAGTAGTTGTTTGGCAAGTTTCACATCTTTGTACTAGGGCGTGAGCATATTTAAACAAGGTGGGCCAATAATACCCAACCCTTAATACTTTGTGATTAGTGGTATCTCTGCCAAAATGACCACGAGTAGGACCATAATGGACTTCATGGAGTACTTTATGGGAATCACCTTGTTCTAGACAATGAAGCAATACTCTGTCATAATTTTTTTAAACATAACGTTATTAATAAGTTCATAAGGGGTTGACTTGAGCCTTAACACTCTTTTATTTTTATCCTCAAGATTTGATAGTGTTGTATCATTCTGCAAATAAAATCTGATGTCAAAATACAAGAATTAGAATCCTCTAGAACACAAAAAGCTTCATTTTGTAGCATATATATTTCATTATTAGAATAAGGATCCTAATTGGGAATGTTATCAGATGCAACAACCTGTTTACAAAGACCTTGACCTTTCACTATTTGAGCAGGCATGATCTCCAAGTCACAGTCTTGGAGATTTATCATCTAGTTGACCCTTTTTTCTCCTAATTCTTTCTACACAAGTAAGTTTCTTACCGTTGTATAAGGAAATATAACCTTGGTTTTAGATTTTAGTACATAAGATCTGAAATTATTTACTTCCCTAAAGACAACAAAGGGAAGCCTTAAAAGTCAAACAGTTAGGTCCCCCATTGTCACAAGAAGTCACACTGGCCCTCCACCTACAGATAATTTTCTTAGTTCTCAGCCTCATCCAAAACATACAAACAACAAGTCCACACTTCCAACCCAATCAAATGTTCAATCTAATATTCATGAGGTTCTCCATAGGTCTCATAAAGTCATTTCCATAACTCAAAAAACAAAATTTGATGGAAAAACTAGAGAAGATCCTGTAACACATACCATGACTTATCATGATTCTTTGGTGTTTAAAAATCTTGTTCATGGATGATAACATCTATTTGTGGATTTTCTAGTGGACCCTTATTGGAAATTCCACCAAATGGTACATTGATATTGAGAGTGTTGCCTATGACAATTTTTTGTATTTAACATAGTATTTTGTTAATAATTATCAATTACCAATTAGGTAAGAGATAAGAACATACATCTTTATAAGTAGAACTTCGGCGTAAATCACACAAAGAGAGACATTTGTCGACACATTTCGAACCAACCAGTGAGGCTCATCGTCAGCACAAGTTGAAGAAACAGATCCAGCTTTGCATGCTAAATAGTCTGAGTAGAGCCTCCAACGGCTATCTTGATCAACGACTAATTTTGACTTAGGGACTGTAGTCAAAAAGTCAAAATGATAATTTAATGGGAGTTAGTTATCATACCCTAGATTATATAAAAGAAATAATTATAGATGTTGATTATGCTATTAGTTTATTAAAAATTGTGACTTATATGGGAATTAGTTAGAACAGGGACCTGACTTCTATATATATATATATAAAAATATAAATATATGTAAGGTAATTTTAGGATGATAAGTATATATTACTAGAAAGTTAATTATATATATATATATATATATATCTATATATATATATATATATATATATATATATATATATATATATAGATATATATATATATATATATATATATATATATATATATATATATATATATATATAAAATAGAAGTTAGTTGAAAGGTATAATTTCAAAATTAAATTAAGTGGGAATTAGTTATATAAAGACAAATATATATATATATATATATATAAAGGTAGGTTAGTTATAATTCCTAGAAACTCAAAAATATGAAATAATTTAATATGGTGATTACTTATAAGCTGGTTAAAAGTTATAATAAAAATTATAAATTCAATGGAAATTAGTTAGATAAAAGACCTTACTTTCATATATAAATATATTTATATATATAAGGTAATTTTAGGGTGATAGTTGGTTATAGTAATTATATATTACTAATCAGTTAAAAAGATGGATAGATAAATAAAAGATACATAAAAATAAAAATGAATAAAAACTAATTAACAACATAGAATAAATAAATAAAAATAAATAAATAAAAAAATACAAATTAATAGACCATAATAATAATAATAATAATAATAATAATAATAATAATAATAATAATAATAATAAATCTCTTGCTTATTACCAAAACAAAAAATTACATCAAAGTCTTCCACAAGTCCAGAGTTGGAAAATGACTAGAATTTTACAACAAAAATTCGAATCCCAATGAGGCTCTAGGCCTCTCTACTTATACAACTAAAGTATCCAATGACTTCCTTAAATCTAGGGAGTCTCGTTTCCCAAACTCGAGATGAACTAACTCTTTGTATATCACTTGCTAAGTTTCCTTTTGATCTTCGTGACTTGGCTGCTTGCACTCTGAGCTGGTGTGATTAATGGAGGAATATTCGAGTGGCGAAGGAGTAAATGAGGATGATTTACCTCCTACAATATCTCTCCCTTGTCCCATTCAAGTTTCAAACCTTAGTCTTACCAAAATTCCTTTATTTTCTCTTCCAAACCTGCATTCAATGCATATTAGTCCACTAGGCATAATATCTCACTTTAACTCATCTCATTAAACAAAATATAATCAAAACATGTAATAAGTTGTGATAAGAGTTGGTTTGACTAAGCTAGGAGGTGAATTAAGGCCCATATAATTACCCAATGATGAGGCTCATCACCTACCATAAAAACTGGTCTTGGTTTTCATGACACTGTTGAAGGTGAATCTAGCTTACTATATGAGGCAAGGAACTCTAATGCAAATTATGAAATGCTCAACAAGGAGATAAGAGGTTAACCCCATCAACAAAAAAGGAAAGAAAGTCTTAAAATAAAATCATTTACTCCTAACTATGGAAGTGATAGTTGGTTATTTCCTCTGATGAATAATGTTGAATGTTTTGTATGTCATAATTTTGGACATGTTGCAGCCAGATGCAGAAGTAGAATGGTTCAAGATAATAACTGTCACATAGAAAGATCATCAACTTCTAGGTACTTTAATGGATATTGTTTTTCTTGCAATATGTTTGGTCACAAATCCATTGTCTGCTATAGATGGAATATGAAACATATAATATGTTATGCTTGTAACAAGTTTGGGCATATAGCAAAAGAATGTAGGAGAAAATTTCGGCCAACATACCAAAAGGAGAAAACATCATCACACTCCAAGGTATGGAAGAAGAAGGAAGTACAGTAATAAAGATGTGGCATAACACAATATACAAGCATAACAGACTTAGGGGAGCTAAAAATGTGAAACTTCATAATTCCAATTCTCAGACACAATTATCATGAAGACAAGTCGTGTATATATGCGAGTTAGAAGCTGCACAGTCATGAATATGGTGTTTTTGAGGAAAATGTAGTGGGAAGGACTCATAAAAGTGATCTGATATGGTTCATAAAATTATCAACTATCTTTTATGTCTGGATGATTGATGATTACAGTCTATTGATGATACGTGGAAGTGTTTTTGGCCTTCAAACTTCAAAGTTTGAGTTCATATGTAAAATGATATGTATGAGTAATAGAATTCTATTAATTGTGATGATGCCTTGATGATTCTTACTGACAAATGCAATGATCAGATCTGATAATGAACAAATGGCACAGGTTTAGGGGGAGCATATGCTTCTAATAATGCATTGTTGGAATTATAATAGAAGAACTTGGTACATGATGATACTTATACTACTTTATTCACATAGTTTCTTTGATTCAGATGACTCTTTTGATGATGAACATATACATGTTGTTGATCTTGATGCTGCCGACATATGCTTATGGTACATATCATATATGGTGTATGATAGTTGTTGATGAATATCATGGTATTTTTTAGATCATTGGTCCTTGTTATAAATTTCATGTAAATCATTTGATGTAAAGGTCATGTAAATACCTGATTTGTAACCCCACTATGCATGGGAACGATGATGTAATAATTGCTATTTTAGTCATGTATAAACATTTGGTGTATCCCCACTATGCTGCAACTCTTGGGCTACCAGGTTTACTTATCAACCTAGGGTTCGTACAAAATTGGAGGTGACAATGCTATATGCACAAGTAGAAGTGAAGGTCCTACCTGTTGTCACTTTTTCATCTCGCAAGAGACCCCAGAGGTTCCAAGCTAGACGTCTATAGAGTTAGAAGAATCTTGATTCTTTGATCAAAGAAGAGAAAATCTATTCTAAGAGAGCTACTCTACTGCATTAATGAAGAAAACAACATGTAATGCTAAATCAGACCATATCCTAATTAACCATTTAAATAGTTAAACTAAGCAGAATTACTAAATCAACACTAACCTAATGCTACTATCTAAGTTACAAAAGTAAAGAGCATCAAACCAAACTAATGTGTAAGTAAGGAAAATAAACAAAGTCTATTTTTGCGTTTTTGGTGTTTTGGTAAAATCAAGCATGCAAGGAGTCAAGAAGAAGAGCAAGCAAAGATTGAAATTAGTGAATGGAGGATGTAAAGAAGTAGAAGTGCACAGGAATCATTGGATTGATCAGGAACAGTGTTAATGGGAGATGAGTAGTGAAGATCTTATCGCAGAAGATTATATGAATAGATGGATGAATAATACTAACAGAAGATGAATGGCAGAGATCCTATCGCACAAGGTTAAGTCAAGGGATGGTTGAACAAGGTTAAACGAGAGATGAATGGAGGAGATCTTATCACGGGCGATTTAGTGAATAGATGAACGAATAAGGTTAATGAAAGATGAGCGGCAGAGATATTATTGCATAGGTTAAGTGAATAGATAGACACATAGGGTTAAACAGGAGATGAATGGTGGAGATATTATCGCAGAGATGAAGTGAATAGATTGGTAGATCAAATAAGGTCATGTGGCGATAGAAGGGTAAAAAGACCTGCAGAATGATAGAGCTGGTTTCCATAGGCGGTACACAGTGTCTCGCGCTCCGTTAAGTCTGTAAGAAAAATTCCAAAATTTTACATGATTAGCCTAACTAGGTCACACGTAGCACGAGAAAACCACTTTTCTCGTGTGCTCTTGGGAAGATATCGGTCGTGCAAGAATCCGCGTGAGTTTGCACGATAGCTGTCGGATCCAACTAGACAAGTTGACAGTGGATATTTGGAGCACATAAAGTATCGAGATGACGCAATAGTCGTCGAATCAAGCTAGACAGATCGACATTGGATATTTGGAGTGCATAAAGTATTGAGACGATGCGATAGCCATCGGATCAAGCTAGATAGATCGACGGTGGAGATTTTGAGTGCATAAAGTCAACATTGAAATGAATACGGAGAAGCTATGTGACACGTGGTTAACGGTGGTTGGTTAGGGTTTTTGTGAAATGAAATCTATGGGTGTAATCCTTGCTAACCTGCTAAGTAAAGAAAAAGGCACAAACGGAAGCAAACTAAAACTCAACCAATCTACGCTACACTGTTATAATGGAAATGTAGCTACTTAAGAAAATGAATGATTAAACCATGAATCTATGTGCTACCCTGCTATACAATAGAGAGGAGCCTTAGCTGCTAGGGTTGGGCCCTAACCCACGAGCTTTAGCCCTCTAAGTTAACTCAGTGTTGGCTCGAAACAAAACTCATTCTTATTATCAAAACAATGGAATACATAAAAAACTGTCACAATTCTTGCAGCTCCAAAATAAAGTAGAGTTTTACAATTAAAAGTCTGAATCTTACTAAGGTCCTACGCCTCTCTACTTGTGCATCTGAAGTCTGGAATGACTTCCTTAAAATTAGGGATGCTCGGCTCCCAAACTAGAGATAAGCTGGTGCTTTGACTTTCACTTGCTCAGCTACCTTCTAGTCCTCATGATTTGGCTGGTTGCACTCTGAGCTTATGGAGGAATATTCAAATGGAGGGGTAATAAATGAGGAGGATTTCCCTCCTATAATTCCTCTCCCTTGTCCCTTTCGATTTATGACCAAGGTATTTGCTAAAATTCCTTGCTTTTATCCTTTAATCCTACATTACATGCACATTAGACGACAAAGAAAAATATCCAACTCTAACTCATCTCATAAACAAAATATAATCAAAAGTATGTAATAAGTTGTGAGAATAGTTGGTTTGACTAGGGCAGGAGGTGAATTAAGGCCCGTATAATTACCCAATGATGAGGCTCATCATCACACCCCTACTAAAAGTGTTGCTCATTCTCTGAGAAACTTAGTCAATGTCCATGTCCTTCATGGCTCTGGTAGCCTCTCTGACATCCCATACCTCTGCTGTGGTCTCTTCTTCTTGTGCATAGAAGCCTACTTTCCTTTCTACTTCTTCCCACTGCCTCTTTTCCTCTTCTTCTTTTCTCCCTTCTAGCATTCCTAGTAGTAGTAGTGCACTGAGTTTTAGGCCTATCCAATGGACTTTCAGCCTTTGCATTGATTTCTTATACATAGGTGTCCTGTTGAGTGCCCCTCTCACCCTTTGATGGAAGTGATATTGTCTGATCTTCAATCTGTGTGACATTGTGTTCCATCTCCTTGAGCAGGCATGTACTATCATCTCCTAGTAGCCTAAACATATCCTCAAAATGCGAAATTTCTTGCTCTTGGGCAGTAAGATATCTAGGTGCCAGCTGAGGATCATTTGCAATTAGATTATTGGTGCTGATTAGGGCCTTGGGATTTGATTGTTCAGCTCTGATGAAAATAGGTTCATTCTACTCTCTGGCCAATATTATTTTCATCTCTGCAGCCCTTGAATCCTCATGGTTCATCCATGATGCCGAATCCATTAATTGCAGATCTCCTAGTTTGACATTAGGATTCCAA
Organism: Pinus tabuliformis; assembly: GCA_031772625.1. NCBI lineage: Eukaryota > Viridiplantae > Streptophyta > Pinopsida > Pinales > Pinaceae > Pinus > Pinus tabuliformis. The sequence continues at coordinate 781,459,304 of CM062805.1, forward strand.
TCATTCATGTATGTGGGGGCCATGTTGTGTAAGTAAAACTCAGCCATTTTGGCCCTATCCTCTAGTGTACTTTGATCACAAAGATTAATAAACTGCCTGTAGTCCTAAAATGGCATGGTGCCCCTTTGTGCTAGTGTTTTAATCTGAAATTGCAACCATTGTTCTCTGAGGTAAAGAGCATAGGATTTAGATGGCATCCTACACTAGATGGCCTCCAAGGAGAGGCTAGCCATACATGCTAGTCGGTTTTCCATTTTCTGAAGCTATCCTCTTAGCCATGCATTTTCCCTCTCGAATTGATCTCTCATTATTACTTCTCTGTCTCTTAAGCCACTTAGCTCTTTTTCCATTTCCTTGAGCTTCTCTTGTTTGATTCTTGTGCTCTTTCTTGTTCTAAATATATAGAGGGGTTTGCCTCCTTCTTTTCCCTTTTTCCTCCTTGTGTTCTTCCCTTTCTGTTTCAATGCCTTCTTCCTCTTTGTTTTTCTTATCTTCTTCCTCTTGCTATTCTTTCTCATCTCCATCAGTTTCTTCCTTCGTTTCCTCCTCTATTTCAGCATCATCCTCCTTCTCTTCTCTTCCTTCTTCTTTTGCTTCATCATGCTCCTCTGTATTAGTTTCTTCTTTGTTCATCTCATCCCTATCTAGCTCTATATCTTCTTCTTCATGTTTTTCCTCCTCCTCACTGATAGAAGGACTAACATCATAGGTGAGGGTTTTGATGTCATCCTCTGTTGGTGAGTCTCTGAAGACTGACCATGTTATAGGGATCCTGAGGTTTTGGAGGGAATCCTCAATGATTATCTTGATCAACCCATGGTGAGCCAATTGTTGTGGATTCCCTTCCTTTACTTTGTTGCTTGAGTCTATGAGTGATTTCATCAAGAAATAGGGTATGCTATGTCTTTGGTGAACTAGTGTTTCTACCCCAAATCTTAATTCTTTAAGCATCCTCAAATGGTAGCCATAAACAAAACTGTATCTACCCTCACATGAGATATATTTGATGAGTTGGTAACCTACCTCACTCCATGGGTATCGCAGAATGTCCCTCTTTACTTCATTTTTATCCTTTGTGGGTTCTTCACCTTCTAAAAAGAATTTCCTTTTGTCCACCTGATTGTCTACTTTGTATTCTTTTCTCCATAGAATTCCTAGGGGTAGTGTGGTGACCCTACTGATGAGCACTAGGGTGAGATCTATAGTGAGCCCTCTAGCTATAACAGTGGCATGGATTTTGCTGTGTGGAGTGAGGGAATGAGAAAATTCTTGAGCAAGCTCATCATCATACCCTGAGAATTTTTTGAAAAACCCCATCCATTGGTGTCTTATAAATATTTCAAGCACTTGGGGGTGTTGTTGTATCCTCACAGTGTTTGTGGGTTCTCTCCTATTAAACCCTCCTGTCATCTTGCTTGTGAGGCTTAAGGAGGAAATGAGAGGTTTGACACAAGAATTTTAAATTCAGGAGAAAACAGAGTTTCCTGTGTATGTAATATACCTCCCATAATCATTATATCCACTAGCTTGTAGAGATTTTCTAGCTCATTTTCTTGTAAATGGGGATGGATTTTTAGATCCTACCTCTTTAGAATGGTGGCAATAGACAATTATCATGATATTCCCTCTTGAACCCATCTCTGCCTATCCTGTAGACTGACTCTGTGTATCCTGTAGACTATTCTTGTGCATGCTCCTATAGAAATTCTCTTGTAGAACAATGGATCCTTGCTTCCGGTGGGTGGCCAGAGTTATAAGAGGGACTTGAGTGAGGTATTTTCGAGGAGGTGGAATGCATGAATGCATGTGAACAATGTTTTGTTTCCTGCTTCTCGTAATCAACTCCCACCTCGTAGATCCGTGGTTAACCACTTCTTGTCCTACTCCTTCTTTGTCTTTGAGTTGACTGCGGCCATGTGTGAGAGGACACCCAGTTTTGTATGTGATGATTGAATGGAGGTGGCTAAGTTAATTGGCCACCTTTTCACTTATAAGCCAACCACCTCATAACCTTTACAACTTTTGATCAAATTATGCATATGAGTGAATGAGAAGGATACTTACCTGTGGTCTCGATGCCATGCTGCAGTTGTCGAAGATCATATGTTCTGCGTTGTTTATTTGCTGCATGGTCATTCTTCTTCCTCCTTTGCTGTTTGTGAATGAAGAACTGATGTTGTTGCTGTTGTGGAGCTCCTGGATCATCCTAGTGAAGACCTTTAGCTGATGATTGATATGATGTGGGATAGGTTGCTACAAGATTTCCTACAGGATGTCCTGTAGCTACTTCTCCCTTAGAATTTCTTAATCATGTTGCTGGCTGGGGCTGTGAGGATGCTGCAATGAATGACTGTGTGTGGAGCAAGGGAATAACTGGCAGAAACTGATCTCTTTTTGAAAACACAGTCTTCGCCTAAATTGAAGCAATGAAGTGAAGAAAACAATGGAATTAATGGAGGGATGCATCGTAAGGAGTGGAGGAGATGAATATATGTGAGATAGGTTTCCTTTTGGATCTTCTCTTTGCTCCTTGATTGTCTTTATCTCCTACCAGAAAATAACAATTATGTCTGTTTTCTTTTTCTTTTTTTCTTTTTTGAAAAACACCTAGGCTGTCCTAGAGAGGTTTTCACCCTAGATGTTTTTCCTGGGCGCCTCAAGGAAGGTTTTCACCCAAGGGTCTTCTTATTCTTTTTTCAATTTTTTTTTATCATTGGGCCACCTCAGGAGTTTTTCAACCCAAAGATGGGACTCAGGCACCTCATGGAGGTTTTCACTTGAATCCTTATTCCTTTTTCTTTTTTTCTTTTTTTTTCTTTTTTCAATGACCTGATGAGGGAGGAGCTGGAACTTGCTCCACCATCATCACTGTCTTATTAATATTGTCATTGAACTCTTGCTTTGATAAAGGCCTCTTATACATTTTCAATTGGTGTCCATTAACAAGCAATGGAATGGCTTCTTCATCTATAGTTCTAATTTGCACTGAACCATTATCATGGCATCTTTCCACAACATAAGGTTTGAGCCATCTTGTCCTTAGCTTGCCATTGAAGTCTTTATACCTAGAATCATATAATAATTCCCAATTTCCCTCTTGAAATTGCTTCTCTTTAATATGTCTATCATGCAAGATCTTCCTCTGAAGTTGAACTATCTCTGTATGTAGGACGGCCTACATTCTGAATTCATCCAAGCCATTTAAATGGAACAATCATTATTTTTGTGCATGACTGAGATCCAAATCTAGTTGTGCTTCCATCCTCAATGTTTTATATTCAAACTCAATGGAGAGCAAAGCCTTTTTCCCATAGACCAGCTCATAGGGTGTAAATCTAGTGGTGGTCTTCCATGTTGTATTATAGGCCCAGGTGGCCTCAACTAGTCTCTCTGCCCGATCCTTCCTGCTGTTGCTCACTACCTTGTTTAAGATGTTGTCCAGTGCCCTGTTGGTCACCTTCACTTTCCCATTAGCTTGTGGATGATAAGGAGTGGAGGTCCTATGCTTGATTTTGTGATGGATGTGTAGTTCTTCAATCATGTTGGAGGTAAAATGGTTTCCTCGGTCTGTGACTAGCTCTCTAGGGTACCCAAATTTGTAGAATACATTCTCCCTTATGAACTTAGCCACCTTCTTTTCTGTTGCTGCCTTAATCGCCTTGGTTTCATCCCACTTAGTCAAATAATCAATGCACACAATAATGTACTAATTTTTCTTTGAAGGAGGGTTGATATGCCCAATGAAGTCCATGCCCAACTTGTCAAATGGCTTGAAAGTCACTTGAGTTTGTAGGGGAATTTCCTCTCTTGGAGTAGGCTTTCCAATCCTCCGGCACTGATCACATTAACTAATATACATTTTCACATCCTGATGAAGAGTGGGCCAATAATAGCCTGCTTGTAACACTTTGAATGTTGTCCTCTTTACTGCAAAGTGACCTCCATAAGGCCCATCATGACAGGTCAAAAGGATGTCAAAAACTTCCTCTTCCCTTACACATCTTCTCAAGATTTGATCTGGGCCAGGTTTGAAAATATGCCCCCCAATCCAGGTGAAGGGGGTGCTTTTCCTGACTATCTTGATATTTTATTTGGAGGGAAATTTTGGTGGGAACTGTGTTGATAACAAATAGTTTTCTATATCAACAAACCATGGGGAGAGAACTGGAATAGAAAACAAATTCTCATCTGGTAACTAGGCATCAACCATTCCTTCTTCACCTACAGGCAGATTCATCCTAGATAGAAAGTCTGCAACAACATTTTCCTTACGAGGCTTATCAACAATAGTCAGATCAAACTATTGTAATAAAAGCAACCATATTATAGTTCTAGCATTGACATATGGTTTTTCATTAAATATTTGATTGCAACATGGTTAGTATGCACAAATGTTTGATAGCCCATAATGTAATGCCTAAATTTCTTTAATGAATGCACAACAGCTAGGAGTTCCTTTTTGGTCAGAATATAATTTAGCTCAGCCTTTGATAGGTTTTTACTGATAAAATATATGGCATAGGGAATTTCTCCCCTACCTGACCTAAGGCTGCTCCTATGGCTTTGTGTGAGGCATCAACATGAATATGAAAAGGGAGGGTCCAGTTTGGGCCTCCAAGAATTGGTGTAGTATCCAGTTAACCCCAAGAAACTCCTGACACCCCTCTGCTTTTGAGGAGGTGGGACCCTTTGGATGATTGCTATTTTGTTTGGGTCCACCTACAGTCCTTGCTAAGATATTGAATGTCCTAGCACAGTCCCTTTAGTCCTTAAGAATTCACAGTTTTTTGGACTGAGAGACAGGTTCATTTCAATGCATTTGTGCAATACTTTGCCTAGGTTAGTCAGGGTTTCTTGAAAATCATAGCCATAAGGTGTAAAATCATCCATATAGATTTCCACTGCATCATGTAGTAATTCAGAAAAAATACTCAAGACTACTCTCTGGAAAGTGGCAGGATGTTATGAAACCAGCTCACAAAAAGATAGAAAAGATAGATCAACGCCTTAGAATTCAGCCTCTTCAAGGGGGCAACCTCCTTTACATTAGATAAATGAACAATTCTTGGATGATTCAAATCACAAAACCTCCTTTCTATATATAGGAGTCTAAGGAGTCACAATATAACCTAGATGACCTAACAATAATAATATAAAGCCACAAAAATAACAATAGAGGGATTCTATGGGGCACAGTAATAACAATATGGGGACAATAGGGGCACAACAATATTAATGAGGGATACAACTACAATATTAATGGGGCAATCTCTAGTATTATAGGGACCTAACATGCCCCTCCAAAAAAAGTGTTGTCCTCAACGCTTGATTAGTTCTGGATGCTTCTGTATAAAATTCTCATCCTCCCATGTGGAATCTTCAAAGGATAAGTTCTTCCACTTGATGAGATACTCTGCAATTGATCGATTTCGTAGCTATCAAGTTCTTATTTTAGTGAATGCTTCTAGTTCCAATATAATTTTTCCTTCCTCGTCAAGCAGTTCCACTTTTTCGACCCGAGAAGTGCATTGCCGGAAATGGGTTGGAAGGTCAAGCAGCTCTAGATTCAGGAAGTGTAGCTATAGCTACACAAGGCAATATTGTTTGAACTGGGAGCTTGTCGCCTATAACCTTCTTTAAACATGAAACATGGAAAACTGGGTGCACTCGAGAAGCTGCAGAAAGTTCCAATTTGTATGCCATAGTACCAATCTTTTACAACACCTTGTACGGACCATAATACTTTGGTGATAATTTATTATCCTTCTTAGCTTGCTTGAGGGACATTTGTTTATATGGTTGTAGCCGTAGGAATACCCAATCACCTACATCAAAACTTCTTTCACTGCGATGCTGATCTGCCTGTTGTTTCATTCTATTCTATGCCAACACAAGGTTATCTTTTAAGAGTTGGAGGACTTGTTGTTGATCTTCAATGTGATGTTCCACTGCTTGAACCTTAGAATTTTCTCTTAAATATGATGTGATGGATCGTGGCTGATATCCATAAAGTGCCATAAATGGGGTCATTTTTGTTGCTGTATGGAAGGAAGTGTTATACCACCATTCAGCCAGAGGCAACCATTTGACTTATTGTGTCTGTTTATCAGATACAAAGCAACGAAGATATCCTTCCAAAAATTTGTTTACTATCTCAGTTGCCCATCAGATTGAAGATGATAAGATGATCTATGAGCTAATTAAGTACCAAGACAAGAAAATAATTCTGTCCAAAAATTTTGAGTGAAAATGGGATCTCTATCACTTACAATAATCTTTGGATTTTCATGTAGCTTTTGAATTGTTTCCATAAATGCAGTAGAAACTGTACTGGCTTTAAATGGATGTGATAATGCACAAAAGTGTGAATACTTGGTAAGTCTGTCAACTACCACCATGATGACACTCTTTCCCTCAGACTTGGGTAAACCTGTGATAAAATCCATCGAGACCTCCTCCCAACGTTGGCTTGGAATGGATAAAGGATGTAATAGACCTGGGGTCTTAATTGTTTCAACTTTATTTTGTTGGAAAACCAAACATTCCGCCACAAACTTTTGAATATTCGATTTAAGGCCATCCCAAAAAAATTCCTTCTTAACCCTGTGGTAAGTTTTTAAAAATCCTGAGTGCCTTCCTAAGGGAGAAGTGTGCAATTCCATAAGAATCTTTTGTTTGAGTCAGGAATTCTTGTAGAGGTATAAGCGATCTTTGTACCATAACGAATCATTTTTCCAGCTAAATGTATCAGATGTACTGAAATCTTGTTGTAACTTTCGAATAAGTGCCCACACTTCTTCACCATTCTTCCATTCCTCCCTTCATTTATCCAATCTGGTTGGATAATAGAAATGGCACACGACAATGCTTCCACATCCTCATCCTTTCTTGAGAGTGCATCTGCCACCACATTTTGCTTCCCTTTTTTGTAGATGATTTCAAAGTCATAACCCAACATCTTTGTGACCCACTTTTGTTGCTCTTTCGAGGATAATATTTGTTCTAAAAAGTATTTAAGGCTATCATGATTCGTTTTTACCTTGAAGTGTCTCCCCATTAGGTAGGGTCACCATTTCTTAAGTGCATGTAGTATTGCCAACATTTCCTTCTCATAAATAGCTTTGTGTAAAAACTTTCCCTTGATTGGACGACTTTCAAAAGAAATGGGTGTTTCATCTTGCATTAAAACAACACAAATTCCATTTCCTAAAGCATCACATTCCACAATAAAGGTTTTTGTGAAGTCCGGTGTAGCTAAGACCGATGCTTGGCACATTGCTTCTTTAAGATGTTCGAAGGCCTTTGTTGCTTCTGGAGTCCATGAAAATGCATCTTTCTTCAATAATGTTGTTAGAGGTGCTGCTATTCTCCCATAATTATTAACAAACTTGCGATAATAACCTGTCAACCCGAGAAATCCTCGCAGATGCTTTATGGATGTGGGGATTTTCCATTCCTTGATGGCTTTAATTTTGCTAGGGTCTGCCTTAACTCATTCATGAGATACAATATGACCCAAATATTCCACCTCTTGTACTCCAAAGAAACATTTGGATCTTTTTGCATATAATTGTTTCTCCTCCAATAGTTGTAGCACCCTGTCAACATGTTCAACATGATCCTTCCAAGACTTGCTGTAAATTAGTATATCATAAAAAAATACTAACATAAATTTTCAAAGGAAGGGTTTGAAGTTGGAATTCATCAAACCTTGAAATGTAGAAGGTGCATTGGTAAGGCCAAAAGGCATGACAAAAAGTTCATAATGACCCTCATGAGTTCTAAATGATGTTTTCAGAATGTCTTCAGTCTTCATTCTGATTTGATGATATCCTAAACAAAGATCCAACTTGGTGAAGTAAATTGATCCATGCAATTCATCTAGTAATTCATCAATGACAGGAATGGGAAACTTATCTTTAATAGTGAGCTTGTTAAGCTCTCTATAATCTAGACACATGCGCCATGATCCATCCTTCTTGTGCACCAATACTACTGGAGTAGAGAAAGAACTTTGACTAGGTTGAATTATACCAGCCTTTAACATTTCTGCAACCATACGTTCAATTTCACTCTTTTGGGCATAGGGATATCTGTACGGCCTGATGTTTGGAGGAACACTTCTTGGAATCAGATGAGTAGCATGATCATGATCACGAATAGGTGGGAGACCTTTGGAAGTATCAAATACTTTGGAATGATTTTCCAAGACTTTTTGGAGAACTGGAGAAATAGATGGTTTCGATGTGGAAACATCTAGTGAACATAATTGTGCAATTACACCTCTTTGTTCCTTTTCTAGAAGCTTTTGCATATCGCTAGAGCTGATTATCTTTCCTGGTTTCCCTGCAATACCCCTTAATTCAACTTCCTTTCCTTCTGCAGAAAATTTCATGAAAAGTTCTTGAAAATTAAAAGCTATTGTACCCAAGGATTGTAGCCATTGGACTCTTAGTACAACATCAATACCTCCCATTGGAATGGAAAGCATTGGGCTAGTCAATACATATTCTCCCATGGATAGCTTGATATTATGGCACTTTCTAGAGCAATTTATCTTTCCTCCATTTGCAATCATCACTTGAAACTCTGGTGCTGGATATAGGAAGCAATTCAATTCTTTTGCTACCTTACAATGAATAAAATTGTGGGTACTTCCTGAATCAATCAACACTATTACCTTTTTCTTCTTGATTTGTTTTTCTATCTTGATGGTTTGAGGAGTGGTAATTCCAGCCAATGCATTACAAGATATGGTCGGATTCATTTCTTCTTTATCTAGGATTTTTTCCTGGAGTATATCCTCTTCTTTTGACCTTTCTTGCTCCTTTTCTTCTTCCTCTTCACAATCTATGTAGAATAGTTTCTTCTCATCACACTTACGACCTTTAGTGTATTTGCTATCACAACTATAAAAAAGCCCTTTTGCTCTTTTTTCTTCCAATTGTTGTGGTGTCAACCTTATAGGTTTTGGAAGACTAGGGGCAACAACACTTCCATATTTATAGTTGTGAGTGGTATGCTTCTTGGTTGCCATAATTTTGCTTTCCATTTTTCTTGCTAACCTGAATGCCTTCTCTAATGAATCAGGTTCCCAAAGGCGAACATCATGTTGGATATTATCCTTTAAAGTCCCTATGAACACATCAATCCTATGCTCCTTTGGAATTTTTTTTACCCTTATGTTCAATTTTTGGAACTCCTCAATATGCTCCATTACTGAACCCTTTGTTTGAGACTTATCAATTGGCTAAAAAAAGTGTTGCTTTTTGTATCCTCATAATTTGCTTTCAATTCTTCCGTGAAAATTGCCCAAGTGATAATTTGTTTACGAGAGCAAAGCCATTGATACCATACAAACTGATTTGGTTCCAAATATAAAGTTGCAATACGTACCTTTTGTGTGTTTTGCACATTATTGAGATCAAAAAATTGCTCCATCTGTAATATCCATGTTGCGGGATCCTTGCTATCAAACTTCCTCATATCAATTTTTTGAATATGGTGGGTCTTCGATCCAACATTAGAGTCTATGAAATCATGATTAACAATTTTTTTGTTCTCATCATGAGTTTCCTTTACTACCCTTTCACCATTAGTAAGCATTTCTTGCAGAAACTTTTTAAAACAGTCTTCAAATCTGTCTTCAAATCTTCCATACCTATCTTCAAATCTTCCATGCCTGTCTTCAAGTCATCCATCTTAGCTTCCACGTCATTCATCTTAGTTTCTACGCCTTTCTTGAAACAATCCATCTTAGCTTCTACACCTTTCTTTAAACCATCCATCTTAGCTTCTACATCTTTCTTTAAACCATCCATCTTAGATTCTGTTTTTTGTGCAAGTGACACTTGTTGCACTTGGTCTCGTAATTTTGATATATCATGTTGCATTTCTTTCTCTTCTTCATGAGTCATGCTAGATCTTTCAGGTTGATTACTAGGTGTTTGCATTTTCTTTCCTCGGGTCATAAATTACCGATAATAATGCTTTACTATGCCCTTTCAATTACTTCAAATTAATTTTTCAAACCAAGCTTATTAACAAATTTGAAAAAAATTACAGACCTTTTTTCACTTTGTAGGAGCCAGATATTGAATATGATGTATCTCTGTAATTTTGAATCATCCAGTTATGAAATTGTGATCTATAGTAGCCCTCTGCATCCTCTTTCCAATGCCACCGGTCTGATCCAAATTGGATTCTCCAAGAAAGAGTTATGTACAATCTCCCAAGATGACCTGATTAAAGACCTTTCTAGAAGAGCGAACTTGTATGAAGTGCCACGTGTCACTGTTTCAACCTTTGGCTTTAAAAAATATATACAAGAAACTAAAGTCTGTCTTCTTTTTGTAACTTCTTACAAAATTTCAATCTGATGCTCAGAGAGAAAGTTATGATGATTTTCCCCAGGTCACCTGTTTGGAATGTAATTCAGGAGTCTGCTAAAAGACCAACTTCCTCAGATCATATCTCCGCAAATATACCGCGAAAAGCTCTAAAATTTGTGCCCGAGGTTCAGTACGATTTCTTCTCAAATGGATTTTCTTTTTAGCTTCTGAAACATCGCAGAAAAAAAGTTATAGCGAAAATTCCACGATGACTTATTTGGAGTAGGAAAACCCTAGAATCGAAAGCTCTAATACCAAATGTTATGAAACCAGCTCACAAAAAGATAGAAAAGATAGATCAACGCCTTAGAATTCAGCCTCTTCGAGGGGGAAACCTCCTTTAAATTAGATAAATGAATAATTCTTGGATGATTCAAATTACAAAACCTCCTTTCCATATATAGGAGTCTAAGGAGTCACAATATAACCTAGCCGACCTAACAATAATAATATAAAGCCACAAAATAACAATAGAGGGATTCTATGGGGCATAGTAATAACAATATGGGGACAATAGGGGCACACCAATATTAATAAGGGATACAAATACAATAGTAATGGGGCAATCACTAGTATTATAGGGACCTAACACAGGAGCATTACATAGACCAAAAGGAAGGACCCTATAGGAAAAACTACCCCATGAACAGGTGAATGTGGTCTTATCCTGGTCTTTTGGGTAGATTTGGATTTGGTTGTACCCATTGAATCCATCTAGGAAATAGAAAAAATTCTTCCCTACCAGGCCATCTAGCACTTGATCAATGAAGGGTAGGGGAAAATGATCCTTATTTGTGGCTTTTTTCAACTCCCAGTAATCTACACAAATCCTCCTCTTACCATTTTTCTTTGGAAATAATACTAAAGGAGAGACCCACTCACTGTCAGAGATAGGGTAAATGAATCCTGCATCTAGTAGTTTTTGCAGTTCCTCTTTGATATTTAAGAATTGGATTCATCCTCCTTTGTGGTTGCATGACTATCTTGCAACCTTCTTTGATGTATATGTGGTAAGTACACACTAAGGTGTGTACTCCCTTCATTTCCTTGTAACTCCAAGCAAAGGCTTCTAGGTTTTCTCTCAACATGTTGCATAGCTTTTCCTCTTCAAGAGAAGAAAGAGATGGATTAATTTTCAAAGTTTTCTCTGGGCCAAATTCTATGGTCTTGACATGGAGTGGGTTGGAATTGGCCAAGCATAAGTCAATTGGATGATTGTTCGAGGTTTCTCTTCTTCTTCTAATGGTAACAAACTAGGAGTTGGAATTTAGAGCAGGTGTTCAATTAAGTCATCCTCATCTTGCTGTCCTCCTCCTATGGTTGCTTCCAAAGCATAAAGTTGGGATGAATAAGCCTCATCTTCTTCCTCCTCCTCCAACCATAAAGGTAAATCATGCTCTAGAGAAGGTTGAGCAGGAGGGTATAGGACTAATTTCTTGGACATATGCCCATTCTTAATGGTCATATTCCCAGCTCTGCAGCTAATGTAAGCATCAGTTGTGGCCAACCATGGCCTCCCAAGGATGAGAGGGTAACCAATAAGCTTAGCCTTAGGCTGGAGAACTAGGAAATCTGCAAGGTACTCCTAGGAGTCAATGGATACGATCACATCCTCCACAATTCCCTCAGGGGTAACTGTGGAATGGTCTGCAAGTTGCAGAACTGTTGTGGTCTTCCTCAACGACCCTTGGAGGTTGAGCTTGAGCATGGTTTCCTTGGTCATCACATTAATGTCAGCCCCTAGATCAATCAGAATGTGTGGGACAATGGTGCCATTGATGTGAACATCTACTACAGGGCTTCCAGGGTCTAAATATTTTGGACATATTACCTACCCCAACATTAAGTCAGACAGTTGCCCAATGAAATTAATGGTAGGGGCATCCATTTTTCTTCTTCCTCGGTGCTTGAAGCACTTCTCCTTAATCAATTTATTTTAAATGGGAATATCTTTTATTTCCTGGATAAGGGGGATCTTTACACAGATTTTTCAATTCTCCCGTAAGTTCAGTTTCTTCTGGGGTAGGTTGGAGTGGTTGGGCTAATATCTTAGGAAAGGGTGGATTTAATTTAAGGTTGCTTTCCTCTCTTTCTTCCTCAACCTCCCTATGTGGAGAGGGAGGTTGGTTATCTAGGAGAATTCTCCAAAATCTAGGTTGATCTCCTGGATTTCTATAGCATAAGTTGGGTATGATGTGTCTCCATTGTATATTTTCTTAAGCTTGCCTATTGTTTGGGTTCAGATTTGATTGGGCAGGCATCTGGGGTTTTTTAGGTGGAGCAGAGTGTAGGAGTTGTGGTTGGGTAGGTGCTGGAGGCAATAGAGTTGGAGCATTGTTATATTGGGGCCTCCACCCCTAGAGTGGGATATTCCACTGAGGTTGTGGCTGAAAATAAGGTTGAAATGACTGGCTGGGAATGATATTGAGATGCATGGGACCAAGGAAGGGGTGTAGACCAGGAAGGATGAGTAAGGGGTCCCCAAGACAGTATAGTTGTGGTTTGGTTGGGGTTTTAATATGCATGAGATGACCCCTTCATACCCTGCTGGTATGGTCTAGGCCTAGGAGGTCTCCTTTGGTTGACGTAAAAATGTTGCTCAGTGACCCCTTCAACTCCTTGATATATAACTTTGAGTCTGGGTAAAGAAGGGCACTTGTCTGTGGAGTGGTTTTCTTCATAGACTGAGCAAATCTCAATGCAGTTCAATGGACATTCATTCCTAGGATGCCTCCTGGTGCATCTAGGACAAAAGATGGCCAAGGCTCTCTCTGCTTCCTCTTGCTTCCTTTTGATGTTCATGGTATCCAATTGCAAGGCAAGGGTTTGCAACATCTCACTTTTGAAATCTTCCAGCATATTTCCAATTTCACCCTTGATGGATGAGTTGGAAGATGATGTATTGGCCATAGGTTGACTACTCCTACCCTTTTTCCTGGCTGCCCTAGAATGGTTTCTAAAGACAATATTGATATCCTCATAGGGTAATTGGTAGATATTTCCTCCTGCTAATAGATGTAAGGTATCCAAAATATCTTCCTTTACTCCTCTAAGTAGGACCAACTTTAGTGATTTGGGGTCAAGTGTGCACCTGACCCTTTTGTAACTGAGCTAGAATCTTTCTTCGTAGTCTTCTAAGGATTCATCCTGGCCCATGGTCAACCTTAAAATATCTTCTTTAGTATCCTTTGACCTACAATAGCCCCTATATTTTTTGTTAAAAGCCTGCTGCATCTAAGCCCAAGTTGTGATGCTATCTCCAGGTAAACCCATGAACTAGTGCAATGCTGCATCCTTGAGGGTAGATGGAAATAGTTTTAACTTTTTCTCATCATCTGTATAGTCATAGCTTCAGCATATAACAACAAACTCAAATAGGAAAGTTTCAGGGTCCTCTATGGTCAAGCCATGGAAATGAGGTAGAGCAGAGGGGCTTATATTCTTCATCTTAGTGTCTCCATTGCTTTCCCTGATGGGGAAGACACCCTCTATTCTCTCTCTATTTCCTCTATCATTTCATTTTTCAGCCATTGGTTCAGTAGGAATTGGTTCCTCTTCTTCTCCTTCTAATTTCTTCCCCTATAGGTTCTTCAAATATGTCAGGTTGCTCACCTAAGGGTTCCTCCAGTTCACAACCACCAAAGAAGAGAGAAGGTTGGATGTTGGATGCAGTGGGGTTATTTGGCAAGAATTTTCCTAAATTGTCCCTACTCCTATGAGGCATCAAAGGAAATGATTTTGGGTTGGTTTTTGGAAGATTTTTTAGCAAGAAAGTACTTTGCAGAAATGAAATTGTTGATTGAATTAAAACTACTGACAGAAAGAAACTACTTGCTGAATTGAAATTCTACTTATAGAATGGAAAGGAAAGAAAATAATGACAAATGAAATAAAGGAAGATACTAGATTACTTTTGCAGAAATAAACTAATGGAAGAAGATTGGAGACTAGAAATAGAAGAAAAAAAAAGAAAACTAGAAATATAAGAAAAGAAAGCAGTAATCACATTCTACTCTGACACCTCCCCAACAACGGCGCCAAAAAGTGATGAGCGCCAGTATTGCAGCAAGGATGCTGCAACTCCTGGGCTACCAGCTTTACTTATCAACCTGGGGTTCATACAAACTTGGAGGTGATAGTACTATATGCACAAGTAGAAGTGAAGGTCCTTCTTGTTGTCACTTGTTCATCTGGCAAGAGATCCTAGGGGCTCCAAGCCAGACTTCTATAGATTCAGAAGAAGCTTGATTCTTTGATGGAAGAAGAGAAAATATATTCTAAGAGAGCTACTCTACTGTGGTAATGAAGAAAACAACATGTAATGCTAAATCATACCATATCCTAATTAACCATTTAAACAGCTAAACTAAGCAGAATTGCTAAATCAACACTAACCTAATGTTACTATCTAAGTTACAGAAGTAAAGAGCATCAAACCAAACTAATGTGTAAGCAAGGAAACTAAACTAAGTCTGTTTTCATGTTTTTGGTGTTTTGGTAAAATCAAGCATGCAAGGAGTCAAGCGGAAGAGCAAGCGAAGATCAAAATCAGTGAAAGGAGGACGTAACGAAGCAGAAGTGCATAGGAACCATTGGATCGATCGGGAACAGTATTAATGGGAGATGAGTGGCAAAGATCTTATTGCAAAATATTACGTGAATGGATGGACGAATAAGACTAGCGGAAGATGGATGGCGGAGATCCTATCACGGAGGTTAAGTAAAGATATGAATGAACAGGGTTGAACGGGAGATGAATGGTGGAGATATTAGTGTGGGCAATTTAGTGAATAGATGAATGAATAGGGTTAACGAAAGATGAGCGATGGAGATCTAATCACATAGGTTAAGTGAATAGATGGATGAACAGGGTTAAACAAGAGATGAATGGTGGAGATCTTATCACGGAGACGAAGTAAATATATGGGTGGATCACATTAGGTCACATGGCGACAGAATGGTAAAAAAGCATGCGAAATGATAGAGCGGGTTTCTGTATGTGGTAAGCAATCTCTCACGTGCCCTCAAGGCTATAAGAAGAATTCCAAAATTTTACATGATTAGCCTAACTGGGTGACACATAGCACGAGAAAACCACTTTTCTCGCATGCTCTTGGGTGGATATCGATTGTGCAAGAATCTGTGAGAGATTGCATGATAGCCGTTGGATCCAGCTAGACAAATCGACGGTGGAGATTTGGAGCGCATAAAGTATTGAGACGACGCGATAGCCATCAGATCAAGCTATCTAGATCAACGATGGAGATTTGGAGTGCATAAAGTATTGAGACCACTGTTAGGTTGTGTTATATTCTTTCCACATAGTTAACAGGGGGTTTGAGGGGCAACCATAACCCCACTTTGGGCCCTATGTTAGGTTGGGAAGACCCACTTATGGTTTTGTGCATGAATTTCGCACATGTTTATTGGGCGCGATGGTTTTCGGTCCATGGTATTGGAAACGATGGTTTTCAGTCCATGGTATTGGATGCTTCGGCATGTATAAATATGTATTATAACATTGAAAGGAATATAATGAAAAATCAAGCTAGTAGTCTCGGTTTTGGGATCCAGGGGAAAATCTCTGTGTATATGTGTTTTATGTGTTGTGCTCTCGCATTATTTATTTTCTGTTTTTTAGAAATCGTATGCAGGTAATTTCTGTACAGGGTTAAAACCTACATTTGGTATCGGAGCAGATTTGGCTTCAAGGGGACGCCTTTCTTGCTGAGGGGTTTCGCTCGGGCCTATGGTAGACCTTATTTAGTGGGAGATCTGCAAGATCGATTCTGGTGGTGAAAGAAGATGGCAAGCAGTGGAAAGATAGAGATCGAGAAATTTAATGGTCAGAGTTTTGAGTTGTGGAAAATCAAGATGGAGGATCTGTTGGTGGATAAAGACCAGTGGATCGTGGTAGATCCTGGTACTAAACCAACGGGAGTGTCCAATGAAGAATGGAAGAAGTTGGATCGAAAGGCAAAGAGCACAATATGATTGTGTGTCTCAGATTCATTATTGCTGAATGTATCAGGGGAAGCTACAACAAAGGCTTTGTGGGACAAGTTAGGAACTTTGTACCAATCTAAGTCTCTGGTGAGTAAATTGTTCCTGCGGAAAAAGCTATATAACTTGAGGATGAAAGATGGAGACTCGGTAATAGAGCATCTGAACACATTTAATACTATGGTAAGTTAGTTAGCATCTGTTGATATTAAAATTTTAGATGAAGATAAGTGCATCAGTTTTTTGTGTTCTCTACTAGATTCGTGGGATAGTTTGGTTGTTGCAATAGGTAGCAATGAAATTGCCTTGCATTTTGATGAAATATTCTCATCCTTGCTGACAAAGGAGATGAGATAGAAAAATATGGAGAGCCAAAATGGTGATGCCTTGTTTGTACGAGGACGGTCCCAAAATAGAAACAAAAATAAGTCATCGAGTGGGAGATCTAAATCTAGAGGGAGATCTAAATCTCTAGGAAAACCTGTAAAGGTGGTGTGCTGGAAATGCGGAAAGGAAGGGCACTACAAAAGGGATTGTAAATCTAAATCTCCTGATAAAGGAAAGGGATCTGATTATCCTCCTTTTGCAGAGGCGAAAACTGCCTCAGATGAAGGTGGGGATGTGTACTTGGCTTCTTCAAGTACACACATAGATCATGAGGCATGGTTGATTGACTCAGGTGCATCCTTTCACTTCAATCCCCATAGAGAGTGGTTCTGCAAGTATGAGAAATACAATGGTGGTGATGTCTTCTTAGGGGATGATAGGAAGGTTAGAATCATTGGTCGCAAAAAAGTAAAGTTGAAGTTGCAAGGTGGAAGGGTTAGAACACTTCCGAATGTTTTGCATATTCCTACATTGGCCAGAAATTTGATTTCTGTAAGCAAGCTGGATGATGCAGGTGTAAAAACAGTGTTCGAGAAGGATACCTGCAAAATGGTTCGAGGAGCACTGGTATTGATGTGGGGAGTTCGAATTGGAACTCTATGCAAGCTGCAAGGTAGCACTGTTATTGATGGGTGCAACAGTTCTGTGGTTCCTGAAAGTGGAGCAGAAAATCTAGTGGTCTCTGGAGAGAAGACCATGTTGTGGCATCAAAGGCTTGGAAATATTGGAGAGAAGGGCCTTTGAATACTTCATGTTAAAGGTATGGTAGAAGGTATGAGTAGTAGCTCTCTGGATTTTTATTTCTGTGAAAATTGTGTATATGGGAAGTAGAATCGGGTGAGTTTCCCCTTTGGTAGTAAGAGGGCGAAACATATATTAGAACTTGTGCTCAGTGATGTGTTTGGACCTATGAAGGTTCCATCATTGGGTAAGTCTATGTACTATGTATCATTTATAGATGACTTCTCAAGGAATACATGGATATATTTCCTTAAGAAAAAATCTCAAGTCTTTGACAGGTTTAAAGCATTTAAGGATCTGGTGAAAAACCAGGCAGAGAAGAAGATAAAGGTGCTGAGGACAGATAATAGTGGAGAGTTTTGTAGTAAGGAATTTGAATAATTCTGTAAGAAGTGTGGTATAGCACGACAAAAGACTACTCCATATACACCTCAGCAAAATAGAGTTGTAGAAAGAATGAATAAGACATTGATGGAAAGGGCAAGAAGCATGCTCAGTGGTGTCGGGTTAGGACAGGAGTTCTAGGCAGAGGCTGTGGATATTGCATGTTACCTGGTCAATAGGTCACCTTCATCAGTGTTGGAGGATAAGACTCCACAAGAGGTATGGACTGGTAAGAAACCCTCTCTTTCACATCTCAAGGTATTTGGATGTGATGCATATGTACATGTTCCAAAGGAGAAACGAACCAAGTTGGATAGTAAATCTAAAAAGTGCATCTTTATTGGGTATAAAGATGGTTTAAAGGGTTATAAGCTTTGGAACCCAGTCACACGGAAGGTTGTGTACAACCAAGATGTGGTATTTAGAGAGGTAAAAGATGTTATTAAACATGAAGTCCAACCTAAGGAACCTGAGAAGATAGAGTTTGAGCTAAAGGAGGAATAATCAGACTCTACAGTAGAGGAGGAATCAGAAGATGAAGAGCCACAAACTCCGGCTGTGAGAAGATCAGTTTGAGAAAGAAGGCAACCTAAAAGTTATAGTCTATCTTCTTTCTGTTCAAATTTTTCTTTTTCTATTACAGATGATGATCACAGAACTGTGAAGGAAGCAGTGGATTCAAAGGATGGAAAACTCTGGAAAGAGGCCATGGTTGATGAAATGGCATCTTTGCACAAAAATGAGGCTTGGGATCTGGTGGAGTTGCCGGCTAGAAGGAAACCCATTGGCAACAAATGGGTGTTCAAAAAGAAGACAAATGGAAAAGGAAAAGTGGAGAAATACAAAGCTCGGTTGGTAGAAAAAGGTTATTCCCAGGAGCTGGGAATTGATTTTGGTGATATTTTTTCTCTTGTTGCCAAGGTAACTTCTATTAGATTACTTTTATCTGTTGCAGCTGCTTTTGATTTTGAGGTAGAATAGATGGATGCGAAGACAACGTTTCTTCACGGGGATCTGGAAGAGGAAATCTACATGAAGCAACCTGAAGGCTTTGCGGTGAAGGGTAAGAAAGAACTAGTATGTAAGTTAAAGAAGTCTCTGTATGGGTTAAAACAGTCACCAAGGTTGTGGTATCAGAAATTTGATACATTTATACGGGGACTTGGCTTCACCAAAAGCAAAGCATATCATTGTGTGTATCTTAAATTAATTGGTGACCGTGTTATTTATCTGGTCTTGTATGTGGATGATATGTTGCTAGTTGGAAATGACAAAGAAATTATCTAGGATTTGAAGACCCAATTGTCCTCCAAATTCGACATGAAAGATATTGGTGCGGAAAACTATATTTTGGGCATGGAAATTAAAAGAGATCGTGCAAAGAGGAAGCTATGGTTAAACCAGAGGAGGTATGTCGAGACAATACTGCAGAGGTTTAATATGCAGGATAGTAAACCATTGAAGGTTCCTATTCTTGTAGGTGTAAAGTTATCTGCTGAACAGTGTCCCAAGATACAAGAAGAGGAAGAGGATAAGTCCGGTGTTCCATATGCAAGTGTAGTTGGTAGCCTGATTTATGCAATGGTCTGTACTAGACCAGACATTGCACATGTAGTGGGAGTATTGAGTAGGTTTATGTCAAAACTAGGGAAGGAGCATTGGACAACAGTGAAGCGATTTTTCAGGTATTTGCATGGCACTAGTGATTATGATCTATGCTACCAAGGAAGATCAGGATTGGACAGAGTGTTGGATATTCATGGCTTTGTTGATGCAGACTGGGCTGGAGATCTGGATCAGAGAAGATCTACAAGTGGGTATGTGTTTAACCTATTTGGAGGCGAAGTCAGTTGGATGTGTAAGAAACAATCTGTAGTGGCACTATCAACTACAGAGGCAGAATACATGGAAGCCACTCATGCAAGCAAGGAAGCAGTTTGGTTGTAGATATTGTTTTCAAGTATTGGGTTAGTACAAGAAGCTATAAGGATAGACTGTGACAACCAAAGTGCAATTTCTTAGCAAAGAACCTTGCATATCATTCAAAGACAAAGAACATTGATGTTCAGTATCACTTTGTAAGGGATATGATAGAAGACAAAAAGGTGTTGCCGGTAAAGGTGGACACTGTGAAGAATACTACAGATGCATTGACAAAATCTGTGAGCTTTGAGAAGTTTTCTTGGTGTAGAGAGACAATGGGCATTTCAGGGCTGGGAAAATAACTAAGCTCTCTTGTGCCCCCCTGCGGAAAGAAAAAAACAAGTGGGAGAATGTTGGGTTGTGTTATATTCTTTCCATGTAGTTAACAGGGGGTTGAGGGGCACCCGTAACCCCACTTTATGGGGTCCGGGGCAGCGCCCCGGAAAATTTTGGTTTTGGGCCCTATGTTAGGTTGGGCGGACCCACCTATGGTTTTGTGTAATGATTTTCACACATGTTTTTTGGACGCGATGGTTTTTAGTCCATGGTATTGGATGCTTCGTCATGTATAAATATGTATTATAACATTGAAAGGAATATATTGAAAAATCAAGTTGGTAGTCCCAGTTTTGGGATCCAGGGGAAAATATCTGTGTATATGTGTTTTATGTGTTATGCTCTCACATTATTTATTTTCTGTGTTTTAAAATTCATATGCAGGTAATTTTAGTATGGTGTTAAAACCTACAACCACGCAATAGTTGTCGGATCAAGCCATATAGAGTGACGGTGGAGATTTGGAGTGCATAAAGTCAAACGTTGAAATGAATATGAAGAAGCTATGTGACACGCGGTTGATGGTGGTTAGTCAAGGTTGTTGTGAAAGGAAATCTACGGGTATAATCCTTGCTAACTTGCTAACTGAAGAAAAAGGCACAAACGGAAGAAAACTAAAACTCAACTAATCTACGCTACACTGTTGTAATGGAAATGCAACTACTTAAGCAAATGAATGATTAAACCATGAATATATGCGCTACCCTGCTGTAAAATAGAGAGGAGACTTAGCTGCTAGGGTTGGGCCCTAGCCCAAGAGATTTAGCCCTCTGAGTTAAGTCAGTGATGGCTCGAAACAAAACTCATTCTTATTATCAAAACAATGAATTACATCAAAAACTATCACAAGTCCTGCAGCTCCAAAATAAATTAGAGTTTTACAATTAAAAGTCCGAATCCTACTGAGGTCCTAGGCCTCTCTACTTATGCATCTAAAGTTTGCAACAAATTCCTTAAAATTAGGGAGGCTCGGCTCCCAAACTAGAAATAAACTAGTGCTTTGACTTCCACTTGCTCGACTGCCTTCTAGTCCTCATGATGTGTTTGGTTGCACTCCAAGCTTATGGAGGAATATTCAAATGGAGGGGCAATAAATGAGGAGGATTTCCCTCCTATAATTATGCTCCCTTGTCCCATTCTAGTTTTGACCAAGGTCTTTGCTAAAAATCCTTGCTTTTATCCTTTAATCCTACATTACATGCACATTAGACCACAAAGAAAAATATCCAATTCTAACTCATTTCATAAACAAAGTATAATCAAAAGCATGCAATAAGTTGTGAGAATGGTTGGTTTGACTAAGCTAGGAGGTGAATTAAGGCCCATATAATTACCCAGTGATGAGGCTCATCACCCACTTGGTTAGGTGATTGATGTATGTATGATTCATTGGTCTCAGGGAAATCATACTCACTTAGTTGAGTTATAAAGTCATGTTATTCTTTTGAAACATATCTCTGCAGACTCTGCATGTACTCAAGGGGAGCATGAACATCATAGTGTATCTCAAAGCAGGAGAATATCTTGGTCTGCCCTTTGCCCTTGATGTCAAAGGGGGAGAGTATCTTGGTGTTGTGGTTGCCATCAAGTCCAAAGGGGGAGATTGTTGGCATTATGATACAGGTGTTGTCCTTGATGGAAACTCACATAGATGACAGTTCATAGTGCAACAAGTTAACAACAAAGGATTACAGATCAGACTCCAGAGAGTGAAGAAAGAGAATGGTTTAAAAAGTATACGCTGATTCAAGTTGTCCGAGTAGCATATACATGCGGGCTCATGGAACATAAGGAGCATATACATAAGCACACACTCTCATAGTAGGAAAAGCACGTATGGTATGGAAAATCAAGGTTTTGGTCTGAGGTATTGGTCCAAGGTTTTGGTCCAAGGTTTTTGGTCCGAGGCATTAGTCTGAGGTATTGATTAGAGGTTTTGTTCCAAGGTTTTTGGTCCGAGGTATTTGGTCTGAGGTATTGGTCCAAGTTTTTTGGTCCGAGGTATTGACAAAGGATCTAAGTATATAAGGAGAAGAAGATCAAAGGGCTAAGTGTGAAAGTAATGAATATCTTATGAAGAGTTAGATCAAAAGAAAATATGAATGTTATGGGTTTTTGGTGCATTGCTTGATATAAACTAAGGATGCACCTAAGTGGTTGATGATGGATGAGATCTAATGATGGATCAGAATCATGAGACCTGAAATGAGTTATCATTATGTGGTCTAATCATGGATAGGCTAGATCTAATTGCTTACGAATGTTTTATTTTGTAAATGTTATGATATGAGTATGATTGAAATTTGGAATAGTTGTGAAGTTTTAAGTTAGTATTTGGAGATCTATACACTAGTTCGCCTCGGTGAAGGTGCGTATACATGCTAGTTCAGTTCTTCGAAGTAGTGTATACATTATGAGATATCAAGTTTAAAGTTGCAGTTGGTTCTAGTTGTTGATGCAGAGTTCTTCTCTGTGTTCTAGTGACTATGTTCTGGTGACAATGTTCTGAATGTTAAGCTTGATTGATCGTGATTTTCTTCAGTGTAGATGGGTTTTCAGTGATTGGTTGTATTGCACTATTGATTGATTTTGATCTTCAATGTTGCTGATGGGTCCAGTATGAAAATTTGATGAAACATGGCCTTCAGATTATGTTGATGTGTACCAGGAGTATCCAGTCTGAAAATGAATGAAATGTGGTTCCTAGAGGAAGAGAGAAGGTCGTAGCCTTTTGTAAGCCAAAACCTATGTATTGGTAAACATATTGGCCAGTACAAGAGCCAGGGGGTTAGATATCCCTTCTAGTAGCATCTGGAAAATGAGTGAAGGTTGGAGCCTTCTGTAGGTCGGTGCCTACGTAGTAGTAAACATATCAGCTAGTATAAGAGCTAGGGGGTTGTAGCTCCCTTCCAGTAGAAGCTAGAGAATGAGAGAAGGTTGTAGTCTTCTGCAGGTGGGTTCCTACATACTAGTATGGGTATGCACCAATACAATATTGTAAACATGTTTTTCTTATATTAAAAGAAGACAGAGACAACAAAAGCAGGTGGGTTTTGTCCCGCATTGGGTTTCCACCTTAAATCTTGGTGTTCATGTGAATTACTTATGTGTGATGGTTTATTCTGTTATTACTACACATGGTTATTGTTTAAATGGTTAATAAAGTACCGATGCACTCATTAAAGATCAACATATGATGAATTAATTGAATCATAAGTTCATTGGATATACGTTGGTTGCCTTATAGACAGTTACGTGTGCACACGATTTCCCTTCATTGAAGTAGCGTATATAAATTTTAGTATGAAAAGAAAAATTTATTGATTTGATAAATATTGACTCACCCCTGCCCCCCTTCTCAGTATTATTTCCAACACTAAGAATATCCCGCCATAATATAGTGATTGCCTATGGGCGGGATCCCCCTTGTACAACTTCAATTGATTGCCATTGACCCCCTTTGAAAATTATTTTGAATGCCTGAAGCTGTGATTCCTTTGGATTTGCTTGAAATCTTCCAATTATTCCTACTGCATGCGTGATGTCAGGTTAGGTACCTATTAGATAAAGTAGACTGCCAATCATGGATTTGTAAGTTGGTTGATGTATTGCTGTTGATTCATCATTTGAGCTGAGATTGTATCCTGTTACCATTGGGGTACATACAGGTTTAGAATCTTCCATTCCATACCTTTTCTAGATCTATTTGAGATATTTGGTTTGTGAAAGAAAAATACCATCTTTATTTTGTTGAACTTGTAGACCAAGAAAATAGGTAAGTTCACTAAGCAAGGACATTTCAAGTTCTTGCTGCATTAATGAAGCAAAATTCCGACTCATGGATTCTTCATTGCTACCAAAAATGATATCATCAACATAAACAATAATAATTAGCAATTTATCAGTTTCATTCTTTGTATATAGATTTCTATCTGCTGAACCTTTTGTAAAACCTTGTTGGTGTAGATATTTATCAAGGCGGTAGTACTAGGCCCTTGGAGCCTGTTTCAAACCATAGAGGGCCTTTTTGAGTCGGCATACAAGTTTTGCATCATTTCAAAGAATGAATCCTTATGGCTGTTCAATATAAACTTCTTCTTCTAAATCTCCATTCAGGAAGGCTGATTTTACATCCATTTGGTATACTTTGAATTTCTGAAAGTTAGTAAGAGCAAGAAACATCCTTATGGCTTCAAGTCTAGCAACAGGTGCAAAATTTTCTTCAAAATCTATACCTTCTTGTTGAGCATACCCTTTACAAACAAGCGCCTTGTTTCTAATGACTTCTCCATTTTCATTGAGCTTTTTTTTGAATATCCATTTAGTTCCTATAATATTTTTATCATGAGGTTTAGGAACTAATTCCCAAGTATCATGTTTTTGAATTTTCTCAAGTTCTTCATCCATGGCCTTGACCCAACATTCATCTTTGCATGCTTCTTTTACATTTTGAGGTTTGGTGGAGGATAGTAATGCTGGATAGCTTGAGGTCCCTGTAATAGTTCTTCTTGTCTGTACACCTACCTCTTTTTCCCCTAAAACTTGAGTTTCTAGATGATTTTTCTTAACATACCCGAACGAAGTCTTTTCTTCTACCATTATCTCTTCTTCTGGTGCGTCGTTTGTTTCTTCTTCAATATGATTTTGATTTGATGTGGGAAAATAATCCGTATTTTCTTCATTGTCATAATCTTCTGTTGATTTTATCTGTTTTGGATTTTTGCATGCTTCATCAACTACAACGTCAATGCTTTCAACAATTTTTCCAAGTCTTTTATTACAAAATTTATATCCTTTACTTCTAGAAGAATATCCAAGAAGAATACCTTCATCTGCTTTGGGTTCAAACTTACCAAGTTTTTCATCAGTCATTTTGATATAACATTTGCTTCCAAAAACTTTAAAGTATTTTACAGTAGGAGTCTTACCATGCCAAAGTTCTTGTGGAGTTTGAGTGTTGTTTACCCGAACATTTTCTTGTTTGAGAATAGCTACAGCATCGAATGCAGCTTCACCCCAGAAGGTTGCAAGAGTTCCAAATTCATCTAGCATAGCTCAAGCCATTTGTTGAACTGTTCTGTTCATTGTTTCAACCACACCATTTTGCTAAGGAGTCCTTGCAATGGAGAATTGCCTTTTTATTCCATGTTGTTCACAAAAGTCAAAGAATTCACCAGAGGTAAATTCCCCTCATTGATCAGATTTGAGGCATTTGATTTTTTGATCTGATTCATTTTCAACCAAATATTTGAAGGATTGGAACTTTTCAAAAGCTTCATCTTTATGCTTGAGAAGACCTATCCAACACATTCTGGAAAAATCATAAATGAACAAAATAAAGTATTCTTCTCCACGAGGTGACTTTTTCCTTGATGGTCCACATAAATCAGTATGGACAAATTCAAGAGGCTTACTAGCTGAACCTTCCATTAACATGAAGTGAACTCTAGTTTGCTTGCCGATTTGACATGGTTTGCATACTGTATTTTTTGGGATGTTGATATCTGGAAGATCACGAACAACCTTGAATATGCATGCTTTTCTTATTTGAGAAAAGCTTAGATGTCCCAATTTTCTATGCCATAGCCAATTTTCATCATTTTTTCTTAGATAGCACTGTTGTTGTCCTCCCTTGAGTATGTATAAGTTGTTTGGAGTTCTTGTACCTTGGATCATGGTCTCTCCTATATCAAGCTCACGAACAACACATCCGTTTGATCCAAACACCAATTCATTTCATTGATCACACATTTGACTGACACTCAATAGGTTATGCTTTAAACGATCTACATATATAAAATTTCTAGCTTTAACCTTTTCTTTCAATAAAACAGATCCTTTACCTTTTATATAGTAGGAGTGTTGTTTCCGAATGAGAAATTCTTTTCCTTTTCTAAGGCATTATATGAGTGAAGTTTTTCTTTATCACTTGTCACGTGTTTTGAGCATCCACTGTCGATGTACCACTGATTTTCTTATCCTTCTGCATACAAGGCTATACCACATCTTTCTATTTGAGATTATTTCCTTCTCCATATCTTGGGATTTAATGGAGTTTTCTCCTTTTGAGATGTTTGCCGAAATTTGCTCTTGCATTCAGATTCTTCATGACCAAAGTTGTTACAGATTGAGCATTCTATTTCATTTTCAAGAAGAGAAAGGTTATTATAGGTTGATCCCTGTTACATTCCTTTGGTTTCGTGCTTCTCTAGTCATGATGGTTTGTAAGCAACACATTAAGCAGCTTTGTGTCAAAAATTATGACATGAAAAACATTGCCCAATAAAGAAGTTCCTGTGACTATCGAATGTATTGACCTGGTGATTGTAGTTTCTATTGATATTCATCTTTGGAGCAAATTGAGTATGATTTACCTAAGGTTGGTTGTGTCTTCTATTCATCCTTGGAGTAAATTGAGTTTGATTTACCTGGTGATCTTCTTTATGCCTTTGTTGATGATTGTCATACTGTTCACTAGTCTTTGCTGCATCAAGATAGCTTTTGGTGGAGGTTGATGGCTTTTGTGATTGAGATGCTTCTTCAATATATCCAAGACCTGTCTTTATTAGAGGAGAACACTGAAATTTGATCATTTCATTTAAAGTTTATGATTCTTTAGCAAATCTAAGATTGAGAGATTTCGTTTTCTCAAGATCCTTTCTTAGACCGAAAATTTCACATTCTAGTTTTTCATTGCTTTTTTCTTTTTCAGCAAGTTGGTATGTTAAGGTATCTATAATCATATTATTTTTTTCTAAATAGATTTTGAGTTTAGATATTTCTTCATGAAGGTCTTCCTCTTCTAAAGAATCCCAAAAATTATCATCATCATAAGCCACAAGAAGTCTGTAATCTTGTCCAGTTTCATCCTCATCACTGTTAGATAAACCATCACTATCTTCATGAGTATAATAAATCCTTTTATTCACAACTTGTTTTATATTCCCTTTACCATATTCCTTTCCTTTTTCAAATTTATCTTTATGAGGAAATCTGGCAGCATAATGACCGACTCTGCCACAAGAAAAGCATTTGAAGGGTAACTTACCTCTAAACCTTCTAGAACCTCGTTGAAGCTTTTTGAGAAAGTTTACCTCATATTCTTCTTCTGAAATATGTCCTAATTCATTATGTTATTCCTTTCCTTTTGATGAAGCCTTGAATGTGGCTTCTCTCATATATGATGGTCATCCTTTTCTCATCTCAAAGGTAGTTAAGATTCCATGAAGCTGCGTCATAGTGATATTCTGTAGATCTTGTTTTTCTTCTATGGCAGACACTTTGGATTCAAATTTAGCAGACAAGGATCTCAAAAATTTCTCAACTAAGGTAACTTCCTTAATTTCTTCACCCAGCTTCTTCATACAACTGAAAACCTCATATATACGTAGGAACTAACTAGCTATGCTTTCATCACTATGCATCTTAAGAGTTTCATACTGAATTTTGAGAGTTTGAAGCTTAGCACGTTTTACCTGATAGTCTTCTTCGTAGGTCAAAATGATTTTGTCCCATATTTCTTTGGTTGATTTGAGCTGCATGACTTTGACAAACTCTAATTGTGACAGACTTCGCAATAAAGTATTGACAACTTTGGCATTGGTTTCATATTGCTTTTTACCTGTCGTATCTGTAGGAATTGCTGTTGGAAATGTATATCCTCCTTCCAGAATTTCCCAGGCATTCGTTCCAAGCGATTGTAGATAGGCTATGGTTCTTATTTTCCAATAAACAATGTTTCTCCGATCGAACATTGGTGGTCTGATGGATCCCATTCTTTCTTGATTAGTCATGTTGATGGATCTCCCTTCAAGCGATCAAGCTTCTTCTGAAGGACCTGCTCTGATACCAATTGTTGGAAATAATATTGAGAGGCAGGTGAATCAGTATTATCAGATCAATTATTTTATTTCCCAAATATATTTATATATCCTACTTCAGTGAAGTGAACTAGTGTGTACACATGACTGTGCTTAAAGACACCAACGTATATGTAGAGAACTTGTGATTTAAACAATTTATCATGTGTTGAGCTTAAACCAGTATATCAAATATTTATTAGATAGTGTAGTAAAAGCAAAATAAAGCATCACACATAAGCAACACACATGAACACCAGGATTTAAGGTGGAAACCCAATGTGGGTGAAAACCACCTGCTGCTGTCATCTCCGTCTTCTTTTAATAATAATAAAATTTGTTTACAACATTGTATTGGTGTAGAATTATACCAGTACGCTGGCTTCTACTTGCGGAAGGTTACAACCTTCTCTCATTCTCCAGCTTCTACTGGAAGGGAGCTACAACCCCCTAGCTCTTGTACTCACCAATATGTTTACTAGTACATAGGCACCAACCTACAAAAGGCTATGACCTTCTTTCTTCCTCCAGGGACCACATTTCATAAATTTTCAGACTGGATGCTCCTGTTACACAAAAATACACATGAAGGCCTTGTTTCATATAATTTTCATATTGGTCCCATCAACAACATTGAAGCTTAGAATCAATCATCATTGAAATACAACCATCAACTACATCTACATCAACCAATCACTGAAACTCAATCATCACTCTTTGAATCAACCAAAATCAATCAATCACTTAGAACCTCTGAACCTCTGACACAACTGAATCAACCATCAACTTCAACAAATCCACTGGAATAGATAGATCACTGTAACCAGTACACAGATCTAAACCCTAAATATTGCATCATCATTCAGAACTAGTTTTAACCTCAAAAACATGCATCAAAGTGTATATGCAACTTGGAACAGCCAAACCAGCGTGTATACACAACTTCATCAAATAGAACCAGTGCATAGATATGAAAATACTTAATTATAAATTCACTGCACTTCCCGACTTTAGACATACCCAGATCATCAAATAGAAAGGATAAAACATGTGTTAGCAATCATATCTAGCCCATCACATCACATAATGATTAGTCATTATGATCTTGATCCATCATTAGATCTCATCCATCATCACTAAAACAAATCAAAATCAATCAATCTGAACACTGTCACCAGAATGCAGTAACCAGAACATAAAGCAAAACCCAGAACTTTGCATCAACAACCAGAACCAATTGTAACCTCAAACATCATAGTTCATAAGGTATACGCTACTTCCATGTGTTGAATCAACGTGTATACGCGCTTTTACCAAAGCAAAACAACGTACATATCTGCAAATGCTAACTTAAAACTTCACATACATTCCAGACTTTAGTCATACCCAGATCATATCATTTACAGAATAAAACATGCATCAATATTTAGATCTACACTATCCATGATCAAACCACATAATGATAATAAATTTAAGGTTTTATGATCCCGATCATCAACCATCATCAACCATAATGGTGCATCCTTAGATCAGATAAAGCAACGCATCAGAAGCTCATACCCTGCATATATTATCTAACACTTTAGAAGATATTCAATACTTGCACCCCTGGCCTAATGATCTTCTCCTCCTTATATACTCTTAGGCATTTCTCAATACCTTGGACCAAAACTACTTAGGACCAATACCTTGGACCAAAAACCAAGGGTCAATACCTTGGACCAAATACCCCGGACCAAAAACTTGCTTTTCCAACATCTACACGCTTTTCCTCCTGTGAAAGTGTGTGTATACGTTATACACTACTTTTGTTCTATTAAAATGCATGTATACATGCCTTGGACAAAGTGAACCAGTGTATACATCTCTTTCTTCATTCTTTGGAGTCTGATCTGTAATCCTTTACTATTGACCTTTTGTATTATGAACTTTCATCTGGGTGAGTTGTCATCAAGGACAACACCTGTATCATAATTCCAACAATACCAATATAGCCAGTCCCTCACGCTCTGTAGTTGAGTATATCTTCTCTACTTTAGACAAATTCCTACTTGCAAACGCTATAGGATGATCAATATTGCTTTCATCTGGTTGGGTTAGCACCACACTGAGCGCTATACAAGAAGCATCTACGTGCACATGAAACTCCTTTTTCCAATTCGAGAATACTAGAATAGGTGCAGTGATCATTTTGTTCTTCAAAATATCCAAACTATTCTAACATTCTTGATCCCAACAAAATGTTACATCTTTCTTCAATAGTTTCTCCATTGGCATAGTGATTTGCGCATATGCCTTAATAAACTTTCTATAAGACCCCGTATGGCCCACTGTCGCGCGCAACTATTTTACATTCTTTAGGGCCTCCAAATTGACAATAAAAACTATCTTTGAAGGGTCTACCATCAATCCTTGTTTGAAAACCACACAACCTAGCAATATCCCATAAGGAACACAGAAAATTCATTTATTTAAATTCAGGGCTATCAGATGTCTGCGATAGGTATCCAACATAAGGCACATAATTGCAACATGGTGCTTTACCAACCCAAATACAGTCCAATCATCAAAGTATACATCGAAGAACTTATGGATGAATTCCTTAAATGCTACTATTACTACCCATGAGAAGATTGCAGGAGAATTCTTTAGTCCAAATGGAATTATTGTATATTGAAAACATCCCCACTTCTTCGCAAAGGTTGTCTTGTTGTGATCCTCTAGCATGATTTTGATCTGATGGTACCCCGAGAATCCATCATTAAACAAATAGGCTTCCTTACCTCCCACATTCTCCAAGACTTCATCTGTAAATGGTGTTGGAAATGGGTCATGAACACACATCATTGTGTTTCATCAGATCTATACATATCTGAATTTCATCTTATTGCCTTTTCTCTTAGACTACCATAAGAATTACCCAATCTGATTCCTCCACTGGCTCAATGATCCCATCTTCAAGAATCTTATCCAAATACTTGCACACTTTTCCTTATATTTGGGATTCAAACGGTAGGGTCGATGTTTTACAGGCTTCGCGTATGGTTTCAAAGTAATCTTCATCACACCCAAGTCCACTACTATTCCCTTTAGATCTGAGAATTTGGTGGGAAAAAAGTCCTAGTATTCGCACAACAATTCTGCAACCTTATCAACAATATCCTCATCCCAGTAGTTGCCTATATTCATAAACTTCAGCTTCATGTCAATCCAATGTTTACCTATCTAGTCTTTAGAGGCTCTGCTATGTCAGGGATTTCTACTTTTGGTCCTTCAACTTCGCGTTGTCCCTCAAACTCCGGGATGTTGATATTTCTAGGATCATCTTCTTCTTCTTCTGTGTCACATTATAACATTCCAGCCCATGGTGCAATTGCATATTCCAATCTGGTTGAATCCATTCTACTAGGTCCTTAGGCATTCTAAATATAGCAACCTTAATTTCTTGAAGCGCTTCATCAATACATTCGAAACCATCCTTAAAGCTGAAGGTTAACAAAAAACTCTCCCTGAGGATATCCCACTCAGTTGTTCCATGGCGTAGCTCTATTTCTAGGTACCAATTCATCGGAATGGTATCCAAAGTATGACAAAATATGTGCACCCATTCAGGCTAAGGTTCCTCTCCCCAAGATTTAGTCCATTGCACCAGATGCTCGTGCGGATTATCTTTTCCAGTATATTTCTCCACCATACAAGTATTGGCATACCTGAACCTCTTCTGGCACCTCCCTTTCAAACTTATCCTGAAACAAATTAACATCATCTAACTGATCATAATGAGGAACATTTCTTCCTTCCATGGATACACAACGAAGCAATTTGGTCAACATGTTGCGGTGCAATGAAGAGACTTCATGTAATATGTTCTGCCAATGCTCAAGCTCTTCGTCAGAATTTGAGGTGCAAGAGCTATATTTATCCCATGTAATTCATCCATCTACTGTAGGATTGATCCAGTCCTCATCTTGCGTAATGATATTATATATGATCTAGATTGTCATCTTCTTCATAATCACAGATGGGTTATGTGTAGCACACACCTTCAGATGGATCTAAAGGAACAATTACTCAAAGTTCCTTCCTTTCAAATGCCATTCTTCGTTTTGTTATCACTCAGAATTTTCTCTAGAAGTTATCAGAAGAAAGAAGATGACTGAGGTAACCACAAATAAACTTTTAAGCATAGGCTCTATCCAACCTATGTCTCAGAGAGGGCTCTCTCTATATGATTTAGCTTTGTTTGTTGGGATTTCAGGCTAGTTCTGAAGGTTCAGGGGTTTTTTTATTTGTATTGAAGATTGGATGGTGGAATCCTTAAAGCAGATGGATAGAATGATGTCTTTGGACCATTGGGATATGGAGTCAACATATGGGTAGCAGAACTGGAATTAACTCATTAAAGGGAGTGTTCAAAGGGCAAGATAGTGGAGTAAAGTGCATGTCTTTGGGCTACAGGGGTGAAATGGTCTTAACCAGGGTGAGAGAGCAACTAAGAATTCTTAGACCGGGATTAAAACAAGGAACCGAGGATAATCAGAAAAAAAGGGCAATTAAGAATCCTTTGCTATAGATTATAGGGAGACAACCTAAGCTAAGGAGCAATCAAGAATTCCTTAACTTAGATAATTAGTAGAAAACATTTAAATGGATAACAGTTAAAATAGAGTGTAATGAAGCAAATTCTGAGGTATCATTCCATGTTAAAGCATTTAGATACAGAAAAACATTAAATATTGTGGAAAATATTTAAGAGAGATAACAACACAAGAGAAAATACTTGTCTGCACTTCGCTCTGCACATGAATCTTGTGAATATCTTGTCTTTATTCATTAATCTAGCTTGTTGGTCCAGTCAATGATACAATAGCTTTTACAGTCTTTTGATCAAAAAGGTCTATAGAAATAAGAAAACTGCCCTACATACTTCGAATTATGAAGTATTTATATAAAAATTATTACAAAATATCTAAGACTAACTTGAGATTTAATCTAAGAAATACAAATATTTTTCTTGCAAGAAGATAGAGACAACTATTGAACTGTTTTCATGTTGTCCCTTTTATTGTGGTGTTGTTCGCCTTGATAGTTCGATTTGTAGCCCTTTATGCTAGCTTGCTGTTGTGGTATTTTACGTTGGAATCTTATTTAAATTTTAACTTTCATTTAATACTCTTTGACATTGATACACTTTGGCATGCTGACCTGTTTTCATCTGTTTACCTGGTTGTTCTACTTTTACTGTAGAGTAACCTTTTTACTGTAAATTTCTTACATTAAATCAGTCATCGTTTCCCACCATTTATTATCAGGTAACTTGACATTCATCATTCACCTATATATCTCAACAACCTCGGTATACTTGGAAAATTTGGGCTTGGTGATGAACAAGTGTTTTATATCATTCAGGAAAAAAAACAAGTTCTCAAATGTATTATACAAAACTTTGCCTATTGGTAGTGCTTTTATTGCTGAAGTGCTAGCTTGTTCTTTAGCCAACTGTCTGAGTCTCTTATCATAGTCCTGCTATGTCATAAGTTTGTCATTATTGACCAATGGACTACGCAATCCTTTCTCCCTCAAAATTTGAAACTTAGCCATGAATCTATCAATCGTTACCTGCATGTTCTCGCACTTTTGTTCCAAGTTTAGCATTAGGTTTCTCTTGGAAATGACCTTCTTTATTTCCAAAATGGTTTCAGTTCTGTCTTCTATATCTAGCTCATGAAGCTCATACCTGTTTTTGTTGTTAAGGAAGTGGATGAGTTTATTGGCATCCCCAGGCAAGTCTCCCAATTCCTCCTTGACTTTATGGATAGTTTCTATAG
The DNA here is from genome assembly GCA_031772625.1 of Pinus tabuliformis. Taxonomy (NCBI): domain Eukaryota; kingdom Viridiplantae; phylum Streptophyta; class Pinopsida; order Pinales; family Pinaceae; genus Pinus; species Pinus tabuliformis. The sequence goes on from CM062805.1 coordinate 781,493,156, forward strand.
CTATCTTTATTAATTCTGTCTGCTCAAAAATAACTTGAATAGATGGCCAAATATCCTTGACGAAGTTAATGATATTGGCCCATAATAGTTCCTTGGCTTGTCCAAGGGATTTCTCTAATGTTAGGTCTTTCTCCATAGCTTTGACTCTTTCACTCATTCTATTGGCATTTTGTGCCTCTTCCTTTTGCATGATTTGGGAAAGTTTGTTGTCATTTTCTAAACTTTCCACCTTTTCTTTCAGTCTGTTCATTTCTGTAGCTTGAATAGACATTTCATTCATGGCTCTGATTAGTTTGTTTGCCTCTTCTCTTGATGTACCTGTTGCTAATGTAGACTCTGCTATGACTGGCAATGCTGTGGCCAGTGGAGTTGTAGGTGCTAGTGAAGCTGCTACTGTGGAAGGGACTGCTGTAGATATTGTTGGGATGACATTTGCCAATGTAGTGGCAATATCACTTTGATTCAATTGAATTAAAGTGTCTAATTCCTTCTTTGTCTCCCTTAACTGATCATTAAGCTTTAGGACCAAGTCCATCAACTCTTCATGCCTGGCTTTGCTCTCTATGACTTCAAGTGTTTGAGGATGTTACAGCTGGGGTATTTTTAATTGCTTCTTAAGTGCATCAATATCATCATTTTTCTTCTTTATGAGCTGCTCTGTAGCTTTAATATCTTTGGGATCATGTCCCAACCCAATAACTAAGTCTTCCAAAGACTCAATCCTGGTATCCTTGGCCTATGAGGATGCCTTCTCCAATTGAAACTATGCTGAGATATTATTGAATGAGTTTTGTAGCTGATGGGAAGTTATGGCTTTACCTGTAAGGGTGGATTATATCATCTCTCCAACTTGTTTATGTAGTTCTATTTGGTCTATGGGATGAATATCCCTTGCCAATACTTCAAAGTAAACCCTCTTGAAGTCTGAAGATGTTGTGGGTTATTGTGCTGTAGGTTTGATAAAGGATATTTGAAGCTTTCCATCCTTGATGTCAAAAGCTGACATCAACCTTATTTGATTTGTGGGAGTGACTTTTAGATATTGAGCATATGTCTGAGATTTAAGCTTCTCATTCCTCATTTTGATTTCTTTATATTTTTCCTTTATGTCTTGGTCCTTGTCAGTAGGCCTACTAAATGGGGATACTTCTACACTTAGCTACCTTTCCAACATCTGAGTTTGTGATGTGGATGGTTCTTGTGTCTCCCCAAATGGGGTTGTGCCCTTGCTTCTGTCCAAATCAGTGTTGGTCACCTGTGTTGATCCTTCTGTATCTTCCTGTTCAGAAACAGGATTGAGCCTTTGCCTTTTGTTGTGACTGGTTTCACACTGTACATTAGATGTATCCATGCCTGAAGTGGAAGCTCCCTCTCTGTTCCTCTTAGGATTTATTTCTTCATTTTGGGGAGTCTGCATGATAGGAGGGGTGCTCATGGATGGCTCTTGCTATTCAGGTACCTACAGAAATGAGCTCTCATCAAATTGTCTTTCTAAGTCACATAAGGCATTCTCTACATCTACCTTTGTACTGTCTCTGTCTACAAGAGTGTTTTCCACCCACTCAGATTGATTTGCATATCTTTCTATCTCTGGTATGGGGTGGTGGATATAAGGTCCCAACTTGGCCTTTTTTCTTAATCTGGTCATGAATTCTTGAGGGTCATACCTCCACATGAAACTCTGTTGGAACTTCATTTGCTGAAAAAATTGGTCTCCTTCCTTCCTCGCCTCTCTAGAATTGTAGGTGAAGGGGCCTAACTAGTTTTTTACTCCAAATTGTGATCTTTTCTTGGCCAAGATAAAATTTATCTCATCAGAGTTCATTATTTTCCTATAGTACTCTAAAGCAAATAACCTCATGGGGAGGTATTTGGGTAGTTTATATGGTGCAAGTTGGCAAACATAAATCCTTATCTTTGTGTGGTTTTGGTAAAGGTACCAATCTCCCACTTTGGATTTCTTGGACAACTGGAGGACTCTTTTTATCTCTGGACATATCCTAGGTGGAGGATTTCTCGTCAGCATAGTTATGACTGGATGAACAAAAGAATCTATGAAATCTGGTGATCCAAATTTATGGAATAGTGGAGTCCAAAAAATGACAGACCTGGGTTTGCCTTTGGTATCAAGCTTTTGGAGAGTGAAAGGAAACCTATCTGTCTGATAATACAAAAATAGGTGATATAATACATATGAGTATTTGAATACTCTCTCATTGCTCATTCTAGTAAACTGCTCATGCATTCTATCAGCTATAAATTGGTAATAATCATATATGGTTGTAGGAGGCTCTCTTGGTGTGTAAATGGACATGAAGGAACGTATAAGCTCATCAATGTATTCACTTGTAGTGTAGCCCAAAACACATGATATCATGCTCATAATATGCTTGCCCCTTTTAGAGAAAATAGCTGACATATGTGGAGGGGGATCTTTAGGAACATGTTTTTCTTCTACAATGAAAGTTTGGAGTAACTGGGCCAATCTTGATGGAATTAACTTGGTGTACTAGTTTATTAGATCTCCAATTGAGAGAGGGGTTAGGTTTGGTGCTGGTTGGAAATGTAGCATTAAATTGATGGATTTAGCTATGATAGTAAACAAAACCTTTTGGTCATGAGACATGATGGCTCTATGGCTAGGGACGTAGCATGCATGGCACATGTGGACAATTTCTGGGAAGATATGTACTTAGGGGAACTAATACCTGGGTAAATTAGATTTCGAAAGGCCAATATCATCTGAATGGTTCAATTATCTGTCTTTTCTCAAGCAAATAATTTTGAGCAGGAGCTCTAAGGAGCTTGTATCTTTAATTTGGAAGTCCCTATCAGCCAGGGGAAGATGGTCCAGGTCTAAATGTGGAGTTGTCACAGGTCGGATGTCCATGGCAACAAGGGCAACCATTATTTAGTTCCTGTGGATTTGAATTAGGCGTTGGGGGTTTATTCAAAGGTTTTTAAATGGAAATTGGAAACTATCAGAGGGTTTGAAGGCAGGGTTTCAAATTTAAGCTATTTTTCAAATAATTTTACTTAATGAAAATACTTAACAGGCTGAGTGTTTCCAATTTTGAACGGGGAGTGGTATTCTATGGTGAAATACCTGGAATTGGGCGATTTGGCTTCAAGTTGGTGGTTCATGGCAGCTGTAGAGGTTTGTATGGTTCTGGTATGGACTAAGAGGTCAGTTGGGTTGTCTGGAGTATCTTATGAAGCGAATTTGGAGGTCTGTTGGCAAGTTTGGTGTTTGCAGGAGTGGCAAAGGTTTTCAAAGTTTACAGAGAAGAATGAGTGAAAAGGGTGAGAAAGAGGGCTTTGTAGCCTTTTATAGAAAAACAATTATTTTTGGCGGGTTCATTTATGAATGAATAGTTGGTGGTCTTTCAGTTATGCGGGGAAGTATTTTTTGCTTGGCCATCACACCGCTTTTGCGGCAAGGTTGGTTTTCAGGAGGGGTCACTTGATCTATCTTAGAGTGTGACAGTAGTGTTTGGGGGGTCAAGGAAAACTACCTTATTAGGCAGGTAAAGGTCGGCGATCGGGTTCGGCCTATATGGATGTAGGCTGTCGGATGAGGGGGGCGATGATCAAATGGGAGTCGAGTGAGGGAATTACATGGGAGATAAATGAAAGGATTTTAGGGGGGGGCATAGTTTTAATCTTTGTTAGTATGGGATTAGCTTAGGAATTATTCCTGGGTTAAGTGATTGGGCGGGGCTTTAATCGCAGGATTACGAAATCATACGAGGTTAATGACGGGATTAACTTAGGTTTACTGAGATTAGGTAAACTAAGTAAGGTTGTAACGGGATGTGGGTAATTTATATAGTTTTTATTAAAACTAAGGGTTGGGATATTAATTTAGGGGTTTAATTAATAAATGGGAAAAAGGTAATTATAGGGGATTTATACAATAAAATTAGAAATTAATATGAAATGAGCAGAATGGATATTCCTTAAGCTAATGTAGCATGTAATACTTGCACACTTTACATGCATTTGGTACTTAGGATAAAATTCTTTTGGTGGTTCTGGAATGAAATAGAATTTACATGGTGGTTTTTACTTTTCCTAGGCAAATGAAGTTTCTCCTTAGGAAAAGGGATTTTATTAAGATAATGAGGGGAAATGAAGGGAGATGAATTTTCATGAAGGTTATCTTAGTACTTGTGTCCCTAAGTCATTAAGCCGAGCGTCTGGTCCCTCCAAAAGTCAGAGAAATGCTTTAAGCCTCTTTGAATTGTAGGATTTAAAGTACTAGAACTTATTTATGGGAAATTAGTAAGTAGAGGGGTGAAATGACTGAGGGGATGTTAAATAAACCAAGTTGTAAACCATTATCCTTTGTTTTTTTAAAGCTTATGCACATTTTAAAGATGTATTTAAACATGACATAAGTGCTTTTGTGTAATCACTTTATATTTCTGCAACATTTCTTCGACTTACCGATTTACTCATCCTACCATTTTTTCTTCATTTTATTTGGGTGCATTTAGGCTAGCAAACCCTTATCAATTCTTTTTCTTTTACAAAGTAGACTATCTAATTCTACCTTATATCATCTAAGGGCTCAGATTAAAATGATGACCTCCTTTTATTTTCTCTACCTATCCAATGATCTGCCAAGGTTAAACTATTTGGTCAGATTTTATTCTCTAACTATAAACATAAAATTCGAAGCATGGTATAATCAAGATTAAAAATTTTGATTACCATGGATTGTGGCATGAATAACAAGTTGCACACAATCATTATTATGCATAAAAGTAAATAGTAGTGTCATTTTGACTTGCACACTTTCATGGTCTCTTTTGTTTTTGGGGTTCATATATTTTCATTTATTGACCTTTTCTTATTCTTTTTGTCCTTTGATTATTCTTTTAGGACATACCTTCCTTACATTTTAAAATTTTTTTAATATGGAAAACATTTGTAGAAAGCAAAGATATGTACAATATTACAAGGCTTAACCTTAGTCATTCAAAATTATGACTCCTATTGGTATAGGAACCTAACAGTGGCTCCACTTGGGGATGACATTTTCTAGTGAAATGTCAAGAACTTTAAAGATCATTGGCCTTTGAATTGTTGTTGATGTTACCTTGCAAAGTGTTCCTCTATGCATCTACATTATTGATACTTATGACAGTAAATCTTTAAAGCTTAGGGCCTTCTCTTCGGGCTTCAACTTCAAAAATCACCATCCAATCCAAACTAGACTTTTGAAAATAGAATATGTACAAATGGGAAATGAAAATTAGTAACTAGGTTCAAAGTAGTGTTTTAGCATTCAACCATTCATTTGTCCACCTTTTGCTTATGTACCATCAATTTCTCTTAGGAAGAAAGCATTATTTCCTTTGTAAGCATAAATGACATAGGGACCTTTCCATAGGAAACCAAATTTTCCATGTTTACCTTTGTCTCCCCTCCTTAAATCCAACTTGAGCACCTTGTCACCAAGGTAGAAATATTAAGCCTTGGTTCTCTTATCGAAAATATTTTTAACCCTTTCCTGCACAACTTAAGCACTGATATAGACCTCTTCCCTAGTTTGTTGAAGATGAATAGTTTGGTTGATTCTTCTTTGGATACTGTTTGGTTCAACCTGCAATTCTTGAAGTATCTTCATTACTGGTACTCCCAAAGAGGATGGAAAGACAACTTCCATCCCATAAACTAGTTGATAGGGAGAAGTACCAATTGATTTCTTAGTACTCAATCTGTCTGCCCATAAGGCATTGACTAGCTTTTTATTCCAAGTTTTCTTATTTTCTTCTACTAACTTCTTGATGATGTTTACTAGGCTTTTGTTTGAGGATTCTTCCAATCCATTTCCTTGAGAGTAATAGGTTGTAGAATGGCCCAAGGTGATATGATATTTATTGCAGAAATATATCATTCTTTTGGATTTAAAGGCTGCTAAATTATCAGTAATGAGCTTAGTTGGACATCCAAATCTTGATAGAATATTGGTTTCAAGGAAGGTTATGATAATAGTGTTTGTGGCTTGCCTTGAAGGTATGGCCTCTATCCATTTTGTGAAGTAGTCTATGGCTTGAGGATCCATTTGTGTTGGGTAGAGGAGGGTGGGTTAATTTCACCAATGAAGTCTAAACCCCATTGTTGAAAAGGTACTTCAGCAGAGATTGGCTTGAGGGGTAAAGGTAAAAGCTTTTCCTTTCCCTCAAAAATTTGACATTTGTGACAGGAGGTCGCATATTTTTTGACATTAGAAAACAAGGTAGGCCAGTAGAAACCAGCTCTAAGGATTTTATCTGCAGTGGTCTTCTAGTAAAGGTGTCCTTTATAGTCACCTGCATGAAACACTTGCAAAACTTTATCAGATTCATCTCTTAATAAGAAATTAAGAAGAATACGTTCATGATCTCTCAAAACAGAGCAATGTCTAATATACAAAATTTCAAGGATTTCATCTTTAAAAACCCGCTTTTATTCTTAGATAATTCAGGAGGAGCTTGTAAGTTCTGCAAAACATAAATAATATCATCATACCAAGGTGATTCAATAAAGGCCTAGCTGATTAATGGAGTCACCATCTCCTCTCCATCACCTATTGCTGCAATAAAGTTTATATCTAAGTGTTGGAAATAATACTGAGAGGGGGGGGGGGGGGGGGGTGAATCAGTATTATTAGATCAATAAAACTTTTTCAATACTCAGAAACATATACGCTACTTCAGTTAAGTGAACCAGCGTGTACACGCTACTGTGTCAAAAGCAATCAACGTATAACCAGAAAACTTATGATTCAGTTAGTTTATCTTCAGTAAATGCATCAGGACATTATTAACCATATTAAAAGTAAACAGGTGCAGTATAACAAAACAGATCATCACACAAAAGCCACACACATGAACACCATGATATAAGGTGGAAACCCAATGTGGGTGAAAACCACCTGCTGCAAGTCGTCTCTATCTTTCTTTAATAAGAAACTTTAGTTTACAATCTTTTTGTACTGGTGCAGCCTTATACCAGTACGCAGGCTACAACCTGTAGAAGGCTACAACCTTCTCTCGTTTTCCAAACTCTCCTGGAAGGGAGCTCCAACCCCCTTTGCTCTTGTACTAGCTAAGATACTAGTACGTAGGTGTTGGCCTACAATCTTCTTTCCTTCAGGTACCACTTTTCATCAATTTTCAGACTGGATACTCCTGAAGCACAACATTTCAATCTGAAGACCACGGCTCACTTTTCATACCCAATCATAGAAGCACAAAACGACCAATACTAGCATCATCAAACTTTGAATCACTGAACCACTGAAACCCTGTCAACACCCAGTCACCAGAACACAGAGCAGACTACAGAACCCTGCAATAACATACAGACCCAACTGCAACCCCAAAAATTTAGCTTCAAAAGATATACGCTGCTTCAATGAAACAAACCCGCGTATACACGCACTTTTACCGAAACCAACCTGCGTACAGATCTAAAAATAATTTTTCATAACTTGCAGCTGTACCAGTCATCAGTCATACTCAGAACATAACATTGCGTTAGTATGCAGATCTAAAAATATCTGTAATCAACCATATACCGATAGTTCATTTTAAACAATTTGATCCCGATCTATCCTTCCATCAACCGATGTGATCTCTCCTTAGCTCAGATCAAGCAATGTATCATCAACCCAGAACCTGCATACTAGATCTCTTTCTTCATTAGATATTCAAGAACTTTTTGATACACTAGCCTAATGATCTTCTTCTCCTTATATAGCATTAGGCCTTGCTCAATACCACGGGCCAAAACCATAGAAATCCAATACCATCAACTTCAAAACTAGGGATCAACACGCCCGTCGAGACACCATGGTCCAAAACCATAGGCACAACTTCCAAGGAATAACCGCCACGGACCAAAGATAAGTTTTCCACATACACGCTCTTTTACTGAAGCCAACCTGCGTGTACACGCGACTTGGTATATAGCGAACCTGCGTATACGCGACTTGGTATATAGTGAACCTGCTTGTATACGCGACTTGATATATAGTGAACCAGCGTGTATATATTTTCTCTTCATACTTGTAGTCTGATCATCAATTCCTTGCTGCTATCCTTCTGCACTATGATTTGTCATCAGTGTGATTTGCCATCAAGGACAACACTTGTCTCATAATGCCAACAATCTCCCCCTTTGGACTTGATGGCAATCCCAAGATCCTTAGAATCATTCTCCCCCTTTGTCATCAAGGGCAAAGGGCTGTGCTCCCCCTGTGAATGTGATGATATCTCTGCTCTGCTGTGCTGAACATGCTCCCCCTAACTGTAGGCAAGATCTGCAAAAGATGTTCTTTAAAAAAGAACCAAGACTTATACATCATAAAGGACCTTCCTATCACCAAAAGACTCAATACATACATCCATACTCCCAACCAAGAGGGGATACATCAGAAATCAACCAATTACATTACATCATTCATCCCAGGCATAGTGGGGAAACCAACATAGGCCGTTACATGACCTTGAGACCATAGAAGAGATATCACAAAAGAGATACATGACACAGAGATGAAAGAACTAGACCAAGACTTATGAAAGTCACTAGCAGCATCTGATAATCATCTTTTTAGATCAGCAACCAAGATTTCCTTCTGTGCTCCTTCTTCAACAATAGTTGTGAACTAGGACCAAAAGCATCTAAATGCCAACAATTCTTTATTAGACTCTAAGCTGCTCCCCCTGAAACTGTGCCTGCTGCTCCCCCTGAAACTGTGCTTGAAGGACTCTGTCATACCCATCTCAGACCTTCTCCAACCAGAATCTGCTCTTGCTGTTCAGAACTCCATATACGCGACTTCACCTATATAAATCAACGTATGTACGCGGATATCCCTTTTACAACACACGTACACCAACTTTTCTTTTAGAACAGACAAGCTTCAACAGCAGGATGAAGCATCAACTACTCCCAGCTTCTGTCTGAGATATTCAAAAGTCTCCCTGGGCAGTGGTTTTGTGAGAATATCAGCAACTTGTTCTTTAGAAGGAACATACTCCAACTTGACCTTTTGTTTAAGCACTTGTTCCCGCAGGAAGTGATACTTGATTGGTATGTGCTTGGTCTTTGAATGCATGACTGGATTCTTTGAAATGCTGATTGCACTTGTATTATCACATAAGATAGAGACAGGTGGAGTGCAAGTGATTTGAAAATCCTGCAAGGTCTGCATCATCCAAAGAAGTTGTGTGCAACAAGATGCCGCAGCCACATATTCTGCTTCAGCTGTAGATAAAGCAATCGAACTCTATTTCTTGCTGAACCAAGATACTAATCTGGAACCCATGAAGAATGCACCACCACTTGTGCTTTTCCTGTCATTCACACTTCCGGCCCAATCTGCATCTGTGTAAGCATGAAGAGTGAGATCTGTATCTCTAGGATACCATAGGCCATAGTTTTGAGTCCCTTGAAGATACTTGAAGATTCTTTTGACTGCTTGAAGATGAGTTTCCTTTGGGTTGGCTTGAAATCTTCCAACAATTCCTACTGCATGCATAATGTCTGGTCGGGTACCTGTCAAATAAAGCAAACTCCCAATCATGGATCTATAAGTTGGTTGATGAACTGCTACTGATTCATCATTTGTACTGAGGCTGCATCCTGTAACCATGGGGGTACATACTGGCTTTGAATCTTCCATGCCATACTTCTTCAAGATCTGCTTGAGGTACTTGGTTTGAGACAAGAAAATACCTCCTTCATTTTGTTGGATTTGCAATCCAAGAAAGTATGTCAATTCTCCAAGTAATGACATTTCAAATTCTTTTTGCATAACCAAAGCAAAGTTTTGACTCATAGCCTCTTCATTGCTGCCAAAGATAATATCATCTACATACACAACAAGTATTAGCAATTTGTTATTTTCAACTTTCATATAGAGATTGCTATCTGCTGATCCTTTTGAAAAGCCTTGTTGGTGAAGATATTTGTCCAACCGATAGTACCAAGCCCTTGGAGCTTGTTTGAGACCATAGAGAGCCTTTTTCAATCTGCATACAAGGTTTGGATCATTCCCAAGAATGAAACCATCTGGCTGCTCAATGTATACTTCTTCTTCTAAGTCTCCATTCAGAAAGGCTGATTTCACGTCCATTTGAAATACCTTGAAGTTTTGAAAACTTGAGAGAGCAAGGAACATTCGGATGGCCTCAAGTCTTGCAACAAGAGCAAAGGTCTCTTCAAAATCTATTCCTTCTTGCTGTGCATACCCTTTACAAACAAGTCTGGCCTTGTTTCTAATTACTTCTCCATTTTCATTCAATTTATTTTTGAAGACCCATTTTGTCCCTATGACATTCTTATCTTTTGGTCTAGGAACCAATTCCCAAGTGTTGTTCTTTTCGATCTTCTCAAGTTCTTCATCCATTGCTTTGACCCAACATTCATCTTTGCATGCCTCTTTCACATTTTGTGGTTCAGTGGAAGAGAGTAATGCCAAATAGCTTGAAGCTTCTGCAATTGTTCTTCTTGTTTGTACTCCTGCTTCTTTATGTCCCACAATCTGAGATTCTGGATGATTCTTCTGGACATATCTGGATGGAGTCTTCTCTTCTATTCTTGTCTGCTCCTCTGGTTCTTCTTGAGGTTCTTCTTCATCATTCTGTCTTTGAGGGTAGCCTTCATCTTCTTCAATGTCTTCATGATGAACTTGCCTAGGAATGTATCCCTTCTCATCAACGACAACATCAATGCTGTCAACAATTCTGCCAAGTCTTTTATTGTAGCACTTGTATGCTTTGCTATGTGGAGAATAACCAAGAAGAATGCCTTCGTCTACTCTTGATTCAAGTTTGCCAAGTTGCTCATCAGTATTCTTAATATAACATTTGCTCCCAAAGATTTTGAAGTGCTTCACCGAAGGAGTCTTACCACACCAGAGCTCATGAGGAGTTTGAGTGCTGTTTACTCGGACATTTGTTTTGTTGAGAATAATAACCGCAACATGTGCAGCTTCACCCCAGAAAGTTGCGGGAGTACCTGATTCATCAAGCATAGCACGAGCCATTTGTTGGATTGTTCTATTCATTCTTTCCACAACTCCATTTTGCTGAGGAGTTCTAGCTGTAGAGAATTCTCTTCTTATCCCATGTTCTTCACAGAAATCGAAAAATTCATTTGAGGTAAACTCCCCACCTCTGTCAGATCTGAGGCACTTAATCTTGTGTCCTGATTCATTTTCAGCCAAGGCTTTGAAGGATTTGAATTTTTTGAATGCTTCATCTTTGTGCTTCATAAGTCCTAACCAGACAAACCTGGAGAAATCGTCAATGAATAATATCAAATATTCTTCTCCTCGAGGTGTTATTTTTCTGAATGGACCACATGTATCTGTATGTACTAGCTCAAGAGGCATGCTAGCTGATCCTTCCTTCTCAGGAAAATTAGTTCTGGTTTTCTTTCCAAACTGACATGATTTGCATATGGTGTTGTCTGGAATTTTGATATCTGGAAGATCACGAATTGCTTGATATTTGCATGCTTTCCTTATTTGTGGAAAGCTTAGATGCCCCAACCTCCGATGCCATAGCCAGTGTTCATCATACTTGCTCAAATAACATTGTTGTTGTCTTTCTTCAAATATGTATAGATTATTTGGAGTCCTTCTTCCTTTGATCACTGTTTCACCTGTATCAAGATCACGAACACAACATCCATTTGATCTAAATATTACCTCTGTTCCTTGATCGCACATCTGACTGACACTCAGAAGATTATGCTTCAATCCATCAACATACAGAACATTTCCAGCTTTGACCTTCTCTTTCAACGGAGCAACGCCTTTTCCTTTTATGGCTGCAGAGATATCGTTTCCAAAAGAAACTTTCTTTCCCTTTTCTAATGCGGTATATGATTCAAGTTTTTCTTTGTCCCCTGTCATATGCTTCGAACATCCACTGTCAATGTACCATAGACTTTCTTGACCTTCAGCATAAAAGGCTATCCCACATCTTTCTGGTTGTGGTTCCTTTATTCTCCATGTTCTGACATTTGAGGTTTGTTCCTTCTGAGTTGTCTTCCAGAACCTGCTCCTGCATTCAGAGTCTTCATGACCAAAGTTATTACAAATAGAGCATTCAACTTCATTTTCAAGAACCGAAAAGTTGTTATAAGTCCTTTTCATGGTTCCAGTCATACTTCTTTGCTTTTGAGCTTCTCTAGTCATGATTGTCTTGTAGGCAACACATTGAGCTGCTTTGTGACCGAAGTTATGGCAAGAAAAGCATTGGCCATTAAAGAAATTTCTCCGATAATCAGATCTATCATCCAACCGATTGTAGCTTCTATTGACATCCATTCTTGGGGCAAATTGGGAAGATTTTACCTGTGGCTGATTATAGCTTCTGTTTGTCCTTAAGGCCGCTTGTCCCCGAACTTCTTGATAGTCTTTATTTGTTCTTGAGGCAAACTGTCCCTGATTCACCTGATGACTTTTATTTGGTCTTTGTTTGCTCCTCCTTGCTGCATCAAGATAACTTTTAGAGGTAGAAGCTTGAGATGTTTCTCCATTATATCCCAGACCTGTCTTGATCAGAGGAGAACGCTGCACATTGATAATCTCATCCAATGTTTCAGATACTTTAACAAATTTAAGATTAATTGCTTTTGTTTTCTCAATCTCCTTTCTAAGACAAACAATCTCACATTCCAATTTTTCAAGATGTTTTTCTTTTTCTGCCAGTTGACATTGTAGAGAATCAATAATATCATTTTTCTCTTCTAAGAAAACTTTGAGATTATTCATTTCTTCATAAAAGCCTTCTACATCTATAGCATCCATGCAGTCATCATCTTCAAAAGCCATTAAAAGTTTATATCTATAACCCTGTTCATCTTCGTCACTATTTGAAAGACCATCACTATCTTCATGAGTGTAATAGCTTTTCTTCTTTTCATTCTGTTTCTTGCTCCATTTAACAGGTTCCTTTCCCTTGTCATTCTTATCTTTGTGAGGACATTTTGCAGCATAATGACCTACTCTTCCACAAGCAAAGCATTTAAAAGGTAACTTACCTCTGAACCTTCCAGAACCCCTTTGAAGATTTCTGACAAAATTTGATTCTTCTTCTTCATCTTCTGGCACGTGACTTGCTTCATAATAATATTCTTTGCCTGAAGCCTTGAAAGCAGCTTCTCTTATGTCTGATGGACCTCCTTTTCTCATTTCATAAGCAGTTAGAATTCCGTGAAGCTGAGACATAGTAAGAATTCGTAGATTTTCCTTTTCTTCTATTGCAGACACTTTAGATTCAAATTTTGGGGACAATGATCTTAGAACCTTTTCAACCACAATAGCCTCTTTTATTTCTTCACCCAAGTTTTTCATGCAATTAACAATCTCATCTACCCTAAGAAAATAGTTAGCCACACTTTCATCATTATACATTCTAAGAGTCTCATACTTAATCCTGAGAGTTTGCAGTTTAGCACGCTTTACCTGTTCGTCTCCTTCATAGCTCGTGACAATTTTGTCCCATATTTCTTTTGCGGATTTATAGTGCATTACCTTCATGGATTCTGATTGGGATATACATCCTAATAGAGTACCGACTGCTTTCCCATTTTTTTCATATTTCTTTTTCTCGACTGCATCTGTAGGAGTAGCTGAAGGAAAAGTGTAGCCTGTCTCTACGATGTCCCAAACTTCTGTACCAAGAGATTGAAGATAGGTAGTAACTCTTACCTTCCAATAATTGAAGTTTGTCCCATCAAAAACCGGTGGCCTGATTGATGCTTCTCTCTCGTAGTTGCTCATGATGAACGATCTACCTTCAAGCGATCAAGCTTCTCTGAAGGACCCGCTTTGATACCAAATGCTGGAAATCATACTGAGAGGGGGGGGGGTGAATCAGTATTATCAGATCAATAAAAGTTTTTCAATACTCAGAAACATATACGCTACTTCAGTTAAGTGAACCAGCGTGTACACGCTACTGTGTCAAAAGCAACCAGCGTATAACCAGAAAACTTATGATTCAGTTAGTTTATCTTCAGTAAATGCATCAGGTCATTATTAACCATATTAAAAGTAAACAGGTGCAGTATAACAGAACAGATCATCACACAAAAGCCACACACATGAACACCATGATATAAGGTGGAAACCCAATGTGGGTGAAAACCACCTGCTGCAAGTCGTCTCTATCTTTCTTTAATAAGAAACTTCAGTTTACAATCTTTTTGTACTGGTGCAGCCTTATACTAGTACGCAGGCTACAACCTGCAGAAGGCTACAACCTTCTCTCGTTTTCCAAACTCTCCTGGAAGGGAGCTCCAACCCCCTTTGCTCTTGTACTAGCTAAGATACTAGTACGTAGGTGCTGGCCTACAATCTTCTTTCCTTCAGGTACCACTTTTCATCAATTTTCAGACTGGATACTCCTGAAGCACAACATTTCAATCTGAAGACCATGGCTCACTTTTCATACCCAATCATAGAAGCACAAAACAACCAATACTAGCATCATCAAACTTTGAATCACTGAATCACTGAAACCCTGTCAACACCCAGTCACCAGAACACAGAGCAGACTACAGAACCATGCAATAATAGACAGACCCAATTGCAACCCCAAAAATTTATCTTCAAAAGATATACGCTACTTCAATGAAACAAACCCGCGTATACACGCGCTTTTACCGAAACCAACCTGCGTACAGATCTAAAAATAATTTTTCATAACTTGCAGCTGTACCAGTCATCAGTCATACTCAGAACATAACATTGCGTCAGTATGTAGATCTAAAAATATGCGTAATCAACCATATACCGATAGTTCATTTTAAACAATTTGATCCCGATCTATCCTTCCATCAACCGATGTGATCTCTCCTTAGCTCAGATCAAGCAATGTATCATCAACCCAGAACCTGCATACTAGATCTCTTTCTTCATTAGATATTCAAGACCTTTTTGATACACTAGCCTAATGATCTTCTTCTCCTTATATAGCATTAGGCCTTGCTCAATACCACGGGCCAAAACCATAGAAATCCAATACCATCAACTTCAAAACTAGGGATCAACACGTCCGTCGAGACACCATGGTCCAAAACCATAGGCACAACTTCGAAGGAATAACCGCCACGGACCAAAGATAAGTTTTCCACATACACGCTCTTTTACTGAAGCCAACCCGCGTGTACACGCGACTTGGTATATAGCGAACCTGCGTATACGCGACTTGGTATATAGTGAACCTGCTTGTATATGCGACTTGATATATAGTGAACCAACGTGTATATATTTTCTCTTCATACTTGTAGTTTGATCATCAATTCCTTGCTGCTATCCTTCTGCACTATGATTTGTCATCAGTGTGATTTGCCATCAAGGACAACACTTGTCTCATAATGCCAACACTAAGGCCCGATAGTTTGATTTAGTGATGAGCTTGGCTAAACCTTGGCCCTTGATTAACTTTACTAGGTTTGATTTCTATATCATACTCTAAAATAGTAGCAATCCACTTTACCCTCTTTCCATTAGGATGATCCCGAGTTAGGATGTCTTTCACTACTGAATTTGGAACGTAGGCTACTATATGAGAATATAAGATGTATACCCTGATGTGCTTAATGGATTTGACTAAAGCTAATGCTTGTTTTCCATTATATTGTATTTCAAGGGGGCATCTCTCAGGGCTTTGTTAAATAAAGCAATGGGTTGTTCATAGCCTGGTCATTTTTCTGCAATAGAACTATAACAATTGTGTGCTCGTAAGAAAAGGAAAACAATATGAAATCTCTGTCAAATTTAGGACTGATTAACATAGGTGTTTTAGTTAAGGCCAGTTTAATGTCTTCAAAGGATTTTTTAGCCTCAACAGTCCATTTTATGGTCGAATCTTCTTTTAGCATATTGTTTAGTGATCTAATTAATTCTTCCAGATTAGATACAAATCTTATAAGAAAATTAATTTTTCCTAAGAAAACTTGTAACTCTCTAATGTTCCTTGGGTGTTGTATTTGCAAGATGGCTTCAATTCTTGTAGGGTCTATTCTTATACCATGTTTTGAAATTATGTGACCTGACAACTTTCCTTCTTCTAACCTAAACAAAGACTTCTTGGGGTTTAAGGAGATTCCAAATTTCCTGCATTTAATAAAAACTTCTCTTAGATGATCCAAATGTTGACTACCAGATTTTGAAAATATAGTAATATCATCTAGATATATCACAAGGAAATCATGAATTTCTTTTGTAAAGGCTATATCCATAGCCCTCTGGAAAGTAGCTCCTGCATTCATTTATTCACATACATAAATGTGCCCCAAGGAGTAGTAAAGGCGGTTTTGGGTTGGTCATCTAGATGAACCAAGATTTGATTGTAGCCAGAAAACCCATCTAACAATGAGATTATGGTTGATCCAACTTCCCTTTGTAAAATGTGGTCCATTTTGGGGAGAGTGTAATTGTCCTTTAGTGAAACTTTGTTGAGGTTTCTGAGATCCACACAGAGTCTGATCTCACCAGTTTTCTTTCTAGTTGGCACCAAGTTTGAGACCCAATCAGAAAATCTGATTGGTGCAATTATTTTGGCATCATACATCCTATGAATTACTTTTTCAATTGCAGGTAATAAGACAAGATTGATCCTTCTAAGATTTTGTTTGAAGGGCTTTTGATTTTCCTTAATAGGAATTGTGTGCTGGATGATGTTGGTGTCATAGGATTTGAGGTCCTCATAACTCCAAGCAAAGACATATTGAAATTCTTTCAACAACTCGATGTATTTTACTTTTTCAGTTGGAGGTAATGATTTTGAAAGTTTGATCAGTTCAGGATTTTCATTGGTGCCTATATTACATTCCTCTATACCAGACCTTAATGGTTCCATTTTAGGTTTCCTATGAACATCATTTGAATCAAAAAAATCTTCCAGAGGGGTTAATCCCTTTGGTAAGAAGTTATCCTTGAGATTAATTAATTTAGTTTCTTCACTGATTATTTCATCAATCTCAATTTTCTCTAAGTTATCTACATTTGATTTAGTAAATTTAGTTAGATTGACTCTATCTAGTTCCTCAACTTCTATCTCATTTATTTCTAACTCATCCTTAGTGTCAGGATCTATGGATGTATCCGTATCTATATTGTTACTTACAAACTCTTCTTCTGAAAGTAAAAAGTTATTTATCTGTTTGTCATTAGAAAATATTTGCCAATTCTTCAAATTATATGGAATTGAAAGTCTGTGCCTAATTTCAACAATGTACTAATGATTAGGTTGGAAGGGTAATTTGTAGGTGCTGGCAAACATTTCTAAACTATGGGCTTGCATATTGTGTTTTCTAGGGATTAGTGCAAGCTTTGTTTCTAGGAAAGTGCTAAGTATTTCTACAATAGTTCCTCTATAACAACTTAATCTAGGGTCCTTTGTCATATATACAACATCTATCTGTTTTATAATTAGTTCAGAGTCTCCCATGAAAGAAACTCTTTTAGCACCTAGATTCCTAACTAGATTAAGACCCAAAATTAATGCTTCATACTCGGCCATATTATTAGTACATTTGAAATTCAATCTATATGCATGGCCTTCTAAGTGATTATTTTCCAAATTATATATCCACACTCTTGCTTCTGCTCCTAACTTATTGACTGATCCATCAAACTCTAAATGCCATAATATCTCATGCTTATAATTTTCACTATTTGGTGCAACAAACTTTTCATCACTTACAACAGTTTGACCATATTTTTCATTGAAAAGTTCTGTAGTTTGGTTAGTTTCATTTTATGCAGAAAATGCAATTTCTTTTGGTTGTGTATTAGTAATGTATGAAATTTCTTTTTGTGTTTTATCAACATTATGCACGATAAAAGAATCGATATCCAAGTGTATGGAGTAGATGGGAAAGTTTTGAGGTCGATCCTGGGTACTTAGCATATATTTCATTAAGGTTTCTCGGTATAGTTTCTTAGGTTGTCCAAAAATAGAGATTGTTGCATATGACATATCTAGTTGTAAGGATCCCTGAAGTTTGGCTCCCCATGATATGGATAACAACATGCCATACTTTAGTGGGATGTGAGCATCTACAATATCCATAAGGATTCTTTTGGCAGGATATTGGACTAAAGTAACACACAGGTCTTTAATCAACCCTAGACACTTTACTTGACTCGATTCAAATGAGAATAAGTTTTTATAAGGCCTTGTAATGTCTAGGTTTAATTTCTCCATTACTGATTTGGGGCATTAAGTTGTGAGAGGCCTTAGAACCCAACATTTCATTGTGTAGAATTTTGTCATGGATACTAAGGCTAATGTAAAAAGGTGGAACTCCTCCTTCTAATGGTTTTCCATTAACATCTGGACCAAATATGAGTGCTGGTTGGTCATCGAACAAGTTGATAGAATCCTCATTTTCAACAATGTTTAAGGTCTGGGTTATCTGTGACTTGTAAGTTTCATTCTTGATTAGTTCTGTTAAAGCAACTGAAATATTTAGCTTTGCTGTCTCTGCTCCTAGATTGAATGGCAAAGAAACTTTTTCCGTTTGAAGGTTTTGAATTTTTGAAGCAGGGATTTGAGTAGACTTGTCTTCTTTTCCTTTATTGGGGATCTCCTTATGTTGATTTTCAGATCTGGTGTTCTGAGTTTTGTCCACTAGTTCCTTAGGTGGAATTGAGTGGATGGTGTATAAACAAAAGGTTGATCAGAGGTTATATCTACATTGGTGGGGCCAGAAGGATTTGGGTTCTGCCTAGGAAGAATTTGTAGGATCTTTGAAACAAGAGCTTCTTTTATTTTCTTGGGTTGACTTTGTACTGTTTTCTTGGTTTGGTTAGGGACATCAATATTCTTTCGTCTTCTTAGATTATACTGTTTATGTACTTCAAAAATGGCAGAATCATATCCCTGTTTGTAATCAAATGACTCTCTAGACTGGATTTGTAATTGCTGCAACATATGCAGTTCCTACTCATCTTGGGTCAGAAAAACAGTGTCCTCATAATTTATTCCCATTAAGTTAATTTGTGTGTCTTGTTCTGGATCTTCAGGATGGGATGCTTCTACATAATTTTCTTGAAAAGGAGGCCTAATGTTCTGATCCGATCCATTTTTCCTAATGTTTTGATTTTGGTTTTTTCTAATTCGGGTTTCTAACTGGAGGTGCTTGTTGGTTATCCCATTGGGGTTTCCTTTCTATGATATCTATTCTATCCATTAGTCTTTCCATAATTTTGGCTAAGCTATCTATTTTAATGTCTGATGGTGAAGTTTCATACTTAGCAATTCCTCTTTTTTAATTTCTAACTCTAGCCCTTTTAGCTAACAAATTAGCTTCAACACTAACAACTACACTTTTCATTTCTTCTAACATTGTGGGGTTTCTTTCCTTAAGTTGGTATGCCATATCTGTATCAAAACCATTAGGGAACTTTATTAATGCTAAGTCAGGTGGGGGTCTCAGATTAACTGGGATGGCGTTATATATACTATTGAATCTAGTGCAGTAATATTGAACAGTCTCATTAGGTCCTCTTCTAATATTATCATATTCTGAAAGGATTTGTAGGCGATTCTTTTTCTTTTCCCATCTATTAAAAAATTGCCGATGAATGCATCTAAAGTATTAATACTATTAGCAGGCAATGCTCTAAACCATTTCCTAACATCACCAACTAAATTCTAGGCAAAGAGTCTCATTTGAACATTATCTATGTCAATTTCGTGCAACTCAAAGTAATCTGTTATCTTGTTGACATGTTGTTGTGCAGTGTAATGTCTTGTGCCATCACATTGAATAATTTTACTTTGGTAGTCTATTGGCATAGCACCAAGTTGGGTAGGTAAAACAAGAGGAGGATATCTATTTGCCATGGTTGTAAGCTGGGAGGGGTTAAGATGTGGATGAAGAATGGATGAAGAACCAGGACTAGTAGGTGATGAATGGGAGATGATAGGTTGGTGAGGAAGAGTAGGTACAAATGGTGGTGACGAATGGATTTTAGAAGGTATTATTGATGAAGTTGAAGGGATCAATGGTGAACTCAAGGTAATGGACAATTGCTCAGAAGTTTTAGGGGCTATGGAAGTATTAATGGATGATTCTGGAGATTTCAGAATGTATTCATCAATGGATTTGTTGGCCTGTTGAACTTCAAGGTCTGTAATAAAATCAGGATCTAGAACAGTTTCACTGAGTGAATTTCCAGATTTTTTTCTAAATAATGATTGTTCAAATGGCACATCAAAGGGAAGTTCTTCTACAAATAACCACTCATCAGGGCATGAATTAGCTTAAACTAATTGTATCTGGCTAACTGAACTTTCTTCTTTTTTGGATTTTCTTGAAATTAGGTTAAGATTATCAACTACTAGGCCAGGGTTTGGGTCTGAATTAGCCCTAGTAAAATGAGTCTTCCTGGAAGCTTGAATTTCAAACTTTTAAGTTGTTTTTGTGAGATTTTTTCAAGAAACTTCTAACAAATGACTTTAAGAGGCTTAGAATGAAGATTTAGAATTTTCTTAAAGCTTTATTAGGACTGAGGATTTGATTCCCCAGTATGGTCGCCACTATGTTATCACTCAGAATTTTCTCTAAAAGTTATCAAAAGAAATAAAATGGTTGAGGTAACCACAAACGAACTTTTAAGCATAGACTCTAACCAATCTATGGCTCAGAGAGGGCTCTCTCTATATGATTTAGCTTTGTTTGGTGAGATTTCAAGCTAGTTCTGAAGGTTCAGGGGCTTTTTGTTTTGTATTGAAGATTGGATGGTGGAATCCTTAAAGCATATGGATAAAATGATGTCTTTAGACCATTGGGCTATGGAGTCAATAGATGGGCAGCAGAACTGGAATTAACTCATAAAAGGGAGTGTTCAAAGGGAAAGCTAGGGGAGTAAAGTGCAGGTCTTTAGGCCAGAGGGGTGGAATGGTCTTAACCAGGGTGAGAGAGAAACTAAGAATTCTTAGACCGAGATTAAAACATGGAACCGAGGATAATTGGAAACAAAGGGTGATTAAGAGTCATTTTCTATAGATTACAGGGAGACAACCTAAACTAAGGAGCAATTTAGAATTCCTTAACTTAGATAATCAGTAAAAAACATTTAAATGCATAAAAGTTAAAACAAAGTGCAATGACGCAAATTCTGAGGTATCATTCCATGTTAAAGCATTCAAATACAGAAATACATTAAATATTGTGGAAAAACTTTAAGAGAGATAACAACACAAGAGAAAATACTTGTCTGCACTTCGCTCTACACATGAATATTGTGAAATATCTTGTCTTTTTTCATTAATCTAGCTTGTTGGTCCAGTCTGTGATACAATAGATTTTACAGTCTTTCAATCAGAAAGGTCTATAGAAATGTCTAAGAAGACACCCTACATACTTCAAATTGTGAAATATTTATACAAAAATTATTACAAAATATCTCAAACTAACTTGAGATTTAATCTAGGAAATACAAATATCTTCTTTCAAGAAGATAGAGACAACTATTGAACTATTTTCATGTTGTCCTTTTTATTGTGGTGTTGTTGGCCTATATAGTTTAGTTTGTAGCCCTTTATGCTGGCTTGCTATTGTGGTCTTTTACACTAGAATCTTCTTTAACTTTTAACTTTCATCTAATACTATTTGACACTGATACACTTTGGCATGCTGACTTGTTTTCATCGTTTACCTGGTTGTTCTACTTTTACTGTACAATAACCTTTTTATTGTAAAGTTCTTACAGTAAATCAGTCATTTTTTCCCACCATTTATTATCAAGTAACTTGACATTCATAATTTACCTATATATCTCATCAGCCTTGGTATACGTGGAAAAATTGGGCTTGGTGATGAACAAGTGTTTTATCTCATTCTGGAGAAAAAATAAGTTCTCAAATGTATTATACAAAACTTTGCCTGTTGGCAGTGCTTTTATTGCTGAAGTGCTAGATTGTTCTTTAACCAAATGCCTGAGCCTCTTATCATAGTCCTATTGTGTCATAAGTTTGTCATTAATGACCAATGAACTGGGCATTCCTTTCTCCCTCAAAATATGAAACTTAGCCATGAATCTATCACTGGATACCTGCATGTTCTGGCACTTTTCTTCCAAGTTTAGCATTAGGTTTCTCTTAGAAAGGCCATCCTTATTTCCAAAATGGTTTAAGTTCTATCTTCTATATCCAACTCATGAAGCTCATACCTGTTTTTTCTCTTAAGGAAGTGGATGAGTCTATTGGCATACTGTTATGAAACTAACTCATAAAAAGATAGAAAAGATAGATCAATGCCTTAGAATTCAGCCTCTTCAAGGAGGCAGCCTCCTTTACATTACACAAATGAACAATTCTTCGATGATACAAATTACAAGACCTCCTTTCTATATATAGGAGTCTAAGGGGTCATAATATAATCACAGCTGACATAACAATAATAATGTAAGGGCACAATGATAAGAATAGTGGGATTCTATGGGGCACAATAGTAACAATATGGGGACTACATGGGTACAACAATATAATAAGGGGGTTGTACTAATAACAATAAGGGGTTACACTAGTAGTATAGGGACCTAACATGCCCCTCTCCTTCAAAAGGTGTTGTCCTCAACACTTGAGTAGTTCTTGATTCTTTTGTATAAAGTTCTTGTCCTCCCAATTGGAATCATCAGCGGGTAAGTTCTTCCACTTGATGAGATGCTCTAAAATTGATCGTTTTCGTAGTTGTCGGTTCTTGTTTCTGTGATTGCTCTAGGTTCCAATATGATTTTTCCTTCCTCTTCAAGTTCCGGCAATATTTTTTGAATTGGGATCTTCTACAACTTTTGAATGAGTGGCCACACTTATTCATCCTTATTCCATTCATCCCTTACTTCATTTATCCAATCTGGTTGGATAATAGAAATAGCACAAAACAATGCTTCCACATCCTCATCCTTTCTTGAGAGTGCACCTGCAACAAATTTTTTCTTCCCTTTTCTATAGATGATGTCAAAGTCATAACCCAACATATTTGTGGCCCATTTTTTTTGTTCTTCTAAAGATAATATTTGTTCTAAAAAGCATTTAAGACTATCATGATGCATTTTTACCTTAAAATGTCTTCCCATTGGGTAAAGTCGCCATTTCTTAAGTGCATGTAGTATTGCCAAAATTTTCTTCTCATAAATAGCTTGCTTGAGATGTAGCCATAATAATACCCAATCACCTACATCAAAAAAATATTCACTGCGATGTTGATCTACCTATTGTTTCATTCGATTCTGCACCAAAGTGGTGTTATCCTTTAAAAGTTGGAGAACTTGTTGTTGATGCTCAATGTGATCTTTCACTACTTAAACCTTTTTCTTCTTGATATGTCATTCTATCTTTAGAGTTTGAGGAGTGGTAATTTCTCCCAATGCTTTACAAGACATGGTCGGATTCATTTCTTGATGCTCGATGTGATCTTTCACTTCTTGAACATTTTTTTTCTTGATATGTCCTTCTATCTTGATAGTTTGAGGAGTAGTAATTCTAGCCAATGAATTACAAGATATGGTTGGATTCATTTCTTCTTTATCAATGTGATATTTCACTTCTTAAACCTTTTTCTTCTTGATATGTCCTTCTATCTTGAGAGTTTGAGGAGTGGTAATTCTTGCCAATGCTTTACAATATATGGTCGGATTCATTTCTTCTTTCTCTGGGGTTGGTTCTTGGTGTATATCCTCTTCTTTTGATTTTTCTAGATCATTTTCTTCCTCCTCTTCATAATCTATGTAAAATAATTTATCCTCAACACACTTATGACCTTTGGTGCATTTGATATCACAATTGTAACAAAACCCTATTTCTCTTTTCTCTTCCAATTGTCATGGTGTCACCCTTGTAGGTTGTCGAAGGCTAGGAGAAACAACACTTCCATGTTTATAGTTGTGAGGGGTAGAATGCATTGTTTCCATAATTTTTCTTTCCACTTTTCTTGCCAACCTGAATGCCTTCTCCCATGAATCAGGTTCCCAAAGACGAACCTCATGTTGAATGTTATCCTTTAAAGTCCCTATGGAGACATCAATCCTCTGCTTCTCTGGAATAAATTTTCCTTTATATTCAATTTTTGAAAGTCCTAAATGTGCTCTTCCATCGAACACTTTCGTTTGCGATTTATCAATTGGCTAAAGAAGGTGTTTCTCTTTGTATCCTCATAATGTGCTATCATTTCCTCTGTGAAAATTGACCATGTGACAAGTGGTTTACGAGAACAAAGCCCTTTATACCATAAAAATTGATTTGGTTCTAAATAATTAGATTCAATACATACCTTTTGTAATAGTGGTACACCATGTAGATCAAAATATTTCTCCATCTGTAGTATCCAATTTACCGGATCCTTGCCATCAAACTTCCTCATCTCACTTTTTCTTGATTTTAGGAGCTCGATCTTGAAATAGTTGTAACTCTATAATTTTAGATCTTCCAGTTCCGAAATCATGATCTGCAGTAGTCCTGTGAGTCCTTTTTCCAATGCCACTAGTCTGATCGAAATTAGATTCTCCAAAAAAGCATTATGCATAATCTCCCAAGATGACCTGATTATACACCTTTTCAGAATAGCGAACTTGTATGACTTTCCACGTGTCACTGTTTTGACCTTTAGGTCTAAAAAATGCACAAAACAAACTAAAGTCCGTTCTCTTTCTGTAAATTCTTACGAAATTGTAATCTGATGCTCAAAACAAAAGTTATAAGGATTTTCCCACGATGACTTGTTTGGAATGTAATTCGGGGGTCTGCAAAAACCCTAACTTCCTCAGCCTATAACTCCGAAAATATAGCAAGGCAGGATCTAAAATTCAGAGCCAAGGTTCAAACCGATTTCTTCTCAAATGGATTTTTGTTTTAGCTTCTGAAACTTCGTATCAAAAGAGTTATAGAAAAAATCCCACGATGACCTATTTTAGCTTAAATTCTAGAGCTTGCAAAAACCCTAACTTGATAAGACCATATCTCTGAAAATATAGCAAGACAAGCTCTGCAATTCAGATCCGAGGTTTAGCGTGATTTCAGCTCAAATGGGTTTTTTTTTCGCTTCTAAAATGTCGCAGAAAAAAAGTTATAGTGAACATGTCACGATGACCTATTTGGAGCAGCGAAACCCTAGAATCCAAAGCTCTGATACCAAATGTTATGAAACCAGCTCACAAAAAGATAGAAAAGATAGATAAATGCCTTAGAATTCACCCTCTTCAAGGGGGCAACCTCCTTTACATTAAAAAAATGAGCAATTCTTCGATGATACAAATGACAAGACCTCCTTTCTATATATAGGAGTATAAGGGGTCATAATATAATCAGAGCTGACATAACAATAATAATGTAAGGGCACAATATTAACAATAGTGGGCTTCTATGGGGCACAATAGTAACAATATGGGGACTACATGGGTACAACAATATAATGAGGGGGTTGTACCAATAACAATAAGGGGTTACACTAGTAGTATAGGGACCTAACACATACTCAGGCATGTCTCCCAATTCCTCCTTGACTTTTTGGATAGCTTCTGTAGCTATCTTTATTAATTCTGTTTGCTAAAAAATAACTTGAATAGATGGAAAAATATCCTTGATGGAGTTAATGATATTGGCCCATAACAGTTCCTTGGCTTGTCTAAGGGGTTTCTCTAATGTTAGGTCTTTCTCCATAGCTTTGACTCTTTCACTCATTCTATTGGCCTTTTGTGCCTCTTCCTTTTGCATAATTTGGGCAAGTTTGCAGCCATTTTCTAAACTTGCCACCTTTTCTTTCAGTTTGTTCAGTTTTGTAGCTTGAATAGACATTTCATTCATGGCTCTAATGAATTTGTCTTCCTCTTCTCCTGATGTAATTGCTGCTAATATATACTCTGTTGTGACTGGCAATGTCGTGGCCAGTGGAGCTGTAGGTGCTAGTGAAGTTGGTAGTGTGGAAGGGACTGTTGTAGATACTGTTGGGATGAAATTTTCCGATGTAGTGGCAATATCACTTTGCTTCAATTGAATTAAAGTGTCTAATTCCTTCTCTGTCTCCCTTAACTGATCATTAAGCTTTAGGACCAAGTCCATCAACCCTTCATGTCTGGTTTGGCTCTATATGACTTCAAGTGTTCGAGGATGTTGCAGCTGGGGTATTTTTAATTGCTTCTTAAGTGAAACAATATCATTGTTTTTCTTCTTTATGAGTTGCTCTGTAGCTTTAATATCTTTGGGATCATGTCCCAACACAATAACTAAGTCTTCGAAAGACTTAATCCTAGTATCCTTGGCCTGTGAGGAGGCCTTCTCCAACTGAAACTGTGTCGAGATATTATTCAATGAGTTTTGTAGTTGATAGGAAGCTATGGCTTTACCTGTAAGGGTGGATTATATCATCTCTCCGGCCTGTTTATGCTATTCTATTTAGTCTATGGGATGAATATCCCTTGCCAATACTTCAAAGTCAACCCTCTTGAAGTCTGAAGATGTCTTGGGCTATTGTGTTGTAGGTTTGATAAAGGACATTTGAAGCTTTCCCTCCTTGATGTCAAAAGATGACATCAACCTTGTTTGATTTGTGGGAGTGATTTTTAGATATTGAGCATATGTCTGAGCTTTGAGCTTCTCATTCCTCATTTTGATTTCTTTATATCTGTCCTTTATGTCTTGGTCCTTGTCAGCAGGCCTACTGAATGAGGATACTTCTACACTTAGCTACCTTTCCAACATCTAAGTTTGTGATGTGGATGGTTCCTGTGTTTCCCAAATGGGGTTGTACCCTTGCTTCTATCCAAATCAGTGTTGGTCACCTGTGCTGATCCTTCTGTATCTTCCTATTCAAAAACAGGATTGAGCCTTTGCCTTTTGCTGTGACTCGTTTCACATTGTACATTAGATGTATCCATACTTGAAGTGGAAGCTCCCTCTCTATTCCTATTAGGATTTATTTCTTCATTTTGGGGAGTTTGCATGATAGGAGGGGTGATCATGGCTGGCTCTTGCTATTCAGGTACCTACAAAAATGAGCTCTCATCAAATGGTCTTTCTAAGTCACATAAGGCATTCTCTACATCTACCTTTATATTGTCTCTATCTACAAGAGTGTTTTCCACCCACTCAGATTGATTTGCATATCTTTCTATCTCTGGTATGGGGTGGTGGATATAAGGTCCCAACTTGTCCTTTTTTCTTAATCTGGTCATGAATTCTTGAGGGTCATACCTCCACATGAAACTCTATTGGAACTTAATTTGCTGTAAAATTTGGTATACTTCCTTCCCCACCTCTCTATAATTGCAGATGAAGAGGCCTAACTCTTTTTTTACTCTGAATTGTGATCTTTTCTTGGCCGAGAAAAATTTATCTCATCAAAGTTCATTATTTTCCTATAGTACTCTAGAGAAAATAACCTCATGGGGAGGTATTTGGGTAGTTTATATGGTGCAAGATGGCAACCATAAATCCTTATCTCTGTGTGGTTTTGGTAAAGGTACAAATATCCCACTTTGGTTTGCTTGGACAGCTGGAGGACTCTTTTTATCTCTGGACTTATCCTAGGTGGAGAATTTCTGGTCAGCATAGTTATGACTGGATGAACAAAAGAATCTATGAATTCCAAATAGGTGTATGGTGATCCAAATTTATGGAATAGTGGAGTCCAAAAAATGACAGACCTAGGATAGCCTTTGGTATCAAGCTTCGGGACTTAACTTGGTGTACTAGTCTATCAGATCTCCAATTGAGAGAGGGGTTAGGTTTGGTGCTGGTTGGAAATGTAGCATTTCATTGATGGATTCAGCTATGATAGTAAACAAAACCTTTTGGTCATGAGACATGATGGCTCTATGGCTAGGGACGTAGCATGCATGGCACATGTGGACAATTTCTGGGAAGATATGTACTTGGGGGAATTGATACCTGGGTAAACTGGACTCCCAAAGGCCAATATCATCTAAATGGTTCAGGTATCTTTCTTTGCTCAAGCAATGAATTCTGAGCAGGAGCTCTGAGGTACTTGTATATTTAATTTGGAAGTCCCTGTCAACCAGGGGAAGGTGGTCTAGGTCTAAATGTGGAGTTGTCATGGGTCAGACGTCCATGGCAACAGGGGCAATGATTATTTAGTTCTTGTGGATTTGAGTTAGGCGTTGGGGGTTTATTCAAAGGGTTTTAAATGGAAATTGGAAACTATCAAAGGGTTTGATGGAAAGCTTTCAAATTTAAGCTATTTTTCAATTAATTTTATTTAATGAAAATACTTGACAGGCTGAGCATTTCCAATTTTGAACAAGGAGTGATATTCTATGGTGAAATACCTGGAATTGGGCGAATTGGCTTCAAGTTTATGGTTCACGACAGTTGCAGAGGTTTGTATGGTTCTGGTATGGACTGAGAGGTCATTTGGGTTGTTTGTGATGTATTCTAAAACGAATTTGGAGGTCTGTTGGCAAGTTCGGCGTTTGTAGGAGTCGCAAAGGTTTTAAGAGTTTATAGAGAAATATGAGTGAAAAGGGTGAAAAATAGGGCTTCACTGCCTTTTATAGAAAAACACTTATTTTTGGCAGGTTCATTTATGAATGAACAGTTGGTGGTTTTTTTCGGTTAAGCAGGGAAGTGGTTTTGCTAGGCCATTGCACCTATTTTGTGGCAAGGGTGGCTTTTAGGAGGGGTCACCCGATCTATCTTAGAGTGTGATATATAGCATTCGGGGGGTCGGGGAAAACTACCTTATCAGGTAAGTAAAGGTCGGCGATCGGGTTCGGCTGATATGGATGTAGGTCATCAGATGAGGGGAGCGATGATCAAACGGGAGCCGGTGAGGGAATTTCACGGGGGATAAAGAAGAGGCTTTTGGGGGTGGCCCATAGTTTTAATCTTTGGCAATATGGGATTAGTTTAGGAATTAATCCTGGGTTAGTGATCGGGCGGGGCTTTAATCGCGGGATTAGGGAATTAGATGAGGTTAATGACAGGATTAACTTATCTTTACCAGGATTAGGTAAACAAGTAAGCTTGTATCAGGATATGGGTAATTTATATACTTTTTATTAAAACTAAGGGTTGGCATATTTAATTTAGGGCTTTAATTAATATACGATAAAAAGGTAATTATAGGGTATTTATACAATAAAATTAGAAATTAATATGAAATGAGTGGAGTGACTATTCCTTAAGCATAATGTAGCATGTAATATTTGCGCGCTTTACATACACTTAATACTTAGGATAAAATTCTTTTGTGGGTTTTGGAATGAAACAGAATTTACATGGTGTTTTTTACTTTTCCTAGGCAAATGAAGTTTTTCCTTAGGAAAAGGGATTTTATTAAGCTAATGAGGGGAAATGAAGGGAGATGAATTTTCATGAAGGGGATCCTAGCACTTGTGTCCCTAATTCATTAAGCTGAGGGTTCGGTCCCTCCAAAAGTCAGAGAAATGCTCTGAGCCTCTTTGAACTATGTAAACTTTGGAACGGGAACTGTAAACTCAAAACGGGAACTCTGGCAAAAAAAACCCTGAAAAAAACATCAAAAACAGTGCTAAAAATGAAAAGTGTGTATACTGAAATGATGATTTTATTTTTTAGGGGTCAATTTTGAACATGTTTTAAAATTGGCAGTGACTACGAAATTTTCGTGCAAAATATAGCTTCAAAATGAAAGTGATGATACTAGAACAATGATTTTTTTTTAGGGTCAATTTTCAAACTTTTTAAAAAATGCTAGTACAATCAAATTTTTATGTGCCAAACAAAGTTTTTTATGAAGAAAAAACACATTAATGTTTTTGGTAGAATATAATTTTTCTTTCCTAAGTATAAATTCAACATGTTTTCAACCATAACATGCTAGATACAAAAGAAATTGAATTTTTTTCAACTATAAAATTAAAAAACCATGACATTATGAACAAATTACATCACTAAATGAATTCAAAAGTCATTATTTGTATATTTAATAAAACATACATTATATCTATAATTTAATATTTCATTGTAGATATTTTAAACAATAAAAATTACCATAATTAAGACATATAATCCAACAACATAAAAATGCCTAACAACTTCTCATTTAACACCATATGGAAATCATCAATTTTATTTCAAGATACGATGCGTACATCAGTTATATAAACTGTCTTAAACAATTATTCAAAATCACTCATATTTTCTTGCACACCATCAGAATTCACATCTTTAGATGAGTGACTGGATGCTGACAAAGATGTTCCATATTCTTCTCTTTCATTAACTAGTGCCCCATCTGAGTCCACATGCATGCCCAACATTTCAGGTTTCAAAATTCTTCAAGATCTACGACTGGTTTCAGTAGATTCCCATCTCAACACTGTTCCTTCTCGTAGCAACCTTTTTAGAATCTCTATTGTCTTGAAGCGAATAGTTCCTCTCTTTGTTAAATTGAAGTCATAAACTAGTATGTCAACATCCTCCAATTTTAATATGTCTATGCGGCGGCAATTTATATTTGTACCCTTTATTTTTCTCTTTCCGCCATTTTTTTTGTCAACTACCATCTCTGGCTTATACACACCATTGAATGGGTGTGTATTTGTGGCATACCAATGTACTTCAACACTTGTAACATCCTCATTTTCTGTAAATACCTTTATAACTTTAGCAACCCATAATGGATAGCCATTGGGATCTCCATCTGCTAGCACTGCAATCATGCAACACTCCTTAATATCTTGTATTGAACCCCGGTAAAGGTCTTCCATGGCTTCACATTGTGCACGAGATCTTCTGGAACCAATATACATCTCTCTTTCCTCTGCTTGTGAAGAATTAATAATACCTTGAGATTGTTGTTGTTCAACAATGTTTATTTCCTCATGTTCATTCGACACATTTTGTGGCCAAATAAATGGATTTTTCAAAGGTATATCTTCATTCGTTGTTGTTGAAATGATATCACTTTGATTATTGAAAAATGACTCCCACCAAACCGAATCAGCAATGCCAAAGTACTCATATGTATATCTAATACATTTTTTAATTTCTTCTAGGCAATTAGAAAAAATTATATCTCTATTTTGTTTGTGTGCATTATGAAATTCACCAACTGATTGTAATAAAAATATTTTTGATGCAAATATTGGATGATCTGGAATGAACTTCAAAAATTGCAAACCTGATGATGGTGCCCATTCTGCAGTAGTTAAATACTTCTTGCCCCATATTAGTGTTTTCCCATCAATTTTTTTGACATGAAATTGATGTTGGAAGCTAATGTCATTAAGTTGTTCAATGCATTTCCCCTCACCATATGATCCTAGAATAAACCTTCACATGTCAACAGTTTCTTCCAACACATCAAAAGTATGCTCTGGCATGTATGATTTCTTAAGACATTCAATTAGTGATGGCAAGCTCCCAACTTGCTTCCTCCTCAATATGACTGAAAAAATACTGAACATCTGATCAATATGGTCATGAGTGTGCCCAACAAGAAGGAAACCAAACTTTACCTTTTGAAAAATTCTCAATTCAATAAGCATGTTTAGATATCCAAAAACAACCTAATTTTTGTTTTCACGGCAAGTGTTGCCCAATTGTAGATATAGAACTTCAGGAAGATTACTAGACCAATGATAAATCACATCATGAATTATGGTTATGGTCATATTTGCATCATTATGAATATTTGGAGCTATGAAGTACACCCTTGGCAACATTTTCCCATTGAAGACCATATAACCGACCAAGTGAAACTGAATAAAATTTTCCTCCTGTAAATTTTTGGGTGTGCAAACAAAATGTGGTAAAAGTGTTTTCTTCTGGTCCATACCATCAATTATCAAACCCAAGTATTTATTTATATTATCATAACACTTCTTTCGATGCTTTTACAACTTATTCCTTTCATTTGTTTGTTGTTCGCGATGCTCCTGAAGTTCTTTGACAATTAAATCTACACAACATAAAAGAAATTCATTAAGAAATATGTTTTTATAGTTGATGACTTACAATTTTAAAAGTTAAAGCTATGAATGCTTAGCTCTTTCTAACCCTTCACATTTGTCCCTTTTTTATTTAAGAGAAGCACATGTACTGCAAATCCCCACCCTTGTCTTCTTAGGAATATGAACATTGTTGAATTCTTTCTTCCATACTTTCACAAAATATTGATATGTAATAGACCTGCCATGTCCCTCAGTAGCTTCTGCATATTCTTTGTATAAGTTGTAGATTTCTCGTCTTGAAAAATTATCTGGAATATGTATTGTCTCTCTTTTTGGCATACACTCTCCATGCTTTGAAAATAAATCTTTCATCCATGACATTGCAGTATTTGATAATGGCCCAAACTGTCTTTTATGACGTACTTTTGAATAAAATGTGGGAACCTTTTCCAAATTTTCTTGAATTCTCGAGAGACGAAAATTCCCAATTGAATGCAACATTTTGAAAGCTTTTATACAGATAAATAAAGTCCTAATATGATAATCATAACCTGACAATGTAGATTGCATGCATCCAACTAAATATGAATTTTGCATGCTTTTATTCATTGACAAATATCTCTTCCTGCTTTCTAATGCAAATTTGAAATCCATATGTTTCAAGCAATCTTTTTGGCAACATTCACTTGAAATGAGAGCACTGATAGAACTTCTTCTCATCAGATATTCTACTCTACCCCTTGTATAACTAGAACAACTTGCATTGATACGAAAAGGTCTGCTCCTACTCCTCGATACAATATTTCTTGGCAACATCTCCATCATTGGATCATCATTTGTATAAGGATTTTCATCATCATTAAGAGGAATGTTATCCACACTATGATCAGCTCTGTTTTTCAAATATTGACTTGGAGGATATTCTTCATCTTCCCCTTCTTTAGTGCTACTATCATAGTCCTTAGAATTCGGACTGAATGGAAAATTTGACTCGATGTTTAATGGATATTCTTCCTCGTGTGCATTGTCAATGCTACTCTTATAGTCCATAGAATTAGGACTACATCAAAAATGTGACTGTTTACTTATTGAAGATGCTACATCCTGTCCTTTGTCACTGCTACCTTTATACTCATTAGAATTAGGACTAAGTGCATCATCCTGTCCTTCATCACTGTTGCTCTCATAGTCCTTAGAATTAGGACTAAGAGGACACTGTGACACTCCATTCTTTTGAAATTCATCATCACGCTCTTCATGGCTGTTTCTCTCATAATCCTTAGAATTAGGACTAAGTGGACACTGTGACACTCCAATCTTTTGAAATTCATCCCGCTCTTCATCACTACTGCTCTCATAGTCCTTAGAATTAGGACTAATTGGACACCGTGACACTCCATACTTTTGAAATTTATCATCATGCTCTTCATCACTATTGCTCTCATAGTCCTCAGAATTAGGACTAAGTGGACACTTTGACACTCCATTCTTTTAAAATTAATTATCATGCTCTTCATCACCGCTGCTCTCATAGTCTTAGAATTAGGACTAAGTGGACACCGTGACACTCCATTCCTTTGAAATTTGCCATCATGCTCTTCAAAACTGCTGCTCTCATAGTCCTCAGAATTAGGACTAAGTGGACACGTGACACTCCATTATTTTGAACTTCACCATCATGCTCTTCAAAACTGCTACTCTGATAGTCCTTAGAATTGGGACTAAGTGGACATCGTGACACTCCATCCTTTTGAACTTCACCATCATGCTCTTCATCATTGCTGCTTTCATAGTCTTTAAAATTAGGACTAAGTGGAATTTGTGACTCTTTATTTATTTGAAATTCTCCATCCCCTCTTTCATTAGTGCTGCTCTCATAGTCCTTAGAATCAGGACTAAGTGTAAGAATTGACTTTCTATTCATAGTGGAAGAATTCCCGCTATATTCATCAATATGAATAGAGTTGTTACGTGATGAAGATGTTGATGGTGTATAAATCGAAACTTCACTATCAAAACAATCCATCCCTTTCAAATAGAAGATGTTGAATGATACAAATGGAGAGTCTCCTAAAGGTATTATATAGCTTAAAGAATGAAATTTTCCCTCCAAAATGTTTCCCTCCAAAAAGTTTCGCGAAAATATTTCCCTCCAAAAAGATTGTTAGATTTATTTACTGTCATTATTTTATTCTACAATTTATTGAAAAATGTAAACTAATTCTTTTTATGAAATAAATCATTAAAATTAAAATTGTAAACTACAACTTCTACATTAACTATTTTAGTAGTTAAAGTATATAATATTTGCTAAATAATTGAATTTTATTTTTTATTTTTTATTTTTACAATATATTGTAAAATAAATTAATCCCACATTCAACCCGTTGTAAAACAATTCTACAATATTCGCTTTATAATATTTTAAAACAAATTATCCCACATTAACTGTACGGTAAAATATCTTTGTAGTTTCACTTATATATTAAATTTCATTATCACTATTACTCACATCACATCCATGTTTTCTGAAGTTCGTTGAAAGACTCGTGAATTTGTGGAGCAACTACATTGCTATCAGAAACATATTCAATGAAAAATTCTTGCAATTGAAAGGTAAGTTAATTTTTTTTCCTTGAAAATTTTCATTTTAAATTACTTTAATGAAGAAGATTTTTTTTTTTTAATTAATTAATTAATTTTTTTAAATTAATAATCTTTCTGAGCCAAAATAACAATTACGTCTATTGTGAGCATAGTGGGCCTGATCAAACTCAATCGCCCAACAGTCGTGGGTGGGCCGCTGTGGCGTCACAGGGTGGGCAGGGAGGTCGGACGAGCGGGTGGTGTGTGAGGGCGGTGGTGGGGGGGGTGGTAGGGGTTGTGGGGGCAGCCCGGTGGCTCGCCCGTCTATCGCAGGGGTTGGGCGATTCTGAGAATCGCCCAACCCCCACGCTGGGTGGGTGATCTGCCGGGCTAGGCGCCACAGCCCGACTCGTCCCCTACCACCTTCCCCCCTTCTTGACACCCTCAACCCCTTCACCCACACCCCGTGCCCCTGCACCCTTAACCCCCTCTCCACATTTCGCCCCCACATCAACTCCTCACCTACCCGCCTGACCCGCACGCCCTCCCCCTCACCTCCCCCCCTCCTAACCAACCTTCCCCCTCACTCACCCTTCTCCCCCTCCCCCTCACCCACTCTCCCCACCCCATCTTCCCCTCACCCACTCCTCTCCCCGTCCTGCTCCCCTCATGCCTCTCCTCCCCTCCCCTTCTCCTCATGCCTCCCCTTCCCTCCCCTACCTCTAACCCTCGCCTCCCCCTCACCCGTCCCCACCCTCACTCTCCCCTCCCCATCACCACCCTCACGCCTATCCACCCTCCCCCCTCCCCCTCACCACCCTCTCCTCCCCATCCTGCTCACGCCTCCCCACGCTCCCTCTCCTCCCCATCCTGCTCACGCCTCCCCACGCTCCCTCTCCTCCCCATCCTGCTCACGCCTCCCCACGCTCCCTCTCCTCCCCTCCCCCTTCCCCTCCCCTCACCTCTGCCCTGCCCGCCCCTTGTGCCCTCCCCTTCGCCACTGCCCACGCCCCCCCCCCCCCCCCCTGCGCCCTCCCCCTCAACTCCACCCTGCCTACCCGTTGTGCCCTCCACTTGACCCCACCCACGACCTCCACCTCCGCCACCGCCCACGGCCCCTACCCATCGCGTCCGCCCCCCACCCACGGCCCACCGCCTCTGCCCCCGCCCATGGCCTCCGTCGATGCCCCCCACCCTCTGCCCCATCGGCCCGCTCACGACCTCTGCCTCCCCCGCCCCCCTTGTGCCCACTGCCTCCGCCCTCGCCCACGGCCTCCACCTATGCCCTCTATCCATGGCCCACCTCCCCGCCCGACTGGTGGTGGGCAATTCCTGGAATCGCCCGACCACCAGTTGGGCGGGGGGGGCGGGTCGCCGGGGTAGCGTTGGCTGATTCTCGTCCACCAATTAGGTGGGGGGACAGGCCATCGAGGTGGCACCGACTGATTCCCTGCCACCAGTCGGGTGGGGGGGCGGGCCACTAGGGTGGCACTGGACGAGGCCGCGCCACCCCGGTAGCCCGCCCCCCTGCCCGACTGGTGGTTGAGCGATTCCGAGAATCACCCGCCACCAGTCGGGCAGGGAGGTGGGTCGTGGATGGGGGGCGGAGGTGGAGGCCGTGGGCGGGGGTAGAGGCGGGGGCCATGGGCAGTGGGTGGAGGGGGATGCCCGTGGGCAGGGGCGGTGAGTGGTGGGTGGGGGTAGAGTCCGTGGGCGGTGGGCGGGGCGAGGGTCGTGGGCGGTAGGTGGGGCGGGGAGGCCTGTGGGCGGGGGCGGCTAGGGGGAGGCCCGTGGGTGGTGTGTGGGGTAGGGGCCGTGGGTGGTGGACAGAGGGGGAGGTGCGTGGGCGGGTAGGGGGAGGCTTGTGGGCAGTGAGTGGGGCAAGGCGGTGGATGGAGGGGAGGTGCGTGGGCGGGGGCGGGTAGGGGGGGACTTGTGGGCAGTGTGCGGGGTGAGGCTGTGGGTGGTGGGCGGAGGGGGAGGCCCATGGGAGGGGATGGGTAGTGGGTGGCCTGTGGGTGAGGGGAGGGTGGGCATGAGGGGGAGTGGGTGAGGGGGAGGGAAGGCGTGAGCGGAGGGGAGGGGAAGGGAGGGTGGAGCGGGTAGGGGAGGTATGAGGGGGGGAAAGGTAGGGGAGGGTGGAGCGGGTAGGGAAGAGGGGGCGCGGGGAGGGGTATGGGAAGGGAAGGAGGGGCGGTGGTGGAGGGGGTATGGGAAGGGACGATGGGGAAGTTAGGGGAGAGGCAGTGTGGGGGGGGGGGGTATGAGAGGGGAGGGTGGGGAAGCGGGCGTGGGTGGGCAGCATGGGAATGGTGGGTGGAGTGGGTAGGGGAGTAGAGGGTGAGTGGGGTGAGTTGCGTGAGGAGAGGGTAGAGGAGGGGAGGAGAGGGGAAGTGTGAGTGGGTCGGTGGGGTGGGTGAGGAGAGTCTGGGTTAGGGGGAGGGGGAGGAGGTGAGGGGTTGGGGAAGGTGGGTTAGGGGAGAGGTGGAGAAGGGCGTGGGGAGGGCGAGTGAGAGGGAGGGTTGGTTAGGAGGGGGGGAGGGGGTGAGGGTGTGAGTGAAGATGGTCGGTGTGGGGGTGGAAGAGGGCCGGGTGCAGGTGAGGATGGGGAGGTTGGGGGTCGCGTCCCCCCCCCCCAGGCACGCTCACCCCCACCTACCGTCCGCCCGCCCACACACGCGCACCCCTCTCGCCCACACCCAACTGGCCCACCCGCAGACCCTTCCTGCCCTCACCTGCCCGGCTACCCACCCCACCCCGTCGTCCCTCACCCGACCTCCTGTCTGCCCATCGACCCGCCCGCCAACCCATTAGGGGTGGTTGGGCGATTCCGATTATACAAATAAGAAACTTATGATATATTTTTGTTGTTAATTTAAGTTAATATGTTTTTGTTATTTACCAATTTATGTGTTTCTATTTTTCAGGAAAATGGCATCAAAGAAAATTTTTGTGAATCTTTCTGGACCAAATACTCTTAAAGGTGCATCTTCAAGAAACATTGTTGAAAAAACTCCACCTGAGCTCATGACTACAAATCTTTCAAGTGCCTCAAGTGATAAGAAGATGATTTCAGACTGGAAGAATTCAAAAGAGGTGAATTTTCCATCAAGAATCTAGTATGTGAAAGAAAAATAAAACACAAATATGAATATATATCTATATATTGATATACCGAATGATAATGGAATTTTTGAGGTGATGGGAAGAGTCATAGATATGTGTTTAGTACTGGACACTGAAGTTGTTTACATACTTACAAAATCTCCCAAGTCAAATGAAAAGATTAAATACCGACTATCATATTCATTGTATGACACGAGAGAGGTATCTACAAAGTTGTGTAAACAAATCGTAAATGAGATGACACAAAACATCGTAAGTATTGCTATTTATATTTGTATTTTGCATTCTTGAAAGTGTCTCTCTATATTTTTTTAACTTTGTTTTTATTGACATATGATATTTTGTTTGGTGGAATTTTGTTGAAAGTTGTTCAATTAGGTTGGGAGGCATTCATTTCATAGAGCATGGTATCATGAAAGTTATCAACAGTTTTTACTCAGTGTCAGAAGAAGATATGGAAAATAAGCAAAATGTAGTAATTGATGATGCTACAAAACTACATCCAAAGAATCAGAAAAAAAAAAGGCCTCTGGTGGATAAATCTAGAAAGAGTAAAAAAATTACTTTTGGGGACGATGAAGTTGAAACTGATAGTGAAGCATATGTTTCCATTACTAAATATGACATTGGAACTAAGAAGAGCTGTAAAAGGCCAAAAGTAAAAATGCCCAAGAATAAATCTGTTGAGAATGTTATGACGAAGAAAAGTAAAGTTGAAGATTTTGATGTAGTCATTACCAACAGTCAAGAACCTAGTGAAACTTCAAAACAAATCAGAGAAATCATTACACCAGGCGCTGATTTAGATGATGACATTATTAAAACAAAACAAAATGCCATTCGACAGAATTTGACAAAGAGAAACTTAATTGATGGTGGTCGTACATTTCAGCTTAATGTCAGACAAACCTATAAGGCAAGTGAAGGACAATGTCAATATCAAGTTAGAAATCCACATCATCTGCATGTTCACAACTTGAAGACATTGATGAGGTACAATCCATATGCTCATGTGGTTAGTTATGTGCTTCTTGTTGATCCACTTCAAGTTCCCAACAAAGAAGCATTTGATAAGTCAAAGTTTTTTGAATACAATTATTATGTGCTTGGGGGAACCATTCTGTAGAATCTCAAAGACAATTGATGGAGGAATACCCTAATAACCCACATTTTGAAACAATGAAATGTATCATTTATGTTGGTTTATCAGATACAGAAGCAAAGTTAGTGGCATGGGATCATAATTCAGATAATTAATATAGGATGTCTATGACTTTCATCTAAAGGGTTAGATTTATTCATAATGAATTTCAAGAAAAATGTGGTGGGGATAGGATAAATGTTACTACAGATTTCCGAAAAGGAATGTTGTACGGATATAGGCTATCAAATTGAAGAGAAAACCAATTCAAAAGGTGGAAAAGTAAACAAAAATAGTTCAGAGGTGTTGATAACATTTTCCAATTGGCATTTAGAATTGGAGATTTTTGGAAGTTAATTGATGAGATTTTTAGCATGTGGGAAGACATTGCCATTAAAAACCAAAGGGTCAAAAAGTCTAAGTCATTGATATGTAGCAACAATAAATCAACTCCTGAAATGAAGCAACTTCCAGACGATATGACTATCACACCTTGGAGGGCGATGCAAGGAGTGAAAGATGAAAAAATTGTCAAAACAATATTATCTCGTGTGAAGTCGGGGGAATTATCATTGGAGGAAATGTTTGAAGAATTTCAAAATTAAGTTTGTTGAATTATTTTTATTTATTTCTAGATTATATTTATCTTTTAAATAAAACATGTTGTTCTTGGTAGTATTTGTTATACAAATCATTATATTAACTTTTTGTTACTTTTTCTATGCAGTCTCAAAGTTTACATGAAAATTCAAGAAAAAATGGTTATATTTTTTAATGAAGATAGTTGGGATGATGTTGTACGCAACTGTCTAGATTCAAGTTCTACATCAACATTAAAAGATTTTTATAACTTACACATATATTTGTTTATTTTATAAAATATGAGGAAGGATGATAATTGAGCGCCAGATAGTTTCAAAACATTTATTGAAAAAATAAAGATCGAAAGACTAAGGAAGCAACATATTAATAATGTTGAACTTGATCCAACTCTTAATCATTTTATTTGGAATGGGCTAGACACCATTCAATATCAAGTAATACAAGGCGACTATGAAGACATTGCTAAACTCATACCTAAAAGGGATTATGCCCTAGTCATTGCAGATATTCCCCATGGTTTCGATATTCCAAACATTGACTATGATAATGACCCTTATACTTATCAAGCTCTTAGTAAAGTGGTTGCGGGATTTGTAGAAGTCACGTCATCATCGTTATGGAGATTTGTGACATTTCATTCAGACATACAATTGGAAATGATATTGTCAAGCTTCAAGGGGAAAACAAATTCAAGGATGTAGCTTACATGGTAAGACATTTAAAATGTAAATTTGATTAATGTTGAAAAATTCATTTATGTACAAGTTAATTGAACTTTTACTATTTCATGTTACAGGCAAAAGTCAAATATTTTTAATATTGGAGATCAACAATTCATAAATGATTGTGAGGTCATTCATATTGATAGTTGGGAAAAAGATGATAGCCATATGTATATGATTTTTAATCGGGTGGACGGAAAGAGTCACAACCAAATACTGACTTATGATGTTGTTGTGAGAAAACTAAAATATGAAGACAAAGAAACAAAAGGAGAGATAGTTAACATTTATAAAAAACCACAATTATTGATTAACTATCTTATAGACATATGTTTAAATGAAGAAGATTGGGTTCTGGATTTATTTTCTGGCTCAGGTAAGTTTTATTATATGGAATTGAATTTCAATATGTTATTTTTCAATTAATATGTCATTGTACTAATTTAGTTCATTATTTCTTTTGTGCTTGATAATTAGGTACAACACTAGCATGTTACCTTCAAAAAGGAAGAAATTCCATTGCAATTGAAAAAGATCCAATACAGTGCAATTTCATTCAGTAAAGAATTAATTCTCTTCAATTTCTTCCAGATGCAATGCAAGAAATTGGGTTGAAGAAATGGGACTTTAATGAATCACATGTGGCAAAAAAGGCAAAGGAACCCCAACCACCATTACATTAAATGTTTGGAAAGACATACATTGGGAGATTCACAGACATCAAAGATCCATTAGAAGAGGAAGATGAGCAAAAGGAAGCAGAAAATATTGTGGAAGAAGACAATGATGAAACTCTAGAGGACGAAGAGTTTGGATTACGTGACATTGTTGATTAAATTTAAGCTATGCTTGGAAATCAAGCTTTGCAATGTTTTGACTTTGACATTTTATGAGAAGAATAAACACTCAATTAGGGTTGTTATGCGTTCAAAATTTGTAATATGTGATTTTCGCATTGATTTTTGAGTTAATGATTATTTTTTGAAAAAAAAGTGATTATTATTATTTTTTTGACATGAAATTCATTAAAAAAAAACTATTATTTAACCATTTTTAGTTAAAATTTTCATATAAAAATTGAGATTTTGACATGTCAATTCTAGCAAAAAATGATCAAAACATGTAGTTTTTTTGTTATATTTATGTTAAAAATGGTTATTTTTATGTCCATTGTTTAAAAATATTGTTTTCTAGAAACAATTATTTCATGTGGATTGAAAAATTAATTAAGGATGTATAAATATGTCAAATATCGAAAATTCAAAATATCAACCTTCTAATTTAAAAATGCAAAACAATAAAAACCTCACTACAAAAAATTAAAATAAAAAACAACAAAATATGAAGAAAATGATCACTTCAAAAATTATCAAATTTACAAAATAATTATTTACATTTTATACATTAGAAAATTTAAAGCCAAAAAACAGGTCTTTTAAAAAAAGGGTCTGATGTAGAATACCCACTTTTTCAAATTAACATGAAAATCACTACCATTCTAAAACGTAATGTACATAAAAAAAATTAAAGTGCCAAAAACTATGCTCTAAAAAAAACGTGTGTTCTGCATCACCCCTTTTCAAAATCAAGTCACTTTTTTGCTCTCTACGAAACAGGTAACAGTATCAGCTCTCGTTTCAAAGTTTACATTGATTTTGACTTGTAGGATTTAAAGTAATAGAACTTATTTATGGGAAATTAGTAAGTAGAGGGGTGAAATCACTGAGGACATGTTAAATAAACCAAGTTGTAAACCATTGTCCTCGCTTTGTTTACTACTTATGTACATTTGAAAGATGTATTTAAACATGAAATAAGTGATTTCGTGTAATCACTTTATATTTCTGCAACATTTCTTCTACTTACCCATTTACTCACCCTACCATTTTTCTTCATTTTATTTCGGTGCATTTAGGCTAGCAAACCCTTATCAATTCTTTTTATTTTACAAAGTAGAATTCTTTTTATTTTACAAAGTAGACTATCTAATTCTAACCTTATATCATCTGAGGGCTCAAATTAAACTAATGAGTTCCTTTTATTTTCTCTACCTATCTCATGATCTATCAAGATTAAACTGTTTGGTCAGATTTTATTCTCTAACTATAAACATAAAATTCAAAGCATGGTATAATCAATATTAAACAATTTGATTACCATGGATTGTGACATGAATAACAAGTTGCACAAAATCATTATTATGCACAAAAGTAAATAGTAGTGGCATTTTGACTTGCACACTTTCATGGTCTCTTTTGTTTTTGGGGTTCATATATTTTCATTTTTTGACCTTTCCTTATTCTTTTTGTCCTTTGATTATTCTTTTAGGACATACCCTCCTTACATTTTAAAATTTTTTTAATATGGAAAACATTTGCAGAAAAAAAAGGTTTGTACAATATTACAAGGCTTAACCTTAGTCATTCAAAATTGTGAATCCTATTGGTATAGGAACCTAACACATTTCTTAAGATTAATTATCACATCTATCTTAAAGGCATAATCAATTCCTAATAGCGTAGGGTAAGGATTACTATCGTTGATCCGAATTGGATCCATGAAAGTTATCAAATGCCATGACTATATCAAATCAGTGGTAGACTTAAAAAAACTTGTGGACAAGGAGCTATCAGGAAGACCTCTGAATAGTGGTAGTTTGTAGCCAGCAAGGAATGACAAGGATCTCGGTCAAAGCGCGCTGACCGAGGCCCATGGAGACCGCATAGGAGGAAAATTGGCAGATAGGAAGCTCAGATCACAAAACAGAGGTCATTTCTGATGCTGGGAAAAAGCCGTCGAGAAGGAAAGGCCCCGAGTGCTCGGTCGCATGGAAAGCCGGGAAACTGTAGGGAAAGTGCTAAGGTGAAAGGCAGGTCTCGCGCTCCAAAACCGGATGTATATCAGAGGCATATTGGGGAGTAAGAGGATTTGGTAGAAAATGAGTGATTCCATTCATCGCACGACATGTGTCCAGTGGATGAGAGAGAAAACCACCTCTCATTGTGAGCTAACGGTCGAGCAAGTCAACCAAGTGAAATGAGTGAATATCGTCAGATCTGGGGGCTCTAGATCTAATGGCGGAGATTGTACCCGATGAGAAACTAGATTTTACGGGGGAATTAAGCCACGACATATAAAATTCTGTTGTCCTATTTGACCGCTAAGTGGCGGATGAATC
Organism: Pinus tabuliformis; assembly: GCA_031772625.1. Lineage (NCBI taxonomy): Eukaryota > Viridiplantae > Streptophyta > Pinopsida > Pinales > Pinaceae > Pinus > Pinus tabuliformis. The sequence continues at coordinate 781,536,430 of CM062805.1, forward strand.
ATTTCAAAATGTAACCGAAATACCAAACTATTGAGGAAGAGCTGGTGCAGTTCGTTAAAGGACAAGTGGCCACCTCCCTGTGAGACGTTGGCGATGACGTAGAGGTAGGGAACTCCAAGTGAATAGTAGCAAGCGATCCAAAGGGGCGGAAGATGAAGCGAACAGTCAAGGACAGATTGGCTTTAAGCCATGAACAGATAGAGAAGAGAAGGAGGAAGAACCAGAGAAGGAAACAATGAAGAAAAGGAGAAAGAGCCAGTGAAGCAAGAGGTAGAAAGACAGAGAGCCGAGCTGACCTGCAGCGTAAGGTAGCAACTAGTAGACAAAAGGCTTGATAGGTTCAAGCAATCCCTGTGATGATCTGTCGGGAATTGAGTACCACATTGGGTTCCTCCCATTAAAGATGAGAGAGGTCGAGACTTGGTAAGGAAAGAGTCTGTGCACTCTAGTGGCTTGTGGAATCCAAGAACCACCCTACTAAGAATCCTCTGTTTCAGGAGACTCAAGTTGAGCTCCTCATTGTAAGTCTCTACTTTAAAGACACAATAAAAGAAGGCCACCACTAAAAGCTGGACTGGAGACGTAGCCCTAGAGAATAGGGTGAACTCCTTATTAATTTGTTGTGTTGTATTTGCTTATTGTGTTCTCTTATTGTTTTCCATTTTCTAATGTCTTTGTATTTTTCAATCTGATTGATCTGTTGCCTAAGATAACATAGACACACACCATCACATGAGTCTGTAATACCTTCATTCATTAATTATTTAATTGAGATCACTCATGAGTAACATTCAGATCAAGTGGTATCATAGCTTTAGGCTGTCAAGGTTAGACAAGCTTGTGTTGGTTTAGTTGTTGAATTCTATCTAGATCAAAGATCAAATTAGGAGAAGGAGAGTTGGTTGAAACTAATCTTGAAATTAGGAGAGTCTACCCTCAGAAGACAATGTCAGAAGAAGGTTCTATGGGGCTAGACCCTCAATTCATAGATAGTTTCCTAGTCATAAAGTCCATTGTAGAAGAAATGTATAGAGACATTAGAAAACATAAGGATGAAGATTCATCAGGCTCTAAACAAGACAAAGGAGAAGATGAGTCTCACTTCCATGACCACTCAAAAGGCAAAGGGAAAGAAGAAAGCTTTCTCATGCCTCCTAATAGCACTAAACACAAAAATAAAGCATCTTTGATCAAACTAGATGTCAAATTTGATTTACCTATATATCATGGAGAGTTGAATGTAGAAAAGATGGACAATTGGATTAGACAAATTCATGTTTATTGTAGAGTGTAGAATATCGATTTAGACAAGAGCAAGATTCAGCTGGCAAGCCTACGCCTTGGAGGCACTGCCTTGGTTTGGTGGGAAGGCAGGACCCAAGCTAACATAAAAAGACATGGTAAGACTATCTCTGTCTAGATTGAATTTGTTTCTGCAATAAAAAAACAGTTCTATCCATTGGTCTACGTGCAGCAAACCATGATGAGTTGGAAAACTCTTCGACAGTTGAAAGGGCAAAGTGTGCAAGGGTACACTCAAGAATTTAGAAAGAGAGCATTGATTCTAGGAATCTCATTAGACTCACTTGAGACTCTGTTGATGTACATTGGTGGTCTACACATCTACATGAGGCACACTATCCTCATGTTTAATCCCACTAGTATAGATGAGGTATCTGTACAAGCTACTCATCTAGAAGCTAGAGGAAGGAATGGGAGTCCAGAAGTTGGGGGATCATCCCAACCCACTGCAAGCAAGAATAAGGAGAAAAGAAAGTATAAAAGGAAAGCAAGGAAGGCTAACACTACATAGAAAAGCAAGGCTTCATGCACTCACTATAAAAAGGATGGGCATGATGATGAGTATTGTTGGATTCTGTGTTTGAGGGCAAGAAGAAGAAGGCTGCTGCAACTATTCAAAAATATTTGGGGTCAGACTCAGGAGATGAAACAACCATTGCAGCCATAGGTATAAAAGGTAAGAATTCTAAAGCATCTACTAGTAATTCTGCACAATCTACTATTTATGAAGAAAATGAGAGAAAAAGGCATGAGCTTTTCCATATTCGAGTTATTTCCAAACATCAAAAGATTGATACCTTGTTTGATAGTGGCTCACAATTAAATCTTATTTTTGAACCAATTGTAAAGAAGTTAGGATTAGTAACTACACCTCACAAGAAACCATACCCATTAGTATGGTTGAATGATAAAGCACAATTACAAGTGACTAGACAATGCAAACTCAAGTTTTCTTTTGGTCAGCATTTGTAGATGAGGTTGAGTTAGACATAATTCCTTTGGATATATGTGGAATTATTTTAGGAAGTCCTTAATTGTATGACAGAAAAGCTATTTTCTATAGAGCAGAGAACAAGTATCTACTTTTTTTTTTCCATGGAAAAATTTGTAATTTTATTTATTGAAGAAATAAATGTCTGGATTCATAATCCAATGGGTAAAACAACACTCATAATCCAAGCAAACAAAAGCAACAAAAAAACAACAAAAGGGTAGAAAAGCAAGACTTACCTAGAAAAGTTGCGACAACTGTGTCAAAGGTTCCTAGATCTCCTCAGGAATGCCAAAGCTCCAAGATCAAATGTTAAAATGAGTTCTGGTGACGTCCATTAAATAGATTTGGTCAATTTAGGGTTTATGATACAAAGGCCAAAAATCTAGGAAAAAGTGACACATGGCAGAAGTTTCCAAAAATAACTCAAGTGTAACTCTCACTGCTAAAAATAGATCCCTATTTTTTAGAGATTATTTTTTATTTTTTTATTTTTTATTTTCTAGGAAAAATCTTCCATGCGTGCATGGAGAGATTGCGCAGTTCCCTTGGGGAACTAGACAACTTACTAGATTATGCATTGGGAAGTTGTTTAGTGAATGCTTATACACAATTCCTGTGGTGAGTGGCTCTTGCTACCTCTCATGCTCTGTGAAGTTTCCTAGCTAAAGGTGCTAGTTGGGTTTGCACAATTCCCAAGCCGAAGCTCACTTTTGGCTTGAACTACTCATTTCCCTAGAGCAAGGCTCGTTTCCCTCAAGGATTGTGCAGCTCACTAAGGAAAGTCTAGAACCAGATTGAAACTAGGTCAAGAGATTAGCTTATGGTTATACAATAAAGGAAGTAAGAAAACACAAGCTATAAAGAAAAATATAAATTTCAATGAAATGACAATTACCTGGGTTATTGCGAGATAAGCTACTGGGATTTTAGTAGGGAGGCTCCAAAACGAAGCGTGGGAAAAAAAATTGATGGTGGTTGGAGTCACTACAACACCACACTAAGCTCAGAAACTCTGTAGTGCATTGAGCTAGAAAGTTGCTAGTGCATTGAGCTAGAAAGTTACCTAGTTCCCTAGAACTGTGTAGTCTTTCCCAGTAGTGTACATGGAAATTTCCCCTGCAAAAAAAAACACCCCTAAAAAATAGGGATTTATTTTTAGTATCCTGAAGGAGGCACTTGTGCTAGTTTTAGAAACTTTCGCCAAGTGTCACTTTTTCCTTGAATTTAGTCATGTGCATCATAAACCCTAATTTATCCAAATATATTTAATCGGTGCTTCTAGATCTCATTTTCACATTTGATCTTGGAGCTCTAGTATTCCTGAGGAGATCAAGGAACATTTGGTGCGATCATCGATGCCTTTTTGGGTGAGTTTTGCGTTTGTTCTCTTTTCTCACTTTTTCTATTACTTTTTGTTGTTTGACTTGTGTGAGCATTGTTTCACTTGTTTCTCTTCATGGTTCTTAGCATTTTGACTTGTTTTAACTTCTAGAATTGTTGTTTTAACTTTTAGATTGTCTTTCCCAAGTGTCACATTAGTTTTCCTATTTTTGCACCCATGATCGTCGTTGTGGTGACTCTTGTTGGCTTGTTGGGGCCTGACCTAGGGGCTTTTCTAGCCTTTTGCTATTTTTTTGTTGCTTTTGTTTGCTTGGATTATGAGAGTGTTGTTTTACCCATTGGATTATGAATGCAAACATTTATATATTTTTTCATCTTGTTGGATTAACTCATCACTTTAGTTTGTGGATTCTTTCACTTCTAGCTTGTGATGTCAATCTGTTTGTGTGCTCCTTTCAGGTTGCGTACTATTACAGGATTCTAAGGGACACACTTCCTTTTCTCCTCTGTGTGTTAGAACCCCCGTGCATCTCACTTGACTTATTGTAAGGTCACACACTTTCTTCCAACCAAATTCATCATAGTTACCTCTGCACGCTACCGTGATCAAGGCACTACATTATCACCCACTACTGGGACTCCTACTCCAAACAGTTTCAGGTCTAGTTGTGGCTTCTTACTAGGGAGATCCCCTTGAATGTTGGTGGGTCTAGAACCATCAACATGTTTGGCACTAGAAGGAGGACTAGATGACAAGTTGAGCCCTCAAAGTCTGTTTTATGTCTATGCACATCATCCATGTATTACATCCCAATCTCAACTCCGACATGTTATTATCATTCTCATGATTTCAAAGTGTCGGAGGATGTCATCAATGAATTTTCACAAATTAAATATGATGGTGAAGGCAGAATAGCCTTGTTAAGACACGTAGTTTCCTTTTTAATCTTCTGTGACAGGAATGAAGTCCCCTTAGATGACATTTCATGTGGGCTATTAGCTTACAGGTTCAAAAGGCACATTAAGAAATGGTGTCTCATATTCCCCGCAACCTCTATTCACTCTTTCAAGCACATGATCAGAGAGTTAGGCCATGATTTCTTTCATTATGATCGTAAAGCACTTAATTGCAAAATTTTGGAATTACGCAAAACACATGATGAATCTGTTGTGAAATTTTTCCAACGCTTTCGTAATATTGCTTTTCAATTCCTGGAAGATGAATTTGATTGGAATTCTCTCACAGAAATGTTTAAGTATATTCTTCACATCTCTAACAATCCAAATGAATTAGAATATTTCAAACCCCTCCCTGCATACCTAAGGTGTTATATCCTCCAAATATAATATGGATAAGGTCACTGTCACAAGTGACTCTCCATCCTCTTCTCATCAAACAATTCTAGCTCCACAGGGTGAGGTGCGAGAAGTTGCGAACCAACTTGTTGAACTGTCACCTCCTCCAACCCCACCTGCTTTGGATTTCTGCGTAAATTTGGACTGCAAGTCTGATGGTTGTCACGTGGTCTCATCGCCTTGAACCTCGTCCACTGGCTACTTTGATCCTTCAGATTTTGGTGTGCTGTGTTCATCTGTTCCACATTCCATATGTGATGTTCACAAGGATCAAGTTATGGATGGAGTTGGTGTTGAGTAGCCAAAATTCAATATCATTTTTGATGAGTGTGTGTGGGAATATGAATAAGAACCTATAGTTCAGGATGACCTCCTTCTATCTGCACCTCATCCGCTCTGTGATTCTGCCACTTCTGATTTTTCTTGTGAAAATTCATCCCCAGATTTATCTACTTCCAACCATTCACAAAACACATAGGATGTCAGTTCATCATTTGATTGTGGAGAGGACAAATATTTCTTTTGGAATCCACTTGACCTCTCATATTTCATTTCTGGAAATTCATAGGGTGAAAAATTATGTTTCTAATCAACCCCTCTATATGATTCGTCAGATCATGAGGATGATGCACATCTCGAATTTTCTTATCCTGGATATCGTGATTTTTTTACTCATTTATTTGATCACGATTCTGATTCACTTACTGTTGATCTTTCTAAGCCACCGATCTTTGACGATCCATCTTATGATGAAGCGGAAACCCCTCAAGTTGTCGAGGCACTTCAACCTGAACTGATGATTATTTCAGGTTCTCGTAGCCTTGAGGACAATTCCAATTTTGATAATAAAATTTTCAAATTTCCCCAGGCTCCTCATCACTCTCTCATTCAAATTGAAAATCAATATGATCTACAATTTTCACATCCTCCACCAAAATCACACGATCTTATCGCTCATGCACTAGAGGAGTCATACATAGCAAGCACTGTTGTGAAACAAAAATTTTCTTCTGTCTGCATGTTGTCTATGCACAGTGTGATACAACACCATGATATGTCTGCAGAGTGCCTTTTATGTGCTTTTAGTATTTTCTTTTCTATGTATGCATTAAAACTTCAAACATGTTGGTTTTCATTGCTTTATCTTTCTTGTTTTTTGGTTTTCCTGAATATCTTTCTTGTTAAGCATGCCATCGCTCACATGGGTCAACCAATGCACCGATGGTTGCATTGGAAATATCACTTACCGTGAGTAGGCCCATGTTCTGCTTAGATTAGGAGTAGGAGTAGTGTTTGCTTTGCTATTTTCTTTTCTTTCCCATTTTGCTTTTTCTTGTTTTTTCTTTCATTTTACTGCTTTCCTTTTCTTGTATGTTTGTTTATCCACCCATAGGATTAACTTTCCCACGAAATCGTGTTTGGCTTCTTGTGACAAGAAGGGTGAAATATAAGAGGACTTGTACAACTATAAACATTTGGTTATATGTTCATTCCCTCACTTTATGAAGATATTTTGTTTATTTTAGTCGATGATACCCTGATGGAAAATACGTTCCTTTCAGAATGAGTATTGGTGAAATCACAACGCTTGCACTTTTAACTAGTACCACCTACTCTAGTATGTGTGTTACTGATAAAGAGAATGATAGGGACTATATATTTAGCTCAAGCTAGTGAGGAAGCCATGATGATCAAAGGATCAAACAATACTTCTAGAAGAGTTAGACTTACTTTACATGAGACAAGGTCCATATAGAGATCTGAATTTCTACTATTGTGTCGCCAATGTTGTAGTGGCTACAACAACCCTCCAAAATGTTTTCCTACTCTTAATTTTGGAGCCTCACTACTAAAATCCCAATAGCTTATCTCACACTAACCCAGGTACTTGTGCTTTCATTGAAATTTATCTTTTCCTTTATAGCTTGTGTTTCAGTACTTACTTTGCTATCTAACCACAAGTTAATCCCTTGACTTGGTTTCAATCCGATTGTAGACTTTCCTTAGTGAGCTGCGCAATCCTTGAAGGAAACTAAACTTGCTCTTGGGTAATGCGCAGTTTAAGCCAATAGTGAACTTCAGCTCTAGAATTGTGCATACCCAACTAGAAGATTGCCTTCAGCTGGGAAACTACACAGAGCATGAGAGGCAACCAGAGCCAGTTAGGCTAGGAATTGTGTAGAAGCTTTCCCTCAGTAGCTCCTCAATGCATGAGCTAGTAAGTTATCCATTTCCCCCCAGGAACTATGCAATCTCTTTGTGCATGCATGGAAAATTTTTCTAGGAAAATAAAAAAGAAAAAAGTGAAAAAGCATCCCTAAAAATAGGGATCTATTTTTATCAGTTAGAGTTACACTTGAGTTATTTTTGGAAACTTCCACAATGTGTCACTTTTTCCTATATTTTTGGCCTTCGCGTCATAAACCCTAAATTGACAAAATCTATTTAATGTACATCTCCAGAGCTCATTTTCTAATTCAATATTGGAGCTTTGGAATTCCTAAGGAGATATAGGAACCTTCGGCACATTCATCACAACTTTTCTGGGTAAGTCTTGCTTTTCTAGTCTTTTGTTGCGTTTTTTTCGCTTTTGCTTGCTTGGCTTGTGAGAGTGGTGTTTAACCCATTTTATTGAATGAAGGTTGGATTTTTTATTTGTTTTAGCTTGTAGAAGTGTTGTTTTAAGTTTTTCATTTCCTTACCTAAGTGTCGCATGCAATACCAAATTTTTCACAAACGGTCGTCATTGCGGTGACTCTCTCCCTAAGCTTAATTGTTCTTCAGTTTGATTGATTCCTAGAATTTTTTTATTGCATGCATCATCATTCACTCAGATCTACACGAACCATCACTTACACTTTCAGATCTACTCATTTTCATGTTTCCCTTGCGAAAATCTAGGCTTCCTTGGCTCGGATCTAGCTCTTCTCAGCATGCACTGCGCATTTTTGGATCTCAAGGCTCTGCCTTAGCCCCAGGAATTGAACATAGGATTCCAAGGCTTGGCTCCAGGTATGCATTGTGCATTTCTAGGAGCCAGTATCAGAGCCTTGTCAACTGGGATTGCGTAATGTGTAGTCCCAGCCAGCTCAAGCCAAACTGAACTATGCATTCCACAATTGTAGTGAGCATCACCTCCCCACTAGCATCTTAGACTATGCAATTCGCAGATCCAACTAGAAATCAATCACCTTTGAGAGCCGTAATTGTGAAATCCTTCCCAGAAGTTTCCTAATTTATTGCTTGGCTTGTTCTTGAAGTGATTTTGATTTCAAGCTAAACATTTTCATGCCATGATTGTCCTCTTTGTCTCCAAGTGCAATAGTTGTTGGGAATTTATTTAGGAGTACAAGTAACATGGCTTCCAAGAAAGCTGAATCAAAGGATACTATCAAGAGTAGCACTAGGGATGTAGTTGAACAGGTGACAATTAACTTTCTAGTCTATGCAAACACACAACTATTCTTAGAGAAGGTCATGAAGATAACATGGCAGAAAATCAAGGATATCTTTGTAGGGAACTTCAAGGAAGATCTAGAATATCAACAAGTCTATGTCAACATCCACCGATCATGCTTACATAAGGTTGCATGTAGGTACCCCACCTTCCCATGCGCATACATCATTCACTGGACTGTATCACATATAGATATCGAGACTATGACATTAAGTAGTTTTAGTGGAACACAACTTGCCACCTTCATGACATAAAACTATCATCGGATGTATCACTTACCATAGTTGGTGAACCGCATAGATGCACTTTTCTGTGACACCCACAACAATGTGAAAACTAGAGACATTATAAAGCACTAGGTGAAATATCCATCGTGGTTTAGATTAACACCCACCATATTTATAAGACCAAGTAACTTAGAAAGGCCTACCAACTCTTGGTCATCTTTACATGCCAATTGTACGACCAAGAGAGTGTGAATAAATTTCTGCAAAATTAGGTGGCTTTGTTGGACCAGTTGGTGAATGACGGAAGGCCATTCAACTGGTCAGATATGTTGGCTCTTAAGCTAAAAGTACATGTGACTAATGCATGAAATCTTCCCAAGGATGATAAAGGGAGATTCTATATGTCAGTGTACCTACTTGATGCAATCTGTTCCCAACATCAGTTTCCTGGCATGGGTTGGACATGGACACCATCAAAGACTACCATGAACATTTATTACAAGTTTCTTTCTGAGTGCTTATGGAGGAGGCATGGTGAGGCTATCTGACCATTTCATCATCCTAGTTTAAAAGTTGATATTTGAAGAATATCGACCTTGCATGTCCCAAGAAGTGATGGAGGCATTACTTAACATTGCAAATTGGTATGCCTCACCGGGTGGCACCTTCATCAGGATGTTTGGTGGAGAGAAGCCTCTGCATGTGCTACCAAGGTTTACCATAGATAATTTGGTCATAAAGAGGTTGCATATCACATCTTCACAGGGTTATCAAAAGGGCTACATAGGAGGAAGAAGGCACAATGGCCTACCCTTCATTTGCGGATTGCATTGTATGAGATCAGGAACTTGAAGGATGCAGATATCGAGGCCAAGGACTTATAAAAGTTTGAGTTCAACACAGAGGACTACAATTCGTATGATCCCCACTATATTTGAAACAACCATAATGCAAAGGTGTATTATCTATGGTTCCATGAGATATTTCATTTAGCAGAGGAAGATCCTTGGAGGTACTGTTACAACTCCTCCAAGATCAATGAACCGGTCAACATGGCTATAGAATGGAAAGATTCTCTACAGGAAGTAGCACCATAGGAAGTAAAAACAACAGTAGCAGTGAGAAGAAAACCAACACAAGACAAAGGAAAGAGGAAGATTTCTGAGAACCCAGAGGCTGAGAAAAGGTACAAGTTCAAAGAATATCTTCTCTTTGAGAAAGAAGCTTTGGCAGTAGAGGCGAAGAGGCAACAACACATAAAGAGAGCAGAGTGAAGGAAGAGAGAAAAGTAAAGGTTGGAGGAAGCTGCAGGAAATAGAGAATATGTTGAAAAAAGAACAAGAGCTAAGAAGGAGAGAGAGGGAAGAGAAGCAAAAACAAGAACAAGAAGAAGGGAAAGGCACAATCATAGAGGAAACTGTGCCAATATAGGTTGAAGAGTTAGAATAGCTAGCAGATGAAGAAGAGGGTGAGAAATTGCAGGATTGAGAACTTTCTCAACAAATTGAGAAAATGGTTGAAGAGATGGACACAGATTTGGCATAGGAGCCACAGGACCAAGATACCAACCTCATGTTGAGAGCATCTGAGGTTGCCCCGTAGTCTCCACCACCTCCAGTATCAGAACCAGTCCTAAGTGAGAAAGGAGAGGTTTTTCTCCTTGATGATGATCTGGTGATGGATGTGTATAATATATCCTTTAATGAGTTGCAGAAAAAGTTTGTACAAGCATGGAGAAAGAATTTCCCAGATGATCACACATCACTTGCATTTATGAAGGAAAGGGTGATAGTGTCAGATGTTAGAAAGCATCCAACTTCCATGGCTGATGCCACTAAGGCTTATGCAGAAGCCACGAGCTCGAATGACAAGTTCTTTTTAGCAGATAATAATCAGATGGCAAAGAACTTGCAAGTGGCCAGGCAGAGGATAGAATAATTCGCAGGATCTACTATGGCAGAGATGAGGAAAGTGATACTTGGTGAAGTATCAACTCTTGAGACCACCATGCAAAAACTTTATGATGGGTTTGTCACCACGCACAAGGAAGTTCTCCATCTATATGGTTTTTAATAGTGGTGCATAAAGATTGTCCAAAAACTCAAGGACATACATGCTGCTATTGCACACATAGAAGAATGGAAAATGAGATACAAGGGAGCTACACTTTACTTGCATAAGATGATGAAGCTGGAGGTAGAGCTAGAAAAAGAAAGGATCTGGATGTTGATCCAGAACTATGAGAAACTCCCTCCATTCGTCAATAGCATACAAGTTTCCTATCCACTATTTTTCAAGAGTCTAGATGTCATGTTGAGGATACACATGATCCCTTTAATCAGTTCCCTTACCCAAGCCATTGATAAGAACCAAGTCCAGCTGGACGTAGACATCTACATGGAGCAGTTAATGTGAGAGGCCACCAATGATAGCTTGCAGCTGAGTGAATAAAACATGTAGAGGTACATTGGTGGTCTTCTCATACTTAGGACAACGATGGACATGCTTCAAGATGAGTTGGAAAAAGGTTCTAGGACCATATACCCAAAATCCATGGAGACAATAGTCCGTTTCCAGAAAGACATCACCAAATAGTATGGGGACACCATATCATAGTACCAAGCTTGGTATCAATTCATCACCGAAGATCATCAAGATTATGTTGCTGATTTGGTCTTTCCCCAAGCTTCTGAGTCATAGTGGTTGTCTTCTTAGGCTAACTGTAGCCTATTTTGTCCCACATGGGTATATGTGGAAAATGTATATTGTTTATAAATATATTGTATGTGAAATTCCAAGTGGCATTAGTGGAATGTGAATAGTGACTATGTAATGTAAAGAGTTATTTGTAAAGGAGGTGAAGAGTCATGAAGATAGTCAAAGAGTCAAAGGGGAATGTCAAGGGTCACCCCACCCCTTGTTAAAAGTAGAAGCTCATAACTCATAGAACAAGCTTTCGGGAGCCAAGATTTTGGCTAGGTTTAGGCTTAAAGAAGGCTTGGGAGTATTGTGACATGCCTTGGCTTTTCCACAACATAGAGTGAGTACACTTCTTTAGAGGAGCACACAATGTTGATTGTAATGTTCCACTATTGGGGCTAGTGGTGGTCAATGGTGTATGTATGGATGGAAATTTCACTTAATAATAATATAACTGAGCCAACATGTTTTCATGCATATGTTGTTATTGTAGTTCGACTATTCTGGTTACTTTAGCAATTTATGTTGTTTAACTTACGCATTTGCTTATGAACTATTTTTTATGAAATTATATGAATCTTGTTGAAGGTGTGTTGTTGGATTAACCAGTCACTTTGGTTTGTGGACTATTCCGCTTCTAACTTGTGAAGTCATTATGCTTGTGTGTTCCTTTCAGGTTGCATACTATTACATGGTTCTAAGGGATACACTTCCTTTTCCCCTCCATGTTTTAGAACCCCCATGCATCTCACTTGACTCGCTGCAAGGTCACACACTTTCTTTCGACCAAAGACATCATACTTACCTCTGCACGCTACTGCGGTCAAGGCGCTACATTATCACCCATTGCTAGGATTTCTACTCCAAATGGTCTAAGGTCTAGTTTAGGCTTCATACTGGGAGATCTCCTTGAATGTTGGTGGGTCCAACACTGTCAACATGGGGGTTTCTCAATTTCTAGGCTCATTACTGGGTTGCCTCCCATGACTGTGCAGTTTCTAAGATGAAGGCCCATTGGCAGTCAGGACTATGCAATTTCCATCATCAAGGCTACTTTCCCTCAACGATTGCATAGTTTCTTGAGGCAAGCCTAGAATTGCTGTGAGACCAAGTTGGGAGATCAACTTGTCACTTAGAAGAATCAAATTTAACAAACACAAGTGAAAATAAAAAGATAAGTCTTAATCTAAGCACGAATACTTGGAGCAGTGCGAGATGAGCTGTTGTGGATAAGAAGGGGGGCTCCAAAATCAAAGCATAGGAAAAGTTTTAGAGGGTGGTTGTAGTCACTAAAACAAGACCAACAAATATTGTTGTGACATGAAGGTGGAAGTGTGAACAATTAGAAGGTGAATCATGGAGGGAGGGATGGCTTGGAAATGGAAGAAGTTAACTACTGAAGCATATGTATTTGACTTGGATTTCTTTGGATTCTATAAAGAAATATTGATGGGTTTTCCCCCACGATGAGGAGTTTTACCCTGGCTTGGAGCCTATATCTTTGTGTTCTTGTCTCTTTTGATCTTCATGTTCTTATATTTTTGGTAATTTCTTGATGAAAGAAGAAAAACATAATAATAAAGAAATCAACAAGCTCACAAGTAATTATCATGTTTAAAGAACTCAATTATCACCGAAATTATAACACTTACAACTAAAATTTGTGCATGAATAGAAATAACTATAAGACAAATATTGTGGAGGTATACAACCTTTAAGGGAAAAATCTTATGTTTCTTTATTGACTACCCCATTGAGGTTGATGAAGCTTATGCTGATTTCTGATTTCACATTTATGGCTATTTGAATTGTTGTAACTTGCCTTTCTTTGCCACTATTGAGTTTTATTATTGTCTCTTATTCCACTGCTATTATTTTCTTTTCTTTCTGATTTGAATTTGACCATTGTTGTCCTCAATTTCTTTGTTGTCATTCACTCTTATTTTTGGTTGTTCAGCTTTATTATTTCCATTAATTCCATGGTTGTTACGTCCTTTGTGTGCTTCAACATAGCTATTTGGTTCTTTTCCTTTAACTTTCTTGGTTCTTCTCTGTCCTCCATAACCAAGACCAATTTTGATTAGGGGATATCTCTAAGCACTCGAAATTTCATCCAATTTATTAGATCCTTTATTAAACCTTAAATTTTGGTTGAGATGAGCTTGGGGATTTTCTAATTCTTTTCTTATAGAGACAATTTCTTCCTCTATATTTTCACATTCCTTCCTCTTCTCTTTCATATTTTCTAAAATTGTGTCTTCAATATTCTTGAATTCTTCCAATTTCACCCGTAGAAGAAGAAGTGATGAATACTACTATTTATCCTTTTCTTTTTCATACTTTACTAACGATTCTTTCTTATTCTTTTTCTTTTTCTCGAGTCTTTGTATTTATTCTAAGGAACTTACCAGTTCACCTTTTAGAGTCCACTTCAACCTCTTCTTCAACTAATTTGTATTCATATTTCCATTCATCTTGGGTTCCTATGACCATGAGCATGAAGTCATTTATTCTTTCTTCATCAAAAGGTTGTTCATCATAATCCTCTAAGGAGTTGTTGTCCTCTTAGGTATATCATCTTTTCTTCTTGAAGTTCCTTTCATTCTTGACTCTCCTATACATATTATTTTCCTTATTGTCATATTAATTATCTTCCTTTTTATGTGGGAATTTTGATGCATAACATCAAAATTTTACACAATTAAAACATTTGAAAGGAAACTTATGTTTTAAAGGAAACTTACTTTTGTATTTACCTTATCCCCTCTTTAGTATTTTGACAAACTTGGCTTCTTCTTCATCAGACCCATAGCTTGTGTATTCTTGGCCATCTTTGGTCTTATTATCTACATTTAAGGGTACTTCCTTTGATGTATACCTACCTTTTGCAGTTCTCATTTCATTTTTATTTAGAGTTCCATGCAACTAACCCATGATTAATTTGTTAAGATCTTACATCTCATCTATAATTGAAACTTTGACATTGAATTTGTGTTGTAGCGGCTACAACACCCTCCAAAATTTTGACCTACACTCAAATTTTGGAGCTAACTATTGATCCTATGATTGATTGTTCCTTAGTCACTTATTGGTAAGTTGATTATTTCAAGCTCCCTTCTTCGATCTCAAGAGTCGTTCACGCTGTTATCTTTATATAGCAAGTGTCATCTTTGGGCATGGGAGTTATTGCTTGTCATGCAAAGGGACGTTTTGGTCTTCTTCAAGGGGAAATATTTGTGAAAATGAGTTTTTATCATCATATAGACCTGTTTCACACTCATTTCAAAATTTTCATGCACTATTACATAAGTTTCATCATTATCCTCACAAAGTTTATCATCAAAGCCACACTTTTCGTAATCTACAACAAAGGTTGTTGCATTAAGCGAAGTATGTTTTCATATGTTCTGGATGATCTATGTTGCATCACTAAGTGTCCAAGTGTGTGTTCACAATCAAGTTCTATCACTATTCACATCGGTTCCACTGATCCCACACCTAGCCAAATTCCGTAAGATTCCTAAAAACCTAGCGTCATCCAGCCTTCATAAACTACGCACTTTGCATCTGCAACCCTCAAGCTTTTTCCTTTCCTCGTGGTACTGCACAATGAAAAAAAATCATAGCATCCTTTGGCAGCGGGAACTGTGTAGAGGATACCTCGAGTAACCCTCCCCTAGTCGAAGCTCACTTCCCCCAAGAATTGCACAAAGTTATTCTCTAGGACTCTTTGTTTCCTAGTCCCCATTGCCTCTAAAAATTGTGCAGATTTTTCCTCCAGGACCTTATCCGACAACAACCACTAGTTGCTGAAACTGCGCAATTCTATCGCTCAGTACGCACTATAAATTATTTTACCTCAATGGGCACTATGCAATCTTATCCCTCAGTCCAGCCCAGTCACTAAGCGATCTCCCCCCTGACCTTACACTAGTTCCAGCTCAGTTAGTGGATTATAATGCAACACCTTAAACTAGGGGTTTATCAGACTGATGTCGTCTTGTCATGAGTAGATTACAGATACAAGAATTCTACCAGGGTATGGAAAGATGATGAAGAAGGAGATGAATAAGGAGGACATGCTAGATGACATTGAGGAGATGAGGAGAAAATATAACTATCAGATAAAAGGACCAAGGAACCTAGGGTATGTCTTGTGGTAAAAACACAACCCCCCCATTATTCACTTAATTTTCACTCTGGGACCCTTTAATTGAATGGTTGGTCATATTAATATTTGATTTTGAGAGTTTGGATTGCTTTAATGATTTCGATGTGTTCTTATATTTCTATCATAACTTCTTTGATCTCATTTGGACATTTGGTTTTTAAATGGCTCCCAATTGTCGATTAGATATTTTTCACTGCCTTGACCTAATGATGTGTATATAATGTATTTTAACTTTTGGTTTTATAGGTTTATTTCTTTATTTTTACTTTCATTTGTAAAATATTTATTTATATTTATAAATAGTATTTTTATTTTTATCCCTTAAATAGCCTTCGAGACCAAGTTTTTATTATACAGTGGCTTTGGCTTTTGAGCGGTTATAATTCACTTATTATTAAAAATGATCCTTTTGTAAAGGCTTTCATATTATAAAATGGTCATATAACATATCCGAGGGCTTATAACGAGTGGTTGTAGTTTAATCCTTTGTAATACATATCGAGACCCTATAGCTTTTACATATTGGAGATTTTTGTGTGCCATATTATAAAATCCCATGATATATCACTCCACTGATACTCTGATAAACATCTATCACCGATATACGAATGTGCCTCCCCCGCCGATTTTTGATATCTACCAGGCTCCAATATGTCGGACCTGGTATAATAATAATTCTGGTATATAAAGATATCGCATCGACTCCATATCAGAGCTCCTGTATATAACCACGTTAGAAATTTACGATATAAAAAAATCTCCGACATACCTTTCCGCCTGTCACTTGTCTGCCTATGTCATCACGTCCAGACCCGATATGGTTATAGAATTGGTTTAACTGTAATATTGGCTCCGCCCGTTATATCATGACTTTTGTTATTGGTTCACATCCAAAATTCTGATTTCTGATATTCCTCCGAATCCGATGAGCATATAAACAACAGTTTAATGTTGATTTCACATCTTCTCCTCATCGGAATATTGGCGTAACGACGTTTTTTGTTTGTTCACATTATGAAAAGTTCTGATATCCATTCCTTCAATACCCTCTGTCATTACCACTTGTCACCCTCCTATGCGAACATTGTTACAATAATTAAAAGTCACTATATCCTATGGTTTTGTGGGCATTAGTTTTTGTTTGGTTTTCAATTATGTTTTTCACCTATTTTAATATGATCTTTGTTATTTGTGATATAGGAAAGAGCCGAGGGTCGATTAGGAAGGATCTATGCGATCAATTACTTCCAAAGACATTATGCCAAGCGACACAACATAGTACTAAAATGGGTAGAGATGGTTGAAGCAAAGTTTAAAGAAAGACATAGTTTGGGATCAATGCTTGTATTTCCTATTAAAAAGGAAAATCAACCCTTTAGTTTATACCAAACTAGTCAATCTGATCAGGAATTGGTTGCAATGATTTTCTAAGTTTAGTCATAACATCAATTGCAACAAATTTACTGTTTTATTTACTTTTTATGTAGTTTTTAATTGAGAGATAAGGGGAGTCTGTTATATTTCCCCATTTTGTATAAATACTCATCTCTAGGTTGAGTGAAAGGGATTCAAATCCAGGAGAAGAGGTAGAATAATTTAGGAGATTTTAGTCTGTTTATAGAGGATTTTTGATACTCATTTGCACTATTGTAGTGGGATTTAAGTCTTCTTTGCAGACAAAGATCGAGTTACTGACAACGAGGGATTTTTAGTACTGTAATATTTTGAGGTTATGTAATTTGATTCATATTCATAATAAAGTTTATTTCTATAATTGTTTTATGGAACTATTGTTTGCATCAATTATTGAAATAAATGTTTTCATTTTTCAATTACACTTCTATTGTATGAGTTATTTTTTGGCTTTAACACTATTTTGAAATGTTAATTGTTAGCCCATTTAAAATTTTGATCAAGCTACCTTGCAGAATTAATTACAAATGCATCTTGAAAACTGGAAATTGTATAAGAACAAACTTTTATTTCTTTAGGTTGGCTAGCTATCTCATATTTTAGAGTTATAGATGTTTTTATTTTCTACATGGAATTTTATTTGAACTACTTCAATACTATGACATGAATTTCTTGTTCTTATACAAATTTTTAGTAGGACTTGGAGCTATTTACAGTTAAGTATCTGGTAACTATTTATTAGGAATTTAGCTATTTGTATTTATTTTAATAAGGATTAGATCTCGTGAACTCTTTCCTTGGTCTATTTCCTTCATCCCAATTCGAATTCCTACATGCTTCTTTTCCCATCCTTTTAGCTTATTCTCGATTGAGAGAAATACAATTATTTCCTTCAATTGAGATAAGTCTAGGATAAGTGCATCATAGGTTAAGTTTTGAATTTTAATTATTGTTTCTACATCTTAGAAGTCCTCTTCCTAAAGAGGAAAAGTTTAGAGTGGTTTGGCTGAGCCAAAAAGTCAGCTTAAGGATCATTCTATTGCTTGATCAGCAAGCATAATCGATCTGATGTCTCTTATCTGTTGGTAATTAAAAGACATACCTTAAGCCAATAGAGAAAGAGAAAAGGTAATTGGACCTATTCTAACCAGTTGGAACTACCATTTCAATGGAAAAGGATTTTGTTTAAGTTCCTTACAAGGTGGTTTGCTTTAGAATGTTGAAAGGGTCATTTTTCCCGATCAACATTTTTGGTGCTAGAAGGAGGGCCTTGAGCTTGTTTATCTATTTGAATTTTTTTTATTATCATTATTAACTAATCATGGCTCCTATATGCATTCCTACATTGGGTCATTCTTTCAACTCATCTAAACCTACAAGGGGCATGACCAAGAAGTAGATTAAGACCTTATCTAATTTGAAGTTCGACGGTGAGAGTAAATTTTATGCCTTAGATCATCTTTGTGATTTTGTAGACAAATGCAAATATTTTAATATTATTGATGACAATGAGATCTGCACTCTTTTTACTCTCAAATTTCGAGTACAAATCCACAAATCATTCAAACTACTTCCAATGAAGTCAATTCATTCTTGGAACCATTTTATGCAAGTATTTCTTAAAGTGCATCAAAATTATAGTTATGATAATTTGTGTTTACAATTAGATAATATTTCCATGTACGAAAATGAATCTTTAGAATATTTTTCTAATATATTTTGGTCACTTTGTTATATATTTTGTAACAACCCTGGTGAAAAGTTCATGTAATAAAAGTTAATATAGGAAAAATAATACCATGGTTAAGGGACACTTATTCGAAGCTGATTGTTGGGCAAAGATATCCTATTGGGCATCATTGGGTGTGTGTTTTGGCTAAGGAAAATTGGCAAAGGCTAAGGCAAAGGCATAAAAAGGAAAAAAGGCATTTTTGGCACATTATTTATGAAAATAAAGGAAATTAGTAGAAAAGTAAGGTGAAAGGTCTCATGTTGCATGTGAGGAGGAAATTGAAGGAAAATAATGGAAATGAAGAAAATATAGGCCTCATTAATAAAAAGGATTCTAAGGATCAGTTGGTAATCTTTTGTTAGTTCAAGTTTGGAGCTCTTTCATTATTCTCTCTCTCTCACTCAATCTTGGTCACTTAGAGTTTTCTTGGAGCACTCTAGTTTTGAAGCAAGGAAGGAAAAGAAAGAAAAGGGAAGGAAAGGAAATAAAGGATTAAGGAAAGGAAAGTAGGATCAAGCATCTTTAGCGAGAATACTTGCAGGTAAACTTTTTTCATGTGTTATTTCCTAACTAGTTTGGACATGCATGGATTTGCATGTTGGTGTATGGTTCTCTTGATTTCGATGGCATGGTTTTTCTAGGTTATGATAGTGGTTTTCAACCTAGCCTTGCCTTTTTCTAGATGCCATGGTATGTTGGGATGTTTTTCTTGGTTTTGAGCTTTGGTTTATCGGATGGATTTTGGAATCCGAGGTGGAGGTGGTCTCAAGGTTCATTCCCAAAGTCCAAGGAATCCCTTGACCAGTTTTGGTGGGATACACAGTAAAGCTCGAGGGAGAAGTATTAGTTTAGGGCATATTGATCTGGGTTTGGATTGTGGTAAATCCTAAGAGACTGGTCTCAGTTTAGGGCCTAGTGATCCGGGATTGGATTGCGGTAAAACTTGAGAGACAAGGAGACAGAAAATTCCTCAAGGATAATGATGGATTCTAGATGGAATTCGAAGTTTTGTTTGGTTGTGATCGGAGCGACAATTTTGGTGTGATCACGGTTTGATCTAGATTCCCTTGATTTTTCATGGATTGGTTGTTCTATGAGATCCCACATCCATGCTTGTAATATGGCACGAGGGTGACTAGCTGAAAGAGAGATTTGGTTCATCCCTGTCTATGTTAAGTGGTATGTGGAAGTCCCGAACCTGGTCGGATTTGCCTATGATTAATAAAAGTTAAGTTATCTTATTTTGCACTTGTTTATATGTGGATTTAATGCTATAATATCTATGATATTTATATGGTATTATGATGATTATATACATGGTTATATGACTGGTTCATGTATTTACTTTTAACTATTAAATGGATAGATGAAAGACCTAATTGATGATATTATAGTTCAATGGAGAAGGTGGTGATCCTCCTTGTTATGTTTCATAAGTATTTTTCGTCATTTATGCTCTGTATTATACCCTAGATCTATAGGTTGCATTAATGCTAAGTGTTTGACAGAATGTCATTCCCAGTTGGGGATGCTTAGGCTTACTCCTAAGGTTTATTTTTTATTTGTTTATCTTGTCATCATGTCTTTGATGGATTATGAAGGTTATAACAAATCTTGGGGAGAGGCCAAGATTCTGGGCTAGAAAAGTGGTATAAAGGAGTTCAGGGATGCTAGCACATAGGCATGTGAGAGCGAATTTGGATTCTATTCATTGTCTTGCCTATATCATGAGAGTGACCAGGGGTTAAAAGGCTTAAATCATCAATGAGATGCAGGGACAAGATGTTTGAGTGGATGACATGTCACCTGAGGGTGTTGTTGCTGATGTGGATGGGTTTTTTTGATATTTTCCATCGATTCCATTTCCTTAAGGTCACAAAGGAAGTTGAATCCCTTATAGTGACCTATCTTGTTGGATGTTTACCCTGACTAGTCGGTTGCTTGGGTGGACCATGGAGGAGGGGGTGTTATAGATTGGTATCAGAGTGGGTTGTGCTCTCTTTAGGTCATATCTGATACCACAGATTGCTGTCAGAGCATGGTTGTTCTCTCCTTGGATGAAGGTGCTTGGTAATGCATGCATGTTAGTTGCATGTGTGTCTCTTACACTTGCATTCCATGTGCTTGTTGCATTGCATCATATTGATCATGATTGTAGTAAGGTTGTCATGACAAACTTGAGGTTGGTTTTGTGGAATGCATTGTCATAATTATATGACTGGGTATATGATTATATGTAGCTTGATTACATCCTTGTATGTTGGGTTTCATTCTTGGATGTTTTTATTACATGTATTAGTCTTGTAGGTTGATTACAATAATTGATAGCTTTGGCTCGACTACATGTGTTTATGCATATGTGTAGTTGATTAGAAATTTCTTATGCATGTTGACAGTTTCATGTGGCAATGTGTACATTGGAGTAATGGTTATTGTCATGCATGAGGTTATACCATGCATTGTTGATACAGCCTTGCATTAATGACTAGACGCTAGCTTGAATGATGTTTATGCGTTGATCCACTTATTCGATATATGTATATAAGTTTTTATGTTTATGTTATACATGTATCACACTGATTTGATGATCTTGTAGACATGGTATGCTCCACAAATTATGCAAAGGTACGTTGGTTTATTGTGATTTGGTTTAGCTGACATAGTATGCCTTGTTGGAAAGAGATAAAATGGCTAGCAACGTGGTAGACTACATAGAATCTCCCTATGAATCAAATGGGCAGCGTGGTGTGGGGCACTCTTTTGACTTGGTAGACACACTGAGAATCTTGAAGGAAGAAATAAGGAGTTGCAAAGTAGACAATGAAAAAATCATGCAGGCACAAGTGAAACAAGCAGAGGTGAATGCTATACTTCTTTAGCTTTTGTCAGGATTACAGTGACAAGGGCCATCTGGGATCAACCACGGACATGAGGAAAAACTAATGGGGCATATGTAAGTAGGTTTCCTAGAAGACACAGGTCAGATAGATTTGACACAATCAAATATGGCAGGCTATTGGACACTCCGGATAGGATAGGTGATATACATGGGTACTATTCTAGTCCTGCTTCTGACATGCATCATGATCGTCACCGTTATCATCCTTAGATGCAAAGTGATAGGGGATACTTTCCAGATGAGTTTAACAAAGGAAATGCACCTACCTTTGATGGAGAGATGAAGAAATCATAGGATGCAGAGGCATGGATGCTTGGTATGAAGAAATTCTTTGAATTCCATGATTATTCAGAAAACATGAAAGCAAAGATAACCACTTTCAATCTCAAAGCTAAAGAGGATATTTGGTGGGAAGACATGAAGAATATAAAAGGTATACATGAGGATGATTTGACTTGGAATGCATTTGAAAGGCTCTTCAAGAATAAGTATTTTTCGGAGAGATACTTTGATGATAGGGATAAGGAGTTTTATGAGTTGTGGATGGGTTCTATGATAGATGATGAATATACTAGAAGGTTTTTGGAGTTGTTGAGGTATGTGCCTTACCTCAAGGAGGAGAAGGCCAAGGTTAAGAGATTCATTAGTGGATTTCCAGTTGCATACAGAGACCAGATTGAGTTCAATGAGCCTAGATCATTGAGGAGGCCATATGAAAGTTGAAACATTATTACGAGTAATTAAAGTGAAAAGTTGAGCCTAACCATGACTTGAAAAGAAATGAGAAAGCTAAAGGAAAATGAACGCCAAAGAGAGGAAGACCTTAAGATGCAAGTGAGAAATAAAGTGTAGTTTCTTACAAGAGATTCAATACAGCTGAGAAGGGACGTGGAGAGAAGAAATCTAGAGGTGGTGGTAGGGAACCATTGCAATGTTGTATATGTGGTAAGGATCATCATAAGAGGGATTGTACACTATATCAGAGTGGTGCTAGAACCTAGATCTA
Organism: Pinus tabuliformis; assembly: GCA_031772625.1. Classification (NCBI taxonomy): domain Eukaryota; kingdom Viridiplantae; phylum Streptophyta; class Pinopsida; order Pinales; family Pinaceae; genus Pinus; species Pinus tabuliformis. Next base: position 781,559,028 of record CM062805.1, read on the forward strand.
TAGTCCTTAGGATGCACATATAGTTGGTGATGTTGGTCACAGCTTTCCTCGGATCTATGCAACTATGGACAATAGGTAGGTAGATTATCAGGTATCGATCATAGAGATGTAAAATAAGCTTTGTGATTATTGAAAATGACATTAACTCAGAAAAATATATAAATCACACATAAAACCAGAGACACAATATTGACGGAAAAAGGCTGAAGCCTCATGTATTCTCTCACATTTTCATTACTACACAGAAATAATTGAATATAATGTTACAAATAAATAGATGAGAGATAGTGTTCTTAAGATAGTGCGTGCTATCTTAGACACCTTTGGTTGAGATAATTTCTCCTTTGGTTGAGATAATTTCTCACCAGACACACCAATATAGGAGTTACCTAAACTAACTCCTATCTTAGAGGAACAACCCAAGAGTTAGGCACAAATTCCTAACTTGGAATATTTAATTAATTAATTTATTTTTGGATTTATTATTGTTTTATGAGAGAGTCTAACATTCCCCCCCTCAATGATAAATCCAAAAACGAGAACCATCTTCCAAGTTCTCATGTTGATCCTCAAAAACATTGCCTGAAAAAACCGCCAAAAACTGGATGCTGGAAAAAACTCAAATCTGAAGAGAACATGAATCAGTTGCATGCTTGATTCATCTCTGAAGGACGCTTGACAACTCCATCATGTGCCAAGCCGCAAAAGGATCCAACTGTCCTTTGCTTGAAAACAGCATCCGGTGTCCACTGACACAATTTGATGATGATTGCCCACTGGCTGAAGATGTCGAAAAACAACTCAATGTTGCTTTTGCTATGATGAAAGCTTCTCACTGCTGCTTTGGCTGTCGATCACCCACTGGCAAATTTGCTGATGCTCACTGCTGATGACAAATGCCCACTGGCTGATGAAGATGCCCACTGGCTGCTTCGCTGATGTTGTCGAGACTTTCAGTCTGACAACCACTTGTCAATTTCATTGACATTTTCCCCCCTTTGTCAGCTGAAAGGAGAGACAATCTACTCCAAAATATATTTGAACTCCCCCCCTTCAGGTGTAGGAGAGTTTCACTGTTGTACTCCCTCATTCAAATGCATGAGAGTACCATCATCTGTTCACTTCTGGCTGCACTATGTAAGATTGTAGTCGGTTGTAGAACTGAGACAACCGTTTGACTGTGGATGACCATTCCCAAGGATCAATCCAGTCATAATGTATCTTCAATCTGCCTGATTTTTGGTGGTTGCGACATTTTGCTGAGGAATGATTGGGCTTGCCACAATGGCAACACGGATGGAGATCAAAACACTGATCTTCCAAATGACCGGCTCTTTGACAATGAGAGAATTTCGGTTGGACTTCAACTTCAGATTGCGTGCAAGTCTGTTCGTCTGCAACTTTTTTAGAACTTGTGGGGGTGTGTTGTTCAAGAAATCCTGCACTCACAAACTTAATTGGCTTGGAATAATCTGGGATTTGTAAGTTGGTGTCATCAGGGACATATCCTAAGCCACGTCTATTCTTGTTATTTTGAATTTCTTCCCAGGGCTTGATGATGGGTTTGGAAGAAATTTGAATTTGATCATGAACAACTTCGACACTTGAAGTTGTTGGGATGAATGACTTATCATCGGGATGGTTCAAAGACTTGAAAGTATCACTCTTTTCTTGCAATTCATTCCTTTGAAGTTGGGACTCAAGCTGAAGAAACTCAATGGTTTCATGCGTTTGCTGTAGATGCCGTGAAAGATCAGCAAGAGTTTCTTTGCTGACGTGCACCATGTCTTCATCACTGGAGATGATCAAACTGTGAAGAATGGTTAATAACTGAATATGCTGCGCCATCTGAACTTGCTCACTTGAAGTCAGGCTCTCTTGTTGTAGATGTCGTGCTTTGAACTATTTCACTTTACTTGAATGACAGGCTCGCTTGCTATGGAACTTGAATGGCATGCTCGCTTGATTCGTGGCTTATTGTACTTGCTGAGAACACTTGTTAGAACTTTCTGGAATTCACGCTCGCTTGATGACGAACTCAACTTGCTTGATTGGTGTTAGAGTTGAACTTGTTTTGGTTGTTGTGATGGTTGTGTCAAGGAGTTAAAACTCATGGACAGGGTGTCGAACACTGTCGAAAATGCACCCAAAAAACTTACAATGATTTATAAAACAAGGAATTCACTTGTCTTAATTTGAAGAGAATGAACGTGCTTGAATTATGATCAAATCAAGACGTGGGTGTCGGTTTCAACCGAGAATGCACCCGTACAATTCAATTGGAATTTGATTCACAAGTTCTTAAATTTGTTTGCAAGAATGTTGATGTAGACTTTGCTTTGAAACAGTGAAGTTTACAAATTCATTAACTTGATTGAATTTGCTTGTTGAAGTAGAATGTCGATGTTGAAAACTTTGATGAGTTGTTGTATGTGTGGAGCTTAATTATTCTTCCTTGCAATTATTTCGATATAGGTGTTGTGCTTGCTCTTTGTATTTTATGTGTTCATGAAATGAGATCATTTATGTGTCAAAACTAGACACAAATCATAAGCAAAAAAATGAAGCCATAAAACACATGCGCCATCAAACACACACAGTGTACCTTAGATCCCCTTATTCAATTTCGGGCGGATCTAGGACACATCAACACTAAAAAATGATATCTTTACTAATCACTGAGTACATCTGAAGCAATGATAATGCCAAACTCTAGCGTCAAAGTTAACTTTAATATTTGTTTTACCTCTCTTTCACATCAACCCTCACTTCTTCTTTTGCGCATTCTCCATTTGGTGACAAAATTTGATTTTGTTATAACTCACTTTGACATAGCCAACTCAGGTTGTGAACCATAACTTTTGCGCAATATGGATGAGCCCCTGTGTCCAAATCTGTTAGAAAACAATGAGCTCTAACCATATGTCTGCATGCAGTGAGTATAATGGTCTTCATTCACTACACATCGTAATCGACACAGCTAACCTATTGGTTTTTCTCTCTGTCTCCAAATCGCACTAAAAACTTCTCGAAATTTTGCGACTAAACTGCATGCACCTATCCTCAATTTTCATATGGAATCAATACATTGTGGCCAGGGTCCCGTGGACAACGGGCTCTTATCCACATTCCTCTATGCGGTATCGTTACCCATCGAGCTTCAACCCGATTTCGTCAACTTAGAAATAGGGGTTTTCGAAACTCCAATATATTGGGGCCGACAATATCAGTTATCAAGTCCCTACGGGGCTTTAACACCTTCTAACAGAATAGGTTGATAACGCAATCATTGTCAGACTCAGAATGGGAAGCTATCTAATTGTTCTCATGAACGAGTTTCACTAAGACTCCAATGCTTAGACTAAAGATCTCAATGCCACACACAGTTGAATGATCGAGAACCCTTCTAATGAAAGAGAGAAAAATGATAATTTAATGCCAAATTACTCATAGGTGAAGTGTACGAATGTTTCAAAAAATGGTGAGACAGAGACTCGAACACCAAACCTTAAAATGGCATAGAAGATCACACTCTACCGACTTGAACAGTGTCAGATGCCAACTTCAAAGTTACAAAATTCATCAACTTCTAGATGCCAGATTCCAGATGCTAACTTCTGATTACGCCACAAGAAGTTGGGTCCACATGAACATACTGGAGTATGCCATTGATGCCATGAAGAATCAGTGATTCAGTAACACCAGCTGCAAGAATCATGGGCGAGTCCAAGTGACTCTGTATGATCTCTTTCTGCATTCTCTACAGATAAATCACGTTACAGAATTGAATGCCATGAGGTTTGTAGAATCAATAACGCACGAAATCACGGTGCTCGCACACAGATTTTTCTTGAATATTTACAGAACAAAAGAGCTTTTTTTGCAGTGAGAACGATTCAAGATAATGGCAGTCAGATTCTTCTTGAAAATGTCTGTCACATTGATGAGCACGGCAGAGAGCAAAATTTGCAGCAAAATAATTGTAACAATTCAAAGCACAATTCAGAGCAAATGCTGCAAAAGAGCAAAAATGGATTAGCTGTGCAGGAAAATGGCAAGCCTCCACAGGAATTGAACCGAAACATGAAAGAATTGGTTGATCTGCTCTCGAAATTGAATCCTTAAGCCAACGAATCTATTCTGATTTCTCTTGCAGTTCGGGGATCGCCTTCCGTCCTCTCTTCTCCCGATATATCTAGTAGCAGCAAAGCAGTGTTGGCAGCAATAACAATAACAACAATAGATAGAAACAAACCAACAACATTCAAGGAAAACGCAGATTGAAAACCATCCTTGCATTCAAGGTTAATTTGTTGAGGTGATTTCTCTTGCTAGAGATTTCATGGAATATTTGTGCCTTTGATTTTTACCATTTGAAATGGATAGAGTTTGGACGCTATGGCACAATGCCTTTCTTTCTCTTGTCTTCAATCCACGATGATTCACGTGCACAACTTAACACAAAACGCATCTCCTACTAGTCTCACGGCACATTCGCATAACTCTTTAACATATATAGCTTCTAGATCACATTCCAGTTTCATGCCATTGTTGCATAATGCAACCTCTCCACAATCGAATTCCTTCAAATGGCCAAATGATTTCACTCCTCAAAGATACGCGGTTGCAAAATGAATTTCTGACTCTCTCAATTCAACATGCAGGGTTATCCTTCTCGATTAAGAAATGGAGCATGCTACTATCCACGGAATTAACATATTGAAAAAATACGAGCCCTCCAGAATTTTCTCGTTGGGAAATCCTTCACACAGGTATGCCGCTCAACATTGTTGGCTCCTCAGCCAATCCAGATCTGCAATGATCCTTAGGCCCAAACTATGGATTCACTCATGCTCCGATACCACATATTGAAAATGACATTAACTCAGAAAAATATATAAATCACACATAAAACCAGAGACACAATATTGACGGAAAAAGGCTGAAGCCTCATGTATTCTCTCACATTTTCATTACTACACAGAAATAATTGAATATAATGTTACAAATAAATAGATGAGAGATAGTGTTCTTAAGATAGTGCGTGCTATCTTAGACACCTTTGGTTGAGATAATTTCTCCTTTGGTTGAGATAATTTCTCACCAGACACACCAATATAAGAGTTACCTAAACTAACTCCTATCTTAGAGGAACAACCCAAGAGTTAGGCACAAATTCCTAACTTGGAATATTTAATTAATTTATTTATTTTTGGATTTATTATTGTTTTATGAGAGAGTCTAACAGTGATCAAGTTGTTTCTATTTTGAGTGATCCTGGATCTAACTATAGTTATATTAATCCTAACCTGGTGGATAAGAGAAGGTTGAGAAATCTTAATGCATGAAAAACCTTGGTTGGTACAGTTGGCTATAGGTACAAAGAAGCGAGTTCACTATTGGGTGAGATCTTGTGCATTTGAGCTAAATGGTATGCCTACAACAACACATTTTAATGTATTAGCATTGAGATCATATACTATGATTTTGGGTAGGGATTGGTTATACCTTCAAAGAACCAAAGTGGATTGCTTCGATAAGGCCATTGAGTGTGTGGATGATAGTGGGGAAAAGAGGACCTTGTAAGAAAAGAAGAAGCTTACATTAGTGAGGATGGATACTGCTATGTAGGCTAAGTGTAGCTGCAGAAAAGGTTGTGTGATGTTTGAAGTGCACATTTTTAGTGATAAAGGTAAGGAGCTTGAGGATGTATATGTGTTAAGGAGGCACCCAGTTTTGCGGCAGTTTCAGGATGTGTTTCCTGAGGACATTACAGAGTTTCCACATCACAGGTGTCGAGCCATAAAAAGGGTATTTTTCACCTCTAATTACCTCACATTAACTTTTCAATCCAGGAACAATTTGTTATCTCAAAGAGTGTACTCAATTTGAGGCTATCATTTGTCAGAGTAATGCTAGTAGTATAGCTCAAGAAAATGCAAGAGTAAATGGATGCTTGAAACAAGATCTAGTTACAACAAAATACTTTAAAGACTAAATCATGCACTCGGAAAACTAAGAAATTTATCAGTCAAGTGTCTAGTAACAATAACACATCCCTCTGGAAACTGATGTAAATAAAGGTAATCAAGGAACAGATCGTCAATCTGGGGACTAGACAACAAATGCCAACGCCCACTACAATTTCAGATCGTTCTGCACACCAAAGCAATAATAATGAGGATAACAGGAAATGGAACAACAATTAAGAAATGGAACAACAACTAGATTATGTAACAGCAACTAAGTCTGATAAACAACAACACCTTAAGCTACAGGAACAAGTATAACAATCTTATCCTACAGAAATCAGATGGCAATCTTTACTCAAAGGATGAATTGAACAACATATAGAAATGGAACGGCAACCAATTATCAATGGAATATAGAACAGCGCTTAGAGCCAATTGTGAATATACAATACCGAAATGAATAATGCACACATCACACAGAGATATTAAGAGAAACAGTAATCTGAGTCTGATACCACGAATATTGATCTCAGTTAGAAAGGATAACGATCGCAATTCATAAGGGAATAGCAATGTCAATTGAACAACAATCATGTGAAGTATAAACCATAGACAAATACAGTAATACCAACTTAAGAATATTATATCTTGGTTACTCTGCAATTGAACTGCAATAGCATTTTATAAGGAATAGTAATGTTACATTAATGACTCAAAGGAACAACAATGCGTTATAAGGTTAGAATGAAAAATACGACTTTCCTATTGTAGAGAATGATATCGTAAATATAACAGAGCTGTGATATAAAATAGTAGAACACACCAGATTACCGATCAAAGCTGATAACAAAAACCACACACAACTAAAGGTAATGATACAAGAGCAAGTGTTCCACCAGGGCCGGGCCCTTAGCCTCCAGGGACACACTGCTTGAAATTATTCCAGGATCAAAGATAGAACAACAACCAGATTTATATTAAAGCATAAAACAAAGTTACAGTGGATCACTTCTCAATGAGAGTCGATGATCAAAGTTTCAAATACAGAGCAAAGTTACATAAAAATTCATAGTCTCCCCTCAGGCTAGCAGTGTTTCCCCTACTTATAATAGCTGAAGCAGAGATATCAAGGATGCGAAAATAGTTAAAGCAGCGATCCCTCAGGATCAAAGGATCCTGAGGGATTCGCCAAGCTGTTAATCCTCAATTATCCGGTCGTTTTCTTGTGCCAATTCAATATCTCATTTTCATTTCCTTAGCTGAGATGTTTTAATTTAGATCGTCTTGTTTGCATATGGTTCCCCGCTAAAGGGACAGCGGTTAGTTTGGCCCTGTCTTTTTCTTTTGAGCTACAATCTTTAGCTTTTCCCTTTTCCTGCATAAGAAATGGAAATTATTAGAATTTTCATGTTGCATATAAATCTTATATATTGTCATGATTTCCCATTATCTACCTAGTTCATGATGCAAAGATGTTACGAGTTCTAAAGAAAAGATGACAAAATAGTCAATAGAAACATACCTTCTTCAGTACTCCACACGCCCCCCTGCTTACCCTTTTTCATGCCCTCATGAAAACATTGTAGTTGACATGTAAGGCAGTGAGAGAGTAGGCTGGAGATGGGATCTCATGTGGTGGTCTACAGCCATGATGCCTAACTAGGTGTTCAAAAATATGGCCTGTCTGACCCTTAGGCATTTCATACAGGGCTTGGTATCCAGGTGCAGGGTGCCAAATAATCGGACTCCAAAACCTATATCCTAACCAAGATGGCCTTGCCCTCAAGATAATTTCGCCATAGAGGTTCAAACAATCAGCAGCTAACTTAAAGTTCTCGTAATTAAATGGTTCCCTAAGTTGGATGTTCGGATTAGAGGTCTGATATCGAAATTTAGCAGCTGCAATGGCAAGGTCCTTAATGGTAAAGAATCATTCTATCCCTTGTCGATTGATTGCTGTATGAATGGGTCCTAACGTGTCAATCATGCCCAGAGTCCTCATGAGGCTCCTGTGTTTATTCCATAACTGTAATGGATCTCTAGGCTCGGCTCTTACCCATAAGTGTAATCCGTTTTCTTGTTTTTGGAAGGCATTATAGGATTTAAGCCATTTGATTTGATTAACTCCAAACGAAATAAATGCCTGCAGTTGGATATCCCCAACGAAAGGGCTGGGTTCTACTCTATCTCTTGATCTAACACAAGGTTATGCAGATAGAATTCACACAGTAGTCTTTGAACCTTTACTCCATAGTGCTTACAACAATTTATAAAATCATCAATAGTATCAATTTGTATAGGGGCTCCTGCTTTGATGGCCTTAATTTTCAATTTCAAATATCGTTCCATTAAAAACAAGGCATAATTCTTGGTAGGGGCTCTACATGCTAGGACGTTAGTGTACAAAGAGCATAAGGTATCCATCTGTCTGATAACGACATCTAATCTATGAGTTACCCTTGCGACTTTTTATTGTTATTTTCGCCATCCTTCAAAGGCTTGGCTTTCGGATAAATTGACATTCCTTAGCTGTTGTTGTAATTCTTCATACTTTTCTCGAGAAACTGTTTCTTCCGTGAGTTTTTCTACTGCTTGCTAAGCTTGCATCAAACCCTCTCATAGGGTTACTGTCCTTGGATCACTGTCCCATGTAGTAGTGGCGAGTGGAAGATTTACTTGAATCTTCTTATTGCATCACCTTGTGATTGTAGTCTGTATCCCTTCAGAGGACCGTGCCTCTGTCTGAACTTCCTTGTCACAGGCCAGTATATCGTCTGTTTGCACTTCAACATGAGCAATAGTGAAATGTTGTTCCTTTTTCTTTTGAACAACGGTCTGCATTTCAAGAGGGGTTTGAATAGTAGACTGTTCTTTCAACAACCGTTTGAATAGCAGATTGTTCTTCAACAAGGTTTTGAACAATAGGCTGAATAGGGGTCCTTCGAACCTTTTTCTTGGGGGGTCTTACCGGAGTGGCTACATGTCTTCCCCCTGAAGTTCTTTTTGCTCTCTTTCTCATTCTCAAAACCATGATTTGTTGTCGAAGTCAAGCTATCACATTTAGTAATCTTTGTTGTTATTTTCGTAATCATTTAATTTCTTCTGTTTCCTTGGAAGGAACAATTGTCTGTTTACTCGGGCCTGGACTATCATCTTGGCCAATTCCCTAGATTTTCTCTCAGGGTGCTCCTTCACTGTTTTGTTCAGATTGCTTGGGAGTAGAAACCCTAGTTGGCTCTGTTATTTCCTGGGTAACTTCTTTGTCCACCCCTACTTCTTCATGCAATTCTTTCGGCGTAGTCTGGTTGGGAGTGGATTGTTCCCTTTCTATATCTTCACCATTTCCTTCTCCTGTCATACTTGCAGAATGATTCTCTTCATTTTCTTCCTCGTCCTCACTTTCGGGTGCACTTTTGTCCTAAGCAGAATGCTCTTTTGGTTCTTCCTCAATCTGGAGGCCTAGCGGGTTGAGAGGCTGGCCATATTCACCCATATTGGCTAGAATTTTGGCCAATTAGTCCTCTTGCAATGGATTTTTCAATGGACTCTCTTCGCGTTGTTCTGCTTCTGCCTCCACCTACTCAGGTTGCTCGGTCTCTTCCTCTGTTTCTCCTTCCTCATTTCCTCCCAATTCTTTCTCATTCTCTTCTCCTTCCAATTGCGGGGGTTTCTTGTCCCCTGAGTCGTCTATCTCCACAGGTTGGCTGGTACTCCCTGGGGGATTTTCCAACCTCCCTCTAATCCATGCCAATATAACTGATTTTCTCCATTTTGATGATCTATTTGGTGTACTAGTAGTATGTTTGCGTTTTGGGGCTGGCGGAGTTGGTGCCCCATCTATCATGGCAATTAGTTCTTCCCAGTTGCTCTGCTACTGAGCAAGATTGTCACTAACTATCAACTGTATCAGTTCATGGTGACTTACTACCGATTCCACATGTTGTGACTTTTTCATGCTTCAGGCAACATCATGAAGTAATGAATTTAAAAATGCAGGTAGGTTCACAGAGCATTTCTCTTTTAATACAGCTAAGAGCTTAAGGTGTCTTGGTCTTACCACGTCTTTCCTGCCTTCACAGGTGATGTAGCTCTACAGGATCCTCGCCAATTCTGCCCATGGCTCTCCTAATGCTACTGGTAGGACTTCCTTTCCTCTGATTGTCAGGTTCTGGCCTTCATCCTAGAATATCTTCATGATCTTTTGCAGTCTCTCCTTCTTTAGAGTCCACATAGGTCCAGTGACTGGTAGTCCTGAGACCTTTGCAATTACATCATCAGTGACTACTATGTGTTTTCCCCTTACTGTGGAGTGGTATTATTGCAAGTTCCACAAGAATTCTATTTCCATGGTCTTGTTGGATTGCGATTAAGATAGACTAACCATCCTGCCCTTGCCAAGATTTCCTGTGTAGTGTCAAAAGTTGTCAATACATGTGGTTCTCTTCGAATTGACCTTCCTCCCATGCTTTAGCTCACTATAAAAATACAAAGACAGTAATGGAACAACATGCTGTTCAAACTGTTAGAAACACAAAGAAAATAGCAAAATGGCAAGGCTCGTTCAAATCTTACTAATTGTTGCAGACTATGATACAGAAATATCTTAGGAACAACAAGGCATGCAAATTGAAAAACAAGATACTGTTAAGCCTTTTTATTCCTGAGCAAGAGTTTGCCGAATAATAGCCTGACACGTATGTCAGCAAATTATGAAGTCAGCCCCCCTGCCGCAATGTGATAGGCCATCCTCGGCCGTCAAACGAAGGAGCAGCAGGCTGATTTGTTCTGGTACAGGGTCATAAAGGAACAACGTATGCCACGATGCCATGTTTACAAAAGGAGAAGGTTACTGAAATCGAGGTGTATAATAGGATCACTTAAAATGTGGTTACATGATGCGAGGGTGGGAGGAGAGGACAACTGATGTGCACAACGAGTGTAATGTGATCATTGTCTACTTTTCCCATCATGATTGGTTATGATGGATTTTCATGTGTTTAATGGTTCGGGGAGGTGATATGCATAATCTTATTTGACAGATTACAAATGTATAAGATAGAGAAGGGTATTAATGATTACTATTGGTGTATAAGAAATGTGACTTCAATACCATTAATAGAGCTCTGCTGTCGACAGGTGTCCATAACCTTGGACAGTTGTTTGTTTCACCCATTGAACCATGATCCTTTGTGTATGCCTAGGAAGTATTGTTCAGTGTCAAAATGGAGGTGATTATGCTGGCTTGGTAACTAGTTGAATCATAATGCCATTCACCAAGAAGGAGTGAAAGGTGGGTAGGCCAGCTCATGATGAGACCTCCTGTTCCAAGGACTCTTTATTTTTTCTGATGTGCCTCTTGGACCATATCCCTACTGTGGTGGCCATAGTGGGAATGCCGCTTCACTTTCTTCCTTATGATCATGGTAGGCTGGCTCTTGATGAGACCCCCTATCCTGCATTTGACAATTCAAAACATTCTTCTTTTTTCTTTTTTTATAAAATGCTTTCCTATTTATACACAAAGGGTGGTTCGACCCTCCTTAAGAGTAGGAATGGTGGAAGAAGTCTTAACATCTCAATATAAAAGTATAAACCCTTTGTTCTTATTCCTTAATAATTATCAAGGAATATCCCCGGATGCGGGTGTCGAGTCGAGAAGTACAGGCACGCCACATGCAGCGCATGGGCTGCCTCGTGTAATGGAGGCCGTCGTATGGCAATTAAGCCACCCAAGTTGATAATGCATTCAATGAAGAAGAGGCGGGGTAGATGGAGGAGCAGGGCGGCATTAATGTGCACCTGCAACGAGAATTTGGGGGAAAATATCACAGGTTTGATGGCTCGTTCAAGGCATATTGGCCTGAGGAAAGTTGGCGGTCGTGGAAGCATAGCAAGCTCCGGCCAAGCACCGTTTCATTCCCCTGTAGCCTGGAGAATTGTCTTGGTGGCCATTCTGGTTGCTGGGTTGGGAGGAGATGGCAATTTGATGCTTTGCAGCATCAAGTCTGGAAAAGAAAATGTTGGCTCTCAAGCGAAGGTAGCCAAGGGGAAAGCTGGACATCTGAGAGTGAATTGGAAGGAAACTGCTGCTGCTACCAATTCCAGGTTCACCATCGAGTATACAGAGGTAGCTTTAGACTTACAATGGCTAAACTTCGCGAACGACAGCCATGCAGAAGAGGCCCATCTAGAGGGTCCTCCTCAAGATCACCTGCAGCAGATGAGCACCACCACTGCTGCTGCTGCCACTGTCACAGGAGAGCTAGAGCAACCCCGCTTCCCATTCGACAATATGTGGAGGTTGGGGGTTCCTGTGAAAGGAAAACGGAGCTCCCGGCTTACGGTTCCGTGGTTTTCACCTTGCCAAGCACCGAGGATAATGCAGGCGTTAACGCCCACATCTCCATCATGTTTACAAAAATTCCAGATGAAGAACATCTCCAGGACCCGCAGGAAAAACAACTGGAAGACTCGGGCAGAGAGATCAGTCTTGGAAAAGAACACTCGTCTGTGGAAAAGAACGCTGCTGAGGTGCTTCCAGCGTCTGTTGTTGGAAGCAAGGGGGAATCAAGTCTGCAAGACCGCTTCCCTCCGATGGGGCCACCTCCTCCAAGTGTGGAAGAAGATACATGGCGGAAAATGTGGGAAGGGCGCGCGGAAGGTGACGGGTGGGCTTATGTCGTGGAAGATCCGAGCCTGGCTGAGGCGGCAGATGCATACTTCGCGTCCATCCAGCCATCTTCAGTTCGTCCCCAAGATTGAAGCTGTGGCGGGTAACGCCTTGATTTTGTCTTTTGGTCCTCTGGCTTTTGCTTCCTCTGTCTCAGTCTTTTGGCATTCGCTTCTTACTTCTTGGTCCTGGTTAATTCTGAGTCTTTGGTCATGTCTATGGTCTTGCCTCATCATTGGGAAGTCGAATTGGATAGCTGACATCAGTAACACAGTCACGCTTACATTTGTCAGATATAAAGGTCAGACTATCTCTGCTGCTAGCCCCTGCGTGGGCAATCATGTGTCTAGTTTATTGTCTTGAGAGTTTGGTTCGTTGCTGCCCCTGTATGGGTTTTTTGTTTTCATGGATAATTCAGTTTGGTTTTGGAGAAGCTGCCCCTGCGAGGGAGCTATAAGGTTTACAGTCAGGAGTCCCAGGGCTACTCTTCAGGCTCTGGAAGGCATGTCATGCAGTTTGTAATCTTTTTGTACATATAATATATTACTTAGATAGTTTTTACAGAGAAAAAAAATAATTATCAAGGAATATTATGGGAATTTAAAAAGAACCAACATGATAAAGATGACCAATCATGTTAGTATTAGTAGGGTAATGACAACAAAAGTGATGAATAATTTTGTCCTTTCTTTGTTCCTCTTTATCAATTCACAACAATTTCTTGTAAAAGTAGCAATTTTATATAATTTGCTGATTTTAGTATGCTCTAGCTTTGTATCCATTGCATGAGTGTATAGTTGTGCTCCAAAAGACCTGAAACAAGAGGAACAACAGGTATCTTTAGGCATAAGTAAAAGGAATACGAGAATGTTGTCGTTTGAAAAAAAGGAAGGGCAAAGGAATACAAGTGCTATTCCTTTGAAAAAGGAACAACAAAAATCGAAAGTGTCGTTCCTTTGGAAAAAGGAACATCAAAAACTGAACATGTTGTTCCTTTAGAAAAGGAACAACAGAAAACCAAAAGTGTCGTTCCTTTGGAAAAGGAACAACAGAAATGCAAATGTCGTTCCTTTGGAAAAGGAATAGCAAAAATCAAAAGTGTTGTTCCTTTGGAAAAGGAACAGCAAAAATCAAAAGTGTTGTTACTTTGGAAAATGAACAACAAAAATAAAAAGTGATGTTCCTTTGGAAAAGGAACAGAAAAAAACTCAAATGTTGTTCCTTTGGAAAAGGAACAATAAAAATCAAAAGTGTTGTTCCTTTGGGAAAAGGAACAACAAAAAAAACTCAAATGTTGTTCCTTTGGAAAAGGAACAACAACAATGACAAAAGTGTACACAAATGTTGTCCCTTTAGAAAAGGAACAACAAAACGACAACATTGTTTCTTTTGAAAAGGAGCAGCAGAAAAAAATGCAAATACAAAAATATATACAGAAACTAATTTAACAAAACAAAGAAATTATGTACAAAGTGTAAAAATAGGTGAATCACTTAATGGATCAGAGCAGAGGAAGATTGCTCTTCCTCCTGCAGAATTTGCATATTGGAGTCCTCGTGTAGTCGCTGGCAGAAGGATTCCTGAGTAAGTGGTTTGCGGTATAATTGAACTCTGTGGCCATTTACTTTAATGGTATGTCCAGATCCATCAATAGTGACTAGAGTAAGGGTGCCATTATCATGTACCTTCTGGATTTCATATGGCCCCAGCCAGCGAGTCTAAAGTTTCCCTGGAAAATCCTGAAACCTGGAATCGTATAAGAGCGCTCAGTCTCCTTCGCAAAAGAATTTCTTTTTAATGAGAGCGTCATGCCATTTAGCTCACTATTGTTGGATTAATGTAGTATGTTGAAGGGTAGAGAGCCTGATTTCATCTAGCTCATTGATCTGCTGTAATCTATTAGTTTGTGCCTCATTTAAATCTAGGCCTACTTCTTGTGCTGTTTGTAGCGTTTGGATTTCGAATTCTATGGGGAAAATAGGTTGCTTTCCAAACACCAATTGGTATGGTGAATAGCCAGTAGTGCTTCTCCATGTTGTTTTGTAGGCCCACAAGGCTTCTGGTAGTCTTGCAGCCCAATCATGTCTATGTAACAAAAAGGTTTTTGTCAAGATTGCTTCTATTATTTTGTTCCTTCTTTCTACTTGACTATTCGCTTTGGGTGGTATGGAGTAGTAATTTTATGCTGGATATGATAGTTCTTAAATGTTGCAACAATCTTTTTACTAGCAAAATGTGGTCCACCATCTATAATTATGTCTCTTGGAAGCCCATATCGCACAAATATATGAAACATGAACTGTATGACAGAATCCTCTGTAGCTCTCGGTAATGCTTCTGCTTCAACCCATTTGGTGACATATTCTGTTGCGACTAGAATATATGTTTTCTGATTCGAGGACGGGTTAATTGGACCAAAAAAGTCAAGTTCCCATCGCTCAAATGGTTCAATAACTAGTTGTGGGTTTAGGGGCATTTCGTCGGACTGACCAGGGTATCCTACCCTTTGACAACTATCACAAGCTTGAACGAACTTCTTTGCATCTTTGAAGATCGTAGGCCAATAATACATTGTTTACAACACCTTATGTCTAGTTCTCTTATTGGCAAAGTGTTCACCATATGGTCCGTCATGACAAGCTTTCAAAATATTAAAGATTTCATCCTCCCGGACACATCTCCTGATGTGCATATCTACTCCTGTATGGAGCAGGTAGCCCCCAATCCAGGAAAATCGAGCATTTCACTGGACAATCTATTTTCGTTCATTGGGGGTCAAATGTTTTGGTAATTTACCTACTGCTAAGTAATTCGCAACATCAACATACTAGGGTGTTTTAACAGTGACATCAAACAAATGCTCATCTGGAAATTGATCTTCAACTGTTGCTGCGTCCACTGGTTTTGGCATCCGCGAGAGAAAGTCAGCTACATGATTTTCTTTTCCAAGTCTATCCTTGATTATAATATCAAATTCATGCAATAAAATCAGCCATCTAGTTATTCTACCATTTGTGATTGGTTTATTCGCTAAATATTTTATGGCAGAGTGATATGTATATAAGATAACAAGATATCTAGTAATGTAATGCCTGAACTTATTGACAGCATGTATTACAGCTAGAAATTCCTTTTTAGTAACAATATAATTCAATTCAGCATGGGATAAGTTGTTGCTAATATAATAAATTGCATATGTTTTTTATCTTCTTCCTGCCCAAGGACTGCTCCAATAGCTGTATCTGAGGCATCTGATGAAATTTGGAATGGCAGCTCCCAATTTGGTCCTCAAAGGACTGGAGCTGTGGACACAAGCTTCTTCAGATCCTAAAAGGCACGATCACATTTTCCTGTCCAAAGAAAGTCAACATTACCTGTCAGTGCATATAGAGGTGCAGCAATATGTGAAAAATGTTCTATAAACCTTCTATAATAACCAAAGAATTGAAGAAAACTGCGTACCTCTGTTTGAGTGGTAGGAGTAAGAATTAGCAAAATTATTTGAATTTTTGCTGGGTCTACTTGTATACCAGTTGCTGAGATATAATGGCCTAGAATAAGTCCTTCAGTCATCATCATATAGCATTTTTCATGGCTTAAGTAAAGCCTGGTGGCAATGCAGTGCTGCATGACTTTTCCAGTGTGTCCAATGCTGGGTCAAAATCATCTCCGTATGGTGTAAAATCATCCATGTAGACTTCAAGCCCCTCATTTATTAGGTCTGAAAAAATGCTGAGGATAGCTCTTTGAAACCTGGCAGGAGCACTGCATAATCCAAAAGGTAGAACTTTGTAGGCAAATGTTCCCTAGGGACAAGTAAAAGTGGTTTTGTCTTGGTCTTCAGGGGCAATCTGAATCTGATTGTATCCACTGAAGCCGTCTAAGAAAGAAAAGAATTTCTTTCCTGTTAGAGTGTCTAATACTTGATCAATAAATGGAAGGGGCAAGTGGTATTTTTGTGTTGCTTTGTTTAATTCTCTATAGTCTACACAAATCCTCCACTTTCCATTCTTCTTTGGTACCACAACAAGTGGAGAGACCCATTTACTATCGGAGATAGGGTAGATGAAGTTAACATCTAAAAGTTTTTGAAGTTCAACTTTTACAACGTATTTTAGATGAGGATTAAGTCTCCTTTGTGGTTGGCGAATAGGTCTCGCATCCTTTTCTATGTAAATGTGGTGTGTACATAACTGGGGGTCAATTCCTTTCATATCCGGGTAGTCCCATGCAAATGCTTCTTTATGTTTCCTCAATAATTGGTTGAGCTTCTTTTCTTGTTTGGGAGTCAGGTTGGCATTAATGTTTAAAGTCTTTCCTGGCTCAATTTCCACAATTTTGCTATTCGAAACAGAGGTAGTAGGTATTGTTTGATCATGTGTATCTTTAAGAAGATCCTCTTCTAATTCATTATCAAATGCTACTTCTATCATGTGACATTGTACGTGGGATCTAGGTTTAGCTTGACTAATGAAATTATTAATGTCATCATCTTCTATTTGGTCTTTGAAATCGAGGGCCTCTTGTATGGTTAATGGAGATATAATATTTTCAGTGAGGTATGATATAGGATGCTTGTTAGTTTTTATTATTGTGACACTTGGCTGCACTGGGGGGTATAAAGCTAGATTCTTAGTATCCCCCCCTAGTAATAGTCATATTACCTTATCGGTAGCCAATATAGGCATCGACAGTTGCGAGCCAAGGTCTACCTAAGATTAGTGGATGTCCATCAAGTCGGTTTTTGGGTTTTATTATCAGAAAATCGGCTGGATACTCCCAGGAGTCAACAGATGCCATAACATCATGTAGTGTGCCCTCTGGCCTAACTATAGATCGATCAGCTAGTTCTAATAAAGTGGAGGTTGGTTCTACTGATGTAATGCCTAGTTTTTGGAAAGTAGTGGTTGTTAAGATGTTAATTTCAACTCCTAGATAAACTAAGGCATTTGAGAAGGTTTGACCATAGATTTGTACGGTTACTATTGGATTTCCTGGGTCTTCGTATTTAACGGGTGTTTCTTTTCCTGATAATAAGTCAGATAAAGTGCCAACTACTTGGACTTTTGGGTTATTTGTTATTGTCCTAGTTGGTTTCTTTATACATAGTTCTTTGATAGTCTTTGCATATATTGGGATGTCTTGGATGGCTTGGAGGAGCAAGATTTTTATGTACAGGTTTCGTAATTCTCCCAGAATGTCAAAATTAGGATATTGTATAGGTTGAGATATAATTAAGCGTTCTGGGAATGGAGGAGAGGATGTGGTTGCTGGATCATGACTTTGTTGTCTGGTCACGTCCTCTTCTTGTAATGGTTGTTCTACAGGCAACTAATTTTCAACTTGAACTGTTTTATCTCCCTCTGTTTCAATGATACGCCCAAGTATTAATTGAAGGTCATCAGAATCCTTTAGATCGGTTCCTATCTCTGGTGTTTCGATTATTTGAATGGACTGGACCAGTAAGTTATTTGGATTGGGGTTGGGTTGGGCTTGGAGTTGCGGTATTAAGTTAGACTAGGGGTTTTTGTTGGAAATAATACTGAGAGGGGGGGTGAATCAGTATTATCTAGCAATTTACCAAATCTTCCTTATTTGATTCTTTTGAAATATTCTTGCATATCAGTACCATAAAACAATGAGCATGAATAAAGAAAATAGACAGTCACACCAAAGAACACAAGATGTAAGGTGGAAACCCAATGCGGGAGAAAAACCACCTGCTGCAATATGTCTCTATCTTCTTTCAAGAAATTCTTTTTACAATGATTTTGTACTGGTGCAGTCCTTTACCAGCACGCAGGCTGCAACCTGCAAAGAGCTACAACTCTTTCTCGTTTTCCAGTTTCTCCTGGAAGGGAGCTACAACCCCCTACTTCTTTTCATGAAGAATCAAATGATCAACAAGTATACAACAGATACAGTCTACTACAGATATCAGATCAGTAATTACATAAACAACCCAGAACACCTTATGAACAGAAATATACAGTCAACAGATCATCTTAAGACAGGGACGCATATTTTCTTTCTGTGGCCTGCGACTGGACGCAGTATACCTTATGCTGTTCTGCGTGCAGACGCACTGTTCCTTTTTGCTTTTCTGCGACCGACGCTCCCAGAAACACTATCGCGCCGCGTCTTTCGCTTCAGAGACGCACCCAATACCACAGTCGCGCCGCGTCCTTTGCCTCAGAGACGCACCTGAGTCTTTACTGTACTGCGTCCCGACGCACTTTCCCTTCACTGAATCTGCGTCCCTTCAGATATAGAAGATAAGAGGACTTCAGAACCAACCCAAACACTCAGATCCACAGATCTGATCATGCGCCATATAGATCGTAGTCCATTAGAAGATTTGCCCTTATAGATTTGGACTAGATCTCACCAAGAGATATGCAACCAAGATGATACTTAATCCAAATGAACTCCTTTGCTTTATATAGGCAAGCTTCTCCCCAAAGCGTGGAACAATACCACGAGCCGACACCATAGAAGCACAAAACCGTCGGCTAGATACCACACAAGAAACCCCCACGTGCTTTTCTCTGCCTTGAAATGTGTGCACTGGGCGGACGCACCTCCTGAACGGCTGGCCTGCGTCCTGGACGCGGGTTCTGTATGGTATACCTGCGGGGACGCACTTGCTGAACATATTTCCTGCGTCCTTCTTGATTTACCACCTGAATGAGTTTGCCATCAAGGACAACACCTGAATCATAATGCAAACAAACTCCCCCTTTGGACTTGATGGCAACCACATAATCTTCAGCTTACATAATCTTCAGCTTCATCATTCTCCCCCTTTGACATCAAGGGCAAAGGGTATGCTCCCCCTATGCTCATGCTTCTCCAGATCTGTAACCAGAAATCCATCATGAAGGAGACAGAGACATATTGCAGCTATTTCCAAGATCTCCTTCTTCATAATGCCAACAATGCATTATGTGCTCCCCCTGAGCCTATACCATCAATAGGAAGATGATCAACAGTGAGATGATGCATCAACAACCCCCAGCTTTTGCCTGAGGTATTCAAAAGTGTCCCTGGGCAATGGTTTGGTGAAAATATCAGCAACTTGTTCCTTAGAAGGAACATACTCCAACTTGACCTTCTGTTCAAGTACTTGTTCCCGGAGAAAATGGTACTTGATTGGTATGTGCTTGGTTTTTGAATGCATAACCGGATTCTTTGAGATGCTGATTGCACTTGTGTTGTCACATAAGATAGGAATAGGAGGTGTACAAGTGATTTGATAATCCTGCAAAGTCTGCATCATCCAAAGAAGTTGGGTGCAACAAGATGCAGCAGCAACATATTCCGCTTCAGCTGTAGACAAGGCAATTGAACTCTGTTTCTTGCTGAACCAAGATACCAGTCTGGGACCCATAAAGAATGCACCACCACTTGTGCTTTTCCTGTCATCCACGCTTCCGGCCCAATCTGCATCTGTATAAGCATGAAGAGTGAGATCTATATCTCTAGGATACCATAGGCCATAATTTTGAGTCCCTTGAAGATATTTGAAGATTCTCTTCACTGCTTGAAGATGAGTCTCCTTTGGATTTGCCTGAAACCTTCCAACTATTCCAACTGCATGCATGATGTCAGGTCGGGTACCTGTCAAATATAGTAGACTTCCAATCATAGATCTGTAGGTTGGTTGATGTACTGCTGCAGATTCGTCATTTGCACTGAGACTACATCCTGTGACCATGGGTGTACATACTGGTTTTGCATCTTCCATGCCATATTTTTTCAAAATCTGCTTGAGATACTTGGTTTGAGATAAAAGGATTCCTCCTTTCTTTTGTTGGATTTGCAAACCAAGGAAGTATGTCAGTTCTCCTAGCAAGGACATCTCAAATTCTTTCTGCATGACCGAGGCAAAGCTTTGACTCATAGCTTCTTCATTACTGCCAAAAATAATGTCATCTACATAAACAACAAGTATTAGTAATTTGTCATTTTCAACTTTTATATAAAGATTGCTATCTGCTGAACCTTTTGAAAAACCTTGTTGATGAAGATATTTGTCCAACCGGTAGTACCAAGCCCTTGGAGCTTGTTTGAGACCATAGAGAGCCTTTTTTAATCGGCATACAAGATTTGGATCGTTTCCAAGAATGAAACCATCTGGCTGTTCAATGTACACTTCTTCATCCAAGTCTCCATTCAGAAAGGCTGATTTCACATCCATTTGAAATACTTTGAAGTTCTGACAACTTGAGAGAGCAAGAAACATTCGGATGGCCTCAAGTCTTGCAACAGGAGCAAAAGTTTCTTCAAAGTCTATTCCTTCTTGCTGTGCATACCCTTTACAAACAAGTCTGGCTTTGTTTCTAATTACTTCTCCATTTTCATTCAATTTATTTTTGAAAACCCATTTTGTTCCGATAACATTCTTATCCTTTGGTCTAGGAACCAGCTCCCAAGTGTTGTTCTTTTCGATTTGCTCAAGTTCTTCATCCATTGCTTTCACCCAACATTCATCTTTGCATGCCTCTTTCACATTTTGTGGTTCAGTAGAGGAGAGTAATGCCAAATAACTTGAAGCTTCTGCAACTGTTCTTCTAGTTTGTATACCTGCTTCTTTTTGTCCCATGATCTGAGATTCTGGATGGTTCTTTTGAACATATCTGGATGGAGTCTTTTCTTCTATTCTTGTTCTTTCTTCTGCTTCTTCGTGAGGTCCTTCTTGAGATTGTTCTTGCGGTTCTTCTTCTTCATCATTCTGTCTTTGAGGGTAGCTTTCATCTTCTTCAATGTCTTCACGATGTATTTGCCTAGGAATGTATCCCTTCTCATCAACCACTACATCAATGCTGTCAACAATTCTGCCAAGTCTTTTATTGTAGCATTTGTATGCTTTGCTATGTGGAGAGTAGCCAAGAAGAATTCCTTCATCTGCTCTAGGATCAAGTTTGCCAAGCTGCTCCTCAGTATTCTTGATATAGCATTTGCTCCCAAAGATTTTGAAGTGCTTTACCGAAGGAGTTTTACCACTCCAGAGCTCATGAGGAGTTTGAGTGCTGTTCACTCGGACATTTGTCTTGTTGAGAATAATAACTGCCGCATGTGCAGCTTCACCCCAGAAGGTTGCAGGAGTTCCTGATTCATCAAGCATAGCACGAGCCATTTGCTGGATTGTTCTGTTCATTCTTTCCACTACTCCATTTTGCTGAGGAGTTCTAGCTGTAGAAAATTCTCTCCTTATCCCATGTTCATCACAGAAATCGAAAAATTCATTTGAAGTAAATTCTCCACCTCTGTCGGATCTGAGGCACTTAATCTTGTGACCTGATTCATTTTCAACCAAAGCTTTGAAGGATTTGAATTTTTCGAAAGCTTCATCTTTGTGCTTCATAAGTCCTAACCAAACAAACCTGGAGAAATCGTCAATAAATAATATCAAGTATTCCTCTCCTCTAGGTGTTCTTTTTCTGAATGGTCCACATACATCTGTATGTACTAGCTCAAGAGGCATGCTGGCTGATCCTTCTTTCTCTGGAAAGTTAGTTCTGGTCTGTTTTCCAAACTGACATGATCTGCATATGGTGTTGTCAGGAATTTTGATATCTGGAAGATCGCGAACTGCCTGATATTTGCAAGCTTTCCTTATTTGTGAGAAGCTTAGATGTCCCAACCTTCGATGCCATAACCAGTGCTCTTCATCCTTGCTTAGATAGCATTGTTGTTGTCCTTCATCAAATATGTATAGATTATTTGGAGTTCTTTTTCCTTTGAGAACTGTTTTACCTGTATCAAGATCACGAACAAGACATCCATTTGATCTGAATATAACCTCGGTTCTTTGATCACACATCTGGCTTACACTTAGAAGATTATGCTTTAGTCCATCAACAAACAAAACATTTCCAGCCTTAACATCTTCTTTTAAAGGAGCAATACCTTTTCCTTTTATAGTTGCAGGAGTATCATTTCCAAAAGAGACTTTCTTTCCCTTTTCTAAATTAGAATAAGATTCAAGTTTTTCTTTATCACCTGTCATATGCTTTGAACATCCACTGTCAATGTACCATAGATTTTCTTGTCCTTCTGCATAGAATGCTATCCCACATCTTTCTGTTTGAGGTTCCTTTATTTTCCATGTTTTGGTGCCTGAGGTTTGTTCCCTTTTTTGTTCTTGTACCTTTCTTTCCGGAAACCTGCTTCTGCATTCAAAATCTTCATGTCCAAAATTATTGCAAATAGAGCATTCAACTTCATTTTCAAGAGCTGAAAAATTGTTATAGGTCCTTTTTGTAATCCCTGTCATACTTCTTTGTTTTTGAGCTTCCCTAGTCATGATTGTTTTATACGCAACACATTGAGCTGCTTTGTGACCAAAGTTATGGCAAGAAAAGCATTGTCCATTGAAGAAGTTTCTGCGATTATTGAATCTACCAGCCAACTGATTGTAATTTCTATTTTCATCTATTCTTGAACCAAATTGGGAAGATTTTACCTGTGGCTGGTTGTGGCTTTTGTTCACCCTTAAGCTGGATTGCCCCTGATAGTTTCTGTTTGACGTTTGTCCCTGCTTTACCTGATGATCTTCCTTGTGCTCTTGCTCATTTCTTCTTGCTGCATCAAGATAACTTTTTGAAGTGGATGCTTGAGAAGTTTCTCCATTATAGCCCAGACCTGTCTTATTTAGTGGAGACCGCTGCACACTGATAATCTCATTCAACGTTTCAGATCCTTTGACAAACTTGAGATTAATAGTTTTTGTTTTCTCAATTTCTTTTCTAAGACCAACAATTTCACCTTCTAATTTTTCAAGATGTTTTTCCTTTTCATCAATCTGAAATTGTAGAGTATCAATAATCATGTTCTTTTCTTCTATACATCTCTTGAGTCTAGTAATTTCATCATAAAGGTTATCCACATCTACAGCATCCTCATAATCATCATCTTCAAATGCCATTAACAATCTATATTTGTTACCTTGTTCATCTTCATCACTGTTTGATAAGCCATCACTATCTTCATGGGTGTAGTAGCTTTTCTTATTTGCACTCTGTTTCTTGTTCCATCTAACTGGTTCCTTTCCTTTATCCTTATAAGAGCATTTTGCAGCATAATGACCTACTCTTCCACAAGCAAAACATTTGAAAGGTAGCTTACCTCTGAACCTTCCAGAACCCCTTTGAAGATTTCTGACAAAATTTGATTCTTCTTCCTCTTCTTCTGGAACATGACTTGCTTCATAGTGATCTTCTTTGCCTGATGCTTTAAAAGCAGCTTCCCTTCTGTCTGATGGACCTCCCTTTCTCATTTCATAAGCAGTTAGAATTCCATGCAGCTGAGACATAGTGAGAACACGGAGATTTTCCTTTTCTTCTACTGCAGATACTTTAGATTCAAACTTGGGGGATAAAGATCTTAGAATCTTTTGAACTACTATAGTCTCTTTTATTTCTTCACCCAAATTTTTCATACAATTAACAATCTCATCTACCCGAAGAAAATAATTAGCCACACTTTCATCATTATACATCTTGAGAGTCTCATATTGAATCCTGAGAGTTTGAAGTTTAGCTTCTTTTACCTGTTCATCTCCTTCATAGCTAGTGATCATTTTGTCCCATATCTCTTTTGCTGATTTGAAGTGCATGACCTTCATGAACTCTGTTTGAGATATACTTCCTAATAGAGTACTGACTGCTTTTGCATTTGTTTCATACTGCTTTTTCTCAGCTGGATCTGTAGGAGTAGCTGAAGGAAAGGCATAGCCTGATTCTACAATGTTCCAAACTTCTGTACCAAGAGATTGAAGATATGCAGTAACTCTTACCTTCCAATAATTGAAGTTTGTCCCATCGAAGACGGGTGGCCTGATTGATGCTTCTCTCTCGTAGTTGCTCATGATGAACGATCTACCTTCAAGCGATCAAGCTTTTCTGAAGGACCTGCTCTGATACCAATTGTTGGAAATAATACTGAGAGGGGGGGTGAATCAGTATTATCTAGCAATTTACCAAATCTTCCTTATTTGATTCTTTTGAAATATTCTTGCATATCAGTACCATAAAACAATGAGCATGAATAAAGAAAATAGACAGTCACACCAAAGAACACAAGATGTAAGGTGGAAACCCAATGCGGGAGAAAAACCACCTGCTGCAATATGTCTCTATCTTCTTTCAAGAAATTCTTTTTACAATGATTTTGTACTGGTGCAGTCCTTTACCAGCACGCAGGCTGCAACCTGCAAAGAGCTACAACTCTTTCTCGTTTTCCAGTTTCTCCTGGAAGGGAGCTACAACCCCCTACTTCTTTTCATGAAGAATCAAATGATCAACAAGTATACAACAGATACAGTCTACTACAGATATCAGATCAGTAATTACATAAACAACCCAGAACACCTTATGAACAGAAATATACAGTCAACAGATCATCTTAAGACAGGGACGCATATTTTCTTTCTGTGGCCTGCGACTGGACGCAGTATACCTTATGCTGTTCTGCGTGCAGACGCACTGTTCCTTTTTGCTTTTCTGCGACCGACGCTCCCAGAAACACTATCGCGCCGCGTCTTTCGCTTCAGAGACGCACCCAATACCACAGTCGCGCCGCGTCCTTTGCCTCAGAGACGCACCTGAGTCTTTACTGTACTGCGTCCCGGCGCACTTTCCCTTCACTGAATCTGCGTCCCTTCAGATATAGAAGATAAGAGGACTTCAGAACCAACCCAAACACTCAGATCCACAGATCTGATCATGCGCCATATAGATCGTAGTCCATTAGAAGATTTGCCCTTATAGATTTGGACTAGATCTCACCAAGAGATATGCAACCAAGATGATACTTAATCCAAATGAACTCCTTTGCTTTATATAGGCAAGCTTCTCCCCAAAGCGTGGAACAATACCACGAGCCGACACCATAGAAGCACAAAACCGTCGGCTAGATACCACACAAGAAACCCCCACGTGCTTTTCTCTGCCTTGAAATGTGTGCACTGGGCGGACGCACCTCCTGAACGGCTGGCCTGCGTCCCTGGACGCGGGTTCTGTATGGTATACCTGCGGGGACGCACTTGCTGAACATATTTCCTGCGTCCTTCTTGATTTACCACCTGAATGAGTTTGCCATCAAGGACAACACCTGAATCATAATGCCAACAGTTTTGTTGTAGAGATAGCAGTGTAGGTTGAGGGAGCGGGATGGTTCCTACTGGCTGATTCATCAGTCTTTGCTAGTTTGCTTGCCAGGTTTGACTCTGTGAAGTAGGAGGGGTCCATTTCAGTGGAAAAAAATTGTTTTGCCAATATGGTGGGGTATAGGGAAAATTTGGCCAATTGGGTTGGCTTGCTTGATTCGGCCATGGAGATGATGAAGGGAATGATTACTGTGACCAATTTGGGAAGGGAGGTTGATTTTGCCACATTGAATTATATTGTTTAACATGATATTGCGGAGGCTGGAAAGAAGAAGGTGGGTCTGAAAACATACCTTTTTGTCACAGCTACCATTAACGACACTGATTAAGTAGATACACCGATTTTGACTCTTCCTCTGCTTCCTTGTATACTTATTTCAATCCAGGAAGTGAGGGGCAGCTTTCTATGGAGTGGTCTTTTGTATAAATGGCGTAAACTTGAACTGCATCTAATGGACACTCCTTGTGGCTGTGTTTCTTTCTGCATCTGGGACATAATATTGCCAAATTCAGTTTTGCTTCTGCTTGCTTTTGTTTGGCCTGTATAATATCAAGTTGTGTTGTCATCATCCCCAATATGTCAGTTTTAAAATTTTCTAATAAATTTCCAATTTTTGCACGAGTTACTCCTTCTACCAAAATTCTATTATCTCTTACAAATCAATCATGTTCCACTGGTTTTAGCCTTGTGCTACCTCTCGAGCTCTTGATACATAAATCAATAATGTGAGCAAAATTTTCTTGATAAATATCTCCTTTCCCCATTATGTCTAAAGTCTCAATCCATTGTTCCTTCATTCCCCTAATTAATGTTGTTTTTAATACATTATCAGGTAAAGGTAACGATGCATAAGGAGATCTTTGAATATTATACTGGAATCGTTCAACATACTCTTCTAATGTTTCATTTGGTTTAGCTACCATATGAAATATTTCATCTTTTAACTCTCGAGACCTGCAATAGTCTTGATATTTTTTTAGAAAAGACTCTTTCATTTGATCCCAATTATTTATAACACCACAACCTAATCCCATAAACCATCTTAAAGCAGAACCTTTTAATGTGGAGGGGAATAATTTTAGTTTCTGAGGATCAGTGGTATAGTCATATCCTCTACACAACACATCGAATTCAAACAAGAATCCATCTGGATCTTTTGATGTAAGGCCACGGAATGTAGGGATATGTTGGAGAGGGATTGCTTTCATAGGTGCATTAGCTGCAGTATCCACAATGGGGTATTGCAGTGTAGAGGTTTGGGTGTTAGACTGATTTTGGGCCATTTGGTCAAATATATGCCAATAGCCTTCTGGGATATTTAGGAGGGTATTCCTAGGTTGTCGAGGGGGAATGGATCTAATGGGAATGGCCTTGACAAAACTTCCTTTATCTGGGATGATGAGAGTGCCTAATGTCTAGGGGCATTCAGGTTCTTGAATTTTGTTATAAATGATTTTTGCAGCACTTCCCTTATCTAGGATGCTTAATGGCTAAATTACCCTAAGAGGAGATTTTGGTTCTTCAGCTTCTCCTGTTTCTCCTCTTCCTTTATAGAGATTGCTAAGGTTCCCTTCCTACAATGATTTTAGGCTAGAATTTTCAATTTCTTGAAAATCCCGCTCTTTGGTTTGACTATGCACCTCAACAAAGGCTACAGATGGTGATCTTGTGGCCTGAAGGGAACTAGTAGGCTATCTAGAAGTAACTTTTCTAGGTCCTACTGAAGGCTGAGATTCTACTTTCTTAAGGATTTCGTCTATAAAGGTCAATCAGCCAAGGGTCACCAGCCCCTTAGCTTTTTCAGACTTGGGTAGAGGTTTGGGATTCTTTTCCGGATTTTTCTGCTTATTCATGCACACAAATCAACTGCTAGGTTCTACCCAAACAAAACAGCAACAAATCTGTAGGAAAGTGAGCAAGGGAGCAGGGCTATTACATACTCCACACGTAGGTTCTTACCTCCCGTTTTTAAAACCAAGTTCTTTCCTAACAGGTTCTTACACTACTCTAGAAAAGAAACAAATGGCTACACTCTTCCTTGGCAACGGCTCAAAAATGTCGAGTCATAAAAAGGGTCTTTTTCACCTCTAATTACCTTACATTAACTTGTCAATCCAGGAACAATTTTTTATCTCAAAGAGTGTACTCAGTTTGAGGCTGTCATTTGTCAGAGTAATGATAGTAATATAGCTCAAGAAAATGTAAGAGTAAACGAATGCTTGAAACAAGATCTACTTATAGCAAAATACTTTAAAAACTAAATCATGCACTCGGAAAACTAAGCAATTTATCAGTCAAGGGTCCAGTAACAATAACTCATCCCTCTGGAAACTGATGTAAATAAAGATAATCAAGGAATAGATCATCAATCTGGGGACTAGACAACAAATGCCAATGCCCACTACAGTTTCAGATCGTTCTGCACACCAAAGCAACAATAATGCGGATAACAGGAAATGGAACAACAATTAAGAAATGGAACAATAAGTAGATTATGTAATAGAAACTAAGTCTGATAAACAACAACACCTTAAGCTATAGGAACAAGTACAACAATCTTATCCTACAGAAATCAGATGGCAACCTTTACTCAAAGGATGAATCGAACAACAAATAGAAATGGAATGGCAACCAATTATCAACAGAATATAGAACAGCGCTTAGAGCCAATTGTGAATATACATTACCGAAATGAATAACACACACAACGCATAGAAATATTAAGAGAAACAGTAATATGAGTCTGATACCACAAATATTTATCTTACTTAGAAAGGATAACGGTCGCAATTCATAAGGGAACAACAATGTCAATTGAATAGCAATCGTATGAAGTATAAACCCTAGACAAATATAGTAATACCAACTTAAGAATATTACAGCTCGGTTACTCTGCAATTGAACAGAAATAACATTCTGTAAGGAACAGTAATGTTACATTAATGACTCAAAGGAACAGTAATATGTTATAAGGTCAGAATGAACAATAGGACTTTCCTATTACAGAGAACGATATCGTAAATATAACAGAGTTGTGATATAAAATAATAGAACACACCAGATTACTGATCAAAGTTGATAACGAAAACCACACACAACTAAAGGTAATGATATAGGAGCAAGTGTTCCACCAGGGCTGGGCCCTTACCCTCCAGGGACACATCGCTTGAAATTATTCCAGGATCAAAGATACAGCAACCGGATTTATATTAAAGCATTGAAACAGATTTATAGTGGATCACTTCTCAACGAGATTTGATGATCAAAGTTTCAAATACAGAGCAAAGTTACATAAAAATTCATAGTCTCCCCTCGCGCTAGTAGTGCTGCCCCTACTTATAACAACTGAAGCAAAGATATCAAGGATGCGAAAATAGTTAAAGCAACGATCCCTCAGGATCAAAGGATCCTGAGGGATTCGCCAAGCTGTTAATCCTCAGTTATCCAGTCATTTTCTTGTGCTGAGTCGATATCTACTTTTCCTTTCCTTGGCTGAGATGTTTTAATTTAGATCATCTTGTTTGCATATGGTTCCCCGCCAAAGGGACAGAAGATAGCTTGGCCCTGTCTTTTTCTCTGGAGCGGAAATCTTTAGTTTTTCCCTTTTCCTGCATAAGAAATGGAAATTATTAGCATTTTCATGTTGCACATAAATCTTATAGATTTGTCATGATTTCCCATTATCTACCTAGTTCATGATGCAAAGATGTTATGAGTTCTAAAGAAAAGATGACAAAATAGTCAATAAAAACATACCTTCTTCAGTACTCCACAACAGGGTGGTAGAATTTTCTATTGAGTTGGTGTCAGGTGGAATCCAACATCAAAATCACCTTACAGAATAAGCACAACTGAGTTGGTTGAGTTAAAGTTGAAGCTGAAGGAAATATGGACAAGGGGTACATTAGGCCGAGTGTGTCACCTTGGGGCGCACCATTGTTGTTCATAAATAAGAAATATGCTACTCTTGGATTGTGCATTGACTACATGTTGTCTAGGTAAATCCTCTATGTGGACAAAGACAATCCCTCTAGTCCAGTGAGTGGGACTAGCAACGAACGTGACAATATATGAGAGAATTTCCTAAATTACAATCAAAATGAGAGAGGAGGAAGGATAACTACCTCATTTTGATGCTATAATGCACTCCTTTGTTGAAGATATTGATTGCTCTCTCCTCAGGCTCAGTCCCTACTGCTCACAATGTTTGAATATCTACACAAGAGGCAAAATTCACAATAAAGAATACAAGTGCAACAAGCATAATTGAATGTAATCCACTTAACATATCAAGGAGAATTAAGATAAATGATGCATTGACATAAGCATTTATAGAAAGTGAACCAATAGTTGTATATATTAATGAATGAAATATGAAGCATACAACCTAGGCCTTGATGTTAGTATGCCCTCCTTAAGTGAATGTCTATGTCCAAGCTCAACCTCTCCAAGCACTCCTAAAGCCAAAATTAATAACATGTAGGAAATATGTCAGCATAAGGGTGCAAATAATCAGAGACCAACCATTGGGAATACGAGAGGATGAGAATATAGGAAGGGAGAGGGAGTTAGGATCTAACGAAATATAGGGGAAGGCCCTCTTCTCAAAGAGGAATCCCATAGGGATAAGATCAAATGTAAATATTGGGATAATTCGACCACATCCACAATGAAAAACCTCCAACTCGTCATTCTGGAAGCCTCTAGATCACAAAGCTTCTTGTCCTCTTTGGGAAAACTTGCCTTTTAGGGATCAACACGAGTATCCAGGTAAAAATCGTTCTACCAGTGCAAGGCTAGTATGGTGCAACCCATCATCAACATAGGTAGGCAATGTTGCAGTTGCACTGATCCTGAAATTAGGGTTTTTGAGTTCACTTCTTCAGGGAAGGCTCAAGGCATGTTTTCATCAGTTCTTTAGGGAAGATCTAGACTGCATATTAGGATGGTTACACTGCATAATTTCCAAGTTTCAGGCACTTTGGGGTATGACATAGGGAAGCGTAGGAGGTGTGAAAAAATATTGTGTAATAGATTCCCCATAAAGCATGAAGGAAAAACAGGGAATGATGGCTGAGATGCTTTATGAGCTTTTGCAAGGATTAATAAAAACACTTTCAGGAGACCTGCAAATCAAGGACACATATACATATACATATATGATATCTCTATCATATATATCAAAACGTGAATCCGCAGCATGGATGCAACCATCTGGATAGAAAGGACCATGTGAAAAGATCCACGGTATGGGTGCAACCATCCGAATGAAAAGGATCGTCTAGAAATCTAAGATCTAAAGCATGGATGCAACCGCCCAATGTAAAAGGATCATCATCATCATAAATATAAGGTCCCATGGTATGGTTGCAACCATCTATATAAAGGAAACATGTATATAGTCATGAATAATACATAACTCCACGCAACGTGAGTTATATTTGACAAAAATCAGGGTCTTGCACTTCATCCCAACCCGATTAAAGTACAAATTCTAACATGCAAATGAACGTGTTGAAGTCGAACATGAAACACCTGATTACCGACCAATGACGTGAACAGTTAACAGGCACGAGAGAAACCACCAGTAATGAAAATGGCTCTCAAGGTGCGACAATATAATCCGTGAATGTGAAAATGAGGCTGAAGTTGAACACTCATGGAATCATCCGATCGAAGGTTAATGATGAAAACCTATCATTGGATGCAAAGAACTTGCCATTAACACATGGAAGCTCTAAGTTTTTTTCTAAGTTATCTTCTTGGATAATGAGATGGAGTTGACAGGAAGTGACCCATAAAAAGAGGGCCATAGTGATTCCCTCATCATCGACACGAAACAAGGAACAAAGTGGAATAAATGCATATGGTCGTAGACTGTGGCAAAAGGTCAGACAATGTATAGGTAGTAAACTATAGATAAGACTTCTCTTGAACATATCGATGACACGACTCTGGAGTGTGGAAACACTTAACTCAACATAGGACCAAGGGTCATGATGACAAAGTGGAATAGTCAGACGAGCGGAAAAATGGATCACCCAAACCTGGAAGGACAAGTGATTGAGTGAGGATATCCCAAACCCGACATGAGAAATAGATGAGTGTCATGTTCAAGAGCAACATGCTACCTATACAAGAGATGTTTCACTTTCATTTTTCCCCACTATTTCTACCGAGTAACCTAATTATTTTTTATCACAAGCTTGAAGGGGATAACATATGCTTTTCGTATAAGTTCATTCTTCGAATGAATCCATCCTAGTATGTTTTACAAGTCCTAGGAAGGAGAAACTCGGTCTCATCACGGTGATAAGTCTTTTATCATTTAATTTTTAAAGTCTGATGGAAGAGTAACTCAGTGTATTTTTCATATTTAGAGAGTTTGAAAAAGAGACGAAAAAGAAAAGTCCATTAGGTCCCTTTTCATAATTTTTCCCTCGAACTCGAAAAGGTAGAAAACAATATTCGATAGAACCTCTTGACCATGTCGACCAAGGTGTACCTTTTTCATAAATAGTCAATCCTAGCCTGAAAAGGGGGTAAATGAATATTGATATGATGTTAATTCATTTAATTTGATGAGTTCAAAAAGACAAGTACTCGATGATCTTTTCATATTTCGAGAGTTAGAAAAGAGCTTAAAGATGACTCTAGGGGGATTCTTTTTTCGTTTATTTTTAACTAGTCTGAAAAAGAGATAAAATGAAAATTCATTGAATCATTCAAGAATGATCACTGTTACCACCCAAAAGATCCTGTAATTGCACAAAGGCAACCACACATCACTGATATTGAGAAAAATAATAAAATACTGGTAAAAATGTGTTTAAAAATTATAAATAGACCAAAAGTAAAAACATTTTTACCATTTCACTTGGCGTAAATTTGGAGAGTGCATTTTACTTTATTTTCCTTGATTCTTCAGGCAAGTAGTGTGAGAGGTCCAGGGCACCATTTCACGATCCATCAGCGACAAGAGCTCTTCATTGTCTCTTGCCTTTTATTTCATTTCCATGCCATTTCATAGGATTTTTAGTTGGTTAAGGGGAAGATTTTCATATTTAAAATCAGGGGTGACCAGCGCGAGTCTGATCATCGAATCCACACTAATCGCCCCTTAGACCAAAAATCTCTCTCACTACTAGTGCGAAAATAATTCAGACAGTCGCATTGGATGCAGAGCATAAAATGGAATGAAAAATACTCTCCCTTGATCGTTTTTTTCAAGTTTTTGATTCATGGAAAGGCATATAAACATTGTTTATGGGTTATTTGTAGGATATTTCTACATGCATGGCCATTGAATGGAAAGAAAGAGGACATGAGGCAAAATATCACCAAGCTTCCCGAAGTGTTTAATGTGTCAATGCTTTGACGGATTGTGGGTTACTCAAGTTCTTCCGAACCTCAGGACTTAGAGCTCAAAATGAGTTGCTGGAATATTTCATTGGACTGTTGGATGTCGATCATGAGATCTTCATCATTGGAGACAAAGAACTAGAGTTAGAAGTAGCTGGAATCTACTTCATCACTGGATTTTCTAGAAGAGGGGAAAGGGTTCAACTCTTTGGAGTCCATAATGGAGGTGAGAGCACCAATGCCTTGATCAGAAGACAATGCCAGCGTAGAGAGACAACTAGGAGTGGGAAGGTGAAGATAATGGCCTTCCACAACCTTCCCTTGAGGACAATTCTACACACCATAGCCCATATAGCTGGGGCACAGGCATTGCATGAGGCAACAAAATCACAATTCCAATACGTAGTGGATTGTCTTACTCCAATAGTGTTTCATTGGTACGAAGGACTATTGGTCAACATGAAGAGACAACTTACCAAAGGCAATTTAGGAAACTTGAAGCAATTTGGCTTTGGATCGATTTTGGTCACTTTCTTTTTGGAGTGTGTGCCCTTATTTTGATACCAGTGGGTAGAGGTGAACGATCCATATCCACAAGATCTAAGGTTGCTCAGATGGAGTGAGATCATGCCTCGAGGGGGAGGATGTCAACAAATTCATTTCCCTCTTCCATTCTTTCATTGGCTATGCCAACAACTGATCGTCATGGATGATTATGCCTATACAAGCATGGGCTTTAGAGGAGATCCAGATATTCCTCTACCACTGGGTGCACAGAGGACCAATGCCGGTAAAACTTGTTTTTGGAATTTTTCAAGTTTTAAGAATTTTTTCTTTGAAGTGTATCTGAGAGTTGACTTGTGATAATTTTGTAGATGTGGGACCAGAAAGGCCACTTGGCATGTCGCCAATAGCCTGATGAGTAGCAAATCAGATAGAGAAAGATGTCCCATAAGGGGAAGGGGAAGATCCTATAGTAGAGATGGAACGAAATCTGGAAGTGATTACTCAAGGGATTCCAGAATATGCGACTATAGATGACGTGCTGCTGCAAGACTAGAGGCATATAGTATGAGTTTTTGCGAGACTACATTAGTTGTTAGGACGAGTGATTAGAGCGGACTCATGCTATCATCATCATCATGTGGGTGAATAGTCATTTCCTAGTCATGTTTATATGCACTATTGCAGGCTTTCGAAATCCATGTGTCTCAGAACACTATTTTTTTAGATTTTGAGGTAATAAACTCCAACATAATATATATATATATATATATATATATATATATATATATATATATATATATATATATATATATATATATCTATATCTATATCTATATCTATATCTATATATACATATATATATACATATATATATATACATATATATATATATATATATATATATATATATGTATATATACATATATATATATATATGTATATATAGATATATATATATATATATATATATATATATATATATATATATATATATATATATATATATATATATATATATATATATATATATATATATATATATATATATATATATATATATATATATGCATGTTTCTATTGTCTACTTATGTGTTCATATATCATGATGATGTGATCGGTTTTTTATAAGTGACGCAAATGTCTATATAAAACATAACTTTCTAATGCATCTGTTAATGTATTCAAATTTCGTGGAATGCGTTGATATGTGATATAATCAAAATTTCTTTCTAGTAATCGAACATTTAGATACATGCAAAAAATTTGTGGATTTCTTATTGAATAATGACCATTCAATTGTAGCACGAGTTGTGAATCTAACTTAACAACTAAATTTATGATTCGTAGAGCAACTGCTTCTGATAAGAGTTCAATAACTGCACTGTACTCGACAACATTATTAGTTGTTCGTCCCAAGAAAATACCTTGTAAATTGATCAACTCACCATTAAGGGTGAACAGTGCCCAAGGCGCAGAGGATAAATTTCGTGTGCTATGACAAGCACCATCAGCAAAACCAATAAAATTGTTTAACAACATCTATGGACTGAGTGGAACACAAGGTAAGCAGAGGAAAAATGTCTGCAAAGAAAAAAATCACACCAAAAAATAAAAAATGCACACCAATGAACTCACACATTAATGTGAAAAAGTAAATACATGGAAGTCATGCATAATACCTTTTCAGATAAATCTTGTTGTGGGGTCATGCTAGCGCATTACCTTCGTAGTCAACCAACTCATAGGCGCCTTTTTGCAAAATGTGTTTAACAATGTATGGCCCATGCCAAATAGGTTCGAACTTTCCAACTCCCAAATTATCGTTGGCTTGGTCATATAGCAAGACCAAGTCACCTTCAGTGAAAAATCATGGACAAATAGTTTGATCATAATGAGCTTTAACTCTTGTTTCCTGTGCTTCGATAACCATCACAACGATATGAAGGGCCTCATCAAGCCTCTTGAGACAAAGTAACTGCTCCTCTTCAGGTGAGGTATCGGGGAGTAGCTCGATAGCTAGTTTTAACAAAGGAATCTCACACTTGATAAGGAGTTTCACCTCTAAACCATATACCAACTGGAATGGAGTGAAACTAGTGGCTATCTTAGCCGAGTTTCATTAAGCTCAAAAAGTTGAGAAAATCATGAGATGCCAATCCTTTTTATGCTTCCCAATGGTATGTTGAAGCATAGTAATTAAGACTTTATTAATCGCTTCAACTTGGTCATTGGCCTGTGGGTAATAAGGAGTTGAGTTGTCATGGTGAAGAACCAACTAAGTAGTAAGCTCTGCCATCATGTACTAATGCAAATTTGATCTGTCATCAATGATAATGGCTTAAGGGACACCAAAATGGGCTATGACATGGTTAAAGAGGAACTAAGAAGTAGTTATACGTCAACATTATATGTGGGCATCGTCTCAACCCATTTAGTAAAATAGTTGACGACGAGGATGATATATCCATGCCCCCTAGTTGAGCGAGGGTTACATGTCATGAAAACAGTTCCCCATTTAGTGAATGGGCCAATGGTAACTAGTGGGTGTAAGCGTGCTGACAAGGTGCGCTGTTTGCGGTTATAAATTTGACATTCATGGCAATTTTGAATAACCAAAATGAAATCTTTGAAGATAGAAGGCCAGAAATGACTGACAAAAAACATCTCTTGAGTATTGGCATAGCTTGACATGCCCCAAAGTGGCACTCATTTAAGAATCATTCAACCTCTTCAATTTTTAGACATCTATGAAGAACAAAATCAACACGGACTCAGTACAATGTGTCACTAATAATCTGATAAGGTAGGGACTGATGTTGGATGCGGCGTCGGTCAGATCGAGACAACTCAGATCATAAATTTTGTGTCTGAAGATAAAAAATGATATCTCTGTACCATCGGTTGAGATTACTAATGAGAAACAAAGTTTCATCAAGAATCTACTTAGTAAAATTAGTGGAGGTATTTGCAGAAGGAAGGGCGCAAATCAATTTGGCAAAAACTAGTGACTTTTTTGATTTGGCGGCAGTAAACTCCAAATCAAAATCTTGTAGGATAACAATCCATTTAGAGTATTTTCCCCCAAGCAACTGACGAGTCAAAATATAAGTCATGGGGTTACAGTAAAAAATCACTGTGGTCTTCTGTAGAAGAATATAAAGGCGAAAAACTCGAACAACATAGACTGCTACCAAGGAAAGTTATCGAGTTTTTGTGTCAATAAGATTTTGAACCAAATTATAAACCACATGTTCATTTCCATAATCATCATCTTGGACTAGAACCATATAAATGGTACTATTAGTTGCAGCCAAGTACAAGAAATAATCGTGATGGTAGTCAGTGGGATGCAATAAACAAGCACTAATGAGTGTTTTCTTTAGAGCATCAAAATCTTGTTGGGAAATTTCATTCCAGATGAATGGGATCCCCTTCCTAAGAAAGTGAGTAAATCCCTTGGCAAGCTCAACATAATTAGGGACAAAGCGATGAAGGAAATTGGCCTTTCCTTGCAAACTCTACAATTGGTGTAGTGATGAAGGAGGGGTTAGATTTACAATAGCCTCTACTTTTAGAGGATATATTCAGATGCCTTATTTGGACACAACAAAACCCAAGAGCGGACCAAAACACAAAAGACACATTTATGTGGATTGAGACGAATATTATAGTGTCAACTGATCCAAGTGGATGTCGGTGGCCACCCACCTATCCCACTTGGACCCCCACAACCGTCTCTGTCAGTTTTTTAGTTTCCTTATTTGTAGCACAATTTGCTATTTTTTGCAGTTTTTCGGGTCTTGAAATTTTGGAGCCGTTTTGAGGCCAAAACGACGTTTTTGGGAAATCTGGGAGCAAAATGGGTCCATGGACCAATGTTTCTCTTCCCAAAGTTGTATTTCTTAGATAGATCTTTCTAACGAGCTATTGTACGAATCAAACGAAGATCGGTTGCCAAAGTTACAACCCCGAAAGTTGATGTACCAACTTACCCAAAACGGGGCCCACAATTTGGCATTTCATCTTCTAGGGTTAGGTTTTGGGATGTTAAGGGTTTTACATTGTTTCTCAACAATAAATAGGCCTTCGAGCCTCATTGTAACATAGTTCAGAGACATGTAACCACCACATCTCTTCTCAGAGATAAAATACCATCGCCCTAGATGGTTTATTTCCAATTCTGTTTGTAAGCATATTTTAGTATTTTACATTAATGAAATGAAGTATTATTTCCACTGCATCTCTGTGTTTATGGTTATATCTATAATTTTTTTCATTCCTGTTTAAATCCGGATCAGTGGTATCATAGCGGTATACTTTTTCTCTATTTTTCTTTGCATGTCCCCAACGAGGTTGGGATATAAGGAGTTAGGGATAGAACTGGTCGAACCTTTGCAAGACCAGCCTCGCAAATCCCGATGGCCTCCCATGGCGGATGAAAAGAAAGATGAGGGTGTAGGAGATCCTATCAAAATCTTGCTCGAAGAAGCCCTCGAGAGACAAAGGAACGCGATGATGGACAACTTTGCCTAGATCCTTCAGCGGTTACCCAAAAGTGACGCATCAGCTTCCAGCAGCTACTCTGGAAATGCCACACCCTTTAAGGTACAAGTTAATTTTGAAATCCCTATATTTGAGGGTTAGATAGACACAAATGCTATATATAAATGGTTAAATCTACTAGAGGGTTATCTTTCCCTTCATGAATTTTCAAGTCAGGAAAATATTGTTTTCGCTCTTCTCAAAGCAGCCCCCCATGTCAAGGACTGGTGGGAAACCTACTGTGAGCAGAAGGATGAAAGCATAGGCTCACTATTTTCAGCCACACCGACTTGGGATTCATTCCGGGATGCCATCAAGGAGCAGTACTACCCTGTCAAAAGCTACAAGGACAAATACCTAAAATGAACCACACTACGGCAGGGACGAGACCAAGATGTGCGAGAGTTCACAAACATTTTTCATACCCTTCACACACAGCTGGGTATCAAAGATTTTGAACTGCATCTAGTACTCAAGTACCACGACTACCTACAAAAATACATCCAGGAATAGATGGAGTTCCTGAACATCTCCTCACTCGGCACAACGTATCAATATGATATGAAAATCGAGCAAAAGTTCAGTTAGAAGAAGAGATACTTTGGTTCTACGAATCCGAAGACCAAAGGACAAAGCCAAGGCGAGGTGACCCAAGACAACCCATCGAAGCCACAAGTAAAGAACAACACCACGAAGTTGAAGAAGGACACAGGAAAGTGGTTTGAGTTCCATAAGAACCGCACTCACAACACAAGTGAGTGTCATACCAAGCAGTTGTTGGTGGCCAAATGGAAGGCTTCCGTATCAGATGCATGTTTCGACCCTGAGTCAGAACCCGATAAGGGGAATGACAAAGAGAATTAGATCATTGATGAGGAGCCCATCATCACTATTGCCACCACCAAGATCCAGAAGAATGAGACCAAAGATCCAGAGGAGGGGGAGCATCTTTTCCACTCACAGATGTGGCTGAAGGGTTTTCCGCTGCAATTCATTGTCGATAGTGACAACCAAAAGAACCTCATTTCAGCAGAGGTCGTAAAGTGGTTAGGCCTACCAACTACACCACACCCGTAGCCGTATAGTATTAGGTGGCTTCATGAAGGATGAGATCTCAAAATTCGCCAACAGTTCCACCTTCCCCATAGCATCAAGCCCTTCACAGAAGAGGTGTTGTGTGATGTTACACCTCTGGATGTTTGTGATGTATTATTAGGCCAGCCATACTTGTGGAGGCGACATGTTGTGTATTAGTCAAGGCCTCATGCTATTATTATTTCTTTGGGTAATTCATTATATAAGATACCAGAGGTAGCCCCACCTACTGCCACCTCTTTGATCACTGCAGCAAGCTCATCTCACAGACTAGGAGGCTTATTTTTTGCCTGGTTTGCTCCCAAAGTAAGGGGAAGATTGTCGCCACATCCATGACCCTCGTGAATGGTTCCTCCATGTAGCAGTAGTAGCAAAGGGATACGGTCATGATAGAACACAAGAACAACTTCTCCTCACCCACAGGGGTACCACACAAGTTTTAGGTGGACGACAAAGTCTGGTTGCATCTGCAGAAAGAACACCTGACAAGAGCCCATGAGAAGCTTAGACCACTCTGACATGGTCCTTACAACATTACCAAGGCTGTGGAAAACAATTCTTTGGAGCATAACATTCCTCCATTCCTTCTCTTTCACTGAGTTTTCAATGTGGAATGCCCCCGACCATGCTTCCCACCATTACTGGACACATCAGAGATTGTAGAACAACTCACTAAGGACCAAGCTTAGCAGATGGAGGAACTCAATGCAATGGGGACCATTGCTTCCTAATGGTAGAGGAATGATATAGGTGGATGTCGGTGGCCACCCACCTATCCCACTTGGACCCCGACAACTATCTCTGTCAATTTTTCAGTTTCCTTATTTGTAGCACAATTTACTATTTTTAGCAGTTTTTCAGGTCCTGAACTTCCAGAGCCGTTTTGAGGCCTAAACCACATTTTTTGGGAAATCTGGGAGTAACATGGGTCCATGGGCTGATGTTTCTCTTCCCAAAGTTGTAGTGCTCAAATAGATATTTCTAATGAGCCATTGTACACGTCAAATGATGATCAGGTGCCAAAGTTACGACCCTGGGAAGTTGATGTACCAACTTACCCAAAACGGGGCCCACAATTTGGTGTTTCATCTTCTAGGGTTAGATTTTGGGATGTTAAGGGTTTTCCATTGTTTCTCAACAATAAATAGGCCTTCGAGCCTCATTGTAACATAGTTCAAAGGCATGTAGCTGCCACATCTCTTCTCAGAGATAAGCTACCATTACCCTAGCTGGTTTATTTCGAATTCTGTTTGTAAGCATATTTCAGTATTTTACATTAATGAAATGAAGTATTATTTCCGTTGCATCAATATAATAACTAGGTTATTAGTATAACCCACTTATTATATTGATGTACCCATGTAGTGCCCATATTGTTACTATTGTGCCCCATAGAAGCCCACTATTGTTATTATTGTGCCCTTACATTATTATTGTTATGTCGGCTCTGATTATGTTATAACCCCTTAGACTCCTATATATAGAAAGGAGGTCTTTTGATTTGTATTATCCAAGAATTGTTCATTTATGTAATGTAAAGGAGGTTGCCCCCTCGAAGAGGCTGAATTCTAAGGCGCTGATCTATCTTTTCTATCTTTTCTTGAGCTGGTTTCATAACATTTGGTATCAGAGCTTTGGATTCTAGGGTTTCGCTGCTCCAAACAGGTCATCGTGGAATTTGCACTATAACTTTTTTTCTGTGACGTTTCAGAAGTCGCAAAAAAACCCCATTTGAGAAGAAATCACACTGAACCTTGGGTCCGAATTTCCGAGCTTTTCACATGATATTTGCAGAGATATGATCTGAGGAAGTTGGTCTTTTTACAGACTTCTGAATTACATTCAAAACAGGTGACCTGGGGAAAATCGTCATAACTTTATCTCTGAGGATTGGATTGAAATTTCATAAGAAGGTACAGAAAGAGGATGGACTTTAGTTTCTTGTATGAATTTTTTAGATCCAAAGGTTGAAACAGTGACACGTGGCACTTCATACAGTTTTGCTCTTCTGGAAAGGTCTATAATCAGGTCATCTTGGGAGATTGTGCATAACTCTTTCTTAGAGAATCCAATTTGGATCAGACTGGTGGCATTGGAAAGAGGACACAGAGGGTTACTATAGTTCACAATTTCAGAACTTAAAGATTTGAAAGTACAGAGTTACAGTCGTTTCAAGGTCGAGCTCCTAAAATCAAGAAAAAGCAAGACGATGAAGTTTGATGGCAAGGATCCGGTAAATTGGATACTTCAGATGGAGCAATATTTTGATCTACATGGTGTACAAC
Organism: Pinus tabuliformis; assembly: GCA_031772625.1. Lineage (NCBI taxonomy): Eukaryota > Viridiplantae > Streptophyta > Pinopsida > Pinales > Pinaceae > Pinus > Pinus tabuliformis. The sequence continues at coordinate 781,600,633 of CM062805.1, forward strand.
TGTTACAAAAGGTATGAATTGCATCGTCATATCTAGAATCCGATCAATTTTTATGGTATGAAGGGCTTTGTTCTCGTAAAAAACTTGTTACGTGGTCAATTTTCACGGAGCAAATGATAGCACATTATAAGGATACAAAGAGCAACACCTTCTTTAGAGCAACACCACAACAATTGGAAAGAGTAAAAGGGCTTTGTGACATAATGGAAAGCAAAATTATGGAAACCAGGAAGCATAGCCCTCACAACTATAAAGATGGAAGTGTTCTTTCTCCCAGCCTTCCACAACCTACAAGGGTTACACCACAACAATTGGAAGAAAAAACAGAAAAGGGGCTTTGTTACAATTGTGATAGCAAATGCACTAAAGGTCATAGGTGTGCTGAAGAAATTATTTTACATAGAATATGAAGAGGAGGAAGAAAAGAATCAAGAAACATCAAAAGAAGAGGATATACGCCAGGACACCACGCCAGAGAAAGAAGAAATGAATCAGACCATATCTTGTAAAGCATTGGCAAGAATTACCACTCCTCAAACTCTCAAGATAGAAGGACATATCAAGAAGAAAAAGGTGCAAGAAGTGAAAGATCACATCGAGAAAGAAGAAATGAATCCAACCATATCTTGTAATTCAATGGACGAAATTACCACTCCTCAAACTATCAAGATAAAAGGACACATCAAGAAGAAAAATGTTCAAGAAGTGAAAGATCACATCGAGCATCAAGAAATGAATCCGACCATATCTTGTAAAGGACTGGAAGAAATTACCACTCCTTAAAAGATAGAAGGACATATCAAGAAGAAAAAGGTTCAAGCAGAGAAAGATCACATCGAGCATCAACAACAAGTTCTCCAACTTTTAAATGATAATGCCACTTCGGTGCAAAATCAAACGAAACAACAGGTAGATCAACATTGTAGTGAAAAATGTTTTGATGTAGGTGATTGGGTATTTTTACTACTAAATCTCAAGCAAGCTATTTATGAGAAGGAAATGTTGGCAATACTACATGCACTTAAAAATGGCGACCTTACCGAATGGAAAGACTCTTCAAGGATGAGGATGTGGAAGCATTGTTTTGTGCTATTTATATTATCCAACTAGATTGGATAAACGAAGCAGGGGATGAATGGAAGAAGGATGAAGAAGTATGGCCACTTATTCAAAAGTTGAAAAAGATCCCAATTCAAGAAATATTGCCAGAAATTGAAGAGGAAGGAAAAATCATATTGGAACCTGGAGCAGTCACAGAAATAAGAACCCGACAGCTACGAAATCGATCAATTTCAGAGTATCTCATCAAGTGGAAGAACTTACCCGCTGAATATTCCACATGGGAGGACAAGAACTTTATACAGAAGCATCAAGAACTACTCAAGCGTTGAGGACAACGCTTTTTGAAGGAGAGGGGCATGTTAGGCCCCTATACTACTAGTGTAACCCCTTATTGTTATTAGTATAACCCACTTATTATATTGATGTACCCATGTAGTGCCCATTTTGTTACTATTGTGCCCCATAGAAGCCCACTATTGTTATTATTGCGCCCTTACATTATTATTGTTATGTCGGCTCTGATTATGTTATAACCCCTTAGACTCCTATATATAGAAAGGAGGTATTTTAATCTGTATCATCCAAGAATTGTTCATTTATGTAATGTAAAGGAGGTTTCCCCCTCGAAGAGGCTGAATTCTAAGGTGTTGATCTATCTTTTCTATCTTTTCTTGAGCTGGTTTCATAGCAGTTTATGGTTATCTCTGTAATTTGTTGCATTCCTATTTAAATATGAATCATCGACAATGTAGAAAAGTTTCTCGAAGGTGGTTCGTATGGTCACAATGCTTAGCAAAATGAGTTGGTAAGTCGTCTAAATAAGGATGAACAAGGTGATTAATATCATGAAAGTCATATTACATCGCCCTCTATAAGGTAGCACCAATGTTTTTGAGACTAAAAGGGATCTTCTTATAAGCAAAAGTCCCCCATGGACAGATGAAAGCAGTCTTGTGTTGATTAGCGGGTGCAATGTTAATCCAGTTATATCCAGAAAAACCATCCGTAAAATAAAACATCTCACTCCCAGTGCACTCATGAATGATCTGATCAATAAAGGGAGTGGGATAGTTGTCTTTAGGGCATCCATGATTGATATTGCGGTAATCAACACAAACTTGAATTGTTACCTTCTTTTTCATGATGGGTACGGTATTGGAAACCTAATCTGTCAATGGAATAGGGTATATAAAACCAACCTTTAGAAGTTTTTGAACTTCTCCCTTAATAGCAATGACCTTTCTGGGATGCATTGGATGGAGATGTTGATGAATGTGCTTCGCATTAGGATACATGTGTATTTCATGCTCCGCTATAGCTGGATCAATACCAGGAATTTCCTCATACGACCAAGCGAAGACATTGTGAAATTATTTAAAAAGGTCAGTGTATACCCTAATCTCTTTAGGAGAACAGGAAACCTGATGTGAATGTTCTCGAAAATTCCAGGTTTAATGGAAATGTCAATTGGAATGGTTGAGGTAATATTTCCCATATTACCTTCGAACAAAACTTCGTGCACCAAAAAAGGTGTTTGAAATGGATGCATTGGGTTATGAGAAATAAAAGTCTCAAGACACGAAGGAATCTCACTATGAATTGGAATAAATGAGGAACGATGATGGGCATCATTCCAAGGATTTTTGTCAAGATACATAGCCTCTATACTCTCATCGGTGGGGAATATCTTGCTCAAGGGATCTGGAGAATCCTGAGAACCAAGCCAAGGAGATTATGAATACATGTCCAGGTGGATACTAAGAATAGTATGAATTTCATAAGCAACTTCCAAAGCCAAGAAAATTTATTGATAAGATTTTTGTAAAGGACTTAGCGGCATAGCATCACCGAAACGCTCAACCTAATGTGCAGTAGGGATGATCCATGGATCATTTGAGGTAGAGATCATGTTGATCGAGGAAACATGTGGGGGTGGGAGAGAAAAAGTTCCCATTAAGAAGAATCTTTGAAAAGACCTTCCCCCATGATCTCATACAGAATATTGGTATTTGCCACATATGGGACGTTGCCATTCGAAGCATTGGAAGAGAAAAAGGACAATTGATCGACGGTGACAATTTTCCCTTCATGAGGAAAATGTAGTATACAGAGCAAACATGAAACCACACCAAACATGGCATGAATCCAACTTCGTCCAAGTAGAAGGTTGTAATTCAGATTTGAATCTACGACCTCTATTCTAATTCTATAGTTTCCCTTCCAAGGTGATGGTCAAAATTGTGAGAATACCATAAGGACAAGAGCCTCTACCATCAAAGGCTTCTAAGGTGTTCAAGGACTAGTTTAGAGGTGGAGAAACGATGAATTTTGAACATGAAACAAACATGATGTAGGTGGAAGCACCCTCATCCAAGACAATCTGATGAATCATCTTTCCCTTTATAACGACTTGAACCAAAAATGTAATTTGATGGGGAAGAAAAGGTACAAAGTCTTCCAGATTGAAAGTGATAAAATTTGAATCGGTAGGATTGTTACCTCCTATAGTAGAATGTTACACAAAAATATCGTCACCATGACTATTTGCGGTCATTATGGGTCTATCATCACTTATACTGTCCTCCTAAGCAAGTCTCAGACCTTAGATCTTCATGTCAAGCTTTGAAAATGAGAGAATGACATTAAAAATCAACAAAGCTCTGGTTCCGCACTTTCTCTCGCTGTTGCCTGCGGTCCCGCACCCCCTGTTCACATTACCTGTGGACCTGCCCGCTCTGTCTCTAAAGGAGTGGGTGCGGACCCCTGTGAAAGTAAAAAAGGCGCAAGTTTATTCTTAAAAAAATCACTTTGGGTTAATTCTAGATGATTCTAGAAGGATTTTTGAAGTTGATTGTTCACTCTTAGGTGGTTCATGCATCCCAAAAGAGAAGGAGCTAATCCCTTGATGAGAGGAGATATCCCTTTGAAGGAGGGCTTTATCCCTTTGAAGGAGGACCTAGTAACTTCCCTCCATTGCACTATAAATTAAGGCATTGGGCTGGTTGCTAGGGAGGTTAGAAGCTGAACATTTTTTAGGGTAAATGCTGGTGAAATTGAGACTTCCTAGTTAAGCTTGAGAGGAGAGATCACATATCTTTTTGGCTTCATTGCGAATAGAGTGAAACTTGTCAAAGTAGAGGAGACTTCTTTTTGGACCCTGGGAGGAGCTTGTACAACATCAAGGCATAGGTTGTAAAGTTCTTCTTTGATTTGAATTAATACAATCAGATTCATTTTTCTCAACAAATTGTCTTATGTCATTTGTTTCATGAATTCCTTGATCATCATGATAAGTATGCTTTATGATATTGGCTTTTCAGGTGCTATTTAATTTGTTTGCTTGTTTGTGTTTGCAGATTCGCTACAAAGAAGCTCATTTGGATCAAAGGAGCGAGGCTTTCACAAACTTGCATTGGACCCAAGGTGGGCCTAAAACACTTGTTTGCCTTTGTTTATAAATTGCATATTTAGAGAAAGATAGTATTTGATTGGCTTGCTTTTCACTAGATATCGTTAGATACTAGGGAGGTCAATCTTGTCCGCAAGATCGACTCATTCCATGTGACATAGACAATAATGATTTTCATTGCACTGGACAAGTTTGGAGAACTTCCAAGGCAAACATCGGTGAAGGCACTTGAGCCAGATCTTCGACAATACTGTAATGTTGAGCAGCTCTAGCATTCGGATTATAAGATGATTTATGAAGCACACATTTGGGAGGTGGTTGGATGACGGATTCATTATTAGGTCTTTCGATATGAGGAGGACCATAAATGGGTGGAGTGGAAGTAGAAGGTGCATTGATGGTTCCTTTTCCACTGTCTTCTTTTGAAGAGTTTAATAATATTTCGACCGGGTGGCAACAGAAATAGGCACTATACAACTCATGAAAACCTGAGAACCTGAAGAGGTAGAGGATTGGGGTTGTTCTACAAATTGCATTTTTTGTGATGGAAATGTCTCTTTCAGTACAACCGGGGTCCTTTCAATAAGCGACTAAATTTTGCACAACGAGGACAATCCTTGGTGTTATGATCTTCCTCACAAATCAGGCAAGGATACTTAGGCTTATGTTTGGAGGCATCATCAGAAAATGGCTTAGGATGATCTTGTTTCGGGGTATTGGAGTTTTCTTATCCTTTACCCTATTTCTTACCTTTCGAGGATTTTTCTTGCACGGTAGACTGGATGGTATTAACCTCAAATATTTTAGTAGGATTCGAGGAGTTTTTCGAAGGAGGATTGGAACCAATATTCAAAAAATATTTCTTCTTCGAAGAAGCTTTAGTGGAAGTTTGAGATACTTATCCAATTATACCATCAACAAGCAGTACATTTGGAGACTTCAAAGATTTTGGACCCAAAGATGGCCTTGGAGCATCAGGCAAGATTTCATATAGCATTCCAGATTAGGAATAGACCAAATCTAAATACTAGACACATGCAATGGCTTGATCCTCATTAACACAACCTCTCATTGTTATGTCTGCAACGATTTTTTTACGAATGATTTGGTAAACCATTCGGTCAACAACTCATCAGGGATTTAAAACTTAACAATGTCGATGTCTCCATTCATGGATGTGATCAGAGATGTGGGTCGTGGTATCCTATTTAAAAAATGTGAGCAAATGGGTACCAGTGTCATAATGAACTAGTAATTGGAAGTGAGTGAGAAAGGCCATAGCCAAAGAATTGAAGTCTACATAGGTACCTCGAGGAAACTCGATGTACCACTTTGCGACAACACCTGTAAGGTTAGTTGAAAGAGGCGCAGACGAACATAATCGTAAATGTAGGAATTGGAAGAACACCATAAGTGATATGCCATCACATGGGCCTAAGGGCCTTCTTTAGCTTTTCCTTCAAATTTTGGGCAATGGCTAGGAATCTTAGTGGGAACTGGAGGCCAATAAGGAAAATAAAGAATCAGAACATTAGTAAGCCTTGAGACATCAGGCAGTTCCAACGTTGCTAGAAATGGAAATTGTGGGTTAAACGACATGTAAGGCCTTTGGTTATGCCCAGTTTATGGATTTCAACCTTGTTGGTAAGGTTTTTTCCCCCAAAGCGGAGGATTTTGACCATAACAGACTTGATGTTTCCCCCACTGAGGGATTCCCTGAACATAAGGTGGATTCTTTCCAAGGTAGGGTTGATATTGTCCTCCCATAGGTTGTTGATAACCATAAGGTGGATAAATATTGTGTGCGACATATGGATTGTAAGGTTATCGCAACTGCTAACGTGGTAATAAAGTTGCTGGCCCTACTGCTGCAGTGGTTGGCCTTGTGGCTGCAAGGCTTGACCTTGTTGATATATAGGTTGGGTTTACTACTATAAGGGCTGACCTTGTTGTTGCAATGGTTGACCTTGCTGATATAAGGGTTGATTGGGTTGTCTTACAAACTGTGTTTTCTATTGCAAAGGTTGTTGAAACTTTTGCAATGGTTGCCCCTGCTGCTGCAAAGGTTGCCATTGCTATTAAAAAGGTTGCCCTTACTGCTGTAAAGGTTATTGTTGAAGAGTTCCTTGAGGAATTCCTTGTTGGTATTAATAAGTTCCAATTGGGATTTGACCATATGCACTGGGAATGGGATTTTGACCAAGTTGCACATGAGGACCTACTTGAAAAATATAAGGTGGAATTTTTAGTGCTTGTGAACCATATGGAACATAATACTGTTGGACGAGTATTTGGGCTGAATAAGACTGTTGATATGGGATATTACCTACCCCAACTAGAATAGATGATACAACGGGATTAGGAATACCACTAATAGGTTGACTCACTCCAACCATGTGAGGTTGTGATCCACTCACATGGGTTGCACTTGAAACAAGAGGGATATGTGGATCTCCCCCCCCAATGCTACAAATGAGGTGGTAGCACATTCTATCCACTTGATGGGGGAATCGACGAACCTACAGATGTATAAACCGAAACTATCGATTGCATTGGAATGGAAGGATGAGACAAAGGTATTGGTTGTGTTGGAATAGTTGGTTGAATCAGAACTATAGTAATGGTAGTGTGCAAATGGATATGAAAGGTCACGTTAGGAATAAATGGACCAGAAGTGGGCATAGAATTTGATTACCAAATTGGATTTTTGTATAATGAAGAAGCACTGGGAGTTCCTGAAACTAGTTGAGCCAAGGTTGTATAACCATGTGGAAGCATAGGCCCACTGTTTGCAAGAGGTGGTTGAGATGGAACTCTTCCTTCATAAGGAAACCTCCTAGGGGAAGTTCGTATTCGAAATCATTATCAAAACTACGAGTGTGAGTAGCAGAGACTTCCGACAGACCTCGAGGAGAGGTTGGAATTCACCTTCTAAAGCCATAGGTGGAAACAGATGGCAAGGAGGAATCTGAGATGGACGAGGAGATAACTCCAAAGGAACACCAGGTCGATCATATGGACTATAAGGATGTTGAGGAGATATCATAAACAGATCAAAAAGAGGATTCGAAGGGTATAAAACAAACCTTTGTGGACTCTCAGGGGTTTCTGGATTAGACTCATGAGATGATTATGAGTCTCGAGGTGGGGGACAAGAAGTAAGGGGTTGGATGCTTGGGACAATTCCAAGTTCAAAGTCTTGAGCTTCAAGTGATTGTGAAATTTTAGGACAAACTCCTTGTGAAAATCCTTCAATATCAGTCGATGAAGGGGAACTGTGAGGTGAACGCAATGGTTCAACCATGACGACTTTATCTCAAGAGAATAAGGAGAAGAGGTAATTCATTGAGGTCTTTTAAAAATTAAAATTTACAAGGAATTACTCATTATGAGGCTAAGAAGCAACTGCATGGGTTTGACATATTATCATTGGTAGTTAATTTTATGACTCGAAACAACAAATAAATCAAAAGGGTAATGTTAGGAAAGAGGGTTTACCAAGAATCCGTGAACTGTTATATATACCTTAGCCGAAACCAAGGACATAATGTATGATGAATTATCTCCCCGAATTCTGTGTTTGGCTTATCATGTTTAGAAGGTGGTTGACTCGGTTACCTGTGGCTAAAGGATAGAAACCTAGTGGGGTATCCCAATATATACTCAACCGTATGGGGACCACAAGTCCGTGTTAGCACTTGTCTAATGCATAACCGTTTGGCGAGAATGTTCCCATATACTTGTCATACTGAAGTGCCTCCTATATACCTGAAATTACTGGAGAACCTTTGATATACTTCCATACTGGAATGAGATTTCACCCCCGGGATATAATGGAGGCAGTTAACGACAGCTGCTATGTTTAAATATGTCGGAACACATCTCTAGCCTAGACCTCTAGATATTTGTGTTAGGTTAGAAATTTTCCTTAGGTTAATTGAGGTAAATTTCAAGTTTATCTTGAATTGGGTTTCAATTTTATGGCTCAAAGATGTCACCTGAATTCCTATAATGCAATTAAATGAGGAAAATGAAATCTTTTCATTTGATGAAGGATAAACTATGAGGGAAAAGAGACAACCACAAATGCATCAATCAAGCAAAATGCAACAAAACATAACTCCTTAACTTTTCCAATGCAAGATGTAAAAATGAAAACTACTATTTAACTTTCACTAACAAATGCAATGCCAAAATGTAATCTTATGAGAAACAAAAATCACTTTTCTTTCACTAAGATGCGCTAATATTTTTTCTCTTTTCCTTTCACTTTGATTCAAAATGCAAACTAATGCATAAGAAAAGGGAAAAAAATGGATGTCAAAACAACTAAAATAAAAATTTCATTCACTTTTGGTTTCGAATACAAGTCGTTTCAAAAATACTTAAATGAAGAAAGCCCTTCACTATTCTTTACGAAGATATGAAATAAAAAAAAGCATACACTTTCAGTTTCACCGAAGTAAACAATCATAATCTATGTTTGACAATAGAGCAAAAGCAATTTCAAAGCACCAATATGACTCGATACTAATGAAAATAAATTCAGAGATAGGACCGAAAGAAATTTGCAAATGTTGTCCTGACCATAGTAAAACTCCTAAACGGAGGCAATCAATCTCATAGAGACAAACCAAGAGACGAGTGGAGGGTGACCTAGACCTAGAAACCCTATAAGACAATCAAGCTTCAATCGCACATCAAAATAAGCCAAGAGACAATTACAACCACAAAAGGACAACAATGAAGACAAACACACTATAATTACATTGGAAAATCACTCACAGAAGTTGAAATGCACTGAAAATAAGAAGAAACCATGATTTTCTTCTATCCTCTAGGATCAACACGCTTGTTAAAGGCAAAGGAGCGATGAAAGGCAGAGCAACATGACTGTAAATTCAAAATCAGCACTAGCAGTGCTTCTGTTAGAGAATAAAATGAGTTGGCCAAGGAAAACAAGGAAAAAATAAAAAATATTCAAAATCAGCCCAGGCTCAACACTCTCAAGCAAAAACCAGTGACCGCATAAATCTACAGTGATGCATACAAGCCAAGAAATCGATAGTTGGTCACCAGAGAGTCAGATCGAAAGAATGGATGGAAAGGTTATAGCTTCCCTAGTGGAGTTACCATTTTATTGTCTAGGTAAATCCTCTCTCTGTACAGAGACAATTCCTCTATCCCAATGAGTGGGACTAGAAACCAACGTGACAATCTATGAGACAGTTTCCTAAATTACAATCGAAATGAGACAAGAGGAAAGAGACCTACCTCATTCTGATGCTATAATGCACTCCTTTGTTGAAGATCTTGATCGCTTGCTCCTCAGGCTCAATCCCTACTTCTCACAACGTTTAAATACCTACACAAGAGGCCAAATACACAACAAAGAATACAAGTGCAACAAGCGAATGTAATCCACTTAACAGATCAAGGAGCATTAAGATAAATGATGCATTGACATAAGCATTTATGGAAAGTGAACTAACAATTGTATATATTAACGAATGAAAGAGGAAACATACAACCTAGGCCTTGATGTTAGTAAACCCTCCTTGAGTGAATGTCTAAGTCAAAGATAAAGCTCTCCAAGACCTCCTTCTCCAAGCCAAAATGAATAGCATGTAGGCACTATTTTAGCATAAGGGTGCAAATAATCAGAGATGAACCATTTTGGAATGGGAGAGGATGAATATATAGGAAGGGAGAGTAAGTTAGGATCTCACCAAAGATATGAGAAGGCCCTCATCTCAAGGAGGAAGCTCATAGGGATAAGATCAAATGGAAATATTTGGAAAATTTAACCACATCCACAATGAACAACCTCCAGCTCGTCGTTATGGAAGCCTCTAGATCGCGAAGCTTCTTGTCCTCTTTTGGAAAACTTGCCTTTCAGGGATCAATGCGAGTATATAGGTAAACATCGCGTTGCCAGTGCAAGGATAGTATGGTGCAACTTGCCATCAGCATGGGTAGGCAGTGTTGTAGTCACATTGATCCTGAAATTAGGGTTTTTGAGCTCACTTCTTCAGGGAAGGCTCAGGGCATGTTTTAATCATTTCTTTACGGAGGATCTAGACTACATATCCAGATGGGTACACTGCATTATTGCCAAGTTTTGGGCACTTCGAGGTATGACATAGGGAAGTTCAGGAGGTGTGACAAAGCATTATGTAACGCTATAGGCAATTGAACAAGCTAATGATGAAGAATAGGTACCCATTTCCAAGGAATTGATGCTTTGTTTGATTTGTTGAAGAGAGCAACACTGTTCTCTAATATCGACTTGAGATCGGGATAGCATCAGGTACACATCAAGGAAGAGGATATCTTCAAGACTATGTTCAGGACCGGGTATGGACATTATGAGTTTGTTGTAGTTCCATTCAGTTTGACTAATTCTCTAGTTACATTTATCTGTTTGATTAGTAGTGTGTTGTGTCCTTATCTAGACAAGTTTGTTATTCTATTCATTGATGACACATTGATATATTCTAAGAATGAGGAAGAACATGTCGAGCATTTAGCAACATTATTGATATTGATAAGAGAGCATCAATTATATGCTAAACTTAGCAAGCGAATCTTATTTCAGATTGAGGTACATTATTTGGGGCATGTTTTCTCCAAGGATGGCATATCAGTATATCTAGAAACGATAAGGGCCATCATGGAGTGGGAAACTCCTAAGAATGTGGATGAGGTGAGATCATTTATGCAATTGGAAGGTTTCTATAGGAGGTTCATGAGGAAGTTCTCACACATTGCATATCCTATCACATCATTGCAGCAAAAAGGTAAGAAGATCAAATGGACAGAAGAATGTGAGGCTAGTTTTGAGAAGCTTAAGCAGTTGTTGACACATGAACCATTGCTAAAGATTGTGGATCCGAACAAGAAGTTTGTAGTGTGTACAGATGCTTGCAAGAGAGGACTTGGTGGATTTCTCATGCAAGAAGGACAAGTAGTGCGTTATGAGTTAGAAAACTGAATGAGCAAAGGCATAACTATGCAACGCATGATCTTAAGCTAGCATCGTTTATGCATGTGTTGATGATGTGGAATAACTGCCTTCTTGGCAAGAGGTTTACATTGATGAGCGATCACAATGGGTTGAGATATTTGTTTGATCAGCTGAATATAAATGCCAAGTAAGCTAGATGGTTGGCTATCCTTAGTTAGTTCAACTTCAAGATTAGATACATCGAAGGGAAGGAGAACCGGGTTGCAGATGCTCTTAGACAGAAGGTACATGTAAATCATATAGCACCTATGAGCTCTTATGGGATAGAGTTACAGAATAGGATCTTGCAGGCAGGACATCAAGATGAAAAATATATGGAGATTATGCACATGTTATAGCAGAGCAGAGGTACAGGTGATCGGGATGAAAACTGTCATCTCACGGAAGATGGTTTAGTGAGGTTTAGAGAGAGGATCTATTTGTTGAATTGCAGTGAGCTCAAGAATATTATCTTGAGGGAGTTTCATGCCAAGCCATGCTCGGATCATCCAGGATATCAGAAGACATTGAAAGTAGTAAAGAAGTTCTAATATTAACCGAATTTGAAGAAGGAAGTGGCAGAGTGCATGGCTAGAAGTTTAGATTGTCAGCGGGTCAAGACAAAATGTAAGCATCTAGGTGGTTTACTACAACCTAACGATTCTGAAATGGAAATGGAAGGCCATTTCCATGGATTTAATTATAGGTCTTCTGAGGATAGTGAGGCAACATGATTCTATTATGGTTTTGGTTGAATGGTTGAGCAAGGTAGCTCACTTCATTCCAGTAAAGACTACATATTCAACCAGTGAGGTAGCATAGGTGTTCATTAGAGAGATAGTGAGATTGCATGGTGTTCCAAAGAAATTGTGTCGGAAAGGGATGCAAAGTTAACTTCCAATTTCTAGAAGGAGATATTTTCAAGCTTGGGTACAAAGTTGGCCTTCAATACAACTTATGGTCCGTAGGTAGATGGAAAGACAAAGAGGGTTAATAGGATCTTGGAGGATATGTTGAGGATGTACATGATGCACCAGCAAAAGAAATGGGAGGAGTATCTTCCATTGGTTGAGTTCGCATAAAACAATGGTTATCAGGAGTCATTGAGGATGAGTCCTTTTGAGGAATTGTATGGATGGATTTGTAACACTCCCATCTTTTGGAGTGATCCAGTGAACTGGGTACTTATTGGACCAAATATATTGGAGGACATGGAGGAGGAAATGCAGGATATAAAGAAGAATCTAAAGGAAACAAAGCATAGACAGAAGAGTTATGCGGATCAACACATGGTGTTCAATTAGTTTTAGGTTGGAGAGCAAGTGCATTTGTGCGTCAAGCCCAAGAAAATCTCTTTGAGGATTGGATCATGTGCCAAGTTGGCACCATGGTATTGCAAGCCTTTCGATATCCTTAAGAGGATTGGACCAGTGGCATATCAACTTGCACTACCTCCAATAGTGAAATTCCATGATGTTTTCCATATTTCATTGCTTAGGAAGTATATAAAGGATGTTGATCATGTTATTGATTGGTCTGTATTTCAGTTTTACCAAGAAGGAGAGTTCCAGCTGGAGCCTCAGTGCATATTGCAGTGGAAACATCTCATGCTCAAGAAAAAATCCATAGAGAAAATTAAAGTGCAGTGGAAGCACTTTGGGCATGAAGAAGCTATATGGGAGATGGTGGATTAGATGTGGGCCCTGTATCCTTCATTGTTTTGCGGTTGAGGCAAAGCAATTTTGGTTTGATGTTGGTATATGTTTAGCATATGTTTTGCATATGTTTAGGTATATGTATATATATTTATATGGATGTAAATACCTCCATGAGCTAAGTTATAAATCTCCAATAAGCGGTATGGGTGTCATGTTTTTATGGTTGTTATGTTGTCATGTTGTCATGATGTTTTTCTTTTGAGAAGGAATTTCATTGTAAATACTGCAACGAGCTAAGTTATAAAGCTCCATGGGTAGTATGTTTTATTTTTAGTGGTTTTGTTGAGGTCATGGTGTTGTTTAAAACCAATGATGGTGTTCCCCAAGGGGGAGGGTTCTATAACAACCCTGGTGAAAAGTTCATGTAATAAAAGTTAATAAAGGAAAAATAAGACCTCGGTTAAGGGACACTTATTCCAAGCTAAATGTTGGGAAAACATATCTTAGTGGGCATCACTAGATGTGTGTTTTTCCTAAGGAAAATTGGCAAAGGTATAAAAAGGAAAAAAGGAATTTTTGGCACATTTATTTATGAAAATAAAGGAAATTAGGAGAAAAGTAAGGTGAAAGGTCACATGTTGCATGTGAGGAGGAAATTGAAGGAAAATAATGGAAAATGAAGAAAATAGAGGCCTTATTAATAAAAAGGCTTTTGAGGATCAGTTGGTAGCCTTTTGTCAATTCAAGTTTGGAGCTCTTTCATTATTCTCTCTCTCTCTCGCTCACTCTTGGTCACTTAGAGTTTTTTTGGAGCACTCTACTTTTGGAGGAAGGAAGGAAAAGAAACAAAGGGGAAAGGAAGGAAAACAAGGATCAAGGAAATGAAAGAAAGATCAAGTAGCTTCAATAGGAATACTTGTAGGTAACCTTTTGCATGTGTTATTTCCTAGCTAGTTTGGACATGCATGGCTTTGCATGTTGGTGTACGATTCTCTTGTTGTCGACGACATAGTTTTTTGGGTTATGATAATGGTTTTCAGCCTTCCCTTGCCTTTTTATGGATGCCATGGTACGTTGGGATGTTTATATCAGCTTTGAGCTTTGGATTATATGGATTTAGGAATCCAAGGTGGAGGTGGTCTCAAGCTTCATTCCCAAAGGCCTAGGAATCCATTTACCGTTTTTGGAGGGATACACAGTAAAGCCTGAGGGGGAAGTCTTAGTTTAGGCCTAGTGATACGAGTTTGGATTGCAATGAAGCCTGAGAGACTGGTCTCTATTTAGGGCCTAGTGATCTAGGATTGGATTGCAGAAAAGCCTGAGAGACAAGGAGATGGAAAATTCCTCAAGGATAGTGATGGATTTCAGATGGTATTCCAAGTTTGGTTCAGTTGTGATCATAGAACCAGTTTTGGTGTGATCACAATTTGATGAGGGTGGAGGTGGTTTAACCTTTGGATTCCCTTGGTTGTTCATGGATTAGTTGTTCTATGAGATCCCACATTCGTGCTTGGAATATGGTACGGGTGTGACTGGCTGAAATAGATATTTGGTTCAGCCATGTCTATGGTCGGTGGTACGTGGAAGTCCTGAACCTGGTCGAATTTTCTTATGATTAATAAAATATAAGTTCTCTTACTTTTTCACTTGTTTATATGTGGATTTAAGGGCTATCATATCTCTGATATTTATATGGTATTATGATGGTTATAAGAATAGTTATATGGTTGGTTCACGTCATGGTTATTTCATGTATTTACTTGTAACTGTTAAATGGATGGATGCAATACATAATTGATGATATAATAGTTTAATGGAGAAGGTGGTGATCCTTCTTGTTATGTTTCATACGTATTTTCATTCATTTATGCTCCATCTTGTATCCTAGACCTGTAGGTTACATTGATGTCGTGTGTTCGAAAGAATGCCAATCATGGTTGGGGATGCTCAGACTTAGTCCTGAGGTTGATTTTTTATTTTTATTTTTATTTTTTCATCACGTCTTTGATGGATTCTGAAGGTTATAAAAAGTTCTGGGTAGAGGCCAGGATTTTGTGCTAGAAATGTGGCTCAAATCCCAGGGACACTGGCACAGGTCTACTGAAAAGAGTCCAAGGACGTTGGCACATAGGCCCGTGAGAGAGACTTTGGCGTCTTGTCATTGTATTTCCTATAGCATGAGATATACCAGGGGTTAAAAGGCTTAAATTATCAGTGGGACTCAGGGACAGGATGTCTGAGTGGCTGACATGTCTCCTGAGGGTATTGTTGTTGATGTGGATGGGTTTGTTTGATGTGTTCCATCGATTCAACTTACTTAAGGTCACCAAGGAAGTTGAATCCCTTATAGTGACATCTCTCATCACATTTTTACCCCAGCTGGTCGGTTTTTTGGGTGGACTTGGGAGGAGGCGGTGTTACAAATTTCATTTATGTGATTTACCTTCGACTGAATATTTGTTTGAAATTTTCTCTTCTCTTGTTTCTTCTAATTCTAAAGATATATAATTAAATAACAAAGAAAAAGACACATATAATTCATTTATTAGTTTTAAATCAACAAATTATTTTACTAAGCCTGAACCTAAGATTGAAATTAGATCACATCATTTATTGTTGGAAAGTTGCAACACACATTTTTCGATTTCTGAAATGAATATTTCAAATATAAATACAGAATCTGAAAATATAATTGAAGAAATTTCTAATGATTCTTGTGATCAACAAGTAGGCCCAATAGAATCTAATAAAAAACAAGATTTAAATAATGAATATGTTAATCTCTCTTCTCTTAAGGTGACTACTGAAAATTCAGAACACATTTCTCCAATTGAAATAATTTCATTAAACCAGAATGATGATAATACAATGAATTTTCAAGATGACTCTTTTCAGCCAACATTACATTCTAGTAGTCATTATTTTCTTTATCATGATATCTTTTCAGATCAGATTTCATTAAATAATTACCATTTTAATCTTTCGGTTGAAAACAATTTTATCACTAGTTTTGAAGATTCTAAAATTATTTCTTATTCAAATGATAATTCTTTTGTCATAAACGATGTTTCAAAATCTTCTTCTCTCATATTTTGTGATTTTGTTAGTACAAACTAGACATTTGATTTCCAAGAGAAGGAGGTAATTTACGATGAATGCAATGATGATGATGATGACAAATATTTTTATCCTATACAAAGTGCACTAATTTTAAAAATTGATTTCTCTCATGAAGATTCACATGCTATTATTTTGTCTCCTATTGCTGAACACAAATTTTATCCTGAACATTTTCATGAGTTAGTTTTGCAGGTTTCTAATGCTTTTCATTTTGATTTTCTTTTGGAAACTTGCATCTATAACATTTTGTTGGAATTTCCTTTTAGTGGCAATTCGATCATTGAATTTAATGATAGGTTCCATAGTTTCCCTATAAAATTATGTTGTAGTTTTAATGTCCATAACACTTTGGTTATGTATGCTTTCTTCGATTCCCTTTTTTTTTTGTAATTTTAATGTCCATAATGATTTGGTTATGTATGCTTTCTTCTTCTTTTTCTTCTTCTTCTTCTCTCTCTCTCTTTTTTATTTTTTTATTTTTTTATTTTTTATTTTTTTATGCAGACATGTTCAATATCTTAGCATTGAACACCCTCGATATGCATTAACTAAAGACAATGAATATGTTATTCAAAATTTTAATATGGAATATCAAGATAATCTGTTTTTCCATTTTCGCTTAATGTTCATCTCTTTTCAAATATCTCTTTATTCTCTAAGGCATTCTTGACCAAATTTAACTCTTGACAGTGTTACTACACAATATGACTTGCTATCTTCTCCTCTGGATAGTTTTCAATCTATGACAAATATACACCCATACTTTTATGATCCCATAGATATTTGTTTGGAGAGAACATTCCAAAAGAGATGGTTTACAAATAAGTTGATTTTTGTACATACTTTAGCATTAGATGTACATAATTAATTTAGTTTTATTGGTTTAATTATAAATGTGCTTTTGTTACTGATATTTGACTTTTGTGTACATGCAGTAAACAAAATACTTGAATGGTTACACTACAAGTTTGATTTTACTTAGTCTTAGTTTGCTTTTTAGATTAGGATTAGGAATAGATTAGGTTTATTATTGTTAATGTTTTATAGGTTGAATAAAAATATGATTTTTAACTTTTTAGAGAAATACATGGCAGAAGATGAAGACCCATGAGGTAAACTTATTATCAAATTCTTCCAGGTATGCATTTTTATGTTCATTATCATCTGTTTGTGTGTTTTTATTTCAATTTGTTCTTTCTGCTTCAGTTTTTCTTTCTTGTATTTTGTTGTCTTTTTGCAGGTTTTGGTTTGATCCAACTTTTGTGAATAAGACAATTGTGATAAACATAAATGATAAATGGAGCATCTTTCAAACCTTACTCAGGGAGATTTTCTTAACTTGAAATTTTTCTTATCATTTTTGTGATATGTTTTAAAGCAAGATTTGAGTAAGGAAATAAATCTCTATTAATCTCTCAAATGCAATTGTTAATCACAACTCTTCATTAGTTAGTTTTTAATAAACTCATGAATAAGAAACCTCATTTTAACAAGATGAAATTTTACTTGAAAAATACATTACAAAATATTAATGCCTTTTGTCAAGATATTAATTTTATCTTGTTTGAGTAGCTTCTATTTCACAATTTTTCTTGTTGTAGTTTGCTTTTATTTTTCATTGGATTACATTTCTCTTTGCTCTTGTTTTCGGATATCATTTCAAAACATTTCATTTTGTTTCCCTTTTAAAATACCCTTGTGTTCTTTAGGTGATATTACCAAATATTCTAGTTGAAGGGTTTTTTCACATCCATCTTTGGGCTGACACATGGGAAAATTTTACTCTTTTTCAATGAAATTCATTGGCAAAAGGAAACTAATCAAAATAATGATCAAATTGCTATTTTTCAGATTTATATTTGAAACACTTATTGTTATTTTTATTTTCTCTTATCATTTTGATAATATCACTTTATAATATGAGAGATAACTCTATTTTGCAACAGCTTATCTTATAAACAACTATTAATAAAACAACACAAATAAACATAATTTTTTTTAGTATTCTATAACTCAGCCATGTCATCCCAATTTCTTAAGGAGAATATTCATCTTCCCATCTATTAACACAAAAGTTGTAAAATACTTGAAAGATAGGGGATCTCCGTAAAGAGCCAGCCTACCATGATCATGGGTCTTTATGGTTATGACATTATCATATCTGGTTACTAAGCCATGATAATAACTTATAGAAATTCATTGTAAGACAATAGGTTTCATCACGAGCCAACTTGTTCATGACTATCAACGCTTGTGAATGTCATTGTCGTTATCTGATCCCCAAGCTAGGGCAATGGTTTTCAGAGTTTTAATGAAATAGGTTTCCTCTGAAATATTTAAACATGGATGGGATACTGACATTTCCTTTGGGCTAAGAGGTAATCTTGTCGAGGCTATGGATGCCTTCTGGAAACAATGGATCTACATATGACAATAAGAGCTCAACTTTTCTTACTAAACACAATTATACACTTTTGTTCTTTATTTTAAGCTATCACAAATTATAGTTGTTGTAACATGACTCTTATAATCAATATTAGAGATACAAAAAATGATAACATTTTGATATCTGTTATAAGAGATTTCATTGAAAATTTGAATCCTAGCACTTTAATTCATTTAAATTTATTACTTTTTTCTTAAAGTTTCATCATTTTTCAGAGATAACTGGTTCTTCCTAGTGTGTCACCATTGTTGTGGTAAAAACATAGCTTTCCCATTATTCACTTAATTTTCACTATGGTGTTGCACAAAATATTGTCACCATGACATTCTGCAGTCAGTGTGAGTCTATCACCACTAATACTTTCCTCCTTTGCAAGTCTTAAACCTCAGCTCTTCATGTCAAGCATTGAGAAATGAAAGAAAGCCCTTAAAAATCTCTAAAACTCTGGTTCTGCACTTTCTCTTAGCATTACCTGCGGTCCTGCACCTACTAGTCATGTCCCCTGCGTACCTGACCGCTCTGTCTCTATGTAATGGGTGTGGACCCCTATAAAAGTCAAAAGGGCACAAGTACATTCTTAAAAACTCACTTTGGGTTATTTATGGAATCTTCTAGAGGGAATCTTGAGGTGGCAAGTTCGCTCCTTTAAGGTGCATGCATCCCATACGTAAAGGAGCTAACCCCTTGATGTGGGGAGCTTATCCCTTTGAAGGAGGACTCTATACCTTCATAGGTGGACCTCTAACCTCCTTCATTTGCACTATAAAATGAGGCATTGGGCTGGTTACTAAGAAGGTTGAAAGCTGAATATTTTTTAGGGTAAATGCTATTGGAATTTAGTCTCCCTAATTGAGCTTGAGAGGAGAGATTACAAACCTTTTTTGACCTCATTGGGAAGAGTGTGAAGCTTGTCAAAGTAGAGGAGATTATTGCTTGGACCCCGGGAGGAGCTTGTACAACATCAAGGCACCAAAGGTTGTAAAGTTCTTCTTTGTTCAAAGTTAATACAATCAAGTTTATTTTTCTCAATAAGTTGTCTTTTATGGTTTATTTCATGGATTCCTTGATCACCATGATCAATATGATTTATTATATTGGCTATGCAGGTGTTATTTGATGTGTGCTTGTTTGTGTTTGCAGGTTCTTAAAAGGAAACTCATTCGGAATGTCAAAGCATGGCTGCCACAAACTAGAGTTGGACTTGAGGTAGGGTCTAAAACGCCTCTTGGTTTTTATTTATAAATCACAATATTTAGAGAAAGGTACATTTGCTTATTTTGCTTGTTGCTAGATATCAGTTGATACTAGGGAGATCGGTCTTGTCCACAAGAACGATTTATTCGACCGACAAATTGGCGACTCCGCTGGGGACTTGAATTTTGGTTTTTTTGCCTTTACTTTTACTTTGACCTGAGAAACTTTTTCTTGTTTCTGGTTTTTTGCTTGATGTGTGTGGGTTGGGTAGGTTTTAGATTCTGAATTGTTTTTTGTTTTTTCATGTTTTTGAAAGAGGACCACACGTTCTGTTTGTAACACAGTGCGGACATCCCTGCACTGTTACTTTACTACACAGAGCGGTACTGCATCTGGTTATACCAGAAGCCTGCAGACCCTATCAAATTTTGGAAAAACCTAAATTCTTTTCATCCAGTTAAGCTTAGGATTTGTTTATGTTTTTTAGCCTCTACCCAAATCTACATTTTTCCTGTCAGAAGATTCTTGTAAGTGAATTCCATTGGCATTTTGGTTTTAGGTGATTTTCTAGAAGTTTTGCATGCCTAGTTTGATTTTCGCTTGGTCTTTGTAGTAACTCAGAGATTAGAAGCCTAAGAAACCTCAGATTACCCTGGTATTTTTGGTCTTCTTGATGAGTCTGACTAATTTGTGAAATCTTCCCTTGGTGAGAAATAGATCTCGTTTTCTCTTAGCAAAGATTTGAGCGAACTTGTTGGAAAGTTTTGAATTTCATTTTTAAAAAAGAAAACATAGCTGGGTGTTTTTTGATTAATTTGTTATTCTGAACGAATTAGTCTTTAGTTTGTTGAATAACTAAGTAAAATGTCCTCAAAAATAAATTTTTAAAGCTTTTACTTCAATTAGGTTTTTAGAAATTTTTAGATCTCAAGCTTAGCTTTTTATACTTTTGAGTGTTTTCTAGAAATTATAGAAACTCTTTTGAAAGAAGTTGTTTTCTGTAGTTTTTGAGTGTTGAAAAAGAAAAGGATTTTTTCATGAGCATAATTAGTAGTCCCTTTTTGAGTTTATTGAAAAAGACATAAAATATTTTCTTTTCATTTATATGTTGAAGAAAGGTTTGTTTTTCAAAAAATTGCATTCTCAACTCTTTCTTTAGCTAGAAATTCATTGAAGAAAAAGAATTGTTTATTATCTTAGGTGCATTTTTAGTGTTTTGGAGTTGAGTCTTCACACCATAAAGTTTCATCTCCATACCTTTTGACTTAAGAAACAACATATAAAAATAACGCTTAAAGTAGAATTGATCTAGCAATCTTTTAACAAAATCAAATAACTGCATCTCCTTCAGGGTCTCATGCCACTAACGGTATGATTGGTTCAATTAACACCAAAAGTAAGAAGAAATCTTCAAAGAATTCTTCTCCTTTTATAAATTTACCAGATTCTTCGACAAGAGACTCTTCCGCTGAAATTCCTGCCGATATTCATGTCGAAGAATCATCTACGGCCAAATCAAAATCCAGTGGTAAAAAGAAAGGGAAGAAGAAAAATAAACAAAACTCAAAATAGAAATCAGATAAAACTGAATCTACTGACGAGAAACGTAAATCTCACTATCCTTGTCTCATTTGTGATGAAGAGCATTTTACAAGAGACTACCCTCATCGTGCAAAGGTTGTGAAAATCGTCAAAGGTTCTCAAACGCCTGCTGTCTTGAAGGATCCTATTCCTAGTCAAGATATTAAGATGATCGGTTCTTCCTCCAATGCCTCAGAAGAACCCATAATGATGATGTCTCGTATTAGGATTGCGACACGATTGCAATATTATGGTAGTAAAAGTCCTGTTGGTGGTAAGGAAGCAGAATCTTCTAATTCAAACCCATCAACTTCAACTCATTCTAGTTTTGATCCACTACAGATCGAGAAACCTAACCCAAACTTAGTAATCAAACCGCCTGCTAAAGGTATACTTCAAAAGTCAGGTTTCAATCCGCATGTGAGAGTTGCTCAGAATTATAACATTGTTGAAGACTTAGCTATTTCCCCTTCAGCAATTACAGCTTTGGAGGTGCTGCAATCATGTCCAGCACAAAGTAAATTGCTATTGTCAGCCATAGGAGCTTTTGATATTCAGGACTCAAACCTTATAATATTTGACTTAGAGAATAGTACACCTCGCTTACCTCATCAAATGGCTTTCCAGATTCCACTGCTAGTCAAAAATAGACCTTTCTTTAGGACTGTAATTGATGAGGGAGATTCTACGTGTATTATGTCGACCCAATGTTGGAGATCGCTTGGTTCTCCTACACTCAATCAATCCCTGAAGATTCTAAAGGCTTTTGATGGCCATGGGTTCCATCCTTTTGGCATTCTACAGGATTTACCTATAGGGGTTGAAGGCAAAACTGTTAATCTAGATGTGGAATTGGTTGATGCCCCTCTAGATTACAACCTTCTTTTGGGTTGTAGCTGGTCTTACGCTATGGCTGTTGTTGTTTCATCGGTCTTTCGGCTTATAAATTTTCCTCATAATGGAAAGATCATAACCATAGACCAACTGACTTATTTTTCATCCAACCCAGCCTCTTATGAAAGCATCCAGCATGTCGGTAAAACAACTATCCCTTACAAGGATGTTGGGGTAGGATTGGTTAAAGATTCTGGTTTACTGGGAACTTTTTCCTTTCCTCCTCCTAACGTATCGCCTTCTACTACAACCATTCATGTGATTTCACCAAACACTATTGTTTTTGATGATCCTTGGATTGTACCTTCTGAATCTGAGGTGGATTCATTTGGTGATGCGATGCCTTTGAGTCCCTATGAAATTGCATATCAGGCTGTACAGTAATTTTCCAATCCTTCTTCAACCGAAATTGATCTAATGAATGTGGTCCATGGAGAATCACTTTCAATATCAACCTCAGATTCAACAAATTTTTCCGAGCTTGTTCATACTGATGAACAAATTCATGAAATTGTGTCTGTTGATGATTTACCATGGGAAGATATTCATCATCGATCTTCATTCTTACCTGAGCTTGATCATTTTGAAAATGATTTTTCATCTATCTTTACTACTGATTATTTCAAAGAACCATAGAATCCATTGCAACATCCTGATTCTGAGTTAAATTTGGGAAATATCTCTCAAATGGTTCCTATTGACATTTCAGTTAAACCTGGAATTGTTGAAAACATTCATATAGGTGCTTCTTGTACAGATAATGAACTCCAAACTTATAACGCCCTATTTCAAGAATTCCATGACGTGTTTGCCTAGTCATACGAAGAGATGCTAGGAATCGATCCAGCAATTGTTGTTCATGAAATTAAAACTTACCCGGATGCTAAACCTGTCCGACAACGTTTGAGTCAGTTACATCCACGAAAGCTACTGCTATTAAAGCTGAAATGGAGAAATTACTTAAAGCAGGTTTCATTTACTTAATTCTATTAATGGATTGGGTATCGAATATTGTTCCTGTTAACAAAAAGCAAGGAACAATAAGAATATGTATCGATTATAGGGATATTAATCGAGGTTGTCCCAAAGACAATTATCCAACTCCCTATATCGATCAAATGATTGATGATTGTGCCGATAGTGAAATTTTCTCCTTCGGGGATGGTTTTTCAGGTTACAATCAAATTAACATACTCCCTGCTGATCAACCAAAAATGGCTTTCATTTGTCCATTGGGGACATTTGCTTACTGCAAATTGCCTTTTGGATTGAAGAACGCTAGAGCAAATTTTCAAAGAGCTATGTCTTACACGTTTCATGGCATCAAGCACATTGTGCAACCTTATCTCGATGATTTCCCTGCCCATTCATTACGTAGAGCTGATTATCTCACTCATTTACGAGCAATATTTATGATATGTAGGCATTGTTGAATTAGGTTGAATCCACACAAATGTGTTTTATGTATAGAAAGAAGTCGTTTACTGGGATTCATTGTTTCAAAAGCCAACGTTCGTGTTGATTCATCGAAGGTTGAAGCTATTGTCAAATTGCCTCCTCCTTCGACTCTTCACTAACTCCAAAGTTTGCAAGGGAAAGCATACTTTTTATGTCGTTTCATTCCTAACTACGCCAAGATAACAAAGGGTTTACCAGGTTGGTGAAATAGAATACTCCATTCTTTTGGGATGAGATAGCTGACAAATCTTTTGATGCACTTAAACACTCGTTGACCCATGCCCCGTTATTGCATCCTCCCAACTACAACCAGGATTACTTCTTGTACCTTGCCACTTCTCATTCCACCATCAGGATGGTTTTAGTTTAGTAAGATGAATTCAATAGTGAACATGTGATTTACTATCTTAGTCAAACTTTGAATCCGATTGAGCTTAAATATTCGCATGTGGAGAAATTGGCCTTGGCAGCTGTTCAAGTTGTCCAAAGATTTCATCATTACATCTTACTACGCAAAACTACTGTAATTTCTTACTTTAACCCTATGATCTATATTTTGACCAAAAAATTGCTAGGGGGAAAGTATTCCAAATGGATTGTTATCCTACAGGAATTTTTCTTGGAATTTGAAAAATCCAAGTCAAAGAAATCTTTGGTATTTGCGGAACTGATGTGTGATTTCCTGTGTGCTGATACTGAAACTATGGCGGAAGAGCCCATTGTGGATGAATCCTTGTTTCTTATCAGTACTCTTGATCCATGGTATGGAGATATCATTGTTTATCTCCAAACCTAATCTTTTCGGCCTGGAATTTCACGATCTCAGCAACAGAAAATATGTTTCCAATCCCAACAATACAAAATCATTGGAGATACACTCTATTGTCGTGGGGCAGATTCTATTTTGCGACATTGTTTAACTCATGAGGAAGCTGAAAAGGTTCTAAATGACTGTCCCTCTGGAGCATGTGGCGGTCATATATCTAGGTATGCCACAACCCAAAAGATATTGCGCACTGGTTATTTTTGGCCGTCTTTATTTGAATATTGTATCTATCCGGTCCGAAAATGCCACAATTGTCAAATTTTTGATCAAAAGATGCTTGCTCCACCTGCTCCTCTCCACCCTATGATTGCCATCGGCCCTTTTGCAAAGTGGGGTATCAACTTTATTACATGTAATCCTCACTCGGCCGGGGGGAATGTGTATATCATCCTTGCGGTAGATTATTTTACTAAGTGGGCTGAGGCAATGCCTACATTTTCGATAGACGGAAAAACTGCTGCACTTTTCATTTTCAATCATATAATTACTAGATTCAGTGTTCCTCAAGTAATTATTACTGATCATGGGAGTCATTTTCGAAACATCATGATGACTGAACTAACAGATCAACTTGGCCTGTGTCACGATAGTTATAATCCATATTACCCACAGGCTAATGGTCTGGTTGAAGCCATCAACAAAGTTCTAGTCATTATGATCTGACGAATCATTGGTATTCATAGGTCGAATTGGCATAACATGTTATTTTCAGCGCTTTGGGTGTATCGAACCTCAGTAAAAACATCAATTGGTTTCACTCCTTTTCAACTGGTTTACAGTTTAGAAGTTGTGTTACCAATTGAATGCGAAATTTCGTCATTGCAAATAGCCATAGAGTTACTCCCAGCCACTTCTTAAGAGGAGAAACATTTGTTGTACTTAGCTCAGCTAGATGAGAATCGACGAGATGTTGCATTAGCAATCGAAACTCATGCCAAACGAATTAAAGCTCAGTACAATCGAAATGTTACACCTTGTAATTTGTCGGAAGGATACCTAGTCTTACTATACGATCAAGAAAACGATAAACTAGGGGCTGGAAAATTTGTACCTATGTGGCATGGTCCTTATGTTGTTAAGCGAAAGGTGGCAAAAGCGGGCTATGAATTGGTAGATTTTGACGATATCTCTTTGGGTAAACCTAGAAATGGTCTTTATCTGAAGATATATTATGCTTAAGTCTAGGTGTGGAGATTTTAGTTAGATTAGTTTCTTTCTAGCTGGTGTGTTTTAGATTAGAAAAATGTGCTTAGTTTAGAGAGTGTTTTTATCATTATTCCTGCTTATCTTTATTTTACTCTTGATATTGCATATGTCGACTTCTCTTCAAACATACATTGGTTTCACTAATGGTGCTTGTCGTAATACATAGAACATTTCTTCCATAGCTTGGGTCATCTATTCACCCTTTGATGAGTTGGTATCTATGCATGGGGTAAGCCTCAGTCAAACAATGAACAACATTGCAGAGTATAGTGCAGTGATTGAGTTATTATCTGAATCCATTTCATTTGGGATTTGGAGTTTCATTGTTAGGTTAGATTCTAAACTCGTTTTATTTAAGCTTAATAGAGTTTATGCCATTAGAAATCCAGTGTTATTAAGATTATTTTTGAGAGTTCGTCTCTTGGAACATGAATTTGACTATATTGAATATCATCATATCCCAAGATATTTAAATACATTAGCAGATGCAATTGCTTCTCAAATGTTAAATAGACATTTGCAATAATCAAACAATAAATTTAAAAATATTCCATAACATGTTTTACAAGATAGCCAATAATAGTGATATAGCATAGCATAGAAGTGTGTCAAATATACATCGTCTTCGGTCATAGGTTGAAAAACACCTTATGATCAACAAAAATGATAGTACAAAAACAAAAATGTCGTATGAGTCTACAAAGGCGATCATCCTATCACTGGTGATGATCATGATAAGAAACCACTGCTCGGGCCACCCTACAAAGGAACCTCCTGAAAGGTCCTGGGACCCCAATCACATAGCGCTTTAACCTAAGGGGAATGTCATCTATGCTAGTCTCTAGAATATCTGCTGTCAAACGCTCTAGATGATTTTCCAATTCAGTCAGGGTCTCTGTAGATTCGTCCCATGGGGTTGGCACTACTGTAGCTGGGTGTCTCCTCTCATAGGGCCGGAGAGTGGCTGGTCGCTGTGGACCCACATCTGCATTTGAAACTTTTTACTATCAGTTTTGGACGATTTAAAAACAAAAAAATTAAAACTTAGAAAATGTTGAGAATGATTTTACCTGAATCATCCCACTACTCTCTTGGTGGAAGAGTCATGTCTGGATCACCACGATAATCCATCTCAGCATAAGGAAAATCCTGAATCACGAAAATTTGGTTCTCTAACCAATGGAAATACTCAGGAGGAAATCGAACAACCTCTGAACCCTCCTCAGGATGACGGGCCATAACTGTAACCCAGCGCATCAGCTTAGGCTCTCGAGGAAGTCCAACTCCAACGGAAATATGCTATGGGACCAACATCAGAATCCTCTCTAGACTAAATATCACAACTAAGAAACCATATCAAAAGCTTTTTAGTTGTCCGTTCTTTGCTCTAGTCAGTTGGCCTTTTAGATTCGCCAACACAGCTTCGCATCAGTTGAAGATGGTGCCTCGATAACAGTCTACTGCCATTCGCATTTGGGATTCGATAGCTACATGCAGTGCTGCGCTTTTGCAGAGTCTGGTGATAGTAAATGCAATCACTTTAAGTTCAGGACGAGAGATAGTTTTGATATTAATCCCTTTGTCCTTTGTTTGGTCATTACAAAACTCTAGGCGGAGATTATCAATAAACTGGCCACCTGGCCTAGTCCCGAATAGAGATTGTCGTTCACCTCTCTTGGTTAAAACAATCAAAAGGTAAATTTCCTCTAGCTCCATTTCGAGCCGGGGCCCACCAATAATGAAACACTGGTCCTGTATATTCCATCTGTCCACTAGCCACTGCAAAAATTCTACTTGGGCCCTCATTCCAAGTATGGCCCAGAATTTAAATAGCCCGCATGCCCTTAATGCATCTATTGAGGGTTGATGATTAATTGCGGCAAGGTCCAAATCTTCGTGCTCTTGTTCCTGCCAAATGAGCATTGTGTATATCCTACATTGCAAAAACGGTGGATTAGAACATTTTAGTTCAAAATTTTTGGGCGGAAATTGAAAAAGTTGAAGTTTCAGAACCTATTTCGCGGGGTCCGCACCCACTAGTTAGGGACAGTGCATAGGTCTGCACTCTTCCCAAGCAGTAGGTGTGGGCCCCTGGCTCTTTCCTTTGCAGAAAAAAGTCAAGGTCTGCAGGTTTTGCATGCTGCGCCTGCGGACCCCCGCGAGTGGTCTTTTAAACTAATTTTTCTCTAAAAAATCAAAATGGAAGCCTAAAAACAAAATTCAAACCATTGAAATGCAAGATTAAAGTGATGTGGATTACCTGGGGGTGACGGTTTTCGATTCCAATGGACGGGTTTTCCGCAATCTTCACAGGAAGTTTCTTACCCAAAAGCTCTCTTTTCTCACTCTAAAGTCAAATGGTAAAAATGAATTTACAAAAGCCCTTTTTATAAGCTTTTTTGAATAAATGAATTTTTAATTTGTTTATTTTCACTTTAAAAAGGTAACTTTTAGATGCATTTTTATTTATTTTAAACAGGTATGAGTAATGTTTGAGTTTTTATGCAGAATATTGGATTTTTCAAGCAAAATTGATCATTTTCAACAAAAAACATTGGAGTCCTCTTTAAGCTCTTTTCTGACTCGTAAAATATGAGAAAATTGCCAAGCTTTTCTTGTTAATCTCGTTAAAACGGAATTAAAAGGACGGTCCACTTACATCTCTTTTTCTGACCGTATAAACATGAAAAGGTTGTCGGGATTTTGTTGTTTCAATTTCGTTATTGGTTATAAAACGATGTGTCATTGATCGCTTTTTTACTTTTTCGGACCAGAGACACTAATTATAAAAAGTACTCCTTGATTGTAATGGTCAAGCGGTTCTCTCAAGTATTATTTTATACTTTTTCGGGCTTGGGAGACACAAATTTACGAAAAAGGGCAACCATGGAGTTTTCTTAAGTTTTTCTTCTGACTCCCTAAAATTGAAAAACGCCGAGTTTCTCCTATATTGGACTCGTTAAAATTTAACACTAAAGGGCCTATTCAATTTCAAATAGGAATGGACCACTCCTTAGCGTTTGAATTTTAAACTAAGTTGGACTCATCCGAAGGGTGAGCTTATAACCAAGCAAATGTTATCCTCCTCAAGCTTGTCAAAAATAAAGAGGTACTTGCCAGAAATGGTGGGGGAAAAGAGAGAAGAATGAACCTGTTTGTTATACTTTGTGTCTCAGAAAAGCATTCAACCACTCTTGAACACGACACTTTTTGTTCACCTGGGTTGGGAAATCCTTTGCCTAACAGTTAATCAAACCATATTGAAAGTCTTCAGCCGGTTTTTGGGTATTAGCTTTTGGTCAATTGTCACCAAACCCTCTGCAATGTCGTTATGTGTTCAAGAGGTCGGTTATAATAAACCATTCATCTGCAAAATATCTGTCATCCATATTGACCATCCCTGGGCTAGTCCTTGCAAATATATTTCTTCAAACTTGATCTATGATTTTGTGTTGTGGGCTTGCCTACGACGGATCACATTCTATCGACTTTAGCTCATTATCTAGAAAGATGATCTAGAAATCTTCGGTACCTTAGAATCTGCATGCCTCAATGGTAGGTTTCTCACCTTTGACGACAGGTTGCATCATTGACCTTCGATCAAAGGATTCTATGACATGTTCGACATCATCTCTTCTATTCACATTTCATGGATTGTACTGAGTACTTTGAGAGCCATTGACATTATTGGTGTTTTCTCTCACACTTGTTAACAGTTCACATCATTGACTGGTAATCAAGTGGTTTCTACCATGTTCGACTTCGACACATTCATTCACATGGATAGAATTGTACTAGTTCGAGAATCAGAATTCAAGACCCTGGATCTAGTTTCCACCATCCAGGCTGCAAGGAATTTTGTTATTCATTATACAATGGACTATTCATACACATATGGCTGCGCCCATACTGTGTCTACATATGTCTATACTTGTGATGTATTACAAGATCATTCTTATATCAGAGTATTTTAGTTAGTTCTCTAGTCAGTTTTGATCTGAGTATGGGAATGCCTACCTCAGCAATGATATGATCACATATATATATTTTGTATTGAATGTTTTTACAGGTTCCAACCAGGCCGTACACAGGATGATCTTTGAAATGATAAAGTACTTCACTCTTCTTAGATGAAAAATACTATCCTCATCTATTATAGACTTCGCACTTTAGGGGGAAATCTGTTGCACAAAATATTGTCACCATGACATTCTGCAATCAGTGTGAGTCTATCACCACTCATACTTTCCTCCTTTGCAAGTCTTAAACATTAGCTCTTCATGTCAAGCCTTGAAAAATGAGAGAAAGCCCTTAACAATCTCTAAAACTCTGGTTCGTCACTTTCTCTTAGCATTACCTGCGGTCTCGCACCTACTGGTCATGTCCCCTGCATACCTAACCACTTTTTCTCTGTGTAATGGGTGCAGACCCCTGTAAAAGTCAAAAAGGTGCAAGTACATTCTAGAAGGTGCAAGTACATTCTGGAAGCTTCTAGAGGGAATCCTGAGGTGGCAAGTTTTCTCCTTTAAGGTGCATGCATCCCATACCTAAAGGAGCTAACCCCTTGATGTGAGGAGCTTATCCCTTTGAAGGAGGACTCTATCCCTTCATAGGTGGACCTGTAACCTCCTTCCTTTGCACTATAAAATGAGGCATTGGGCTGGTTACTGAGGAGGTTGAAAGGTGAATATTTTTTAGGGTAAATGCTGTTGGAATTTACTCTTCCTAATTGAGCTTGAGAGGAGAGATTTCATACCTTTTTTGATCTCATTGGGAAGAGTGTGAGGCTTGTCAAAGTAGAGGAGATTCTTGCTTGGACCCTGGGAGGAGCTTGTACAACATCAAGGCACCAAAGGTTGTAAAATTCTTCTTTGTTCAAAGTTAATACAATCATGTTTATTTTTCTCAATAAGCTGTCTTTTATGGTTTATTTCATGGATTCCTTGATCACCATGATGAATATGATTTATTATATTGGCTATGCAGGTGTTATTTGATGTGTGCTTGTTTGTGTTTGTAGGTTCTTAAAAGGAAACTCATTCAGACAATCGAAGCATGGTTGCCACAAACTAGCGTTGGACTTGAGGTAGGGTCTAAAATGCCTCTTGGTTTTTATTCATAAATCACAATATTTAGAGAAAGGTAGATTTTCTTGTTCTGCTTGTCGCTAGATATCAGTTGATACTAGGGAGATCGGTCTTGTCCGCAAGAACGATTTATCCTGACGACATATGGGGACCCTTTAATTGAATGGTTGGTCATGTTACTATTTGATTTTAAGAGTTTGGATTTCTTCAATGAGTTTGATATGTTTTTATCTTCCTATCGTAAGTCGTTTGATCTCATTTGGACATTTGGTTTGTAAATGGTGCCCAATTGTCAATTGGATATTTTTCACTGTGTTGACCTAATGATATGTATACAATGCATTTTACCTTTTGGTTTTATAGGTTTTATTTCTTTATTTTTACTTTTATTTGTAGAATATTTATTTATATTTGTAAATAGTATTTTTATTTTTATCCCTTAAATAGCCCCTGAGACCAAGTTTCTATTATATAGTGGTTATAGTTTCATTACTTAACAGAACCAAGTGGCTTTGAATGGTTATAATTCATTTATTATAAAAAAGGGTCCTTTTTGTAAAGCCTTTCATAGTATAAAATGGTCATATAACATAGCCGAGGGCTTATAATGAGTGGTTGTAGTTTAATCCTTTGTAATACATATCAGGCCCTATAACTTTTACATATCGGAGATTTTTGTGTGCCATATTGTAAAAACCTATGATATATCACTCTGCCGATACTCCGATAAACATATATCACCGATATCCCAATGTATCTCCCCCTATGACTTTCGATATCTGCTAGTCTCCGATATGTTGGACCCGATATGGTAATAATTATGGTATATAAAGATATCATGTCTGCTCCATATCAAAGTTCCCGTATGTAACCACGTTAGAAATTTGCAACATCGGAAAATCTCTAAAATACCTTTTTGCCTGTCACCTATTTTCCTTTGTCATCAATTCCACTCATTATATCATTACTTTTGTTATTGGCTCACACCCAAACTTTCGATTTTTGATATTCCTCCAGATCTGATGAGCATATAAACAATGGTTTAATGTTGATTTCACGTTCGTTCCTCATCATAATATCAACGTATCGAAGTTTTTAATTTGTACGTATTATAAAAAGTTTTGATATCCATTTATTCGATATCCTCTAGCATTGCCACTTGTCACCCTCCTATGCAAATATTGTTACAATAATTAAAAGTCACTATATCCTATGGTTTTGTGGGCATTAGTTTTTGTTTGGTTTCTGATTATGTTTCTCACCTAATTTAATATGATCTCTATTATTTGTGATACAGGGAAGAGCCCATGGCCGATTAGGAATGATGTATGCGATAAATAACTTCCAAAGAAATAATGCCAAGTGGCACAATGCAATACTAAAATGAATTGAGATGGTTGAAGAAAAGTTTAAAAAAAGACACAATTTGGGCGCAGTGCTTGTATTGCATATTAAAAAGGAAAATCAACCCTTCGGTTTATACCAGACCAATCAATTTGATCAAGAATTGTTTGCAACGATATTCTAAGTTTGGTCATAACATCAATTGCAACAAATTGATTGTTTTATTTACTTTTTATGTAGTTTTTAGTTGAGAGATAATGGGAGTCTGTTATATTTTCCCATTTTGTATAAATACTCATCTCTAGGCTAAGTGAAAGGGATTCAAATCCAGGAGAAGAGGGAGAATGATTTAGGAGATTTCAATCTATTTATAGAGGAGTTTTAGCACTCATTTGCACTATTGTAGTGGGATTGAAGTCTTCTTTGCAGACAGAGATCGAGTTACTCGCAACGAGGGATTTGAACTACTGTAAACTTTTGGGGTTTTGTAACTTGATTCATATTCATAATGAACTTTATTTATGTAACTTTTGTATGGAACTATTGTTTTCATCGATTATTGAAATAATTGTTTTCAATTTTTAGTTACATTTCTATTGTATGAGTACTTGTTGTGTTTAGCACTATTGTTAAATGTTAATTGTTAGCCCATTTAAAAGTATGATCAAGCTACCTTGTGGAATTAATTAGAAATGAATCTTGAAAACTAGAAACTGTATAATAACAGACATTTATTTCTTTAGGCTGGCTTGCTATCTAACAATTTAGAGTTATAGATTTTTTTCTTTTCTACATGGCATTTTATTTGAACTACTTCAGTACTATGACATGAATTTCTCATTCTTATACATTTTTATTAGGAGATGGAGATATTTACAGGTAGGTGTTTCATAACTATTTATTAGGAATTTAGCAATTTGTGTTTGTTTTAATAAGGATTAGATCTTGTGAACTATTTTGTTGGTTTATTTCCTTCATCTCAATTACAATCCCTACATGCTTCCTTTCTCATCCTTTTATATTGCTCTCGATTGAGAGAAAGACTATTCTTTCCTTTAATCGAGATAGGTCTAGTGTAACTGCATCATAGGTTAAGTTTTTCATTTTCATTCTTGTTTCTGCATCTTAGAAGTCATCTTCCCAAAGAGGAAAAGTTTAGAGTGGTTTGACTCAGCCAAAAAGTTAGCTTAAGGATCATTCTCTTGCTCGAGAAACAAGGAGAATTGATCTGATGTCTCTTATCTATTGGTAATTAAAAGACATACCTTAATCCAATAGAGAAAGAGAAAAGGTAAATGGACCTAGTCTAACCAGTCGAAACTACCATTTCAATGGAAAAGGAATTTCTTTAAGTTCCTGACCGGGTGGTCTCCATTACAATGTTGAAAGGGTAATTTTTCTTGATCAACATTTTTGGTGCTAGAAGGAGGGCCTTAAGCTAGTATATCTATTTGAAATTTTGTTTTATCATTTTTAAATAATCATGGATCCTATATGCATTCCTACATTTGGTCATGCTTTCAGCTCATCTAAACATACCACGGGCATGACCAAGAACTGTGCATAGGTGTCTCCTAGTGTCCTCCCTTAGCAAGAGCTCACTGCCCTTAAGAACTACGAAGAATTGTCCTCCATGTCTCTCTACTACCCATTCCTCCTCGCCTTTGAAAAATACACAAAACTAACCCCTCATAGCCTCATCCTGCATCGACCACTATTGACTTGAATTTTGTAATTCTGACTCCCAGTGGCCACTGCGCAATTTTTCTCCCTAGTGGGGACTATGCTGAAAAGTTTCGTAGTCAAGCCTGAGCTTCGCTTTGCACAGTTTTTGTGATCAAGCCCTCTCCCTGTCACCCAGAACTATGCAATGCGTAGTTACTAAGTCCTCTCTCCCAGCCTATCATGTGTGCCAGGCTCAATTCATCAATAACAATGAATAATATTAGGCTATGGAATTTTCAGATTAATGTCGTCTTGTCATGAGTGAATTACAGGAACAGGTACACTATCAAGTCATGACAAGATGATGAGGAACGAGAAGAAGGAGGAAATCATGCCTAAGACTCACTTGTAGATGAATGAATGAGTGAACCTATCAAGAGTAATCAAAGGGACAAAAGCTTGAACCCACCTCCCAAGACAAAAAATCACTAAAGGCATTGCATCATTAAGTTATCGAAGGAGAAGAGAAGGAATACTCGAGAAAACATCTGTCACTCAGCAACAATAGTGAATTGACCTTGCCACACCATGTCAAGTCATGTCACGAGTTTTCATATGTCACATCACTATCGTGAGCCATGTATATTGTGAATCAAATGAATGGTAAAATGAAAGTCTGATGGACAAACAAGAATATGAAGAGTCATGTAAGTTGAAAAGTCATAGGAAGTTGAACAGTCATGAGGGTAGTCAAAGAGTAACAAGGAGAACCATGACCCTTGGTTATATATACCCTCTCATTGTATGAGAAAAGAACGTTTCACCTTGTCTCCTCCCATAAAGAATTAGAGAGATCAATTGGTCCTTTGCAGAGCAAGGAGTGGCTCCAATGCCCCACTACTGGGGCTAGTGATGTAAAATGTAAATATGTGTCTTGGAAATTTTTCTTAATTATAGAAGCCTTTTTGGACCAGTATGTTTTCATGCATGACTTATGAATGTTTGTAAGACTATTATGTGAACGTTTTTATTTCATGTTTGCTTTCACATGTACTAATATAGTTGAACTATTTCGGTTATTTTAGTGCTTATCTTGTTGGGAATGTGTTGTAATGGTTGTCATTGTTATTTCATCCTTATGGACTATTCTACGAGATGATAGACACACATTTCCTTGCTCATCGGTTATAACAATCGTCACATTCACTGTGGACTATTCTTCTAGTGTTACACAATAATTTGTCATTGTTCTCATCTCAATCGCTCTGTTGTGTCATGAATCAGATAAACATGTACATATCTTCCCACTTATGCAAGAAGATTAAGCAAATGCTCTCTAATGCTGAAGATTGACCCTTTTTGACTAAGTTCCTGCATCGTCACTAGTAAACCCTTAAAATGTGCGATGGTTCTCTGTCATGCACTGTATCGTTGCGACGTCGTTGCTAGTCCCCAATTCATGACCTGTGATGATCCAGATTTGGCAAATTAGTTCAAACATTTGACCTTCTGGATGTTTCTAGAGCTGGTTATTCTGTTAGTTTGTGTTGCCTTTCCTCCTCTAGGATGGTGGTTCCGCCTCTTGTGCAACCTCCCTTAAGGATAAGCTCCCTCTCCCTCATTTAATGGAGACTCCTTCTCCTATAAAATCACTCACCATTGCCATTATCTATTAGTTATTTATTTCTTGAGTTCTTTTAGTTGGACAGTGCTGGTTAGTTCTTTTGAGTTTGCTTTGAAACTAAGTAGATAGCTTTGGTGTGAGTGTGACAAGTGTGGGATTTCTAATAGTTTGATAAGAGGTTGTGGAGTGCTTTAACCTTGTATTAGAGCTTGTGAGTGAGAGAGAGATCTTGTCTATTTGGGAGACCCATTCTTGAGAGTGAATGCTTGAAGA
Source organism: Pinus tabuliformis (assembly GCA_031772625.1). Lineage (NCBI taxonomy): Eukaryota > Viridiplantae > Streptophyta > Pinopsida > Pinales > Pinaceae > Pinus > Pinus tabuliformis. The sequence continues at coordinate 781,636,486 of CM062805.1, forward strand.
AACATACTGGCTGGACCCTCCGAGAAGGCTTGCGACGTCAAGACTTAGTTGTAAGCTTTTCTCTTGATTCATTTTAATACAATCAATGATGATTTCCTATATATTGTGTACAATTTACTTGATAGCTTATGATTTCTTGACTTTATAAGTAAATAGATCATTATTGTTCTCAGCTATGTGCTCTTTTGTTTTCTTGTGGTGTTTCAGGTTGATTGTTCATTGAGGAGAAAGAAACCGAAGTTGGAGCAGCGCAACAGGAACTTCATCAACCACCAATTTGAGGTAGGTCTCCAACGATGACTATTTAAGGGAATCAATTGTTTTTTTGTCTTTGTTGTGACTAGACCCACTCTAGGACTAGAGGGGTTGCCTCTGTCCGCAGAGGGAACACTTTCCTTATCACAAGTTGGCGACTCCACTAGGGAGTCCTTTGTATGTTTTTTCTCTTGTTTTCTTTTGTTTGGTTTTGAGTTAGTGTCTCTTGAATTTTTGGGTTCAACCATCAGTTTTATGGGTTACGTAGGTTTATCTAGGAATTCTCCTTACTGTCTAGAAGAATAGCCTAGTGTTTGTTTGGGAGTTTTCACCTTACTTCTGATTAAGCTCGAAGATTTCTAAATAGCAGATCTGAGGTAGGTGACTTTTCCTCAACCGAACATGTGCGCGGAACTGCGACCTCTCTCCCGGGTCTTCTTCAACGCATTCGCCTTACAGTTCAAAGTTCTTTTGGATTGCAGAAATTTTCCTTAGACAGGCAGCCCAGTAGGCTTCGATATTAACAAAAATAAGCAGAGTACATAAAGCTTATTACAATAAGAGATCTCAGAGTTCTCTGTCAAGCGATGCTTTGAAATTTTGTAGACCCTTTCTTATATAGACTTCCTAAATTCTGCTGTTCAAAAATAAAATGACAAAACAGAAATAATTGAGGGTCCTATCGGCATATTTTCCGTCGATGGTGTCTACTCAACTTTTCTGGTACAAAGATTCGATCCTATCCTACCAGGGTCCCATTGGACTCCTATCTAAATCATATTCATAATCATAATTAGAAGAATCATGTGCCGGCTCGTATTCATTAAGTATCTTCTTGTAGTGGCGTTCCATCAGCCAGTTGTATTCTTTGTCGATATCTACTACTGGGTCCTGAGCATCTGTCAATTCGTCTGGTAAAGTAGATGTTGTTGCTTTTGCCTTGGCATCTTCATCTAAAATTATTGTCCTCCTAGATGATGCTTTTGAAAATTCGCCCTTTTCCGTATTTGTCTTTATCCTATGGAGGCCTGGTTGCTGAGGTGTGTACATGGCTTCCTGTTTCTCCCACTTGTTAAGAAAAGGTAAAGCACTAATCTCGATGTCTAGGAAGGAATCTTTAAAGACATTTCTTACTGTGGGTGACCGCTGGACTGCCAATTCGATGTCGTTTAGGAGTTCACTCATAAAATCTTTATGCTGCCAGCCTATCTCGAAAATCATTGATGTACATATTCTTTTTGAAATCATCAAACTTATTATATGGATGACATTGTTATTCCAATTAGGTGAGATAACATTGATAGTTACCAAAGCTTTTTGATTAACCACAAATTTTAAGACTTTGGGTTCTCCCTGTAAATCATCCATCTTTTGCAGAATCTGTAGTTTTTCTCACAGCTTTAAATTTCCAAATTCATGGAACCAACTAGCATGTTGTTTAATCATTTCTTCATTGTTTCTGGTCTTTATTTCTCCAATCCTCTAATGACTGAAAACCTGTGCAAATAAATTACGATCTATAATTTCTCTTAATCTGATACTGTGAAAATCGAAGGGGATGAGAAAGTTCTGAGATATTGCATCATCCATTGAATGCACTGAGATATCTTGGTCGTTGGCTTTTTTCTGCAGAAGCCATCCTTGATTTCCCAATCAGCAAATCCTTCAAATATCTCATACTGAGGGAAAGTGTTGCTTGCTGCATAATTTTCATCAAACCTCTGCAAGAAAGAGGCTTCTAATTCCTCGAAAATGTCGGGGATTTTTAAAGACAGAATAAATTTTCCTAAATTAGGCTTAATAGGAATTTCTTCAAGATCCAGTAGTTTCGCTCCTGTAAAAATGCTGAGAGAAAAATCAACTCCTCCTATGAGCTGATAGAAATTTAAAACTTTGAGGGTCCAGATCATTTTTTCAGTGTATGTACTAGACCATAAATCAGATAAAATTTTGATAAACAATTTCACCTTCATATTAGGCAAAGGGTATACCTTTATCAGTGTGTCATCTAGGCCCAGAGAAGTACCTATATTCTTGGATTGCCATGCTTGACATTTTCGTATCCAAGTATTTCTTCTCAATCTCATTCCTACAACCTTTTTTATTTCTCATGCAAGATGACTTGCATCTGCTTCAAAAATCCTGAATCTATCAACAAATGTAACAAAACTATCATCCTGTGGACTTTTACCTGGAATGGTAAAACACGAACTTGTACAAGTCATGAATTCTTTATTCATATCCCTGGTTAATGAATCTGTTAGAAAATTTGAATTACCTGGGATCCACTCAACTTCAAAGTCAAACTGTTGGAACCAGATCTGCCAAGCAAGAATTCTTCCTTTTGCAATCCGTCTTGAAATTTTGGCAGATAGAAAATATTTGAAATTCTTGGAGTCTGTGCGTATTAAAAACTTTACGGGAGTAAGATATAATTCAAACCTTTGTATCTTGTTGAATATAGCCAATGTTTCTTTTTCTGCTATGAAGTAATTCTTTTGACTGGGTGTAAATTCACCTAAAGCATAAGAAAAGAGTTTTTCTTCACCTTCCTCCCTTCGTTCTAAAAGAATGGCTGCCCAAAAATCTAGAGAAGCATCAGTTTGAAGAATAAGCAAACCATCACTTGGTGGCTAGAGCTTTGGCAGTTGTTGGCATTCTGCTTTCAATTGTTTAACTGTTGTTGTTGCTTCTTGTGACCATCCCTATTTGAGATGTTTCTTGATCAATGTTGTTTTTCTATCACATTTGGGATATATTTGTGAAGATAATTCAGAACTCCTAAGAATCTTTGAATTGTCTTGGTATCCTTCGGTTCATTTGGAAACTGTGTTAATTTGGTTAATACATGGGGTTACATTTGAATTGAACCATTAACAACATTTATTCCCAGAAAATCTATACTATCCTGAAATAAAGACATCTTTCTCTCTGACAAAACTATACCATGATGTTGAACTTCTTTCAGAAAAACGTCTAAATGCTCTAGATGGGTTTTTACATCTGGACTATGAATGAGGATGTCATCTATATATGTAACAATGAAATCATATTTAGCAAAAATAAAATCCATTCTTCGCTGGAAGAATGCAGGGGCGTTTTTCAGACCGAAGGGGACAACCTTCCATTGGTAAAATCCGGCTAGACAAATAAAAGTAGTTTTATGCCGGTCCTCTGGCTGGATCTGAATTTGATAATACTCGAACTTCATGTCAAATTTACTAAACACCTTGCTATGTTGTATTTTTTGCTTTATTGTTTCTGGTATTGGAAATGGATAGTTAAATCTCTGAGTGATGGCATTTAGGGGTTTATAGTTTATCACCATTCAAGGTTTCCCCCTAACCATCTCAGAATTATTCCTTACCAGGAACGTTGAGCAAGCGTAATGGGACTCCCTTGGCTCAATGAGATGCATCTGTAGCAATTATTTTATCTGTTTCTTTATTTCCTGCTCATCTGAGGGAGTGCAGGGAATCAACTTTCCTTTGACTCCATTGTCATGCAAGGTTATAATTCTTGCATTGGACTTTTTGTTTCCCAAAACTCTTGTGGGTTTTCCGAGAAACTTTTTAGAAGTATTTTTTTGGATATCATCTTATTCTGTAGAACAATTGGGATCTATGCATGACAATTTTTTTTTTAGATTCTCCTCTTGCGTCATAAAACTGCAGGACTTCTTGCCAATCATCAGAATATTTTAATGACTTTCTGGCTCCTACTCTTTTCTGGCTGTTTTCATGTCTCACTTCTGAGTTTGCAATAAATAACCTAGGGATAGAAATAGCTTTCTTTTTCAAATTGATAATCAGCTTATCTTGGTTGATTGTCACTGGAAGCAAAAAATTTAAAAATGGAATTCCCAACATTAAACTAGCCGAGGGGTGAAAATGCTGTATTGCAGAGATCTTAACAATACTCCCCCCAACTTTCAAAGAAATATTGTCTACATAATGGGTTAAACTGACAGATCCTCCAATGGTTTCTAAAACCAATATATTTTGCAATGGTTTCCACAGAGATTTAAATAAATATGGTCTAGCCAAAGTATTAGATCCACCGGTATCAATGAATGCATCTATAGATATCCACTCATTTCTTACTTGAACTTGAACCGGGATATAAATAAGGCTATTAGTCTTGACTATCTTTCTTAATAGTGTATTTTCCTTCGTTCTCTTAATCTCTGGTTGTGGAAGACTGGTTGAGGCTGTTGTTCTTTTCTTAAATGGGCAAAAAGCGTTCACTTCAGGAAGAGGTAACAGAGGTTGCTTACCCTTTTGTGTCAACTTCTCTGATTGTTGTGACTGTGAAGTTACAGATTCATCATCTGAATCATCTAATGTTTCGCTGGTGATTTCAGTGTCACTTTCTTCTTCACTGTAATGGTTTTCTTCTGAAAACTCGTCTTTAGAACATGACTGACAAATATTAATTTTTTGAACATTTTCTTCTTCTTTTCCATCTGATATTTCAGTTAGAATATATAAATCTTAAATATCATCTTCTGACTCTACTACTGACCAATCATCTTGAAAATCTTCTATATCTATACAGTCTTTAAGCTTACTAGATGAATTCTGTGGGCATGCTTGTGCAAAATGTCCTTCTTTTTTACAAATGAAACAACAGTTGTTGTTTCCGGGTGTTGATCTTTTCTTCAAAAATTTATATTTATGAAAAGGCTTTCTTGGATTTGAGACTCTCTTGGGTTTAAATCTACCATACCTTTTTGCTTTCTTCTTCTTTCTGAAAGGTGTCCATGGTAGCATTATTTTGCAGACATCTGAACTGGGTGTGATGTCATGCGCCATTTTCTACCAGCATAACTATTTAACTTTCTTTGTAACCCTAAACAGAAGGTCAACCCAATAAATTTGATCTAGTCTTTTGTTCTGTACATCTAGATCTTTGATCACGGGGTCTCCTAGATTGCCTGGTAACTTTGACAAAAATGAATTTTTTTGAGCCACATCATTTGAGAGATTAGCTTTAAATACCTTAGCCATGAAATCTTTACTGAATTGATCAAGGTATTTCAGATCTTTTAATTCCATGCGTCTAAGATCTGTTATTAATTGCTTCTTCTCATCAACTGGTTCTGGTACGAAATGTGTTTTTAACAACAATTCCAATGTGGTCAGTTTGGCTTCCATGACAACTCTTCTTTCTACTTCTGATGGTCCCATCCACCAATCATAGACTATACCAGTCATGTGTTTTTCTACTAGGAACATGATGGATACATTATCCAATTTTGTAGTAACCTGCATTTGATACAAAGATCCTATCCAAATCCGGATTAATTCTCTAGGGTTTGAAGAATTATCTAGATCTAAGATATAACCACTAGTATTCACTGCATATAGGTCTTCTTCAACATGAGGGTATTTATTGACTTCTTTCAAAATATGTGCCTTATTCTGATTATTTATAGATGGCAAAATGAAAGAAGGGAATTTAGAGGCAGCTTGTTCAAGGGTTATGACTTCTTTCTTTGACTCAAAAGGTTTATCAGTTTTGTATGTCTCTCTTTCACTGGTTAGCTTTCCAGTGTCTTTAGAAGTACCCTCTTCTGCACTAGTTGCAGTTACTGCTTCTTCTTCTTCTTCTTCTAGATCCCAATAATTGGGTGCACTCATATCTATATGAAACTTTGGAATTTCTTTGGCCTTTTTCTTCTGTCTCCTTCTTCTCCTTTCTTCTTTCTCTAGCTTCTCTGATTGTTGCTCATCATAGAGCAATTTGAGATTTGCATTTATCAGATCAGCTTGTTTGCCAAGGTCATCTAGAACATCTTCTGCGTGAGCACACCAAGTGGTTAGATAGTTTCCTATCTGGTATACTTGGTCCATGTCATTTGGATTCTATGAATTGTGTTCTAGAAATGGGGCACAGTCAGCTCTTGTTGCTGGTTGTCTAGTATTGGATGAAGAAGTACAAAACATTTTTTTAGGTGGCCACTTTCCTCCTCTTACAAATCTATGATTTGCAAACTGAAATTCCTCAACAGGGGGAGTAGTACTAACATATGTTCTAAACATCTTATTTACAACAAAGAACGGTTTTTTCTGGTATATACAACTGGTTTGTGGATAGCGGTGTACTGGTGGAAGAACTAGGTTCTTCTGGTGTAGGAATATGGTGATAGAAAGATCTTCTTCCACTGACAGAAGTGGGTTCATTTTCTGAGATTGCTGGTAGTACATGTTTTTCTTGCAAAATTATTGGTCTTGGTATTCTGGGTCTGTTTGGAATAATTCTAACACAACCATCTGACACAGAAATTCTTTTGAGCATGCTATTTGAGCTATCTGTAGCTTCCAGGGACTTATATTGCATGTACCAGTCATTAGGCAAGGCTTCTTTGTCATAATGAACTCCTTCTATCTGTGCATTGCTTACTCCTATAGCAACACAGTCTTTTAACACTGGCTGTCTTAACTTAGGATGTACAGTATTTGTCAACTAAAATGAGGTTTGGACTATTACAGACAAATATTCACTGTCTTCAACCATTTCTAGACCTTGCACTCCAATCAAGGCTTTCCAACAATCTTTGAGGTGGATATCAGACAAACTAATGGCATAGTCTGGATAGATAGTGCCATGCTGACATCCCGAGGATAGGTTTCCAAGTATGGTTCCAATTCGGGCATGTTCATATACCTTGTGTCTGGTATCAAATAGCTCGGCTATATAGGGAGTATTAAGGCCATGACGGAATAATGGGGCTAGTCAAATTCTAATTCCCCCAAAGTGCAAATAATAGAACCTCTTTTCAGCAACATATTTTCTAAACTTTCTGATTTCATCTTCAGAAAAAAAAAATTAGACCTACAATTTGTACAGATGGACCTTTTATCCTGATTTTTAGTTCAACTTCTTTAATATATACTTTTCTAGACAATTTGAACAACATTGGTACTGGATAAATTTCTTTATAACTCAACATGGGTGGATTCCAGCTTTCTGGATCTTCTACCTTTTCATGTTCTACTATATCTGACTCAAGGGATCTACTATCGACTTCAGATACAGATCTTCTGTCTATGGTTGAAAAGGATCTCAAGAAATTTTCCATGTTGAACTCTTACAATCTATTCTAGAGATTGACTGAAGCAGCTTTTATTTACTCAACGCTCGTAAAACAAGGTGCTTTTCAAAGGCTACCTGACTAACTACAGGCTCTGTCTATAGAATGTATTACGTTCAAGGAACGGGGTGTGGCCCCGATACCAAATCAAATATGGTTGATCGATCAACAGAGATTACAATGATCAGACAATAGAATAAAGTTTGGTAGAGAATACAATGATCAGACAATAGAATAAAGTTTTGGTGCATTCGAAGATAATAGAATAAAGCTTTGGTGCATTCAAACTTACTTCTGATGTTTTTAATTGTTTTCAAGCTCGTCACTGGAAAAATCTTAACAGTCGCGACGACATCACCCTGTTTTCATTTTGTAAACCTATGTGTCGCTGATTCCTGTCATACAGTCGCGACTATCCCTGAAATCGGCCCATCGCAGGATACAGGTGTACTCCTGCAACAACGTCGCTTTTTTGTTGTGACTATTGGATTTTCATCAGTAGTTTCCAGTTATATACCCGCGATGATTCCTATGTAAGTTTTTTTTACAACTTCATCTCCTGAATTCACCAGTCTTGTTTATCCCCTGCTATTTTCCTCTCACCCATCAGCTTGTTTTAATTTCTTTTGGTTAAGGTACTGTCTCTTTGGTTTCATTGAGTGACTCTTGTGCTTTTAGACCGTGTGACCTATCTCTTTAGAGGTTTCGTCGAGAAACCGTTTGCTTGGGTTACTTGTCTGTCCAAGGTTCATCCACAACCGTCTTATTGATTTTCTTCAGGCTTTTTCGCTGCTTGTTTTCTTGCTGGTTGATTTTTAGTGTCGATTATTGAACCAATTTTTTTATGTTGATTCGATTTCTTCACTACCAAGCATAGATCACAATTTTTTGGATCGATCAGTTCACACTTGCTTGTTTGTCTCTTTAAATTCAAAACAAAAAAAAAATTAAGGGATTGCATTCATTTAGTATACGAAAGTGAAAGTACATGTGCATTTCAAATTTTCATGTTTGAGAAATTGAAAAGTGAACTCTAAATCTTTCATTAGTAGTATCGATGCATCGTGAGATTAGTGTATTGATGCATTGTGTTTCTTAGTGTTTTCATTCACTTATGTTTGCTTGAGAATGAGCTTTCTACCCTCCTTTAAGTAGGTGTTGATCGAAATGACTGATGCTTTACTCATTCTAGTTGCATCTTAGGGTTTTTATCTACATACAATAGGGTGTGAAAATTGAAACCTAATTCAAGATAAACTCTAAAATTAATTGAATGAAATTAACAACGCATTGGAACTTAATGCACATTATTTATAGTTTTAGGCTAGAGATGTGCTCTGGCATCGTTAAACCTAGTCACTATTGCTTTCGCTTAAGGTTGGGTGACTCCTCCTTCTGTGATTTGATAGCTTCTAGTATGGACTTGTGCTACCAGTAATGTCGAGTATATATTGGGAGACCCCACTAGGTTATCATCCTACATCCATAGGAAACAGTGTCTACTATCTTGCAAACCGTAATGCACTGAACACAACATTCGGGAAGATTGACTGTTGTATGGAAAGTCCTTGGTCATTTCTATTTCATTTGATCACCAAGGTGTATATGTAGTTTTACGGTTTGTCTGGTTAACCTTTTGCCTAGTTCTCTAGAGTAGTCACTTTCGTTCCTTTTCGACTCCCTAAAAGCAAAGGATCATCTGGGCACTTGTCCTTTCAGGCTCATTAAACCTCAAAAGAGATAGAGTCACCTTTTCGTCCTTTTCTCGACTCTTGAAACATGAAAAGGTCGATTTTTTTTCCTGTGTCATAAAATTTATTGCCCACGACATATTCCTGGGTATAGTTAAGTTCTTTCATTTTCTAGCTCATTCCAGATGGCAACATTCCCTGAGTCTACCGGCTAAGGTATTCCCCCAAATGGAAATCCTGGTCCATTTCCGCCTTTTGGAAATGTAGGTGCTTTGTACATGGCAATGTTGTGTTTTCCTTGGTTAACCATCGGTTTGCCCATTTGGTTTTTTTCAGCCTCGGTGGTCTCGAGTGTCATGACTCCTGAATCATGACATGCTGATTCCAAGGTAGAGCCTACGCCTTCTTCCCCTATTTCTTCATCTTCATCTCCTACTTCACCTGGTGAAAGTTCCACATCTAGTAACCAAGAGACTAAGAAGAAGAAGAAGAAGTACGTTCAGCACGAGACCACCCATGCAACTATTGCTCCGTGTACATCTCAGGTTGTAACACCTCCTGCTCCTCCGTGAAAGGTTAAGTTTCCTTGTAAATTGTGCAAGGGTGACCATCTTCTTCGTGATTGTCTTGGCATTCCTAGGATCTTAGAAGTATGGTCTCACGATCTGGCTCGTCCCTCATCATCCTATGAAGCTCATTTCAATGTTCAATCCTCAACTGGCAGCGGTAAGAAGAACATGAAGATTCGATTCCCCTGTAGACTGTGTGAAGGAAACCATCCCCTTCACCTTTGTTTGCTCATGGATAAAGCTTCTGCTGTTTTGGAAAGTATTACAAATTCTTCACTCCGACTTCCCATTTTTTATCAGAGGCTCTCTTCAGACCCTCTATCGGTTGACAATGAGATTACCTTAGATTCTTTTGTTGTCCACCCTTCTCTTCCCGAACCTGGCTGTGCTCAGCTTGTTCCTGAGCAACCACTAGTTAGAGAAAGTGTCAACTTGGATTCACCACCTGTTGATCACTCTGTTCTAGAAGAGCATCATGATTATATTGCTCATGTTCTTCTCGTCTCGTCAGATTCTCTTGAGTCCGAGAACGACCCTCCTATCCCAGCTGATTCAGAGGGTCCTTCTTTGGTTCTTGTTGAGCATGGGGGTAGTCATATGATACCTACACCAAGTAGTTCAGTCGTTTCCTTTGACTAGAGTCACTTGACTACTTTCCACCTTCCATCCTATGTGCCTTTTCAGATTACAGTACATGCCTACGATAAGGTAGTACCTGGCACTATCTTGGATGAGGGTGCATCGGTTAGCCTCATGCCTTTCACTACTTGGAAAGCTTTAGGCTCCCCACAGCTTGTGCTGGTCATGCAAAATCTGTTGGCATTTGACGGAGGAACTAGTAAACCTTTAGGGATCCTTCCAAAGTTTCCTATTACTTTGGGAGGCAAAATCATCTATATAGACATAATGGTTGTCCAAGGTGCATTAGATTTTAGTATTCTCCTTGTCCATGACTATATTTATGCCATGGGGGCTCTTGTTACTTCAATTTTCCGTGTGGTTTGTTTTCCGCACGACGAAAGAATGGTGACTATTGATCAATTGTCATTCTTTAGTCACCCGGTACCTCCTGTACCACCGTCATCCCCCATCATTTCTTACCCGAAAATAATACCTTCTTTGCCACAGGTCAATTATGTGGCTACCCATTCCATCTCCGCATCTGCTAATGATCATGCAGATGGTCTCGTACATCATGTACTGGGGGCATTGGAACTCAATCTATCATTAGTGCCTCATGACATGTATTCCTCCCAGAGTGTGTTTCTTCCATCATGCAAAGACCTCTTGGGGGCCATGTTCTCATATGGCCCTTGAACAGGAGTCCGAGGACGGTTCTTATCTTGTGTTGACCTCGTTTAAAAAATGAAACAAGGAGTCTGAGGACAATTCTTATCTTGTGTCGACCTCGTTAAAAAATGAAACAAGGAGTTAGAGGAGATTTCTTTTCTTGGGTCAACCTCGTTAAAAAATGAATCAAGGAGTCTCGAGGATAGTTTGATCTTGCGTCAACCTTGTTAAAAAATGAAACAAGGATCATGGAGCATAGTTCCTTGTCTTGTGTCAAGCTCATTATAAAAAATGAAACAAGAAGCCTTGAGGAAAGTTCTTGATCTTGTGTCAACCTCATTAAAAAATGAAACAAGGGTTATGAGGATAGTTCTTTTACTATGTCAACCTCATTAAAAAAATGAAACAACTCCCTTTCCAAATCGAGTCTTTGATTAAGATCTCGTACAATCCAAGTCGAGTCTTTTCAAGACCTCGAAAGTGAACCTTCATTCCATCCACCTCATTGAATGCAATGAAGCTTGGGGTGCATGCACCTCGATTTGCATTATTATGTTGGGGGCATGTGAACTTATAGCAAGCATATTTTTTCGTTTCAATATTGTGTAAACATGAACTCGAATCCAAGAAATGTTATCCATGGTTCAATCTTGTGTAAACATGAACCCATACCTGATTTACACCTCGTGATTTCCGTTTTTATCCGCTAAATTCTGCTAGATGAGCCTTGGTTGTTTCGTTCCATCATCGCCATCTCTTTGGCCAATCATATGATTTCACTTGGTTGTTTTTCCTTTCCTGAGGAACCGCAGATATGAGTGGTTTTATTATCCATCCTCTTGGCCATTACATGTTTTGAGCAGTTCCACCATTGTCAGAACTAGTTTCTACCCTTTATACCACTTGTTCCTCTAGGACAAGTCACCTTTAAGCTCTTTTCTGACTCGTAAAATATGAAAAGGTTGCCGATATTTTCCCTTTTTTACTCATTAAATGGAATAAAAGGCAGTCAACTTTTATCTCTTTTCTGACCGTATAAATATGAAAAGATCGTCAAACTTTTGTCGTTTCGAGTTCGATATTGGTTATGAAATGACGTGTCTTTGTTCACTTTTTTACTTTTTTAGATCGGGGCCACTAATTACGAAAATTACTCCTTGATTGTAATGGACAAGCAGTTCTCTCGGGTATTGCTTTCTACTTTTCAGGCTTGAGGGACACAAATTTATGAAAAAGGACCCCCCTGGAGTTTTCTTTTCCATGTCTTTTTCAAACTCTCTAAATATGAAAACGAATTCAAGTTTTACCTGTGTCAGACTCGTTAAACCTTGACGACATTGGACTCATCACCATGATGGGACTCGAGCTTCTCCTCCCTAGGGCTTGTTAAACTATTACTAGGTTGGATTCGTTTGAAGGTTGAACTTATATCACAAGCATATGCTATCCCCTTCAAGCTTCTTTTTCAAAAATAATTGGGGTACTCGGCAGCAATGGTGGGAGAAAATTTGGAAGTCGTCATTAGTTACCTATGGTAGCTAGTCACTCTTGAACATCAACACTTATGCTTCTCGTCGGGTTGGGATATCCTCACATCGTCATTGGCCTTCCGTGGTTTTGGGTTGCCATTTTTCCTCATTCCATCTAATCCATGTTGTCTTCGTCAGACCTCTGATCCCTTGGTACCAAAATGCTACCACTTTCTATAGTCGTGTCGCCGATATGTTCAAGAGTATAATCCTTCTACAGTTCACTCCCTTACCTCCTCCTCTGATGCTCTTTTTCACCATCTACCACTTGTTCCTTATCTCGCATCATTGATGGGGGAAACACTATGGCCCTACTACAATAGATCACCTCCTGTCGACACCAGCTCATTATCCAAGAGGTTGATCTATAGATCCTTTTTGGTACCTTGGAGCTTGCATGCCTCAATGGCAAGTTCTTCGTTCCTAATGATAGACTTTCATCATTGGTCTTCAATTAGGTGATTCCACGAGTGTTTGACTTTAGCTCATTTTTCACACTTAGTGGATTCTACTGGCAGTACCTTGAGAGCCATTGTCATTATTGATGGTTTCTCTCACGCTTGTTAACGGTTTTTATTATTGACCGGTAATCAAGCGACTTTCTATCATGCTTTACCTCAGCACATATGTTCGCATGCTAGAATTTGTACTAAGATCGGTTAGGGTTACAAGACCCTAGACTAAGATTACATATATTCGGGTTGCGTGTATTGGTTTGTGATTACATACATGACTCTTTGATTGGATGGCTGTGACCATACCTGAGTCTTCATGGATGGTTGCGACCATATCTTTATCATTATATATGGTCTTATCAACTGGGTGGTTGTGTCCATACTGTTACAGACATTTTTGTGCCTTACAACTATAAGCATGAAATGTCCATAATCTAAGCGATCCAAAGTCCCTAAACATGTTGTTCTTACCCCTAGAGGAACAAGGCTAACAAACCATAGCAATTCACAGAAGTTCTCCACCAGAAACTGCTCAAAAACAAGTCAATTCAGGATCAATTCAGAGGCTCCACTAGCTGTCTGCGCTGAAATGCAAAGATTACACTGGCTACCTACACTGCAACGCAGGTAGAAGCAATATCAGGGTGCGCTGAGCGGGAATTGACCAATGGCAAGTTCATTCAACAAGGTGTCAAGACCCTGGAAGCTTCCAGAATCTTGCTCAATGACACTTGCCTCAGTGAATTCGACTAGTGATGAGTAAGAGGTTCTCAACCTCCAAGTGGAAGCAAGAACCTCCAAGTGGAAACAAGAACTGACAGAGGGAGAGGACACTAGTCAGATCTCAAGCTGACTCATCCTCTCTCCAAACATCTATATATGGATCTCTCCTCCATGAGATCCAGGGAGGCGGGAATTTTGTTATTGCAAAGAATTGCTGTTGGTTTGAGATTGGAATCATTGGGTGCTTAATGCTTTAAAGGGAGGTGAGGATAGGAATTTCATTTGCTGGGAAGGAGATGCTGGATTGGAGCCTTCTTGGTTGTATCTCTTCCTGAACCTTGTTATTCATCAATAAAGCTATCTTGGTTTCTCCTATAGACTAATGTATCTTTGATGTATGATTGCATTATTATGTTTAGTTTATTTCTAATCCTGAACTAGTTATGAATATGAATCTATGTCTTTGTGTAGTGTTCTCTTCTTGTGATCTTGCAGGGGCCTGTTGAAACTGGGCGAGCAAGAAGGCAAGTAGCTGGGAACTCTCAAAGAGAAGAGAAACCGGATCGAGGGACAAACGGAAGATACCGGTTATTCCATCCATCTCTCTTCATTCTTAATTCATAAAGGAAGAATACTAGAATAGCTGTTTCTGTTTGTTGCTAAGGCATTGTCACACCTTAGGTGGATAGGATCGTCCTGCATAGGCATTTTTCCCCACAACAAATTGGCGACTCCGCTGGGGAGATCTGTTTAGTCATTTTATTTGTGTCTCTATCATTTTTTGTTTCATAGACTCAACAACAACAATTGAACTGCATCTGCTATTCTCAGATTCAAAGTAGACAGCTGCTGCTTTGATCCAATCACTGGATTTGTCTATGATCTGAAAAATGGACTCACAAATGATTTGATGATCCTTTGTGATAGATATTAGTCCTCCCTCAAAGCATCCCTTTGATTGTGCCTTGCTTGTTGCTTTTATTTGGCCTGAAACCGTAGATTAATCAGCAAACTGTGACCCAGAACCCAGTGAGGAACTCTCGTTTCTCCTTCAGCGCAGACCCTGTGAAGAGGTTCTGCATTTCAACGCAGCTCCCGTGAAGGCTACCTGCGCTGAATGTCAAAACCTCTGTGTTGAGGGTGCGTTGATCCAGTTAGGCCTTGTGCAGCTGGGGTTCTCTGCTCTGTTTTGCCTTGTTTTGATCTCTGATTTTTGCAGCCTGTAACCAGCATAGGTACCTGTCTGATAACTCCTTTTCTCTACTTAAATTATGCCTCCTTTTGTACAAAAATACTGTGAGTGTTTTTATGTGTTTGTGGCGTCATTTACAGTTTTCCTTTGCAAGAGTGAAATAATCATCCTGTAGCCCTTGATTCAAATCTGTTGATTGTGATCTTAGGAGAGAGTTCATTGGCCGTTTACAGTTGATTATACATTTACTTTTGCTTTTGGTTTGAGTTTGTCTCTTTTAAGTGTCAAAACAAGTGTTCATTTCGAAAGTCGTAAAGTGTTGTATTC
This sequence comes from Pinus tabuliformis, assembly GCA_031772625.1. Taxonomy (NCBI): domain Eukaryota; kingdom Viridiplantae; phylum Streptophyta; class Pinopsida; order Pinales; family Pinaceae; genus Pinus; species Pinus tabuliformis. Next base: position 781,651,613 of record CM062805.1, read on the forward strand.
TCTTCTACCCTTTCTGATTTCGAAAAAGTAAACTTGTTTGTATTTGTCATTTAAAAGCAAATTCAAAGTTGTACAAAAAGCTTTCTTTTTAGGCATCAATACTAAGAAAGCGGAAAACAAACACCTGCATTGTGCATTTGCATCTTGATAGTTTGCATGCTTGATTTAGGAAAAGTGCATTAGAGTGTGCTGATTGCTCTTTGAGAAAAGATGGTGTCTTTCTTTTCCCTTTGTAGCTAGGATTTTCATTGTTGAAAAGATATAAAGCTTGCTTATCATCTTTAGACTGCATTTAGGAATTGTATCACACATCTAGTGGTGATCCAAAAAGGCAAACTTCTAAAAAGATCAACCTAAAATAAACTGAATGAACTTAACAACGCTTTGCAACATAACGCACAACATAGAGGTCTAGGCTAGAGACGTGTTCCGGCGTCGTAAAGCCTGGTGACTGTTGATCTCGCTGGTGGTGGGTGATTCCTCCTGAGGGACGATTAGTACCAGTACGGATTGTGCTCCCACGTACCGTCGCGTATATATTGGGAGACCCCTATAAGCATAAAACCTTTATCCATAGGAAGTCGTGTCGGCCGCCCTACTGATCAATGCACTGAACACAGCATTCAGGAAGATCGACCGCCCGTACCCTAAAAAGTATTCTGCGGTTTTGCGAAAAGTTTGGCACACCCTCTGCCTAGAACTCCAGAGCAGTTCCTTTTGGCCTTTTTCAGACTCTATAATGGAAAAAGTCCATCCGAGCATTTGTCACTTCGGGCTCGTTAAAACATCGAAGGAGACTAGAGTCATCTTTAGCTTTTTCTCGACTCTTTAAAAGTGAAAAAGTAAGTTGTGTCTAAAGCGTCTAAAAATTCATTTAATTCGGAAACACACTTTCCCCTTTTTTTATTTTGGTTGATCGAGTAATCCGCAATCGTGGAAGAAAGTCAATTGAAACCCCGTCGTTCGGGGAGGCTTACGAGTCAACCGTTTTTGTCTCCGGAATCGAAACAGTACGGACAAAGCGAACTCGTTTAACCGGTTCGAAATCTCCTATCAAAGTTAGAACAAGTGTTCCAACAACATCTGAGATTCCGGTTACTCCAAACATTTCTGGAAACCCTGCCTCCACAGAAGAAGTTCAACAGCCACAGAGGGACAGTGATATTGATCCTAGTCTGAGAACAAACACTTGTGTTACTGAACCAGTTCCATCTGTAACCGGTCCAGAGAGTCTTGTTCTTCAAACATCTGTCGCTGCTGATTCAACCCCTTCTTCGGCACCAGAAATATTTTACGGACCTGACGGTCTTCCCCTTCCACCTGGTTTGATTGTGATAGAGGAAATTGTAGAATATCCGCAAGCAAGTACTCCAACACATTTTGGAGTCGGGGTCACTCTATTTCCTTCTACATCAGAAATTAGTCTATCACCAGTGGAAGTTCCTGTAGAATCGCTAGGCAATCTATTGGATAGACTCAAAATGTCTGAACAACCATCAACATCTAGGACTGTGTCGAATGACACAGCGACAACAGAACTCCCTGCCGTCACCCCGACAATGTTTGCCGGCATACCATCTGTCCCGACTAGCTCACAACCGCTAGAAGGAGTCCACCCAGGGACTATTTCGACAGTGTGGTCCGTTCCAGTTTGTTCCTCTGGAATAATATCCGACAACTCTTATGTTGAGACTCGCCAGATTGATCCATTTAGAGGTCAATTTGGGCAATCCAGTCCCCAAGGACAAACAATCCCCTTGAGTTCCGGATTGCCACCGTATGGGGGGTAGTATGCCCTTTCATTACCCCCTCCGGGAGGATATCCATACGGGAGTTCACAACAGTATTCAGGTTATACTGGAGTTACGACAAGTGGTTGGGTACCTATACTACCCCAACAACCGAGAGTTGTGTATTCTATGCAACAGTGTGTACCTATGTCAAACATCCCGACAACACCAACTATTGTAACAGTGTCACAAGTTCAAACTGTTAGAGTCGGTCTTGAGCCCTCCATCAGCGATCAAAACTCTTTGCATTTGCATATGTAGGTGTTTCATCAGTGTCAATTTTTGCATCCCATTAGGCATGCCATAACCCTGATGGAGGAGCTGGTGTGTTTATACCCCTCTTGGCATTGCTGGATCAGGTCATTTCAGTCATTAAGCTCTTTCAAGTTTGTCTTGTCTTGTCTTGAGGTCAAATTCCTAGGTCTAGGGTTTTGGTCAAGTATGTTTACAAGGTCATGTTTCTGAAGGTCAATAAGTGCTCAGCAAGCCAGAGGGATGATTGTAAAGATGTTTCTTCGAATTTTTTTATCTGGTACAGTTAATTTTCACCTTGGATTTAAAAACTCTGTTTTTTAAGCCAAGGTCATTTTTCAAATTTTTGTAAAAAGTGATGAAGTTTCAAAAGACTTCAGTGGACAGCATGTAACCCTGGTCCCCTTGCCAAGATCCTTCAGATGATCTACCTGCAAAAAGAATCAAGTCAAAGCACTAAATGAGTCAATTTCAGGACAAAGGAAACCAAAAAGTCAGTTTTATAAAGTGTCAAAGAGAAAACATTAGAAAGTGGGTTTGAACATGAAATTTATTCAAATAAAACCTATAAAGACCCAATCTCCCTCCTTTTACTCTCATTGTGCATCCAAGACACTTGCAAGAGAGATTGGGCGAGCATCCAAGCGATTTTGAGTGAAGACTGGTCGAAATTAGGAGCAGGACAGGCGCGCGACCCGTCAGGCTAGGCGCGCGACCCATCAGGTGCGCGCGACCCGTCAGAGCTCAACCTGCAGTGTATCTTCATAACGGGCGCGACCCGTCAGGCGCGCGTGACCCGTTGGGTGAGGCACGCGACCCGTCAGCGATCTCTCCTCCAAACTCTTTCCAAATTTGTTCAAGCACCCTCCAAATCATCAAATTGCTTGAGGTAGGTTCTCCAAACTTGGAAATGATTGGTGGTTATGATTGAAGGGCATCATGATTGTGTTTTTAATGATCAAATTGTGCAAGAGAAAAAGTTTCATATGGCTGTATATAAATTTGTAAAAATTTGCTAGGGTTTGTTGCTGTTTCAATTGTTTTTCCCCTTGTAATCATTTTCCTCATTCCCATTTCATTTTCCTTGTATTTCCATATAAATTTCCCTTTTAAATTTGTAAAGAAAATAAACCCTACCCCTTTTCCCTAAAAAAATAAAAATCAAGCCCAAACCCTACTTCTCCATATGCCCATGCAAACACATGTATTTAATGATGCATATGCAGTGATGTTTGCAGTGTTTTTTCCCTAAATTCCCTGTTGTATACATGTATTCCCATTTTCCTTGTAAAAATGTCCCTCCCCTAACATTTCCCTCATGTTCCTTGTCCCCTTGAAACAACATATAAATCAGCTTTTTACAGGGAGAAACAGCAGCACAGTTTGTCCACTTTGCTCTTTTAAACAATGTTAGAAACCGAAACCTATGAGCAAAGTGATGACCAGTCATCAGCTTCAGAGATTGAGGTACAGAGGAGGCCTCATAAGGGTGGTAAGGGTGGACATCATAAACGAGAGGAGCCCACCTTTTTAGCAGAGTTACAGGCTTGTCCTATGGCAGTCACATGTTTTCAGTATATGTCTTGCTATGAGTTTTGTGAGAGGATCTCTCGGATTCAGCACCACAGAGAGTTGGTTCGCCTATTTGTTTTACACTTGCATGATAGACATGTCAACCTTGCAGGGGTGAACTTTACATTGACACCCGAGGTGATCTCACATGCCACAGGGATACCTAATGTTGGGGAGGTGTGGAATAAGCGCAAGGTGCTGGATAATGTTCACTTTGAGCCTTTTGTCCGGCCACCATTCATGAGACATTTGGCAGGTGTGTTTCCATTCAGGTTTCTCAGGAGCGAGTATGCTCCCATGATGAGGCTCATCATGCACTATTTTACCTGTGAGGGCAGATTTTCACAGGTATATTCATACCATATTCGCCTCTTGATGCACTTCACCCGAGTGAGGATGATGAACATCTCTGTTTTCTTCTATCAGAACATTCAAAGGATGGTGCCCATGTTGCAGAGGAAGAGCCCGGCACAGCAGTATAGGAGCCTGTACCATTATGGTTTGATTCAGCTTGTAGTATTGCATCAGTTGGCTCAGCAGGGCATCTCATGGGAGGAGTTCATCTCTCGTGAGTTTTTCACAGCACCACCCTCGCCACATCCTGAGGTCATTCACGAGGAGGGAGGACCATCACAGTAGCATGACATCCCTGTCACTAGACATGTCAGCTCTTCACCTTTGGTCACCTATCAGAAAGGCCCAAGGGCCTTATTTGCAGCAGCTCGGCGAGTACTATCTTCACAGTAGGTGGAAGGGGTCTCGCCTTCTTCATCGGCTCAGCGAGTGTTATCTCCAAATCAGGTGGAAGGGGCCTCGCTTTCTTCACCGGCACAGGTACCAGGGAGGGGCAAGCAACCCATGATTGATGAGGGACCATCAGGAGTTCCATATATTGAGCTTGTGGATCTTGAGGCCAGTTCTCCTAGCCGAGAGGCAAAGGAGATCATTCAGCATCTCAGAGCTGAAAATGATGCCTTGTAGAGGAGGTTAGAGGGAGCACAATGGACCATCACATACCTGGAGCAGTGCAACAAATAGTTGGAAGATGAGCAAGCACTTGATGAGCTGTGGAGGATTCGTAGTGACCGAATCTTGAACCGAAGAAGACCCGGTGATCCATTGCCCACTGACCGAGAGTCCATGCTCATCCAGGTAAATGCACACTTGGAGAGGCTGTTGGCTAAGGCCAACCAAGAGAAGAAATTGCTGAGGAACATGAAAAACCATTACTGGGCAAGAATGCATGTGTGCAAGGCAAAGATGAAAATGTTTCAAAGGCGGTTGACCGAAGCACTGAAACGGAGAAAGAGGCCCAATCCCCTCCGTATCTTGGCCGAGGCTTCACTCAAGGATCAAGGCACTAAATAGCCTAGCCACAGCAAAAATCCCAAGAAATTTTGGCATTTTTTGGCAATTTGCAGGTTTTTCCTATTAACGGGTCTCACCCCCCGCGCGACCCTACATCATGGCAACTCCATTTGAAAAAAACTCAACATTTCCAGATTTTTCATGCAAAGTTACATATGCTCATGGATGGACTTGAGATTTGGTGAAGTTTTGGGCCTCTAGAAAGTCAAAAAACTAGTAAAAATTGACTTTCTGCCACTTTTTTGAATTGCAGAAAGCAGTCTTGGGAGATTTGATTTTTGACAGGGCAAATAAACTCCAAATTCAGAAATTCCAGTTGGGTTGGAAATTAGATTCACAGGCCTTTCCAACAAGCCTACTTTTGCTCAATTTGGACACCTGCAAGTGCCCCAAAAGTGGATCCAAAGGTGCGCGACCTGTCAGGCAGGGGTGCACGACCTGTCAGGCAGATTTTTCCAAAAATGCACTGTACAGCTCAGAAAAGCGCAGTTTGACTCAGTTTGACTTTTTGGGGTGAATTATGATTCTCTTTGATGTAATTATTGTACTTTTAAGACACTTTTACTCTTATGTAACACTTCTAGAAGATTCATTCATGAAAAGGGTAAATATTAAATGAATGGATTGGTTTCCTAGCTTATAGAGGCAAGTTGTTTTGACTGCCTAGTTTGTAGTGCTTAGTTTAGAAGTGGTTGAAACAGCTCCTAGGATAGTGAGCTCGACCCATGGAGGCAGGAAAAGAGGTTATATCATCTATATTATGTACTTTCTTGCTCATTTTCATGGTTGTACTCTTGAGGGAGAAGCTATCATTGTATTATTTCACTGTATCTCTGCAATTTTTGGCTAAGGAAGACCAGGGTTTTGCAGTCCTTTTTGGGATTCTTGTGGACTCATGTGTTGATGGTGTGTTTCTCAATGTTCTTGTAAGTGTGTTATGTGAATCATTTCCTTTCTTTTACTTCTGCACATTAAACAAATGAAGTGTTAAAGTAAGAATTCATGCTTGCCATGCTCTGCTTTTAAATTTGTTTAATTTCAATGTTTTCTACTGTCTAAGGGGAATTCAAAGTTATTGTTTGCTCTCCTTGGCTCCTCACCCGTCATTCCTGATCATCCACCTCAATCAAAGGCATCAATACTGTCTCCTACCTCGCCCCAAAGAACCCCCTGCAGGAACTGTGTCCAATCCCCGCACCCAAAATTGCCATCCCCTCAAATTGCCACCAAAAACCCTAAAAATCCCAAAACAACCTTTTTGATCAGTTTACTAGCCTAAAATCAGTGTTAACATATTGGTCATCTCATCCATTGAAGATTTTATCGAGATAGACCGGAGAGAGCCTTCTCCTGCCCCGTAGGGCTAGCTACGAGGCTAAATGGTTTGATGTTGCCTTGAGGTTTACCTTTCTCAGCCTGAGGTGAAATTTCAAGCGCTAACACAAACGATGCCTATTGTATGTCAACCTCAGATTTCTCAGGTTGTAATGCAGCAGCCCCTTGACCCTGTGACTCAACCACAATCGCCAACTGGTGGGGCGACACAGGTCCAAACGGGTACAATTACCCCACATCTTGGTCCGACGGTTAGTATAGCACAACAGAACATGGCTTCACAACTGTGGCTGGTGCAATACCAACAACCACAATTCCAACAAGTGTACCAAGGTTCTGAGCAGCAGATCTTTGCGAACAGTGGACAACCGTACATTCAAAATGGTTAAAACCAACCGCTTTACAGTGGTCAAGTCCACCAACCGTATCAGTCATACCAGCATCAATTACATTATGCTGGTATGCAAAGGCCAACTGCTCAGGCAATTCCGTCGTACCCTGGGTATGCTTCACCTAACCTGAATCAACAGTTACCATTCGTGGAAACTTTGGAGTTACCCGATTTACACCGGTTAACAAACGATCCAATTGCTTACGCCCCTTGGTGGCCAGCGATTCCTCACAGGCTTCCATCGGACATTCCTAAATTTAATGGAAATCCAGGCGAAGATCCATCGAATCACGTGATGACATTTCATCTGTGGTGTTCATCAAACACCCTAAACGATGATTCGATAAGGCTTCGCCTTTTTCAGAGGACGTTAACGGGTCCAGCGGCAAAATGGTATATTGAATTACCTAGAGCCTCGTTCGACAATTTCAGCTCCCTAGCCACGACTTTCTTAACCCATTTTCAATTACCAATAAGGTATGAAACGGGAACAGAAATCTTAACCAACTTCAAACAAATGACGGCCACTCATATATTCGATCATATACATGAGGGGCGTCGTTGTCGTAGGATGGTGAAAACGTACGTTCCCGATCAGCTATTAGCTGAATGGTTTATCAAGTCGTTACTTCCTGCCATAACGGAAGATGTGGCCAAGGGGGGAGTCGTAACGGAGGAGCAAGTTATTGCTCGTGCACAATATCTAGACTTAGTCTACACTCAGTCTGGCACGCTCTACGACAAAATACCTGACGCCCCTAGACCGGAATTCTCAATTCCTCCTCCTCCTAAATCAAATAGTGACTCTCATGCTGGCGATGGTGTGATTGGCACGACAAACGCAAAATCGACAAAGGTTGCCTCCAAGAAAGCCCGTAATATTTCAGATCAAAATGCAAAATAAGAAATTCTTGCTTCGGAAGTAAATGTCGTATCAGCAGATAGGAGCAAAGAAACCAAACAACCAGGAAGCAAGAAGAAGCAAAACAAAGGGAAGAAGAAGAAACAGGGTGAGTCATCTCCTGAAAAAACTTCTTCAAACCCTCCTGGGAAAGGGAAACCAAAACGTCCATGTCTTATATGTGACGAGGATCATTGGACAGCCGATTGTCCATACAAAGCTGAGCTAAAAAGGTTCTTCAAAAGTTCGCAAACCTCAGCTGTGTTGACTGATCCGTTCCCAAATCCAGGTACAAATCTGGTTGATAGTGGAAATGCTTCCCCGTCGCAAGTGCTAATGTTGTCGATCTCCAAGCAACAAAATGATGCTTTGATTTCGACAAGGAACAAAGATTACGGGAATCCGCAGCTGTCGAATGACAAAGGTAAAGATCAACCAAGTAGTTCGACAACAACTTCGACAGAAGTTGTACCGCCCATCATTCCTGAATTAACAATAAAACCCCCAAAGGGTGTAGTACACAAGTCGACATTTAATCCTCACGCCAGATCAGCGTGGCATTATAACATAGTGGAAGATTTGGCCCAATCGCCATCCGCTATGTCGACTCTTGAAGTACTACAAAATTGTCCATCCCAAAGGCAGGCTTTGTTATCAGCCATTGGTGGGGTTGATCCTAAGGATTCCAATCTTGTATCCTTCGACCACAAAGGATACGATCCTCAGTTACCAGCTCAACTAGCTTTCCTTATTCAAGTGAAAGCCCTCAACAAAACTGTTCACCGAACAATTATTGATGAGGGGGCATCTACATGTATTATGTCAATGAGTTGCTGGAAAACTTTAGGGTCTCCAACCTTGTCGCGATCTTCGACGACATTAAAAGCATTCGACGGAAGGACATATACCCCGTACGGTATCCTAAATAACTTAAAGGTTGAACTAGGGGGAAAAACAGTAGAAATAGATGTTGAAGTCATCGATGGGAATCTTGATTACAACATCCTACTGGGAAGACCATGGATATATGCCATGGCAGCTGTAGTGTCGACCTATTTTAGAAAGATCGCATTCCCTTTTCAAGGAGGGATTACGATCGTCGACCAACAAAACTTCCTCCCTAATGGTTCACAAGTTACAGGAAGCATTCCCACGATCCATGGAAGCAACCATTCGCTTCAAAATATCGGAGTAGGCCTACTGAAAGACCCCACATTAATGGGAACTTTCGCACTTCCACCTCCAATCTATATAGGAGAAGTAGCGTTGGTAGGAGCCTGCAATATGATATCTTACAGGAAGATCTCAGAAGACGATATCAACATGGATCATGCAATGGTTTTGCCCCCAAGCCCAATAGAAATATTGTAGCAATCAATGTTTCGGGCATGGGAGGCGAACCCAAATCAACGCTCATCAATCGTTTGGGTAGATAGGTCTAGGGAATATGGTACCCCATTAGATCCTTGGTCGAGAGTGCCTGGAACCGACGAAGGAATCCTACAATCAATGTTGATTGAGGGGGCACCATGGAATGATTACCACCATCGTTCCCTTCTTCCAGATTATGAAGAAGATACTCAACATGACCTTTATCACCCTTCAGTTTTTGAATTCCTATCAAATACTGTAAATACGGTGGATTCCGAGCGAAACTTATCCAATATTGAAGAGACTATAGCCATAAATATCTCGACTAAAACAAATGTTGTAGAGAATATTTATGTCGGCAAAGGTTGTTCTCCTTTAGAACTGGAAATATATAACGCTCTTTTTTGCGAGTTCAGAGATGTCTTTGCTTGGTCATATGATAAAATGCCAGGCATTGACTCAAGTATCGTTGAACACAAAATTAAGATGTATCCTGATGTCAAACCAATAAGACAACGGCTTCGGTAGGTGCACCCCAAGAAAGCCACTGCCATTAAGGCAGAAGTTGAAAAGCTTCTCCATGCTGGTTTCATCTACCCGGTTCCTCTAACCGATTGGGTATCGAATATTGTCCCTGTTATGAAGAAACAAGGGACAATTAGAGTGTGTGTCGATTATAGGGATGTAAACCAAGCTTATCCGAAAGACAACTACCCTACACCCTTCATCGACCAGATAATTGATGAGTGCGCCGGATGTGAAATCTTTTCATTTATGGATGGATTTTCCAGGTATAATCAAATAAATATCCGCCCACAGGACCAGTCAAAGACTGCATTCATTTGTCCGTGGGGCACATTCGCATATCGAAAATTACCCTTTGGTTTAAAGAACGTTGGGGCGACGTTTCAGAGCGCAATGAATTATTCCTTCCATGACATCAAGAACATCGTTCAACCATACCTCGACGACCTTCCGGCTCACTCGCGAAAGCGGACTGATCATCCGCAACATTTAAGAGCGATATTTCTACGTTGCCGACACTACAAGATAAGACTCAATCCACAAAAATATGTATTTTGCGTCGGTTCTGGTCGTTTACTTGGCTTTGTAGTCTCTAAGGATGGGATTCGTCTCGACCCTTGCAAGGTTCAGGCAATCATTAATTTGCCTCCACCTTCAAATTTGCTTCAGATTCAGAAACTCCAAGGGAAAGCAAACTTTCTGAGGAGGTTCATTTCAAATTACGCAAAACTTGCTAAAGGTTATGCTCGTCTTTTGAAAAAGGATGTACCTTTTGTCTAGGATCAGGTGGCGCAAGCTTCCTTTGACGCTCTGAAAGATTCTCTAGTAAAAGCATCATTAATGTACGCCCCGGACTATCAAAGAGATTTTAACCTGTATCTGGCTGCAGCGGATACGACCATTGCGATGGTTTTAGTTCAAGAAGTCGATGGAATTGAACATCCTATATATTATTTAAGTAAAAACTTGAATGATACAGAAAGCAAATATTCTTACGTTGAAAAACTAGCACTCGCTGCTGTTCAAGCGATATAAAGATTTCGACATTATGTCCTCTTTCGGAAAACTACCATTCTATTAGATTGCAACCCCATGACTTATATATTGTCGCGACAGTTGCTGGGGGGAAAATATTCAAAATGGATAGCGATCCTTCAAGGGTTTGATCTGGAATTTGTAAAATCCAAATCAAAGAAAGCTTTGGTTTTCGCAGAATTATTATGCGATCTCCCATCGTCGTCCAACGATGAAACATCCCAAGAATCAATCGTGGACGAAAGTTTGTTTCTGATATCCACAAGTGATGAATGGTATGGAGATATAATTGTTTATCTCCAAACCCAAAAGTTCAGGCCTAACACCTCTCACTCAGAACAAAAACGTATACGATACCAAGCGAAAGACTACATGATCGTCGGTGATATGCTTTACCGTCGTGGTATCGATACAGTTCTGAGAAGGTGCCTCACCCATGAGGAGGCCGAAAAAGCCCTGAATGAGTGTCATTCAGGCGCGTGTGGGGGGCATCAATCTGGATATGCTACAACACAGAAAATCTTACGAGCAGGATACTTCTGGCCAACCATGTTCAAAGATTGCATAACCGCAGTCAGAAGTTGCCATGCTTGTCAAATTTTTGATAGCAAAACCAGAAGACCACCCGCACCTTTACAGCCAATAGTTGTTGTTGGGTCTTTTTCCAAATGGGGCATCGATTTCATGACATGTAACCCCACCTCGACCGGGGGTCATGGGTATATTATAGTCGCCGTTGACTATTTTACCAAATGGACCGAGGCGATGCCTACATTAGATAACACTGGTGAAATAGCTGCCCTTTTCTTTTTCAATCATGTAGTCGCCAGGTTCGTCGTACCATAGGCTATAGTTACAGATCATGGATCACATTTTCGCAATCACATGATGGTTGAATTAGCTGCCAAGCTAAGGCTATCTCACGACAGCTCTACCCCGTATTATCCGCAAGCCAACGGACAAGTTGAAGCGATCAACAAGGTCCTGAAGCGTATGTTGCAAAGGATGATCAGAGTTCACAAAAGAAGGTGGCACCTAATCCTGTACTCAGCCTTGTGGGCTTACCGAACATCGGTAAGGAATGCGACCGGGTTCACACCTTTCCAACTGGTGTATTGCCTGGAGGCAGTCTTGCCAGTCCAGTGTGAAATCTCGTCTCTTAAACTCGCAATTGATCTCCTCCCCGGAACTTCAGAAGAAGAGGCTCGTTTCTTGGAATTAATCCAATTGGATGAAACCCGTCGTGACGCCGCTTTGGCTAATGAATCCCATAAGAAATGAGTCAAGGCGCAGTTCGACAAAAATGTCAAACCCCATGTCTTCTCAGAAGGTGACTTGGTCTTGCTTTACGACCAAGAATCCGATAAATTGGGAGCGGGTAAATTTAATTCTTTATGGATGGGCCCCTATATTGTTAAACGAGTGTTAGCAAAAGGAGCCTACGAGTTGATGGATTATGACAGATGGATTATGACGGAATTCCACTGGCGCAACCCCGTAATGGGTTGTACCTCAAGCGTTACTATGCTTAAATAGTAACCAATGTGCATTTGTTGTATTTTGCTTTCGCTAAAGTGGTTGTTTTGGTCGAGTAATCCACCTTTTTACATTTATTGCAGATGTCGAACCTTTTGGAGACATGTGTGGGATATGCTGACGGAGCGAGTCGTAGTTCGCGGAACCTGTCCTCCGCTGCCTGGGCCATTTTTGATCCAAGCGGCGAGTTAGTAAGTTTCAGAGGTGTATGTATTGGTCAATCAACGAATAACATCGCTGAGTATAGCGCGTTGATAGAACTGCTCTCTGATGCCATCACCCATGGTAAACGCCGACTAATCGTCAGGCTAGACTCACAACTCATAATTCTACAACTCAATGGTATATATTCCATCCGCAACCCAGCTATTTATCGCATGTTCCTAAGGGTTAAGATTTTGGAAAGACAGTTTGATTTAATTCAATACCAACATATTTCCAGAAACTTAAACACATTAACCGACTCATTAGAAAACTATGTGTTAGACAGACATTTGCGACATTTATAAAAAGAAACACATCATCAATGTTGTACATATGGATCATATAACTCAACCAGAATAAAACCCGAAAATCATATATATATATATATATATATATATATATATATATATATATATAAGCTGTTTATCATTTACATATAATGTTCTGTAACCAAGACAAAAATCGGTCGCATGACCCAAAAACTCAAAATGCTAGGGGGCACCCTAGCCTATTGATGCTCATGATAGCACGTCACGGCCTGTGCAATCATGCGTAAGAGACGAGTCCATCGTCTAGGCACACTAGTAGTATGTCGCTGCAACTGTAGAGGTAACTCGTCGATCCTCACATCTGGAATGCCAAGAGTAAGGCTCTCAACCTGCTCCTGCATAGCTGTGAGGGTCTCGGCCACATCAAGGTCGCGAAGAATAACCCTCCCAACAGTCTCCCTTGTTGGGGCGGCGGCTGGCGCTCTCGGGCGAACTGCTGGACGAACAGGACCAACATATGCATGCACACATGAGTTTGATTAAAGTCTTGATAGAATAAAGCACAAGGACATTATAAATAAAAACAGTAAACAGTGATATGGTCGAAGATTTTACCAATAGCGCCCCACTGTTCGCCATCCGGCAGTACCAAATCCGGATCACCTCGGAAATCCATGCCAACATATGGATACTCGGAATAGACCATCTCCTGACACTCGAACCACCTAAAGAAGGTATCAGTGAAAGAAATCTGAGAATGACCAGCATGCCTAGACATGTGATCAACCCATCTCTGCATGCGTGGCTCAGTAGGAGAAGGCAAGTCGAGTGCAATGTACTGAGGCTGCATCAGTGGTATCTTCTCCAAGGCAAAGGCAGTCAAAATAGAACCAAATCCAAAGTTCTTCAACTTCACGTCCTTTACCTTGGTCAACTGACTTTTCATCTGAAGAAGTACTGCATCACACCAGTTGAATATTTTCGGTTGGAGGCACTCCAAGGCATGCTGCACATAGGATCTGTTGGCAACGTGAAGAGATGCACTACCGGCCATCCTACCAATAGTATACAGAATGGACCTGAGAGACCTGTCAGCAATCTCACGGATAACTATCTTGCCGTCTCTGCTCGGCTGAGATCCTTCCCTGCAATACTGGCGGACATAATCTCTCACAGAGTCACTCCCTTGGGCTGAACCTGACAAAGAAATGGGGGCACCCCGCCTCGACATGCCAGTCAAGAAGTAAATGTCTACTACGGTCAAAGGGATAGATTTGCCCATAATCTGAAATACTTGGTTGATAGGATCCCAAGCATCAAGCATATACTGCAGTAGGGATATTTGCGCTCTCATACTAGAGATACGGAAGAACTTCAACATACCACAGTTTCGCAGCGCGTTCACCGTGACAGGATCATGTAAGGCAATCATGTCCTCTTCTTCATATTCTCGTTCTCGCCATGTAAGGGTCATTTTGCTCCAATAATCTCTGAAAAAACAAACATGAGAGGAGTTAGATCCTGGATTTGATGAGAAACTGGCAAAGTTTTCATCAAAAACTGTGCAACAAAACTCTTTTTCTGAGCCCAGCGCACCTAGCCAGTGTTCCACTTGCGTTGAAGGTCAAACTGCCTTCATACAGTTTGACATTCAGCACAGGTTTCGAGTGAACCAAGTGCGCTGATGGCAGGGCGACCCAATGAAACCCCAGGGGCTCAGGAAAACAAGAAAACAAGCACAGAATGCAGAAAAGAAACCATGAAATGAAACAGCTCAAGTTTAGCTCCTACCTGGTCCAAACGGCGCCGAAAATCGTCCACAGAATATCCTGGAATCAGCTGATGAAAATCAAGGGGGTAGAGGCACCTCCAAAGCTCCAACAAACCAAGTTCAAATGAAATCGTAAAATGAGAGGTAAAAACACTTTTTAATTGCTTTTTACGTAGTTCAAAGCGAAATATTAGGGTTTTAATCTCATTTTCAAGCAAATGTTATTCATTTCTAACTAGTTTGATGCAGCAAATGAGGATACAGTACTATCTTTGAAAAGGGCAAAGCTATGGTAAAAATTAGACCATGTTATCGAGCAGTTTTATCGTATAGTTCATGCTCGTTAAAAAATAAACATAAAATCGAGCAGTTTTAGCACATAGTTCATGCTCGTTAAAAAATAAACATAAGATCGAGCAAGTGTTTCAATTTGTGTTTAAGCTCGTTAAAAAATGAACTACCCGGTAAATAACCACTGCGAATGTAACATTATCAGCCATTAAAGCCTTGGTCGTGTTTGCACCATCACCTCCACTCTTCCATTGGCCGATCGTTCACCTCCATATGATTGTTTACCCTTTTTGAGGAACAGCTGTGAAGAGTGACTTCACTAGCCATCCTTGTGACACTACCGTGATTGGAAAATTCCAAGCCGTACCTTGAATCAGCTGCTAACCCATTTTATCACTCGTTCCTCAAAAGACGAGTCTTCGTTAAGCTCTTTTCATCTGACTCGTAAAATATGAAAAGATTGCCGAGTTTTGGCCTTCCAGCTCGTTAAAGAGACCGAAAGTGCTATCCCTCCTCTAGATTTTAATCTTTTTGGACCTGAGGGATTATTGCACAAAAAGATCGAGCGCTTGTTTTGTTCGGCTCGTAAAAACTATCGAAAGCTCATCCCTTCTGTATTGTTTTATACTTTTTCGGACTTAAGGGATTAGATGACGAAAAAGGAACTTTCGGAGTTAACTTTACGTACCTTTTCAGACTCTCTAAAAATGAAAAGGACCGAGTTATCTTTGTCGTTAGACTCGTTAAAATCATTAAATAGCGACAAACTTGTCTTTAGACGAGAACGAGTTTCACTATCGCTAGGCTCGTTAAAACATAGCGATGGGCTTGCCCAAAGGGCAAGTTATAGAACAAGCATATGTTATCCTCCTCAAGATTGACAAAAATAAAGAGGTACTGGTCAGCAATGACTAGGGAAAACTGGGAGAAACTCAAGAAAACTTTGATGGTAGCAAGTCGCTCTTGAACATGACACTTTTCCTCCGTACCACAATCGGGTTGGGTTGTTTCATTCACCGGTCACATCACCATGGTCTCGCCATACCATCCATATTTGGGGTAATGCTACCGATCCATCGCATAAGTGTCGCCATATGTTCAAGAGAAGTCGTTCAGAGAAGTCAACCGTGTCCCATCCACTGCCGTACATTATCCTTCATCCTTTCATGACCGCCACCCTAAATCATATGTCATCAGATCGTTTTCACCTCCATCAAAATCATTAGCTCCGTTCCGTGTCACTGATGTGGGATTCATTAAGGCCCTCCTTTGACGGATCGCTTCTTGTCGACATCAGCTCATTATCCAAGAAGTTGATCTAGGAACACCCCCTTCAGTACTTTGAAGCTTGCATGCCTCAATGGCAAGTTTCTCACTTCCGGCGACAGGTATACATCAATGACCTTCGACCGAAAGATTTTGCGTGGTGTTCGACGCCAAGTCCTTTATTCACACCACGTGGATTGTACTGTAGTACCTTGAGGGTCATTATCAGTATCGGTGATTCCTCTCGCGCTTGTTAACGGTTTACCTCATTGACCGGTAATCAAGCGATGTCTTTCCATGTTCGACTTCAGAACATTTCTCACATGGATCGACTTGTACTTAGAGTGAAGATCGAACGAGTTTGAAGACCCCGGATCTAGTTTCATCCATCCGGGCTGCGATATATATTCAGGAAAGATAAAGACATTGACATGTACATCATTGCAGCAGATAATCATCCTACCCAAAGGATGATAATTTCATCAAAATTATCAGTCTACCATCAGACGATTGTCTGTTCTATGTACAGAAAAATGAATTTATAAAGCTGAGCATGGGAATGCCCACCTCAGCTAGATCATGAAAGCAGTATGAAAAATAATGTATTGTATTGTATCTTATTACGGGTCTCCTCCCAGCATTGGATGAACTTCGGATCCTCCTGATAAAGCATTTCACCCGATAAACGACCTCATACTTTAGGGGGCAACTGTTATAGACATTTTTGTGCCTTACAGCTATAAGCATGAAATGTCCATAATCTAAGGGATCCAAAGTCCCTAAACATGTTGTTCTTACCCCTAGAGGAACAAGGCTAACAAACCACAACAATTCACAAAAGTTCTCCACCAGAAACTGCTCAAAAACAAGTCAATTCAGGATCAATTCAGAGGCTCCACTAGCTGTCTGCGCTGAAATGCAGAGATTACACTGGCTACCTACACTGCAACGTAGGTAGAAGCACTACCAGAGTGCGCTGAGCGGGAATTGACAAATGGCAAGTTCATTCAACAAGGTGTCAAGACCCTGGAAGCTTCCAGAATCTTGCTCAATGACACTTGCCTCAGTGAATTCGACTAGTGATGAGTAAGAGGTTCTCAACCTCCAAGTGGAAGCAAGAACCTCCAAGTGGAAACAAGAACTGACAGAGGGAGAGGACACTAGTCAGATCTCAAGCTGACTCATCCTCTCTCCAAACATCTATATATGGATCTCTCTTCCATGAGATCCAGGGAGGCAGGAATTTTGTTATTGCAAAGAATTGTTGTTGGTTTGAGATTGGAATCATTGGGTGCTTAATGCTTTAAAGGGAGGTGAGGATAGGAATTTTATTTGCTGGGAAGGAGATGCTGGATTGGAGCGTTCTTGGTTGTATCTCTTCCTGAACCTTGTTATTCATCAATAAAGCTATCTTGGTTTCTCCTATATACTAATGTATCTTTGATGTATGATTGCATTAGTATGTTTAGTTTATTTCTAATCCTGAACTAGTTATGAATATGAATCTATGTCTTTGTGTAGTGTTCTCTTCTTGTGATCTTGCAGGGGCCCGTTGAAGCTGGGAGAGCGAGAAGGCAAGTAGCTCGGAACTCTCAAAGAGAAGAGAAACCGGATCGAGGGACAAATGGAAGATACCGGTTAGTCCATCCATCTCTCTTCATTCTTAATTCATAAAGGAAGAATACTAGAATAGCTGTTTCTGTTTGTTGCTAAGGCACTGTCACACCTTAGGTGGATAGGATCGTCCTGCATAGGCATTTTTCCCTACAACACATACCACAGACCAAGTTTCATAAGTCTTTTGGATGGTTGCTCCCATGCCTAGACTACATGTATTTCACTATCAGAGATATCAGTTGTACTTATGCCTGCAGGTTCTTCAAGGTGGTGTTATAGTTTGGTCATGGTTTTGTAAAGCATTTCACCCCTCCCACTCTCTCGGGCTTCATGGTTTAGGGGGCATTTGTTACACAGTAATTTATTACTGTCCTCATCTCAGACCCTCTGTTGTGTCATGTATCAGATAAACATGTCCATATCTTCCCACTTAAGCAAGAATATTAATGAAATGTTCTCTAATGTTGAAGATTGACCCTTTTTGACTAAGTTCTTGCATCGTCGCTAGTAAACCCTTAAAATGCGTGACGGTTCTCTGTCATGCACTATATTGTTGTGACGTCATCGCTAGTCCCTATTTCATGACCTGCGACGATCCAGATTTGGCGAATTAGTTCAAACAATCGGCCTTTTGGATGTTTCTAGAGCTGGTTTTTGGGTCAGTTTGGGTCACCTTTCCTCCTCTAGGATGGTGGTTCTGCCTCTTGTGCAACCTCCCTTAAGGATAAGCTCCCTCTCCCTCATTTCATGGAGACTCCTTCTCCTATAAAATCACTCATCATTGCTATGATCTGTTAGTTCTTTAGTTCTTGAGTTCTTTTAGTTGGACAGTGACGGTTAGTTGTTTTGAGTTTGCTTTGAAACTAAGTAGATAGCTTTGGTGTGAGTGTGACAAGTGTGGGATTGCTAATAGTTTGATAAGAGGTTGCAGAGTGCTTTAACCTTGTATTAGAGCTCATGAGTGAGAGAGAGATATTGTCTATTTGGGAGACCCGTTCTTGAGAGTGAATGCTTGAAGAAACATACTAGCTGGACCCTCCAAGAAGGCTTGTGACATCAAGACTTGGTTGTAAGCTCTACTCTTGATTCATTTTAATACAATCAATGATGATTTCCTATATCTTGTGTATAATTTACTTGATAGCTTATGATTTCTTGACTTTATAAGTAAATAGATCATTGTTGTTCTTGGTTATGTGCTCTGTTGTTTTCTTGTGGTGTTTCAAGTTGATTTCTCATTGAGGAGAAAGAAACAGAAGCTGGAGCAGCTCAACGAGGACTTCATCAACCATCGGTTTGAGGTAGGCCTCCAACGATGACTATTTAAGGGAATCAATGTTGTTTTGTCTTTGTTGTGACTAGAACCACTCTAGGGCTAGAGCGGTTGCCTCTGTCTGCGGAGGGAACACTTTCCTTTATCACAACTAGATATTAGATGGATCTTCCCTTGTTCATTGGTTGTAATGAATGTCACGTCTGATGTGGACTATTCCGATGTATGTTTGACGGGAATTTCTAGTTCATGTGTGTATCTTCCTGGGTGGTACTATTACCTCTCAGTTAGAGGCTCACTTTCCCTCCCACCCTTTGCTATAAGAGAACCTAAACATAGTTGCGATGCACACTCACCAAGAACACTCACCTTGCTGTTCAAAGACACCATTACATCACTCTCTTGTGATGACAGCTAGAGACAAGGAATATCTTTGAGGATTTAGAAACCAAGCCTTTATACTGGATGTGACTCCTACAAAAAATGGTGTGAGTTCTAATTAGGAGTTCATATTGGGGAGATCCCCTTGGTTGACAGATTCCATCACCATCAATAAAATGGCACTAGAAGGAGGGCCAGATGACAAGCTGAACCCATTGCATCTCATTTGAATCTCTTACCTAAAATATCTCATACAAAAATTGTACTCTTTGGGTGTTTCTCCAATATTTCCCTTTATAAAATTTCACTCCCTGATGAGTGTCTCGATCACTTGTCCCAGTTAAAGTTTGATGGTGAGGATGGAACATCCATAACCAAGCAAATTTCTGATTTCCTTAAAATTTGTGAATCTTACGAAATCGATGATGAAAAGTTTTCTTGTGTGATTTTCTTCCTCACCCTTGAAGGTTGTGCTAATCAATGGTGCCATACCTTTCCACCTGCTTCCATCCATTCCATTCATCATTTTGTTGGTTTATTGGGGCCTGACCCAGGTTCAGAGTTAAGTTTGCCAAACAAATCCTGATACTACTAGCCCTTTCGAAAACAGTCTGTGGAGCGCGGACTGAGGTCTCACCCAAAGTAGTATGGGAGGGTGCTAGAACCAAGTTTGCGCACCCTAGATATGATTGATGAATTTGACTGTTTCGCAGTTTCTCCTTGTGTGTAGGTTGCTTCGCACACCTTCCCATTCCTCGCAACCTGATACAATGTATTTGTGCTACCCTATCCAGGGGTTGTGCCGTGTTTTGCACTATTACCCAAGACCTTGATTATTTTCCAATGTTAGTTAATTATCTGTGTCTACTTGAGTGCTTCAAGTTATACTTAACAACATAAAACATTCATACAGGTGATCATAGTAAATAAACAATATATTTTCAAGTCATAACAATCATGTATTAACCCAAGAACGGATACACATAATTATAACCAAACTTCTCTTTATTGATTCTTTCCATAGTTACAGACTCTACTCGCCTTGCGCACTCAGTTGCAAGGGTCTTCGCACTCAGTTGTGGACTACTAGGCCTATGCGCACTCAGTTGCAGAGCCTTCTCCTACCCTACCATCCAAAGACACACTTCAACTTGCGACTTAGTCACCTAGACTTTTTCGTACTTCTTCCTTCTCTTACACTTAGAGCCTAGCTCTATTTATACAATCCCATGGTCTGCGGACCATGGGTAGGTCTATCCAACTGACATTACATTACAAAACTAGGGTAGACAACCCTGTGACTCTATCATAATTTCGCACCCCATGCCCATAATTCACAGAGCTTTACAACAAGATTCGGTCAAAACATAGGCTTTGAGCCCCAAAAACATGCCTTGGGGGGATTCCATGACCAACAAGCCCCCAACACAAACATCATGACTCGCCATCAAGTCACTCTGTCGACACGGTGATCTTTGCACGGAGTCCCACCAGCTATTCTTGAACTGCGTGGAGGTCGACAATGCATTGAGATGTTGCTTGTTGGATCTACTTCATACGTTGTTCCGAGACCTCTCCTGTCGGGAGTGCTTCTCTACATCTATACTGGTATCTGCTGCATATGTTTATAGTCCCGCACCTTTGTCTGAATCCTTGGAGCATGAAGACTATGGTTCTGCCGGCTAGTCAGATAGTCATCCCACCAGTGTAGGGCTTCAAGAGACTGCAATTCACTTTTCCTGGGAAAGGTTCTCCATTTAGTTTGACTAGCTAGACCGTGCCTCCCTCTGTGACCTCCTTAAAAACGTATGGTCCCAGCCAATGCATTTTAAACTTTCCAAGGAACTTATCAAACTTACTATCGTACAACAGCACTAAATCATTTACCTTGAATGTGTGCAACTTAATATGGCGATCGTGCCAGGCATTTTCACACTGTTTTTGTACTTGTTGATGAAAGCAGGATAGGAACCGTTCCTCCTCAAATTTGTCCAAATACGCGAGCCTTTCTTCTAGGGCTTCATGGTCCGTCATACTTGTGAGAGCTACTATGCACAGACTAGGTACAATATACTCCATTGGCATGACAACTTCCACGCCATAAACTAACTAGAAAGGTGTTTGTCCCATCAGTTTCTTGCACATCGTCCTATAAGCCCATAATACTATAGATATGTGCAGGTCCAAATTAGTTTGTTTCACATGGTGGACCATGTTCAATGCTTCGCGTACTTTTTCAAAAGCTTTGGCATGAATATGCTTCTGCGTGCTTGGTTTTACCATACTTCTTGGTCCCAAATGAAGGGGTCGTTCGTGCCATTGTCTTACCCGCTCTTGCTTTTCGGTCGTGTTTCCTATCACGAGGACATTGTGTGTTCATGTAGGTTGCATACCATACGCCTGTAACCATCTAGAAAGGTGGGAGAACAAGATGTTTCGTCCATCATACTCAGCTTTCATCCGCATCTGAGGCTTTCCAAACCATATTCGCATCATCCTTCTACATTCGCACCAGTCCTCAAAACTTCTTTGATACGTACCCCACTATCTTACGGGTGTAGCACACAGTACCCATTTGACAGTGTTGAAATGCTAGTGTTCCGATACTTCTCTCTCAAATTTGTTTAGGAAATCATCCACCTTGCTCAACCTGTCATACATAGGTAGAGCCCTTAGCTCTGTTGCCACACAGCGTAGCGACCTTTCCATCCACTATTGGATTTACCCAGTCCTGCTCCCATGCGGTTATCTTGTAGATATAGTCTAGATCATCATCGCTATCATAGTCACGCATTGGCTCTGTGTAGCGTGATCCTTCCGCAGGGTCTAAAGGTGCCACTACGCGCAGTAACTTTTGCTCAAAAATCATCTTGTGCTTCTTTAGATTTATCATTCCATTCATTTCAGTGGCCCAATCTATTCCCAGTAGCATGGGATAGAGATTGATGTCATAAAAAATCTCTATCATTTCAAAATCTGCAAGCACACTCACACCTTCGATATCTACCGTTATTCCCTGCAATCTTCCCATAGGTAGGATCTTTTGCTGGTTCTCCATTCATAATTGAATAGGAAACCATTGCAACACATGCCTGCCCATGCACTCCCATGTCTGCTTTGGCAGGATGTTCGCATTTGATCCTAGATCCAAAATCACTTGATCCATTTCATATTCCCTGATCTGCGCAGTCAATCTCATCTCTCTTCCTGTTCGCGTTGTGTGCTTCTCAAGCTTCCAGACTACGCGCAGTTCTCCTGGCATGGTTCTAGCATATCTAGTGATAAGTTCTTGCAGTAGCTCCATGCATGTGTCCTAAAATGTAGTGAGCATTGATGGGTCCATTTCCAGTTCTAGTTTGTCTTTACTTCCTGTAGTGGAGGCATCTGTGAAGCTCTTCTTAGCTTCCATTAATGTCTCCTTAGCACACTCTAAATAAAATTCTGGTTCCTTTGTTGGAGCGCTACGAACCCAAGCACTCTCTTCGGTCTTCTTGCCTTTGTCATCTCCTGTCATGATACCACTTCGGAGCACGATATTTACATTTGGGTCTTCCTCATGCGGCTCAAACCTCATCATTTGCAATTTTAGAGTCAGGGGAGGTTGGAGTGCTACTTTATTCCGTAACCTCACTATCAGCATGGGACAGTCCTTTGTCTCATGATCAAACTGGGTACAATATAAGCATGATGGTCTTGTCGGATTTGTACAATCGCAGGTGTAATGCCACAGTCCTCCGCAATTGTAACATATCAATTGTCCACAACCTCTTCCTGGTCCCATTCCACCTGTTATAGACATTTTTGTGCCTTGCAGCATTGAGAATGAAATGTCCATAATATAAAGGATCCAAAGTCCCTAAACATGTTGTTCCTACCCCTAGACGAACAAGGCTAACAACCCACAACAATTCACAGAAGTTCTCCACCAGAAACTGCTCAAAAACAAGTCAATTCAGGATCATGTCAATGGCTCCACTGGCTGTCTGCGCTGAATGTCAATGGCTCCACTGGCTACTTGCGCTGAATGTCAAAGCCAACACTGGCTACCTGCGCTGAGCGAGAGTGGACATGTGGCAAGCTCATTTCTCAAGGTGTCAAAACCCAGGAAGCTTCCAAAATGACACTTGCCTCAGGGAATTCGACTGGTGATGAGTAAGAGGTTCCAAATCTCCAAGTGGAAGCAAGAACCTCCAAGTGGAATCAAGAACTGACAGAGGGAGAGGACACTAGTCAGATATCAAGCTGACTCATCCTCTCTCCAAACATCTATATATGGATCTCTCCTCCATGAGATCTAGAGGCTGGAATTTTGTTATTGCAAAGAATTGCTGTTGGTTTGAGACCGGAATCATTGGGTGCTTAATGCTTTGAAGGGAGGTGAAGATAGGAATTCCATTTTGCTGGGAAGGAGATGCTGGATTGGAACCCTCTGGGTTGTATCTCTTCCTGAACCTTGTTATACATCAATAAAGCTACCTTGGTTTTCTCCTATATACTGATGTATCTTTGATGTATGGTTGCATTAGTATGTTTAGTTTACTTCTAATCCTGAACTAGTTATGTTTATGAATCTATGTCTTTGTGTAGTGTTCTTCTCTTGTAATCTTGCAGAGACCTGTTGAAGCTGGGCGAGCGAGAAGGAAAGTAGCTGTGAACACCCAAAGAGAAGAGAAACCAGATCGAGGGACAAATGGAAGACACCGGTTAGTCCATCCATCTCTCTTCATTCTTAATTCATAAAGGAAGAATACTAGAATAGCTGTCTCTGTTTGTTGCTAAGGCACTGTCACACCTTAGGTGGATAGGATCGTCCTGCATAGGCATTTTTCCCCACAACAAATTGGCGACTCCACTGGGGACATTTGTTTTAGTCATTTTATTTGTGTCTCTATCATTCTTTGTTTCATAGACTCAACGGCAACAATCGAACTGCTTCTGCTATTCTCAGTTGCAAAGTAGACAGTTGCTGCCTTGATCCAATCACTGGATTTGTCTATGGTCTGAACAATGGACTCACAAATGATTTGATGATCCTTTGTGATAGATCTTAGTACCCTCTCAAAGCATCCCTTTGATTGTACCTTGCTTGTTGCTTTTATTTGGCCTGAAACCGTTGATTAATTAGCAATCTGTGACCCAGAACCCAGTGAGAAACTCTCGTTTCTCCTTCAGCGGGATCACTGTGAAAGCATTCTGCATTTCAACGCAGGTCCCGTGAAGGCCACCTGCGCTGAATGTCAAAACCCCAGTGTTGAGGTTGCACTGAACCAGTTTTGCCTTGTGCAGCTGGGGTTCTCTGCTCTCTGTTGCCCTGTTTTGATCTCTGTTTTTGCAGCCTGTAACCAGCATAGGTACCAGTCTGATAACTCCTTTTCTCTGCTTAAATTCCGCCTCCTTTTGTACAAAAAGACTGAGTGTTTTTATGTGTTTGTGGCGCCATTTACAGTTTTCCTTTGCATGAGCGAAATAATCATCCTGTAGCCCTTGATTCAGATCCGTTGATTGTTATCTTAGGAGAGAGTTCATTGGCTATTTACAGTTGATTATACATTTGCTTTTGCTTATCGGTTTGAGTTTTTCTCTTTTAAGTGTCGAAACAAGTATTCATTTCGAAAGTCGTAAAGTGTTGTAATCTCTTCTACCCTTTCTGATTTCGAAAAAGTAAACTTGTTTGTACTTGTCATTTAAAAGCAAATTCAAAGTTGTACAAAAAGCTTTCTTTGTAGGCATCAATACTAAGAAAGCGGAAAAAAAACACCTGCATTGTGCATTTGCATTTTGATAAGTTTGCATGCTTGATTTAGGAAAAATTGCATTAGAGTGTGCTGATTGCTCTTTGAGAAAAGATGGTGTCTTTCTTTTCCCTTAGTAGCTAGGATTTTCAAAGTTGAAAATATATAAAGCTTGCTTATCATCTTAGACTACATTTAGGAATTGTATCATACATCTCGTGCTGATCCAGAAAGGCAAACTTCTAAAAAGATCAACTTAAAATAAACTTAATGAACTTAACAACGCTTTGCAACATAACGCACAACATAGAGGTCTAGGCTAGAGACGTGTTCTGGCGTCGTTAAGCCTGGTGACTGTCAATCTCGTGGAAGGCGGGTGATTTCTCCTGAGGGACGATAGCGCCAGTACGGATTGTGCTCCCACGTACCGTCGCGTATATATTGGGAGACCCCTATAGGAATATAACCTTTATCCTTAGGAAGCCGTGTCAGCCGCCCTACTGATCGCAATGCACTGAACACAGCATTCAGGAAGATCGACCGCCCGTACCTTAAAAAGTATTCTGCGGTTTTGCGAAAAGTTTGGCACACCCTCTACCTAGAACTCCAGAGCAGTTCCTTTTGGCCTTTTTCAAACTCTATAACAGAAAAAGTCCATCTGAGCATTTGTCACTTCGGGCTCGTTAAAACATCGAAGGAGACTAGAGTCATCTTTAGCTATTTCTCGACTCTTTAAAAGTGAAAAAGCAAGTTGTGTCTAAAGCGTCGTTAACAATTTATTTTAAATGGAACAATCACCCTTTATTCCCGCGTTGATCTTTAGGTTGAAAAGATGGAGCACACCAACCAAGGAATTCCCCTTGGTGGAAATCCTAGTCCTTTCTCCTCTTGGAGAGATGTTGGTGCGCCCCACATGGCCACTTTGTCACTTCCAGGATTGACAATTGGCCTGCCGGTCTGGCTCTTTTCAACCAATGTCGTTCATAACACCACTATTCCTGAACAGTCGAGTCAATAGTTAGACCAGACCAAAATTGCCCACCAGCCTTCTACTTCATCTTCCTCTCCTCCTTCCTCTTCGCTTGACGGAACTGGTAAAAAGAAAAACCGAGTTCATAAGGAGAAGAAGAAGAAAGAGAAGAAGAAGAAGGAGCCAAAGGCGACTGGGGGCAAATAACCGTCGTCTGACAAAAATCCACACACAACATTCACTAGGCCTAAATCGCCATGTGTCATATGTAAGGGAGACCACTTCCACAGAGATTGTCCTTGCATCCCTCGGATACTAAGGGACTGGTCTCCCCATTTTCACAATTCGGTAGCATCGACCTCTGATAGCCATTTTGACTGCTCACCGTCGACTAGCGGGAGTGAAGCCCCAGGACAGAGAGGGAAAGCTAAATTTCCCTGCAGACTGTGTGAAGGTGATCATGCCATCCACCGTTGTCCCTTCTTAGACGAGGCAAAAAGTGTTTTGGAAGATCGCCCGATTTTACGAGCACAACTTCCTCCTGGATATCAAAGACTCCTGCCAAGTCCTTCACTAGTTGAGAACCCGGCTGGCCCGCTCCGATGGTCAGCCGAAGCATCTATCATTGAAGATGAACCGTCTGAATCCATACCTGATGAAAGTCTAAAGGTTGAAACGTCAGTTGACCCGGTTTTTCCTTCAGAGGCTCTATCTTCGAATGATACCATCACAGAGGAGAATAAAGACGACACCGTCCAAATTCTCTTCATCAGCACTGACTCCGATGAACAAGGGGGCAATTCCCCCATTCCTTTATCGTAGGAAGGAAGTTCGTCAGAGCGATATCCGACCGTATATTCGGTCCCACCACCAAGCAACCTAGTTGTCTCGTTCGACTAGAACCAACTAGGCAGACCCCGGTTGCCAGCAAGTATACCATTCAGAATTATTGTCCAAATATACAGAATGGTAATGGCTGGCACAATCATTGATGAGGGGGCATTTGTGAGTATCCTTTCCTCTATTGCTTGGAAAGCGCTTGGTTCGCCAGCGCTTTTGCCTGAAATGAGAAATCTATCGGGCTTCGACAAAGGAACCAGTCAACCTTTAGGGATCCTCCCCAATGTGCCGATCACATTGAAAGGGAAGACCGTTCAAATGAAGGTGATGGTCATTCAAGGACCCTTGGATTATAACCTACTCCTTGGATGAGACTATATATATTGCATGGGAGCCATCGTCTCCTCATTCTTTAGAGTAATTTGTTTTCTGCATGAAGGAAGAGTGGTCAAGCTCGTGGACCAACTTTCATTTCCCGGATCACACATCGCAAATAGTCATGTACCATCCCTAAGTGGTCTCTTCGCACAAGAAGTGTCTCAACCCACGGTCCGTCCTCCTGATGAGCGCGAGTAATCCTGGAGGATATGACTGGAACCCAGGGGGCATGCATCCTGGTCTATTTCGGTAGGAAAACTTTGGGTATAGGGTAGGTTTCCGCGGGAGAATATGACTAGTCCGTACCCCGCCCGGCAGGGAAGAGGGGTTGTTCTAGAATAAGATTCTTTTGTCAAAGTTATGTGAGTTGACAAACAGAGTCTCTCACCGTTGTCTATTTCGGTAGAAATCGCTGAAGAAGTGTCTTGTTTGCTGTGCAAATGAAACAATCTTTGGGTAACCTGAAAGAGGTAGGCCTTTCGTGGTAGAACAAATGTTTTATCTGCAAATTGAGAGGTAACCTTGAAATTGTACTTTATACCTGGGGGCATGCAAACCTTTTGGAGTGCAAGCAAGGGGCGGCTATTTATTTTTTAAATTTTAAGGACCTCTAACCCTTTAAACTCGTAGGATTAGTCGTTTCCGAACTTGCATAACGAAAGGATCCGGAGCAAAGCTTGCGTAAGATCTAAGCTCCCTAAAAAATAACATCTTCAATGAGACACTCTTATCATATGACTGGTATAAACGAGCAGTTTTAGCACACAGTTCATGCTCGTTAAAAAATAAACGCAAAGATACGAGCAGTTTTAGCACACAGTTCATGCTCGTTAAAAAATAAACGCAAAGATCCGAGCAGTTTTAGCGCATAGTTCATGCTCGTTAAAAAATAAACATAAGATTGAGCAGTGTTTTTCCGCGTTCAAGCTCGTTAAAAAATGAACCTATCCCGGTAAATAACCACTGTGAATGTAACTTTATCAGCCATTAAAGCCTTGGTCATGTTTCCACTGTCACCTCCACTTTTCATTTGGCCGATCGTTCACCTCCATATGATTGTTTACCCATTTTGAGGAACAGCTGCGAAGAGTGATTTCACCTAGCCATCCTTGTGACACTGCCGTGATTGGAAAATTCCAACCTGTACCTAGAATCAGCTGCTAACCCTGTTTATCACTCGTTCCTCAAAAGACGAGTCTTCTTTAAGCTCTTTTCAACTGACTCATAAAATATGAGAAGATTGCCGAGTTTTGGCCTTCCAGCTCGTTAAAGCGACAGGAAGTGCTATCCCTCCTCTAGATTTTAATCTTTTTGGACCTGAGGGATTATTTCACAAAAAGATCGAGCGCTTGTTTGTTCGGCTCGTTAAAACTATCGAAAACTCATCCCTTCTGTATTGTTTTATACTTTTCCGGACTTAAGGGATTAGATGACGAAAAAGGAATTTTGGAGTTAACTTTATGTATCTTTTCAGACTCTCTAAAAATGAAAAGGACCGAGTTATCCTTGTCGTTAGACTCGTTAAAATCACTAAATAGAGACAAATTTTTCTTTAGACGAGAACGAGTTTCACTATCGCTAGGCTCGTTGAAACATAGCGATGGGCTTGCCCGAAGGGCAGGTTATAGAACAAGCATATGTTATCCTCCTCAAGCTTGACAAAAATAAAGAGGTACTGGTCAACAATGACTGGGGAAAAATTGGGAGAAACTCAAGAAAACTTTGATGGTAGCAAGTCGCTCTTGAACATGACACTTTTCCTCCGTACCACAATCGGGTTGGGTTGTTTCATTCACCGGTCACATCACCATGGTCTCGCCATACCATCCATATTTGGGGTAATGCTACCGATCCATCACATCAGTGTCGCCATATGTTCAAGAGAAGTCGTTCAGAAAGAGTCAACCATATCCCATCCACTGCCATACATTATCCTTCATCCATTCATGACCGCCACCCTAAATCATATGTCACAGATCGCTTTCACCTCCATCAAAATCATTAGCTCCGTTCCGTGTCACTGATGTGGGATTCGTTAAGGCCCTCCTTTGATGGATCGCTTCTTGTCAACATCAGCTCATTATCCAAGAAGTTGATCTAGGAACAACCCCTTCAGTACTTTGAAGCTTGCATGCCTCAATGGCAAGTTTCTCACTTCTGGCGACAGGTATACATCAATGACCTTCGACCAGAAGATTTTGCGTGGTGTTCGACGCCAAGTCCTTTATTCACACCACGTGAATTGTACTGCAGTACCTTGAGGGTCATTATCATTATCGGTGATTCCTCTCGCACTTGTTAATGATTTACCTCATTGACCGGTAATCAAGTGATGTCTTTCCATGTTCGACTTCAGAACAATTCTCACATGGATCGACTTGTACTTAGAGTGAAGATCGAACGAGTTTGAAGACCCCCGATCTAGTTTCATCCATCCGGGTTGCGATATATATTCAGGAAAGATAAAGACATTTGACATGTACATCATTGCAGCAGATGATCATCCTACTCAAAGGATGATAATTTCATCAAAATTATCAGTCTACCATCAGACGATTATCTGTTCTATGTACAAAGAAATGAATTTATAAAATTGAGCATGGCAATGCCCGCCTCAGCTAGATCATGAAAGCAGTATGAAAAATAATGTATTGTATTGTATCTCACTACAGGTCTCCTCCCAGCATTGGATGAACTTCGGACCCTCCTGGATAAAGCATTTCACCCGATAAACGGCCTCATACTTTAGGGGGCAACTGCTATAGACATTTTTGTGCCTTGCAGCATTGAGCATGAAATGTCCATAATCTAAAGGATCCAAAGTCCCTAAACATGTTGTTCCTACCCCTAGAGGAACAAGGCTAACAACCCACAGCAATTCACAGAAGTTCTCCACCAGAAATTGCTCAAAAACAAGTCAATTCAGGATCATGTCAATGGCTCCACTGGCTGTCTGCGTTGAATGTCAATGGCTCCACTGGCTACCTGCGCTGAATGTCAAAGCCAACACTGGCTACCTGCGCTGAGCGAGAGCGGACATGTGGCAAGCTCATTTATCAAGGTGTCAAAACCCAGGAAGCTTCCAAAATGACACTTGCCTCAGGGAATTCGACTGGTGATGAGTAAGAGGTTCCAAATCTCCAAGTGGAAGCAAGAACCTCCAAGTGGAATCAAGAACTGACAGAGGGAGAGGACACTAGTCAGATCTCAAGCTGACTCATCCTCTCTCGAAACATCTATATATGGATCTGTCCTCCATGAGATCTAGAGGCTGGAATTTTGTTATTGCAAAGAATTGCTGTTGGTTTGAGACCGGAATCATTGGGTGCTTAATGCTTTGAAGGGAGGTGAAGATAGGAATTCCATTTTGCTGGGAAGGAGATGCTGGATTGGAACCCTCTGGGTTGTATCTCTTCCTAAACCTTGTTATACATCAATAAAGCTACCTTGGTTTTCTCCTATATACTGATGTATCTTTGATGTATGGCTGCATTAGTATGTTTAGTTTACTTCTAATCCTGAACTAGTTATGTTTATGAATCTATGTCTTTGTGTAGTGTTCTTCTCTTGTAATCTTGCAGAGACCTGTTGAAGTTGGGCGAGCGAGAAGTCAAGTAGCTGTGAACACCCAAAGAGAAGAGAAACCGGATTGAGGGACAAACGGAAGACACCGGTTAGTCCATCCAGCTCTCTTCATTCTTAATTCATAATGGAAGAATACTAGAATAGCTGTCTCTATTTGTTGCTAATGCACTGTCACACCTTAGGTGGATAGGATCGTCCTGCATAGGCATTTTTCCCCACAACACCACCTCGACCTCGTCCGCGCCCCTAAAATCCAGTGTGCACCATCCCTGCATTTTGATCGAGGGCCCGTCAGTCTGAACTCTTTAGGTAGGAGTCTGATCCATCATCAGTTCATAACTTCTACAGTTGCACTCATTGTGGCCTACTGACTTGTAGAAATTACAGAACAACTGTTGGGAATTCTCTGTATACTTCTGTAATAGATGGAAGTTATCTATAGCATGCTTCCCTCCTATCTGACAAATCACACACCATAATGTAGGCACTGCACTCGGTCCTGCTTGTGCCTCTAGTCTCAATGGCATTGGTACTCCTCTCACCAGGTAGTTTACAAACACTGAACAATGGTCCTTGTCATGTCCCTAGCCTTTACACTTTATGCACCATGCCTCCTCACGCGCTTCTGGGCAAGCTGTCCTATCTTGTTTTAAACTCTGCATCTCAAGGCACAAGTTTTTCAACTGCGCGTGGATCTATTGAACTCCCGGGTTAGGATCTTGTATTGGGGTCTCATGCAGTCTCATCGTGATCTCCAAGGCCTCGGCCTGAGTGTTTAGCTTCTACTACGACAATTCGTTCCTCAGATGCGGCATTAGTGATGCTACAAAACATGTGTGGTGTTTCCGATCTGTCAAGGTCATATTGGATTCACGAATTGTACACTTCAGTCTTTGATCCAACTCTCAGGGGGTCTCACCTGGAAGCATTATGATTTACTTAAATACAATGATCGACTGTGTCGTTGATTTTGGCCTGCGAAATTCCTTGTTTAGCGTAGCTTGGATATCCACGATCCCTACGTTCGAATTTTTATTGAAATGCTTAATGTACCAAGTCAGTGAGTGATCCTGCAGAGCATTGTCCAACATTGCTTTCTTTATATTTTCATCCGTGACTCCCTGTGCTTCCCATATATTCCTTACCACAAACCCAAACTGGTCTGGATCTTTGATCCCTACTCCTTTGAACACCGATAGCTTTATCGCGCTTGCCATATTGAATTGTGGTGGTGGCGGAGGTGGTGTGGGAGAAGATGGGGGTGAAGATGGTGAAACTGGTGGTTGTGTAGGTGGGGGTGTATGCGTGGAATTCACTGATTTATCAAACTCATCACACTTCTTGGTGAAACCATTGCGAGCTCTTCCTGGCTTTCTTGCAGAGGTGAAATCAAGGGGCTAGTTTCTAGTTCTGCGCTACCTTCGTTTTTGTAGATCCTCCCACATTGCATAGCCCCAAACATAAATTTATTCGCATATCCTGCTTTTCACACAGTAGCATTTTAATCCAATTGTTCAAAGATTTAATGTACTTACCTCGCAGTCCTTTGAGGAAGCATCATTCCGCCTCGCTATAGTTGATTGAAGTATCTACCGAGAACTCGGTGATAAATCCTCCTATTATTCGATCGAGCCAGTGATCCACAGTGTGCGCGATCTTATCTTCTGATGCTTCTAATCTGCGCACCAACTCTAGAGTCCACACAATAGGTTTTTTGAGCCTACACCTTCCTTAACTATCTGCTAGTTTCGCGATCCACTCGTACAACTCAAGGGGAAGGATGAAAAGAAAATTTCATGGATTTCCATATATAAGTAGAAATCTAACCACTCTTCCTTTGAAAATCACAGATTTCTATTTTCCTATGATGCGAACTCATGAATCTTTCCATCCAACCACTCTTCAATTCCTTTATTTGTTAGATTCTAGTGATGCAACATCAGACATCTCTATGCAGATCTTGGTCCTAGCAATGGAACCATTTTTTGTCTTATTGGGGCCTGACCTAGGTTTAGAGTTAAGTTAGCCAAACAAATCTCGTTACTACTGGCCCTCTCGACAACAGTCCCTAAAGCGCGGACTGAGGTCTCACCCGAAGTAGTATGGGAGGGTGCTAGAACTAGGTTTCTGCACCCTGGAGATGTCCGATGAGTTTAACTGGTCTGCAGTTTCTCCTTGTGTGTAGGTTGCTTTGTGCACCTTCCCATTCCTCACGACCTGATACACTATCTTCACACAACCTTATCTAGGGACTATGCCATGTTTTGCACTATTACCCAAGACATTGCTTATTTTCCAATGTTAGTTAATTATCTTTGCCTACTTGAGTGCTTCGAATTATACTTAACAACATAAAACATTCATACAGGCGTGCGCAGTAAATAAATAGTATATTTGCAAGTCATAAAAATCATGTATTAACCCAAGAACAAATACACAGAATTATAACCAAACTTCTCTTTATTGATTCTTTCCACAGTTACGGACTCGACTCGCCTTGCGCACTCAGTTGCAGGGATCTGCGCACTCAGCTGTGGACTACTAGGCCTATGCACACTCAGTTGCAGAGCCTTCTCCTACCCTACCACCCAAAGACACACTTCAACTTGTGACTTAATCACTTAGACTTTTTCCTACTTCTTCCTTCTCTTACACTAAGAGCCTCGCTCTATTTACACAATCCCATGGTCCGCGAACAATGGGTAGGTCTATCCAGCCGACATTACATTACAAAACTAGGGTAGACAACCCTGTGACTCTATCATACTTTCACGCCCCGTGCCCACAATTCGCGGAGCTTTACAACAAGATTCAGCCAAAACTTGGGCTTTGAGCCCCAAAAGCATGCCTTGGGGGGATTCCATGCCCAACACATTTCCTCAAGGAGATCCATCAAGCCATTAATAAGTATAACTACCGATATGTTTATGGAGGAATAAATCATTTAAGAATGAAGCATGATGAATTAGTTGAGGATTTTTTCTGATCGGATCCTTCAACTCTATTGTGAAATTCCCCAAAAACATTTGAACTGGGATTTCTTGAAATTAGAGTTTGAGTGCCTAGTTCATGTCTCTTCATACAATGAGCTTGAACCTCCTGATTTTTCTTCTTCCCCAACTCTTGCGAATCATGAGGCACCTCAAATTTTAGAGGAGGAGATTACTACCCCTTTTGTTCTTTATTCTCCTCCTTTTCTGGTCTCGATGAGGGTGCCTCCTTTCGGTGATTGTAAAATTGGGAAATCTGTGAATCAAATCTTTAGTAAATATTCTCATTCTTCTTTTGCTTCAACGCAGGAAATTCTAGAATGGCTCATGAAGCTGGTGAAGACTCACTCCTCCATTCTACAAGATGATGTCACCATTCACAACTTTGGTCTCAAAGCTAATCCATATTTCTGTTGTCCTCCATCATCTACATATCTTGACTCCTTGTACCATGACCTGCTTGATCAATATGCTTCACAAGCTAGTTATTAACATTCTCTTGATTCTCAAGCTGCTAGCCTAGATTACGATTAGGTACAAAGTAGTCACAACACCCAAGTAGAGGAGAAACAAGGTGAAGATGCTTCCAATCTTTCCTCTCTATTTCAGAATCTTCCATGTCAAAACAATGAGTCTCCATTCTTGAATGATTCTCAATCTGCTAATCTCAGTGGAAAATCCAATACAATCAATTCTTTCAATCATCCCGTAACCTTGGGTAGTGATAATTCCAATGATGATAACTATATTACTGTATGCCATGATGAATGCCCAAGCACATCATATGCTCTTTTCGTTTCTCATGAAGATTTTAGTTTAGATATAGAATCTGGTTCGGTCAAAGAAGATGTTCATATCAAAACTTCCTCTTCACCTCACTAGACTCCATTCTCTTTAGTTTCTTCATTCGATGAGTTATCCCCTCGATTGACACAAGGCATTGAGGCTATCCATGATGAAATTGAAAACAATCAAATCATTGAGTACCCTTCCCATTCCCTGCCATCTCTTCTCCTGCATGAAGACAACTCTTCAAATCAACTTGCTCATGAGATATCACTTATTCATTTATCTTTGAATATGATATGAGAAGAGCCTCTCCAATTGAGTAATGTGATTGTTAAAGTCGATAGGTTTGATGAAACCTGTGACATAGATGGCTGCCATCCAGTGAGCAATTTTGAAATAAACAATAGTAGCTATTCTCAAACCATGCACGATCTGGTTCAAGCTTCAAAATGTGATTCTAAAATATTGGGAAGTTTTGGTACCTACCAGGGAGTCGAGGCACTTCAACTTGCATTGATGGTTATGTAAGGATCTCGCGACTCTGGTAATCCTCCTGAACTAAATTAGATCTGGTTTGTCTCATACAATCCATCTATCTGCATGGTTTCACTCGATGTGAATTCCCGTGTAAAACATGTTTGGTATTCTGGGAGTGACCTCTCAAATTTTCAAGATCTTACTTATGACCGAATTCAAGAATCTATCACAGTTCATTCGTCTTCATGCAAATCTCTCGCATCAAACCTGAGTTGGGAATGTGCATCTCTCATAGAGTCATGGAATTGTGAAGTTGATTATATCAAGGACTATATTTTCTTGAAAGAATCATACTTATCAAATTTATCCCTTAATGGTTAGCTCCTTAGTCTTCTTGTGAGTTTCATATTGCAAATTTGTCCCCTCATCACATCAAAAATCTCCTTGAGTGATGATGAATACATAAGTTGTCACATGAATCAAGTTCTTCTCCATTCACAATGTCCCAATTGATCCATGCACTCATGGTGCTATCATTATTTTTAAACTATTTTGATGACTACGATGCTTGTACAATTTGTCACCAGTTGTAGGAAGGTGGTCTGTCATATTTGGCTCGTAAGGAACTTGGTTCGATTGTTCAAAGCATTCGTGAGATTGTTCAAATTGATTTTTCTTCATTTATTGCAAATTGGGAATCTGATGCTTCAATTAGCTCATATGATCATCTCTATGTCTTTGGTGACTGTCATTCAGCTTATCATTTTCCCATCAACATATCTGATGATAGTTGTTTCAAACCCCTTGATATTAATTTTTCAACATCTCTCTATATAGATTTTTGTCAAGCAGGTGAGGCACTTCAGCCTTTGTTGATGGTTATGGCAGGTCCTCACTATCTTGACATGACTTTAGAGTATGGTCAGATATATTTTTACTAACAAAATTCTCATCATGATCCCATGATTTTAATTGAAAACTCATCTTTTCAAAGTTTTCAAGAAGACCATCATGAATTTTACAATCCAATCACTGAATGGCTAGAACAATCTTATCTAGCAAGCTTTGTAGTAGACAACAAATTTCAATCTTTTCTCACACTTACTAAGGAGATCGGTGTAGATGAAGCCACATCGAGAAGAATCTTCTCGGGTTTGCTGAAAAATGTTATTCATCGAAAAGGTAATCATGTGAATGGGATAAAAGTAGTGGGTGCGACACACCTTTTTGCCCACATGTAAGGCCTTCCTTTTCTTGTGCGAGCTTTGCAAGTTTTTATCTTTTCCATTGCACAATGTTTTATATCCATTTTAATTGTTCATATATCTATGGATTCAGGTCAAGAAAAATTATGCTAGCTTCACTAGAAATTTCATCACACATGACCCAACCTTTTAGTTGTTAGGTTAGGAGTAGGATTAGCTGTATCCTAGATTTCCCTCTCTTGCACCCATTCAACACTCGTTCCTTGTAGTATATCCTCGTTTTCTTATTCTAGTTCTACACCATGTTTTATTTAGCCATTTTTTTCTCTTGTCTTCTGGTTTTGTTTCTTGGTTCTGTGTTTTCTTTTGTTTTTAGTTTTCCTTTTGTTTTCATTATGTGAATAAGTTTTGTGCCTTATTGCGTTGTGGCTGGAGTTCAAAGAGTCTTGTGAAATTGTTTTTCTTGGCTAGTCCTTTGTCCATCTTCCTTGTGTTGATTGCATCTTTTGGCCGATGAACTTCTAACAGAAAATATGATCCTCCCATATGGAGAGTTTTGGACCAACTATGAATCTGTGTCTAGTTTGGGAACATCATGCCTATACTCATTTTTCTTCTTTGGTGTTTTTGAGCTTATCCAACTAGTCAAAATGAAGGAGAAATCTAAATGAGAAAACCTAAATCAAAGGTATTTATATGCTCCTATGAAAGAACAACCTCTCTTGCTCTCAATATATTAGGATCCCTCTTCTACCCCAAAAAAATAAGTGTTGATGTACAATTATCTTTAAATAAATAAACAAAGGTGAAAGAAGAGAAAGAATTACTGCATAAAGAGGTGAAGCAAGAAACTCCACTGGGGTACTTTCCATTCTCGCTGGTAGTGAAGCAATGATTTTGTTCCTACATGACTCTGCTAGGTTATCATCCAGGCCTGGTAGCGAAGAAACACTAGGGATGAAAAACTATACACTAAAAATATTAACCTCACGAGCTAAACTACCCTTCCCATTCCGAAACATTGTGATTATGTTGAATCTTATTTTGTGTTCAGTTGAGAAGATACTGAGGGGACCGTGTCTGCCCATGGGGTAAGTGGGGGAGCCAAGGTAATTTTCATGATGAATCAATACTCCCTAGAGAACCAAGGCCATGCATGAAAGGACTTATCCAAAATAGAGAATATGGATTCTACCAGTGTGTCGCCAAGTGTTGTAGCAGGTGCAACACCCTCCAAAATTTTGGCCTACACTTAAACTTTGGAGCCTATTGTGGATCCTGTGATTAGTCATTCCTTGATTACTTATTGGTAATTTGATTATTTCAAGATCCTTTCTTCGAGCTCAAGAGTTTTTCACGCTATTATCTTTATATAGCAAGTGTTATCTTCAAGAATGGGAGTTATTTCTTATCATGCAAAGGGAATTTTTGGTCTGCTTCAAGGGGTAGTCTTTATGAAAATGAGTTTTTCTCATCATATAGACATGTTTCAAACTCATTTCCAAAGTTTCATGCACTATTACACAAGTGTCATCATTAACTTCATAAAGTCTATCGTCGGAGCCACACTTGTCATAAGCTACCACAAAGTTTGTTGCATTAAGAGAAGTATGTTTTCATATGTTTTGGATGATCTATGTTGTATCACTAAGTGTCCAAGTGTGTGGTGACAGTCAAGTTCTATCACTATTCACATCTATCCCACTGATCCCACATTTAGACAAATGTCGAAGGATTCATAGCAACCTAGCCTCATCCAACCTTCCTAAACTGTGCACTTCGCATCTACAACCCTCAAGCTTTTTCCTTACCTGCTAGAACTGCATAATGTGCAAAACTCCCAATAGCCCTTGGCATCCAAAACTACATAGAGGATACCTTCAATAACCCTCCCTTACCTAGAGCTCACTGCCCCCATGAACTGCGTAGATTTTTCCTCCAGGACTCTATGCTACCTAATCCCCCTTGCCTCTTAAAATTATGCAAATTTGTCCTCTAGGGCCTCATCCCATAGTAGCCACTACCTACTTAAACTACACAATTTTGTCACTTAGTAGGTACTGCATAATTATTTCCCTTCATAGGTACTATGTAGTCTTATCCCTCAGTCCATCCCAGTCACTGAGCCTTCTCCCCCCTGACCTTACACCAGTTCTAGCTTAGTCAGTGGATTATCATGCAACATCTTAGACTAAGGGTTTATCAGACTGATGTTAGCTTGTCATGAGTAGATTACAGATATAATAATTCTACAAGGCTGTGGCAAGATGATGAAGAAAGAGGATATTATATATGACACTAAGGAGATGAGGATAAAAGATAACTATCAAATAAAAAGAACAAGGAATCCAAGGTATGATAGAAGATCGGGACCACATGATGACTCCATCTGATTCACAACCCTTTGGAGTGTAGGTATGAAAAATAAAGCACATCTTTCATGAAGTTGAAATACATCTCTTAGTGTAATATGAATGATGACTTATAATTGTGATATCATTATGTCTTCAATGACATGTATGGTTGCTAAGTGTTTCGTTCCC
This sequence comes from Pinus tabuliformis, assembly GCA_031772625.1. NCBI lineage: Eukaryota > Viridiplantae > Streptophyta > Pinopsida > Pinales > Pinaceae > Pinus > Pinus tabuliformis. Next base: position 781,690,270 of record CM062805.1, read on the forward strand.
TTTCTCATGTTGGTATAAGTGTCATCTTTTGGCATGTTTGACTGATATGTAATGTTGCGATCCTTTTCTAGTGGTTTTGAAGGTTGGTATTTGTGTATACGAGTTGTACTATTCATGTAAACACCTTTCACACTCATACACAAAGTCTTGAGCACTATCACACAAGTGTCGTCACAGTCGTCCTAAAGCCTAAATCAGGTGTCGAACTTGTCGCTTCTTGTCATGCATGGTCACACAGAGGGTAATGGTTTGTTTATTTTCCCAATGGTCTATTTTTTCATGTCATAGAAGTATGTTAAGTGCATGATCACAAGTTCAAGTTGATCATAAGTCTATCTTCCTCTTGCACTTGGCCATTTTTCCGAAAATCTTCTCGACCAGGAAACTCAGTTGCACTAGACCCTGATTGAATTACGCACTGCACAGTCTCAGCAATCAATGTTGTGACATAGCTACCTATAACTATGCAGTGCATAGTCACTATCCTCCAAGGAAGTTTCACTGCTCAATTTGAGAGCTCAACCACTTTCCTTGATGCCCAAAATTGCACAGCAGTTCCTCCTGGTTTGACTTGAACTGCACACTTTGCACTGTCAGTCCTCAAGATTTTACCCTTGCCTACTAGAAACTCATAATCCACAGAGAACCAAACCTTCCTTGGCCTCCATAACTACGTATAGGTGTCTCCCAGTGTCCTCCCTTAGCCAGAGCTCACTTCCCTTGTTATGAAACTAGCTCACAAAAAGATAGAAAAGATAGATCAACGCCTTAGAAATAAGCCTATTCAATGGTTCAAATAACAAAACCTCCTTTGTATATATAGGAGTCAAAGGCATCACAATATAACCAAAGATGACCTAACAATAATAATATAAAGGAAAAATAATAATAATAGTGGGATTCTATGGGGCACAATAATAACAATATGGGGACAATAGGGACACAACAATAACAATAAGGAATACAACGACAATAGTAATGGGGGAATCAGTAGTATTATAGGGACCTAACATGCCCCTCTCCTTCAAAAAAGTGTTGTCCTCAATGCTTGAGTAGTTCTGGATGCTTCTGTATAAAATTCTCATCCTCCCATGTGGAATCTTCAACAGGTAAGTTCTTCCACTTGATGAGATATGCTGCAATTGATCGATTTCATAGCTGTCGAGTTCTTGTTTATTTGACTGCTTTAGATTCCAATATGATTTTTCCTTCCTCATCAAGTTTTGGCAATATTGTTTGAAGTAGAAGCATGTCACCTATAAACTTCTTTAAGCATGAAACATGGAAAACTAGGTGCACTCGGGACGCTGCAGGAAGCTCCAATTTTTATGCCATGGTACCTATCTTTTGCAACACCTTGTACGGACCATAATACTTTGGTGATAATTTTTAATCCTTCATAGCTTGATTGAGGGAATTTTTTTTATATGGTTGTAACTGTAGGAATACCCAATCACCTACGTCAAAACTTCTTTCACTGCGATGTTGATCTGCCTTTTGTTTCATTCTAGTCTGCACCAAGGTGAGGTTATCCCTTAATAGTTGGAGAACTTGTTTTTGATGCTTGATGTGATATTCCATTGCTTGAACCTAAGAATTTTCTCTTAAATATGATGTGATGGATGGTGGATGATATCCATAAAGTGCCATAAATGGGTCATTTATGTTGCAATATGGAAGGAAGTGTTATACCACCATTCAACCAGAGGCAACCATTTGACCCATTGTGTCTGTTTATTAGATACAAAGCAACAAAGATATCCTTCAAAAAATTTGTTTACTATCTCAGTTTTCCTATCAGATTGAGGATGATAAGATGAGCTATGAGCTAACTAACTACCAAGAAAAGAAAATCATTTTGTCCAAAAATTTCCAGTTAAAATGGGATCTTTGTCGCTTACAATAATCTTTGGGTTTCCATGTAGCTTTTGAATTGTTTCCATAAATGCAGTAGAAACTATACTTGCTTTAAATGGATGAGATAATGCACAAAAGTGTGCATACTTGGAAAGTCTGTCAAATACCACCATGACAACACTCTTTCCTTCAGAATTGGGTAAACCTGTGATAAAATCCATTGAAACCTCCTCCCAACGTTGGCTTGGAATGGATAAAGGTTGTAATAGTCTCGGGGTCTTAATTGTTTCAACTTTATTTTGTTGGAAAACGAAACATTGCACCACAAACTTTTGAATATCCAATTTAAGGCCATCCAAAAAAAAAATGCTTCTTAACCCTGTGGTAGGTTTTTAGAAATCCTGAGTGCCCTCCTAAGGGATAGGTGTGAAATTTCCTAATAATATTTTGTTTGAATTGTAAATTCTTACATAGGTATAACCGATCCTTGTACCATAACGAATCATTTTTCTAACTAAATGTATCAGATGTATTGGGATCTTGTTGTATCTTTTAAATGAGTGCCCACACTTCCTTGTCATTCTTCCATTCCTCCTTTGCTTCGTTTATCCAATATGGTTGGATAATGGAAATGGCACAAAGAAATGCTTCCACATCCTCATCTGTTCTTGAGAGTGCCTCTCCCATAAGATTTTGCTTCCCTTTTTTGTAGATGATTTCAAAGTCATAACCCAACATCTTTGTGACCCATTTTCATTGCTCTTCTAAAGATAATCTTTTTTCTAAAAAGTATTTAAGACTATCATGATCTATTTTTACCTTGAAGTGTCTTCCCATTAGGTAGGGTTGCCATTTCTTAAGTGCATGTAGTATTGCCAACATTTCCTTCTCATAAATAGCTTTGTGTAAATACTTTCCTTTGATTGGACGACTTTCGAAAGCAATGGGTCTTTATTCTTGCATTAAAACAACACCAATTCCATTTCCTAAGGCATCAAATTCCACAATAAAGGTTTGTGTGAAGTCCGGTGTAGCTAAGACTGGTGCTTGGCACATTGCCTCTTTAAGATATTTGAAGGCGTTCGTTGCTTCTGGAGTCCATGAAAATGCATCTTTCTTCAATAATGTTGTTAGAGGTGTTGCTATTCTCCCATAATTCTTAACAAACTTGCAATAATACCCTGCCAAGCCGAGAAATCATCGTAGATGCTTTATGGATGTGGGGATTTTCCATTCCCTAATGGTTTTAATTTTGCTAGGGTCTACCTTAACACCTTCATGAGATACAATATGACCCAGATATTCCACCTCTTGTACTCCAAAGAAACATTTGGATATTTTTTCATATAATTGTTTCTCCTCCAATAGTTTGAGCACCATGTCACCATGTTGGACATGATCCTTCCAAGACTTACTATATATTAGTATATCATCAAGAAATACTAAAACAAATTTTCTAAGGAAGGGTTTGAAAATGGAATTCATCAAACCTTGAAATGTAGAAGGTGCATTAGTAAGGCCAAAAGGCATCACAAAAAATTCATAATGACCCTCATGAGTTCTAAATGCTTTTTTTGGAATGTCTTTAGTCTTCATTATGATTTGATGATATCCTGAACGAAGATACAACTTGGTGAAGTAAATTGATCCATGCAATTCATCCAATAATTCATCAATGATAGGAATGGGAAATTTATCTTTAATAGTGAGCTTGTTGAGGTCCCTATAATCTGGACACATGAGCCATGATCCATCCTTTTTGTGAACCAATACTACTAGAGAAGAGAAAGAACTTTGACTGGATTGAATTATACTAGCCTATAGCATTTCTACAACCATATGTTCAATTTTTCTCTTTTGGACATAGCGAAATCTGTAAAGCTTGATGTTTGGAGGAACACTTCCTGGAATCAAATTAATAGCATGATCATGATCATGAATAGGTGGGAGGCCTTTGGGAGTCTCAAATACCTTGGAACGATTGTCCAAGACCTTTTGGAGATATGGACAAATGGATGATTTTGATGTGGGAACCTCTAGTGAACATAATTGTGTAATTATTCCTCATTGTTATTTCTTTAGAAGCTTTGTCATTCCATTAGAGTTGATTATCTTTCCCGGTTTCCCTGTGATACGCCTTCACTCAACTTCCTTTCCTTCTAAAGAGAATTTCATGACTTGTTTTTGAAAATTAAAAGCTATTGTAGCCATTGGACTCCTAGGACAACATCAGCACCACCCATTGGAATGGAAAGAATTGGGCTATTCAATACATATTCTCCCATGGATAGCTTGATATTATGGCACTTTCCTGAGAAATTTATGGTTCCTCCACTTGCAACCATCACTTGACACTCTAGTGTTGGATATAAGAATCAATTCAATTCCTTGGCTATCTTATAATGAATAAAATTATGGGTACTTCCCAAATCAATCAACACTATTACCTTTTTCTTCTTCATATGCCCTTCTATATTGATAGTTTGAGGAGTGGTAATTCTAGCCAATTCATTACAAGATATGGTCGGATTCATTTCTTCTTTTTCTAGGGATTGTTCCTAGTTTATATCCTCTTCTTTTGATGTTTCTTGTTCCTTTTCTTCCTCCTCTTCACAATCTATGTAAAATAATTTCTTCTCGGCACACTTATGACCTTTAGTTTATTTTCTATCACAACTGTAACAAAGCCCTTTTGCTCATTTTTATTCCAATTGTTGTGGTGTCAACCTTGTAGGTTTTGGATGGCTATGGGCAGCAACACTTCCATATTTATGATTGTGAATGGTATGCTCCCTTGTTGCCATAATTTTTCTTTCCATTTTTCTTGCCATCCTGAATGCCTTCTCCATTGAATTTGGTTCCCAAAGGCAAACCTCATGTTCGATGTTACCTTTTAAAGTCCCTATGAACACATCAATCCTATGCTCCTTTGGAATTTATGAAAATGCGTTGTTCTCCATCATTGAACCTTTTTGTTTGAGATTTATCAATTGGCTAAAAAAAGTGTTTCTTTTTGTATCCTCATAATGTGCTATCATTTCATCCATAAAAATAGCCCAAGTGACAATTTTTTTATGAGAGAAAAGCCATCGATACCATACAAATTGATTTGGTTCCAAATATAAAGTTACAATGTGTACCTTTTTTGTGTTTTACACATTATGCAGATTGAAAAATCGCTCCATCTGTAGTATTCATGTTCCAGGATCCTTGCCATCAAACTTCCTCATATCTATCTTTGGAACATGGTGGTTCTTTGATCCAATGTTAGAGTCTTTGAAATCATGATAAATATTTATTTTGTTCTCATCATGAGTTTAATTTACTACCCTTTTGCCATTAGTAAGAATTTCTTGTGGAAACTTTGTGAAATCGGTCTTCAAATCTTCCATTCCTTTCTTTAAATCGTCCACCTTAGCTTCCACGCCATCCATCTTAGTTTCCAGACCATCCATCTTAGTTTCCACATCATTCATCTTAGTTTCTACAACTTTCTTTAAACCATCCATCTTAGCTTCCATGCCATACATCTTAGCTTCTACATCTTTATTTAAACCATCCATCTTAGCTTCTATTACATTTTGTGCGAGTGAAATTTGTTGCACTTGGTCTCGTAATTTTAATATATCATGTTGCATTTCTTCCTCTTCATGAGTCATGCTAGAGATTTCAGGTTGCTTACTAGGTGTTTCCATTTTATTTCTTTTGGGGCATCAATTACCGATAATAATGCTTCACTATGCCCTTTGAATTCCTTCAAACTAATTTTTCAAACCAAGCTTATGCAAAAATTTAAAAAAAACTACACATTGTTTTTCACTTTGTAGGAGCTCGATATTAAATCTAATGTATCTTTGTAATTGTGGATCTCTAAGGTCTGAAATTTCTTTCTGTGGTAACCCTCTGAGTAATATTTCTAACCTCGCAAGTCTAGTCAAGATTGGATTCTCCAATCAAGCGTTATGCAAAATATCCCATGATAACCTAAGTATAGACTAGTTTAGTAGAGCAAACTTGTATGACATGTTGTGGGTCACTGTTTCAACCTTAGGTTCTAAAAACGATACCCAAACAAACTATAGTCCATCCTCTTTTTATAACTTCTTATGCATATTCAATCTGATGCTAAGATCAAAATTTATGACGATTTCCCCAAGGTCACCTATTTGGAATGTAATTTGGGGGTCTACAAAAAACCCTAACTCCCTCAGATTATATCTCTGAAAATATAGTGAGACAAGATCTAAAATTTGGGCTCAAGGTTTCACGTGATTTCCTCTCAAATTGGTGTTTTTTTTAGCTTCTAAGAAGTTGGAGAAGAAAAGTTATAGTTAAAATTCCACGATGACCTGTTTGGAGCAGCGAAACCCTAGAATCCAAAGCTCTGATACCAAATGTTATGAAACCAGCTCACAAAAAGATAGAAACGATAGATTAACGCCTTAGAAATAAGCCTTTTTTATGGGAAAACCTCCTTTACATTACACAAATGAACAATTCTTTGACGATTCAAATGACAAAACCTCATTTATATATATAGTAGTCTAAGGGGTCACAATATAACCAAATCCGACCTAACAATAATAATATAAAGGCACAAAGATAATAATGGTGGGATTCTATTGGGTACAATAATAACAATATGGGGAAAATAGTGGCACAAAAATAACAATAAGGGATACAATGACAGTAATGGGGGAATCACTAGTATTATAGGGACCTAACATCCCTTAAGAAGTGTGTATATTGTTCCTCCAGGCCTCTCTACTACCCAGTCTTCCTTGCCTTTGAAAACTGCGCAAAACGGACCCCTCATGGCCTCATCCTTCATCAACCACTACTGACTTGAAATATGAAATTCTGAATCCCATTGGCCATTGCACAATTTTTCTCCCCAGTGGGGACTATGCTAAAAAATTCCTCAGTCAAGTCTGAGCTGTGCTCTCTATAATTTCAGTGATCAGGCCCTCTCCCTGTCACCTGAAACTGTGCAATGAGCAGTTACTGGGCCCTCTCTCCCACCCTATCTAATCTAAATCTTAGGGGGATGCCCGTAAGATATAAAATATTTAAATGGATCTTAGGGGGAAGGCCCCCAAGATCTGAAAAATTGAATTACTAGAAGAAAAAGAGGAGAACGCCCAATAAAAGAAACCACAAAGAAACTTTTTATTAAAACAAAGAATAATTGTAAAAGCTACATTGTGGTGGACAATCTGTCCTTTTACAAAATGCGACTTTTTACTGATAGCCTTTTTCAGTTACAATACCATAGGTAGATTCCATGGGTGAACCAATATCATGGTTGGATGTCACAATACCATGGGAAAATACAATGGGTGAATGAATACCATGGGTGGATGCCACTTACAATACCATGGGTGGATAAATATTGTGGATGGATGCCACTTACAATACTGTGGATAAATTCTATGGGTGGATGAATAACATGGATGGATGAATACCATTGGTTGATGTCATTTTCCATTTGAGTTATTCCTCCCTCCTTAAGAAGCAATGGTCCCCATGGTGCGCAGTTCCCTCTTGCGAAGATTTTGTTGAATATTAAGAGCCATAGAAGAGAAAGTTTTTATGTGGTTAACACATAACCATGATGAACGAAGATCCAAGGATAGAGATACCCTATAATGCTTGTGACCAACTATGATACTGACAATGTGCGGCCTAGCAAATGGACTTTGATGAAGTGTGGGTTTTTGGATGGCCCATAACCATGATGAACAAAGATCTGAGGATAGAGATACCATGTAATGCTTGTGACCAACCATGATATTCATAGTGTGTGGCCTAGCAAACGGACTTCGATGAAGTCTGGGTTTGTGGATGACCCATAACCATGAAAAATGACACAAGTGAGTGTTGGGCCAAGTAGATGCTGGTGGCCGAGTTGAAGGCTTCAAAATCAGATGCATGTTCCAACCCTCAGTCAGAACCCGACAAGAGGAATGACAAAGGAAAGAAGATTATTGATGCGGAGCCCAATGCCACTATTGCCACCACCAAGATTCAAAAGAATGAGCTTGAAGGTCCAGAGGAGGGGGAGTTCCTGTTCCACTCACAAATGTGGGTGAAGGGTTCACCACTGCAATTCATTGTCAAAAATGGTTGGGCCTACTGACTACACCACACCCACAATCATACAATATCAGGTGGATTCACCAAGGATGAGATCTCCGAGTCAACCAACAGTGCCCCCTTCCCTACAACATCAAGCCCTTCATATATGAGATATGGTGATGTTTCTCCTCTCAATGTCTGTGATGTATTATTAGGATAACCATACTTGTGGAAGCGACATGTTGTATATGAGTCTAGACCTCACTCTGTGATTATTTCTTTGGGTAATACATTATATAGGATACCAAAGGTAGCTCCACCTACCATCACCTCTTTGATGTCTGCTAAGAATTGTAGTAAGATCATCTCCCAGACTAGAAAATTTATTTTATTTCTAGTTTGCTCTTTGTTGGCTTGATGGGCCCTGACCCAGGTTCAGCATTAGTCAGCCAAGAAAATCCCTACACTACTGGCCCTTTTGGCATCAACCCATAGAGTGTGGACTGAAGTCTCACCTAAAGCAGTATGGGGGGATGTAGGAACCAAGTTTGTGCACCCTGAGATGGTTGTGATGTCAGTTTTACATTTTAACTCTTCCTTCACACAGATCGATAAGCCCTTAGGGCTTATCATGTACTTCTTTATTAGTCTTTTAGAACCTCCACGAAGGTTGATGATCATCCTTTGCATGACCTTAACAAGCGATTTAGGCACCTACGTGCCTCTGTAACTACTTTACTGTATAGTTTCCTGAATTATCTTATGTGTTTTCCAACTCTACCATGCAATCAAGATTATCTTCATGTAAACATATATCTCTACTTGTGTTCATATAACAGAGGAAAACATATATATTCATGCATCAAATTAGCAATAAAACATAAGCCCAGTGCTTAACATAACATAATGATATGCAATTGACAGAAGTAAAATACATAGTAATTTCAAAATACTTCTCTTTATTGATGATTCATATTTCCAGTACAGACTCTAACTACCCTGCGCACACAGCTGCAGGGGTCCACGCACTCAGCTGCAGACTTCTACCCTAGGCCTCTGCGCACTCAGCTGCAGAGCCTCTTTCCTATGTTAAGACACTCGCTCTTAGCTCTTCACAGACTCATCAATGACTCCAACTATCCCTTGCCTTATTACTTCCCTCCTGAAGACTCTTCTAACACTTCTTTTTATATAATCCCATGGTCCATGGATCAAGGGCGGATCTCATCCATCCAACACAACCTATCTAAACTAAGGGCAGACACTCTTTTTGACTCTTGATATCTTCGTGCTCCGTGACAACAAAATGCGGAGACTTTACATTCCTTTATACAAAATTCAGGCTTTTTGCCCCAAAACTTGGGCTTTTAACCCCAAAATTGACCCCAAGGGACCCATTCCTAATAGCCCCCCAACACAAACATGGTGACTCGTCCTCAAGTCACTTAGCTAGCGTGAATATCTTGTCACAAAGACCTCCCAACTCCACCTAGACTACTGCAACTTTGGTAGTGCACTGTATTGCCGCCTGCTTCATCTCCTCGACCAAATACTCCATTGTTGACCCTAAACTATCTGACTATATCTTCTGTTGAGTCTCCTATAGACTAGCCAACTTGCTTCAAAATTGGTCGTGATCAAATATGCCTCGTCCAGCCAAGGCTTCAAGCGAGCCTTTAACACTGCTTCCTTGTACTGAGCTATGTCTAACTTCTCTTTCAACGCCTTTGCCTCCTACAACTTTCTAACCTTTGTATGATGGTGATAGTGCACTTCATTGATTTAAATTCATCATATCACTGCTACAGCTCCCGCACCTCCATTTCCAGCCTCTGTACATTGGGGTCCTCTTGCAAGCTAGTGACTACTTCGAGCAACTGCTCCAAGAGCGCAGTGCAATCCTTTATTGCGTTGTCCACTACTTCCATGATGCCTTTCATAGCTGTCTCACGTTGCTCTCTGACTTCTGGTGGAGTTGAAGGCTAGGCCTTCAATTGCAGTTTTGCAATCTTGAGGTTTATGTCAAACTGAACCTTCGCCAACTCTGTTCTTGCATCGTGCAGGTAGTGAGCTTCTGAATCCACATATCTACTAGATTAACATCGCGAATGTCCAGCTCTGACACAGACTTGCATGATTCAGCCACTACCTTGGTCGTGCACTCATTTTTGTCTTTGATGGCTTTGGCAAGGTCAATAGCAGAATCTCTTTATACAACCATCTGAGCATTGTTTACTTTTTTCTCACTAATTACCTGTAACGTGCACTGTTCGTAGGCCCGAAGTTCTGTGATCATGCCATTCTGCAAAATGTGAAGCACCTCACTGGGAAGCGCAGCCAAATTGAGAACAACCCCTTTGAGGGCACTGACAAAAGGCCTGTCAACTTCAGTCTCTGTGGTTAGCGCTCCCTTCGATAGCACTATTACCCAGGGATCCAATGTGCACACCATCCCTGTTGCTTCCAATGTGCCAGGTGCAAAACTAGTTGACGCCACACTGCTTCGTTCCACGCTGGTCTGTACCTACAATGCCTAGATCTACAACTCACACAGACCTATCTGAATGGCTCCCAAGGCCTACTTCTGTTGTACCTTGAACTGTTATAGCAGTTCTGCAGTGGCATCCCTTACTGTATCACCAATATCATTCAAATCACCTTCTGTTAAGGTGATTTGATCGAGAGAAGTATTTTTGGCCTTAGAATTCTTTCATGGCCCTACCTTCTTTGTATCTCTATTGCTCTTAATGCGGAACAGAGTAGTCTCTGGGTCTGCTCCTCCCTATTCCAATTATTGGTCCTCCTCCTCTGTCTCTGGGGAAGGCAATTTTTGACTCCTGTCAGAGCCATGTTCCACCTCGTTTGCTTGTCCTCCTGTCTACTTCGTGGTGGCACACTTTACCTTGGCATTTTCCTCAGCCTCCCTTTTTCTCTTCACATCTAACTGTTCCATCTTCAACTTTTCCTCTTCCTTTTTTCGCTGCGCTGTGGACTTGCTAAACCCAACTGTCAAGTCTGAGGTAGTGCACCAATCTACCGGCCAACGGTTAAGGACCAATGTAATCATGTCGTCTGTGGCTAGGTATGGTAGGTTATACCATTTTTTCTCAGGATCCTTTCACACGCATATCAAGACATGGTTGAAGTCAGCCTTGAACTCCACATACCCTTGCAACTTATCAAAAATGGTTGGCAATAACTGTGGTTTGCAGTTGATGGCCATATGGATACTCATCTCCATCAAGATCAAAAAGATATTACTGTCATTGACCCTTTGAGGGTCCTTCGTAGCCCATAGAGAAGTGAGCTTTGCTGCTTCTGGTAGGCCGAGCGTGACTGGGGGAAACTGGCTATCCTCTGGTAACTCCCACATGACTAGAACTATGGACAACAACAACCATGCATAGTCGAATGTTTTTCTATGATCCTATGCCTCTCTGTAGTTCACAAGGAACTCACCACAAAGGTAGCGTGCCCAGTTAAACTATACACCCTCCATGCACTGGGCCACCAAGGCTACTACTGGTGCCGGCACTTCGTTTGCATGACACTTCCACATAATCTTTCCTGCCAAGATTTTCGTTGCTACCTTAACCGCAGGGTTAGTTATACCAGTGATGGTGTAGCCTTGTGGCTTATTAGCGAGTTTGAATTTATCCTTCATTGCTTCAGCGAGGTCGCACTTGGCTGTCTTTCCGCAAAACTCCACGGCCAGATTTTCTCCCGAGTGCAACAGCTGAGTGATCCTATGGATCAGCATGTCATTGATGGGTATCGACTCTTCTAGCCATAGACACCCATCGTGCACCAAGCACAATATCTGCTTAATCACTACCATGTTTATGGGTGTGCGGTTGTAATGCGGTACCCACGACATGTTTAACAAACCTGCCTTATCCAACCCTTTTACCCAGTTTCTTGGCTCCAACGTGGTCACACCAGAGTCTTTGTAGAAGGCGCGGTACATGAGTTGGTCCATAGCTAAATGGGGAAAGTGTTCCATATCAGCCAAATCTTAGTCCTCAAATTTTAGAAGGGGGTTGCACCCTAGGCATGGTCCTTCAAAGACAATTTGGTCCGGTAGTAAGGGTGTGTGTATGTGACCTTTCATCAATATCCTTCGAAATCTTTGTCTTGCCTCTGTGCAGAGGAATGTACTCAGGCAGTTTAGGAATGAGGTAGAACTCTCCACATCAACGTCCTATGCCCCCTCCATATCAATGTCGTCCACACCCATGTGGAGTTCTTCAACATCGGCTTCAGGTTCTAGGTCAATCACCTTTCCCTTCTCCTGCACGATGGGCTTTCCCATCTATGTGTGCTTTTTGGGTGATGCGCACACTAGTTGTTGTGCTTTCTACTTATCCTTCTTTGATTTTGGACCCTCCTTGGTCGACGTAGGCCTGGGTGTCCTCGGTGATTTAGGCACTTCTACCAGTACTTCGACACTTTCAACCTCCAGGGAAGATCCCTCAGCTACCATTACTACCTCTGGGGCAGTCCCTTCAGGTGCCATTGCTTCTCCTGCACTCACAGTTTCTGTGGGCATCGACATAATGGTAGTAAACAACTCCTACATCTCCATTGGCAATTTATCAAACATTGTACTCGATATCAAAGATTCAAATATCACAGGGTTCATACGCGCCTGAGAGATTAATACCTCAATTCTCAAAATGCAAAGTGTTTTTCGTTAGGAAGCCTCCTGTATTTTATAGGCATTTTCAAATTCAAATCTGACCTTTCCCCCCAAAATTTATTCATAAATGATGGATTGGTGGTAGATTTTCACAAATCTTGCCCTTAAATTCCAACTTAAATGTCACCCCTCCAATCCATTTGGTCATTTTCCCACTGTCAAGTCATGAAAAATGACCATAATGGTCACTTTCTGGCTACCCTGCATGGTCTATTCTTGGATAGCATAGTTCCCTTAGCGTTTTTGTTGACACTGTGACATTCCTTCATTCTGTACAGTTCCCTAATCGCGCAACTCCCCAACCAGGGTAGTGTATTTTATAGTCCCGCGCCTCCTTCCAGCTACCTGGAGCGCTAAGACTGTGCTTCCACAATGTAGTCACCTAGACAGATCGTCGGTGTATGGCTTTAATGAGCTACCATTCACCAGACCTAGGAATGGTTCTCCATTCAACTTGACCAACTGAACTACCCCACCATCAGTAATCTCCTTGATGACATAGGGCCCCAGCCAATGCATTCTAAATTTCCCTGGAAATTTATCAAACTTGTTGTAATATAACAAAACCAGATCATTTACCTTGAAGGTGTGCAGTTTGATGTGCCGATCGTGCCATGCCTTTTCGCGCTCCTTTTGAACCTGTTGATGAAATCCAGCTATAAATTTATCCTCCTCAAGTTCCATTAGGTGCACGAGCCTATCTTCCAGGGTTTTGTGATCCACCATTCCTATGAATTCTGTTATGCGCAGACTAGGTACAATGTACTCCATCAACATCACAGCTTCTATGCCATAAACCAGTATGAATGGCGTCTTTCCAGTCAACTTCTTGAAAGTCGTCCTGTAACCCCATAGCACCGCGGGTATGAGCACATCCTAGTCATTCCTTTGAGCATTGCAAACCATTGTTATCACATTTTCTAATATTTTATTAAATTCTTCTACCATGCCATTAGCTTATGGGTGATATGACGTGCTCTTCCAATGGTAAACCTGGAATTCCTCCGTCATCGCACTGATTGTCTCATTAAGAAAGTGTGTACTGCGATCGCTCATTAGGATTTTTGGACAACCAAACCTTGTAGTACATACTAAAAGATGAATTTAGCTGTTTTCATGCTTGTATAGTCCTTCACAGGCTGTGCCTCTGCCCATCTGGTTAAGTACTCAGTCGCGGTGATGATGTACCGTGCACTGCTCTTTTTACCTGGAGGCTAAATTGGTCCTACAAAGTGAATCACCCACTTCTCGAAGGGTTGTAGCGATATCTAAGAATTCAACAGTAGCTCATCCTTGCACGAGGATCTACCCATCCTTTGGCATGCATTGCATGCCCTATAATATGCTTTTGAATCATTATGCAAGGTCAGCCACCACAACCCAATGCGTAGAATCTTCTACGTTGTTGCTTTTCCTGCATAATGACCTCCCGTGGCTCCATCATGAGCCTCAATGAGGATGTTGTTTCATTAAAAATCTGGCACATAACGTCGCAATATTTCATCTGATCCCATTTTGTACAAGTGCCCTGCAATGATAGAAAAGTCTATTGTGTGCACCACGAGTTCCTTCTTCTGTTGGCTTGTATATCCTTCTAGAGTTGTACCTGTCATCAGGAAGTATATAATATATTCAAAGTGGTTGTCTGCGATGCATACTACAGATAGATACGTGTCGGGTAGTCCTTCCTTCAAATTTGTAGGTTCCTCTCTCATTTAAATGCGCAACGGATGATTCGGCCTAGCATTCAGGCGTCTTGGTTTCACAATAACCTAAAAATCATATTCCTGGAACAATAACAGCCACCTGCATATCTTTCCCCCCAACAGAGGCTTGTTGACCAGGTATTTCAACATGGAATGGTCTGTATACATCTTAAATCATCCACCCAACAAATAGTGCTTGAACTTCTGGAGCGTGTACACCATATCTAATCCTTCGCGCTCTGTTGTGGAATAATTTTTCTCTTCTTTGGATAGCTTCCAACATGCGAATGCTATAGGATGATCCAAGTCCCCTTCACCGGCCTATGTCAGTACTACTCCTAGCACAATACATGACGTGTCCACATGTACATGAAATTCCTTCTTCCAATCCAGGAAGACTAGGATCGGCGAGATGACCACCTTCTCCTTCAACACAACTAAGCTCTTCTGTCATTCTTCATTCCAACAGAATGTAACATCCTTTTTAACTATTTTTCCATCGGCACAGTAATCTGGGCATAGCTCTTGATGATTTTCCTATAGAATCCCGTATGCCCCAGTGTTGCACGTAGCTGTTTCACACTCCTTGGCGCCCCTAAATTGATTGTTATCGTGATCTTTGCAGGGTCTACCATCAAGCCTTCTCTACATACCAAATGGCTTAGCAAGATCCCAAAAGGGACACAAAACAAACATTTCTTCAGATTAAGCATGATCTGGTACCTTTGGCATGTATCTAGAATCAAGCATAGGCTTTCCACATGGCGCTTCACCAGTCCGAACATTGTCCAATCGTCAAAGTATACTTCCAAAAATTTATGAATGAAATCCTTGAACACCAAGATGACTACACGCGAAAAGATCACCGACACGTTCTTCATCCCAAAAGGCATCACCATATACTGGAAGCATCCCCATTGAGTTTCAAACGTTGTCTTACTTCTGTCCTCTGGTGTGATCTTGATCTGGTGGTACCCAAAGAACCCATCACTAAAGGAATACACTTCCTGGCTGCCTACATTATCTAGAACCTCATCGGTGAATGGGGTTAGGAAGGGATCATGCATGCAGGCATCATTAAACTTCCTAATATCTACACATATCCTTGTTTCTTCCTTATGATTCTTTTCCCAAACCACTATTGGGCTTACCCAATCAAATTCTTCCATCGGTTCAATAATACCTGATGCGAGCATCTTGTGTAACTCTAAGCGGACCCTTTCTTTATACTTCAGATTGAGGTGGTATGGTGTTTGCTTCACAGGTTTCACATCTAGTTTTAGGGTGATATTCATGAAACCCAGGTCCCCTATTATCCATTCAGATTTGAAAAATTTGTGGGAACAGATCCTAATATTCATGGATTAGTTCGTCGACCATATCTAATGTTGCGTCATCCTAATAGTCCACAATATTTGCAAACTTCAGCTCTACCTCCGTGCCAATGTTCACCTGCCTAGTCTTGAGCAGCTCAGTTATGTGTGGGTTCTCTAGTTGTGGTCCTTCAAATTCGCAATGTCCTTCAGTCTCTGGAATATTAATCTTCTTTGGGTCTTCATCTTCTTCTTCCGCTCTAACATTGTAGCACTCCAGTGCGTGGCTTAGCTGGGTGGTCCAATAAGGTTGAATCAAATCTAGAGGATTGTGTAGTATCTTGAAAATGGCGGTCTTAACCTCCTACAACAATTCATTGATAGATTCAAATCCATCCTCAAAACTAAACGTCATTAGAAATCCTTGGCGCAAAACATCCCATTCTTTGGTGCCAAACGAAGTTCTTTCTCCAAGTACCAATTCATTGGTATAACATCCAAGGTATGACAAAATATATGGACCTACTCCAGCTGAGGTTTCATTCCATATACTTCAGTCCATTTGAACAAATGATTGCGTGGATCATTTCTCCCATCATACTTTTCTGTTAGTTGTACCTTCTGGTGGCCAAAGCGTATCCTCATCATCCTTCTAAATTCATGCCAATCATCAAAACTATGTTTATGTGTACCCCACCATCTTGCGGGTGTAGTGCACAATTCCCAATCTAATGCCTAGAAGCGATGCTTCTCTGGCACTTCCCTTTCAAATGAATTGAAAAATTGATCAACATCAGTTAACCCATCATAGTGAGGCATATTTATTACCTCTGATGATATAAAACACAACGACTTGGTCATCATATTACAACGCAACGTAGAAACTTCATGCAGTTGATTCTTCTAGTGCTATAGTTCTTCGTCTGAATCTGATGTGCAGGAGCTCTCGTGGTCCCATGAAATACATCTTTCTACTGTCAGATTCACCCAATCCTGATCTTGCACCGTTATCTTGTAAATCTGGTCCAAATCGTCATCACTTTCATAATTGCGGACCGATTCTGTATAGCGCAGTCCTTCTGCAAGATCCAGTGGTGCCACTACGCAGAGTGATTTCTTCTCAAATATCATATTTCACTTCTTCAGGTTGATTACCCCATTCATGTCAGTGGCCCAATCAATCCCAAGGAGCGTGGGGTAGGGATTGATATCACTCACAGTATCTATTACTTCAAAATCTGCTAGTGCGCTTGTGTCTTCGATATCAACTGTTACCCCCTACAACCTCCCCATTGGGATGATTTTCTGCTGATTCACCATCCTTAACTAAATCGGATACCACTGTAGCACAGGTCTCCCCATTCTTTCCCATGTTTGTTTTGGAAAAAAATTTGCGTCGAACCCTAGGTCCAAGATAACTTGGTCCATTTCATATTCTCCTATCGGCACGGTGAGTCTCATCTCACGTCATGTCCTTGCCTTATGCTTACCAAGCTTTCTAACTACGAATGGTTCGTCAATAGCATTTTCCTTGCCAGTGCACTGATTGATCAGTTCCTGCAGTTGCTTCACAACCTTACTATCACAAAGCAATTTCATGCAGGTATCTAAGAAAGTGGTAATCATGGATGGGTCCATTTCTTCAACTGGCTTCTCCTGACTTCTTGAGGTAGAGGCCCCAGTGAATATTTTCTTTGCTTCCATAAAATTTTCTTTTGTATGTTCAAGATCAAACCCAGTCTCCTTTTCTGGTGCCTTTCAGACCCACTCACCTTGTGTAGGTTGCTTCCTCTTATCCTCACCAGTCGTCGTTCCACTTCATAGCATAATGTTTACCTTAAGGTCTTCCTCACAAGGCTCAACCCTCATCATCTCTAGGTTTTGAGTTGGCTGCATAGGCTGTGCCCCCTTTTCATGAATCTTGAACAACAATATAGGGAAATCCTCCATTGTTGTTGGGCACGAGATCCCCCAAGGGACGTTTTGGGGTTTAAATCCCAGATTTTGACTAAATTCGATGTAACTACTCCATGTTTTGTGGACACGGAGCGCGAGTTGTAAATGAGTCATAGGGTCGTCTGCCCTCATTTTTGTAAGGTAATGTCATCTTTAGAGATCTACCCATGGTCCATGAACCATGGGATTGTATAAATAGAGCGAGGCCCTAAGTTGTAAAGAGACAGAATGATTTCATGAATGAAGGATGAAGAATTGAGTCATGTCTGAAGTGTGGAGTCGAGTCTTGGGTCATAGAATAGGAGAAGGCTCTGCAGCTGAGTGCACATAGGCCTAGTAGTTCGTAGCTAAGTGTGTGGATCCCTGTAGCTAAGTGCACAGGGCAGGTTGAGTCTATAATCTATTGAAGCATTAACAAAGAGAAGTTTTATACCATTCTTGTGTATTTATTTATTGTTTTCTACATTGAATGTATTGGATATAAATTACATTTCTATTGTTTATATGATGCGTGAACATATATGATTGTGTTGATTAAGTGAATATAAGATAAAGTATATGTTTACGCAAAGTTAACTAATAGTTATAAGAAGATAAGTAAGATCCATGGTGTAACTTGGGAAAATAGCACAGATCACTGCCTTAGAAGCGCGGAAGCACCTCAGCCCCTGGTTAGGGCTGCACGAAGGTGATTATAATAGATCGCGAAGGCCTCGCACTTCAGGGTAGTGTGGAAAGTGACGCGCAAATCCATTCATTGTTTGACTAAATCGACCCCTCAGACATCTCAAGGGTGTGGAAACTTGGTTCCACCATCCCCCCATACTGCTTCGAGTGAGACCTTAATCTGTGCTCTTCGGGCTGTTGCCGAAAGGGCCAGTAGTGTAGGGATTTGTTTCGCTAATTAACTCAAAACCTGGGTCAGGCCCCCTCAATCCAACAAATGGTTCTATTACTGGGACCAGAATCTGCATAAGATATGTCTGATGTCATATCATTGGAATCGAACTAAGAATGAAATCGAAGGTTGGTTGGACAGGAGGATTCACAAGTTAGTGGTGCAGGAGAACAGGAATCTGTGACTGACAAAAGAAGAGTCGTTAGATTGCTACTTGTACACAAAAATCTACGAGATCTTTTTTGCATATTTCCCTACTGAGTTGTATGAGTGGATCACAAATCTAGTAGATAGCCAAGGAAGGTGGAATCTCGATGACCCTATTGTGTGGACCCCATAGTTGGTGCGCAAATTGGAAGCATCGGAGGATAAGATCACACATGCTTTTGATCAATGACTCGATCAGATTATAGGAGGATTCATTACTGAGTTCGTGGTAGATACTTTAGTCAGCTATAGCGAGGCAGAGTGATGCTTTCTCAAAGGACCATGAGGTAAGTGTGTAACGTCCCTGAATACTTGGATTAAAATTCTATTTTGTGAAAACACGGTTATGCAATTACCTTGATGTTCAGAGCTACGCGAAACCGAAAACCTAAAGAAAGGAAGGAAGTAAGGGACCAGAGAATAGCCCTTTGATTTCACCTCTGTGAGGGGATGAGGAAGAGCTTGCGAAGGTTTCTCCAAGAAGTGTGATCCATTTGATAAGGCAAATAATTCCATGCATACCACCCCCACCCACACCGCCACCAGCTTCACCGCCTTCACCTCCATCTTCACCCGTACCACCTCCGTCACCAAGGCGAGTCAATATGGCAAGCACGATAAAGTTGTCTGTGTTCAAGGGAGTAGGAAATGAGGATCGGGACCAATTTTGGTTCATCATAAAATCCGTATGGGAAGCGCAGGGATTTATAGATGACAATATAAAGAAAGTGACATTGGTTAGCGCCCTGTAGGACCACGCACTGACTTGGTATATTAAGCACTCCAATGATAATCCAAATGTGGGAATTGTGGATATCCAAGCAACACTAAACAGGGAATTTAGTAGGCTGAAGTCAGAGTTGCAGTCGATCATTGGATTCAAAGAGATCACAATGCTACCAGGTGAGACTCCTTGGGAGTTGGATCAGAGGCTAAAGTGAAAAATTCGTGAATCTAATATGAATCTAACAAATGGACAGCACCGTGAATGGTTTGTAATGTCGCTAACACCACACCTGAGTAGTACACTATCATAGCAGAAGTTAACGACTCGGGTAGAGGCCTTAGAGATCGCGATGAGGTTGCATGAGACCCCGATGCAGGATCCTAACTTGGGAGTTCAGCAAATCCACACACAATTGAAAAAGTTATGCCTTGAGATGCAGATTCTGAAACAAGACAGGACAACTCACCTGAAAGTGCACGAAGAGGTGTGGTGCGTAAAATGCAAGGGTCAAGTTCATGATAAGGACCACTGCCCGATGTTCGAGAATTACCTCGAGGGAGGAGGATCGATGTCATTAACGCCGGAAGCACAAGTGGGACCTAGCATGACTGTTATGAAACCAACTCACAAAAATATAGAAAAGATAGATGAATGCCTTGGAATTCAGCCTCTTCGAGGGGGCAACCTCCTTTACATTACATAAATGAACAATTCTGTGATGATTTAAATGAAAAAACCTCCTTTCTATATATAGGAGTCTAGGAGGTCACAATATAACCAAGCCGACATAACAATAATAATATAAAGGCACAAAAATAACAATAGAGGGATTCTATGGGGTATAGCAATAACATTATGGGGACAATAGGGCAACAACAATATTAATAAGGGATACAACTACAATAGTAATGGGGTAATCACTAGTATTATAGGGACCTAACATGCCCCTCTCCTTCAAAACAACTGTTGTCCTCAACACTTGAGTAGTTTTGGATGCTTCTGTATAAAATTCTCATCCTCCCATGTGGAATCTTCAGCGGATAAGTTCTTCCACTTGATAAGATACTTCGAAATTGATCGATTTTGTAGTTGTCGAGTTCTTGTTTCTGTGACTACTTCTGGTTCCAATATAATTTTTCCTTCCTCATCAAGTTTTGGAAATATTGTTTGAAATGGGAGCTTGTCACCTATAACATTCTTTAAACATAAAACATGGAAAATTGCATGCACTCGAGAAGCTGCAGGAAGCTCCAATTTGTATGCCATAGTACCAATCTTTTGAAACACCTTATACGGACCATAATACTTTGGTGATAATTTATTATCCTTCTTAGCTTGCTTGAGAGGATTTTTTATATATGGTTGTAGCTGCAGGAATACCCAGTCACCTACATCAAAACTTCTTTCACTGCGATGTTGATCTGCCTATTGTTTCCTTCTATTTTGCGCCAACATGAGGTTATCCTTTAAGAGTTGGAGAACTTGTTGATGCTCGATGTGGTGTTCCACTTCTTGAACCTTAGAATTTTCTCTTAAATATGATGTGATGGATGGTAGCTGATATCCATAAAGTGCCATAAATGGGGTCATTTTTGTTGCAGTATGGTAGGAAGTGTTATACCACCATTCAACCAGAGGCAACCATTTGACCCTTCTATTTATCAGATACAAAGCAACGAAGATATCCTTCCAAACATTTGTTTACTATTTCAATTTTCCCATCAGATTGAGGATGATAAGATGAGCTATGAGCTAACTGAGTAGCAAGACAAGAAAATAATTCTGTCTAAAAATTTCCAGTGAAAATGGGATCTTTGTCACTTACAATAATCTTTGGGTTTCCATGTAGCATTTTAATTATTTCCATAAATGCAGTAGAAATTGTACTGGCTTTAAATGGATGTGATAATGCACAAAAATGTGCAGACTTGGTAAGTCCGTCAATTACCACCATGATGACACTCTTTCCCTCAGACTTGGGTAAACCTGTGATAAAATCCATTGAAACCTCCTCCCAATGTTGGCTTGGAATGGATTAAGGTTGTAATAGACCTGGGGTCTTAATTGTTTCAACTTTATTCTGTTGGAAAACCAAACATTCTGCCACAAACTTTTGAATCTGATTTAAGGCCATCCCAAAAAAATTCCTTCTTAACCCTATGGTAAGTTTTTAAAAATCTTGAGTGCCCTCCTAAGGGAGAAGTGTGCAATTTCATAAGAATCTTTTGTTTGAGTTGGTAATTCTTAGAGAGGTATAAGTGATCTTTTTACCATAACGAATCACTTTTCCAACTAAATGTATCAGATGTATTGGAATCTTGTTGTAACTTTCGAATAAGTGCCCGCACTTCTTTGTCATTCTTCCATTTCTCCCTTGCTTCGTTTATCCAATCTTGTTGGATAATAGAAATGGCGCACAACAATGCTTCCACATCCTCATCCTTTCTTGAGAGTGCATTTTCCACAACATTTTTCTTCCCTTTTTTGTATATGATTTCAAAGTCATAACCCAACATCTTTATGACCCATTGTTGTTTCTCTTCAGAGGATAATATTTGTTCTAAAAAGTATTTAAGGCTATCATGATCCGTTTTTACCTTGAAGTGCCTTCCCATTAGGTAGGGTTGCCATTTCTTAAGTGCATGTAGTATTGCCAACATTTCCTTCTCATAAATAGATTTATGTAAAAACTTTCCCTCGATTAGACGAATTTCGAAACCAATGGGTCTTTCATCTTGCATTAAACAACACCAATTCCATTTCCTGAAGCATCACATTCCACAATAAAGGTTTTTGTGAAGTCCGATGTAGCTAAGACCAGTGCTTGGCACTTTTATTCTTTAAGATGTTTGAAGGAATTTGTTTCTTTTGGAGTCCATGAAAATGCATCTTTCTTCAATAATGTTGTTAGAGGTGCTGCTATTCTCCCTTAATTCTTAAAAAACTTGCGATAATACCCTATCAACCCAAGAAATCCTCATAGATGATTTATGGATGTGGGGCTTTTCTGTTCCTTAATGGTTTTAATTTTGCTAGGGTCTACCTTAACTCCTTCATGAGATACAATATGACCTAGATATTCCACCTCTTGTACTCCTAAGAAACATTTTGATCTTTTTGCATATAATTGTTTCTCCTCCAATAGTTGTAGCACCTTGTCAACATGTTCAACATGATACTTCGAAGACTTGCTGTAGATTAGTATATCATCAAAAAATACTAACACAAATTTTCTAAGGAAGGGTCTGAAAATGGAATTCATCAAACCTTGAAATGTAGAAGGTGCATTGGTAAGGCCAAAAGGCATGACCAAAAATTCATAATGACCCTCATGAGTTGTAAATGTTGTTTTTGGAATGTATTCAGTCTTCATTCTAATTTGATGATTTCCTGAACGAAGATCCAACTTGGTGAAGTAAATCAATCCATGCAATTCCTCCAATAATTCATCAATGACAGGAATGGGAAACTTATCTTTAATAGTGAGCTTGTTGAGCTCCCTATAATCCGGACACATGCACATGATCCATCCTTCTTGTGCACCAATACTACTGGAGTAGAGAAAGAACTTTGACTAGGTTGAATTATACCAACCTCTAGCATTTCTGCAACCATATGTTCAATTTCACTCTTTTGGGCATAGGGATATCTGTACAGCCTGATGTTTGGAGGAACACTTCCTGGAATCAAATTAATAGCATGATCATGATCACGAATAGGTGAAAGGCCTTTGGGAGTCTCAAATATCTTGTAATGATTGTCCAAGACTTTATGGAGATATGGAGAAATAGATGATTTCGATGTGGAAACATCTAGCGAACATAATTGTGCAATTACACCTTGTTGTTCCTTTTTTAAGAGCTTTTTAATACCATTAGAGATGATTATCTTTCTTGGTTTCCCTGTAATACCCCTTAATTCAACTTCCTTTCCCTCTACAGAAAATTTCATGAAAAGTTCTTAAAAATTAAAAGCAATTGTACCCAAGGACTGTAGCCATTAGACTCCTAGTACAACATCAGCACCTCCCATTGGAATGGAAAGCATTGGGCTATTCAATACATATTTTCCCATGGATAGCTTGATATTACGACACTTTCCAGAGAAATTTATGGTTCCTCCACTTTAAACCATCACTTGACACTCTGGTGTTGGCTATAGGAATCAATTCAATTCTTTTGCTATCTTACAATGAATAAAATTGTGCGTACTTCCTGAATCAATAAACACTATTACCTTTTTATTCTTGATATGTCCTTCTATCTTGATAGTTTGAGTGGTAATTCCAGTCAATGCATTACAAGATATGGTCGGATTCATTACTTCTTTATCTAGGGTTTGTTCCTCGAGTATATCCTCTTCTTTTGAAATTTCTTGTTCCTTTTGTTCCTCCTCTTCACAGTATATGTAGAATAATTTCTTCTCAACACACTTATGACCTTTAGTGTATTTGCTATCACAACTGTAACAAAGCCGTTTTGCTCTTCTTTCTTCCAATTTTTGTTATGTCAACGTGATAGGTTGTGGAAGGCTAGGGGCAACAACACTTCCATATTTATAGTTGTGAGTGGTAGGCTTCCTGGTTGCCATAATTTTGCTTTCCATTTTTCTTGCTAACCTGAATGCCTTCTCCAATGAATCAGGTTCCCAAATGCAAACCACATGTTGGATATTATCCTTTAAAGTCCCTATGAACATATCAATCCTATGCTCCTCTAGAATATCTTTTACCCTTATGTTCAATTTTTGGAAGTCCTCAATGGGATCCATCATTGAACCCTTTTGTTTGAGACTTATCAATTAAAAAGTGTTGCTTTTTGTGTCCTCATAATGTGCTGTCATTTCTTTCGTAAAAATTGCCCAAGTGACAATTTGTTTACAAGAGCAAAGCCATCGATACCATACAAACTGATTTGGTTCCAAATATAAAGTTTTAATACATACCTTTTGTGTGTTCAACACATTATGGACATCGAAAAATTGCTCCATCTGTAGTATCCATTTTGCGGGATCATTGCCATCAAACTTCCTCATATCGATTTTTGGAATATGGTAGTTCTTTGATCTTCAAATCTTCCATGCATGTCTTCAAATATTTCTTCAAATCTATCTTCAAATCATCCATATTAGCTTCCACGTCATTCATCATAGATTTCGTTGCTTTTTGTGTGAGCGACAATTGTTGCACTTGGTCTCATAATTTTTATATATCATGTTGCATTTCTTCCTCTTCTTCATGAGTCATGCTAGAGCTTTCAAGTTGCTTACTAGGTGTTTGCATTTTCTTTCCTTGGGGCATCAATTACCGATAATAATGCTTCACTATGCCCTTTGAATTTCTTCAAACTAATTTTTCAAACCAAGCTTATGCAAAAAGTTAAAAAATCTACACACCTTTTTTCCACTTTGTAGGAGCTCGATATTGCATCTGATGTATCTCTATAATTTCAGATCTTCCAGTTCTGTAATTATGATCTCTAGTATCCCTCTGCATCATCTTTCTAATGCCACTAGTCTGATCAAATTTAGATTCTCCAAGAAAGAGTTATGCACATCTCCAAAGATGACCTGATTATATACCTTTTCAAAAGAGCAAACTTGTCTGAAGTTCCACGTGTCACTATTTTGACCTTAGAATCTTCAAAATATACATAAGAAACTACACTCCATCCTCTTTCTATAACTTCTAACGAAATTTTAATCTGATGCTCAAAACAAAAGTTATGACTATTTTCCCTAGGTCACCTGTTTGGAATGTAATTTGGGAGTCTGCAAAAAGGCGAACTTACTCAAATCATATCTCCGCAAATATACCGCGAAAAGATTTGAATTTCGGATCCGAGGTTCACAACGATTTCATCCCAAATGGGTTTTTGTTTTAGCATCTGTAACATTGTAGAGAAAAGGTTATAGCGCAAATGCCACAATGTCCTGTTTGGAGCAGCGAAACCCTAGAATCCAAAGCTCTGATACCAAATGTTATGAAACTAGCTCACAAAAAGATAGAAAAGATAGATGAACACCTTAGAATTCAGCCTCTTCGAGGGGGAAACCTCCTTTACATTACATAAATGAAAAATTATTTGATGATTCAAATGACAAAACCTCCTTTCTATATATAGGAGTCTAAGGAGTCACAATATAACCAAGCCGACCTAACAATAATAATATAAAGGCACAAAAATAACAATAGAGGGATTCTATGGGGCATAGTAATAACAATATGGGGACAATAGGGGCACAACAATATCAATAAGGGATACAACTATAATAGTAATGGGGTGATCACTAGTATTATAGGGACCTAACAATGACGCCTGCTATGTGGTGCGTGATTTTTCAAATAAGAGGGGAACACACTACGGACAACTGCCATTTGTTACATAAGTATACACAAAATTTGTAGCAATTGTTCTGTAGATTTTGTAGATCAGTGGGACATATGAGTGCAGTTGTAGGAGTTATGAGTTGATGATGGATAGAACTCCCACCTACAGAGTTTAAGCCAAATTTTGGCCCCTAGACCCTAATACAGGAGTGGCCCAAACAAGATTTCAGGGGCGCAGACAAGGCTAAGGTGGAGGTCGACCTGGAAGAGGTCGAGGACAACTGATATGCTACAATGGCCAGGAAATTATGCCTGTGATTGTACGAACCCAATGTTTCCTTCATGTCTCTATTGTACCTTGTTTGATCATGAGACAGAAGATTGTCCTAAGCTGATAGCTAGGATACATGACAAAGGAGCGCTACCACCTCCCCCAACTCAGAACCTGGAGATGATGAGGTCTGATCCACACGAGGAAGATTCAAATGTGAACATTGTGCTCCAAAGTGGCATTACGATAAGAGATGAAAAAGGCAAACAACCCAAAGATGGTACTTGGGTTCGTAAAGCTCCGGTGAAAGAAGTGGAGTTTGATTTGGAGCACGCTAAGGAAGCCTTCATGGAAGCTAGGAAGAGCTTCACTGATGCCTCCAATTTAGGGAGCAAAGATAGATCGGAGCCGAAAAGGGACCCATCTATGCTTACAATGTTCCTAGAAACATGCATGAAGCTACTACGTGATAGTAAGTTTTTAAAGGGACTACAAGAACTCATTAACAGATGCGCTGGGACCGCAACAGGAGAACCGCGCATAGAACGGAAGATTGGAAAGCATAAGATGAGGACGGGAAGAGAAATGAGGTTAACCACACAGATTGGAGAATACAAGATGGACCAAGTAATTCTGGATTTAGGATCGAACATGAATGTTCTGCTGAAGCAGACATGGGAGTGCATGGGAAGGCCCACGCTGCAATGGTCTCCTATTCAGCTGCGAATGGTGAACCTGCAAAAGGTAATACCCATGGGGATATTGTAGGGACTCATTGTGGATATTGAGGGAGCGAGTGTGCTAGCCGACTTTGAAGTAATAGAGATTGTTGATAACAGAAATCCCTACCCCACACTCTTAGGAATTGATTAGGCCACTGACATGAACGGGGTGATTAATCTGAAGAAGCACAAAATGATTTTTGAGAAGAAGTATATGTGTGTAGCTATGCCCTTAGACCCTGCTGAAGGATTTCACTATAGAGAGCCAGTGCACGACTATGAAAGTGATGACAATTTGGATTGCATCTAAAAGATAACACGCGAGAACAAGACTAGGTAAA
The DNA here is from genome assembly GCA_031772625.1 of Pinus tabuliformis. Classification (NCBI taxonomy): domain Eukaryota; kingdom Viridiplantae; phylum Streptophyta; class Pinopsida; order Pinales; family Pinaceae; genus Pinus; species Pinus tabuliformis. Next base: position 781,717,373 of record CM062805.1, read on the forward strand.
TCCCACCGTGGATGGATAAATTTCGTGGGGGCATGAAATCTACTGTACTTCGGATTTAGATGAGGAGATAGAGCAATGGTAGAACCAGTTACATGAGGCAACCACGCTAAACTGTAATATGATGAGAAGATCGTTGCACTCCGTATCGACAAAAGTGAGGGATTTGCCTACTTATGATGGATTAAGTGAGGTAGATACTTTCCTAGATAAGTTTGAAAGGGAGGTGCCAGAAAAGAAATGTTTCCAGACCTTGAATTGGGTATTGTGTGCTACACCCACGAGGTGGTGGGGTACACACAAAGGGAGATTTGAGCACTGGCATGAATGCAAGAGAGTTATGCGCACATGGTTTGGGAATCCTAAAGTGTGATTAACAGGTAAATACAATGGGCAGGATGACCCACACACACATCTAACCAGGTGGATATAGGCATATGGAAAGCAACCTACGCGGATGCACATGAACTTTGTGTTGGGAGGTATGATCAAGAAACTTGTCTTGGGTGGGCAGAAGTGTAATTGGCTATTAAGGTTGGACAGAAAGTATGTGGGAAGAACAATCCCGTAGAAGGTTATCCACGCACAATTATTTGATAAATGCAACGTGCAGCGAAGTGGTTGGGACCTACGCATACTCAGAAAGACACCTTTTTGGTTGGTAGATAGAGTAGAGGCCGCAATACCTATGGAGTCTACCATGCCTAGTCCGCGCTTCGTGGCGCTCATAGGGGTAACAAATCGTAGAGCCTTGGAAGAAAGGCTTGCGCCGTTAGAAGAGTGTGAAGTTGAACGGTTGGGACTCAATAAGGAGATCCAAAAGGGTGATCTTAGGCTCTAAGAACTCATGAATGAAAGAAATCAGTTGATGGAGAAAAGTGCCATGGTAGAAGCGAAAGTCAAGATGCTTGAGGAAGGAATAAAGAAGGACTTTCTTGATAGAAATACCATAGTGATAAAGTAGGATGAGCTCGATTACATTAACAGACTTGGGGACCATCGCCAAGAGTTTCTCAGTTTGTTGCATGGGATGGGACCATATGTTATTAAGGAAATCACAGATGGTGGTGCGGTATAGTTGGAAAAGATAAATAGCAAACTCTTCCTAGGGAAAGTAAATGGCAGTCGGTTGAAGCCGTACACAGGTGGCATGGCCAACTGACTAGCCACAGGAAGAACAATCTTAGCGCCCCAGGCAGTTGAAAGGAGGCACGGGACTATAAACTATTCTACTCAGGAGCTAGGCAATGCCAAGACTGCTCATAGAAGCGAAGTGTCACAAGGTCCACGACAGTGCAAGGGTAGCTACGCTGTCGCATAGGTTGGCTAGAAAGTGACCGTTGCAGTCACTATTCACAATGTGATGATTGGTTTAAGATCAAATGGAGTGGGTAGCAGGCATTTAAGGCAAACTTTATGAGATAGATCTGGGAAAATATGTTGCCAAGGGATCATTGATGGATTGAAGTTGGGGGAAAGGGTCGAATTCGATTTCAAAAGATGCTATAAATTGCAAATGGATACCCAAAAAACAACACTTGCCCATTTGAGAATTGAGCTATTATGTACCTAGAGATTCATGAACCCTGATTTGTTCGATCTTTTAAAGTTGAAGGCATTATTTGAGCACCTACGTAAGAAGTTGAGATATTTGTGGAACATAAATATAGCAGCTTTTGATGAAGCCATGGATATTGAAGAGATGACCCCTGAAGAGGTCTCACAAGCCATGAAGATAGGAGATGCCCCAGAAAGTGTCAGGATAGTTGCAAAAATTCCTAAATCTCCGCACATGTCGAGGCACAAGAAATACAAGAAGCTTATGGTACCGGTGCGCATGTCCCCTTGAAACCCACTGAGAACTAAACTGACCATGGAAGAAAAGAGGAAAGTGGATAATGTGGAAACCGATGAGGAGGAGGAAGACCTTGAGGAAATCCTGGTCGAGAGGAGTAGGACGAAGAAATGGAGGAAGAAACCCAGGGTGCAAACCCTCTGATCAGGTTGCTTGTGTATGTTACTCCACGGAAAGAGAAAGTAAGGGTGCCCAAGGACCTAGATGAGAGCAAAAGCTCTCTGCAGACTCCGCTGCTCCCCGATGATATCATTTTTAAAGGAACACACTTAGGATGGGTGCTGGCTCTAATGTTTGAATATTGGGGTCTTGCAAACCATAAGAAATTCCCACACTTGGAAACCACGTAGCGAATGTGGTCGAAGAAAAATACAGTAGTGGGAATCATAGAGTTGTAGCCGCACAAGTGGTTTCGAGGAGTAGAGAAAGCAGGGTTGTTAAACCTACCCTGGGTGTCGCATTACCATTGCACCCCAATAACTATTTTTGTCATCAGGCAGCTGCTTTGCCTGGTGCATGATGGATGCTTGTGGCTGGAGGAGCCCATCCCCATCACAGACACCCTAATTCATAGAATTACTCAACTCCCTTGCAAGGGGGAGGACCCAGTGGATATTTCGGATGGTAAGAACAACGATTTGGCCATCGTGGAGGGCATGAAGAAAAAATTAAAACTGGAGAAGAAGAAGAGTGGGTATGTGATATCCAATATCAACAATTGTTAAGTTATGGTATGTTCTATGCTTATAACAGTTTACTTCTTTTTCTTATTATATTCCACCGATTAGCAATCACATGTACATAAAGTAAAGTGCATATAGAACATTAAACGATCGATAGAAAACAAGCCAAGACAAGAGACACAAGATGTGGCGGCTAGCCAGGGACAAACCCCACAATGTGCGGGGAAACACTTTGATCAAATCTTCTTTTATCTTCAATAATTAAGCAGAGAGAAATAGTACAATAAATCTTATTCATATCAGCAGTAGCAAACCCTAGATTAATAGCATCAACATTAGCTGCTTCGTTATCAAACTAGGGCAGACCATATCTCACAAACCGACAGTCAGATTCAATTCATTCCACCACCAAAAGTTTCGGCTTCCAGAGGAGGTTCAGATGAACCTATAGCGCAGTTCAGATGAGGAGATATTCTAGGCCACGCAAGTCAATCTTTACTTTTGCAGTTGCAGCTTCAGTTTTAGCATTTTCCGGCTTCAAACTAGGGCAGTCGATATCTTGCAAATCGTTCGTCAGATTGACTTCATTCCACCACCAAAATTTGCGGCTTACAAAGGAGGTTCAGATGAACCTACAACACAGTTCCAAAGAGGAGATCTTCTAGGCCATGCAATTCAATCTTTACTTCTGCAGTTGCAGCTTCAAATTCAATAGCTTCCGGCTTCACATGTGTGAGAGAGAGAGACCCATTTCAGCGCAATAGAGAAGAGACTCATATCTACGCAGTAGAGAGAGAGAGAGATGTGATGAGATGAGTGAGTCCAAACAAGGAAAAGTAGTCTTATATTTGTTAACGGGAAAAGTGTCTATTTAGAATGACCCTATCCCACTGAGGTGTGACAGTGACCTCAGAAACAAACAGGGAAAACTACTCTTGTATTCTCCTTTATGAACTATAAACGAAGAGGAATAGGATGAACCAACCTGTGTCTTGCGCTAGTCCTTTGATCCAATCCCTCTCCTCTTTGACAGCTTCCAGCTACCTGCTCCCTTACTTGCCCAGCTTCACCAAGTTCCTGTAAGATCATAGAAGAAAGAAACTACCCAAAGACATGGATTTATGTTCATAAATAGCTTAGGATCAGATTTAAGCTAAACATACAAATATAACAAACATCAATGATATACAAGCATGTAGGAGAAACTCAAATAGTTTTATTGATAAAACAAGAAGATCCAGGAGGAGTTACAACCGATGATTCCTGATCTAGCATCAACCTCCTAGCATAGAATCCCCTCTTCACCTCCAATAAAGCATAAATCACCCAATACTCTGATATCTATCTCAAAACCAACAGCAATTCTCTGCAATGTACAAAATTCCAGCCTCCTGGATCTCTTGGTGAGGGATCCATATATAGATGTATGCAAAGAGGATGAGTCAGCTCATGAATTGATTAGTGGCCTCTCTCTGTCAGTTCTTGCTTCCACTTGGAGACTGAGAGCCTCTTACTCATCACTGGTTGAATTCAGTGAGGCAAGTGTCATTGGAGAAGATCTTGGAAGCTTCCATTGTCTCTCCACCTCGTGGAATGACTCTGCCACTTGTCATTTCCCGCTCAACGCACCCTGGTAGTGCATTCAAGTGTGTTGCAACGCACCTAGCCAGTGTATTTGGGTGCTTTGCAACGCAGCTAGCTAGTGGAGCAGCTGAAATGATCCTGATTTGACTAGTTCTGAGCAGTTTCTGGTGGAGAACTTCCGGGAGAAGCTGTAATTTGTTGACCTTGTTTCTTTAGGAGCTGGAACAACACCTTTAGGGACTTAGGATCCCTTGTATTATGGACATTTCATGCTTAGAGTTGTAAGGCACAAAAATGTCTATAACAGTTGCCCCCTAAAGTATGAGGCCGTTTATCGGGTGAAATGCTTTATTAGGAGGATCCGAAGTTCTTTCAATGCTGGGAGGAGACCTGTAATAAGATACAATACAATACATTATCTTCATACTGTTTACATGATCTAGCTGAGGCAGGCATTCCCATGCTCAGCTTTATAAATTCATTTTCATGTACATAGGACAGATAATCGTATGATGGTAGACTGATGATTCTGATGAAGTCATCATCCTTTTGGTAGGATGATTATCTGTGCTGCAATGTTGTACATTTCAATGTCTTTATTTTTCCTGAATATATATCGCAGCCTGGATGGATGAAACTAGATCTGGGATCTTCAATCTCGTCTGATCTTCACTCGAAGTACAAGTCGATCCATGTGAGAAATGTTTTGAAGTCGAACATGGAAAGACATCGCTTGATTACCAGTCAATGATGTAAACTGTTAACAAGCGCGAGAGGAATCACCGATAATGATAATGACCCTTAAGGTACTACAGTACAATTCACGTGGTGTGAATAAAGGACTTGGCGTTGAACACCACGCAAAATCTTACGGTCGAAGGTCATTGATGTATACCTGTCGCCGGAAGTGAGAAACTTGCCATTTAGTCATGCAAGCTTCAAAGTACTGAAGGGGTTGTTCCTAGATCAACTTCTTGGATAATGAGCTGATGTCGACAAGAAGCGATCCGTCAAAGGGGGGCCTTAATGAATCCCACATCAATGACACGGAACGGAGCAAATGATTTTGATGGAGGTGAAAACGATCTGGTGATATATCGTTCAGGGTGGCGGTCATGAAAGAATGAAGTATAATGTATGGTAGTGGATGGGACACGGGTGACTTCTCTGGATGACTTCTCTTGAACATGTTGGCGACACTTATGTGATGGATTGGTAGCATTTACCCCAAATGTGGATGGTATGGCGTGACCATGGTGATGTGACCGGTGAATGAAACAACCCAACCTGACTCGGGCACGGAGTGGAAGTGTCATGTTCAAGAGCGACTTGCTACCAATAAAGTTTCTTTGAGTTTTCTTCCCAATTTTTCCCCAGTCATTGCTGACCAGTACCTCTTTATTTTTGTCAAGCTTGAGGAGGATAACATATGCTTGTTCTATAATTTGCCCTTCGGGCAAACCCATCGCTATGTTTTAACGAGCCTAGCGATAGTGAAACTCGTTCTCGCCTAAAGACAAGTTTGTCGCTATTAATCTTTTTAACGAGTCTAATGACAAAGATAACTCGGTCCTTTTCATTTTTAGAGAGTCTGAAAAGGTACGTAAAGGTAACTCCAAAATTCCTTTTTCGTCATCTAATCCCTTAAGTCTGAAAAAGTATAAAACAATACAGAAGGGATGAATTTTCGATTAGCTTTAACGAGCCGAACAAAACAAGCGCTCGATATTTTTGTGCAATAATCCCTCAGGTCCAAAAAGATTAAAATATAGAGGAGGGATAGCACTTCCTGTCGCTTTAACGAGCTGGAAGGCCAAAACTCGGCAATCTTTTCATATTTTACGAGTCAGCTGAAAAGAGCTTAAAGAAGACTCGTCTATTGAGGAACGAGTGATAAAATGGGTAGCAGCTGATTCCAGGTAAGGTTTGGAATTTTCCAATCACGGCAGTGTCACAAGGATGGCTTAGTGAAATCACTCTTCGCAGCTGTTCCTCAAAATGGGTAAGCAATCAAATGGAGGTGAATGATCGGCCAATGGAAAAGTGGAGGTGATGGTGCAAACACGACCAAGGCTTTAATGGCTGAAAATGCTTCATTCACGGTGGTTATTTACCGAGGGGATAGTTCAATTTTTTTTTTAACGAGCTTAAACATGGGTGGAAACATTTACTCGGTGTTATGTTTATTTTTTAACGAGCTTGAACTATGCGCTAAAATTGCTCGATTAATCCAGTCATATGATAAGAATGTCTCATATAAAAGCGGCAATCTTTCGAGTGTTGCCTCATATCCTTTCTTTATGCAAGTTAGGAAACGACCAATCCTACGAGTTTAAAGGGTTAGAGGTCCTATAAATTTAAAAAATAAATAGTCGCTCTTCGCTTGCATTCCAAAAGGTTTGCATGCCCCCAGGTATAAAACAGAGTTTCAAGGTTACCTCTCAATTTGTAGACAAAACATTTGTTCTATCAGGAGAGGCCTACCTCTTACAGGTTACCCAAAGATTGTTCTATTTACGGTGTAAACAAAACACTTCTTTGGCGATGTTGCTCGAAATAAACAAAGGTGAGTGACGATGCCCGCCAACTCACATAACTTTGACAAGAGAATCTTATTCTAGAATAACCCCTCTTCCACTGACGGACGGGGTACAGACTAGTCATATTCTCCCGCGGAAACCTACTCTATACCCAAAGTTTTGCTGCCGAAGCAGACGAGGATGCATGCCCCCTGGGTTTCAGTCATATCCCTCCGAATTACTCGCGCTCATCGGGAGGACGGACTGGGGGTTGAGACATTTCTTGTGTGAAGAGACCATTTAGGGACGGTATATGACTATTTTCTATGCGTGATCCAGGAAATGAAAGCTGGTCCACGAGCTTGACCACTCTTCCTTCGTGCGGAAAACACATTACTCTAAAGAGTGAGGAGAGAATGGCTCCCATGCAATAAATATAGTCTCGTCCAAGGAGTAGGTTATAATCCAAGGGTCCTTGAACTACCATGACGTTCATGCGAACTGTCTTCCCTCTCAATGTTATGGGCACATCGGGAAGGATCCCTAAAGGTCGACTGGTTCCTTTATCAAAGCCTGTCAGATTTCTCATCTCAGGCAAAAGCGATGGCGAACCAAGCGCTTTCCAAGCAGTAGAGGAAAGGATACTCACAGAAGCCCCCTCATCTATGATGGTACCAGCCATGACCATTCTATATATTTGAACGATAATTCGGAATGGTATGCTTGCCGGTAGGCGGGGTCTGCCTAGTTGATTCCAGTCGAAGGAGACAACTAGGTTGCTTGGAGGTGGGACCGAGTAGACGGCCGGGTATAGCTCTGACGAACTTCCTTCCTGCGGTAAAGGAACGGGTAGATTGCCCCCATGTTCGTCGGAGTCTATGTTGATGAAGAGAATTTGGACGGTGTCATCCTTGTTCTCTTCAGTGACTGTATCATCCGAAGATAGAACCTCTGAAGGCAAGACCGGGTCAATTGCCGCCTCAACCTTTTGACTTTCGTCTGGTATGGATTCAGTTGGTTTATCTTCAATGATAGGCACTTCAGCCGACCACCTGAGCGGGCCAGCTGGGTTCTCAACTAGTGACGGACTCGGCAAGAGTTTTTTATATCCAGGAGGGAGTCGTAACGGTGAAACCGGACGATCATCCAAAACTCTTTTAGCTTCGTCTAAGAAGGGACAATGGTGGAGGGCATGGTTTCCTTCACACAGTTTACAGGGAAATCTAGCTTTCCCTTTTTGTCCTGGGGCTTCACTTTCACTAGTTGATGGTGTGCTTTCAACATGATCACCAGAGGTTGACAACACCGGATTGTGCAAATGAGGAGACAAGTCCCTTAGTATCCGGGGGATGCAAGGACAATCTCTGTGAAAGTAGTCTCCTTTGCAAATGAAACATGGCGATTTAGGCCTGGTCGGTGCTATGTGTGGATTTTCGTTAGACGACACTCGTTTTCTCCCATTTGCCTTTGGCTCCTTCTTCTTTTTCTCTTTCTTCTTCTTTTCCTTCTTCTCCTTAGGAACTTGGCTTTTAGCTTTACCAGTCCCGTTAAGCGAAGAGGAAGGAGGAGAGGAAGAATTAGAGGAAGTAGAAGGCTGGTGGGTAACTCTGGACTCGTCTAATTGCTGATTCGATTGTTCAGGAATAGTGGTGTTCTGAATGACATTGGTTGAGAAAAGCCATACTGGCAAGCCAATTGTCAGTCCTGGAAGCGACAATGTGGCCATATGGGGCGCACCAACATCTCCCCAAGAGGACAAGGGACTAGGATTTCCACCAAGGGGAATTCCTTGGTTGGTAGGCTCCATTTTCTCAACCCAAAGATCAACGTAGGAAAAGGGGATGAATATTTCGCTTAGAATAAATTTTAACACGCTTTGACACAACTTGTTTTTTCAGTTTTAAAGAGTCGAGAAAAAATAAAAGATGACTCTAGTCTCCTTCGATTTTTGATGAGCCTAAAGTGACAAGTGCTCAGATGGACCTTTTCTGTTAAGGAGTCTGAAAAGGAACGAAAGGGACTGCTCTAGAGGTCTAGGTAGAGGGAGTACCAAACCAATCGCAAAACTGCATAAGACTTTTTACGGTACGGCAGTCAATCTTCCCGAATGCTGTGTTCGGTGCATTGCGATTAGTAGGGCGGCCGACACGGCTTCCTATGGATAAAGGTTTTATGCCTATAGGGGTCTCCCAATATATACTCGACGGTACGTGGGAGCACAAGTCCGTACTGGCACTTATCATCTCAAAGTGGAGGAATCACCCAACCATCAGTGAGGACAACAGTTATCAGGCTTTACGACGCTGGAATACGTCTCTAGCCTAGACCTCTAGATGTTGTACATTAACTTACAAAGCGTTGTTAAGTTCATTGAATTTATTTTAGGTTGATCTTTCTTATGCATTTTGCCTTTTGGGTTCACCACGAGATGTAGATGTAATTCCTAAAATGCAATCTAAAGATGATAAGCAAGCTTTTATCTCTTTTCAGCAATGAAAATCCTAGCTACAAGGGGAAAAGAAAGACACAATCTTTTCTCAAAGAGCAAAGAGCACACTGTAAATGCACTTTTCCTAAATCAAGCCAAACAGGCTGTCAATATGCAAATGCACATGTGCATGTATTTGTTTTTTCACTTTCTTAATATTGATGCCTAAAAAGAAAGTTGTTGTACAAATTTGAATTCGTTTTCAAGTGAAAAACACAAACAAGCTTCTTTTCGAAATCAAAAGGTAGAGACGATTACGACACTTTATGATTTTGAAGTAAACACTTGTTTCGACACTAGAAATTCACAAATTCAAGCTAAAGGCAAAATTAAAAGCATAATCAACTGTCAACAGCAAATAAACTTTCTCCTAAGATCAAAATCGACACTTACGACAGATCTAAATCAAAGGACGACAGTATGGCTATTCTACTTTTGCAATGGGAAACTGTAAATGATGCAACAAACACACAAAAACAAATACAGTTTCTTTTATACAACTGAGGCGGAATTAAGGCAAAGAAAAGGGGTTTTTAAACAGACACACACACTGATCACAGGCTGCAAAAATCAGAGACAAAACTGGAAAAAATGAGCAAAGAACCTCAGCTGCACAGGGCTAAGCTGATCAACGCACCTGGTACACAGAGAAACTGGATTGCAACGCAGGTTGCCCTCTTGGGAACTGCGCTGAAATGCAGGAACTCTTCACAGCACCTGCGCTGGGGCAGAAACGAGAATTCTATCTGGGTTCTGGGTCACGGTTTGCAGTTTAATCTATGGTTTTTGGCCGGGTAAAAGCAATCAGTAATGCACAATCAGAGGGTTGATTTAATGAAGGTTTAAGAGCTATCACAAAGGGTAATCAGATCATTTGTGAACCAGCTGTTCAAATCATAAACAGATCCAGTGAATGGATTGAAGCAGCAGATGTCTACTTTGCATTTGTTAATGGCAAATGCAGTTCGATTCGCTACTTCTAAGTTTATGAAACAAACAACAAGAGAAACACAAACAAACTAACTAGACACGATCCCCAGTGAAGTCGACATTTTGTTAACGGGAAAAGTGTCTATTTAGAACGACCCTATCCCACTTAGGTGTGACAGTGACCTCAGAAACAAACAGGGAAAGCTACTCTTGTATTCTCCTTTATGAACTATAAACGAAGAGGAATAGGATGAACCAACCTGTGTCTTGTGCTAGTCCTTTGATCCAATCTCTCTCCTCTTTGACAGCTTCCAGCTACGTGCTCCCTTACTTTCCCAGCTTCACCAAGTTCCTGTAAGATCACAGAAGAAAGAAACTACACAAAGACATGGATTTATGTTCATAAATAGCTTAGGATCATATTTAAGCTAAACATACAAATATAACAAACATCAATGATATACAAGCATGTAGGAGAAACTCAAATAGTTTTATTGATAAAACAAGAAGATCCAGGAGGAGTTACAACCGATGATTCCTGATCCAGCATCAACCTCCCAGCATAGAATCCCCTCTTCACCTCCAACAAAGCATAAATCACCCAATACTCTGATATCTATCTCAAAACCAACAGCAATTCTCTACAATGTACAAAATTCCAGCCTCCTGGATCTCTTGGTGAGGGATCCATATATAGATGTATGCAAAGAGGATGAGTTAGCTCATGAATTGATTAGTGGTCTCTCTCTGTCAGTTCTTGCTTCCACTTGGAGACTGAGAGCCTCTTACTCATCACTGGTTGAATTCAGTGAGGCAAGTGTCATTGGAGAAGATCTTGGAAGCTTCCATTGTCTCTCCACCTTGTGGAATGACTCTGCCACTTGTCATTTCCCTCTCAATGCACCTTGGTAGTGCATTCAAGTGCATTGCAACGCACCTAGCCAGTGTATTTGGGTGCTTTGCAACGTAGCTAGCTAGTGGAGTAGCTGAAATGATCCTGATTTGACTAGTTCTGAGCAGTTTTTGGTGGAGAACTTCTGGGAGAAGCTGTAATTTGTTGACCTTGTTTCTTTAGGAGCTGGAACAACACCTTTAGGGACTTAGGATCCCTTGGTTTATGTACATTTCATGCTTAGAGCTGTAAGGCACAAAAATGTCTATAACAATATTTATACACAACGTTGGTGGGTGAATAGATGCGACTGTTAGGCTTCTGAGCCTACATGAGTTGTAGGTCAGCTTGATAATAATTACATAATCAAAATAAATTCATATCTCCATGAATAATTATCGGAATTGGATGATATTTATATCAATCCTACACCTCTCGATGAGAGGAATCTAATAAGAATATTATTAGCCATGAATAATATGACCCACATGAAGTTTTGCCCTGGTTGCCAATTTTAACACTCCCTCTCAACCATGGAGAACTTCATCTGCAATCTGTCTATCGGTCGTTACTATTCATCCATCAAATGCACTGCCTTGTACAACCTGACCCTTGCCCTGCTCTGATCTATTTTGCATGTTCTGCTTTGTCTTGTTCTGCCCTGCACTGATCTGTACTGTTTTGTTTTGTTCTGCTCTGCTCTTGCATTGTTCTGTTCTACTCTGCTTTTTTCCAAATTATGAAGAAGAAGAAATGATCGAGGATGTATCATACTGACTTAAAGTCAGTCTCAGAGTATGTACCACTGGTCCCAGACCAGTCTCAACCAACCCAAAGTCACCGTCATAGTGAGTACAACTCCAATGGTCCCAGACCAATATCATCCTCCACTGACTCAAAGTCAGTCTCAGAGTATGTACCACTGATCCCAGACCAGTCTCAACCGACCCGAAGTTAGCGTCATAGTATGGTACAACTCCTACCACTGGTCCTAGACCAGTATCATTGATCCTAGATCAATGGAGGTCATCCTAGCGTAGGGAGTACGGTAGTTACAACGATGCGTCCATCGGTACTCCTATGGTCCCTAACTTCATTTCCCTGCTCATTGATCAGATGAGAGGTACTTCCCATGAGTCCCAGACTGCATGGGTAGGATGCCTTGAAAGGAGAACTAATCAATCCTGTCCTCACAGGAGAACACATCAATCCTGCTACAATTTCCATGGAGAACACATCAATCCAGGCCTCACAGGAGAACACATCAATCCTGCTACAATTGCCATGGAGAGAACACATCAATCCAGGCTGCCATGGAGAACACATCAATCCTACTACAATGTCGCCACGGGGTGTACATGTATACCACCAGGGGATAGTGAATAATCCTGTGGTCATATGATGCTCCAAGAAGCACCCCGCACCCCCCTGGAGCTCTCAAAGCTCAATGCATCATACATGACCCTCATTGGAGGGTCTTTGAACAACTCCAAGTTGTTCACGGAAAGTCAGAAATTTTACTTTCCCAAGGGTTTTTGTCAGAATTTCGGCGACCTGTTCATCTGTATCGATATGATGGAGCCTTATAGCTCCCCGTTGCACCATATCTCGAATATAATGGTATCTGATATCAATATGCTTGGAGCGATCATGGAATACGAGATTCTCTGACAAACGAATCCCACTTTGGTTGTCACAAAGGATCACAGTGGTAACCACTGTGAATCCAAACAACTCACTGAAGAGCTTTCACAACCAAACTGCCTCACAGGAAGCCATGTTAGCAGCAATATATTGTGCTTCGGCGGTGCTCAAAGCCACCGACTTTTGTTTCCTTCTCATCCAGTATATCGAAGCAGATCCCAAGGAGAAACAACACCCGGAAGTGCTCTTACGGTCCTCCACATTGCCTGCCCAGTCAGCATCTGTGTATCCAAATAGTCTCACATCTCTGGCAATGTATCTTAACCCATAAGTGATAGTGCCAGGAAGATATCTCAACAGATTCTTGGCACCAATCTAGTGTATGTGGTGGGGTTCAACCATATGCTGGCTCAACATGTTGACTGCAAAGCATATATCTGGACGGGAGTTCACTAAGAACATTAATGCTCCGACGAGTTGCCGATACTCGGTAGCATTTCGTAAAATAGGTCCAGCAGCACTACCTCTTAACTTCTTGAAGTCAAGCTCCATCGGAGTAGTTACAGGTTTTCAGTCCACCATTCTGAATCTTTCCAATATCTTCACCACATATTTTCCTTGAGATAGGAAAATTTCTCCTGGATTTTGCCACACTTCAAGTCCTAGGAAGTAGTGGATCAGTCCTAAGTATTTCATTTCAAATTCAGAGGCCAACTCCCTCTTACATTTGTGAATGAGAGGGTCTGCACCTGTTAGAAAGAGGTCGTCCACATACAACACCAGTATGAGAGGCTTGTCATCTTCAACCTTAAAGTAAAGGTTAGGATCGGCTTCACTCCTAGTGAATCCCAGCTTCATCAAGTAGCTATCGATCCTCTCATACCATGCTCGAGGATATTGCTTCAGCCCATAGAGAGCTTTCTTCAACCTGCATACATGCGATTTTCGATCATAAATCTCAAATCCTTCGGGTTGCTCCACGTAGACCTCTTCTTTGATCGAGCCATGCAAGAACGCAGTCTTGACATCCATCTTATGTAGGTTCCATCCTTGTGAAGCGGCAAGGGCTATGATCGAGCGGATGGTCGTATATCTGGCAACAGGTGCAATATCTCATCATAGTCTATACCTTCCTTTTGGGAGAAACCTCAAGCAACAAAACAAGCCTTATACTTTTCCGTGCTTCCATCTGCTGCATGCTTTATCTTGTAAAGCCATTTGGAAGTAACAACAGTCTTGTCCTGGGGTCTGGGAACTACTTCCCAAACATCATTCTTTATGATAGACTCATATTCTTCGGTCATAGCATCCTTCCATACTTGATGCTTGATGGCATCTGAGAGTGACGAAGGCTCATTTTATATGATCGTGCTCATGATGGTCAGGTATCCTTGATACCTATTAGGTTTCTTACTTTCACGAAAGGTTCCTCGGGGTGCAGCATGTCCTTCAGCATCATCAAGTAACCCCTTAAGCCATGAAGGCCTCTTCCTAGAAGAGGAAGGCTCATATGGAGGAGGATCAATCGGATCCATGGGTTCTTCTACATCAGGCATTGATTCATCATCCTTTTCTTTTGGTTCCCTGGTGTCAGCTTCTTGAGAGCTCCTCAAAGTCAGAAGATTGATCACCTTGCTGAGAGCCATATCTTCGTCAAAGGTGACATCATGACTAATTATGACTTCCCTTTGATCGGCTACATAGATTCTATAGCCTTTAGTATTTTCACCATAGCCCACGAAAATTCCCTTCTTTCCAGATGCTCCCAATTTATTTTTTTTCTCTTTCGGCACATGAAAGTATACAGGGCTTCCAAAAATTTTAAAATGAGAAACATCAAGTTTCTTACCGGTGAATTTTTCTTCAGGAGTCTTGGAACCCAATGCTTGATGAGGGCATCGATTTTGTACATATACGGCAGTGTTTGCAGCTTCAACCCATAGAAACTTAGGAAGACTTTGATCATGTAGCATGGCCCGGAAGCTTCCATAATTGTGCGGTTCTTCCTTTCTGCCACACCATTTTGTTTAGGAGTATATGGTGTAGTAGTCTCCCTCTTGATGCCAGCCTCTTTACAAAAATCATGGAACTCATTAGATTCATATTCAATCCCATTGTCAGTTCTTAAGATCTTGATCTTCTTTTCAGTTTGATTCTCGATTAGGGCTTTGAAGTGTCGGAACCAAGGGAACACTTCATCCTTCTTTTTCAAGAAGTATATCCAGGTCTTTCGAGAATGGTCATCTGTAAAAGTGAGATAATATGAGTATCCTCCCAAGGAGTTCACAGGCATCATACCTGATATGTTTGAGTGAACTAGTTGTAATATATCGGAGGCGTTGCTTTGACTTGAAGGGAATGGTCCCCTTTTGATCTTTCCTTCGGCACATCCTGGACATACACCTTCTTTCTCTGCTTGGAATTCAGGCATCCTTGTTACCATCTCTCTTACATTAGGTAGAGCTTTGTAATGAAGGTGGGCAAACCTCCAATGCCAAAGTTCAAACTGAAGCATTGTGTCACAAGACATGACACCTAGCGGACTTCCACCGACTTGATATAAAGGCTCAACTCGAAACCCAAGAGTGAAAGCATATTTAACACTATTTTTCCATATGCGTACCTTACCATCGCTGAAGGTTACCTTATAGCCTTTTTCTTCCATTGCCGAGATGGATACCAGGTTCTTTTTGAGATCAGGTACATATAATACATCTTGTAAGTGAATCGTATTACCTTGATTCAGTTTAAGAGAAACATTGGCTACACCTTTCACTGGGTATTTCATGTCATCTCCAAGGACAATTTCCAGGTTAGTTTCTTTCTCTACCAGATTATAGAGTACTTCTTTGTAACCAGTGAAGTGTCTTGAGGCACCACTATCAATGAGCCAAATTCCCATTGAGTCCGAAGGAGTGGAGGTAGATAGAGTAGCTGGTAGATAATATTCAGCCTTCTTATCGTCAACAGTGTTAGATTCATACCTGGAATTTCTAGCCTTCTTGAATGGTTGCCCTCTTCCTTGATTTCCCACATTCCTTTTTCCTTTTTTGGTGAATTTTCCATTCCTTCGATTACCATGAGAGGGATTTTGATCATCATCACAGTGAGAGTCCTTTCTATCAGGGCATTCCCTTGCATAGTGACCTGCCTTATTGCAAATGAAACATCGTCCTTTTCTTCCACCCTTAAATCCGGCCATTCTTTTCGATTTAGACCCAGAATTATTTCTTTTCTTAGCATGAGAAGAAAAAGCAGCAGGAGGACCTTTAGGCAAGGGCATTTCCTGCTCTTCTACCATTGTTTGTTCTTGAATGCATCTAGCCATTAATTCCTCGAAACTAGGAATTACATTATTGTTCAGAAGAGTAGTCCTAAACACATACCATTCAGATGGTAATCCTCCGAGAGTTGTGAGTGCCATTTCTCTGTCAGTAATGGTTTCCCCAATAGATAGGAGACCGTTCTTGATCTCGGTGATTCTTAAGAAGTATGCTTACATACTTTCATCTTTACCCTTATTGACTTCCCTCAACTTATTTCTAAGAAATAAAACTTGATTTGCATCATTAACTTTAAATAAACTCACCAGTCTGTCGCAGATTTACTTGGAGGTGTCTAGATCAGAGATGTAGGCCACCAAGCGCTTGTCGATAGAGTCCCAGATGATCTTCTTTGTTTCGACTTCTCCATTTTTTCATTTGTTCCAGGCAGTAGCAGATGCATTTGATGAAGGCTCAACAATATTGCCTCTTACATGGTCCAACACTCCTTGATCTTCAAGGGTTAGATCGATAGACATTTTCCATCCGTGATAGTCAGCTTTCTCACGGAGCTTGTCTTTGGCAGGAAAGAGTGTTGAGGAGCCCATAGTTCTTTTAGGATAGCCTTGCCAATCTTCTCTTCAATGATTGCTCTTGCTCTTGCTCGGGCTTTGTCTTCACCTCACCTATGATACCATGTTAAGTTATGGTATGTTCTATGCTTATAACAGTTTAATTCTTTTTCTTATTATATTCCACCGATTAGCAATCACATGTACATAAGGTAAAGTGCAGATAGAACATTAAACGATCGACAGAAAACAAGCCAAGACAAGAGACACAAGATGTGGCGGTTAGCCAGGGACAAACCCCAAAATGTGTGGGGAAACCCTTTGATCAAATCTTCTTTTATCTTCAATAATTCAGCAGAGAGAAATAGTACCATAAATCTTATTCATATCAGCAGTAGCAAACCCTAGATTAGTAGCATCAGCATTAGCAACTTCATTATCAAACTAGGGCAGAGCATATCTCACAAACCGATAGTCGGATTGAATTCATTCCGCCACCAAAAGTTTCGGCTTCCAGAGGAGGTTCAGATGAACCTACAACGCAGTTCAGATGAGGAGATCTTCTAGGCCACGCAAGTCAATCTTTACTTCTGCAGTTGCAGCTTCAGTTTCAGCAGTTTCCGGCTTCAAACTAGGGCAGTCGATATCTTGCAAATCATTCGTCGGATTGACTTCATTCCACCACCAAAAGTTGTGGCTTTCAAAGGAGGTTCAGATGAACCTACAACACAGTTCCAAAGAGGAGATCTTCTAGGCTACGCAAGTCAATCTTTACTTCTGCAGTTGCACCTTCAAATTCAACAGCTTCCGACTTCACATGTGTGAGAGAGAGAGACCCATTTCAGCGCAGTAGAGAAGAGACTCATATATGCGCAGTAGAGAGAGAGAGAGATGTGATGAGATGAGTGATTCCAAATGAGGAAAAGTCCTCTTATATTTATACACAACGTTGGTGGGTGAATAGATGCGACTGTTGGGCTTCTGAGCCTACATGAGTTGTAGGTCGGCTTGATAATAATTCCATAATCAAAATAAATTCATATCTCCATGAATACTTATCGGAATTGGATGATATTTATATCAATCCTACACCTCTTGACGAGAGGAATCTAATAAGAATATTACTAGCCATGAATAAGATGACCCACATGAAGTTTTTCCTTGGTTTCCAATTTTAACAACAGTAATGCGATCAAATTCGTGACACAGATACTAGCTGGAAAGGTTATGCAGAGGTTCTGCACGGATGAGGTGCCCATGCCTATGGTTTCACTTGCCGCGTAGTGCATAGAGGGGGTCCACTTTAACTGGTCAGAGTACTTATGCAAGGAGTTCTTGGAAAATTTCTGCGAGGCACAAAAATAGGGGAAGACTTTCCACTATGCATGGCTTCTTCTGTCCATAGTGCTGGTGGCTTGGGAATTGCTTGAGGACAGCTAGTTCCCCACAATTGTGAAGGATCTTCTGGAGGAAAAAAAGTATGCTTCGCTATGGGTAACTAAAGATGCATAGAGGATCAGAGACAAAAAAATATTCTAGGTGTTCATGGAGATGAACATTAGAATGGGGATTAACCACAACCCGTGGTTATCACCCACTATCTACAATACTCTGTAGAGCTTCACGGAGTTCAAGGCGGACTTCCATCACATATATATCCAAGCATGCAAGGATCCCATGAAGAAATGGAACGAGCTCCCCTACCTAGCCACAGACGATGTCATATTAACCATGCTTGATTCGTGGCCGCCGAAGTGGTGTGCTCCAGCCAGCTCCATAGTGGAATCAGAGAAGTCTACTATGGAGAGGAAAAAGAAGAAGGAAAAATTGCGGATGCTGCAATTGGCAGAAAAGACAAGGAACGAAGCAGCAACAACCAAGGCGTAGGAGGCACGCGACGCCACGAAGGTAGAAGCAGAATAACAACAAGCAGTAGAGAAAGAGTGCGAGAGATAGAAGTCACCATCACCTAAACAAGAGCCTGAAATAGAGGAAGGTGGTGCGGACCCATAGATAGCATCCACACAACTGAAGCGGAAACGCCCAAGAGAGTAGGTGGGGTAGCGAAAGAAGTCAAAAGCCTCCAACACTTCTTTCAACCTGATCACCCTCACTGAGGGGGATCTACCTGACATAGGGCAGACAGTGCACGATGTCACCGCAGAGGCCCTCCAACAGTTTGTGGAGGAAAATCATATGGTTTTGGGGGCCCTCCAGACATAGATAGAGGAGTTACAGGTGCACACTCCTCATGCTCGTACTCTATCGACCAGCCTCGCAGTAGGCATGGCTACGGCTGAGGAAATGCTATGCAAACACACAACCAACACTATAATGTTTCCATAGGGGGAACTGGTTACAGAAAATGAGGCCGACAAGCCTATGGTTAGTGCGTTGAAGGAAGTTGGGATAAACATGGTTGCGCTCCCTTGGGAGACACACTATTTGTTGCAGGATGGAGTGACTACTGAACTGCGGGCCAGGGAGAATTGCACGCTCCAGGTGATGAGAGAACAATGAATTAACATGGAACAACTGAGCTTGTAGTGAGATGAGGTAGTGGCGTATAACTGACAGATTGTGCAGGTGGTTGAAGAAGCCTTCCAGATGGTCCCTAAGTTGGCCATCCCAGAAAACACGCACATCCGGGGGTGTGTGAGGCGAAGGAAGAAATGGCTAAGGTTCATCTAGAGCTGAACCTTCAAATAGCTAAGCTTCAATTAAAGGTGCAACCTTCAACTCCACCAGAGGCGAGGGAATAGCATGCCAGCGCCATTACAATAGTAAAAGAGTAGATCAGCGATGTAGTGAAGGACTGCACCAAATTATTTGAAGATTTGTTCGAGGTCCTCACGACTTTGCAGGAGGACCTGAAAATACAATGCTTAGAAACTGAGGCAAGTGAGCTGCTGCAAAAGTATGATTAAATAAAAGGGATAGCACAGATGGTGGCCCTTACATAGAGGTTCACGCAGCTACAACAAGAAAAAGTGCTCAAAGAGTAGGTAGATGCAACGCGACATAAGGAAGTAGTTTTGAAGGCACACGTACAACCTTGGATCCATGAGGAATTCATCATTATAGACTCGATCGAAGCCAAGCTCGCGCAAATTCAGGGAATGCAGGAGCAGATGCAGGGAAGTAGTTCAACTATAACAGTCTCTGAACAATGCATCCAGGAGGTATAATAGTCAGTCACTCAGTGTGCTGCCAACCTTACAGCGGTCCAGGCAGAGTTGGGAGGTCTCCACGCAAAGATCTCCACACCAACAGAGTGACTCGAGGGCGAGCCGTGATCTTTTTGTTGGGGGCCTGTTGGGCACAGGATCCCCTAAGGGATGTTTTGGGGCTTAAAGCCCATATTTTGACTAAATCTGATGTAAAAACTCCACGTTTTGTGGGTGCGGAGCATGAGCTTGTAAATGAGTCATAGGGTTGTCTTCCCTCATTTTTGTAAGGTAATGTTTGCTTTAGAGATTTACCCATGGTCCACAGACCATGGGATTGTATAAATATAGTGAGGCTCTAAGTTGTAAAGAGACAGAAGAAAGCCATGAATGAATGATGAAGAATTGAGTTGTGTCTAAAGTGTAGAGACGAGTCTTGGCTCATAGAGTAGGAGAAGGCTCTATAGCTCAGTGCACAGAGGTCTAGTAGTCCACAACTATGTGTACAGAACCCTGCAGCTAAGTACACAGGGTAGGCTGAGTCTATAACCGATTGAAGCATTAATAAAGAGAAGTTTGATACTATTCTTGTGTATCTATTTACTGTTTTCTGCATTGAATGTATTGAGTATAAATTATATTTTTGTTGTTTATATGATGCGTGAACATATATGATTGTGTTGATTAAGTGAATATAAGATAAATTATTTGTTTATGCGAAGTTAACTAACAATTATAAGAAGATAAGTAAGATCCATGGTGTAACTTGGGGAAATAGTTCAGATCGTTTCCTTAGCAATGCGAAAGCACCTTAGCCCCTGGTTAGGGCTGCGTGAAGGTGATTATAATAGATCGAGAAGACCTTGCAGGTCAGGGAAGTGCATGAAGTGACCTGCTCAAAGCCATCATAGTTGGACTAAATTGACCCCTCAAACATCTCAAGGGTGTGAAAACTTGGCTCCAACATCCCCCCATACAGATTTGGATGAGACCTCAATCTGTGCTTCGTGGGTTATTGACGAAAGGGTTAGTAGTGGAGGGATTTGTTTGGCTAATTAACTCCAAAAGTGGGTTAGGCCCCCTCAAGAAAATAGTCGCATCGTCAAAATGAGTACAATAGCAGCATGAAATACGTGTCATATTTGGGCAGTCTCTCGTGTAGTGTCCTGGTCCTCCACAATTATAACAAATAAGCTACCCTCGACCTCTACCAGGTCCTCCTCCACCTCAGCCTTGACCGCACCCCTGATACTCACCTCGTGCTCCTCCAACGCCTTGGTCCGGAGGTCGTGTTTCTACCTACACTCTATATGCAGGTAACCTTTCCATCATTAATTCATAACTATGGAAATTGCGCTCATCATGACCTATTAATTGACAAAAATTGCAGAAGAGTTGTTGTGGTGTCTATATGAATTTTGACAGCAAATGGCAATTGTTGGTCGCATGGTTCCCATCTACTTGGCAGATAGCACACCATAATGCAGGCCCTGTACCTGGCCTTGCTATAGCCTCTAGCCTCAAAGGCATTGGTCCCCCTCCTACAACATAATTCACAAAGATTGGACAGTGATCCTTGTCATGCCCTTGACCTTTGCATTTTAGGCACTAGACTTCTTTGCGTACCTCAAGCCGAACTATCCTATCCTTCTTTAGACTCTGCATCTCCAGGAAAAGTTTCTACGACTGTGAATGAATCTGCTGAACCCCAAGATTAGCATCCTACATTGGTGTCTTGTGCAATCTCATCGTGATTTCCGGAGCTTCCGCCTGGGTCCCGATCTTTTGTTGTGATAGTGCAACCCTTATGTGAGGCAAGAGCAAGGCCACAAACCATTCACGGTGTTGCCCATCAGTCAGATTCATGTTGGCTTCATGGATCATACACTTCAATATTTGATCCAAATCCTAGGGTGTCTCTCCAAGCTTCATCAACATCTCCTTGAATCCCACAATGGATTGCGCTTGAGACTTAGGTCTACTGAATTCCTTATTTAGTGTAGTCTGGATATCTGCCAATGCAGATGTTAGGTTATCATTACTGTACTTAATGTACCACGTTAGTGTACGGTCCCAAAAAGCACTAACCAACATTTCTTTCTTCATTTGTTCGTCTGTGATACCCTGAGCTTCCAATATAGCCTTTGCGAGGAACCAAAACTGGTAGATCTTCATTTCCTACACCCTTGAACATAGGTAGTTTTACAGAGTTTGCTATGTTGAACGGTGGTGGAGGTGGCGACAGTGTGGGTGAGGGGGTAAGTAGTGGAGGTGAGGATGGAGGCGGTGTGGATGGATAAGATGAGGATGGAGGCGGTGAGGTATTTGCGGGAACCCTTGTCTTATCAACTGAATAGCACTCAGCGGAGAAGCCTGTGTTGTTGCTTTGTTGTCACTTAGAGGAGGCTTAATCAGTGGGCTATATTCAGGACCTTTTCTTCCTCCATCCCTAAAAGTCCTTCCACTTCACGTAGCCACAAACATCAAGGTAACTGCATAACCCACTTTTCACATAATATCATCTTAATCCTTTGATGTTGCTTCATCGTCACTCAAAGGAGGCTCAATTAGCAGGCTATATTCAAGACCTTTTCTTCCCCCGTCCCTAAAAGTCCTTCCACTTCGCGTAGCCCCAAACATCAAGGTAACTACATAACCCACTTTTCACACAAGATTATCCTAATCCAAGCATTTAATGATTTCAAATACTTACCTCATGACCCCTTGAAGAAGCGGCACTCTGCTTCGCTATAACTGACTGAAGTATCGACTGTGAACTCTGTCATAAACCCTCCTATGATATGGTCCAGACAATTGGACTGTCAAGCCTCCACCTCCCTTGGTTGTCTGCCAACATCGCGATCCACTTGTATAATTCAACTGGGAAGGAACAGAAGAAGATTTCGTGTATATCTCTGTACAAATATCTGTCCAACCACTGTTCTTTCATCAATCGCGAATTCATGTTTTCTTGCGCCGTGAATTCGGGGATCTTTCTATCTAACTAGTCTTCAATCTCCTTCTTAGATGGGTTCCAATGATGCAACATCACACATATCGTTATGTAAATACTGTTCCTGGAAACAGAACCATTCGTTGGCTTGTTGGGCCTTGACCCAGGTTCATCATTAGTCATCCAAGAAAATCCCTACACTACTAGCCCTTTCGGCATCAACCGGTAGAGCACAGACTGAAGTCTCACCCAAAGTAATATGGGGAGATGCAGGAACCAAGTTTATGCACCTTGAGATAGTTGTGATGTCGGTTTTACACTTTAACTCTGCCTTCACATAGATTGATAAGCCCTTAGGTCTTATCGATGTACTTCATTATTGGTGTTTCAGAACCTCCGCGAAGATTGGAAATCGTCCTTCACGTGACCTTAACAAGTGATTTAGGCACCCACGTGCCTCTATAACTACTTTACTCTATAGTTTCCCGAATTATCTTAAGTGGTCACTAACTCTACCTTGCAATTAATATTGTCTTCACGTAAATATATATCTCTACTTGCATTCATATAACCGAGGAAAACATATATATTTGTGCATCAAATTAGCAATAAAATATAAACCCAGTGCTTAACATAACATAATCATATGAAATTGACAGAAGTAAAATAAAAACTAATTTCAGAATACTTCTCTCTATTGATGATTCAAATTTGCAGTACAAAATCTAACTGCCCTGCGCACACAGCTGTAGGGGTCCACGCACTCAGCTGTAGACTTTTACCCTAGGCCTCTGTGCACTCAACTACAAAGCCTCTTTCCTACCCTAATACTCTCGCTCTTAGCTCTTCACAAACTCATCAATGACTCCAACTATCCCTTGCCTTATTACTTCCCTCCTAAAGACTCTTCTAATATACAATCCCATGGTCTGTGGACCAAGGGTGGATCTCATCAAGCCGGCACAAACTATCTAAACTAAGGGCGGAAACCCTTTTTGACTCTTGATATCTTCACACTTCGTGACCACAAAATACGGAGACTTTACATTCCTTTGTACAAAATTCAGGCTTTCTGCCCCAAAAATTAGGCTTTTACCCCCAAAATTGACCCCAGGGGACCCGTTCCCAACACTCTCAAAGTAAGGAGAACATGTTGCCACATCCATGGCCCGTGAGAAGGGTTCCTCCATGTGGCAGAATTAGTTGGATATGGTCGTTAAAGAATACATGGACATATTCTCCTCACCCACAGGGGTACCATTGCAGTGTTAGGTCAAGCATTTGTTCGATTTGACTCCCAGAGCACCTCTACCCAACAGACCGATATATTGCCGCTCCATGATGGAAAATGAAAGTAAAAGTAGTGACATGATCAACATCAGTTGCCACATAGGTTTTAGGTGGGTGACAAATTCTGGTTTCATTTGCACCATTACAATATGGCCCTTACACCATTACCAAGGGTGTGGGAGACAATTCTTTGGAGTGCAACATTGGCCCATTTCTTGGCTTGCACCCAGTGTTCAATATGGACTACCTTTGACCATGCTTCCCACCATTACTCAACACATCAGAGATTGCAAAACATCTCACCAGGGTCCAGGTTCAGCAGAAGTTTCCCCATCTCATGGGAGAACTCAACTCAATGGGGACCATTGCTTCCTAAGGGGGGAGGAATGATCTAGGTGGATGTTGATGGCCACCCTCCTATCCCACTTGGACCCCCACCACTGTCTCTTTCAGCTTTTTATTTTCCTTATTTCTAGCACAATTTACTATTTTTGGCAGTTTTTTCGGGTTCTAAACTTCTGGAGCCGTTTTGAGGCCTTAAACAAATTTTTTTGGGAAAATGAGGGAAAACAAGGGGCATAAACCTATGTTTTCCACTCCAAATTTGTATTCCACAGATATATATTTCTAACGAGGTATTGTGCTTGTCAAACAAAGATCATATGCTAAAGTTACGACCTCGGGAATTTGATGTACCAATTTACCCAAACGGGGCTCATAGTTTGGTGATTCATCCCCTAGGGTTAGGTTTTTGGATGTTTAGGGTTTTCCATTGTTTCTCAATAATAAATAGGCATTTCAACCTCATTGTAACATAGTTCAAAGGCATGTAGCCATCGGATATCTTCTCAAAGATAAGCTACCATCGCCCGAGCTAGTCTTATTTCCATTCTGTTTGTAAGCATACTTGAGTATTTGATATTAATGAAATGAAGTGTTATTTTTGTTGCATCTATGTACTTATGGTTATATCTGTAATTTGTTGCGTTCTTGTTTAAATTCGGATCACTGTCACCTGTCCCAGGCTTAGTTCATGGATAATAATGCATCATCTTAGACTAGGGAGTTTTCAGATTGATGTCATCCTATCATGAGTGAATTGCAGGAACAAGTACACTATAGAGTCATGTCAAGATGATGAGGAAGGAGAAGAAGGAGGAAATCATTCCTAAGGATCACTTATGGCTAAATGGAAAAGTGAACCTATCAAGAGAAAGAAATGCGACATAAGCTTTCAACTACCTCCCAAGAACAAAAATCATTGAAGGTCCTACATTATCAAGCTTTGGGGAGAAGAAGAGAAGGCATACCCGATAACACATCTATCACTCAATAGAAATAGTGACTTGACCTTGCCACACCATCAAGTTAGTCCATGTCAACAGCATCGTGTCATGTCATGTCACAAGTTTTCATATGCCACATCACTATCGTGAGCCATGTATATTGTGAATCAAATATATTGTAAAGTGAAAGTCCAATGGACACACAAGAATATGAAGAGTCATGTAAGTTGAAAAGTCATGAGGGTAGTCAACGAGCCACAAGCGGTAGGATCACCCTTTGTCATATATACCCCCTCATCATATGAGCAAAGGAATTTTCAACTTGGCTCCTCCCGTAAAGCATTAGAGAGATCAATTAGTTCTTTAAGGAGCAAGAATTGGCTCCAATGTCCCACTACTGGGGCTAGTGATGTACAATGTAAATATGTGTCTTGGAACTTTCCTTAATTACAGAAGCCTTTTTAGGCCAACATGTTTTCATGCATGAATTATGAATGTTTGTAAGACTATTCTGTGAACATTTGTATTTCATGTTTTCTTTCACATGTACTAAGATAGTTGAACTATTTTGGTTATTTTAGTTCTTATATTGTTGGGAATGTGTTGTAATGGTTGTCACTATTGTCTAATCCTTGTGGAATATTATACGAGATACTAGGCAAACCATTCCTTTCTTATCGGTTATAACGACTATCACATTTGTTGTGGACTATTCCGTTGGATGTTAGGCAGATCTTCCCTTGTTCATTGGTTATAATGACTATCACATCCGTTGTGGACTATTTCGCTAGATGTTGAACATGCCTTTCTATTTCATGCATGTCTCTTCCTGGTTGGTACTATTACCTCTCACTTAGAGGCTCATTTTTCTCGCCCCCCCCTTTTGCAGTAAGAGAACCTAGACACGGTTGCGCTGCAGATTCACTAGGCACACTCACCTTGTTGTTTGAAGAAACCATTGCATCATTCTCTTGTGCCGACAGCTAGAGCCAAGGTAGATCTTTGAGGATTTGGCCACCATGCCTTTATATCGGATGGGACTCCTACACCAAATGGTGTGAGGTCTAATTGGGACTTCATATCGGGTGTTGGGATGGGGTCCCCGGGGTCAATTTTGGGGTTAAGATAACCCAAGTTTTGATACATTTTTGTAACTAATGTAAAGTCTCCACGATTTGTGGATGCAGAGCACGTAGATGAGTGGGAGTCAAAAGGGGTTTTTCCCCTTGAGTCGGTTTTGAGATCCATCTATGGTTCACGGACCATGGAATTATATGAAAAATGCTATAAATAGGTGTGTCTTATAGATTCTAAAGCATAATGAAGAAGAATTGGGTAGATAGAAAATAAGTGATAGAGAAGAGAAGTGGGTTGGATAAAGAAGAAAGGATCTTCAGCTGAGTGCACAGAGGCCTAGATAGAGTCTGTTGTTGAGTGCATGAGCCCCTATAACTGTGTGCGTAGGCTAGTTTTGAGTCTGTAAACTTACATTGAAGATCAATAAAATAATTTCTGAAGGATTATTATGTATTCCTGTTTATCTCTATTAATATTATATGATGTTAATGAGTAAGTTGTCTTTATGAAATATTGATCAATTTTTGCGCGATTTCCTTCAATAAGCTTTAATAAATGTAAGCAATGCATGTTATGAACTTTCACGTAGATCCAAACATCAAGGTAATGGCATCACTTGTTTTTCACACAACAACATTTTAATCCACGTATCCAATGATCTTAAGTACTTACCTTACGGTCCTTTGAAAAACCTTCGTGCTGCTTCGCTGTAGCTGACTTAGGTATCAACTACAAATTCTGTCACAAATCCTCCTATACTTCGATTGAGCTAGTGATCGACAGCTCATGCAATCTTATTTTCAAAGGCTTCTAATTGTCGCACTAATTCCAAGGTCCACACTATCGAATTATTGAGCTTCCACCTTCCTTAGCTATTTGTCAATTTAGCCAACCACTCATACAATTCAATGGGAAAAGTGCAGAAGAATATCTCATGTTTCTTTGTGTAAAAATACATGTTCAACCACTATTCCTTTAACATGCGTGAATTCCTTTTTTCTTGCATCGCAAACTCGTGAATCTTCTGATCCAACCACTTTTCAATTTATTTCTTGGTCAGATTACAATGATGCGACATCACACATCTCTTTCAATTAGATCCAGGTCCTGGCAATGTAAGCATTTGTTGGCTTATGGGGGTCCTGACCCAGGTTCAGAGTTAATTGCACCAACCAACAAAATCCTAAACTACTGGCTCTTTCAGCAAAAACCCATGTAGTGTAGGCTGCAGTCTCACCTGAAGTAGTATGGGAGGATGAAAGAAACAAGTTTATGCATCCATATACTAGTGTGATGTCTTTTATCTCTTTAGATACACCTTCGCACGGATCGATAGACTCCTAGGGAACTCTACTGCAACTCTGTTAAAATAGCCTTCAGACCTTTGCGAAAGGTCGACGACCAGTCTTTGCAGACCTTTAACAATAATTTTATCCACTTATGCACATTAGAGAACAAACTTAACTTAGTGTTCACGCAGATCTACTTAAGTTATTAGTAAACATCAGATAATGCATCAGAGTCTTTGTGAAATTACATAACATGCATTGCATAAATTTATTAAAGCTTATTCAAGTCAATCGTGCAACAATTGATCAATATTTCATAAAGACACCTTATTCATTAACATCATATAATACTAGCAGAGATAAAGAGGAATACACAACAATTCTTCAAAAACTGTCTTTATTGATCTTTAATGCAAGTTTACATAATCAAAACTACCTTGTGCACACAGTTGCAGGGGCCCGCGCACTCAGCTGTGGACTCTATCAAGGCCTTTGCGCACTCAACTACAGGGCCCTGCGCACTCAGCTGTGGACTCTATCAAGGCCTTTGTGCACTCAGCTGCAGAGCCTTTCTTCTCCTATCTGGCCCACTTCTCTTCGCTATCACTTCTTTTCTATCTACCCATTTCTTCTTCATTATGCCTTAGACGCTCTAAGACACACCTGTTTATGGCCTTTTTCATACAATGCCATGGTCCGCAAACCATGGGTGGATCTTAAAACTGACTCAATCTTTACATAAACGAAGGGGAAAAACCCCTTTTGATTCCTACTTATCTATACACTCTGCATCCACACATCACAGAGACTTTACATTAGTTACAAAAATGTATCAAAACTTGGGTTATCTTAACCCCAAAACTGACCCAGGGGACCCCATCCCAACACAAGGAGATCCCCTTTGTTGATGGATTTCCAGAACCATCAATAATTTGGTAGGAAGATATCTTAACACTTTTTGAACTACTCTGGAATCATTCACAATTTGTTCAAGACCTCTTATGGTGTATACTATTTTATCCACATGAAGGAGAAATTTGGCTATATATTCATTCTCATTCATCTTTAATTATTCAAAATGCATTTTTAGACTTGGATTTTGGATTTCTTTAGCTTACTATTGCCTTAAAAGTTTTTCTTTCGCTTACCCATATTTATTTGGTTAGCATGCAGTACATGACTTTAACAAATTTAGATTCATAAAAACCACTCAGGATTGCATTCATTGCTTTAACATGATAGGAGAAATCAAGCTTGACATCTCTGTTGATCAAAATAGTTTGATCTTCATAGCCATACAAAATTGCATGTAACACATGCACCAAGGGACTTTAGCTAAGTACTCATTTTGACCTTCCAAAAGGTACAATTTGTTTCACTAAATAAATGAGCTTTATTAGTGAGACTTCCATCCCAACTGGCCATGTTTTAGATTGGATCTACCTTTCAGTTGTTAGACTAATGTTGAAGGAACTTGCTTTGATATCAATTGTTAGAAACTAGGAAAATATTGAGAGGGGAGGGGAGGTGAATCATTATTTTATAATTTTTAACAATTAGTTAGCGATTTAAACACATTCAACAATACATCAATGAACCGATCAAATAAATCTTGAACATAAGATGTTTACGTGGAAACCCATATGGGAGAAAACAACAAATATTCTTTTATTTTTGATGTAAATGAAAGAAAAAAATTCATTTTACATTAGAATTTGTAGGAACCAACCTACAGGAGGCACCAATCCCCTTTTCTTTGCAAGCATCCACTTGTTGGAAGCACCAACTCCTACTTGTTTGTAGGAAACAAATTGATGTAGGCGCCAACCCCCTAATCTTTACATGAACCGACCTAAATGTGACTCCAATCCCAATATTTTCTAGCAAAAACTTGCTTCATCTACTCAAATCCCTATTTCATACATTTTAAGACTAAGGTATATGACATCTTATAATTAAAATTTCATTCTTACAACTAACTTTTATTCTCATATTTTCTTCTTTTTCATATCAATGACCAATAATAACCTCAATTTTTCTGATTATTCCAATTTAATCAAATTTATGCCACATCAAAACAACTCCGCCATGATTCTTCTTATTAACTCACCAACTCTTATATTCTAACTCTACATATATACTTTTTAACTTTTCAGATTTGATCCTTTAAACCACACAGTAGTTCCAGATCTCTCCTGTTGTTACTTTATGCCTCTATTCTAAACACTTCTACCAAGATTTATCTAAGATCTATGACACTTGTATCATTATATATTCAAATATACACTTCTTATTTTATGCAACAACTTCATATATGAACTAAATTTTGATTACACCCTATGCACATGACACTTCTATTTTCTCTCTCACCGATCCAATTGATTTGGCATTAAGATCCATATGCTCTGTAGTAATGTGATTTTTTCTCTTTGTTCCTTACTTGGATATTCTCTACATTCACCTAAGTTACACACATATATTTTCATGAGGAACACTTCTAACACCATTCTCTTTCTATTTATAGATTTCAGAACTCAACATATCTCATTTGGACTCCTTTTATTCCTTTAATGAATTTGGTGCCCGAAGCCACCAAAATTTCATCTTAACACTTCAAGTTCTATATCCCTTTATCTCATGTGATCAAGAGCTAGAATTATCGGCTTTAAGCTCTTGTACTAAAAAATCCATTATCCATTCATTTTGATAAGGAAAACACCTTGAACATGATCTAATCTTGAATTTTTGAACATCCTCTATACTTCTTCTTTGGTTCCAAGTGCTTATAATTTTTCTCCCCCAGACATGAGGCTGAGATCTTACGCTTAAAAAACACTATCGGATCTTGGACATCAGGGATCCTTTCATCATTTTTAAATGCTAAATTCATATATTGAGGAACCCTTGGGCACTTGCTACCAATCCCTTCGCAAATAGGAGCTATGATCATGGTATGAAGCTTCTTGGATCTTAGGTATTTGGAACACCTTCCAATGCTAATTGCATTCCAAAGTTTCGATGGTTGGATGCTCACAGGTGGGATCCCTTTCCGCATAACCTACCATCATGTCTAACAAATCATCTGCTATTGCAAATAATAAGTTACCACATGTCCACATGCTTACGTTTTCTTTATACGTGTCACTCACTAACAATCCATTTGGCTTGGAAAAATTTTCAAATTCACCTACCACGTGTCACCCGACATGCCACCACGCCATCTTTTTTCCATGTATACTCCACTATGTCATCCACATGGATTTGTAATCTATCCTACCATGTGTGTAGAGATCTGATATTTTTGGTTTGGTTTAATACTATAGAACTATCTTGGGGCTCGATGGTTTGATACCCGATGGGCTCTTAGCCCATGAGTGTTTATCTTTTTGGCCCTCCATGACCTATTTTTGTGACTAAAGACTTGTCATATACCAAAGGATTAACAAGCCATTCCACCTCACTTGTAATCTGAAGATAAAAGTATCGATACTAATGACCCATGACCTAATTTGGGACCCACCTTGCCATTTCGCCTTCCACCTCTACTTCCCTGTCACCTAGATCGACCAAATATAACATACCATGTGTCTTGGGAATGCCATGTGTCCTAGGGCTTGCCACATGTCAACTTCCACTTGTTGAATTTAGTTACCTAAAAATTCCTAAAATGGGTTCCATGTGTCATCTCCCCAACATGTCACATCAATTGTCCTACCATGTGGTGTCCACATCTTCCAAGTTATCAAATGTCCATGCCATCTCAATATTTTGGAATATCAGGTTTTCAAAATTTGTAATTTCCTTGGTATGAGGCCAATGATCCAATGTCCGATGAGTGCTTAGCTCTCAAGTGCTTATTATTTGGTTCATAATGACTAAGGATGATGATCAAAAGCTTTAGTTCCTTGACACTCAACTTTCTGGGAAATTTCAACTTACTATGAAATCCATATTGAGATTTGCTTCCATGGTTCAATGGTCTGACAAATGATGTTTTTGTTGATGTCATTGGACCTTCACGACCTTCTCGTCATGTGTATTTGATGTGAGACTTAGTTTTCAATAAATGTTAATATTGGTTATTGGGCCTGTTAAGCACTTCATGGCCTTGTCCCCTCCGAGCTTATGTTTTGAGTGTGTCATTGTTACTTGGGCCTTGACCCCTTGTTAGGAACGAGTCCCCTGGGGTCAATTTTGGGCGTAAAAACCCAAGTTTTGGGGTAGAAGGCCCAAATTTTGTATAAAGAAATGTAAATTCTCCACATTTCGTGGTCGTGGAGCGCGAAGGTATCAAGAGTCAAGAAGAGTTTCCGCCCTTAGTTTAGATAGGTTTTGTTGGCTTGATGAGATCTGCCCTTGGTCTGTGGGCCATAGGATTGTATAAAAAGGAGGTCTTAGAGGAGTTTTTAGCTAGTTCGGTTAAGTTAAGTTGAGTCATTGATGAGTCTATAAAGGGGCTAAGAGTGAGAGTCTTAGCATAGGAAGGCTCTGCAGCGAAGTGTGTAGAGGCCTAGGGTGGAAGTCCGCAGCTGAGTGTGCGGATCCCTGCAACTGTGTGCGCAAGGTAGTCAGAGCCTGTACTAAAAATCTGGATCATCAATAAAGAAGAGTATTCTGGAATTTCTGTGTATTTTACTCCTGTCAATTGCATACGATTATGTTATGTTAAGCACTAGGTTTATGTTTTATTGTTAAATTGATGTGTGAATCTATATGTTTTCCTTTGTTATATGAATGCAAGTAGAGATATATGTTTACACAACATAAATAAATTGCATGGTAAAATTTGCGAACACCTAAGATAATTCAGAGAACTATACAACAAAGTAATTATAGAGGCACGTAAGTGTTGAGATCGCTTGTTAGAGTTATGCGAAGGATGATTGCATACCTTCACGGAAGTTCTGAAAAATAATAGAGAAGTGCATCGATAAGCCCTAAAGGCTTATTGATCTGTACGAAGCTAGAGTTAAGGTATAAAACCAACATCACAATCATCTTAGGGTGCGGAAACTTGGTTCCTGCATCTTCCCATACTGCTCCAGGTGAGACTTTAGTCCACACTTCGCAAATTGATGCCGAAAGGGCCAATAGTGTAGGGATTTGCTTGGCTGACTAAATGCTAAACTTGGGTCAGGACCCATCAAGCCAACAAATGGTTCCATTGTCGGGACCAAGATTTGCATAACAAGATGTGTGATGTCACATCACTAGAATCCAATTAAGAAGGATATTGAAGACTGATTGAATAGAAAGATCCATGAATTTGTGATGCAAGAGAACAGGAATCCGCAACCGACAAAGGAACAATGGTTGGACTGATATCTATACATAGAAATTCATGAAATCTTATTTTGTTCTTTCATGGTTCAATTATACGAGTGGATCACAAAGTTGGTAGACGGCCAGGGAAGGTGGAGCCTTAACGGTCCAATTGTCTAGACCCTGGAGTTATTAAGGAAATTGGAAGCCTCCAAAGATAAGAGCACGTGTGTTGTCGATCGTTGGCTCGACCATATCATAGGAGGGTTTGTGACAGAGTTTGTGGTTGATACTTTGGTCAACTACAGAGTAGCAGAGTGTCGCTTCTTCAAGGGGTCGCGAGGTAAGTATTTGAAATCACTAAATACTTGGATTAAGATGGTCTTATGTGAAAAGAGGGTCATGCAGTTACCTTGATGTTTGTAGCTATGCGAAGTGGAAGGTCTTTCACAAACAGAGGAAGAAAAGGTCCTAAGTATATCCCACTAATTGAGCCTCCTTTGAGTGATAACGAGGGAGCAGTGTAGGATTATCCATTGAGCGCTACTCAGTTGATAAGAAAAGGGTTCCCATGAATACCTACACCGCCTCCATCCTCATCCCATCAATCCACACCACCTCCATCCTCACCTCCACCACTACACTGTCACCACCTCCACCACTGTTCAACATGGCGAACTCCATAAACCTACCTGTATTCAAGGGCATAAGAAATGAAGATCTGGACCAGTTTTGGTTCGTTGCAAAAGCTGTATGGGAAGCTCAAGATATCATGAAAAATCAAATTAAGAAATCCACATTGATTTGTGCTTTTCAGGAACTTGCACTAACATGGTACATTAAGTATAGTACTGATAACCTGACGTGTGCATTGGAAGATATCTAGACTGCATTGAATAGGGAATTTAGTAGACCTAAGTCTCAAGCACAATCCATTGTGGCATTCAAGGAGATCATGGTGAAGCACGGGGAGATGCCCTGGGATTTGTATCAAGTATTGAAGTGTATAATCCGTGAAGTCAACATGAACCTAACTGATGGGTAGCACTGCGAATGGTTTGTGGCCTCGCTCTTGCCCCACCTAAGGGTTGCGCTATCACAACAGAAGATTGGGACCTAAGTAGAAGCTATAGAAATCACGACAAGACTACATGAGACACCAATGTAGGATGCTAATCTAGGGGTCCAAAAGATTCACTCGTAGTTGTAGAACCTTTGCCTCGAAATGTAAAGTATGAAGAAAGACAGAACAGCTCAACCAAAGGCGTGTGAAGAAATTTGGTGCCTGAAATGCAAAGGCCATGGGCATGACAAGGATCAATGTCTAGTATTTTCAAACTATGTTGCAACAGGGGGACCAATTCCTCTAAGTCCAGAGGCTGTAGCAGGACGAAGCACAGGGCCTGTGCTATGGTGTGTTATATGCCAGGTAGTTGGGAAACATGCATCTGAAAATTGCCATTTGTTGCAGAAATTTGTACAGACACCACAACAAATCTTCTGCAATTTCTGTCAATTAGTAGGTCATGATGAGTGCAATTTCTATAGTTACGAATTAATGATGGATAGGACACCTACATACAGGGTGTAGGCAGAAATGCGGCCTCCGGACCAAGGCATTGGAGCAGCGCAAGTAGAGTATTAGGGCCGCAGCCAAGGCCGAGGTGGATGGGGGCTTGGTAGAGGCCGAGGGCAGCTTATTTTTTACAATTGTGGAGGACTATAACACTACGTGAGAGAGTGCCTGAATCCGACGTGACTGTCATGTCGCTATTGTACTCAGTTTGACCATTCCACTAAGGATTGCCCTATATTATTGGCTAAGATTCACAAGAAGGGGGTGCAACCTCCGCAGCTGACTCAGAACATAGAGATGATGAGGGATGAGCCTCCCAAGGAAGACCCTAAGGTAAAAATTATGGTACGAAGTGGAACGACGACTAGTGAGGATAAGGGGAAACATCCTGTAGAAGGTGAATGGGTTCGTAAAGCACTAGAAAAGGAGACCAGGTTTTATTTAGAACGCGCAAAAGAAACATTTATGGAAGTAAAGAGAAGTTTTGTTGAGGCCTCTACGTTAGGAAGTTAGGAGAAACCAGTTGAAGAAATGGACCCATCCATGATTACCACGTTGTTGGAGACTTGCATGAAACTATTCCACGATAGTAAGGTTGTGAAGGGATTGCAGGAACTAATCAATCAGTGTGTGGGCAAGGACAAAGCTATTGGTGAATTGCGCGTAGTCAGAAAGCTTGGTAAGCATAAGGTGAGGACTTGACGTGAGATGAGACTCATTGCATAGATAGGGGAATATGAAATGGACCAAGTTATCTTGGATTTGGGGTCCAACACGAATGCTTTGCCAAAAAAAACATGGGAAATAATGGGGAGACCTGCGCTCCAGTGGTGTCTGATCTAGTTAAGGATGGCGAATCAACAAAAAATCATTCCAATGGGGAGGTTGTAGGGGGTAACAGTTGACATCGAAGGAACGAGCACAATGGCAGATTTTGAAGTAATAGAGATTGTGGATGATAGCAATCCCTACCCTGTTCTCCTTGGGATTGATTGGGCCACTAACATGACTGGGGTAATCAACCTGAAGAAGAGAAAGATGATATTTAAAAATAAATCGCTCTGCATAATGGTGCCACTAGATCATGCAAAAGGACCATGCTATACAGAACTGGTTCATGATTATTAAAGTGATGACGATTTGGACTAGATTTATAAGATAACAGTGCGAGACTAGGATTGGGTGAGTCCGACAATAGACAGACGTATTGCATGGGACCGTGAGAGCTCCTGCACCTCATATTCGTATGAAGAACTAAAGCACTGGCAAAACTGGCTGCATGAAGTATCTACATTGCGCTATAATATGATGACCAAATCATTGCATTGCATATCATCAGAGGTAAGAAATATGCCTCACTATGATGGGCTAAATGATGTTGATCACTTTTTGGATGCATTCGAAAGGGAAGTGCCCGTGAAGAATCGTTTCTAGGAATTAGATTGGGCATTGCGCGCTACACCTGTAAGATGGTGGGGTACACATAAGGACAGTTTCAAGGATTGGCGTGGATATAAAAGGATGATGAGGATATGCTTTGGCCAACCAAAGGTACGACTAACAGAAAAGTACGACGAGATGTATGATCCATGCGATCACTTGGCCAAATGGACTGAAGCATATGGAGCAAAGCCTCAGCCAAAGTGGGTCCATCTATTTTTTCATACATTGGAGGTTGTACCAATGAATTGGTACTTAGAGATAGAACTCCATCATGCCACTCAAGAATGGGATGTTTTATGCCAAGGATTTCTAATGACATTTAGTTTTGAGGATGGATTTGAATCCATGGAAGCACTGTAGGAGGTTAAGACAACCATCTTTAGGATATCACGAGATCCTCTAGACCTAATTCAACCTAATTGGACTACCCAGATGAGCCACACATTGGGGTGTTACAATATAACAGTGGAACAAGAAGACGAAGACCCGAGAAAGATTAATATCCCGAAGATTGAAGGTCACTGCGAAGTTGAAGGACCACAACTAGAGAACCCAAACATAACTGATATGCTCAAGACCAGGCAAGTGAACGTTGGCACGGAGGCAGAACCGAAGTTTGCAATGATTGGGATTATTTGGATGATGCGACAGTAGATAAGGTTGCCGAACTCCTCCGAGAATATCAGGACTTATTTCTCGTGAAGTTTTCTGATCTGAAAGGGATAATAGGAGACCTGGATGTCATGAAGATCACCCTAAAGTTGGACGCGAAACCTGTGAAACAAAGACAATACCACCTTAACCCGAAGTATAAGGAAAGGGTCCGCATTGAGTTAGATAAGATGCTCACAGTGGGTATTATTGAACCAATGGAAGAATCTGATTGGGTAAGCCCAATAGTGGAGGAAAAGAAGTAAAGGGAAGAATTAAGGATATGTGTAAACCTCAGGAATTTGAACGATGCCTGCATGCATGATCCCTTCCCAACCCCATTCACCGATCAGGTCGTGGATAATGTTGGTGGCAAAGAAGCATATTCGTTGACTGATGGGTTCTCTGGGTACCATCAGATCAAGATCGCACCGGAGGATAGAAAACAGACAACATTCATGACCGAATATAGATGCTTCCAGTATACAGTGGCGCCTTTTGGGCTGAAGAATGCATCGACGATATTTTCATGCGTAGTCATTATGGCGTTCAAGGATTTTATTCATAAATTTCTAGAGGTATACTTCAATGATTGGACAATGTTCAGGCTGGTGAAGTGCCATGTGGCAATTCTGCGCTTGATGCTAGATACATGCCGGAGATACCAGATCATGCTCATCCTGAAGAAATGTTTGTTTTGCATCCCTTTCAGGATCTTGCTGGGCCATGTGGTATGCAGACAAGGCTTGATGGTAGACTCAGCTAAGATCGTGGTCATAATCAACTTGGAGGTGCCAAGGAGTGTAAAAAAGTTGCGTGAAACAGTGGGGCATACGAGATACTATAGAAAATTCATCAAGAGCTATGCCTAGAACACCACGCTGATGGAGAAATTGTTAAAAAGGGATGTTACATTCTGTTGGAATGAAGAATGCCAGAAGAGCTTGGATGTGCTAAAGGAGAAGATGGTCATTGTGCCAATCCTAGTATTCCCGGATTGGAAGAAGGAATTTCATGTGCATGTGGATGTGTCATGTATTGTGATAGGAGCAGTACTAACACATGCCAATGAGGGGGACTTGGATCGTCCTATAGCATTTGAATTAGGAAGCTGTCCAACGTGGAGAAAAATTGTTCCACAACAGAGTGCAAAGGTTTAGCTATGGTGTATGCGCTCTAGAAGTTCAAGCACTATTTTTTGGGCGGACACATTAAGATGTATATGGACCATTCCACGTTGAAATACCTAGTCAACAAGCCTGTTTTGGGGGCAAAGATATGTAGGTGGTTGTTTTTGTTCTAGAAGTATGATTTTGAAGTTATTGTGAAACCAGTATGCTTGAATGCTAGACTGGATCATCTATCGTGCATCGAAACGGGAGAGGAACCTACTTTGGAGGAAGGGCTACTTGACGTGAATCTCTTTGCAGTGTGCATCACAAACAACCACTTTGAAGATATCATACACTTCCTAATGACAGTTATGGCTCCGGAAGGATATACAAGCCAACAGAAGAAGGAACTGGTGGTGCACAAGACAGACTTTTCTGTCATTGCAGGACACTTGTACAAAATGGGGTCAGATGAAATATTGCGATGTTATGTGCTACAGTTTGAAAAAAACAACATCCTCACTAAGGCTCATGACGGAACTGCAGGAGGTCATTATGAAGGAAAAGCAATGGTGCAGAAGATCCTACGTGTTGGGCTATGGTGGCCAACCTTGCATAAGGATTCAAAAACATATTGTAGGGCATACTACACTTTCCAAAGGACGGTCGGGCTCTCGTGCAGGGATGAGCTACTGCAAAATCCGCAGGTATCACTATAGCCCTTTGAGAAGTGGGCGATTGAATTTGTAAGACCAATTCAGCCGCCAGGAAAGAAGATGGGTGCACGGTACATCATCACCGTGACTGAATATTTAACTAGATGGGTGGAGGCACACCCTGTGAAAGACTGTACGAGCATGACAGCTACAAAATTTATCTTCGAGTATGTACTAACAAGGTTTGTTTGTCCATAAATTCTAATGAGCGATCACGGTACACACTTTCTCAATGAGACGATCAGTGTGATGACAGAGGAGTTTTAGGTGTACCATCAGAAGAGAACGCCCTATCATCCACAGGCTAATGGGAGGGTGGAAGCATTTAATAAAATATTGGAGAGTGTGCTCATGAAGATTTTCAATGCTCAAAGAAATGATTGGGATGTTTGCATACCCGCGGTGATATGGGCTTATATAATGACTTGCAAAAAGTTGACTAGACAAACATTGTTCAGACTGGTTTACAACATGGAAGTTATGATGCTAATGGAGTACATTGTGCCTAGTATGTTCATAGTAGCATTCACATGAATGGAAAATTGCGGAGCCCTGGAGGAGAGGCTCGTGCAGCTAACAGAGCTTGAAGAAGATTGATTTGTAGTTGGATTCCATCAACAGGTTCAAATGGAGCGATAAAAGGCTTGGCACGATCAGCACATCAAACTGTGAACCTTCAAGGTAAATGATTTGGTTTTGTTATATGACAACAAGTTTGATAAATTTCCAGGGAACTTTAGAATGCATTGGCTGGGGCCCTATGTCATCAAGGAGATTACCAATGGTGGAGCAATTCAGCTGGTCAAATCGAATGGAGAACCATTCCCAGGTTGGGTGAATGGCAGTCGATTAAAGCCATACACTGGCAATCCAACTAGATGACTACATGATGGAAGCAATGTCTTAGCGCTCCAGGTAGCTGAAAGGAGGTGCGGGACTATAAAGTACACTTCGCGGGTTGGGGAGCTGCATGATTCGGGAACTATGCGGAATGAAGGAGTGTCACAGTATCAACAAATACGTGCAGGGAGCTTCACTATCCAAGGATGGACAACGTAGGGCAGCTGGAAAGTGACTGGTATGGTCACTGTTCATGACATGATAGTCAAAAAATGGCCAAATGGAGTGGGGGGTGGCAAGTAAGTCGAAATTTAAGGACACGATCTATGAAAACCGACTGCAAATCTCGCATTTATGAACGAGTTATGTGGGGAACGGTCAAATTTGAATTCAAAAATGGCTATAAATTACAGATGGTTGCCTAGCGAAAAACACTTGGCATTTTGAGAACTGAGGTATTAAGCTCTCAGGCACGTATAAACCCTGAGCTCTTTGAAGCCCTAATAGTGAACTCTGTCTTTGAGAAGTTGGCCACAGAGATGCAGGTGTTGTTGTCTAGCATAATGTCGACACCCGTAGAAACCCTGACTATAGGAGAGGCAATGGCAGCCGAAGGAACTATCCCGGAGGTCATAATGGCAACTGAGGGAGTTGCCTCGAAGGTTGGAAGTGTAGAAGTACCGGCAAAAGTGCCTAAATCCCCTAGGACACCCAGGCTGAGACCTACACTGACCCAGGAGGGTCCAAAATCAAAGAAGGATAAGCAGAAAGTGCAATAGTTGGTGCGTGCATCACCCAGAAAGCACCCACAAACAAGAAAGGCCACTGCGCAGGAAAAGGGTAAGGTGATTGACCTAGAACCTGAAGTTGATGTTGAAGAAATCCATGTGGGCGCAGACGATATTGATATGGAGGAGGCTGGGGACCCCATTTCTAAATTTCTTGAGTACATTCCTCCGCGCATAGGCAAGGCGAAGGTTCCAAAGGATATTGATGAAAGTAAGGTCACACTGCACACACCCTTACTCCCAGACCAAATTTTCTTTGAAGGACCATGCCTAGGGAACATCCCCCTTTTAAAATTGGAGGACTGCGATGTGGCTGATGTAGAACACTTTCCCCATTTAGCGACGGACCAGCTCATGCATCGTGTCTTCCACAAAAACTCTGGTGTGACCACACTAGAGCCAAGGAAGTGGGTAAAAGTGGTGGATAAGGCAGGTCTGCTAAATATGCTATGGGTACTGCATTATAACTACACACCCATAAACATGGTTATGATCAAGCAACTGTTATGCTTAGTGCACGATGGGTTTCTATGGTCAGAAGAGTTGATACCCATCACTGATATGCTAATCCATAGGATCACTCAGTTACCATACTCAGGAGAAAATCCAGCCATGGCATTTGGCGGAAAGCCAGGCGAGTACGACCTCGATGAAGCAATGAAGGACAAATTCAAACTCACTAGGAAGCCATGCGGCTATGCCATCACAAGTATAGCTAACCCCGCGGTCAAAGTCACAACACAAATCTTGGCAGGGAAGATTATGCGAAAGTGTTGCATAGATAAAGTGTCAGCACTAGTAGTTGATTTAGTGACCCAGTGCATAGAGGGCATACAATTTAACTAAGTGCACTACCTCTGCACAAAATTCCTCATGAACTGTAGTCAGGCCTAGTATCATAGCAAAAAATTCCATTATGCCTGGCTACTGCTATCCATAGTACTAGTCGCGTGGGAGTTACCAGAGGATAGCCAGTTTCCTTCAATTGCACCCGAACTACCAGAAGTAGCGAAGTTCACTTCATTGTGCGCTACGAAGGACCCTAAAAGGGTTAAGGACAACAATATATTTTGGATCTTGATGGAGATGAGCATCCATATGGCCATCAATCACAAACCACGGTTGTTGCCAACTATCTATGAGAAGCTGCAGGAGTATGTGGAATTCAAGGCCAACTTCCACCAGGTCTTGATACATGCACACAAGGACCCCAAGTAGAAATGGTATGACCTACCATACCTGCTTACAGACGATGCAATTATAGTGGTCCTCGACTGTTGGCCAGTAGATTGGTGCACTGCCTCGGACGACTGCTAGGTCTAGCAAGACCGCAACACAATAGAAAAAGGAGGAGGGCAAGTTGAAGATGGATCAGATAGTCATAAAAATAGAAAAAAGGCTAAGGACAAGGCCAAGGAGCATGCCACTGTGAAGTAGATGGGAGGACAGGTGAAATAAGAGGATCATGGTCTGACAGGAGTCAGACGTTGCCTTCTCTAGAGACAGAGGAACAGGAACAATAGTTAGACTAGGGAGGAGCAGACCTAGAGACCACTCTATTCCGTGTTAAGTGCAACAAAGATCCATAGAGGGTGGGGTTGTGCAAGGATTCTAAGGCCAGTAAGACTTCCCTCGATCTGATCACCTTAACAGAAGGTGATTTAAATGATATCGGTGATATGTTCAGGGATACCACCGCGGAAATGCTACAATAGTTCGAGTTATAAGAGAGGCAGGCCTTGGGGACCATTTATATGGGTCTGCACGAGCTACAGATCTAGGCATCAGAGTTCCAAAGCAGCGTGAGATGAAGCAGTGCAATGCCAACTATTTTGGCGCTCGGCACATTGGAAGCAACAGGGATGGTGTGCACCCTGGATCCCCGGGAAATACTTCTGCAGGAGGGATCACTAACTACAGAGGTAGAAGCTAAGAGGCCTGCTATAAATGTCCTCAAAGGAATTCAGATCAATTTGGCCGTGCTTCCCGGTGTGGCACTTCATAGTTTTTAGGATGTGTTGAGGGCCCCGAGGTCGGGTCAACAACAAGGGGGATACCCACCCGGTCCGGAACCTGGTTGGCGGCTCCTTGCCCGTTTGGAGTAGTGGGTCCAACTGGGGGTAATGGGACCAGTTTCCCAATGTGATGGGTGTGTGTGTGTGCGTAGAGTCTGATGATATTAATCTAGAGGTTTTTCTAAACTAGTCTCGATTTTAACTGCTAAACTAACTCTATGCTAATGTAATCTAATGAAGAAAAATACATCTGATCTATGCTAACCCGGGGTGTTTTTCTTTTGTTTATGCGATCTAGAAAGATTTCTAACAGCAGCTGGTAATAAAGATCATTCAACTGATATCAGAATATAAATCAATAAAGATGAACCGTTCTGCATAAGAAGTTAGGCAGAATAGTTGTGAACAGCATATCGCATAATCAGTCTTCTATATGTTAAGCATAAATAAATGATCCCACTGTACAAAAGTGCCAAATGGTAATGCAGACATTCATACAAAATCATATAAAGAACTCAGCTACATATCACTTTAGGGATACTAGCAGAATCTAGTCAAGAGATAAAAGTACCATTTATGACTAACTTCACTAATAAACTTTAAGCAATAATGATTTATTT
The DNA here is from genome assembly GCA_031772625.1 of Pinus tabuliformis. Taxonomy (NCBI): domain Eukaryota; kingdom Viridiplantae; phylum Streptophyta; class Pinopsida; order Pinales; family Pinaceae; genus Pinus; species Pinus tabuliformis. The sequence continues at coordinate 781,759,885 of CM062805.1, forward strand.
CTACTTGTTCTAACATCTTCTAAGAGTACAGAAGTGCAACATCAGTAACAGATATTAAAATGCAAACATAAATAAATCTTGATCCATCTATTCATCAAAAACCTCCTCTGAGGGTGCAGAAGTGCATGTTCTGAGGATGAGTTTTTTGACAGATTTTCGGACCCTTCTCCAAAAACCATGAGAAGGGTTAAATACTACTAACTAATCAATATTAATTACATGAAATTAGGGAATCGGCTTCAAATGACCGCCCTTTTACTAAAAGCAACTTTATTACTAAACTTAAAATCTAATTTCTGACCGTTTCTGTATATTCTCTTTAGTGCTGTCAACAGTGTAATGCTTTCCTGGGAAGAGTCGGCTAGCCGCCTTCTTCTTTCGCTCGGGAGATAAAAGTGGAAATAACAGGAGCTGGCACTTCCTTCCAGCAGACCAGAAGATATTTTCGAAAACCTTTCTCTAGCTGGGTGTATTCGCCGCGTGTATACTTAGCACAACCCAGGTTCTTCTCGAACTGATTTTGCTGTTGTTGTTTTTGGTTTCCGGTCGTGCAAATGACTGAGTGGGTTAGGAGTCATGCTGTATGGACATCCCCCTATTTTAGGAATTGTTTCCGTTCTTTGTTCCAGGTTTTCCTGAAGCGTCTTCCTTCTCATGCGCTTCTTTCTCTGCTTTACCAAGTCTGAGCTTCAGGATCTTTTCTGAACACGCTGCTTTTGTGCGCCTTTGACTCTGAGTCCTGGATAGTCTAATTTCATCAGTGCTGGTTGGCTGATAGTCTGGAATCCGCGGTTCTGCTGCATGCGGCATCCGTTTGCGGAGGCATTCTCTCTTTGCTATCTGATTGGCGCTTTCCTCTTTCCCTCAAATGTTTCCTGCATATAAACTTATATTAGTTGCGTGTCTTGCAGTCTACGCAAAGAAGAAGGGAAATGAAAAGATTTGACGTGAAAGTATTAATCTCTAATGAATGCATAACCCTGACATTCATCATGACTTGACTCTTCGATAAATGTAACGCAATCATCCCTAGATACTCAAGCATGCGGTCATTAAATTCTTTCAAGGCGCGCACTTAATCCTGGGTTTATCATGTGTGATAAGTCTTTTCAGATCGCAGGTCGCAGATCGCTGCCATCGCAGATCGCAGATATCGCAGATCTCAAATATCGCAGATCGCAAATATCGCAGATCGCAAATTTTTTTTAATGGTTACGCCGCATAGCGCGATGCTTGCGATTTGCGATATCGCATATCGGCGATCGGCATTTCTCGAAGGTCTTCTTTTAAAGGGGCGCGTGTGATGTATGTGACGCGATGAACTTCGCATCGCTCCCTCACAGTCTTGCTTTTCGCGCTCGAGCAATGCTTCGGCCTTTCTTTGCGATGCGATTTAAGCCTTAGGGAGAAAAATACAAAAACTTTAGAAAAATATTTTTGGGATTTTTGTTCAGGGTCCCCTCTTTGCTTGACGTTATTGCTAATGTCAAGTGAAGAAGGGGGGTTGTTGGTGACCACAACAATGGCGATTCACTGTGAAGAACCAGTTATCTTTGCTTGTTCTATTGCATTTTCACTTCCAAAACATAAAAGTTTTCTTATGCCTAAATTTTGTTATGGACAGATAGAGTATTACCTTTTATCCTGTCAGTGATGCTTCGTCACAACTTTTTATTTCATTCTGATTGTTTGTTTCCTCTGGGTTATTTCTTGTATTCATACCTAGTCATTACTCAGTCTTTTCAAAAACAAAATAAGGTCTTCTCTGCGTATTGGCTTTGTAAAGTATGCTCCTTTGTTGTAGGTAGAGCCTCTGCTGCCCGCAAGCGTCCATAGCCTCGACAGGGTTACCATGTTATCCATCAATGATCCTTTTTCCTGCTTGAGGTTATTTACAACATTCCAGAGAAAAATCCTTTTGACACTTTTTTTTTTTTTTTTTTTTTTTATTCTCTAAAGAACAATGTCTTGGTTTGGTGGCCAAATTATGACACAGTCATTCACTTGATTTACACTTTTGTTGAACAAGCTGGCTCGTGATGAGACCCCTTGTCTTTTGATTGCAACAATTTTGAGTCGTTGCCCTGTTTTGATAGACAGTAATGGCAAAGTCAGCAAGTTATAATATCTGTGATCATGATAAGCCGGCTCGCGATGAGACCTCTTATTCTTTGAGATATAGTGTTTTCTTGGATTGTTTCTCTGGATGCTGCGATTCTCCTTAGCAGGGAGGAAGTCATTGTTTTTCCTTAAGAAAGCTCTGGACGACAATAATAGAGTTTAAGAACAACAGTTTTGCAGAGAATACTTATTTTGCTATCGATGATACTTTTCATTGCATTGGCATAAAACAATTTTTTGCCAAAAGTTACTTTCATCCCAGATTTCTTTGTAAAGTTCAAACTAACATCACATTCAGGCTAAAGTTAACTCTACCTGTCAATAATAAAAGTCAGATTTTTCGAAAAGTTTTGCTATTTATACAAGTGAAATCAAAATCTGATAGAGAAATGGCATGTTTCTTCATGAATACTATTTATGATCATTCACAACCAACCTTATTTATGAAAAATGGAAAACTAACGAAAAAAAAAATTAAAATTATCCTACAAAAACAGAAGGATGACCTTCTATGGGAAATACATTTTGAGGATCTGTCCGTTTACAGGCAGAGAATCTTTCTTGCCTGTCAAGTCCTGCAACACAAAAGTCGATGGGCCTATGACTTCTACGATTTGAAAAGGACCAAGCCATAGCTTCTGGAATTTCGTATGTTTTCCCTTTTCTTCGTGAGCCTTATCCCACTTCAAAACTAAATCACCCATCTGAAAGTTTTTTTCTGGTCATTATGTTCGAATCAAAAGAGGATTTTATCAGCGCTTGGTGGTGAGCATGGGTTTTCTTGGCCTGCTCTCGTCGTTCTTCTAACTCGATTATTTCCATTTGCCTTAGTTGTAAGGGAGAAGTAGGTACTTCATCAATGTATTGCACTAAGGACAAGGAGGGAATGAGTAAGTGAGTAGGAAGAACTGCTTCTCTCCCGTAAACCAAATTAAAGGGCGAAGTCCCGATAGAGGTTTTCTTGGTAATTCTGTCTGCCCATAAGGCGTTTACCAGCGCTTTGTGCCAATTCTTTTGGTTTTGGTCGACTGTCTTTTTGATGATCCTGATTAGGTTCTTGTTCGTTGATTCTGCCAACCCATTACCTTGCGGATAGTAGTTGGCGGAATATTTCAGTTTGAACCCTCTTTTGAGTGCGAACTCAGTCATGGTATTTCCAGAAAAATATGAAGCGTTATCAAATATTAAGGTCGTTGGCAATCCAAACCTAGTAATGATAAACTGATCTATGAATTCAACAATGTTTTCAGAATTAGCTGTCTTGAGAGGAACTGCCTCTACCCATTTAGTAAAATAGTCAGTTGCAGTGAGGATATACCTATGCTGTTTAGAGGAGTGAGGAACGATCTCACCTATTATGTCCAGGCCCCATTGGCTGAACGACTGTTCGATGTTAACCGGCTGCAGTGGCATGGATGACTTCTTTTGTTTCCCTGCAGTCGTTTGGCAGACTTGGCATTTTCTTACGTGATTGTACGAGTCTTTGAACATCGTGGGCCAGTAGTATCCTGCACGTAGGATTTTGTGCGCGGTGGCTTCTCCGGCATAGTGTCCACCTGCTGGTCCATCGTGGAGTTCCTGCAAAACCTTTTCGGCTTCAGTTTTCTCAAGACATCTAAGAAGCACAGAATCATAATTTATTTTAAACAGGACATCATTCACGAGTTGGTATTGTTTGGCTTTTAATCTCAGGGCTCTCTTCTTGATGTGATCAAGGCGAAATGGAGCATGCCCGTTCTTTAGGAAATAAATGATGTCAGCATATAATGATTCTACGTCGTTTAGGCTTACCTCATACGTGTGTACCTCTTCAGGCGATTCTTCGGGGATTTGCGATGCTCCAGCTAACATCTTGCAGAAGCCTTGGCCTCTTACGATGTGTGCCGGCTTGATTTCCAGGTCGTATTCTTGCAAGGCGGTGATCCAATTTGCTCTCTTTTCGCCCACGTCTTTCTGAATCAGGAGGTTTCTTACCGCTGGGAATGGTACTATGACCTTGGTATGGGCCTTTAGCAAGAAGGGTCTGAAATACTTGACTTCTTTGAAAACGGCATACGCCTGTTTCTCTACGTCCGAATATTTCAGCTCAGCACCTTGTAAGTTTGAGCTAAAGAATGCGATTGGGGCTTCTGCCTTTTCTTGGTTTTCCTGGGTCAAGATCGCAGCATAAGAATTTTCTGAAGCAAACGTGTATAAGATGAATGGTTCTGAAAAATTCGGGGTTGCTAGGGATGGAGCGTTGATGATAGCTTGTTTGATTAAGTTGAACGCTTCGTGCTCATCTAGACCCCATTTAAAGTTTGAATTCTTTTTTATCATTTTTTGTAAAGGAGAAATAATACGTGAAAAATCTGGGACAAATCTTTTCACAAAATTGATCTGTCCTAGGAAAGATTGCATGGTCTTTTTGTTATGAGGCATGGATATCTCGGAAATTTCTTTGATTCTGTCAGGTTCAATGTGAATGCCCGATTTGGACACTATGAACCCTAGCAATTTTCCTTCACTCAACGCGAAAAAAGATTTCTTCGGGTTAAGCGAGATTCCATACCTTAAACATCTTTGAAAGATTTGCTTCAAATCTTTGAGATGGTCGCTTCGGTTCTTGGAGTACACAGTTATATCATCCAGGTAAATCACTACTGATTTATTGACTAACCCTTTGAACGCAATGTCCATAGCTCTTTGAAAAGTAGCGCCGGCGTTGATCAGACCGAATGGCATCTTCCGATATGCATAGGTACCCCATTTAGTTCGGAAGGTGGTTTTTAGCTGATCGTCTGGGTGTACCAGCACTTGATTATATCCTGAAAATCCATCCAGGAAAGACATCAATTCTGAGCCTGCTACAGCCTGTAATATTTGCTCCATAGGTGGGAGGGGAAAATTGTCTTTCTGACAGGCTTTGTTGAGATTCCGGAAGTCGATGCAGATTCTAATATCTCCGTTTTTCTTCCTAACAGGTACCATATTGGATACCCATTTGGAATGTCTGACCGGGAAAATTATTCTGGCTCTCAACAACTTGTTCAGCTCAGTTTTTATCTGATTTTCCAGGTTGGGGTGGATTTTCCTGAGCTTCTGTTGGACGGGTTTCTCGTTGTCGATCATAGGGATAGTGTGCTGAATGATAGAAGTGTTATAAGTTTTCAGCTCATCGTAGTTCCAGGCAAAGACGTTTTTGTACTGTCGTAGAAGATGGATGTATGCTGACATTTCTTCAGGAGCTAGGCCTTGGCCTAGATTGACGTTTTGGGGTTTTTCATCGGTTCCTAAGTTCACTGATTCGTAGTTCAGAGTTGAACTGTAAAGTTTGGCATTAGATGACCTTTTGAACCGACTTTTTAAGTCATACAAATCTTCTAATTTGACTTCTGATTTGGGTATAGCATTATCAGTGCCATTTTGTTGTACTTGGTGGTCGTGACAGTCCTCGTCGATTATCTGGTTTGAGTAGGATCCTTCAGAGGTAAGGAAACTTACGATGTCTGGGTCGTCGTTGAATACTCTCCAGTTGGTGATGTTGTCAGGGATAGACGGTTTAAAAATTAACTCTATGGAAAACCTATTTGGACTAAAGTCTTCGGAGGGGATGAGTCTGGAGGTTACGTTTGCTAGCAGGTCTGCGCTTGCATTGTGAAGTCTTGGGATTGATGAAATATTGAATGCTGTAAAATGCGCAGTGAGATCTTGCAGTAAAGATTGATAGTGCTTTAAATGACTAGACAGGCAGTGTATGGTGTTACGTACCTGTTTGACGACGATCTCGGAATCTCCAAAGACTTGAAGATATTTGACGTTGCAGCCGATTGCTTTGTATAGGCCTTGCACCAAGGCTTCGTATTCCGCTGTGTTGTTTGTGCAATCGAACTCCAGTCTGCATGTGAGCATGGTCTTATTTCCGTCTGGGCTAATCAAGACGCATCCTGCTCCCGCTCCTTCGTTGGACTTAGAGCCATCAAAATATAATTTCCAAAATAAAGAAGTATTTACAGGGTTATCTAAGAAACTAACACATTTTGAATTATCAGTCTGGGAAAAGTTTTCTACTTGGGACACGACTGAATTTTCTAAATATGGTGATATGTGAGCATTGAAATTTCCAAGGAAAGAGTCTACCGAGTAGTTGCCTATGATGCTGCTGTTGTATGCTATGGCTTCGTTCTCTCCCTCCAGATCCGTCACTATGTACTTTTGGTGCAGTTCTCATTCAACCTTTATTTGATTTGGTTTCCCGTTGAAGGGTAACCACATGTGTGACCAGTCAGTCGAAAAGTATCCGTGGAGCTTCTCGGACCAATCCCTGCTAAGAATTAGACCATAAAATTCAGGGATGTCAGCAACTAGAATATCGATGACCTGGCATACCTTGGGGTTGGACGACAGTCTTATGTTCACTTGATTAAGTTCGCCTATCACTTCGACTTGTGATCGATCAAGTTGAACTATGCGCACTGCGGATTTTTGCGGTTGAACATTAAGTTTGGCACATATTGACTTGGGTAGAATATTGGTTGAAGCACCAGAATCAACCAAGCAGTTGTGCACGTTTCTGTTAAAGATCTCATAAGTGAGGAGGAAAGGAGGAGTGTGAGATCTAGACCTCCCTCCAATCAAAGCGATGTCATTTGGTTCGATTTTATTGATCGCGTTGATTGGGGGTCTTCCTATATTATGGGAAGCTATAGCTGTAGGTAGAGGTGCAGTAGGTACGGCGTGTAACTCTTTCATCATGATCTTCTGTTGGTGTTTCAATTTGCTCAGCTCGTACAGGGTGATATTAGCCCTAGTCTTCTTCATGTCGTCGATGATGTTATACTCCATTTCATCTGACACTATTAGTGTCTTTGATGGAGGTGATTGCTCTGATTGGACTGGGCTTAATGAGGTCGCTTTAGGGGTTGTCTTCTTTGTTGCGACCTTTTCTTTTGCTAGAGGGCTTGCGCCCTTCTGTTTTGGGGTAGTCTAGGGAGGATCAAGTTGATTTCTGCTTCGTGTGCTAACCGGAAGTGCTTCTTGATCTTCCTCTTGTGGGAGGATGAAATCCCACATTCCTTTCAGTTCCACCACTTCTTCATCATCGGTATGCGTTTCGATGGTGTTCTCTTCTTCTTCTTCTTCAGATTCCACGTTTGAGACCACGCTGGGTGGCTTCGTCTCCATAGGAGGATTTCTCTTAAAACTCCTAAAAGGCTTTCTTGGGGACGATTCTGCTACTTGTTTCCTGATATCAATCATCTCATTTGACATGGCCTTTAATACCTTTTGTAATCCTTCCATGTCGAAAGGATCCTTCGTTTGCTTCTTCTTGGTTTCTTCTTTGAAAGAGATTTTCTTAGATTTACGCTCTTCGATTGTAGATCTCTTTTCTAGGGCTACTACGCGTCTTTCGATTGCCAATGCCTCAGCCAAGTTTTCGACTAAGGTTGTCTTGCTCACCCTATCTACGAAGATGGCCAAGTTTGAAGGTAAGGCCGTGATGTACCATTCGCATCTTACTTCCTCGCTGGGTCGAGAAGCAGCGGGGATTTTGTTGAGGATCTTGTTGAACCGTAAGTTAAAATCTTTAATGGGTTCCCTAGCCTCAGCTTTAAGATTGGATAGGTCGTTGATCAGTGTCGCTGTCGATCTATCATCGCCGAATTTGGTGAGAAATTGATTTTGGAAAATATCCCAGCTGGTGATAGATCCAGAGGGTAACGAAAAGTACCATGACCCGGCTGTTCCTTGCATTGTATAGGGGAAGAGTTGGACCACGGCATCTTCGTTGGTAACTCCGTTGAGGTTAACAGAAAGCATGAAATTATTTATATGTTCTTCGGCTAGCATTCCAGTTTCTGGATTGAACTTTGGTAACCACTTCTCAGGATGGGCAGGTATTGGACTCAGGGGTGGAGGCATTAAAACCGCCCCAGGGTTGTTCCATGGAGATTGTGCCATCGTTGAGTTGTTGGTTAATAAAAGTGCAGAAGATGGTCTTTGAGGTTGAGAAGATAGAGATGTTAAGATCTTTGACGACTGTGGAGGAAGGGTTGCGGAAGATGGATGAGTGATTTGAGGTGGAGATGTGGGTGGTTGACTTCGCGGAGAGGGAGTTGAAATGGACGAGGTGGATGAAAGAGTCTCTCTGTCAAACTCTTGAAATGCTTTCCTTGCTCTTTTCCTAGTGGGTTGAGGGATTTTAGTTGGCTGAATGCCAAACTTTTCACTCTTCAATCGGGTCAGGGGATGAGCAGGGTTATATTGCGAAGTCAAGCTGCCTTTAGATTTATCATATTTCTGGTTAAAAATAGAGAATCCCTGGAGTTTACGGATCAAGGTTTGAACTTCAGGGGGATCGACAATAAGTTGTTCTAATGTATCGGGATGTATAGCAGCGGTGGATGTCTGAGCGACTTCCAGTTTCGAGTTTAGTCGTACCGGGGAAGTCGGGGAAGTTGGTGAGGGTGATTTTCTCTTAGAATGGTATTTGGATTTTGAATTATGCGCCATTCATAGCTCGGCCCTCCTTCTAGCGCCATAAATGTTGAGGGCCCCGAGGTCGGGTCAACAACAAGGGGGATACCCACCCGGTCCGGAACCTGGTTAGCGGCTCCTTGCCCATTTGGAGTAGCGGGTCCGACTGGGGGTAATGGGACTAGTTTCCCAATGTGATGGGTGTGTGTGTGTGCGTAGAGTCTGATGATATTAATCTAGAGGTTTTTCTAAAGTAGTCTCAATTTTAACTGCTAAACTAACCTTATGCTAATGTAATCTAATGAAGAAAAACACATCTGATCTATGCTAACCCGGGGTGTTTTTCTTTTGTTTATGCGATCTAGAAAGATTTCTAACAGCAGCTGGTAATAAAGATCATTCAACTGATATTAGAATATAAATCAATAAAGATGAACCGTTCTGCATAAGAAGTTAGGCAGAATAGTTGTGAACAGCATATCGCATAATCAGTCTTCTATATGTTAAGCATAAATAAATGATCCCACCGTACAGAAGTGCCAAATGGTAATGCAGACATTCATACAAAATCATATAAAGAACTCAGCTACATATCACTTTAGGGATACTAGCAGAATCTAGTCAAGAGATAAAAGTACCATTTATGACTAACTTCACTAATAAACTTTAAGCAATAATGATTTATTTCTACTTGTTCTCACATCTGCTAAGAGTACAGAAGTGCAACATTAGTAACAGATATTAAAATGCAAACATAAATAAATCTTGATCCATCTATTCATCAAAAACCTCCTCTGAGGGTGCAGAAGTGCATGTTCTGAGGATGAGTTTTTTGACAGATTTCCGGACCCTTCTCCAAAAACCATAAGGGTTAAATACTACTAACTAATCAATCTTAATTACATGAAATTAGGGAATCGGCTTCAAATGACCGCCCTTTTACTAAAAGCAACTTTATTACTAAACTTAAAATCTAATTTCTGACCGTTTCTGTATATTCTCTTTAGTGCTGTCAACAGTGTAATGCTTTCCTGGGAAGAGTCGGCTAGCCGCCTTCTTCTTTCGCTCGGGAGATAAAAGTGGAAATAACAGGAGCTGGCACTTCCTTCCGGCAGACCAGAAGATATTTTCGAAAACCTTTCTCTAGCTGGGTGTATTCGCCGCGTGTATACTTAGCACAACCCAGGTTCTTCTCGAACTGATTTTGCTGTTGCTGTTTTTAGTTTCCGGCCGTGCGAATGACTGAGTGGGTTAGGAGTCGTGCTGTATGGACATCCCCCTGTTTTAGGAATTGTTTCCATTCTTTGTTCCAGGTTTTCTTGAAGCGTCTTCCTTCTCATGCGCTTCTTTCTCTGCTTTACCAAGTCTGAGCTTCAGGATCTTTTCTGAACACGCTGCTTTTGTGCGCCTTTGACTCTGAGTCCTGGATAGTCTAATTTCATCAGTGCTGGTTGGCTGATAGTCTGGAATCCGCGGTTCTGCTACATGCGGCATCCGTTTGCGGAGGCATTCTCTCTTTGCTATCTGATTGGCGCTTTCCTCTTTCCCTCAAATGTTTCCTGCATATAAACTTATATTAGTTGCGTGTCTTGAAGTCTACGCAAAGAAGAAGGGAAATGAAAAGATTTGACGTGAAAGTAATAATCTCTAATGAATGCATAACCCTGACATTCATCATGACTTGACTCTTCGATAAATGTAACGCAATCATCCCTAGATACTCAAGCATGCGGTCATTAAATTCTTTCAAGGCGCGCACTTAATCCTGGGTTTATCATGTGATAAGTCTTTTCAGATCGCAGGTCGCAGATCGCTGCCATCGCAGATCGCAGATCGCAGATATCGCAGATCGCAAATATCGCAGATCGCAAATATCGCAGATCGCAAATTTTGTTTAATGGTTACGCCGCATAGCGCGATGCTTGCGATTTGCGATATTGCATATCGGCGATCGGAATTTCTCGAAGGTCTTCTTTTAAAGGGGCGCGTGTGATGCGATGAACTTCGCATCGCTCCCTTGCAGTCTTGCTTTTCGCGCTCGAGCAATGCTTCGGCCTTTCTTTGCGATGCGATTTAAGCCTTAGGGAGAAAAATACAAAAACTTTAGAAAAATATTTTTGGGATTTTTGTTCAGGGTCCCCTCTTTGCTTGACGTTATTGCTAATGTCAAGTGAAGAAGGGGGGTTGTTGGTGACCACAACAGGATGGTGTGATCACGAAACTTCGGGCCCGCAAACAATGCACGTTACAGGTAATCAGTGAGCAGAAACTCAACAACACTCAGATGACAGTACAAAGAGATTATTTTGTCAACCTCGTCAAAGCCATCATAGAAAAAAATGATTGAATGGCCAAGGTGGTTGCTAAGGCATGTAGGTTTGTACCAGAGTTGGCCTTTCCAGATGATGAGCTCGTAGATGTGTAGATTTGGAAGCTCACTACTAGAGTGCTTGACGTGAGAACAAAGTTGGCGAAGGTTCAGTTTGACTTGAACCTCAAGATCACATAAATGCAGTTGAAGGCCTAGCCTTCAACTTTGCTAGAAGTCAGAGAGAAGCATGAGATAGCTATAAAGGACGCTGTGGCAGCAGTAAACAATGTTGTAACAGAATGTACCACGCTCTTCGAGCAGGCACTCGAAGTGGTTACCAATTTGCAGGAGGATCCCACCTTGCAAAGGTTAGAAACAGAGGCCCGTGAGCTGCAACAACACTATGATGAAGTCAAAGCCATGGTGCGCACCGTTTCCCTTACACAAAGGCTAGCCAAATTGCAAGAGGCAAAGGTACTAAAGGAGTAGGTGGATGTAGCGTAGTGTAAAGAGAGCATCCTCAAGGCCAAAATTGGGCCTTGGATTGATGAAGCCTACACGTTCACCGCAACCATCGAAGGAAAGATGATTGGTTTGCAGGTGACTCAGCAAAAGATACAGTTATATAATACAGGGCCAGTGACAGAGCAACTGGTTAAGGAGATGACGTAAGCAGCAACACGGTGCACTACCGAAGTTGTAGTATTTCAAGTAGAGCTGGGAGTTCTTCGTGACAAGATCTTTGTGCTGACTGAGTGACTTGAAGGTGAGTCATCATGTTTGTTTTGGGGTCTTGTTGGGAATGAGTTCCCTGTGGTCAATTTTGGGGGTAAAAACCCAAGTTTTGGGGCAGAAGGCCTGAATTTTGTATAAAGAAATGTATAGTCTCCACATTTTGTGGCCATAGAGTCCAAAGGTATCAATATTCAAAAAGGGTTTTCGACCTTAGTTTACATAGGTTGTGTCATCTTGATGAGATTCGCCCTTGGTCCGCGGGCCATGGAATTGTATAAAAAGGAGGTCTTAGAGGAGTTTTTAGTCAGTTCGGTTAAGTTAAGCTGAGTCATTGATGAGTTTGTAAAGGGGCTAAGAGTGAGAGTCTTAGCATAGGAAGAAGGCTCTACAAATGGGTGCATAGAGGACTGGGGTAGAAGTCTATAGCTGAGTGTGTGGACCCCTAAATCTGTGTGCGCGGGTTAGTCAAGGTTTGTATTGAACATCTAGATCATCAATAAAGAAGGGTATTCTGGAATTGTTGTGTAATTTACTCTTATCAATTGCATGCAATTATGTTATGTTAAGCACTAGGTTTATGTTTTATTGCTAAATTTATGCGCGAATCTATATATTTTCCTTTGTTATATGAACACAAGTAGAGATATATGTTTACACAAAGATAATCTAAATTGCATGATAGAATTGGCGAAGACCTAAGATAATTTAGAGAACTATATAATAAAGTAATTACAACGGCACGCAAGTGCTGAGATCGCTTATTAGAGTTATGTGAAAGATGATTGCATACCTTCATGGAGGTTCTAAAAACTAATAGAGAAGTGCATAATTTGCACGAAGGTAGAGTTAAGGTATAAAACCGACATCACAACCATCTCAGGGTGCAGAAACTTGGTTCCTGCATCCCCCCATAATACTTCGTGTGAGACTTCAGTCCGTGCTCTATGGATTGATGCTGAAAGGGCCATTAGTGTAGGGATTTTCTTGGCTGACTAAAAAGTGAACCTAGGTCAGGACCCATCAAAACAACACCCCTCCTAAGCTTGCACATTAATACTCTTAACCTTGCATGCCCTTGAAATTGATGCCAATATTTCAACAAGAACCTCTATATTGTTAAACCAATTATCATTTCTCTAAAATTCACAACAAAAATATTGTGAATTTGGTCAAAAAAGAATTAGGCTTTATGTTTCCCTAGGGATGGGTGCTAGAATTGGAAAGGTTCTTTGGTAAAATATATGTTTCATGATTGAGGAAACTCATTACAAACATTTCAATAAATCAAAGCATAAACCAAGTAGAAGGCCATGTATAACGTTTTGGTTTGATGATATTTTCCTAGTTGATAAGATTTTTTTTGGAAATGACATGGGCCCAATATAAGATAGCCCCTTCATTAAGAGATTAATGTAGAACATAGATAAAATATCTTAGTATGTAGTTTGTTGATTCTTATCCATTGATCTCTTGCAAATAACAATGCAAGTTCTTGGTATGGGGTTGCTAATGAACTTACCTCAAATTTAGCATGATTCATTGAAATACTAGTTGACTTAGTGAGAAATTTATTCATAAGATTAAGTCCTCTACCTTGCCTATCAAGAAACACGTTAAATTCAAGAATCTTTAATTGAGTTATGCATTTGAAAAATATGTTATGTAACCATATCAAAAAAGAGATAGATCAACGACTTCAAAATTATCTTCTTTGAGGGAGAAACCTCCTTTACATTAAATAAATGAACAATTCTTGGATGATACAAATGAAAAAACCTCCTTTCTGTATATAGGAGTCTAAGGGGTCAAAATATAATCAGATCCTACATTACAATAATAATTTAAGGGCACAACAATAACAATAGTGGACTTCTATGGGGCACAATAATAACAATATGGGGACTACATGGGCATAAAAATAACAATAAGGGGATACACTAGTAGTATAAGGACCTAACATTACCTTCTCCTTCAAAAAAGTGTTGTACTCAATGCTTGAGTAGTTATGGATGATTCTATATAAAATTCTCATCCTCCTATGTGGAATCTTCAGTGAGTAATTTCTTCCACTTGATGAAATACTCTGAAATTGATCGATTTCATAATTGTCAGGTTCTTGTTTCTATGACTGCTTTAGTTTCCAATATGATTTTTCATTCCTCATCAAGTTCTAGAAATATTGTTTGAACTGGGAGCTTATCACCTATAACCTTCTTTAAGCATGAAACATGGAAAACTGGGTGCACTCGGGAAGATGCAGGAAGCTCAAATTTGTATGCCATAGTAATAATATTTTGCAACACCTTGTAAGGACAATAATAATTTGGTGATAATTTATTATCCTTCTTAGCTTGCTTGAGGGACATTTTCTTGTATGGTTGTATCTGTAAAAATACTCAGTTCCCTACATCAAAACTTCTTTCGCTGCGATGTTGATCTGCCTGTTGTTTCATTCGATTCTGCGCTAAAGTGAGTGAGGTTATCCTTTAAGATTTGGAAAACTTGTTGTTGATGCTCGATGTGATCTTGCACTAATTGAACCTTAGAATTTTCTCTTAAAGATTATGTGATGGATGGTGGATGATATCCATAAAGTGCCATAAATAGGGTCATTTTTGCTGCAGTATGAAAGGAAGTGTTATACCGCCATTCAGCTAGAGGTAACCACTTGAGTCTTGACCCATTGTGTTTGCTTATCAGATACAAAGCAATGAAGATATCCTTCCAAAAATTTGTTCACTATCTCAATTTTCCCATCAGATTGAGAATGATAAGATGAGCTATGAACTAATTGAGTAGCAATACAAGAAAATAATTCCATCCAAAAATTTCTATTGAAATTGGGATCTCTGTCGCTTACAATAATCTTTGGGTTTCCATGTATCTTTTGAATTGTTTCCATAAATGAAGTAGCAATTGTACTAGCTTAAATGTATGAGATAATGCACAAAAATGTGCATACTTGGTAATTCTGTCAACTACCACCATGATGACACTATTTCCTTTGGACTTGGGTAAACCTATGATAAAATCCATTAAAACCTCCTCCCAACATTGACTTACAATGGCTAAAGATTGTAACAGACCTGGGGTCTTAATTGTCTCAACTTTATTTTGTTGGCAAACCAAAAATTCTAACACAAAATTTTGAATATCATATTTAAGGCCATCCCAAAAAATTTCCTTCTTACCCCTGTGGTAAGTATTTAAAAATACTGAGTGTCATCCTAAGGGAGAGGTGTGTAATTCAAAAAGAATATTTTGTTTGAGTTGGGAATTCTTACAAAGACATAAGCAATCTTTGTACCATAATAAATCATTTTTTCATCTAAATGTATCATATATATTGGGATCTTGTTGCAACTTTTGAAAGAACATCCACACTTCTTCATCATTATTTCATTCATCCCTTGCTTTGGTTATCCAATTCGGTTGGATAATAGAAATGGCATAAAGAAATCCTTCCACATCCTCATCCTTTCTTGAGAGTGCATCTGCAACAACATTTTTATTTCCTTTTTTGTAGACGATTTCAAAGTCATAACCCAACATCTTTATGACCCATTTTTTCTGCTCTTCTAAAGATAATATTTGTTCCAAAATGTATTTAAGACTATCATGATCTGTATTTACCTTGAAGTCTATTCCCATTAGGTAAGGTCACCATTTCTTTAGTGCATGTAGTATTTCCAACATTTCCTTATCATAAATAAGTTTGTGCAAATGATTTCCTTTGATTGTACAACTTTCAAAAGTAATGGGTCTTCCTTCTTCTTTAAAATGACACCAATTCCATTTCTTGAGGCATCAAATTCCACAATAAATGTTTCTGTGAAGTCTGGCATAGCTAAGACCAGTGCTTGGAACATTGCCTCTTTAAGATGTTCAAAGCCCTTAGTTGCTTATGTATTCCAAGAAAATGCATCTTTCTTCAATAATGTTGTTATAGGTGCTACTATTCTCCCATAGTTCTTAACAAACTTGGGATAATACCCTGTCAACTCGAGAAATCCTCGAATGTGATTTATGGTTGTTGGGATTTTCCATTCCTTAATGTATTTAATTTTGTTAGGGTCTAGCTTAACACCCTCATGAGATCCAATATAGCCTAGATATTCCACTTCTTGTACTCCAACGAAAAATTTGGAGGATTTTGCATATAATTATTTCTCCTCCAATAGTTTTAGCACGCTATCAACATGTTGAACATGATCCTTCCAAGACTTTCTGTAGATTAGTATATCATCAAAAAGTACTAATTCAAATTTTCTAAGGATGGTTTGAAAATGGAATTCATCAAACCTTGAAATGTAGAAGGTGCATTGGTAAGGCCAAAAGGCATGACCAAAAATTCATAATTACCCTCATGAGTTCTAAATGATATTTTTGGAATGCCTTCAATATTCATTCTAATTTGATGATATCTTGAATGAAGATCCAACTTGGTGAAGTAAATTACTCCATGTAATTCATCCAACAACTCATCAATGTCAGGAATGGGAAATTTCTCTTTAATAGTGAGTTTATTGAGCACCCTATAATTCAGACACGTACGCCATGATCCATCCTTCTTATGCACCAATACTACTAAAGGAGAGAAAGAACTTTGACTAGGTTGAATTATATTGGCCTCTAACATTTATGCAACCATACATTCAATTTCACTCTTTTGGGAATAGGGATATATGTAAGGCCTGATGTTTGGAGGAACACTTCCTAGAATAAAATGAATAGCATGGTCATGATCATGAATAGGTGGGAGGCCTTTAGGAGTCTCAAATACCTTGGAATTATTGTCCAAGATTTTTTGGAGATCTGGAGAAATATATGATTTCGATGTGTGAATCTCTAGTGAGCATAAAAATGAAATTACACCCCATTTTTCTTTCTTTAGAAGTTTTGTCATGCCATTAGAGTTGATTATATTTCTTGGTTTCCTCACGATTCCTCTTAATTCAAATTCCTTTCCTTCCCAAAAAAATTTCAAGAAAATTTCTTGAAAATAAAAACTATCATACCCAAAATTGTAACCATTGGACTCCTAGTACAACATCAACACCACCCATTGGAATGGAAAACATTATACTATTCAATACATATTCCCCCATGGTTAGCTTGATATTATGACACTTTCCAGATAAATTTATAGTTCCTTCATTTGCAACCATCACTTGATACTCTGGTGTTGGATATAGGAAGAAATTCAATTCCTTGGCTATCTTACAATCAATAAAATTATGGGTACTACTTGAATCAATGAACAATATTACCTTTTTCTTCTTGATATGTCCTTATATATTAAGAGTTTGAGGAGTGGTAAGTCATGCCAATTCATTAAAAGATATGATCAAATTCATTTATTCTTTATCTAAGGTTGGTTCCTGGTGTATATTCTCTTCTTTTGTCGTTTCTTGTTCCTTTTCTTCCTCCTATTACAATCTATGTAAAATAATTTCTTCTCAGCACACTTATGGCCTTTAATGTATTTTTTATCACAAATGTAACACATCAATTATGATATTTTTTCTCCCAATTATTGTGGTGTCAACCTTGTAGGTTGTGATCTTTATAGTTGTTAGTGGTAGACTTCCTTGTTGCCATAATTTTTCCTTAAACTTTTTTTACCACACTGAATGCCTTCTCCAATGAATCAAGTTCCCAAAGGTGAACCTCATGTTAGTTGTTATCCTTTAAATTACCTACAAATACATCAATCCTATGCTCCTCTGGAATATCATTTACCCTTATATTCAATTTTTGGATGTCCTCAATGTGCTCCACTATTGAACCCTTATGTTTGATATTTATCAATTGGCTAAAGAAGGTGTTTCTCTTTGTATCCTCATAATGTGCTATCATTCCCTCCATAAAAATTGACCAAGTGACAAGTGTTTTATGAGAAAAAATCATCAATACCATACAAATTGGTTGGGTTCTAAATATAAAGTTGTAATGCGTACCTTTTGTGTGTGTTGCACATTATGGAGATCAAAATATTGCTCCATCTATAATATCCATGTTACCAGATCCTTGCCATCAAACTTCCTCATATCGATCTTTGGAATATCGTGGGTCTTCAATCCAATGTTAGAGTCTATGAAATTATGATTAACATTTATTTTGTTCTCATCATGAGTTTCACCTAATATCTTTTTGCCATTACGAAGCATTTCCTAAAGCAACCTTTTCAAACCTTCCATGCCTACTTTTAAACCATCCTTCAAACCTTCCATATTTTATTTTAAACCATTCTTCAAACCGTCCATCTTAGCTTCCATTTCATTTTTTGTTACTCTTTGCGAGAGCGAAATTTGTTGCACTTGGTCTTGTAATTTTGATATATCATGTTGCATTTCTTCCTCTTATTCATGTGTCATAGTAGAGATGTATGGTTGAATACTAGGTGTTTCCATTTTCTTGCTTCAAGTCATTTTGGAATAAAACGATGATGTTTATGCTTCACTATTCCCTTTGAATCACTTCAAACTGATTTTTCAAACAAAATCTAAGAAAATTTTAAAAAATACACATCTTTTTCTTTCTTTTTAGGAGCTATATATTGCAGCTCTTGTATCTATGTAATTCTGAATCTCCAAGATCTAAAATTATATATTATAGTATGCCTCTGAGTCTTCTTTCCAACCCAATATTTTAGAACAATATTGGATTCTTCAAGAAAGAGTTATGCCCCATCTTTCATGATGACCTGATTATAGACTCGTTCAGTAGAGAGAACTTGTACAGAGTGCCAAGTGTCACTGTTTTGACCTTTGGCCTTGAAAATGATGCCAAAAACGCTACATTCTATCCTCTTTCAGAATACATACACGCGGGTTGGGTATACACAGACCCGCGTGTACACGCGTTTAACTTAGGGCAATGTCGCGTATAGGGAATAAAACACTGTTTTTTAAATTTTAGGACCATGTCTGGAAGGAGGGGCTGCCCTAGGCCATGAGTGCAGCATCACAAACCATAAGAGTGAGATTTGGAGTTATAACAAACCCTAGCACAAACCTTTGGTAGAAGTTAGCAAGGTCCAAGAAGTTGCAAATCTATTTTAGCGTCATCGGAGCCAACCAATCCCAAATGGCTTGGATCTTGTCTAGATCCACAAGCTCTCCTTGCTAATCAATAATGTAGCCTAGGTATTGGACCTTTTCCACGCTAAAAGAGAGTTTTTCCAAGTTAGCACATAACTTTTGTTGCCACAGAGTGCGGAGGACCTGCTGAATATGTTACAAGTGTTCTTCCTAACTCTTGCTGAAGACAAGGGTATCATGTAGATATAAAACCAAAACTGAGTTATTGAAAGGTCACAAAATATCTGTTGAATTTTATACAAATATGCATAGTAGAAACCAATCTTCCAATCTAATAATTACTACCTAATGATCTTTAACAATTTTACCTTTAATCCACTAATATCATTAAGAAATTACACATAAAAAATCTCAATAGTAATGCAAAAAAAATAGTAAGATAATAAAGAGACAACCATTCACAATAGAGATAGTAAATTTACCCTCAGAAACCCGAACTTGAGAGAAAACCATGCAACTTTTATTCTTAGGAGAAATTATTCTTTAATAATGTTTACAATTCCAAAAATTTTCTAGAAATATGTGCCAAAATCCAATGCTAAGCACCAGTTAAACCTAGTCAAAATTCCAACTAGTCAACACTGGTCAAGTCTTCAAATAGTCAATTATGGTCAACTTTTGACCTGGTCACCCTATCTCTTGTGATAAACTTCGAACCTACGATTTACCCTTGAGGTTAACTTAGACCTAAATTTGACTTCCTCGTGGTCAAACCAATGGTCAAATCCATGGTTAATCATTCCCCTTCTGTGGTCAAACTCGACATGTTTCTACAGTCAAAGTTAGCCAAAAATATCAGTCAAAAAAAAGTCAGTAGTCAACTTTGGTCAAACTTTAGATTTAGTCAAAACTCAGTAAATTCATCCTCCTACTACTCCCATGTGTGGCTGCTAAAGAAGATATGATTGGATGATCCGAATTGATGGTGGAATGAGAAGTCACATCATGGATTTATATAGGTTAAATGGGTGAATTTGACCAAGGGTAACACCCTCTCTTGGTGGGGCCAACTTGATAGTATTGAGCTTATATGAAGCCTACAAATTATGATTATAATTTTTATTTCCATAATTTTCCTAGGTCAAAAATATCATCCATCATTCTCATGAAAGTTGTTGGGGGATTTGTCAAATCAAAATGCATGACCAACCATTCAAAAAGACCCTCCTTAGACTTTAAAGTAGTCTTCCACTCATCAATTGGTTCTATTGGGACCTTGTGGTGGCAAGACTTCATAACAATCTTACTGAAATACTTGGCCCCCTTGAGTTGATCAAGAAGGATGTCAATCGAGGTAATTGGGTACTAATTCCCAACTTTGATTTTTTTCAAGGTCCGATAATCAATGCAGATTCACTAGGTCCCATGTTTATTTTTCTCAAGTACAATTGGGCTTCCATAAGGTGAGGAAATTTCTCGAAGCCCCTTTTGGATTAGATTTTGAATCTGTTGCTTGATTTCCTCATTCTCCAAGAGAGAGTGATGGTAGATTGTCCCATTGGGTAGTGGTGTGTCGGGGATTAGGTTGATAGAATGCTTCACCTGACAGTGTAAAGGTACCCCCATGGGTGAGGAGAAGATGTCTCTATACAATTTCATGACCTTATTAACTTGTGATTTCTAGTTGCCGAAGCCTTGTGTGGAGGACATGGATGTGTCCACAATATTCCCATTGCTTTGAGAGTGAATTAGGAGGAAGACAAATTTTCGAGTTAGGGAGATGGTATTACTACATTGCTTAGCAGAGATCAAAGAAACCGTAGTAAGTGGGGCTACCTCTATTATTTTATATATTTGTATACCCATATTAATAATAACACTACGAGGTCTAGACTCATGCACAATATACCACTTCCACAAATATGGTTGGCCTAATAGAACATCACAAACTTCAAGGGGAGTAACATCACACAATACCTCATTCATGAAAGGCTTGATGTTATACGCTAGGTGATATTGTTAGATGACAAAGGTATATTTCCCTTGGTGGAGCCACCCAATGTTGTATGGATATGGGTGTGGAGTTTTCAATAGCCCCAACATATAAATAACCGCTACTAAGACGAGGTTCTTTTGACTCCATTTATCGACAATGATATGTAGTGGAGCACCATTCACCCACATTTGTGAGTGGAAGAGGCATTCACCCTCCTCTAGATATTTAGCCTCACATTGATGGACCCTAGCAGTGGCAATAGTAGCACTACGTTTCAGAGTCAGAACTCACGTCTGATTCTGAAGCTTTTAACTTAGCCACTAGCAACTGTTTTGCGTGACATTCGTTTGTGTTATGAATGGGGATCTTGTGGAACTCACACCACTTTCCTATGTCTTTCTTCATCTTCCATTGCCATTCTTTGTTTGTAGCTTCAATGGATTGTCTTAGGCTGGTCCAACCTGGCTCTGAACTTTGTTTTGCGGTTTGGAGATGCCCTTGCTTTGCTTATGTTGTGAAGGGTTCACATTGACGAACCTCCAAATTAGACATAAATTAATTCCCATATAACCTTTCCTAGGCACATAAAGGCTATATTAAATCTCTCATTCTACACTTAATAATTTTTTTGGAGCTCTAATATGTTCCTAATATCATAAGTAATTTCATATTATGTGCCTAATTTCATATTATGTTTTATAAGTAATTTCATATTATGTGCCTAATATCATTTATTTTTACAGAATATTGAGAGAATATGGAGTAAATTATGAATGAGATAATATAGGGACTTTATCCCTACTATATGATGTAAAAATATTGGATAATAAATGAACAAGATATTATGAAATTATTTCACAAATTCTGGAGGTTTGGTGATTGAGAAAATCTAGGAATGTGCTCCCTATCATTTAATGCAGATTCCTAGTGTTGAAAACTAGATCCACTATTTGAGGGATTTTGGAGGGGAAAACTTTATCCTTTCAAGGAGAATGCTTCCTCATCACTTTATATAAGTGCCAATTCGAATTGGCCTATGGAGGCATCCATTTCTTAGTCTTATTGTGGAGAAAACTTGTTATTTAGCAACTCCACTTTCATTTCTAGCAGAGATGTACTTGGATTGATTCAAATAATGAATTTTGGTGCCATTTTGAGATTCTAAAGCTTGGTTCCTCCATAGAAATCTTATTTTACTTGTGGTTGGCCATCCCAGGAGCCTCAAATCCCTCTTGTACAATTTCTTTATTTCCTTTTAATGTCTTTTTCACTTGCATCTCTTATTTCTGCATTTACTATTCATGCTTCTTTTGTTGTAGGTTACATTGGTTAAATGATTGAAGTGATTTTTTTTGCAGGTTATTTATAGATTCACAAGAATTATGTAGCCTTATAAAAACTTTGAAAATTCATATTCATCATTGAGCTACTTGGATTGGTCTACTAGTTCACAAATCTAGAATTTCTAGAAATCACTTGTAACAAAATATTAGTAATTTTCTGCTCTTGTTTAGAACGTGTTAATGAGATTAATTTGAGTTGATTACACTTGTGTTGGGCTATACAAACATTCAAGTTAATAAGAAAAATTACCCCATATCAATTTCAATTGATTAGGTTAGGAATTTGTGTAGAAATTCCTTGTATATTCAAACTGCGAATTGTAATATGCTAAAACAATAGATTTGAATCTACTCTACTCATCAGCGGAAATAATTAGAAAAGCACGAAATCACAAAGCATACAAGAGAAATAATTAAATATAAACATTAAAAAATAATTTATTTTGGAAATCCACATCTAAAAAACCCTGCTATATGTATATTTCATTAGTCAAAAAATATGAGAAGATTACAATGCTTTGCTTAGACTTGAGCAACCTCTACACTATCTCTATATGTCTCACAAATTCCTAGACAAACCCATGCCAATACTTAAACAATTTTCTTCTTGCCCAAGTCCCTATTTCCTTGCCTCGTTTCCTTGGGAACTATCCCCCTATTAATTAGGGAAATTCCTTAATTGGAATTGCTTAATCCTCATAGGCCTTCCTCTGACCACATCCACCACCTATACAATTTGGATGATTATACAACTGATAGTACATTGTCCCTGGACTCCATTCTCAGCTGGGTAACTCTCATATCTGACATGCATGAGTTATTTATGAGTGAATCATCAATTTACTGGTTGATCACTCTAGGCAACACCACACTACACTACATGCATCACCATGGAACTAGTTTAATTGACTTTAACTACATTAAACTGAATTAATTAATTACAACTCAAAAAAAAATCAATCAAGGCTCCTATAATGTAGAAGACACTCTACATGACTCATGTTAGACCCTCAACTTAAATTAATTGAGACAACTAAGTCAAATTATCTTAGTTAACTAATACAAGTTGTCATGAGATATGGAATTACAATTTTATTCCAATTTAATTCAAGAAAAAAATTAAATTAAGATTTTCTTGTTGCATTTTCAACACTCCCTATCAAAAAGAAATGGATTATTTTCTACCCCGATCCCGCCTCTATGAAACTCGAATTTTCATCTTGAAAAAGCATTTTTCAAAATATTTTCATCATGTTCCTCTATAGGAATGTACTCTAGCAACATGATCCTCTACACGCAATCTCGTAGGCGGTGATACCAAATGTCAATATTCTTGGATCGATCATGAAAAAATGGATTCTCAGAGGGCTTGATAGAATGTTGATTGTCACAATAAATCACTATAGGATCCATCTGTTGACCAAGTAACCCAACTAGAATCTTCCTCATCCAAATAGCCTTGCAAGCTTCTTGACTAACAACCATGTACTCTACTTCTACTGAATTGAGTGCAACTAATCTCTTCTTCCTGCTCTACCAAGAAACTATTGTTATCCCAATACTTAAGGTTCCCTCTGATGTGCTCTTCCTATCGAATGGACTCCCTTCCAATCTGTATCTATGAAGCCTTGAAGCTTCACTCCCTCTGTATGTTTGTACCAAAGACCAAACTAATTGGTCCTCTGAGGTATCTCAACACATGTTTATATGGCTTTCAATAAAGTTTGGTTGGCTTAACCATTGCTTGACTAAGATGGTTAACTGAAAAACATATGTCTGGCAGTGTGTTCCCTAATACGTAAGTGAACCCATAAGCTTCATGTAAATAGTATCCTCCACTACTTCACTTGACGTAGTATCTTCCTTCCTCCAATTCCCTGCGAGAGGAGTCTCCATGGGTTTGCTACTCTTCGTGTGGAACTTCTTCAGTATCTCATTGGCATAACTTCCCTAAGAGATAAAAAATTCCTCATCTCCTTGCCATACTTCCATACCAAGGAAATAATGCATGAGCCTCATGTCCTTCATCTAGAATTCTCTTGCAAGATCCTCTTTGCAAGATTTTACCAACTTCTAGTCACATGTTATAATTAAATCATCAACATATAATACTATAATCAACAATTTACCTTGAAACACGATATGGTAAACATTCGCATCTTCTTCACTTTTGGTGAAGCCCAATGTCACATGGAATAAGTCGATCTTGCGGACAAGATAGACCTTCCTAGAACCTAAAGAAGACCTAATGACAAGCAAACCAACCAGACACTATCTTTCTCTAAATATGCTTTTATAAACAAAGGCAAACAAGTGTTTTTAGGGCCTACCTTAGGTCCAACGCAAGTTTGTGAATGCCCTCACTCCTTCGATCCAAATGAGCTCCTTTGTCGCGAATCTGCAAACACAAACAAGGCAAACAAATTAAATAGCACCTAAAAAGCCAATACCATAAAACATATGTAACATGAAAGTCAAGGAGTCCATGAAACAAATAACATGAGATACTTGTTGAGAAAAATGAGTTTGATTGTATTATTTCAAAAGAAGAAGAACTTTACAACCTGTGCCTTGACGCTGTACAAGATCCTCCCAGGGTCCAGCAAGAAGTCTCCTCTACTTTGACAAGTTTCACTCTCTTCCCAATGAAGCAAAAAAGGTATGTGATCTCTCCTCTTAAGCTCAACTAGGAAGTATTAATTTCACCAGCATTTACCCTAAAAAATATTCAGCTTCTAACCTCTCCAGCAACCAGCCCAATGCTTGAATTTATAGTGCAATGGAGGGAGGTTACTAGGTCCTCCTTCAAAGGGATAAAGCCCTCCTTCAAAGGGATAGCTCCTCTCATCAAGGGATTAGATCCTTCTCTTTTGGGATGCATGAACCACCTAAGAGCGGCAAATCCACGTCAAAATTCCTTCTAGAATCATCTAGAATTAACCCAAAGTGAGTTTTTTAGAATAAACTTGCGCCATTTTGACTTTCACAAGGGTCCGCACCCACACCTTTAGGGACAAAGCGGGCAGGTCCGCAGTTTTTGTCAAAAGGTGCGGGACCGCAGGTAATAGTGAGAGAAAGTGCAGAACCAGAGTTTCATTGATTTTTTAATGTCTTTCTCTTATTTCCAAAGCTTGACTTGAAGAGCTGAGGTCTGAGACTTGCTTAGGAGGACAGTACAAGTGATGATAGACCCATACTGACTGGAAATAATCATGGTGACGATATTTTTGTGTAACAGATTGCCCCCTAAAGTGCGAAGTCTGTAGTAGATGAGGATTTCATTTATCATTTAGGAAGAGTGAAGTACTTTATCATTTTGAGGATCATCTTATGGAGAGCCCGGTTGGAACCTGTAAAAACATTCAATGCAAGATATATATATGAGATCATATCATCGTTGAGGTAGGCATTCCCATACTCAGATCAAAACCGACTAGAAAACTAACTACTGCTCTGATACATGAATGATCTTGTAAAACATCACAAGTATAGACTCATGTGGACACAATATGGACGTAGCCATCTATTTATGAATAGTCCATTATATAATGAATACAAAATTCCTCGCAGCTTGGATTGTGGAAACTAGATCCAGGGTCTTCATTTCTACTTCCCAAAACAATACGATTCTATCCATGCGAATGAATGTGTTGATGTCAAACATGATACCTGGGTTCTAGAGTCAGAAATTAGCCGTTAATCTTTTGTAGCCGTTGGAGTCTCTGCTTGGACTATTTAACTTGCTAGACTGGATCTGTTTCTTCAACTTGTCCTGATGATGAACCACACTAGTTGGTTCGAAACGTGTCGACAAATGAGATTCCATGTGATTTTCGCCGAAGAATCTTCTCTAAAATTGATATGGATCACAGAAGCCTTAACTCTATGATAGAAACCACTTGATTACCAGTCAATGATGTAAACTGTTAACAAGTGTGAGAGAAACCACCAGTGATGTCAATGGCTCTCAAAGTACCCAGTACAATCCATGAGATGCAAATAAATGTGTTGATGTCGAACATGTCACATAATCCTTTGATCGAAGGTCAATGATGAAACCTGTTGTCAAAGGCGAGAAACCTGCCATTGAGGCATGCAAATCTCAAGGTACTAACGATTTCTAGATCATCTTTCTAGATAATGAGCTGAATTCGATAGAAAGCGATCCATCGTAGGCAAGCCCACAACACGAAATCATAGATCAAGTCGAAGAAATTTAGTTGCAAGGATTGACTCAGGGATGGTAAAGATGGATGACAGATATTTTGTAGATGAATGGCTTATTGGCAGTGACCTCTTGAACAAATAACGACACGAAAAATGGTTTGGTGACAATTGACCCAAAGTTAATACCCAGAAATCGGCTGAAGACTTTCAATGTGGTTTGATCAACTATTAGGAAAAGGATTTCCCAACCCAGGTGAATAAAAGTGTCGTGTTCAAGAGTGGTTACAAAGTATGACAAACAGGCTCATTTTTCTCTCTTTTCCCCCACCATTTCTGGCAAGTACCTCTTTATTTTTGACAAGCTTGAGGAGGATAACATTTGCTTGATTATAAGCTCATCCTTCGGATGAGTCCAACTTAATTTAAATTCGAACCCTAAGAAGGAGTGGTTCGTTCCTATTTGTAATTGAACTGGTCCTTTACTGTGAAATTTTAACGAGTCCAGTATAGGAGAAAATCGGCGTTTTTCAATTTTAGAGAGTCTGAAAAAACTTAAGAAGACTCCAGGGTTGACCTTTTTCGTAAATTTGTGTCTCCCAAGCCCGAAAAAGTATAAAATAATACTTGAGAGAACCACTTGATCTTTTATGACCAAGGAGTACTTTTCATCATTAGTGCCCTTGATCCGAAAAAGTAAAAAAGCAATCAACGACACGTCGTTTTATAACCAATATTGAATTTGAAATTACAAAAATCCCGCAATCTTTTCATGTTTTTACGGTCCGAAAAGAGCTGTAACTGGACCGTTCTTTAATTCCATTTTAACGAGTTTAAAAGAAAAACTCGGCGATCTTTTCATGTTTTAGGAGTCAGAAAAGAGCTTAAAGGTGACTCTAAATGTTTTTTCGTCGAAAACGATAGATTTCGCCTGAATAATATGTTATCCTGTACAAAAACACAAACATTACTCCTACCTGTTTGAAATGGATAAAAATGTCACAAAAATACCTTTCCAAAGTGAAACATAAACAAATTTGCAATTTATTTACTCAAAAAACTTATAAAAAGGGCCTTCGTCAATTCATTTTTACCGTTCGAGTTTTGGGTGAGAAAATAGTGCTTTTGTTCAGAAAACTTCCCGTGAAGATTGCGGAAAATCCAACCGCCGGAATCGAACGCCGTCTTCTCCAGGTAATCCACATCATCTTACTCTTCATTTTTGACCGTTTCAATTTTTGTTTTAGTCATTCATTTCATTTTTTGGGAGGGTTTTTAGGCTTAAAAGCTGCGCATGGGGGCCTGCAGGTTTACCACTGCTGGCGTGCGAACCCCGACTTTTTCTCCATTGAGAAAAAGCCAGGGGTCCGCACCTTCCATGTAGAAAAGGTGGGGTCCCACACACTGTGTCTAACCCAGAGGGTGCCGTCCCCGTCGCAAGGGTTTTGAACCCAAAAATTCTCAAAATTTGACCAAACAAAATAATTTCCAGCATTTTAATTTATCTTTATACTTGATGCAGAGAGTACATCATGCTAGATTGGCGTGAACGAGAGCATGAGGACGTGGATGCTGCCACATGGAATCATCAGCCTTCACTTGATGATTTGAGGGTGTGTGGCTTGTACAAATTCTGGGCCATTCCTGGCATGAGGGCTCAGGTGTATTTCTTACAGTGGCTGGTTGACAGATGGAGCATACAGAACCAGTGCTTCTTCATTGGTGGCCACCAGCTCGAAATCGAGCCAGCAGACATATATTTCTTGACTCGTTTGCCTAAGAGAGGTGAAGACTTGACTCTGTTTGGGGCTAGGCCAGGTGGCCAGTCTGTCGATAGCCTCCGGCTAGAGTTCTGCAATAGCCAGGCTAGAGACAAAGGGATAGACATAAAGACCATATCCCGTCCTGAACTCATGGTGATTGCATTTACTGTCACCAGACTTTGCAGGGCTACCGCATTACATATTGCCACTAGATCCCAGATGCGTATGGCAGTTGATTTCTTTCGAGGAACCATATTCAACTGGTGCGATGCTGTGTTGGTGAATATGAAAGGCCAACTAACTAGGGCCAAGAACGGACAACTAAAGACCTCTGGTTATGGGGCTTTGGTTGTCAGTTTTGGCCTGGAGAGGGTTCCCATGTTGATCCCACAACACCTTACTGTTGGAGCTAGGCTTCCTTGAGAGCCCAAACTGATGCGATGGGTCGCAGTTATGGCCCGTCACCCGGACGAGAGGACAGAGGTTGCTCGATTCAAACCTAAGTATTTCCAATGGTTGGAAAACTAGGTCTTTTCTATTCAGGACTTCCCTTATGCTGGGGTAGATTTTCGTGGTGACCCAGACATGGATTTTCCACCATGAGAGTAGTGGGATGACTCAGGTAAAATCATTTTCAACATTTTTCCTATTTTAATTTTTTTTTTATTTTTCCATCGTCTCAAAACTGATAGCAAAAGTTTCAAATGCAGATGTGGGTCCATAGCGACCAGCCACTTGTCACACGGAATCAGTCAAGAGTGCGGACACAACCGACCTTCCTAGAAGTCTAAGACATTCTAATGACAAACAAAACAAACTGGAGCTATCCTTCTCTAAACATGCATTATGATATGAGAAATCAAGTGTTTCGTTCTTACCTTTGTCCAAACGTTGTTGTAGAAGTCCAAGCTTTGTTGATCTGGATGAGCTCCTCCTTTTCTCCAAAACCTGCAATCACCAACAGTCAAACAATTAAATAGCACCTGATTATAACATAAAACAAAGCATATTCAACATATAGACCAAGGAGTACATGAAATAACCCATAAACAACAAGTTATTGAGAAGAATGGACCAATTTGCATTAAAGGTAATCAAAAGGAACCATTACAACCTGAGCCTTGGTGTTGTGCAAGCTCCTTCCAGGGTCCACAAGAGTCTTCCTCTACTTTGACAAAGCTCACCCACTTCCAAATAGAACAAGCAAAGATGGCAATCTCTCCTCACAAGCTTCTAAATGGGAGTCCTAATTCCTGCAGCATTTACCCTTAGAAATGTATAGCTTTCAACCTCTCTCCTTCTGGCCCAATGCCTGTATTTATAGTGCTCAAGAGGAAGTTAATCAGGTCCACCATCAATGGGATAGTCCCCTCTTTGGATGGGATCACTCCCTTATTGATGGGATAAGTTCCTCTTTGGTAGGGGTGCATGAACCATCTGGAGGCGCTCAATACACGTCGAACAACCTTCTAGAATGCTCTAGAAATGACCACAAGTAAGTTTTTGAAGATAAAACTTGCGCATTTTAACCTTTTCAGAGGGACGCACCTGCCCCTTTAGATACAGAGCGTCCTTGGACGCAGACCTCATGAACAATAGGTGCGTACCCGCAGGCAAGGTTTGAGAGAACCTGCGTACCCAGAGATAAACACATTTATAAAGACTTTCTCTCTTTCTTGGAGTTTGACATGGATAGCAGAGGCATAAGACTTGCTTAAGAGGGTAGTATGACTGTTGATAGAGCCATACCAACTGTAAATAGCCATGGTGACATTTTTTAGTGTAACAAATTGCCCCCTAAAGTGCGAAGCCTGGAATAGATTAGGGTTTTGTATTATCTAGGAAGGGTGAAGCGCTTTATCATTTCGAGGATTATCTCGTGGAGAGCCTGGTCAGAACTTGCAATTTTCAACACAAAATACATGTATAAGATTATATCATCATTGAGGTAGGCATTCCCATACTCAGATTAAAACTTTAACTAACAGACTAACTACTCTGATACAGGAATGATTTTGCAGTACATCATAATCATAGACTTTTGTAGACACAGTATGGGCGCAACCATCTGTTTATGGTTAGTCTACTTAGATAATGAATACAAAACTCCTCGCAGCCTGGATGGTAAAGATTCGATCCAGGGTCTTCATTCCTACTTCTCAAATTGGTACGATTCTAGCCATGCGAATAAATGAGTCGATGTCGAACATGGTAGAAACCACTTGATTACCAGTCGATGATGTAAACTGTTAACAAGCGTGAGAGAGACCACCAGTAATGTCAATGGTTCTCAAAGTACCCAGTACAATCCATGAGATGTGAATGAATGAGTTGATGTCGAACATTTCACGGAATCCTTCGATCGAAAGTCAATGATGTAAACTGACGTCAAAGGCGAGAAATCTGCCATTGATGCATGCAGACTTCAAGGCACTGACGATTTCTAAGTCATCTCTCTAGATAATGTGCTGATGTCGATAGAAAGTGACCCGTTGCAGGCAAGCCCACAACACGAAATCATAAGTTGAAGAAATGTTGCTGTAAGGACTGACTCAGGGATGGTCAAATGGATGACAAGTATTTTGCAGATGAAAGTTTTGTTTGCAGACCTCTTGAACACATAACAACACGACAGATGGTTTGGTGCTAAATAACTCAAAGTTAATCCCTGGAACCTGGCTGAAGACTTTCAAAGTGGTTTGATCAACTGTGAGGTAAAGAATTTCCCAACCCAGGTGAATGAAAAGTGTCGTGTTCAAGAGTGGTAGTAAAGCTTCTTCTGAGACAAAAGGTAACAAATAGGCTCATTCTTCTCTCTTTTCCCCCACCATTTCTGGCAAGTACCTCTTTATTTTTAACAAGCTTGAGGAGGATAACATATGCTTGATTATAAGCTCATCCTTCGGATGAGTCCAACCCAGTTTTGATTCGAACCCTAGGAAGGAGTGGTTCGTTCCTGTTTGTAATTGAACAGGTCCTTTACTGTGAAATGTTTAACGAGCCCAGTATAGGAGAAACTCGGCGTTTTTCAATTTTAGAGAGTCTGAAAAACTTAAGAAGACTCCAAGTTGAACTTTTTCGTAGATTTGTGTCCCTCAAGCCCGAAAAAGTATAAAATAATACCTGGGGGGAACCGCTTGATCTTGCGACCAAGGAGTACTTTCATAATTAGTGCCACTGACCTGAAAAGTAAAAAGCGATCAAGGACACGTCGTTTTATTTCCGTATCGAGTTTGAAACGACAAAAACCCGGCAATCTTTTCTTGATTTTACGGTCAGAAAAGAGCTATAAGGGGACCGTCTTTTAATTCCATTTTAACGAGTGTAAAAGAAATGCTCGGCAATCTTTTCATGTTTTTGGAGTCAGAAAAGGGCTTAAAAGATGACTCTGATATTTTGTTCGTGAAAAAATGACAATTTTCCCTCTAAGTCCCTTTGTCCTGCACAAAAGCGACACATTACTCATACATGTTTAAGATAGGCAAAAATACATCGAAAAACATCTTTCCATGGTAAAAAATGAACAAATTCATCCAAAAAACCTATAAAAAGACTTTTTACCATGTCATTTTTACCGTTTGACTGTTGAGGTTGAAAAAGGAGCTTTTGACAAGAAACTTCCCGTGGTCGCTGCGGAAAATCCGACCGTCAGAATCGAACGCCATCTCTTCCAGGTATTTCACAACATCCTCCTTGTCAATTTCATCCGTTTAGAAATTTATTTTAGGTTTCATTTTTTATTTTTGGGGGGTTTTGGGTTTTGAAAACCGCTCTGCGGGGGACGCAGGTTCCCTAAAGGCTGGCTTGCGTCCCTCGACTTTTTCCTACACAGGGAAAAGGTCGGGGGACGCAGGCTACCTTCAGGCCACCTGCGTCCCGGCGCACTGTGTGCCAAACGCGGGGTGCGTCCTCCGCAAAACGCGGATTTTGAAACCCCAAGCTCCCAAATTAACCATTGAATTTACCCAAAATTTATTTTAATGCCTGTTTGTTCATGTGTAGGGCACTTATCATGCTGGATTGGAGAGAAAGAGAGCATGAGGAGGTTGATGAAGCTGCAATCAATCATCAACCTTCCCTCGATGCCCTAAGAGGATGTGGATTATACAAATACTGGGCCATACCTGGCATGAGGGCTCAGGTAAGATTCTTGGAGTGGCTGGTCGAGAGATGGAACGTTCAAGAGCAATGCTTTTATATCGGGGGGCAACAACTCGAGATAGAGCCCTCTGATATCTACTTTCTCACTGGCTTGCCGAATAGAGGCGAGCAACTCAATCTAGCCGGGACTAGGCCGGGTGGCCAATCCCTTGATAGTCTCCGAGCAGATTGGTGCCTACCTGATCGACACCATGCGAAAGGCATAGAGATCAAATACATCTCTCGGCATGAACTCATGGTCTTAGCTTTCACTGTGACCAGGATTTGTGGCTCAGCCACTTTACATATTGCCACTGGGTCCCAAATGCGGATGGCAATTGACTGTCTCCAAGGCACCATCTTCAACTGGTGTGATGCGGTGTCGGCTAACTTGAAAGCTCAACTGACCAGGGCAAAGACTGGGAGACTAAAGACCTTTGGATATGGGCCTATAGTCGTGAGCTTTGCCCTAGAGAGAATTCCGATGCTGATCCCTCAGCATCTCACTGTTGATATTTTGGGTCCTCAGGAGCCAAAGCTGGTACGATGGGTTGCGGTGATGGCCCGGCATCCGGACGAGGGTGCGGCAGTTGTTCGATTCACTGACAGTTATTTTCACTGGTTAGAGGACCAGGTGTTTGCGATTCAGGACTTTCCGTATGCCGGAGTAGATTTTCGAGGTGATCCGGACATGGTTCTTCCACAGGGAGAACAATGGGATGACAGAGGTACTTTATTTTTCACGAGTTTTCAAATTATGTATTTTTTTTTGTTTTTTATATATATCGTCTCAAAACTGACAGTAAAATTTTCAAAATGCAGATGTTGGTCCACAGCATCCAGCCAACCTCCGGCCTTTTGAGAGGAGACATCCAGCTGCACCGGTACCGGCCCCACAGGACACGGCAGCTGCAGAGGTACTAGCTGAGTTGGAGCATGATCTACAGCGTCTGACGGCGGATATACCTGAGACTACTATGGATGATATTCCTACCAGACTTCAGCGCTATGTAGTCGCGGTCCCTGGACCGTTTAGGAGATTTTTGCGCAAGGTAGCCCGTGCAGTGGTGTCGTACAGGGAGCACCACCAGTGATTGGCTAGTCACTTTGTAGACACATGTGACATTTTTGACTTTTTGTACTCTATCATTTTTGCCGATCATAAGGTGTTTTTCAACCTATGATCGAAGACGATGTATATTTTTTGACACACTCCTATCTATATATATATCACTATTACCGGCTCATCTTGTTTAACATGTATGATGAAATGTTTTTAAATTTACTTGCATGATTATCGTAAATGTCTGTCCAACACTCGAGAAGCAATTGCATCTGCTAATGTATTTAAGGACCTTGGAATATGCTGATATTCAATGTAATCAAATTCACGTTCCAAGAGACGCACTCTCAAAAACAACCTTAATAACACAGGATTTCTAATGGCATAAACTCTATTAAGCTGTAATACAACAAGTTCAGAATCTAACCTCACTATCAAACGTCGAATTCCAAATGAAATAGATTCGGATAATAATTCAACCACTGCACTGTATTCTGCAATGTTGTTCGTTGTTTGACCGAGGCTTACCCCATGCATAGAAACTAACTCGTCAGAGGGTGAATAGATAACCCAAGCTGCGGAAGAGATATTCCGTGTACTACGACAAGCACCATTAGCAAATCCAATGTATGTTTGGAGAGGCGTCGACATCTGTAATATCAAGAGTAAAACCAAGATAAGCCAGAATAACGACGAAAAACACACTCACTAAGCTAAGCACACTGACTAACTAACAATCATACTATCTAGAAAGAAAACCTAACCTAACTAAAAAATTCTCCATACCCACCATTTAAGCATAATACCTCTTTAGGTAAAGTCCATTTCTGGGTTTACCCAAAGAGTCCCCATCAAAATCTACCAGCTCATAAGCCCCTTTCGCTAGCTTTCGCTTTACAATATAGGGTCCATGCCACATAGGAACGAATTTTCCAGCACCTAGCTTATCGTTAGCTTGATCATATAAAAGCACTAGGTCTCCCTCTGAAAAACTTCGAGGGGTCACATTTCTATCATACTGAGCTTTCATTCGCTTCGCGTGAGTCTCGATTGCCAATGCAGCATCACGTCGAGTCTCATCTAATTTAGCTAAGTACAATAAACGTTTCTCCTCTTCGGAAGTAGCTGGGAGTAATTCGACAGCCATTTGAAGTGATGGGATTTCACATTCAATGGGTAACACCGCTTCCAAGCCATAAACTAGCTGGAAAGGAGTGAACCCTGTTGAGGTTTTCACTGAGGTTCGGTATGCCCATAGCGCCGAAAATAACATGTTGTGCCAATTCGACCGATGAATACCAATGGTTCGTCGGATCATGATAACCAGAACTTTGTTGATAGACTCAACCAAACCGTTGGCTTGCGGATAATAAGGAGTAGAGTTGTCGTGGCGCAAACCAAGCTGGCTTGTAAGTTCAGTCATCATGGTGTTTCGAAAATGGCTCCCATGGTCAGTAATGATTGCTTGTGGGACACCAAACCTAGTTATTATATGATTGAATATGAAAACTGCAGCTGTTTTGCCGCTTGCGTCGAATGTAGGCATCGCCTCGGCCCATTTAGTGAAATAATCAACCGCAAGGATGATATACGCATGCCCCTCGGCCGAGTGAGGGTTACAAGTAATAAAGTCGATACCCCATTTGGCGAATGGACCAACGGCAATTATAGGGTGGAGAGGAGCAGGCGGTGCGCGCATCTTTCGATCAAACACTTGGCAGTTGTGGCACTTCCGGACTGCAATGATACAATCTTTAAACATAGATGGCCAGAAGTAACCAGCGCGCAACACCTTCTGAGCTGTGGCATACCCAGACATATGACCGCCACATGCTCCAGAGTGACAATCATTAAAAACTCTCTCAGCCTCTTCGTGAGTTAGACAACGTCGAAAAACTAAGTCTGCCCCCCGGCGATAAAGTGTATCTCCAATAATTTTGTATGGCTGGGATTGAAACCGAATTTTTCGACGTTCCGCCTTTGAAGCTTCAGGCCGAAAGGTTTGGAGATAGATGATTATATCCCCGTACCACGGATCTAAAGTACTGATAAGAAACAAAGATTCGTCCGCAATAGACTCCTCTGCCACAGTCTCTGTGTCAGTACGCGGGAAATCTCACATCAATTCCGCAAAAACTAAGGATTTCTTAGACTTGGACTTCTCGAATTCCAAGTCGAACTCTTGCAGGATAACGATCCATTTAGAGTACTTGCCCCCTAGCAGTTGTTTTGTCAAAATGTAAATCATAGGGTTGCAATCCGAAATAACTGTAGTTTTACGGAGAAGAATGTAGTGACGAAAACGCTGGACAGCTTGAACAGCTGCCAGGGCCAATTTCTCCACATGCGAATATTTTAGCTCAGTGGGATTTAAGGTCCTACTGAGATAATATATCACATGCTCCGCTCTGAATTCATCTTCTTGAACTAACACCATTCCAATGGTGGAATGCGAAGCTGCGAGGTATAAGAAGTAGTCCTGGTTGTAGTTGGGAGGATGCAACAACGGTGCATGGGTCAACGCGTGTTTAAGTGCATCAAAAGATTGTTGGGCAATCTCGTCCCAAAAGAATTGAACGTTTTGTTTCAACAACCGTGTAAAACCTTTAGTGACCTCGGCGTAGTTTGGGATGAATCGGCGTAAAAAGTTCGATTTCCCTTGCAAACTTTGGAGTTGGCGCAATTTGATGATAGCCTCGACTTTCGAGGGATCGACGTGAATGCCGGCTTTTGAAACAACAAATCCCAGCAATCGACCTGTTTCTATACAGAAAACACACTTGTGGGGATTCAACCGAATTCGATAATGCCTACACCTCATAAAGATTGCTCGTAGGTGGACAAGGTGATCAGCTCGACGTAAAGAATGAGCAGGCAAATCATCGAGATACGGTTGCACAATGTGCTTGATGTCGTGAAATGCGTAAGACATCGCCCGTTGAAAAGTGGCCCCGGTATTCTTAAGCCCAAAAGGTAATTTGCAATAAGCAAATGTCCCCCATGGACAAATGAATGCCGTTTTTGGTTGATCGGCAGGTAGAATATTGATTTGATTATAGCCCGAAAAACCATCCATGAAGGAAAACATTTCACTGCCGGCACAATCATCAATAATTTGATCGATATAAGGCGTAGGATAGTTGTCTTTTGGACAAGCTCGATTCATATCCCTATAGTCGATACAGATTCTTATTGTTCCTTGTTTCTTATTGACCGGAACAATATTCGATACCCAATCCGTTAACGGGATCGGATAAATGAAACCTGCTTTCAACAGCTTTTCAACTTCTGCTTTAATCGCAGCCGCTTTTCGAGGGTGAATTTGACGCAACCGTTGCCGGACGGGTTTAGCATCCGGGTAGGTCTTTATTTCATGAACAACAATGGCAGGATCGATTCCCAGCATTTCCTCGTAAGACCAGGCAAACACATCACGGAATTCTTGGAATAGGGCCTTGTAAGTTTGGATTTCTTCTTCTGTACATGCGGCACCTATATGAATGTTCTCCTCAATTCCGGGCTTCACTGAAATATCAATGGGAATAGTACGAGAAATATTCCCTAAATTCAACTCTGAATCAGAATGTTTCGTTGGATCCTGAGCGTCTTTGACATATTCAGCGGTAAAGATAGATGAAAAATCATTTTCAAATGCATCATCCTTAGGTAAAAACGAAGATCTGTGATGGAGATCCTCCCATGGTAGATCGTCTACACTTAGGATTTCGCGAAGTTGTTCGTCAGATGACACGACTTCGGGAAACGCTATCCGTTCTAAGGGTGAGGTGAAAAGTGACTCTTCACTGACCACATTCATTTGGTTGACCTCGGTCGAATGAAAGTCGGTAAAAGACATGAGAGCTTCATAAGCAATTTCATATGGACTCAAGGGCATAGCATTACCGAATGAGTCTATCTCAGAGTCAGATGGGACAAACCAAGGATCATCATAAATAATGTTTTCTGATGTAATCATATGAATTGTTGCAAACGAAGGTTCTACGCTGAGTGGAGGGAGAGGAAAAGTTCCCAGTAAACCGGAATCCTTAACTAAACCTACACCAACATCCCTGTAAGGGATTGTCGTCTTACCGACATGCTGGATACTCTCTGAAGAGGCTGGGTCGGATGAAAAGTATGTCAGCTGATCAATAGTCACGATCTTACCGTTATGTGGAAACTTAATTACTCTGAAGACCGATGAAATGACCGCTGTCATAGCATATGACCAACTTCGACCCAAAAGAAGGTTGTAGTCTAGAGGGGCATCAACCACTTCCACATCCAGACTAACGGTTTTACCTTCTACCCCTATAGGCAATTCCTGTAGAATACCAAACAGACGGAACCCACGGCCATCAAAGGCCTTAAGGATGGTGGGGGATTGGTTCAACGAAGGAGAACCAAGGGATCTCCAACATTGAATCGACATAATACACGTAGAAGCTCCCTCATCAATCACAGTCCTATGAATAGGCCTGTTTTTGACTATCACTGGAATTTGGAAAGCCATTTGATGGGGGAGACGTGGTGTACTATTTTCTAGATCGAAGATCATTAGATTCGGATCCTGAACATCAACAGCTCCTATAGCCGACAAAAGCAATTTTCGTTGTGCTGGGCATGATTGCAGCACTTCTAATGCCGACATTGCTGAGGGTGAAACAGCTAAGTCCTCAACAATGTTGTAATTCTGGGCCGCTCTCGCATGTGGATTGAAAGCAGACCTTCGAAGTACACCCTTGGCGGGTGGTTTAATTACTAAGTCTGGGTTAGGTTTCTCGATCTGTAGTGGATCGGAACCAGGAGCTGAGGTTGATGGGTTAGAGTGAGAAGATTCTGCTTCCTTACCATCAACAGGATTCTTACTACCATAATCTTGCGATCGAGTCGCAATCCTCACATGAGACATCATCAAAATGGGTTCTTCACTGGCATTCGAGGAAGAACCTATCATCTTATTCTCCTGCTCCGGAAATGGATTTTTTAACACAGCAGGAGTGGGAGAACCTTTGACTATTTTCACTACCTCGGCCCGATGAGGGCAATCTCTCGTAAAATGATCCTCTTCACAAATAAGACAAGGATATCGAGGTTTGCGTTTTTCGTCATTGGTTTCCGACTTTTCTGTTTTCTCCTTCGGAGCCTTGTCTGCTTTAGCCTTCTTCTTTCCTTTCTTCTTTCCGCCGTTTTTTGATTTGGCCGTAGATGACTCTACAACGTGAATATCGGCGGTAAGTTCAGGAGAAGACTCTCCTGTCGGGGAATCGGGCAAAGTGATAATAGGAGTAGTTGAAGCCTTGGAAGACTTCTTCTTGCTCTTTGTATTCACGATACCAATCATACCATCAGCGGCATGAGATCCCGAAGGAGCAGCAGCGATTTGATTCGACTTTGGAAGATCCAGAATCTTCTCGTGTAATGTACCCGACTGAGTGTAAACTAAGTCAAGGTATTGCGCCTGAGCAATGACTTGCTCCTCAGTAACTACTCCGGCCTTAGCTACATCTTCAGTAATCCTTGGTAATAATGATTTAACAAACCATTCAGCTAAGATTTGGTCCGGGATAAAAACTTTCACTAGCCTTCTTCGACGTCTCCACTCATGAATGTGATCGGAAATATACGTGGAGGTTGATTGTTTTAGTGAAGTTAATAACTCCGTACCATTATCATATCTGACCGGTAACTGAAAGTGAGTTAAGAACGAGGTAGCTAACTGGCTAAAATTGTAAAAAGAGGCCCGTGGTAACTCAATGTACCACTTGGCCGCGAGACCAATGAGTGTACGCTGGAAAAGACGTAAGCGGATCGAATCATCCGAGATAGAATTTGAAGCACACCAGAGGTGGTAAGTCATCACGTGATTGGACGGATCCTCTCCAGACTTACCTTCGAACTTGGGTATATCGCTGGGCAACTTATTTGGCATTGGCGGCCAGAACGGAAGATATTGAATTGGATCGTTCGTTAGGTGCGTCAAGTCTGGTAAATCCAAAGTTGCGATAAACAGTAACTGCCGGTTAGGATCTCTAAAACTCTGGGTCACAATACCGGCCCCAGGAGGAGGATATCCAGGATAACTAGGAACAGGAGTTGCATTTGGGATATTATATCTTCCTGGAAAACCAGGATTAACCGGACTGTACTGGGGTTGCTGAGGTTGTTGATAAGTGTACCCAGGATACGGTTGATACTGGTAAACCGGTTGTTGGACAGCTTGCCCAGGTTGATACTGTCCCTGGTACGGAGGTTGAACAAATTGAGGTTGAGTAGTGACAACCGTACTTATACCAGGCTGGCCTACAGGCATCTGGACCGTGGTTTGAATCGTAGATCCGGACAACGGTATAGATGTCTGAGGAGTGGTTACAGAGACAGTAGAAACCGGAGCCGTCGATACTCCAGAAGTAAGTATGGTAGATGTGGCGGTAGTTGCAGCAGCCGTTTGAGATGGAGTACTAGGTGCAATTGGCGGCTGAGTAACTACCGAAGTTACAGAGGTTTGAACACTTGACTGGATAGGTTGCGGTTGCTGGGGTGGACCAGAAACTGTAGGTTGTCCAGCTTGAGGTACCGACTGTATACTTGGCTGCAACACCTGTTGACCCTGTGATGGATCCCACACTAACATTCCAGGGTATTGACCCATAACAGGTTGAGGATACTGAGATCCATAGCCGGATTGAGGATATGATTGATAATTGTAAGATGCAGTTCCCATACCTTGACCATATGATTGACCTTGAGGTGGTTGATAACTTTGACTTGAGTATTGACCTTGAGGTTGATAACCTTGAGGTAAATACGGATACTGGGGTTGACCTTGACCTTGAGGTTGGTACCCTTGAGGTTGATACCCTTGGGGTTGATACCCTTGGGGTTGCCATCCTTGAGGTTGCCATCCTTGAGGTTGATATTGATACTGAGGTTGACCTTGGGGTACATATTGACGCTGGGGTTGACCTTGAGGTATGTATTGCCCCATAGGAGCGTACTGACCTTGAGGTTGCCCCCCAGACACGAATGAAGTACCTTGAGGTTGCCCCCCAGGCATTAACGGAGGCTGCCCCCCAGGCGGTAATTGGCCACCTTGAGGTTGGGAAACGGGAACTAAACCTGACATCATGTAAATGTCTCCTACACCCAATGGTACATTACCACTGTTTCCAACTAATAACCCATGATCAACGGGTTGAGGAGATGCTCCCGCAAAGGTACCAGAAAGAGATTGATACCCAGTAGGAACAGAAGGACCGCCATGTAAAAAAGATTCAGGACTTTGTGTAAACACGGACGACTGACCAGACATATTTACAGGAGTATGAATACCTCCAGGTGGAAAAGGAGTACGAGGTGTAGAAAAACCTAGCCCAAAGTTGTCTAGATAATTGGTTAACGAAAGGTACCAAGTAGTACTTCTAGGAGGACTGTAAAAGATAGATTCATGCTCCCTTAGATCAAGGGTAATTTGATCTTCAGGATCAGAGACGCCTATTTCTTCCTCTGGAACAAGTTCTTCAATAGCAATCAAACCAACAGGAAGATTTTCGGTGATAATTCTTTCTATTCTCGGTGAATCAGGAACACTAGGAGTCGGAGTAACAGGTTCGGATATTTCTGGTTCTTCGCCTGTATCACTAGCAGACGAAAAACTACCAACAAGCTCAAAAACTGTAATAGCTTCGGGATTATAACCTGTCTATAAACTTTGGTAATCTGGATGGACCACCAAGGAAGATTCTCCTTCTTCAGGTGAACCTACTCTACTGCCACTAGGAGGAGTTACAAGGACCTTTAAACCTTCTAGATGACTGGACTCGTCTTGAGGAGGTTCACCCCTAAGTCTACAGGATCTTCTCAACAATTCGGCCACAGAAACAACTTCAGGAGACTGGCCCCGAAGTCTACGGGACTGTCTCGGTAATTCCGCCACAGCTAAAAACTTTTAACTACTACACACGAAAACAAAATAAAATTTCAAATCAAACCACCTAAAGTCTCTAAAGAACCAAACAAATTTGAATCATACGCCTAAAGAATCTAGGGCGTCAAACCAAACACAAACAGTAGTCTTCCGTACCAAAAGCGCTAGTTGGTGATGAAGCCCAACCTCACTGGATTCAGTACAGAAATGGCGGGTGGAACAGTTACCCCGACAACCTGCTTAATGAATAGACTGGACCAAGTTCCTCCACTTTAACCATCTCGAGTGAAGTGAACCCCCCAAAAAATCCAAGTGAGTATAGCCGACGTCTGCTCCAGGTACAGTGGGACCTTCCCTCCACCGTCACCTCGGTAGAATCCTAAAGATAATGGCCACTAAGGTTACCAACCGCAACAAATGCACCTGGGGGAACAGTCTAAACTCCGACAGCACGCAAGGGCAGAGTAGCAAGCTCAATCCCCTTGCCGGCTCCTTGACAATAATCCAAGGTTTACCGACAAGTGACCCCTGGCTCCTCGACAATGGTTAATCCGAGGTTTACCGTTTGTAATACGTGCGTGTCTGGCGTCGTTCCCAACGAGGGGGGAATGATCCCCTCACTGGTTCGGACACGAGCTCGTGCTTCTCCTTTAAGAGGAGCTTTCCCAGAGTACAAGTGAGACAATTGGATTTATTCTATCACAAGATAAGCTACTTGTTTGGTTTTGTTGTCATGGAGAGTTAATTACTCACCTACTCCAAGACACTAGCCTGATCTAAATTGGTGTTTCAGAGCCCTAGTAAATAAAAGTTACTATTTCAATTTTACTTTAAGCGTTACTTTTATGGTTTTTCTTTAAAGTCAAAAGGTAGTGGAAGTGAAACCAATGGTGTGTAGACTCGACTCCAACCACTACAAAGATGCACCTAAGATGATTTACGCTACTTTCCTTTTTCAATGAAATTCTTAACTAAGAGAGTTGAGAGAATGCAAATTTTAGAGAAAACAACTTCCTTAGAAAAGACAATCAAAGAAACAATTCTCTTTTTTTTTTTTAAGCACACAAACATGACCACTCTTGCACGAAAAACTCTTTTTCTTTCAAAACTTTCAAAGCTACTTGAAACAAAACTTTTCAAAGGAGATGTTTTTGTATTTTCTCTTTTTAATAAAGCATATAAACCTATCTTAACACAAAACAATCTCAAAAGCTACAAAAACTATGAAAACTTGACTCACAAGCAAATCAAAAGAGAAATTACTCTAAACAAACCTAACAAGGCAAAAGCTCACAAAGATGACTCTAGGTTGTTTTACTTGATCAAAATCAAATCAAGGACCAGCTAATGCAGAATCAAAAGACTAGTCAAAACAAAACTCAAATCTTTTTGTTCTTTTTGTAAAATGGAATTCAAGACTTAAACAACAAGCACTTCGAAATTGGCCCAAGAGACAACTCAATGGTAAGTTGCTCTCACAGGTAAACTTTATGACAGGTCTGACTTCTTAGAATGTTGACAAAACCAGAGAGATCTAAGGCTTGACAACTCCTACCGCCAAAGTCACTACAAGACCTACTCAAAATCAAACCCTAGGGCTTACACTTCGATGAAATCCACTAAAACACTCAATGCTATCGAAACAAGTTCATGTGAAGATTCTTGGCAAGGGACTAATGAATCTGGGCAGAAAAAACTAAGAAAAAACAAAATCTAAGAGCAAACAGTGTAAAAAATGGAATTTTCTCAAATTTTGGCAAGGGACGCAGGCAACCCGTTAGCACAGGTGCGGGCCCGCTCTGTGCACACAGCAAAAGTGCGTCCAGGGACGCACTGTGCAGCACTCAGAGGGTGCGTCCTACTGAAAAACTCAAGAAAAACCAAAATAAAACTAATCCTAAGCTAACCCACCCAGAGACAGAATCACAGAGCCAAAACCAGAAAAATAAACCAATTTTCTCAAATCAAAGTTCACACAAAGGAAAAGACTTTTCTCATCAATGGAATCCCCAGTGGAGTCGCCAATTTGTCACACGGAATCAGTCAAGAGTGCGGACACAACCGACCTTCCTAGAAGTCTAAGACATTCTAATGACAAACAAAACAAACTGGAGCTATCCTTCTCTAAACATGCATTATGATATGAGAAATCAAGTGTTTCATTCTTACCTTTGTCCAAACGCTGTTGTAGAAGTCCAAGCTTTGTTGATCTGGATGAGCTCCTCCTTTTCTCCAAAACCTGCAATCACCAACAGTCAAACAATTAAATAGCACCTGATTATAACATAAAACAAAGCATATTCAACATATAGACCAAGGAGTACATGAAATAACCCATAAACAACAAGT
This sequence comes from Pinus tabuliformis, assembly GCA_031772625.1. Taxonomy (NCBI): domain Eukaryota; kingdom Viridiplantae; phylum Streptophyta; class Pinopsida; order Pinales; family Pinaceae; genus Pinus; species Pinus tabuliformis. The sequence goes on from CM062805.1 coordinate 781,803,296, forward strand.
TATTGAGAAGAATGGATCAATTTGCATTAAAGGTAATCAAAAGGAACCATTACAACCTGAGCCTTGGTGTTGTGCAAGCTCCTTCCAGGGTCCACAAGAGTCTTCCTCTACTTTGACAAAGCTCACCCACTTCCAAATAGAACAAGCAAAGATGGCAATCTCTCCTCACAAGCTTCTAAATGGGAGTCCTAATTCCTGCAGCATTTACCCTTAGAAATGTATAGCTTTCAACCTCTCTCCTTCTGGCCCAATGCCTGTATTTATAGTGCTCAAGAGGAAGTTAATCAGGTCCACCATCAATGGGATAGTCCCCTCTTTGGATGGGATCACTCCCTTATTGATGGGATAAGTTCCTCTTTGGTAGGGGTGCATGAACCATCTGGAGGCGCTCAATACACGTCGAACAACCTTCTAGAATGCTCTAGAAATGACCACAAGTAAGTTTTTGAAGATAAAACTTGCGCATTTTAACCTTTTCAGAGGGACGCACCTGCCCCTTTAGATACAGAGCGTCCTTGGACGCAGACCTCATGAACAATAGGTGCGTACCCGCAGGCAAGGTTTGAGAAAACCTGCGTACCCAGAGATAAACACATTTATAAAGACTTTCTCTCTTTCTTGGAGTTTGACATGGATAGCAGAGGCATAAGACTTGCTTAAGAGGGTAGTATGACTGTTGATAGAGCCATACCAACTGTAAATAGCCATGGTGACATTTTTTAGTGTAACACCACTCTCCAGCCTTACGAGAGGAAACAACCAGTTGCAGCCGTGTCAGCCCCACAGGACGAATCAACAGAGGTTCTGGCCGAGTTGGAGGGTCATCTCGAGCGCTTGACAGGAGATATTTCGGAGACCACTATAGATGACATTCCTCATCGACTTTAGTGCTATGTGATTGGGGTCCCGGGACCTTTTAGGAGGTTCATTTGCAAGGTGGCCCATGCAGTGGTTTCTTATCGAGATCATCACCAGTGATAGGATGATCGCCTATTGTGGGCACATATGACATTTTTGTTTTTTGTACCTATCATTTTTGCCGATCATAAGGTGTTTTTCAACCTATGATCGAGGACGATGTATTTTTTGACACACTCCTATATATATATCGCTATTATCGGCTTATCTTGTAAATCATGTTATGGAATGGTTTTAAATTTACATGTATGATTATTGCAAATGTCTATTTAACATTCGAGAAGCAATTGTATCTGCTAATGTATTTAATGATCTTGGAATATGTTGATACTCAATATAATCAAATTCACGTTCCAAGAGATGCACTCTCAAAAATAATCTTAATAACACTGGATTTCTAATGGCATACACTCTATTGAGCTGTAATACAACGAGTTCAGAATCTAACCTCACTATCAAACTCCGAATCCAAAATGAAATAGATTCAGATAATAACTCAATCACTGCACTATACTCGACAATGTTGTTCGTTGTTTGACCGAGGCTCACCCCATGCATAGATACTAAGTCGTCAGAGGACGAATAGATAACCCAAGCTACGGAAGAAATGTTCCGTGTATTACGACAAGCACCATCATCGAAACCAATGTATGTTTGGAGAGGCATCGACATCTGCAATATCAAGAGTAAAACCAAGATAAGCAGGAATAATGACGAAAAAACACTCTCTAAGCTAAGCACACTGTTTAAACTAAAACACACCAGCTAGAAAGAAAAAACTATTCTAACTAAAAATCTCCATACCCATTCTTTAAGCATAATACCTCTTTAAGTAAAGACCATTTCTAGGTTTACCCAAAGAGTCCCCGTCAAAGTCTACCAATTCATAGGCCCCTTTTGCTAGCTTTCGCTTGACAACATAGGGACCATGCCACATAGGAACGAATTTTGCAGCGCCTAATTTATCATTAGCTTGATCGTAAACTAAGACTAGATCTCCTTCTGAAAAATTTCGAGGGGTCACATTTCGATCATACTGAGCTTTCATGCGTTTTGCGTGAGTCTCGATCGCAAATGCAGCATCACGTCGATTCTCATCTAATTGAGCCAAGTATAACAAACGCTTTTCCTCTTTGGAAGTGGCTGGAAGTAACTTGATGGCCATTTGCAGTGACGGGATTTCGCATTCAATGGGTAACACAGCTTCCAAACCATAGACTAGTTGGAAAGGAGTGCCTGTTGATGTTTTTACTGAAGTTCGGTATGCCCAAAGCACTGAAAATAGCATGTTATGCCAATTCGACTGATGAATCCCAATGATTCATCAGATCATGATAACTAAAACTTTGTTGATGGATTCAACCAAACCATTAGCTTGTGGATAATAAGGGGTTGAACTATCGTGACGTAAACCAAGCCGGCCTATAAGTTCGGTCATCATAACGTTTCGAAAATGATGCCCATGATTAGTGATTATCACTTGCGGTACACCAAACCTAGCAATTATATGATTGAACACGAAAATTGTAGCTGTCTTGCCATCTGCCTCAAATGTAGGCATCACCTCGGCCCACTTGGTAAAATAATCTACTGCAAGGATGATGTACGCATGCCCCTTGGCCGAGTGACGGTTACATGTAATAAAATCGATACCCCATTTGGAAAAAGGACCAATGGAAATTATAGGGTGGAGAGGAGCAAGTGGAGCACGCATCTTTCGATCAAAAATTTGGCAGTTGTGGCATTTTCGGACCGACGTAATACAATCTTTAAATAAAGACGGCCAGAAGTATCCAGCGCGCAATATCTTTTAGGCTATGGTATACCAAGACATATGACCACCACACGCTCCAGAGTGACAGTCATTTAGAACCCTTTCAGCTTCCTCGTGAGTTAAGCAACGTTGAAACACAGAGTCCACCCCACAGCGATAAAGAGTATCTCCAATAATCCTGAATTGTTCGGAGTGGAATCGAATTTTTTGACGTTCAGACCTTGAAATTTTTGGCCTAAAGGATTGGGTTTGGAGATAAACGATGATATCTCCATACCACGGATCTAAAGTGCTGATTAGAAACAAGGATTCGTCCGCAATGGGCTCCTCCGCCACAGTTTCTGTGTCAGCACGCGGGAAGTCACACATTAACTCCGCAAAAACTAAAGATTTTTTAGACTTGGATTTCTCAAATTCCAAGTCGAACTCCTGCAGGATAACAATCCATTTATAGTACTTGCCCCCTAGCAATTGCTTGGTCAAAATGTAGATCATAGGGTTGCAATCCGAAATTACTGTAGTTTTACGTAGTAAAATGTAGTGACAAAAACGTTGGATAGCTTGAACAGCTGCCAATACCAATTTCTCCACATGTGAGTATTTTAGCTCAGTTGGATTTAAAGTTCGACTAAGGTAATATATCGCATGTTCAGTTCCGAATTCATCTTCCTGAACTAAGACCATTCCAACGGTGGAATGAGAGGTGGCGAGATACAAGAAGTAATCCTGGTTGTAGTTGGGAGGATGCAATAACGGTGCATGGGTCAACGCGTGTTTAAGTGCATCAAAAGATTTCTAAGCTATCTCATCCCAATAGAATGGAGTATTCTGTTTCAACAACAGGGTAAAACCCTTTGTAACCTCAGCGTAGTTAGGAATGAATCGTCGTAAAAAGTTTGCTTTCCCTTGCAAACTTTGGAGTTGGCGAAGACTCGAAGGAGGAGGCAATTTTACAATAGCTTCGACCTTCGAGGGATCGACACGAATTCTGGCTTTCAAAACTACAAACCCCAGTAATCGACCCGTTTCTATACAGAAAACACATTTGTGTGGGTTCAACCAAATCCGATAATGCCTACACCTCATAAAGATTGCTCGTAAATGGATGAGGTGATCAGCTTGATGTAATGAATGAGCAGGCAAGTCATCGAGATACGGTTGCACAATGTGCTTGATGTCATGAAACGCATAAGACATGGCCCTTTGAAAAGTTGCTACGGCATTCTTAAGCCCGAAAGGTAACTTGAAATAAGCAAATGTCCCCCATGGACAAATGAAAGCCATTTTTGGTTGATCGGCAGGTAGAATATTGATTTGATTGTATCCGGAAAAACCATCCATGAAGGAGAATATTTCGCTGCCAGCACAATCATCAATAATTTGATCGATATAGGGAGTTGGGTAATTGTCCTTTGGACAGGATCGATTAATGTCCCTATAATTGATGCATATTCTTATTGTTCCCTTCTTTTTGTTAACCGGAACAATATTCGATACCCAATCCGTTAACGGGATCGGATAAATGAAACCTGCTTTGAGTAATTTTTCAACTTCTGCTTTAATTGCAGCAACTTTTCTTGGGTTAATCTGATGCAAACGTTGCGGACGGGTTTAGTGTCCGGGTAAGTCTTGATCTCATGAACAACAATCACGGGATCAATTCCTGGCATTTCCTCATAGGACCAGGCAAACACGTCGCAGAATTCTTGAAATAAGGCCTTATATATCTGAATTTCGTCATCTGTACACGAGGCACCTATATGAATGTTCTCAACAATTCCGGGCTTAACCGAAATGTCAATAGGAACAGTTCGAGAGATGTTTCCCAAATTTAACTCTGAATCAGGATGTTTCATTGGATTCTGAGGTTCCTTGACATATTCAGTTGTAAAAATTGATGAGAAATCATTTTCAAAACAATCATTCTCGGGTAAAAACGAAGAACTGTGATGGAGATCTTCCCATGGTAAATCATCTACACATAGGATTTCACGAATTTGCTCGTCAGAGTGAACAAGTTTAGAAAACGTGATTAAATCCGAGGTTGATGTGAAAAGTGATTCCTCACGGACCACATTCATGAAGTCAATTTCGGTTGAAGATGGGTCAGTAAATGATTGCACAGCCTCATACGCAATTTCATATGGACTCAAAGGCGTGACATCACCAAATGAGTCTATTTTAGATTCAAAAGGAATGATCCAAGGATCATCATAAACAATGGTGTCTGATGTAATCATATGAATGGTTGCAAATGAAGACGATGTGTTGATCGGAGGGAAAGGAAAAGTTCCCTGTAAATTGGCATCTTTAACTAGTCCTACTCCAACATCCTTATACGGGATAGTCGTTTTAACGACATGCTGAATACTTTCAGAAGAGGCTGGGTCGGAAGAAAAGTAAGCCAGTTGGTCTATTGTTACGATCTTTCCATTATGTGGAAACTTTATAACCCGAAAGACCGATGAAACGACCGTTGTCATAGCGTAAGACCAACTTCGACCCAAGAGAAGGTTGTAATCTAGAGGAGCATCAACCAGCTCCACATCTAGATTAACGGTTTTTCCTTCAACCCCTATAGGAAAATCCTATAGAATGCCAAAAGGATGAAACCCACGGCCATCAAAGTCCTTTAGAATCGTCGAGGATTGGTTTAGCGAAGGAGAACTAAGCGATCTCCAACACTGTATCGACATAATACACGTTGAGGCTCCCTCATCAATCACAGTCCGATGAATAGGCCTATTTTTGACTATCACTGGAATCTGGAAAGCCATTTGATGAGGCAAACGCGGTGTACTATTTTCTAGATTGAAAATTATTAGGTTCGAGTCCTGAACATCAACAGCTCCTATAGCCGATAAAAGTAATTTACGTTGTGCTGGACATGATTGCAGCACCTCCAAAGCCGACATTGCTGAGGGTGAAACAGCTAAATCCTCAACAATGTTATAGTTCTGAGCCGCTCTCGCATGTGGATTGAAAGCTAACTTTAGAAGTATACCCTTGGCGGGCGGTTTTATTACCAAGTCTGGATTAGGTTTCTCGATCTGTAGTGGATCGGAATCAGGAGCTGAGGTTGATGGATTAGAATGAGAAGATTCTGCTTCTTTACCATCAACAGGACTTTTACTACCATAATCTTGCGATCGAGTCACAATCCGAACATGGGAGATCATCAGTATGGGTTCTTCATTGGTGCTCGAGGACGAACCTATCATCTTACTGTCTTGAGCTAGAAAAGGATCCTTCAAAACAATAGGAGTTTGGGAACCTTTGACAATCTTCGCAACCTCTGCACGATGAGGGCAGTCTCTTGTAAAATGTTCATCATCACAAATGAGACAAGGATAACGAAGTTTGCGCTTTTCATCATTGGATTCCGATTTTTCAGGTTTCTCCTTTGGATTTTTTTCTGTTTTATTCTTCTTCTTTCCTTCTTCCCACCAGATTTTGATTTGGCTGTAGATGACTCTACAACATGAATATCGGCAGAAATCTCTGCAGAAGAATCTCCTGTTGGGAAATCAAGCAAGGTTATGATAGGAGAAGAATTCTTGGAAGATTTCTTCTTACTTTTAGTGTTAACCGTACCAATCATACCATCGACGGCATGAGATCCTGAAGGAGCTGCAGCGATTTGATTTTTCTTGGGAAGATCGGGGATTTTCTCGTGTAACGTACCTGACTGAGTATAGACCAAGTCAAGGTACTGTACTTGAGAAATTACTTGCTCCTCAGTAACAACTCTGGCTTTAGCTACATCTTCAGTGATCTTTGGCAACAAAGATTTTACAAACCACTCGGCCAAGATCTGATCTGGAATAAACAACTTCACTAAATGTCGTCGACGTCTCCACTCATGAATATGATCTGAAATGTAAGTGGATGTCGATTTTTTTAACGAAGTTAACAATTCCATGCCATTGTCATATCAGACTGGCAACTGAAAATGAGTTAAAAATGAGGTAGCTAACTGACTAAAATTATAAAAAGTGCCTCGCGGTAACTCAATATACCATTTGGCCACGAGACCAATTAGAGTGCGGTGGAAAAGTCTAAGATGGATTGAATCATCTGAAATGGAGTTAGACGCACACCAGAGGTGGTAAGTCATCACATGGTTCGACGGGTCCTCTCCTGGTTTACCTTCGAACTTAGGAATGTCATTGGGCAACTTATTCGGCATTGGCGGCCAAAACAGAAGATAATTAATGGGATCATTCGTTAGGCACGACAAGTCAGGTAAGTCCAAAGTTGCGATAAATGGTAATTGACGATTAGGGTCCCTAAAACTCTGGGTGATGAGACCAGCCCCAGGAGGAGGATATCCAGGATAACTAGGAATAGGAATTACATTTGGGATATTGTATCCTCCCAGAAAACCAGGATTAACTGGACTGTACTAGGGTTGTTGAGGTTGTTCATAAGTGTACCTAGGGTACGGTTGATACTGATAGACTGGCTGCTGCACAACAGGACCAAATTGGTACTATCCCTAGTATGGTGGATAAGTAAATTGTGGTTGACTTGTGACAACCGTACTTGAACCAGGTTGTCCTACAGGCATCTGAACCGAAGTTTGAATCGTAGATCTAGACGGTGGTAAAGATGTCTGAGGAGTAGATACAGGAATAGTAAAAACCGGAGCAGTCGATACTCCGGAAGTAGGTGGGGTAGATTGAACAGATGTTGCGGCAATTGTAACAGTCATTTGAGGCAGAGTACGAGGTGTACTAGGCCCAGACTGAGAAACTACCGAAGGTATAGAAGTTTGAATTTTAGACTGGATTGGTTGCTGGGGTGTACCAGAAACTAAGGGTTGTCCAGTTTGAGATGAAAACTGTACATTTGGCTGCAACACCTGTTGAGTTTGCGATGGATCCCACACTATATTCATTCCGGGGTACTGACCCATAACAGGTTGAGAATATTGGGGACCATAACCGGGTTGAGGGTAGGATTGATAATTGAAAGGTACATTTCCCATTCCTAACATACGTTTGACCGGAGGGTGGTTGGAAACCTTGGTTCGAGTACTGACCTTGGGGTTGATACCCTTGAGGCATGTACTGATACTGGGGTTGACCTTGAGGTATAAATTGATACTGGGGTTGACCTTGGGGTACATATTGAGTCTGGGGTTGACCTTGAGGAACGTAATGTCCCGTAGGTATGTACTGTCCTTGAGGTTGCCCCCAGATGCAAATTGAGTACCTTGAGGTTTCCCCCCAGGCGATAATTGAGGTTGCCCCTCAGGCGGTAACTGGCCACCTTGAGGTTGAGGATTGGGAATAGAACCTGACATCATGAGAATGTCTTCTACGCTCAACGACTTAGTACCATTGCTTCCAGTTAATAACCCTTGCTCAATGGGTTGAGGAGATGCTCCCGAAAAAGTACCACAAAGGGACTGATACCCAGAGGGAACAGAGGGACCGCCGTACAAAAAGGATTCAGTCGATTGAGTAAACACAGACGACTGTCTTGACATATTTAACGGAGGATAATAACCTCTGGGTGTTGGGTGATAAGGAACACGAGGTGGTGAAAAACTTAACCCTAGGTTTTCTAAGAAATTAGTCAAAGAAAGATACCAAGTACTGCTCCTAGGTGGACTGTAAAAAATTGATTCATGCTCCCTTAGCTCAATAACAGGTTGATTTTTAGGGATAGGGATTCCTACTTCTTCTTCCGGAGTAGCAAGTTCTTCAATAGCTATAAGTCCAGAAGGAAGATCTTGGGTGATTAATCTTTCTACCCTAGGTGAACCAGGACCACTAGAAGCTGGAGAAGCAAACCCCGATGTCGGAGTAGCAGCAAATTCACTTTCAGGCTCGGATATTTCAGGTTCCTCACCTATATCACTAGTAGATGAAAAGCTACCAGTCACTTCGGAAACAGACACTGACTGTGGATTATAATCTGCCACTAACACTTGAAAATTATGATGTACTATCAAAGAAGACTCTCCTTCTTCAAGTGACCCAACTCTACTTTCTCTAGGAGTTACGAGGACTTTCAAGCCTTCAAGCTGGCTCGGTGAAAACTCAGGAGGTTGGCCCCGAAGTCTATGGGACTTCCTCGGTAATTCAGCCACGGTTAAAAACTTTTAACTACTTCACACGCAAACAAAGTAAAATCTCAATGAAAACCACCTAAATTCTCTAAAGAACCAAACAAATTTGAATTACACGCCTAAAGAATCTAGGAGATCAAACACACACAAACAGTAACTTTCCATAGTGAAAACACTAGTTGGTGATGAAATCCAACGTCACAGAGTTCAATACAGAAATGGCGGTTGGAATAGTTACCTCGGCAACCTGCTTAATGAATAGACTGGCACAAGTCCCTCTACTTAACCGTCTCGAGTGAAGAGAACCCCCCAGAAAATCCAAGTGAGTCTAGCCGACGTTTGCTCCAGGTACAGTGGGATCTTCCCACCGCTGTCACCTCAGAAGAATCCTAAAGAATATGGCCACTAAGGTTACCAATTGAAACAAATATACCTGGGGGAACAGTCTACGATCCGATACGCACACAAGGGTAGAGTAGCAAGCTCAATCCCCTTGAAGGCTCCTTGACATAATCCAAGGTTTACCAACAAGTGATCCCAGGCTCCTCGACAATGGTTAATCCGAGGTTTACCGTTTTTAATACGTGAATATCTGGCGTCGTTCCCAATGAGGAAGGATTGATTCCCACACTGGTTTGGACACGATCTCATGCTTATCCTTTAAGAGGAGCTTTCCCAGAGCATAAATGCAACAATTGGATTTCTTCCCTACCACAAGATACATCTTCTTGTTTGTTTTTACTGTCTTGGAGAGTTAATTACTCTCCTACTCCAAGACACTAGCCTAAGCTAAGTTGGTGTATCAGAGCCCTAGAAATAAAAATGTTACTAGATGAATTTTACTTTAAGCGTTATTTTTTATTGGTTTTTGTTTAAGTCAAAAGGTGCGGAGATGAAACTCGTGGTATGAAGACTCGACTCAAAATCACTAAAAATGCACCTAAGATGATTTAAACAATCTTTTTCTCTTCGATGAACTTCTAACTAAGAAATAGTTTGAGAATGTAAATACATTGTAAACACAAATCTTTCTTAATCAAACAAATTAAAAGAAGATCTTTTCCCTTTTCCAATGCACTCAAAATGAGACAACTAGTTATTTCACAAAAATTTCCCTTTTTTGTTTCAAAGCACTCAACCACTACAAAAAACAAACTTTTTTCCAAAAGAGATTTTTTTATTTTTTTTATAAAACACTCAAAACTATGGAAATGACTAACTTTGAGATGTATAAATTATAAAAACCTATTTGAAGTCAAAGCCTATAAGATGTCTTTTTAAGGATGTTTTACTTAGCTAGATGTGAGCTAAGGACCAATTTATCCAGAATCACAAATCAGTCAAGAACAACCAATTTTGTTTTCTTTTTGAAAATGAAAATCCAAACTTTTAAACACAAGCTTTTCGAAGTTTTGTAAAGAGAAAACTCAAAGCGGATTCCTCAACAAGGGGAGATTTCATAAATGTTCAGACTCATAAGAAGGCTGGTAGACACTAAGGTGATTTGAAGTCCCTACAGCTTCTAAGCTCAGAGCCACTACACAACCAAAATGAAAAACAAGCCCAACAAGCAAAACTCCTAGGAATTTCACCTAAAACCCTAACACTAATGAAATCAACCTAAGGAAAGCTTCTGACAAGTTATATGCAGGTCTAGGCAGTGGCTAACAATTTCTAAATAAAAACTAAGCTGACTAACAGAGGAAATCTTAGGTTTTTCAAAATTTTGACAGGGTTCGCAGGCCCACAATTAACACAGGTGCGGTCCCGCTCTGTGCTAAAAGCAAAGGTGCGGATAGGTACACTGTGTCAAAAGGCTAGGGTGCGGTCCTCTCCCAAAGCTATGAAAAACGAAAAATAACCTTGGATCTACAAACTCTACCCAATTTTACACACAACAAGCCAAAAACAGAAACAAAAACACAGTTTCTCAGGTCAAAGTAAAAACAAGGAAAACAATCAAGTCCCAAGTATGGTCGCCATTTTGTCACACGGAATAAGTAGATCTTGCGGACAAGATAGACCTTCCTAGAACCTAAAGAAGACCTAATGACAAGCAAACCAACCAGACACTATCTTTCTCTAAATATGCTTTTATAAACAAAGGCAAACAAGTGTTTTTAGGGCCTACCTTAGGTCCAACGCAAGTTTGTGGATGCCCTCGCTCCTTCAATCCAAATGAGCTCCTTTGTCGCGAATCTGCAAACACAAATAAGGCAAACAAATTAAATAGCACATGAAAATCCAATACCATAAAACATATTTAACATGAAAGTCAAGAAGTCCATGAAACAAATAACATGAGATACTTGTTGAGAAAAATGAGTTTGATTGTATTAATTCAAAAGAAGAAGAACTTTACAACCTATGCCTTGACGCTATACAAGCTCCTCCCAGGGTCCAGCAAGAAGTCTCCTCTACTTTGACAAGTTTCACTCTCTTCCCAATGAAGCAAAAAAGGTATGTGATCTCTCCTCTTAAGCTCAACTAGGAAGTATTAATTTCACCAGCATTTACCCTAAAAAATATTCAGCTTCTAACCTCTCCAGCAACCAGCCCAATGCATGAATTTATAGTGCAATGGAGGGAGGTTACTAGGTCCTCCTTCAAAGGGATAGCTTCTCTCATCAAGGGATTAACTCCTTCTCTTTTGGGATGCATGAACCACCTAAGAGCGGCAAATCCACATCAAAATTCCTTCTAGAATTAACCCAAGGTGAGTTTTTTAGAATAAACTTGCGCCCTTTTGACTTTCACAAGGGTCCTCACCCACACCTTTAGAGACAGAGCGGGCAGGTTCGCAGTTTTTGTAAAAAGAAGGTGCGGGACCACAGGTAATAGTGAGAGAAAGTGCGGAACCAGAGTTTTATTGATTTTTTAATGTCTTTCTCTTATTTCCAAAGCTTGACTTGAAGACCTGAGGTCTGAGACTTGCTTAGGAGGACAATACAAGTGATGATAGACCCATACTGACTGCAAATAATCACGGTGACGATATTTTTGTGTAACACCCAACCTAGTGAAATAACTATCCTACTGTAGCAAGCATGGGGTTCTTGTTTCAATCCATACAATGCTCGCTTGAGTATGCACACATGTGACACTTTGTTGAAGGCCTCAAATCCTTCTGGTTTCTCAATGTACACCTCTTCCTCAATCACACCATTGAGGAATTTTGTCTTCACATCCATCTTATGTATATTCCATCCCATATGAAATGAAAGTGATAGAATAGATATGATTGAAGAGTATCTTGATACTGGAGAAAAGGTATCCTCTTAATTAATTCCCTCGACCTAAGAGGACCCTTTGGCAAAAAATCTAGCATTGTGCTTCTCCACACTCCCATTTGTTGCTTGCTTTACCTTGTAGAGCAATATGGAACTCACCACTGAATTTTTTGCTTGTATTGGGACCATTTCCAAAACATTGTTTCTGATAATTGAGTAATACTCCTTAACCATGGCATCAACCCATACTGGTTTCTACACTAGTTCCTCAAATGAGGATGGCTCAATCTCTACACTCTCACTCATCAGAGGCATGTAACTAGTGTACTGATCTGGTGACCTCCTCTGCCTGTGCTATGATGTGGGTGCTCCCACATTCTCTCTAGCATCATGCATCAATATGTCAGCCTCTCTGGTGCATTTCCTTCCATCTTTGGAAGTATCTTCATGAGTGGGTGCTTTCACTCTCTCCTCCTCTACATGTGGTTGTTGCACATCATCCTAAGGTTCTTCCTTTGGGGCTAATGTTAACCTTGGTAAAAATTCCATGTAATAAAACTTTAAAACAATAAAAACGATTGATGGTTTTATCACTCGTAAAACCCCTTCAGGCTGAGGAGAGGGCTACATAGATAACCAAAAACCTCTTTGGACTAGAAAAATGTTCTTTCTAGATATAGGGGGCTCCCTCACTCAAGAATGTAAAGAATTCTAAGAACATATTTATAACAGAGACCAGTTCTGACTAAGGAATTTGGAAAATCTTTGATTGAAGTGTGAATGGCCAGATAGGTAGCCTTTAACTCATTCACTTATGCAAGTAATTTGAAAAATATTTTAAGGGATTGTAAGCATGACTCTAGGATACAAATACTGGTTGTAGGATAGATAAGGTAAACTAAAACAAACAAATTCTTCCTTGGAGAAAGAAAAATTAAACATAGAAGATAACATGTATGAGTATATATCATTTCATTTGAGTTTGAAATGTGAAGACAGTTGAGAAAGAGAATATACACTGAATTCTGAATCAACTAACATCAAACAATCATAACATAGAGAATAAATAAAACAACTGACAGCAAAAAAAATAAATCCCATGCACCATACTGTAAGAATACTTGGATAGTAAGATTGTTAACCCTCAATACATAAGCAACATGCATCATTGATTGATCACACAAGCATGAATATATCAAAATTAGCACTAACACCTCACTCAACTAGTAACAACCATTTATGTATTCATTCATCAAAATATATAATCGATACATATGATAAAATCATGTTTAGGTTCACAGTATCTTTGATCCAACAGAGGAACAGTCCAAAGCTGAAATAAACATAATAAACTATTGTTTTTTAAATGCTTTTCCTCCAAACATAAAACATAAAGCATATTTTATCCCTTTGAAATAAAAATTAAATATATATATATATATATATATATATATATATATATATATATATATATATATATATATATATATATGTAGATATATATATATATATATATATATATATATGTAGATATATATATATATATATATATATATATATATAGATATATATATATATATATATATATATATATATATATATATATATATATATGTATATATATATATATATATATATATATATATATATATATATATATATATATATTATTTTAATAAAAATTAACTTAAAAACTCTTCGGACTGATCATCATAACTAAAATAGTGAAAACATCAACAAGTTTCTCTTGACTGTTCAAAAGCCTACGTAGCAGCTATGCTACAATGGAAAATTAGTCCTTCTAGAAAAGACACATGACAAGCTTTTAAGGAGGTGATCTTGACACCACATGTAACCCACAGAAACATCTTCAAAACCTGACAAGTGGCCAACATCTAGCGTGCATGAGCTAGTATGGGCATGGTCTACGTAGAGTGTGCACAGTGTTTGCATAGCAAATTTGTTGCAACTGTTCTCTGAATTCCTTCTAGTTCTCCTGAACATTGTCATGATACTATATGTCGATCAACATATCAACTTCAACATATTAAAATATCAGGAATTTAAGAAAAAATTTGAAAATAAGAAAGGAGGCTTGGTCACTTCCTTTTCCTCTTGCTTGACATTTTACTGCTAGAAGCCTTGGTGTTGGGAGTTTTGGTCTTGGAATCTGAGTAGTGAAGTCATGTTTCTCAATAGGTGGTGACAAAGTAGGTGTGGCCTTAGTCATGAAATTAGGATCAAATTTAGGCATCTTCATGAGAGGAGGTATTATAGCTTCTCCCTCATACCTATTCAACAATCTTCATGCCTCCTCCAAATCTTACATCATACTTCTCAACTAAGCATTCAAGACCAAGTTTCTAACATACACACTTTTGCATTGTCTCCTTACTGGCTAAGACCATATGAAAAAATACTTACTCCTGTCAAGGGCTTTGGATGCTTCTTTGACTTCATGGTCACAATTTTCAAGAATATGTTGAATGTAATTTTTATACTTCAGATTTTACTGCCTGAATTGATTCATCTAATCTTTACTTTATTGTAACTCCTCTAGGCACCTTTGATACTCTTTCCATTGACTGAATGGGGATCTTCCAGGAACTTTATCTATTTGTTTGATTTTTTGCACATATTTAAACTTTGATTTGAACACCCTGATTGCTGGCTCACTAAGCCCCACTACAACATTCCTGGCTTGTTCAAAAAAAGAAACATGTTTTTTCTTTCCTTTGGAAACTACTGCACGTGATTTTGTCTTGTCCTATAATGGTTTAATATCTTGTTTTATATCTATGTTTTTCTTCTCCAAAAATGTTATTCTCATCTGGTTTTTTGACAGTGTATCTTTCATCTTTGTTATGTTAGGGTCCTCTTCTTTGTACTACACAACACCTGCTTCAAGTGGTGCTATGTCCTCCTCATAGTCTTTTTGCACCATTTCTAGGCCCTTGACTTCATCCACTTTATCATCAACATATACATATGTCTGCTTGTCTTTAGAAATTTCCACAATTACTTGAGGGGCTACCTCTTCCTGGGTCTTTTTGGCTCTAGGCCTCATTCTAGGTATCATCACAAAATCATCTTGAACTGTGTCGTAAATTTTGACTTTAACCTTGGCTTGTGGAGTTGATGTTACATGTTCTCCTTTTTCTTTGTCTTCCTTGTCATCCTTCATGCTTTGCAATTTAGCTTTCTTTCTCAATTTTCCCATTAGTTTCTTGCTTGGCTTGTCATCTTCCTTGTTTATGGGTTTCATCTTTATGACTAAACGGATGTTCTCCCTTTTTGGATTTTCTTGCTTGGGCTCTTCTTTATCTTCCTTCATTGATGGTGACCCAATTTGTGGCAATAGATCAATACTTGCAAGAAAATCAGACCAAAGTATTCTATTCCTTTCAACAACATGCTTAACCAAGATTTTGATTAAATAAAATTATAACAGGCTTGAAGAATGGTTATCTTTTTAAATTTGTACTTTGGTGGCCATTCTTTCCAAAGGAAAGAAAAACATGTTGCTTTTTTTGAACAATCCAAGAATGTTGTAGTGGGACCTAGTGAGCCAGCAGCCAAGGTGTTCAAAACAAAGTTTAAATATGTGCAGCAAATGGAAAAAATACCTAAATCTCTTAGAAGACCCGCATTCAGCCAATGGAAAAAGTATAAAAGGTGTTTGGAGGATTTAGAAGAAACTAAATATTAGGTGAATCAATTCAGGTAGCAAAATCTAGAGTATAAAAGTTCCATTCAACATATTCTTGAAAATTGTGACCATGAAGTCAAAGAAGCATCCAAAGCCTTTGACAGGAGTAAAATGGTCTTAGCCAGTGAGGAGAAAATGCAAAGGTTTGTATGTTAGAATCTTGGTCATGAATGCTCAGTTGAGAAGTATGAGGCAAGATTTAGAGAAGGCACCGAGATTGTTAACGAGGTATGAGGGAGAAGTTGTAGTACCTCCTCTCATGAAGATGCCTAAATTTGATCCTAATTTCATGACTAAGGACACACCTACCTTGTCACCACCTATTGAGAAACATGAATTCACTATTCCAGATTCCAAGACCAAAACTCCCAGCACCAAGGCTTCTAGCAGTAAAATGTCAATCAAGAGGAAAAAGAAGTGACAAAGCCTCCTTTCTTATTTTCAAATTTTGTCTTAAATTCTTGATATTTTAATATGTTAAAGTTCATATGTTGATTGGCATATATTATCATGACAACGTTAAGGAGGACTAGAAGGAATTCAGAAGACAATTGCAACGATTTTTCTATGCACATGCTACACATACATTGCGCACTCGCTACACAGATCGTGCCCAGAATATCTCATGCACATTGGATGGTGGCCACCTATTAGGTTTTGGAAATGTTGGCGTGAGGTACATGTGGTTTCCATCTCACCTTCTCAAAATCTTGCCACGTGTCTTTTCTAGAAGGATGAAGTTTCCAGTGCTGCGCAGCTACTACGCAAGCTTTTGATCAGTCAGAAAAGTAGCTTTTTGGTGTTTTTGCTATTTTAGTTGTGATGATTAATCCAAAGACTTGTTAAGTTAATTTGTATTAAAATAGTTTATTTTTTCTTTCAAAGGGACAAAAGATGCTTTATGTTTTATGTTTGGAGGAAAATCATTTAAAAAACAATAGTTTACTATGTTTATTTCAGTTTTGGACTAATCCTCTGTTGGATCAAAGATACAATGAACCTAAACATGTTTTGATCATATGTATCGATTATATATTCTAATGAATGAATACATAAATGGTTTTTGCTAGTTGAGTGAGGTGTTAGTGCTAATTTTCAGAGATTCATGCTTGTGTGATCAATCAATGATGCATGTTGCCTATGTATTGAGGGTCATAGATCTTATTATCCAATGATTCTTATGGTATGGTGCATGGGATTTGTTTAGTTTACTGTCAGTTTTTTTATTTCTTCTCTATGTTATGAGTATTTGATGTCATTTGATTCAGAATTCAGTGTATCTGCTCTTTTTCAACTATCTTCATGTTTCAAACTCAAATGAAATGATATATACTCGTACATGTTATCTCGTATGTTCATTTTTCTTTCTCCGAGAAAGAATTTGTTTATTTCAATTTACCTTATCTATAATACAACCAATCTTTGTATCCCAGAGTCATGTTTAGAAGCCGTTGAAATAGTTATCTATTTACTTGCATAAGTGAATGAGTTAAAGGCTAAATTGATCATGTATTACTACCTATCCATCCATTCACACTTCGACCAAATATTTTCAAAATTCCTTAGTCAGAACTGGTCTTTGTTATAAATTTGTGCTTTGAAGTCTTTAAATTCTTAAGTGAGGGAGCCCCCTCTAGCTATAAAGACTAGTTTTCTAGTCCAAAGAGGTTTGTGTTTACCTCCGTGTCTGTTTCATTAGCCTAAAGTGTTTTTATGGAGTGATAACATAGTGGCATCGTTGCTAGAGATCGAAACTTTAAATTATACTCAGAAGTTTTATGTCCAAAATTTACATCATAGGCTGAATTTTAAAGATTCTTTTGACTGTTAGAAATTTCAATGCATGCATCTTTTTCTGAGAAGATCTAGCTTCTAGGAGGTTCACCAGATAGAAACTTGACCCAAATCACTTGTAGTGGTTTCTAATCCTGAAAAACTCCTTAGGAAGGAAAGAGTGGTGGTAGAAAGTCAAGCTAGTTATTTTCCTATCAGGAAATATGTTTCCGCACTAGAAATTTCTTATGAAATCCCATTGTTTAGAAGGAGATCCTGCTTTAGTATCTATGAAATTCTACCATATTTAGATAGTTTAAGTTCTTGTATATTGTCCCCAAAGATTGAATTTAGTTAGAATATCATCCATCAGTTTAGTAAACTCAAAGGTCTAGTTGACAAAGTTTAGAAAGCTGCTGAAAACATAGTCTATCTCAAAGAAATATCCTAGTTCAATCTGTTTTCATTACTGGCTCTGTTTTGAATTCATTTCAAAATCCTTCATCCTCAATTTCAACTTTCATTCATCCAATCCTTTCATCATCTATTGTTTCTGTTACACCACCTATCAGTCATCCAACTACTCAAGTAGTAGCTATGGCAGCAGGATATGCTCCTTTGGTTTTTCCTTCCCAACTTCATGATCTACCTCTAAATTACGGGCAAAGGCTTCCACAATATGATGCCACAAGAGAAATTACTACTAAGCAGCATGTTGACAAGGTCAGTGATTTCATGGATTTGGATGAAGTAGACCATGATGATGTCAAAATTATATTATTTTCTTAGAGCTTTTCTAGGGATGTCAAGAAATGGTTCAAGAGTTCTAGCCCAGGAGAATTTACAAATTATCAATATTTAGAAGATGCTTTCCTTGCAAGGTGGCATGAAAAGAAGAACCCCTTACAGATCTTGCCCGAGTACAATAATTTGAAAAGATGGCCTGGAGAATATGTTCAAGATTTTTTTACAAGGTTCAAAAAATTGTACAATTCAGTTCCTGCAGAGATTAAGCCTCTTCATGGGCTAGCCTTACTGCATTATCTAGATGCTTTTGACCCTGAAATGGATTATCATCTCAGAGAAAGAAATCTGGTAACATTGGAGGACATGCAAAATAATGCAGTCAGTGTGGAGGCTAATCTATTAGCGAAAAATTCTAATTTGAAGTCTGAAAAGAGAGTTATCATAAAGGAGGATCCTGCCACTTCTGCAGATGCCAAATTTGAAAAATTAGTTAAAACTATGGAGAAGTTGATGGAGAAAATATCTATGGCTGACCAGACAGTAGTCCGAGAGACCCATATTGGTCCACAAATCAAAAATCTAGGTTTTCGAAGGAAACCACAGTTGCCTAACAGAACTCAGGAGCAAAGGGGTCCAAAACAATCACACCAACAAATAAGACCACCTTTCCAGCAAAATTTTGCTCAATATCAAGATGACGAAAATGGGAAAGCTCCTAAAGATCAATTTTTTTTTTTTTTGGTGATGGGAAACAAGAGGTTTATTTGACTAAAGAGGATCAAGAAAATGAGTAGTTTGAAAATTTTGAAGTAGAAGATGAAGAACTATTGCTGCCCCTATCCCAAAATGATGCATTAATGATTGTATCAGAGGAATACATAAAGGGTTTTTAGAATGCTATAATGAAAGTGCAGGGATAGTATAATTTCAGGAATAGGACTGCAGGAGGAAATGCGAGAAAGAAAGAAGCACCAATTAACAATGCAATAGGGAAAGAATTTTTTGCCAGTGGTGTACAAAATAACCTCCCTAGTACAAGTTCTCAGAAGAAAGATATTCCTAGCACAAGTGCCCAAATGAAGGAGCATCCTATCATTATCTTGCAGCAGAAGGATAACACACCCAAAGACAAAGAGGTTGTAGAAAACAAGGATGATGTTCACAAGGAGACTAAAAAGGTATCAAGTCTATTTAATCTTGAAGCTCAAATTGCTCAATTGAAGATTTTTATTCCTCTTGGTGAATTAGTGAGAAATGATTAATATAGATTCAAATCTTAAAGGTGCTTAAAGTAGATAAAAATTATGATATAGTTAACATAGCAGATGATCATCCAACTATCATCTTTGGGCCAAAAATTGAGGATAAAACATAGGATGGTGATGTTCCTCCTTTTTATATTAGTTTGAATGTACATGAAAAAAATCCTACACATGCCATGTTGAACTCTGCGGCATCACATAAATTAATGCCAAATGTGATTATGGAGAGGTTCGGATTTGACATTACATGACCATATATGTACCTTTTCTCATTTGATTCCAGCAAGGTGAAATGTCTAAGATTAATTAAATACTTAGAAATATCCTTGACCCAGATTCCTTCTAAATGCATGGTGATGGACATTGTGGTGGCAGACATACCTCCCATGTATGGTATGTTATTGTATAGATATTGGATGGCAAAGTTGAATGGAGCATTACAAACCAACATGACCTACATTACAATTCCAGTTTTTGGAGGTCAGATGAGAAGCTATACATGGATCCTCCCATGCAATATATGATTACAAGTAAGGACAAGCCTGTAAATCATCTAGTGTATGTTGTCCATTCTGATGTAAGTTATTTCGTTCTGTTTAATTCAAGTTGTCCCGTTGATGAAGGGCCTATTTCAGAGATTTAAGAAGAGAGGGACAACAATCAGGAAAGAGAAATTTTACATGAAGATTCAGGGCCGGATAGCCAAAGCAAATTGGATGTCAAAAAGTAGGTAGACAGAGAAGTGGAGTCATATTTTTTCAGTAATGATAAAGAGACGGCTGCAAAACAAATTTCTGAAGTAGACGGTCATAAAAAATAAAGGCAGGACAATAGTGAAAAGGAGAGACAGATCAACCAGTTTTTCATCAAAAAATATACATATTTCAAAGTAGAAATACATGGTAAAGGAAGGAAGAAACATCAAGTTTGGACCATGAATTTTTATGGAGCAGTAAGTAGAAGAGATGGAGTGGGAGTGTGGATTATCAATCCATAAATTGGTAAGTTAAAGCTATTTTTATATAAACTAGAGTTTGATTGCACTAACAATATGGCAGAATATGAAGCTATGATTATGGGCTTGAGAAATTTAAAAAAATCAGGGGATAAAAGAATTATTGTTTTTGGTGATTCTGAGTTGGTGGTTAGGCAAGTCAAATGTGAATACAAGACTAATAATTCACACATACAAGCTTATCAGAATGTTGTACTTGATTATTTGCAAAATTTTGTTGAATATAGTTTTTCAGTGGTTTCGAGGAAAGACAATATTTTTGGAGATGCACTGGATACTTCGGCCTCTGCTTTTGACATGCCTAATAATGTTAAAGGAAAATATAGGGTAGATGTGAGACATAGACCTGTTGTTCTAGATAACAATGGTCATTGGCAAGTTTTCTAAAATGACAAGCAGGTAGAAAATTTCTTGTTGATGAAAGAAGAGTTTGCTAGAATGAAATGGGAAAGGGACAATGAATGGGAAGATGCAGACAAGGAGAGTTTAATAAATCAAATGAAGGAGGAATTGGATAAGCAAGGCTCTGACTTGAGGATATTGCAGCTAAAGGACAATATCTTTCCAAGAGGTCTGGTACCTTTGGAGGAATTGTTTGACCAGAATGATGTGGCCAAAAGACCAAAATTAGCACCGACTGGAGAGGGAATTGAAGAATTCAATATAGGTACATCTTAACATCCAAATATGATAAAGTTGTCCAAAAATTTGAGCCCTGATATGAAAAGAATATATTTGGAATTTTTTACTAAGTTCTCTGATGTTTTTGCATGGGGATATGAAGACTTGAAGGCGTATGACAAAGAGATTATTCAGCATATAATACCAGTAAAAAAGGATCAAAATCCATTCAAACATAATTTGTGAAGGACCAATCTGGTGTTTTTACCTTTAATTGAAAAAGAAGGAAACTTTTGATGCTGGTATTATAGTTCCTCTCCGTTTTCCAAATTGGTTATCTAATTTGATACCAGTCAGAAAGAAAACAGGTGAAATTAGATTACGTGTAGATTTCATGAACTTAAATAGGGTGTCCCTCAAGGATGACTATCCATTGCCAAAATTGGACCATGTTCTCTAGAAAGTATTTGGTGCCAGAAGAATGTCACTACTGAATGGATTCTCTGGGTATAACTTGCTTTTGGCTCACCCAATGGACCAAGATAAGTCTTCCTTCACAACTCCCTGGGGTACTTTCAAATATGCTAAGATGACATTTAGTTTGATGAATGTGGGGGAAACATTTCAGCGGGCAATGGACATAGATTTTGCAGAAGAAAAGGATAAGTTTCTTTTAATGTACCTTGATGACATTATTGTTTACTCACAGTCTGATGAGGGGAATTTGCAACACTTAAGAGCAGTTTTAGAAAAGTGTAGGAAACATGGCATCTCATTAAATCCCAAAAAATCCTTGTTTGGTTTGGAGGAAGGAAAACTATTGGGTCATATCATTTCAAAAGATGGCATAAAAATAGACCTTCACAGAATTGCATCAATTTGGAAAATGGATGCTCCTAGGAGAAAAAGAAAATTCAGTCGTTTTTGGGCATAATTTATTTTTTGAGAAGGTTCATTCCCAATTTGGCTGAGATTTCTAGAAAAATTACAGACATGCTGAAGCGGTAAAATGAGGTGAAATGGAATGAATATAGTAGGAAATCATTCAGTGAAGTTAAATTCGCCTTGTCACGTGCTCCTACCTTGGCCAACCTAGATTATACAAGGGAGTTCCTAGTGTTTTCTTTTGCATTTGAGCATAGTATTATTGCAGTTCTTTTGTAGAAAAATCAGCAAGGAGTTGAACAACCTATTGCATTTTTTAGTAGGGTTCTGAGAGATGTTGTGCTCAAATATGTCATAATGGAAAACAATCATTTGTGCTTGTTAAGGCCCTGAAAAATTTTTGGGTGTACATTTTTGTTGGGAGCGGGATCCCCCAAGCGTAGTTTTGGGGCTAAAATTCCATGTTTGAGCCAAATTTTGTAATAAAATTGTAAAAACTCTGCATTTTTTGGTCGCGGAGCATGAAGGTGTCATGTTCCATGAAGGGTAGTCTACCCTTAGTTTTGTAAAGTAAAGTCAGTTGTAAGAGATCTACCCATGGTCCGTGGACCATGGGATTGTATAAAAATAACTAATCTCTAAGTAGTTTTAGAGAGACAGACAATAATCAATCATGTAAGAGAGTTGTAGCTCTGAAGCAAAGAAGTCTAAGTCTTGGGTCGTAGCATAGGTAGAGGCTCTGCCGTTGAGTGCAGAGAGGCCTATGATAGAATTCCATAGCTGAGTGTGCGAACCACTGTGGCTGTGTGCACAGGGTCGACAGAGTTTGTAAACACTTGGAAGAGATCAATAAAGAGAAATATTCTGCAATTCCTATGCCTTTGTTCTATTAATGCATCTTGATATGTTATGTATGAATTTCCTTTATTACGTGATGCATGAATGAATGCAATTACATTAAATAACTAAACACATTTACGAATATCTATTTACACAGTGTTAACTATAACTGTTTTATAAGGTAAGCAAGTCACTTAGATTAATTGGGGAATTTGCACGGTGTACCTGAGTGGTAGGTTAGGGTTGCACGAAGGCCGACCGTACCCTTTCGTGGAGGTATTAAAGGATGGAATATAGGGCTCATGTTGTAAGCCCTAGGGCAAAGCGACCTACGTGAAGGCAGGGATAGAGGGAATCAAACGACATCACAACCATCTCAGGGTGCGAAAACTTAGTTCCGACATCCCCCCATACTACTTTGGGTGAGACTTCGGTCCGCGCTCTGTGGGCTGATGCTGAAAGGGCCAGTAGTGTAGGGATTTGTTTGGCTAATTAAATATGAACTTGGGTCAGGCCCCCTCAAGCCAAAAAATGGTTCTGTTGATGGGACAGGAATCTGCATAAGAGATGTGTGATGTCGTATCACTGGAATCCAACTAAGAAGGAGATCGAAGACTAGTTGGATAGGAAGATCCACGAGTTAGTGACACAGGAGAACAGAAACCTGTGACTAACAAAGGAATAATGGTTGGACAGATACCTGTATATAGAGATCCATGAGATCTTTTTATGCTCCTTCTCAATTGAGCTATACAAGTGGATCGTGAAGCTAGCAGATAGCCAAGGAAGGTGGAAACTGGACGGTCCTATTATTTGGACCCCAGAGCTAGTACAGAAATTGGAAGCATCTTAGGACAAGATCAGCCGCGTCGTCGATCATTGGCTCGATCACGTCATAGGATGATTTGTAACTGAATTCACAGTTGACACCTATGTCAGCTATAGTGAGGCAGAGCAATGATTTTTCAAAGGACCGCGAGGTAAGTATGTGAAATCTTTGAATACCTGGATTAAAATGCTATTATGCGAAAAACAGGTTATCCAGCTACCTTGATGTTCGGAACTACGCGAAGCAGAAAAACTTACAGGAACAAAGGGAAAAAGGGTCCTGAATATAGTCCATTGATTTCACCTTCACAAGGTGATGAGGAAGGGATAGCGAAGGTTTATCTGCAAAGTGCTATTCAGTTGATAAGATGAGAATTCCCGTGAATACCACCTCCACCCACACCACCTTTGACCTCACCACCATCGCCTCCAACTTCACCTATAACACCTCCGCATCCATCGCAGTTCAGTAAGGAAAATTCGATAAAACTGCCTTTGTTCAAAGGCTTGGGAAATGAGGACCCAAACCAGTTCTTATTCATTATGAAAGATGTATGGGAAGCTCAGGGCATTACAGATGATCATATAACGAAGGCGACCTTGGTTAGTGATCTGCAAGATTGCACACTAACCTAGTATATCAAGTACTCTAATGATAACCTAAATGCTAGAGTGGCAGACATCCAGGCAACACTGAATAGAGAGTTTAGTAGGCTTAAATCTAAGGCGCAGTCGATTGTGGGATTCAAATAAATCGCAATGCAACCATGTGAGACACCTTGGGAACTAGATTAGAGGCTGACGTGTACAATCCACAAAGCCACCATGAATTTCACAGACGGATAGCATCGCGAATGGTTTGTGGCTTCACTACTACCACACTTAAGGGTTGTGTTGTCACAACAAAATATAACAACTCAGGCGGAGGCCTTGGAGATTGCAATGAGACTGCATGAAACTTCGATGCAAGATCCAAATCTAGGCATTCAACAGATCCATGCGTAGTTGAAGAATCTATAACTTGAGATGCAAAGTCTGAAGTAGGATTGGATTATTCGACCAGAGGTGTGTGAGGAGGTATGGTGCCTAAAATGCAAGAGTCAGGGTCATGACAAAGACCATTGCTCGGTCTTTGAAAACTATATTGTAGGAGGAGGACTGATGCCTTTGAGGCTAGAAGCTCAAGCAGGACCTAGTGCGGTGCTTGCATTGTGGTGCGCTATATGTCAGGTAGCAGGAAAACATGCCATGAATAACTATCATTTGCTACAGAAGTTTGTACAAACATCGCAATAGCTGTTTTGAAAATTTTGTAGGTCGATAGGGCATGATGAGAGTAATTTTATGAGTTATGAATTGATGATGGATAGGACTCCCGCCTATAGGGTTCATGTAGAAACACAACCCCTTGACCAGAGCGCAAGGATGGCGCAGACATGATTTAACTGGCATGGATGAGGCTAAGGTCAAGGAGGACCTGGTAGAGGTCAAGGATAGTTGATCTACTACAATTGCGGAGGACCAGGACACTATGCCTATGATTGCACTAACCCCACGTGTCTGTCATGCAAGTATTGCACATTATTTGATCATGAGATGGAATACTGTCCCACGCTGATAGCTAGGATATGTGACAAAGGGGGTCTACCACCTCTGTCGATTCAAAACCTACAGATGATGAGGTCTAAGCCACATGAAGAGGATCCAAATGTAAATATAGTGCTTAGAAGTGGAATTGCGATAGGAGATGACAAGGGGAAACAACCAGAAGACAATACATGAGTCTGCAAAGCTTTGGTGAAGGAGGCTGAGTTTGATTTGGAGCACGCATGTGAAACCTTCATGGAAGCTAAGAAGAGCTTCGGTGAGGCATCCACCTCAGGAAGCAAGGATAAGCCTGATTCATAGATGGACCCCTCTATGCTCACAACTTTCTTGGAGACCTGTATGAAGTTGCTGCATGATAGTAAGGCTACGAAAGGATTACAAGAGCTCATTAATAGATGCGTTGGAACCACGTCGGGTGAGCCGCACGTAGTATGAAAGATTGGCAAGCATAAAACAAGAATGGGATGGGAGATGAGATTGACTACACAAATAGGCGAGTATGAAATGGATCAGGTTATTTTGGACCTGGCATTAGATGTGAATGTCCTACCAAAGCAGACTTGGGAATGAATGGGGAGACCCATGCTGTAATGGTATCCGATTCAACTGAGGATGGAAAATCAGCAGAAGATCATCCCCATGGGAAAGTTGTAGGGGGTGACTATGGATATCAAAGGTGCGAGTGCGCTGGCTGATTTTGAAGTAATAAAGATAGTGGATGATAGCAATCCCTATCCTGCACTCCTAGGAATTGATTGGGCTACTGATATGAATGAGGTAATCAACCTAATGAAGCGAAAGATGATATTTGAGAAGGAATCGCTACGCATAATAGTACCTCTAGATCCTGCTGAAGGATCACGTTATATGGAACCAGTCTGCAACTATGAGAGCGATGACGATTTGGACTGTATCTATAAGATAATGGCGCGAGATCAAGATTGGGTGAATCCCACCATGGATGGATGAATTACATGGGATCATGAGAGTTCTTGCATTTCAGACTCCAATGAAGAGTTAGAACATTGGCAAAATCGGTTACATGAAGTGACTATGCTGAACTGCAACACAATGACCCGATCATTGCGTTGTGTATCCTCATAGTTAAGAAATATGCCTACTTATGATGGTGTGAATGAGGTAGATATATTTTTGGACATATTTGAAAGGGAGGTTCTAGAAAAGAAGTGCTTCTAAGCATTGGACTGGGCACTGCTACGCCCACAAGATGGTGGGGTACGCATAAGGGAAGCTTTGATGATTGGTGTGAATGTAAGAGGATGATGAGAACACGATTCTAGAAGCCAAAGATGTGAATGAAAGACAAGTATGATGGGCAGGATGATTCGCACGTGCATTTGGCTAAATGGGCCCAGGCTTATGGAGAAAATCCCCAACCTGAATGGGTGCACTTGTTTTGTCATACCCTGGATGTTGTCCTGATGAATTGGTACGCAGAAATAGAGCTTTGCCATGGTACAAGTGAATGGGATATTCTGGGTGAGGGATTTGTAATGACATTTAGTTTTGAAGATGGGTTTGACTGCATTGATGAGGCACTACAAGAAGTGAAAGCAACGATCTTTTGGATACCACAGTATCCTTTGGACCTAAATCAGCTTGAGTGGGCTACTCAGCTAAGTCACATGCTGAAATGCTATAATGTGACTGCTAAAGAAGAAGATGAGGATCCGCGAAAGATTGACATTCTAGAAACAGAAGGTCACCGCGCGGTTAAAGGACCATAGATTCAGAACCCTGATATAAGTGCACCGTTGAAAAGGAAACAAGTAAACATTGGTACATAGGTAGAACTCAAATTCTTGAAGATTGGAGACTATTGCAATTACACAATGGTGGATAAGGTTGCTGAATTACTCCACGAATACCAGGATTTATTCCCTACCAAGTTTACGGATCTAAAGGGGACAATCGGGGACCTATGAATGATGAAGATTACATTGAAGATTGATGTGAAGTTGTTTAAGCAAAGACCTTACCATCTCAATCTAAAATTTAAGGAGAAGGTCTGCTTAGAGCTAGACAAGATGCTTACGGCATGCATCATTGAGCCTGTGGAAGAATCTAACTAGGTAAGCCTAATGGTGGTATAGGAGAAAAAGTAGAAGGATGAAATAAATATAGGTGTGGATCTCAAAAATATGAACGATGCTTGTGTACATGATCCTTTCCTCCATTCACTGATGAAGTGTTGGACAATGTAGATGGCCAGGAAGCGTATTCCTTCACTGATGGGTTCTCGGGATACCACAAGATCAAAATCATGCCAGAGGATACGAACAAGACAACATTCGCGACTGAGTGGGGTTGTTTTTAGTACACTATAATGCCATTCAGGTTGAAGAATGTGCATGTGATCTTCTTGCGCGTAGTCATTGTTGCGTTCAAGGAATTTATTCATAAGTTCCTAGAGGTATAGTTTGATGATTGGAATGTGTTTGGGTTAGTTAAATTCCATGTAGCAAGCTTGTGTCTGATGCTGGATACCTATCGAAGATACCAGATCGCACTCAATCCAAAGAAGTGTCTATTTTGTTTTCCTTTTGGGACCCTGTTGGGGCATGTGGTTTGTAGACAGGGATTGATGGTAGATCCTGCAAAGATAGTGGTGATATTGAACTTGGAAGCACCAAGGAGTGTGAAGCAACTGCACGCTACCCTGGGACATACGGGATATTACAGAAAGTTTATCAAAGGCTATGCCCAGATCACCACGCCTATGGAGAAATTGTTGAAGAAGGATGTCACATTCTGCTGGAATGCTAACTATAAGAAGATCTTGGATATATTGAAAGAAAAGCTAGTCACTGCGCTGATTCTAGTCTTCCCAGATTGGAATAAAGAGTTTCATGTACATGTCAACGCGTCATGTATAGCGTTGGGAGCAGTGCTAATACAGGCTGGCGGAGAAGGCTTGGACCATCCTATCGCGTTCACAAGCCGAATATTATCCAAAGCGGAGAAGAACTATTCCACCATTGAGCCTGAAGGGCTAGCTATGGTGTATGTGCTTCAGAAGTTTAGGCACTACTTGCTAGGATGCCATTTCAAGATGTATACAGATCACTCCATGCTGAAGTGCCTGCTCAATAAGCCTGTGTTGGGGGGGTGAATCTGGAGGTGGATCTTATTGTTCTAGGAGTATGATTTTGAATTTATTGTGAAGCCTGGGTGATTGAACGTGGGACTAGACCATCTGTTGCGCATCGAAATAGGGGAAGAGCCCACTAATTTGGAAGAAGGATTGCTGGCGCACAATTATTTGTAGTGCATGTCGCGGATGGTCATTTTAAGGATATAATACATTTCCTAATAACAGGTACTACACCGAAAGGATACACTGTCCAGTAGAGGAAGGAATTGGTGGTGAACGCGGCAGATTTCTCTATCATTGTTGGGCATCTGTATAAAATGGGGTCTGATGAGATATTGTGATGGTATGTACCTGAGTTTGAAAGAAGCAACATCCTCGCAGATGCTCATGGGGGCACTGTGGGAGGAAATTATGCAGGAAGAGCAACCACAAGGAAGATTCTACGTGCAGGGTTGTGGTGGCCAACCCTCCATCAAGACTCAAAAGCATATTGCAAGGTGTGTGATGTGTGTCAAAGGACTCGCAGGCCATAATGGGAGGATGAGATGCCTTTGAATCCAAAAATGACACTGCAACCCTTTGAGAAGTGGGAAATAGATTTTGTGGGACCCATTCAGCCACAAGGAAAGACAAGAGCAAGGTACATCATCACTGCAATAGAGTATTTGACTCGTTGGGCGAAGGCACAACCTGTGAGGGATTGCATAGGCATGACCACTACAAAGTTCCTCTTTAAGAATGTATTGACATGATTTGGATGTCCAAAGATCTTGATGAGTGATCATTGTATGCACTTCCTGAGTGAGATGATTAGCGCACTGACGGAAGAATTTCAGGTATACCACCAAAAGATCACACCTTATCACCCACAAGCTAACAGGATGGTGGAGGCATTCAACAAGGTGCTTGAAAATGTGTTGACCAAGGTTTGCAATGCTCAACAATGTGATTGGGACCTAAGCATACCTGCAGTATTATGGGCTTATCGAACGACATGCAAAAATTTGACTGGACAAACACCCTTTAGGCTTGTCTATGGTGTTGAAGCAGTAATGCCTATGGATTATATTGTGCCTAGTCTATGCATAGCAGTGCTCACATACGATGGATTGCAAGGCCCTAGAGGAAAGGCTCACACAGCTAAATGAACTGGAGGAAGAAATATTCCTAGTTGTATTTCACCAATAGGTCCAAAAGCAACACGAAAAGGCATGGCATCATCGACACATTAAGCTACACTCATTTAAGGTAAATGACCTGGTTTTGTTATATGATAGTAAGTTTGATAAATTTCCAGGGAAATTCAGGATGCACTGGTTAGGACCCTATGTCATTGAGGAAGTTACTAATGGAGGAGCAGTATAATTGGTCGAATTAAATGGAGAACCCTTCCCAGGAAAGGTGAATGGAAATCGCTTGAAGCCATACACTAGCGGTCTGGCCATGTGACTAGATGAAGGTAGCACAGTCTTAGCGCTCCATGTGGCTGAAAGGAGGAAAAATACTATAAACTAAACTGCCCGAGTTGGGGAGTTGCATGAGTGGAGGATGGTGTGAAGCAAGGAAGTGTCACAGGGTCCACGGCAGCGCGGAGCGAGCTGCACTACCCAGGGAGAAATCGTGCAGGTCAGTTGGAAAGTGACCGTTAAAGTCACTGTTCATGATTTGACGGAAGAAGTGAGGCAAAATGGAGTAGGATGCCATCATTTAAGATGAAATTTATGGCTCAGATCCTTGAAAATTTTCCGCCAATCTGGCATTAATGAACTGATTTTGGGGGGAACGGTCAGATTTGAATTCAAAATGCCT
The DNA here is from genome assembly GCA_031772625.1 of Pinus tabuliformis. Classification (NCBI taxonomy): domain Eukaryota; kingdom Viridiplantae; phylum Streptophyta; class Pinopsida; order Pinales; family Pinaceae; genus Pinus; species Pinus tabuliformis. The sequence continues at coordinate 781,833,509 of CM062805.1, forward strand.
TATAAATTACAAGTGGCTGTCCAGCAAGAAGCACTTGGCATTTTGAGTATTGAGTTGTTGATCTCTCAGACACCTAAGGACCGAGAGTTCTTTGAGGCTTTCAAAGAGACTCCCGCATTTGTGAACTTGCTAAAGACATCGCGAGCACTGTTAGAGAGTGTTATGTAAACATCCACAGAGACTACAAATATCGAACAAGTAGTAGAGGAGCCGACACAAGAAATGGAAATAGAGGCAAAATTAGTTGCTCTGGAAGTAGCCAAAGTACTGGTAGAGGTCCCTAAATCGCCGAGAATGCTAAGACTGAAGCAAGCCCCAACTAAGGAGATTGTGAATGACAAGAAGGGCAAGTAGCCTGCCATATCAGTGCACGCATCACCAAGGATAAACCCACCAAAACCCACAACACAGGATAAGGGTAAGGCCATAAACTTAGAACCAGAGGAGGAGGATATTGAAGACATATCAATGGACGATGAGGATGTGGGAGCCAAAGTTGAGGAGGATGAAGCCCAGGGCGCAGACCCTATTTCATGGTTGTTGGAGTATGTCCCTCCATGCACCTAAGTCTAAGGTACCATAAGACATTGATGAGAGTAAGACTCCCCTGTAAACCCCTCTGCTACTGGATGAAATTTCTTTCGACAATCCTCATTTGGCACGAGTGCCACTATTGAAGCTTGAAGACTGGGACTTGGAGGACCATGAGAAGTTACCTCACCTGGCGACCGAGAAGTTGATGCATCACATCACATATACGAATGCAGGGATGACCGCATTGGAGCCGTAGAGGTGGCTCAAGGGAGTAGAGAAGGTAGGGTTTCTCAACTTTCTCTCTGTGCCGCACTATAACCACACCCCGGTGACAATTTTGGTCATCAAGCAGTTGTTGTGTTTGGTGCATGATGGGTGTCTATGGTTGTAGGAGCTGATACCCATCACAGATAGATTGCTTCAATGAATAAAGCACCTTTCATATACAAGTGAGAATCCAGCCATGATCTTTGGCAGAAAGGGTAGTGAGCAGGCTCTTGCAGAGTCAATGAAGGAAAAATTCAAGTTGGTGAAGAAGTCGTAGGGGTATGCTATCTCTAGCATTTGCGACCCTGCTGTGAAGGTAGCCACATAGATCCTCACTAGGAAGGTAATCAGGAAGTGTTGCACCGATGAGGTGTTGGTGCTTTTCGTTGCGCTTGCAGAACAATGCGTGGAAGGAGTCTAGTTCAAATGGTTAGACTACCTTCGCGGAGAGTTCCTGGCGAACTGACGCGAAGCACAAGAGCTCAGCAAGATGTTCCGTTATGCGTGGCTCTTACTGTCAATTGTGCTGGTAGCATGGGAGCTACCAGAGGACAACCAATTCCCTTCAATCGCACCAAAACTCTCTAAAGCAGTGAAGTATGCTTCACTATGGGTGACCAAGGATGCGCAACGATTTAGAAATAGAAAGATCTTCTGGATCTTGATGGAGATGAATATCAGGATGGCCATCAATTGCAAGCTGCAATTGTCGCCCACGATGTACGCCAACCTATAGGGCTACACCAAATTCAAATCCGATTTCCATTAAGTATCCATCAGGGCATGGAAGGACCCTGTGCAAAAGTGGTACGAAATTCCATATCTGGCCATGGATGACACCATTGATGCGGTGCTTGATCAATGGCCAGCGAAGTGGCGCACTACCATGGACTTGGCGGTCGGCGGGAGAAAGTCCACTGCACAGAAGAAGAAAGAGGATGCTAAGCTAAATATGGCACAACTGGTTGAAAAGAGGAAAAAGGAGGCCACTGATAAGGCCCAAGCAGAGCAGGCAGGAAAGCAAACAAGTGGAATAGAGCGTGGCTCTAACAAAGGCACGAGGTTGCCTGGACCTGAGATAGAAGAGGAAGAAACAGAACAACATGGTATGGACCCTCAGTAGACGTCTACCCGCATCAAGCGCCCAAGAGAGCTAGAGAAGGGAGGGTCTAGAAAGAAATCAAAGGCGACCAAGACCTCACTTGACCCTATCACACTGACAGAGGGTATTTACATGATATCGGTGACACAGTTAGGGATGTCATCGCGAAGGCCCTACAACAATTTGAACAATAACAACAAATCATCCTAGGGGCTATCTAGGCAGGCTGGCACGGTGTCTACCAGCTTGGCTATCGGCACTTTAGAGGTTTCCAATATGTTGCACACGAAGGCTTCTAGTACAATACTGCTACCGGAGCATTGACCACAGAAAATGAGGCTGACAGGCCCACTCTTAGTGCCCTGAAGGGAGTTAGACTGAACCTAGCAATGCTTCCACGTGAAGCACTCCACTTCTTATAGGATGGAGTAATTACAGAACTGAGGGCCCATGAGCACCGTGCCCTCCAGGTGATCAGCGAACAATGGATCAACAACGAACAAATGGCCCAACAGAGAAATGCTGCCATTGCCGTTGAGACTGAGGTGACCAATCAGAGAAAGAGGATTATGCAAGTCATTGAGGAGGCATGTTGAATGGTCCCTGAATTGGCCATTCTAGAGGAGGAGCCAGTTGAGGTATGCATCCGCAAGTTGGCCATAGGGGTGCACGACACTCATAATGAAATGACGTGGGTTCAGTTGCAGTTGAACCTGCAAATTACTGAGCTATAGTTGAGGGCCCAGCCTTCCACACCGCCAGAAGTAAAGGAACAATGGGTGGCTACTATTACAGAAGCAGTAGCGGTGGTGGATAGTGTAGTAGCAGACTGTACATAGTTTTTTTAGGAGTCCTTTTAGGTCTAGGCAAACTTGCAGGAGGACCCCAATATAAAAAGGCTAGAGACGGAAGCGTGCGAGCTACAACGGTGCTACAATGAGGTTAAGGGAGCAACTGAACCATCGCACTGACATAGAGGCTAGCCAAGCTACAGGAGGCCAAGAAACTGAAGGAACATGTGGATGCAGCGCTGCACAAGGAAACAGTGCTGAAGGCAAGACTAAAGCCCTGGTTGGAGGAAGCTTACACAGTCACAGGAAATATTGAAGGTAAGCTTACGACTCTGCAAGTGATGCAACAAAAGCTTCAGGTTGACAGCGCAAGAGAAATGATCGAGTAGACAGTGGAGGATGCGAAGGAGACAGCAGCTCAGTGCATGACTGAGGTAGTGGTCATATGGGTCGAACTGGATGGGCTTCGCCCAGAGATCTCTGCACCTACAGAGTGACTCGAGGGCGAGTCATGATGTCTGTGTTCTGGGCTTGTTGGGAGCGGGATCCCCCAAGGGAAGTTTTGGGGTTAAAAGCTTATGTTTGAGCCAAATTTTGTAATAAAATTGTAAAGACTCTGCATATTATGGTAGCGGAACACGAATGTGTCATGTGTCATGAAGGGTAGTCCGCTCTTAGTTTTGTAAAGTAAAGTTGGCTGTAAGAGATCTATCCATGGTCCGCAGACCATGGGATTGTATAGAAAGAGCTAAGCTATAAGTAGTTTTAGAGAGACAGACAATAATTGATCATGTAAGAGTTGTAGCTCTGAAGCAAAGAAGTCTAAGTCTTGGGCCGCAGTGTAGGTAGAGGCTCTGCAGCTAAGTGTGTAGGAATTTACAGGGTAAGTTCCTCAGAAAGAATACCAAAAGGACACCGCTCACAACCAGATCTCAAATCAATACACCAGTATTTTTGACGTGGTTAAAACCCTCAGAGTGCAAGGAGGGAAACAGTCCACGGCCTGTCCCAACGTGGGTACAGACAATTTATTAATCAAAGAATGAAAATTTACATAAGCTTCTCTCATGCACGGATTACCCGAACAATGACCCTCCATGCGCTTTAAATAGAACTCATGGACCAATCGGGTGTCAAGCCACGGATCAAGTGTCGGTAATACCGAGGTGAGAGTGAACCGTCGGATCACTACATATCGTGACCGTCGGATTGTAAGTTACAAAATGTACAACGGTAAAGAAACACACTTTACCTAACTCTAACCTAACTCTATACTAGACCAAGTTGAACTTAACTATATCCTATGTGTCGGAATATCCTAACATCCCCCTTAAGAACAACTTGGGATAGGATTAAAGGATTTACAAATATGACACAATAGGAGAAGGAAGGAGGCACTAGAGCCTATCCCCCCTTAGTGACAACTTCCTGAACTCCAAGCATATATCGAAGTTTAGTGAACTTCGCCTCTGTGAGGGCCTTTGTGAAGATGTCTGCAACCTGATCATCCGTTGGACAATATTGCACTTCAAGAACATGGTCATGAATGAGCTTTCTGATGAAGTGCATGTGTAGTTCAATGTGTTTGCTGCGCTGATGCTGGACTGGATCTTTGCATAGCTGAATGGCACTTTGATTATCACACCAAAGTGTGGTTGGATGCTGCTGCTCAAAGCCAAATTCTGATAGGATCTGACGAAGCCACAAGGCTTCCTTACTAGCCTCCACGGCACCACGATACTCTGCTTCTGCTGACGAAAGAGAAATGGCAGCCTGTTTCTTACAAGCCCATGTAATAGGTCCTGAACCAAGAGTGAAGACATAACCGGCAGTAGACTTCCGATCATCAAGGTCACCAGCCCAATCAGAATCAGTGAAACCAACTAACAGAGGAGCTGCTTTGGCACTGTAATCAATCCCAAACTGTACTGTACCGCGAACATAACGAAGTATTCTTTTAGCTGCTTTCCAATGACTTTCACGGGGGTTTTGCATAAAACGAGCAACAAGGCCAACAGCAAAGGAAAGATCAGGACGAGTATGGGTTAAATACAAGAGTTTTCCGACAAGTTGACGGTATAAGGTAGCATCAACTTCAGGAGAAGTACAAGAGACTGAAAGTTTGACTCCAGACTGAAAGGGAGAAGGGGCTGGCTTACAGTCTTCCATGTGAAAATGACGAAGAATATCACAAGCATACTTGGACTGGGAAAGGAAAATACCTTCTTGGGATTGCAAGACTTGAAGACCGAGAAAATAGTGTAAGTGTCCTAAGTCTGTCATTTCAAATTTCTTTTTAAGGCTGGACTTCACATGGTTTATAAGGTTGGGATCACTACTAGTAAGAATAAGATCATCAACATAAAGAACAAGGATGATAAGAGAGTTGCCCACTTTCTTGGTGTAGACAGTATTGTCAGAATGACACCTAGAAAAGCCAGATTCTAAAAGAAAGCTATCCATTTTGGCATACCAAGCCCGAGGAGCTTGTTTGAGGCCATAAAGGGATTTCTTAAGTCGACAAACGAGGCTGGAGTCTGTTTGTATGAAGCCAATGGGTTGTTCCATATAGATTTCTTCCTGCAAGTCCCCATGCAAGAAGGCAGATTTAACATCCATTTGATGGACTTCCCATTTTAAAGAGGCAGCAAGGGAAAGAACAAGGCGGATAGAGTTCATTTTGGCAACTGGAGAGAAGGTTTCAGTGTAGTCAATGCCTTCAACCTGTGAAAAGCCCTTAGCAACTAGACGAGCCTTATGTTTATCAACTTTCCCATCTGGTCCATACTTGGTTCTGTAAACCCATTTGCATCTAACAAGTTTGCGTCCCTTTGGTAGAGGAACAAGATCCCATGTATCATTTGTCATCAATGAATGATATTCTTCATTCATAGCTGCTTCCCAATGTGGATGGCCTGAAGCTTCTGCGAAAGTGTCAGGATCATGATTTACTGGAGCTTGAGCCAGTAAAGAAGAGGCTCTTTCAAACTGAGAACGTGTACGTCGCTGATCTGTAGGATCACCGGCAAGATCACCTGCTGCATCCCGAGTAGCACGGACCCATCTTGGAAGTTGAGGATCCTGAGAAGGTGGGGGAGGATTATCATCCTCGCTTTCATCATCAGAAGAAGAAATGTTTTCAAAGATAGAAGAGATAGGAAGAGGTGGCACATCCGCCGGACTAGGCTCGCAGGCCGATTTATTTTCATCAAATTTTACATCTCTTCTAATGATAACATTTTTGGACTTAAATGGAATAAGTCTATAACCTTTTACATCTTCAGAATATCCAACAAAAGTACATTTCTCACTCTTAGGTTCTAAAGCTTTATGCTTTTCATCTGGAATATGGGCCCATGCTTCACTTCCAAACACACGAAAGTGACTTACATCTGGTTTAATGGAACTCCAAGCTTGTTCTGGAGTGATATTCTCTAGAACCTTAGTAGGAGTGCGATTGATTATATAATTTGCACAATTAATTGCTTCGGCCCAAAAACTAAGACTGAGTCCTTTAGATTGCAGCATACAATTAGCCATTTCCTTTAAGGTGCGATTTTTCCTTTCAGCTACACCATTTTGTTGTGGAGTGTATGGAACAGTATGTTGCATTTGAATTCCATTTTCGGTGCAAAAGTTGATGAATGCGTTTTTAACATATTCTCCACCATTATCAGTTCTTAGCTTAAGAATTTGATGTCCAGATTGTTTTTCAACAAATGCTTTGAAGGCCAAAAAAGTGCTAAATACTTCGCTCTTGAGTTTTAAGAAGTATACCCAAGTGCGTCTAGAGAAATCATCAATGAAAGTTAAGAAGTACTTGCAGCCAGAGAATGAAGCAACAGGAAGAGGACCACATAAATCACTGTGCACAAGCTGTAAAGGGGCTGAGGCGTGCCAAGAGGCACGTTTGTCAAAACTGTCCCGATGATGTTTTCCGAGTACACATCCAGAACAAACACCATCTTTGCAAGATACCATAGGAAGACCTGTCACCATGTTTTCTTTACATAGATGCTGAAGGGAGCGATAGTTTAAGTGACCATACCGCTCATGCCAAAGTTTGCTCACTTCATCATTATGAGCAACAAATACTGAGGGAAGATGGGATGACCCAAAGTTGTGAAACTTATACAACCTTTTGGAATCATCAGCAAGACCAGTAGCTAGAATCTGTTTAGGATCTTTTAGATCCTTGATTACAACATCATGAGGTGAAAATTCAACAATTTTACCTTCACCTGAATGAGTTATCTGATAGACAGATAGAAGGTTGCAGGATAAGTTTGGAACACATAATACATCATTGAACTGACCATTGTCTAGATGAACAGTTCCAGTCCCTACAACATTAAGAGATCTATCATCACCAACATATATATTTTTGGTGTTACAATCATTTAAAGAAGAAAACATGGCTTGGTTTTTGGCCATGTGACAAGAGGCTCCAGAATCAATGAGCCACTCATGAGAATGAGAAGAAGAAGAAGATACATTTAATGCATAACCAGACTGAGATGATTGACGATGACATGCAGAAAATGCCGTTCCGGAAGTTGAAGTTGAAGTAGGCTCCAGATGGATGTTATGTTTCTTCATTGCGGCTTCCAAGGCTTCCATCTTCTTAAAGCATTTAGATTCTAAGTGGCCATCTCGATTACAAAAGTTACAATGTCTGTCAGTCTTCTTCCATTTGTTTTTATTGGTCTTGTCATATTGCTGAAATGATCTTTCATCTTGAGGCTGAGTTGGTTTAGGACCATTCCTTTGAGGATAAGACTTCTTAGGATTCTTTGAATTTGGTTGCTGCTGGGCGGCTAACGCTTTCGAGGAAGAGTTTCCAAGATTAAGAAGACCAAGGTGTAAGAGTTTTTCTTGTTCTCTTATTAAGGAATCACAAAAGGAGTCAAAGGAAGGGGGCTTGTAGTCTTTGCCTTGACAAATGAAAGCTTCCCTGGTAGAATGGAAAGTGGAAACAAATACAGAGTAGGCTGGTCCCAACTTAGTAAGGATGGAATAAATAAGGTTACCATCTTCTTTCTTAACTTTAACACCTTCCAAGAGATATCTAAGGGTCTTGAATTTGGACAAGAAATCTTCAATGCAAGAAAAATTATTAGGATCCAAAGTAAGCAACTCATTCTCAAGTTGATGGGCTCTAATTTCATTTTTAATCCCAAAAACTTTAGCAAGTTTTTCTAATGCTTCATGAGGAGTTTCAATTTCTGCAATGTGGAATCTAAGATCAGGAGAAACAGACATTCCTATCAAACCACGTGCTTGATCTTGTCTATTTTCCCATTTTTCGGCCTTGTCTTCATCTTTGGGTTTCTTCTCTTGGTCTGTGGCTATTCTGAAGAGACCTTTACTTCTAAGTAAATCTCCCATGTAGGCTACCCATTGGAAGTAGTTAGTGCTGTCAAGAATGACTTGGCATGGACTTTCCATTTTTTGAAAAACAACTGAAGCTGAAGATGCTGAAAGTAAGTGGTCCAATGGATAGATCTCGAAAAAATAGGCGGTTTTAAAAAAAACGGCTCTGAAAAAGGCTTCCGGATGAAGAAGTTATGGCTTTTTGAAAAAAAAATTGTTGACGTTGCCGGCAAAGTGCGCGAATGTGCGGGAATGAAAAAATCCGCCCCCACAAAATGGAGACTTGAACCCAAGACCTCTACTCTCTTAAAAGGTCTTTGAACCAATTGATCTATACAAAATATTTGAGAGAGAGAGAGAGAGAGAGAGAGAGAGAGAGAGAGGGGGGGGGGGGGGGGGCCTCGATTTGCGTGCTTGCCTTGGGAAGACTCTTTTCCCCTACAAAACACAAAACACAAAACCCAACACGAATATCCAAAGAAAAACGAACCTTACGGCTCGAAGTTAGCTTTAGCCAAAAAACTAGAAATTTTAAAAAAAAAATCTCAAAGTTAGCTTTTAGCCGAAAAACTAAATATTTTTCTCAATGTTTCTGATTTTCCGAGATCACACTAAGGTGCAGGGAAAAGAGCATACGCATGAGAAAAATCCTTTCTTTCTGTTTCTGATTTGCCCAGATCGCACAGAGTCGCAGGGCAAAGAGCATACGCAGAAATGAAAGGTATAGATCCGGAAAAAAAAGGCTAAATAAACCGAAACCGAAATAAGCAGAGAGAAAATGACAGTAAACTGCAAAAAAAAACACTGTATACCTCCCGATCTGAAAAATGACGCAGCTAGGGCTATCGGAAACCTTTTCGCGTGAAACGAAAGGGGTTCCTCACTGAAACAGATGCTCCGAACGCAACAGAGCAGTTCTCTCGGCCCGAAAGCAGTCAGAAACAGCAGATCTAGGAAACGACAGCCGCATGCAGTTCTACCGGCTTCAGATTTGGATCACCAACGGACGCGGCCCTCAAATAGCTCTGATACCATGTAGGAATTTACAGGGTAAGTTCCTCAGAAAGAATGCCAAAAGGACACCGCTCACAACCAGATCTCAAATCAATACACCAGTATTTTTGACGTGGTTAAAACCCTCAGAGTGCAAGGAGGGAAACAGTCCACGGCCTGTCCCAACGTGGGTACAGACAATTTATTAATCAAAGAATGAAAATTTACATAATCTTCTCTCATGCACGGATTACCCGAACAATGACCCTCCATGCGCTTTAAATAGAACTCATGGACCAATCGGGTGTCAAGCCACGGATCAAGTGTCGGTAATACCGAGGTGAGAGTGAACCGTCGGATCACTACATATCGTGACCGTCGGATTGTAAGTTACAAAATGTACAACGGTAAAGAAACACACTTTACCTAACTCTAACCTAACTCTATACTAGACCAAGTTGAACTTAACTATATCCTATGTGTCGGAATATCCTAACAAAGTGCGTAGAGGCGTAGGGTAGAAGTCTGCAGCTGAGTACGCGGACCCCTGCAGCTATGTGTGTAGGGTGGGCTGATTTTCTAAACACTTGGAAGAGATCAATAAAGAGAAATATTCTACAACTCCTGTGTCTTTGTTAGGTTAATGCATCTTGATATGTTATGTATGAATTTCCTTTATTATGTGATGCATAAATGAATGTAATTACATTGAATAATTAAATGCATTTACGAATATATTTTTATGCGGTGTTAACTATAATTGTTTTATAATATAAGTAGGCCACTTAGATTAATTGGGGAATCTGCACGACATGCGAAAGTACCTGAGCGGTAGGTTAGGGCTATGCGAAGGCCGATCGTACCCTTTCGTGGAGGTATTAAAGGATGGAATAGAGGGCTCATCTTGCAAGCCCTAGGGAAAAGCGACCTACGTGAAGATAGGGATAGAGGGATGTTACACTAAAAAATGTCACCATGGCTATGTACAGTTAGTATGGCTCTATCAACAGCTATGCTAACCTCCTGGGCAAGTCTTAAGCCTCTTCTCTCCATGTCAAACTCCAAAAGAGAGAGAAAGTCTTTATAAATGTATTTATCTCTGGGTACGCAGGTTCTCTCAACCTTGCCTGCGGGTACGCACCCAATGTTCACAATAACTGCGTACTTGTACGCTCTGTATGTAAAGGGGTAGGTGCGTACCCCTGTAAAGGTCAAAATGCGCAAGTTTCATCTTTAAAAAGTTACTTGTGGTCATTTCTAGAGCATTCTAGAAGGTTGTTCGACGTGTATTGAGCGCCTCCAGATGGTTCATGTATCCCTACCAAAGAGGAACTTATCCCATCAAGAGAGGAGCTATCCCATCCAAAGAGGGGATTATCCCATTGATGGTGGACCTGATTAACTTCCTTTTGAACGCTATAAATATAGGCATTGGGCCAGAAGGAGGGGAGGTTAAAAGCTAAACATTTCTAAGGGTAGATGCTGCAGGAATTAGGACTCCCATTTAGAAGCTTGTGAGGAGAGATTCCCATCCTTACTTGTTCCATTTGGAAGTGGGTGAGCTTTGTAAAAGTAAAGGAGAACTCTTGATGGACCCTGGGAGGGACTTGCACAACACCAAGGCTCAGGTTGTAATTGTTCCTTTTGTTTCCTATTAACGCAAATGAGTCCATTCTTCTCAATAACTTGTTATTTATTTCATTCAATGAGTCCAAGCTTCATTGAATGCAATGAAGCTTGGGGGGCATGTACCTCATTTTGCGTCATTATGCTGGGGGCATGTGAACTTGTAACAAGCATAGTTTTTCGTTTCAAGCTTGCGTAAACATGAAACCGAGTCCGAGCATAGTTCTTTTCCTGTGTCAAGCTCGTTAAAAAATGAAACAAATCCTCCTCTAATTGAGTCGAGAGTTTGACTAGATCTCATAAATGTTAAGTTGTATATTTAGGTTAGTTATTTCAGTTTTAGGTCGGGTCTTCCAAATGATCTCGTAACTCAACCTTCATTTCATCCAACTGGTTGAATGAAATGAAGCTGGGGGGGAATGTGCTCTAGCAGTTATGCTTAGGGGGCATCAAGCACAGTTTTCTCTCTGTTTCAAGCTTGTGTAAAAATGAAACTACTTTGAAGCATAGTTTTTCTCTGTTTCAAGCTTTCGTAAAAATGAAACCTATCTCGAGTCAATTTCAGTTATTTTCAAGACTCATTAAACTCATGAAAATCCCGAGATTATTTTGCTATCTTTCATTCTCGTAAAACAAATGAAAATGCCGAGTTCTTTCCGTCTTTTCCTGCTCGTAAATTAAATTGAAAGTTGGCCATATGAGTACATTTTTATCATTTTTTCAAACTCATTAAAACTTACGAAAAAGTATGAGTACACTTTTATCATTTTTTCGAACTCGTTAAAACTTACGAAAAAATGAAACCTCAGAGTCATCTTTTAAGCCCTTTTCTGACTCCTAAAACATGAAAAGATTGTCGAGCGTTTCTTTTACACTCGTTAAAACAAAATTAAAAGACGGTCCCCTTATAGCCCTTTTCTGACCGTAAAAACAGGAAAAGATCGTCGGGTTTTTGTCGTTTCAAACTCGATACTGGAAATAAAACGACGTGTCCTTGATCACTTTTTACTTTTCAGGTCAGTGGCACTAATCATGAAAGTACTCCTTGGTCGCAAGATCAAGCGGTTCTCCCAGGTATTATTTTATACTTTTTCGGGCTTAGGGGACACAAATTTACGAAAAAGTTCACCTTGGAGTCTTCTTAAGTTTTTCAGACTCTCTAAAATTGAAAAACGCCGAGTTTCTCCTATGCTGGACTCGTTAAAATTTCACAGTAAAGGACCTGTTCAATTACAAACAGGAACGAACCACTCCTTCCTAGGGTTCGAATCAAAACTAGGTTGGACTCATCCGAAGGATGAGATTATAATCAAGCATATGTTATCCTCCTCAAGCTTGTAAAAAATAAAGAGGTACTTGCCAGAAATGGTGGGGGAAAAGAGAGAAGAATGAGGCCATTTGTTATCCTTTGTCTCAGAAGAAACCTTACTACCACTCTTGAACACGACACTTTTCATTCACCTGGGTTGGGAAATCCTTTGCCTCACAGTTGATCAAACCACATTGAAAGTCTTCAGCCGGGTTCCGGGGATTAACTTTGAGTCATTCGTTACCAAGCCATCTGTTGTGTCGTTATGTGTTCAAGAGGTCTGCAAACAAAACATTCATCTGCAAAATACTTGTTATCCATTTTGACCATCACTGAGTTAGTCCTTACAGCAACATTTTCTCCAACTTGAACTATGATTTCGTGTTGTGGGCTTGCCTGCAACGGGTCGCTTTCTATCGACATCAGCATATTATCTAGAGAGATGACTTAGAAATCGTCAGTACCTTGAAGTCTGCATGCATCAATGGCAGGTTTCTCGCCTTTGACGTCAGTTTACATCATCGACTTTCGATCGAAGGATTCCGTGAAATGTTCGGCATCAACTCATTCATTCACATCTCATGGATTGTACTGGGTACTTTGAGAACCATTGACATTACTGGTGGTCTCTCTCACACTTGTTAACAGTTTACATCATCGACTGGTAATCAAGTGGTTTCTACCATGTTCGACATCAACTCATTTATTCGCATGGCTAGAATCGTACCAATTCGGGAAGTAGAAAAGAAGACCCTGGATCTAGTTTCCACCATCCAGGCTGCGAGGAATTTTGTATTCATTATATAGTAGACCAATTATAAACAGATGGCTGCGTCCATACTATGTCTACACAAGTCTATGATTATGATGTACTGCAAGATCATTCCTATATCAGAGTAGTTAGTCTGTTAGTTAAAGTTTTGATTTGAGTATGGGAACCTACCTCAGTGATGATATAATCTTATACATGTATTTTGTGTTGAAAATTGCAGGTTCTGACCAGGCTCTCCATGAGATAATCCTTGAAATGATAAAGCGCTTCACCCTTCCTAGATTTACGAAACCCTAATCTACTACAGGCTTCGCACTTTAGGGGGCAATCTGTTACACTATAAAATGTCACCATGGCTATGTACAGTTAGTATGGCTCTATCAACAGCTATGCTAACCTCCTGGGCAAGTCTTAAGCCTCTACTCTCCATGTCAAACTCCAAAAGAGAGAGAAAGTCTTTATAAATGTATTTATCTCTGGGTACGCAGGTTCTCTCAACCTTGCCTGCGGGTACGCACCCAATGTTCACAATAACTGCATACTTGTACGCTCTGTATGTAAAGGGGCAGGTGCATACCCCTGTAAAGGTCAAAATGCGCAAGTTTCATCTTTAAAAAGTTACTTGTGGTCATTTCTAGAGCATTCTAGAAGGTTGTTCGACGTGTATTGAGCGCCTCCAGATGGTTCATGTATCCCTACCAAAGAGGAACTTATCCCATCAATAGAGGAGCTATCCCATCCAAAGAGGGGATTATCCCATTGATGGTGGACCTGATTAACTTCCTTTTGAACGCTATAAATATAGGCATTGGGCCAGAAGGAGGGGAGGTTAAAAGCTAAACATTTCTAAGGGTAGATGCTGCAGGAATTAGGACTCCCATTTAGAAGCTTGTGAGGAGAGATTCCCATCCTTACTTGTTCCATTTGGAAGTGGGTGAGCTTTGTCAAAGTAAAGGAGAACTCTTGATGGACCCTGGGAGGGACTTGCACAACACCAAGGCTCAGGTTGTAATTGTTCCTTTTGTTTCCTATTAATGAAAATGAGTCCATTCTTCTCAATAACTTGTTATTTATGAGTTGTTTCATATACTCCTTGGTCTATATGTTAAATGTGTTTTATTTTATGAGATTATCAAGTGCTATTTAATCGTTTGATTGTTAGTGAATGCAGGTTTCGAAGTGAAGGAGGAGCTCATCCGGATCGGCGAGGCTGGACTACTACAACAGCGTTGGACTACAGGTAGGATCTAAACACTTGATTTCTTATATGGTAAATGAATGTTTAGAGAAGGATTGCTCTTGTTTGTCTTGTTTGTCACTAGAGAGTCTTAGGCTCCTAGGGAGGTTGGTTGTGTCCGCACTATCGACTCTTTCCGCCTGACAAGGGAATCAAACGACATCACAACCATCATAGGGTGCAGAAACTTGGTTTCAGAATCCCCCCATACTGCTTTGGGTGAGACTTCGATTCGCGCTCTGCGGGTTGATCCCAAAAGGGATAGTAGTGTAGGGATTTTTTTGGCTAATTAATGTTGAACCTGGGTCAAGCCCCCTCAAGCCAATAATTTTTCATTCTCACATTGTGGCTTATGTGCCTAGTGTTGTGGTTAAAAACATTTTGAATCAAAGTAACCCAGATGGAAAGAGGGGAAAGTAGATCATAGCAATTCTTGAATTTGACATAGAAATTAAGCCAACAAAGCTTATTAAAGTTCAGGGTTTGGCATGGATGATGGCAGAATCAAATTTTCAGTCCCTTCGAATTAATTTTCTCATTGTCCTAATAGAAGAAGACCTCTCAAATGTTGTTCATAAAGTGTTGGAGAAATTTTCTACTTCACTGTGGTATGAAGATATCCTATATGTTTTACAACATTTACAAGCACCGCCAAACTGACCCAAAACTAAAGCTCGGTTTTTTAAATTAAAGGAAGTGAAATTTTGTATTATTGATCAGTTCTTATACTAGAAAGATCTTGGTGGGATGTTTCTTAATTTTTTACTGGAGGATGAGGCTCAAACAACAATAGAGGAATTCCATAAGGGGGACTATAGTGGTCACTTATATAGGAAAACTACAACAAATAAAATTTTAAGAGCTGGCCTATATTGGCCTAGTTTATTTGCTGATGTTTATAAAAAGGTGGCCAACTGAAAGGAATGTCAGATGTTTGAGGGAAGAAAGAAGTTGCTTCCCTTGCCTTTAAAGCCTATAGCACTCGAGTCACCATTTCAACAATGGGGACTTTATTTCATTGGATAAATTCAGCCTTCCTTGTATGGGAAGCATAAATGGATTTCAACAGGAACATATTATTTTAAAAAATGGATTGAAGCAGTCCTTGCTAAGCAGGCCATAGATACAACTATCATCCATTTTCTAAAGAGAAACTTTTTGTTGCATTTTGGTTGTCCACAAAAGATTATCATGGAAAATGCCATTGCATTTAAGTAAGAAGGGATGATTGAATTCTGCTACAAATATAACATTAGTTTGGGTCATTCCACAACCTATTACCCTTAGGGAAATGGCTTGGCAGAGTCATCCAACAAGAGTTTGGTCAACATTATTAAAAAATTGCTACAGGAAAACAAAATAAATTGGCACAAAAAAATAATCCATGCATTATGGGTAGATCATGTGAGTACTAAAATATTCATAGGCATGTCTCCATTCGAGTTGGTGTGTGGAATAGAGGCACTTTTTCCTTCATCTCTTGGGGTGTCGATCATGAGATTATTGCAAGAAGAAGAAGCAGATCCCAATGACATGTAGTGGAGAATTGGTCAAATGATTTAGTTCCAATAGTCAAGAGAAGCATTTTTCAAAAACACACACTTGTTACAAGACCAAATAAAGAATATCTATGATAAAAGAACAAAGGCAAAAAATTTTCAGATTGGAGATTTGGTACTTAAATGGGATGCTCATAATGAAGATAATGGCAAGCATAGGAAATTTGAGAAATTTTGGAAGGGGCCTTTTAAATTTGTTGCATTTAGAGGGAAGAATGCATATTTACTTGAATTATTTTTCAGATGAGCCAGTTGGAGCAAGGCCTGAATGGTAGGCTACTCAAACATTTCCTCACTTAAGTCAGATTTTGAAGGATCATTTCATTATCTATACCATTTTAATTTTTGAATAATGCAAGTGTGGCTAGTTACAGTTAAGATTTGAAGCCTGAAGTGAAGGCCATGAGATCTTAATTGGTCACTGCCATAATTAATTAAGTATATCAGTCGATTGTTTTTATCATTCACTTTCAGTCTAGTAAGTAAATTTTCCTGATCCAGAGTCTGTATATCAGTTTTTCCTTATTATAATTGTATTTCCCAATGGGAAGGCTACTACTCTGTGGTGTCATTCTTGGCATCTCACAGGGAGGCTGTCATCCCCAATTGAGCCCTTGTTAGAGTAGGTTAGCTTGTCAATCGAGAGGTACTTCGAGTTAATTTTTTTTGTTTAAAGGAGGTAAAAATCATAAATTTGTTTGTTTTCATGATTTGACCTGACACTACCTAAAGGAATCATTATTAGTTAAGTCATCACTCTGGTCATCAAGGTCAGTCATTGGGAAGGGATGTCTATTGTATGGAAAGGTTTTGTAATAAATTGTTGAGTCTATGTATTAGGTAATTATAGGTTGGTAATATGGTCAAAGTGTCTAATGTTGAAGGAAGTACCTTGAAAGGATCCTAATCATAAATATTTTTATCTATGCCTTTAATAGACATGATAGGAATCCCTCTACCCATCTCGTTTTTCCCTCATTAAATTACTTCCCCTCATTCCCTAATGTTTATATTATTCCTTGATTATTTTAGGCCTAAACCCTCATCCTCATTTTAATCTAACCACATATCCCTAGGCCTAAAATACCCCCTTCCCTAAGCATCATTACGCACCATGATTGACTCATGCCCTTTTTCACCCACAACAAACTTGGGTTACCAAATCCATCATATCTAAATCCTCTACCACCCTCTGCCACCCTACAATTCACAAACTACTCTACCTTAAGAATGTGAATTTCATGAGAAATGTGGGTCAAATGTCAGACTTGTTACACCAACAGAAATATTTTAAATCAATGTAAAGGCTGCCAATTTACTTTATGATTGATTATGGGTGGCGATCCCGTCCCTCATGTAGAGAATGAGATAATTGATCAAATTAAGAAGAACATATTGCAAAGGATTTTATAAAATGCAGAGAATCTCAGAAATCACAGGGAAGTTTACAGGTTGCAGAACAATTCGAGCATGGTGATCAATTCTTCTACACAGAGAGGGGTTGCATCTCAGGCTAGCCATCAACACACAATTTGACTGCAAAGATTGGAGAGGTAGGAAGCCAATAACCTTTCCTGAAATTCTCATTTCTATTTATCCTAGTTATTATGTCAAAATCATGTTTGTTCCTGTTAGAAAATTTGTGCTGTGCACACTCTGTTTTGTTCAAAAAACATTGTTTCGCCTCTGAATGTGCTGTCAGATTTCTATAGACACAAAATTTTGATGATGAATGTTTCCTGAAGGATTCATGTTAAGTGTCTTTTAAATTTTCAAAGTATCCTGCTTGGATTTGACCCCATGAACTGCATTGTCACCATCTTGTTGTCACAATTATTTAAGTAAGTTATGTTATCACTCATGGCCATATTCATTCCTTTGGGTCTGTACACGTAGCCATAGCCTAAAGTCAAATTCAATCTGCTAGGTGTTGAGATAAGATGACCCTTGCTACTAGAAAAAAGGGAGGAGACCTTGTACGTACCGAACCCATCACTTTGAACCTACTCAATTCATCCCCTTCCATTAGAGTGGCTTCTGAGAACATAGGGTGCATTCCCCTATGTCAGAAGATTCAGAAAATAGGTCACAATGCTAAAATTTATAGTTTATTTTCTCTTAATTTCGAAGACAACAAAGTGAAACTAGGAGACTTGGAGATTATATTAACTGAGAAGTTTATTGTTGATGCAACCAACCTCCCTACACCAGGGGATAAGTGGTTCAAGGGGGATGAATTAGATATTTTGGATTACAAACAATGTGTAAAATTAGAATATCTGGAAAATTTTGCTTCCACCTTCCCCAGCATTTATCTTCAAGAACAATATGTTGACCTTATGAAGGTTATCCAAAGATACTTCACCTACGAGGGTAGGTTTAGTAGAATATACCAATACCATCTCAAGTTACTATGGAATTTCACCAAAAACAAGCCAATGAACCTCCCTTATTTCCTGCTCAAGATTTTGGAAACTACTGCAGATGACTCTGTCTTATCCTCTGATGGTTTAATAACTTTCTTTATATCTTTGTTCTACTTCTCCAGAAATGTTATTCTCATCTTGATTTTTTATAGTGCCTCTTTCATCTTTGTTATCTTAGGGTCCTCTTCTTCGTACTTCACAACCCCTGTTTCAAGTGGTGTTATGTCATCCTCATGGTCTGGTTGCACCTTTTCTGGGCCCTTGACTTCATCAACTTGTTGATGGTGCTAGATCCAAAAACATTTAGAGGATCTCCCTGGTATGAAGTCCCAACTATACCTCACGTTGTTTGGTGTAGGAGTCCCATTCGGTACGATGGCCCGGTTGCCATTATCTTAAAGATATGCCTAAGATCTTGCTTGTCAGCATGTGAGAGTTGTCTGCTTTGTCTTTGAATAGTGGGGTTCGCGTGCCTAGTAAGTGTTAGTCTTACTTGGGTCAAGGTCCTTTCACTGTGGAGGGAGAGGGTGGAAGTGAGTCTCTAGTCGAAAGGGAAGAGTCCCAACTCTTTTATAGACACACAACACAACAAGACATGCACAGTTTCCGGTGGAGTAGTCCACACGGATGTGGCAGTGACAAACAAAAAATGAAGGAATATCACGTACAACACTGAGCGGAGCAGTTCACGTGACTACGACGGTATTTATAACAAGTTTATGGGAAAGGTTTTATCTATTGTCTCGCGAGGCATCCAACATGGGAAAGACAATGTTAACAACTTATACAACACATTTTCATAAACATGTGTATTCGAAAAACTAAAATAGTTCAAATATTTTAACACAGGTTAAAGCGACATGTATTACAAGTGTTCCAAGATTAGCCTTACAAACAATTACAATACATGTGCGAAAACGTGTTGGCCTGTTATCACCCTTTTGAATTAAGCAAAAGTTCCAAGACACATCGGTACACCATTACATCACTAACCTGGCTAGCGGGGTGTTGGAGCCACTGTTCGCTCCTCAAACAAAATATTACAGACTCTCAAGGCTATGTGTGAGGATCCAAGGTGAAAAGTCTTTTTCATGTACAAATGAGGGGTATTTATAGCCAAGGGTACAACTGGCCCTTGTGACTATTTGACTTCCCTCATGACTGTTTGACTTTCATGACTTTTCAAACTTACAGGATTCTTTAGATTACATGTAAGTCTCTTGGACTTCCACATTACATTACATTGATTTACAATAGTATGGCCCATAGTAGTGATGTGGACCACATGACTCATGGCACGACTTGACACGACAATGTTGGTATGTTCATGCTGCTGGTGGTGTCCATGTCGAGATGCAGTGCTGTTGAGTGATGGATGTGCTCTTGGTGTATCATAGCTTCAGCTCCACATGGAAAGGTGTGTGGAGTCTTCAGTGTTCTTAATGTTCACTTGATGTTGCATGTGTACATTGCTCCTTCACATGTACTTTGGCATGCTTCACGTGTTCGTCCATTTGTGAAAAAATCTCCTCACATGCATTGTCCATTCGTGAAAAAATCTTCTCACATGTATTGTCAGTTCGCGAAAAAATCTCCTCGCTTGCATTGTTTATTCACGAAAAAAACTACTCGCATGCATTCTTCATTCATCCGTTCATGAAAAAATCTCCTCGCATGTGCTCTCCATGCTCATCTCATTCATCATCACATCATGCCTCATCCATGTACCTATATCTGTAATCACTCATGATTAGATGACATCAAATCCATAAATATCGTAATCTACCATGATTCATTATCTTTTTCTTTCGGATGCAGGTGACTAGGAGAGAGGACAAGGATCTTGAAACTGTGCAAGGAAAATTTCAAGCCCAGATACGAGCTCTGGGCACTGCCATGAAAATTGCGCAGAAGTCACTGGGAGACTAAGATGGACAATCTGGATCAGGAGTGACTGTCCGCGGGATCTGGCTCAGCTGGTGGCAAGATCTGCGCAATTTTTTGAGGGAAGCAATGCAGGCAGTAGAGAGGCTTAGCAACAAAAATTGTACAATTCCTTCAGGGAGCTTGCAGTGGGTTGTAGGACGCTTGCCGAGAAAAATGCGAATTTTTTTCAGGGAGCTGACAGCAAGTAGTAGGGATGTTGCTGGAAAAATTTGTGCAATTGATGGGGGGATGGCCTACTGAACATCCCTGTGTAGTTTCTGAGCTGAGCGCAATGATGGGTAGCTGGGTGACTACTCATGAAAACTGAATAGCTTTTCGAGCGAGTAGTAGGTTCGCTATCTAGGTGACTAGCTGGAAAAACTATGTAATTGTTTTAAGTAGACAGTGATGGAAATAGGGTGTCTATCTGGCATGTCTGTGCAATTTATTCAATCAGTGGAATGGGCATGCTTTGCAGCTTTTGCACAATTTTTTGGGGGGAGTGAGTCCTAGGGTCATTGCCCTGTCAAACTCTTTGGTTTACCAGCTAGAGGGTTGGTTGATTCGCTTTCAGGCAGTGCATATTGAGATGGCTTGCTAAGAATATTTCTGAGTTGTTCTGGATGACAGTAAGTCCAGTCGATTCCAGGATTGCATAGTACAGGCTGCTTGGGAGACAACCTCAAGCTATATGCAATTCTAGGCAGCAGTACATGTTCATTGAGGGCTTAAAATGTGCAATGCAGCTCAGTGAGGGTCTGTTTGTTGGAGGGTGATCCAGTTGTCAGAACTTCAACAAAATGACTGTGTGAGTGAGTGAACTTGTGCATACGTGACCTTGTGAACATGCACTCAACATGACTCGATGACAAGATGTCTCAAACAATCAAGACAATATATACTCAGTGTGACTGACCGACGGTGTGAGCGACAAGCGTGAAACTTGTGATAGATCATTGAACGACCGTAACAATGCTTACATGACAATGCATACAACTTCATGTGTGAGTGCAACATATGTTTGCATAGCGAATACGACTTGTACACACGAAGTGGGACCTTATGCATGGCCTGAACATGGCTACAAGCCTGACATTGTGATCAACATGCAAAAAGATGTTAATTGAACAATCAAGTGAGAAGGGTGCAAAGACTCAACACGAGCTCATGGGATGAGCTCGAGTTCTTGCAAACATAAATAAAAAACCCAATGAAGGCTCTGAAATTAAATTCAAGACAAAATTTTGGAGGATGTTGCAGCCACTACAACACTTGGCAACACACTGCTGAATTCTAGCTTCTCTGTTTTAGTTCATTGACAGCATAGGGCCTTGGTCTTTCATGGAGTATTCAATCACAGTGCGAGTTACTTTGGCTTCCTCCCTTACCCCATGGACAGACATGGTTCACCTTTCACCAACTCAATCAAACAAAACAACAAGCTTCAGCTTGATCACAGTGTTTCAAAATCAGGAAGAGTAGTTTGGCTCACGAATTAAAAAAATTTAGAGTATAAGTTTTCATCTCTGTTGTTTCTCCATTGCCAGCAGGCCTAGAAAGTACCCCCGTAGAGTCACATAGGAACACAGACATTGCTCCACTGTCAGGGAGCCTAGTCAGTACCCTGGTGGAGTTGCATGCTTCACCTCTCTACGCATGAAGCCTTTCTCTTCTTTTGCCTTTAAATATATATATATATATATATATATATATATATATATATATATATATATATATATATATATATATATATATATATATATATATATATATATATATATATATACATATGCATGCTTCACCTCTCTGCGCATGAAGCATTTCTCTTCTTTCGCCTTTGTCTATATATATATATATATAAATATATACATATATATATATATATATATATATATATATATATATATATATATATACATGTATATATATATGTATACACACACACACACACACATATATAAGAGGATTGTGCATAGGAACATATTTATTTCTGGGGCAAAAGAGGGATCCTGACTTATTGAGTGGAGAAGAGGTTGTTCCTTCAGAGAAGCACGTTAGACCTCTGACATAGGTTTGATCGTTTATGTTTTCCCCTTCTCTGATTCTACCAGTTGGATGAGCTTGAACACACAAATCAGAAGGCTAAGTACGGGCATGGGGTTTCCCAGTGTGGACAAAGATTCATGGTTGGACCAAAGCTTCCCAGACGACTTGTATTCTCCCTTAAGACTTTATCGACTAAAGGTTACAACCAAGCACAGAGAAGACAGACATAGGACAAGCCAAGTGCTGCAGTGTCACAAGACTCTTTGGATCTCAGCCACATACTCATTCAAAATCTATAACTTAGTGGAGGGCAGTGCTTATTGACAAAACTGAAAATAGCATGGTATTAAGCAAACATAACAAAGAAAAGCAAAGTGAAAAGACAACAAGCAAGAAAAGAGAGCAAGAAAACAAACAAGAAAGCTAGAAAGAAATGACAAGCGAGAAAGAAAACACTACTCCTACTCCTATGCTAAACAGTCGAGGTTACGTGAAATGGAATTTCCAGTGAAGTTATCGAAGGCATACCTGACCTACAACCACAAAGATACAAGTGATTAAAATAGATAAAAAATAGGGTGCAATAGAAAATACAAAACTTTACAAATTTGCACACGAGAGAGAAGGTCTCGCCTCTGGGTGGAAATATTTGTGACAATCACCCAACACACATGCTTACCTCTTCGATGACTACCATTTTTCAACAAACCTCGGAGGCCTCTTGCTAGTGTGTGTTCTTCTGCACTAATTTTCTTAGCGAGTGTGAGGAAGGACTGAATATTGTTACCTGCAACATGACTCGCCAAGTAATATTGTTCCAACCATTCAACGATTGGATCATAAAATTCATGATGGCTATTTTGAAATACTCGTGATATTTGAGAAGATGGATTCCTGATTTGAGAGAGGGGGTCACAATGGGAATATGGTACAGATAGATAGATCTGGTCCTTCTCGTCGATCATGTTGAGACAATGAGGGCCTACCATAGCCATCAGCGCTGGTTGAAGTTCCTCACCTACTTGACAGAAGTCTGAGGAGAAATATGTTATGCGGTGAAGATTATAGTGCACGAAACGAATGTCATTGGATGTACTCTTATTAAAATGATAAACTGCATGGAAACTACCCAAGATAGAAGAAAAATCAGACCAATTGGTCGAGATGCCAGATTCTGAGTTTGACATGAACAAAGGAAAATTTTGAACAATCTTACCAATGCTCTAAATGAGGGAACCAAGTTAATTGTGCACTACATATGACAGAACACCCACATGCAACTGGTGAAAAATTGCACACGAATCATGATCATCACATAAATGTAGAAAGGATGTCAACATTGTGAATGTGTGAAACCAGTTGGGGTGTGGTGAAATGAGAGTAACTTGATTCGCGCGATAGGTTGTGCGCTCGTCATCACACATGGAGATTACTAATGTGATGAGTGGGTAGATTTTATGTGAAAATTTTGGAAGAAGACCGAGGAGTTGATTACGAGAGAGAACACCCAATAAGTATGATTCCAGACAAAGTTATTCTTTGAGATGATCAACTTCATTGATCCATGATTGCATGAGGGACGAACACTCCCAACCTGAATTGGATGTAAGAGAGGCGCATGAAGACAGACATGTTGTAACAGACTCGTAGATTTGGTCATTAGTGAAAATTTGAAATTTTTAAAGTATCACACCCAGAATAGTAAATATTTTTTACACAGGGATCCACATCGAGTGAAAACATGCAGATAAATGGATTGTGCATGAGAAATGAGATCTTATTTGGTTTGAGGGGCTTACCAAAGTCACGAGGTCCTGACATAACCATCAACAGAAGTTGAAGTGCCTAGACTCCCTGACACACCCCATAATTTTCCAGAATTGAAAAATTTCATTTTGAGATGTGGACCCAATCATGCATGGCTTGAGGATGGTTTTTGTTGCTGATTTCAAAACTGCTCTTAGGATAACAACCATCTCTATCACAAGCTTCATCGAAATTTTCAGCTTCAGCGATTTGACTTGACGAGCTGTCTTCATGCAACTCATAAGATGATGACAACACAGATTAGCATTACCTTCAAGGGTGAGGAAGAAAAGTACACAAACAAGTTCATCACTATTGATTTCATGAGATTTGTAGAAATGGAGAAAATCATAAACGTGATTGGTTACAGA
The DNA here is from genome assembly GCA_031772625.1 of Pinus tabuliformis. Taxonomy (NCBI): domain Eukaryota; kingdom Viridiplantae; phylum Streptophyta; class Pinopsida; order Pinales; family Pinaceae; genus Pinus; species Pinus tabuliformis. Next base: position 781,857,647 of record CM062805.1, read on the forward strand.
CTTTTTGTCCTCACCGTCAAACTTTAACAAGGACAAGTGACTGAGAAGCTCATCAGGGATTGATAGTTGATTAAGGAATAAATGATAGAAACACCCCAGAAGCACAAATTATGTATTATTCATCTATTAAGAGATTCCGACCAGATGTAACGAGCTCAACTTGTCATTTGGTCCTTCTTTTAGTGCCAGAATGTCGACGGTGCTTGATCTGCCAACATTTAGGGGATCTCCCTGGTATGAAGACCCAACTAGACCTCACACCATTTGGTGTAGGAATCTCATCTGGTACGATGACCCAATTGCCTTTATCTTAAAGATATGTGTTAGCTCTTTCTTTTCAAAATGTGAGAGTAGTCTGCTTTGTCTTTGAACAATGAGGTTCACGTGCCTGGTAAGTGCTAGTGTTACTTATGTCAAGGTTCTTTCACCACAGAGGGAGAGGGTGGAAGTTATTTTGTAGTCGAAAGGGAAGATTCCCAACCTTGTCAAAGACACACAACACAACAGGACATGCACAAATTCTGGCGGACTAGTCGACACGGATGCGGTAGTCAAAAACACACAATGAAGGAAAAACACATACAACACCTAGTGAGAAGTCCACGCGAGTGCAACGATCATTTTAACAAGTTTATGAGAAATGTTTTGTCTAGTGTCTGGTGAGGCAGCCCATATGGGAAAGACATCATTAACAAATTATACAACAAATTTTCATAAACATATGTATTATAACAACCGAAATAGTTCAACTATTTTAACACAAGTTAAAGCGACATGCATTACAAGTGTTCCAAGATTAGCCTTACAAACAAGTACAATACATGTGTGAAAACGTGCTGGCTTGTTATCAGGCTTTTGAATTAAGTGAAAGTTCCAAGACACATTGGTACACCATTACATCCCTAACCTCACTAGCGAGGTGTTGGAGCCACTGCTCACTCCTCAAAGAAAAGATTATAGACTCCCAAGGCTATGTGGGAGGAGCCAAGGTGAAAAGTATTTTGCATGTACAAATGAAGGGTATTTATAGCTAAGGTTACAACTAGCCCTTGTGAATGTTCTACTTCCCTCATGAATGTTTGAATTTCATGACTTTTCAACTTTACATGACTCTTCAAATTACATGTGGGTCTCTTGGACTTCCACGTTACCTTACATTGATTTACAACAATATGGCCGACAATAGTGACGTGGCTGACATGACCCATGACACAACTCGACACGATCGTTTTGGTATGTTCATGCTGGTGGTGGTGTCCATGTTGAGCTGCAGTGCTGCTGAGTGATGGATGTGCTCTTGGTGTATCATAGCTTCACCTCTGCATGACAAGGTGTGTGAAGTCTTCGATGTTCTTGTTGGGTTGTGTTATATTCTTTCCACGACTAGCTAACCTAGTTAACCTAGGGGTTAGAGGAGGGGGGGGGGAAGAGCCCCCCCATCATTGCGCCATTTGCGCGGTGAGGGGGTCACAGGGAGTTTGAGGGGGGCGGGTATCCCCCCTCTATGGGGTACGGGGTAGCACCCCGGGGAAATTTCTTTTGGACCCTATAGCAAGTGTACGGACCTACCTATGGTTTTGTGCATGGGTTTTGTTCATGGTTTTGAGCACAATGGTTTTCGGTCCAGGGTATTGGATGCTTCGGCATGTATATATATGTATTGTAACATATGAAAGGAACATAATGAAAAATCAAGCTAGTAGTTCCCGTTTCTGGATCAGGGGGAAAATCTCTATGTGTATTTGTTTTATGTGTTATGCTCTCGAATTTGTTTATTTTCTGTTTTTAGAATTCGTATGTAGGTAATTGCTATACGGGGTTAAAACCTACATTTGGTATCAGAGATGTTTTGGCTTCAAGGGGACACCTTTGTTGCTAAGGGGTTTCGCTCAAGCCTGTGGTAGACCTTGTTCAGTGGGAGATCTACGGGATTGATTCTGGTAGTGAAAGAAGATGGCGAGCAGTCGAAAGATATAGATCGAGAAATTTAATGGTCAGAGTTTTGAGTTGTGGAAACTCAAGATGGAAGATCTGTTCATGGAAAAATATTAGTGGATCACGGTAGATCTGGGTACTAAATCAACGGGAGTATTCGATGAAGAATGGAAGAAGTTGGATCAGAAGGCAAAGAACACAATACGATTATGTGTCTTAGATTCAGTATTGCTGAATGTATCAGGGGAAGTTACAGCTAAGGATTTTTTGGTCAAGTTAGGGACTTTGTACCAATCTAAGTCTTTGGTGAATAAATTGTTCCTATGGAAAAAGTTGTATAACCTTAGGATGAAAGATGGAGACTCAATGACAGAGCATCTGAACACATTTAATATTGTGGTAAGTCAGTTATTATCTATTGATATTAAAATTTTAGATGAAGATAAGTGCATCAATTTGTTGTGTTCTCTACCAGATTCGTGGGATAGTCTAGTTATTGTAATAGGCAGCAATGCAATTGCCTTGCAGTTTGATGAAATAGTCTCATCCTTGTTGACGAAGGAGATGAAATGGAAAAATATGGAGAGCCATAATGGTGATATCTTGTCTATACGAGGACAATCCTAGAATAGAAACAAAAATAAGTCATCGAGTGGGAGATCTAAATCTCCTGGAAAACCTGTAAAGATGGTGTGATGGAAATGTGGAAAGGAAGGGTTGTATAAAAGGGACTGTAAATCTAAATCTCTTGACAAAGGAAAGGGATCTGATGATGCTCCTTCTGCAGAGGTGAAAACCACCTCAAATGAAGGTGGGGATGTGTACTTGGCTTCTTCAAGTACACATGTAGATCATGAGTCACGGTTGATTGACTCAGGTGCATCATTTCACTTCACTCCCCATAGAGAGTGGTTCTGTGAGTATGAGAAATATGATGTTGGTGATGTCTTCTTGGGGGATGATAGGAAGGGTAGAATTGTTGGTCGCAAAAAATCCAAATTCAAGTTGTAATTTGGAAGGATTAGAACAATTCCGGGTGTTCTGCATATTCTTGCATTAGTCAGAAATCTGATTTCTGTAGGCAAGCTGGATGATGTAGGTGTAAAAATAGTGTTCGACAAAGATACCTGCAAGATGCTTCAGGGAGCACTGGTATTGATGTGGGGAGTTAGGATTGGAACTCTGTACAAGCTACAAGGTAGCACTGTTATTGATGGGTGCAATAGTTCTATGGTTCCTGGAAGTGGAGCAGGAAATCTAGTGGTCTCTGGAGAAAATACCATGCTATGGTATCAAAGGCTTGGACATATTAGAGAGAAGGGCCTTGGAATACTTCATGGTAAAGGTAGGTAGAAGCTATGACTAATAGCCCTCTGGATTTTGATTTTTGTGAAAATTGTGTATATGGGAAGTAGAATCAGGTGAGCTTCCCCTCTGGTGGTAAGAGGGAGAAAAAGATATTAGAGCTTGTGCACAGTGATGTGTTTGGACCTGTGAAGGTTCCATCAATGAGTAAGTCTGTGTACTATGTATCATTTATAGATGACTTCTCAAGGAATACATGGATATATTTCCTCAAGAAGAAATCTGAAGTCTTTGACAGGTTTAAAGAATTTAAGGCTCTCGTGGAAAACTAGACAGAGAAGAAGATAAAGGTGTTGAGGACAAATAATGGTTGAGAGTTTTGCAGCAAGGAATTTGAATAATTCTGTAAGAAGTGTGGTATAGCATGTTGAGAATGCAACAAGATGATCGATCTTAGTGGAAAGGAGTCGCCTTCACTAAGTGGGACTGCAGGAAAATTATGGCGCAAAGTCTATTTTTAGACTATGTCTATTTTTAGACATATGGATCATGGTCTATGAGTTGCAGGATGCTGTTTATGGATGATTGGTCATGTTGGGAAAAATAGATGGACTTCTATTTCTAGTTCACAGCAGGAGTGATCAAAGTCTATTTTTAGACTGCCAGGTTAAAAATAGAAAAGTCAAATGTTATTGTCTCATAATAATATTTAGACTATAAACTTTATCTTATCCTCTTGGAGCACTTCAGTTTGAGCTACAGATGTGGCACATGTAGCTGTTAGAAGGAAATATGCTTTCTTTGTGGTTCAGTTGAGCTATTGTATGCAGGACATCAGTTAGAACTCATGCATGTGAGTTCTGTGGAGTTGGATGTGGAGTTGGATGTGGAGTTGGATGTGGAGTTGGATGTGGAGTTGGATGTGGAGTTGATGGAGTTGTGTTTAGTTTGACTTGGTTAAAATATTTGTAATTAGTCTAACTACAAATAGAATAGTGATGAGTGATGTGAATTAATTGATTAAGTTAATTCACTAATTATTAACTCATAATGCAACTGAAGAATATATCAGTTAACTCAGTGCATGTACAGTTCAATGGAGACAGGTGTTAGAGGTTGAGATTGCTATCAGTTGTGACTATAGTTGTGCATGAGATCTTGCACAAGCAATGTATTGAGTATGCCCATGAGGATTGCCCAGTATATGCCCAGTAGAATATCCTGTGCTCACGTGATTTTCCAGTGTGAGTGATTCTCAGCAGGTATATTGTGCAATAGAGGTAGGCAAAGCAGCGGAGGAGATTTGAACCTGTGACTTGTTCGGATCTAAGCTAGTTTTGTGTGTAACATGTGGAGATAGTGTTGGATACTTGAGAGGAGTATTGTACTATGTATTATTACATGTTCTCAATCATTAATATATAGATAGTGTGGGGTTTTCAGCTGTAAGCTTTCCTTGGGATACATACTGTGTTAATGTGTGCATGCTATTGATGTTTCATTGTTTTTGATGCTGCTAAATTAATGATGAACGTAGAGGAGGTTATGTATTATGCATGTATTCCACAATAGTGTATAATCGAGATAAAATCTGTGAATAAGTGTTTATTATTCAAAATTTCTACATGGTATCGAAGCTGTTGATCATCAGATCTACTATTCAGGAAGTGTTTACATTCTATTTCTTCAAGCAGAGTCTGTAATCGGGCCAGGTAGCCTCTGGATTCATCCTTCCTTTGGAAGGTGAGATATCCAGTAAAAGCCCATACGGTCAATCTCTGTAAGAGAAATACTTTGTTCTCACGAATCTTAGATCAGAGGCGGTTGAGTTTGGAGCTGGTGGAATTCGAATTTGCAGCAGTTTTTTCTTGGTATCAACGTGGCAATGTCTTTCAACGGATTGCGATTAGAGTATGTTCTTGAGGGCAGCTCAAACTATATTGCATGGAAGGACAGGATGGAGGCAGTGTTAGATGATCATGGGTTGAAGGATTTCATAGAGGCTGATGTCCCAAATCCTATTGATGTTGCGCAGGTTGATGCTTGGACAAAGAAGACAGAAAAGTGTCGAAGGATTCTATTGGAGGGCGTGAAGGATCACATTGTGTCCAGCCTGCATGGAAAGGCTTCTCCATACTTGATGTGGAAAGTGTTGAAATATCTACTCCAAAGAAAGAATGATCAGAGGAAGCTAGCACTCAAGGATAAACTTAGAAACATCAAATGTGAGAAGGGAGATAGTATGCCAAAGTATCTCACAAAGTTCACTCTGTGTCGAGATGAGCTGGGAAGTGTGGGGGTGACTGTCAATGATGAGGACTTAGTGAGCTTGGCTCTCCTTGGTCTTCCGAAGAGTTGGAATTTCTATCAAGACTCTGTCAATGGTCGGGAGAAATTGCCAGGATGGGAAAGACTTTGGTTAGATCTTGTGCAGGAGGAGATTAGGCGGAATACCAGGGACGGATCTTCATCAAAGGGAACTGATGAAGAAAATTGCGCTTTGGCTGCCAAAGCAAAGAAGGGGAAGAGCAAGAAAGCTTCTCAGTCTGGTGCGAAAGGCAAGAAGCAGCACATGTCCAAGGTGAAGTGCTTTCACTGTCACCAGCATGGACACTATGCCACTAATTGTCCGTAGAAGAAGAAGAACAAGCAAGCTGCTGGATTTGCAGTAGGAGAGGCTCTAGCCTCGCAGTTTGAGCTTGATTTTTCATTGATCACATGCTTGATTTCAAGTGTGATGGGATTGATGTGGTTCTTGGATAGTGGTGCGTCTTTTCACATGACAGGAGATCGAGATTTGTTTTCTGATCTAGAGGACAAAGATCTTGGAGTGCACATCGAGATGTGCGATGATGGTAGATACAGTGCGGCTGATATTGGTATCGTTTCCTTTGAGAGGGAGTTTGGTAAACCCTTCGTATTGAAGGAAGTGATGCATGTTCTAGGATTGAATAAGAATCTTATCTCTGTGGTGATGTTATAAGACAAGGGATATGATGTTGTTTTCAGTGAGGGAAAGGCTTTCCTGCGTAGCAAGACAACTGGAGAAACCCGAAAGATAGGGGTTCGAGTGAGGAACCTTTATCAGTTGCATGTAGATGGATGCGCAGCAATGGCATGCAAGGAAGAAGGATTGGTGAGCCGTGATGATGGTGACTTATGGCGCAGGAGATTGGGTCACGTTCACCATGGAGCCTTGAAGATACTGCAGCAGATCACTACAGGGCTTCCTAAAGGCACTCTTGTGCAGTCAAATCAGTGCAAGGGGTGTACTTTGGAAAAGTTTGTGAAAGCTACCTTTCACGAGAAGGATAGTCGCACCAGGACAATCCTTGAGAGAATTCACACAGACATGTGTGGACCTTTCTAGGTAGATTCGACAACAAAACATAGGTATTATGTGATTTTTGTCGATGATGTCTCTCGTAAGTGCTAGATCTTCTTCATGCAGAAGAGGAGCGAGAAATACTCAAAGTTTTGTGAGTTCACAGCACTGGTCGAGAAGGAGTCAGGGAAGAAGGTGAATGCTCTTAGGAGCGACAATGGTGGTGAATACATCTCTGGCGAGTTCAAGGATTTCTGCAAAGCAAAAGGGATTCAAAGAGAGCTCATAGATCCCCATAACCCACAGCAAAACGGGGTTGCTGAGCAGAAGAACAGAAAAATCGTGGGTGCTGCACGGGTGATGTTGCATGATCAGGGCCTACCCCTTCACTTGTGGGTGGAAGCATGCAATACAAAAATTTATGTGCAGAACCGTTGTCCTCATAGGATACTTGGCATGAGTACACCCGAGGAGGCTTATTCTGGTAAGAAGCCTGATCTTTCTCATTTGAGGATTTTTGGTGCTAATGTTTACATGCATGTGACGAAGGATGCCAGGAAGAAGTTGGAGCTAACCACAGAGGTTGGGATATTTGTGGGGTACACTGATATGCCCCACAACTATCATGTGTATTTGCCAGATAGTGGTAAGACTGTTGTGCGACGGGATATAAAATTTTAGGAGGAGAAAGCCATGAAGTGTTAACTGGAGAGGGAGCCAAACTTGCATGTAGATGAGGAGCTATTAGTTCCTAAAGATGAGCTTCAGGATGTGGATTAGCCACAGGACGAGGTTCATGGAGTAGAAGAGATCACTCATGCAGCGCCAACCATCAGAGGGTGAAAGCGCTTGACAGAAGCTGAGCGACTGGCTCAAGATGCCGAGAAATTTGTAGGACCACCTACAGCCCAACGCAGGCAGAGACAGTCACCTGATCGGTACATTGGATACATGGCTCTTATGAGAAAATGTGTTGTGACTGAGCCATCCTCTTTCGAGGAAGCTGTGGAGGATCCCACATGGGTAGACACCATGGTGGACGAGTATGATTCGAATGTCAGAAACAGTGCATGGGAGATTATTCCTAGACCGGAAGGGAAATCAGTGGTGGGTTCGAGATGGATCTACAAAGTTAAGCAGGCAGCTGACGGGAGTGTGGAGAAGTACAAGGAAAGATTTTTTGCCCGAGGCTTTTCACAGATAGAGGGGATCGATTATGAGGAGACCTTTGCACCTTTCGCAAGGTATTCTTCCATACGGATGATTCTTGCTCTCTTAGTGCAGATGGGATGGCACATTCATCAGATGGATGTGAAGATTACATTCCTCAATGGAGTCATTGAGGAGGAGGTGTACATTGAGCAACCCGAAGGTTTTGAGATCTTCAGCAGTGAGTCACATGTGTGCAGGCTCAAGAGAGTGTTGTATGGGTTGAAACAAGCACCATGTGCTTGGTACACATGGATAGATAGTTATTTCACCGGACTTGGATTCTCCAAGAGTGAGGCGGATCCTAACCTATACTAGATTGGTGGAGGCTAAGTTGCTTATCATTGTACTTTATGTAGATGATTTGATTCTAATGGGTGATGAGCTATTGATACTTTCATGCAAGGATGATCTTGCTAAGGAGTTTGAGATGAAGGACTTGGGCCTCCTTCATTATTTCTTGGAATTGGAAATTTGGCAGCGCAATGATGGACTATTTGTTTCTCAAGGTAAGTATGCTTGGGAGATACTGGAGAAGTTCAACATGCATGGCTACAAGCCTGTTGATAGTCCTCTTCCTGGAGGTTGGAGGAAGGAGGATGCCACTTCGGCAGAAGAAGTGGATGCCATTATTTATCAACAGTTGGTGGGGTCGCTTATGTATCTGGTCAATACACGACCCGATATATGCTATGCTATTAACCAGCTTTCACAAGCTATGGTTAAGCCAACCAAGCTCTTCTGGAAGGTAGGCAAGAATGTATTGTGTTATTTGAGAGGCACATCGGGATATGGATTGTGGTATAGACAGGAGGATGAGGTGAAGTTATGTGGCTTCACGGATGTAGATTGGGCAAGGAGCCCAACTAACAGAAAGAGCACGTCAGGAGGGGTCTTCAGTATCAGGTCGACATCAGTTTCTTGGTACAACAGGAAGCATAGATCCATGGCACTCAGTTCAGCAGAGGTCGAGTATATGGCAACAAGTTTAGCTGCATGCAAGGCTATATGGATGAGGAAGATCCTGGTCGGTTTGTTTGGTTCTCACTTGGAGCCTACTATGATTTACTGTGATAACCATAGTTGCATTAAACTCTCAGCTAATCCTATATTCCATGATAGATCTAAGCACGTTGACATCAGGTACCATCATATCAGAGATTGTGTGCAACAGAGAATCATGTTACTTTCATACATTCCAACAGAGGATCAGGATGCTAATATATTGACGAAGGCGCTCACCAGGAGCAAATTCGAATACCACCGATGCAGGATAGGGGTTGCTGATAATCCATATCTTGTTGAGAGGGAGTGTTGAGAATGCAACAAGATGATGGATCTTAGTGGAAAGGATTCGCCTTCACTAAGTGGGCCCGCAGGCAAATTATGGCGCAAAGTCTATTTTTAGACTATGTCTATTTTTAGACATATGGATCATGGTCTATGAGTTACAGGATGCTGTTTATGGATTGTTACACAGTAATTTGTCACCATTGGTGACCGCCCCTATTGCCCCGTTTCCATACATTGGAGGATGCATTCCGGGACCTGTGAGCAGTGACATAACCCAAAAACACTTGCATTATATTCCCCTGAGTATGTACTTCATGTTCCCTGAAGACACCTTCTGCAAATTATCCCTGAAAAGTGCTCTTTTTCCATTGGCGCAGGTCCACAGTATCTTACCCGTGCCAATCACTGAGATCCTCAAAAGAGGGTGCGACCATTGGCGCTCTGTCACAGAACAACACCCGCGCCAGCCCAGTTTGGTAATGATTTTTGCCAAAAGCACGCCCTTCTTCTTTTTCCATTCAGAGCACGAAGTCTTTTGAGGGAAAAATCCACCGGATAGAGGTCGAGAGTCAACATCTATCCTTGACAACCATCCACAGTAGCTTTTCCAAGATAATGCCAATCCACAATGGATGTCCTGGTTCATCGAATCTTTCTACCTTCTCCATCTATAAATATTTGTCCTCATGCATTAGACAAGCTAGTGCTAGTTGTTGAGTTGTAGAGTTCTTGGAGGAATGCTAGTTGTGATTATGCTGCCAGAGAGGAGGTACATTACAAGACACATATAGTTGCTCACCCAGCTAGAGGAGAGGTTCAACGTCAGAACCTTGGTTGTAACTTTTCCTGTCTATTATTAATTAATGAATGACTGTTATTATAGTTCCAATCTCATCGTCTATTATAGTGATGTTTGATTTATTTCCTTTCTGACTGAAATATAGTTGTGCCTTGGTGGATTTTATGCTGGTATTTGTTTCTTCCTTTGCATGTGCAGGTGTCCATTTATGATCTGCTGGAGTGAGGGAGTGGGAATATCAACTCTGCTTCGACCATAGCGTTGGATTCCAGGTTGGTCTTCTTAATTCACCTTTGATGTATAACTAGGAACTTGCGTGGCAGCGTGGTTTGATTGTGGCTAGTTCTGTTTTAGGCTAGTGGGATCGCCTCTGTCCGCAGAGGGGATTTACCTATCCAACAATTTGGCGACTCCGCTGGGGAGAAGCTATTTGGAGTTTGTCTTGCATGTTAATTTTCTCTTGCTTGCTTGAGTGAATGAGCTTTCTGGGTCCGTTTTGAGATTATTCTTTACTGTTTGATCCATCTGAACACTGTCAGCCCAACCTTGGTCGTGTTATTTATTTTTTTAGCCGGCAAGCTAAATTGGCGGGGTTTTTACTCTGACAGTCGCGCCAGTTGGTGCATGTTGCTCAAAAGCAACTCGCGCCAATCCTTTAGTAGCGCAAGTTGCAGGCTGACAGTCGCGCCAGCCCTGTAAATTTTGCCTGTGTGTGGGTGGGAAGCTCTTTCAGCCTCTTTTTATATCTCTTACAGCCTTTGGAAGTGTGTTGAACCTCTGTTTGACTGGTCTTAGCTTTATCCTTCAGTTGTTTGCTTATTTCTATTGATTTTCGTCTCAGCCCTAGAAAATCTAGTGGCTTTGCATGTCTAGCCTTCTGTGGGAAGTTTCGGTCTTTTGATTTTCCAGTCAACTTGTTGGTTGTGTTCTGCACCTATCTAGTGGTTTGTTAAAGCTTGGTCTTCTATGCTCTGCGTGATTCACTTCTAGCCTCTTTGGATTTTTACACGACTTCATTTGAACTTAGATTACATGGTTCATTGAAAGTCTTTGTGTTTTTCCTTGCTTGCATAGTTCATTTTGGTGTTTCAGAACTGGTTCTATTTCATTGAGTGAACTTGGATTGTGCATGTCTCTTAAGATTTGTTTAAATGCATCATGCCATCTTAAAGGAAAGAAAAACAAAATATCTTTTGCATCATATTAATTAGTGTTTATTGTTATTTGTTGCTATTAAAAAGGAAAAAGAAAAAAACTTCATTTCTTGTTATTAGCTGCATTAGGATCTTTGTTGTTTGCTGAGTGATCATTTCGTTTGTGTAAAGATCTCAACCCTCCTGTAGATAGAATTCATTGAATGAAATGGTATAGTTTTGGCATGTAGTTTTCATTTAAGAAGTTTTTGAGATATCACATATGGTAGGACCAAAAAACTGAAACATAATTGAAGATAAACTTTAAAATAAACTCAATGAACATAACAACGCATTGGAACATAACGCAAATACTCTAGAGGTCTAGGTTAGAGACGTGTTCCGGCGTCTTTAAACCTGGTAGCTTACCGTTGAGTGGTTGGGTGATTCCTCCACGGTGAAACGATAGGTGCCAATACAGACTGAGCTCCCACGTACCGTCGCGTATATACGGGAGACCCCACTAGGCTATTATCCTTTATCCATAGGAAGCCGATTCTGCTACCTTACAAGCCGTAATGCACTGAACACAGCATTCGGCAAGATTGACTGCAGTATGGGAAGTCCTTGGTTTTCATCTGATTGCCAAGGTGTATAAGCAGTTTTATGGATTGTTTGGTAAACCTTTTACCTAGAGTCTCCAGAGTAGTCACTTTTGATCCTTTTCGGACTCCCTAAAAGAAAAGGTGCCTGTGAGCGTCTTGTCACTTCGTGCTCATTAAACATTCGAAGGAGACTAGAGTCATCTTTTATCCTTTTCTCGACTCTTAAAATATGAAAAGGTTAAGTTCAGTGTCTTAAAATTTATTGGCCACGATAACATCTACCCAATTAGATTTTGCGTTAGCTTGAGTAGGATTATTTCTCATTCAATGGCAGCCTTCCCGGCGCCCACCGGCCAAGGTGTTCCTCCTGATGGAAACCCTCGTCCATTTCCTTCTGTTGGAAATGTCGGTGTTCAGTATATCGCAACTTTGTCTTTGCCTGGGTTAACCATTGGTTTGCCCGTATGGTTGTTTTCAAACTCGGTGGTCTCAAGTGCGATAACTCCTGTTCAGCCACCACCTCCTCCACCTGAACAACACCATGTTGATTCTAAGGTGGACCCCTCCCCTTCTTCGCCTATTGCTGCGTCCTCATCTTCTACTTCGCTTGGTGAAACTCTAGAGTTAAGTAACCAAGTGGCTAAGAAGAAGAAGAAGAAGACCAAAAAGAAGAAGTCTCCTAAGGGAAAGGTCGCATCTACCACGAAAATATCTGAAGTAGAACCACCTTCTGCTCCTCCGCGGAAGGTTAAGTCTCCTTGTCGATTATGCAAGGAGGACCATTTTCTTTCTGATTGTCCTGGTATTCCCAGGATCCTATATATATGGTCCCGTGACCCGGCCCCCCCTTGTCGTCGCAGATTGACGATACCTTATCAGTTGGTAAGAGAAAAGGGAAGGTTCGTTTCCCTTGTCGAATTTGTGAAGGTAACCATCTCCTTCGCCTTTTTCCACTTATGGATGAAGCCTCCCGTCTTTTGGAAAGTCTGTCAGCTCCCTTACCCCAACTACCCGCTGGATATCAGCGTCTTTTTGCAACTGCAGATCATCTCTCAGCTAACCAAGTGATCAAGCATGATTCCTCTTTGATCCAACCCTCTCTTCCCGAACCTAGCTGTGCTCAGCCTGTTCTAGACCAGTGCCTGATCGGAACGAGTGTTGATTTACATACATCATCTACGCACCACTTTATCATCAAGGATGAACCATCCGAATCCAAACCACACGAAAGTCCAAAGTTCCAGATAACAGTTGACCCGGTCTTTGAAAAGGTCCAGATGACAAGTGACCCGGTTTTCCCTTCGGAAGTTCCATCCTCAGATGATATTACATCTGAATCCAAACCAGACGAAAGTCCAAAGGTCCAGATGACAGTTGACCCGGTCTTTCAAAAAGTCCAGATTACAGTTGACCCGGTTTTGCCTTCAAAAGTTCCATTCTCAGATGATATTATCACTGCAAAGAATGAAGACCCCACCGTCCAAATTCTATTCATCAACATAGACTTTAATGATCAAGTGAGCATCCCTCTCATTCCTTCGCAATAGGAAGAAAGTCCATCAGAATCATATCCAGCCGTTTATCCGGTCCCACCTCCAAGCAACCTAGTTGTTTCCTTCAATTGGGATCAACTAGGCAATCCTCGGTTACCAGCCTCCATACCATTTCGAATTATAGTCCAAGTCTACCGAATGGTTATGGCCGGTACAATTATTGATGAGGGATCTCCTGTGAGTATCCTTTCTTTAACAGCTTGGGAAGCACTTGGTTCGCCACTGCTTCTGCCTAAGATGAGAAACCTTACAGGCTTCCATCGAGAAACCACTCGACCTTTAGGAATTCTTCCCAATGTCCCTATCACATTAGAAGGGAAGACCGTTCAAATGGGCGTCATGGTAGTCCAAGGTCCATTAGATTAAAATTTACTCCTTGGACGAGACTATATTTATCGCATACGTGCAATTGTGTCCTCACTCTTCAGAGTGATGTGTTTTCCGCACGAAGGAAGGACGATCAGGATCGTAGACCAACTTTCGTTCCCCGGTTCACACTTCACATATAGTCATCTACCATTCCTAAATGGTCTTATTTCCACAGGAAATGCCTCAACATCCACTCCGTCATTTTGATGACGGCAGCTCACCCGGGCGCGTGACTGAAGCCCGGGGGGCATGCATCCTCCTTCAAAATCGAGTCTTTCCAAGTGAACCTTCATTCCATCCACTTCGTGAATGCCATGAAGCTTGGGGGGCATGTACCTCGATTTGCATTATCATGCTGGGGGCATGCAAAAATTTAACAAAGCATAGTTTTTCGTTTCAAGCTTGTGTAAACATGAAATCGAATCCAAGCAAAGTTCTCCATGGTTCAAGCTTGTGTAAAAATGAACCCATACCTAATTTACATCCCGTGATTTCCTTTTATCTGCTAAATTCTGCTAGATGAGCCTTGGTTGTTTCATTCCATCGCCACCATCTCTTTGGCCGATCATATGCTTTCACTTGGTGGTTTATCCTTTCCTGAGGAACCACAGCGATGAGTGGTTTATATTAGCCAGCCTCTTGACCATTACATGTTTTGAGCAGTTCCACCATTTCCGGAACCAGTTGCTACCCTTTATACCACTCGTTCCTTCAGAACGAGTCGCCTTTATGCTCTTTTCTGACTCGTAAAATATGAAAAGATTGCCGAGTATTTTTTCCTTTTTGACTCGTTAAAGAGAATAAAAATGGAGGTCTGCTTTTAGCTCTTTTCTGACCATTTAAAAACAAAAAGATTGCTGAGTCGCTCCTCTTGACTCGTTAAACGTTAATAAGGGGCGGTCGTTTTAAGTTCTTTTTGTCGACCGTTAAAACATAAAAAGATTACCAGGTTTTTGTCGTTTCAAACTCGTTAATGGTTATGAAACGACGTGGTTTTGACCACTTTTTTACTTTTTTAGGTCGAAATCACTAATTATGAAAAGTACTCCTCGATCGTAATGGTCGGGCGGTTCTTTCGGGCATTATTTTATACTTTTTTGGGCCCGAGAGACACAACTTTACGAAAAAGGACACCCCTAGAGTTTCCTTTTCTGCTGTCTTTTCAAACTCTCTAAACATGAAAAGACGTCGAGTTCTTCCTTTGTCAGACTCGTTAAAACCTGATGACATCGGATTTTGTCGAAATGACACACCACAAGCATATGCTATCCCCATCAAGCTTGTTAAAAATAACTGGGGTACTCGCCAGAAATGGCGGGGGGAAAAGAAAATTTTTGAACCCTAATTATTATCGTGTCGGCAGTATGTCGCTCTTGAACATGGCACTTTTCTGCTTTCGTGTCCAGGGTAGGGATATCTCATCTCATATTTTTCACTTGCTTCCATGGACTTGGGTACCTTATTTGACCTCTCATCCACTCATTGCCTCATCATCATGACCTTTGATACATTGATGTCAAATACTGCCAATTCCATTAATGTGCTGCCGATATGTTCAAGAGAAGTTGACCTCTGCAAAGAAACAACCTCCCTCTGATAGTTCGTACAATCTTGATTCACAACATTATCTCTCTGTCTCGTGTCGATGATGTGGGAAACATTATGGCCCACCTTCGATCAAGGTCACTTCCTGTCGACTTCAGCTCATTATCCAGGAAGTTGATCTAGAGACTCCCTTCCGGTGCCTTGGAGCCTGCATGCCTCAATGGCAGGTTCTTCGTGTTCGACGTGAGGTTTTCATCATTGGCCTCCGATCGAATGATTCTACGGGTGTTCGACTTCAGATCATTAATTCGCACGCCGTAGATTGTACCTATAGTACCTTGAGGGCCATTGTCATTATTGGTGGTACCTCTCGCGTCTGTTAATAGTTTCCACTATTGACTGGTAATCAGACGATGTTCATGCATGTTCGACTTCAGCTCATATATTCACATGCTTGAACTTGTACTCTTGTTCGGGTCGAGATGGAGCGCAAGACCCTGGATTGTGTCTGTTGTAATCCAGGCGTGATTCTTGATACATGACTCATTCACTGGATGGCTACGACCATACCTGAGTCAATTCATTGATCCTAACCAGATGGCTACGTCCATACTATGGATCTAGATTATTTATGTACTCTCTTATGGATGGCTGCGACCATACCACGTACATCATGTAATTGAACTATCAGTCGTGTCTCTTAATGCAGATCCTCGGCGACAGTTCTATATGTGTTCTTGTAAAGCATTTCACCCCTCTCTCTACCTCTCGGACTTCATGCTTTAGGGGGCATCTGTTACACAGTAATTTGTCACCATTGGTCACCGCCCCTATCGCCCCGTTTCCATACATTGGAGGACGCATTCCGGGACCTGTGAGCAGTGACATAACCCAAAAACACTTGCATTATATTCCCCTAAGTATGTACTTCATGTTCCCTGAAGACACCTTCTGCAAATTATCCCTGAAAAGTGCTCTTTTTCCATTGGCGCAGGTCCACAGCATCTTACCCACGCCAATCACTGAGATCCTGAAAAGAGGGTGCGACCATTGGCGCTCTGTCACAGAACAACACCCACGCCAACCCAGTTTGGTAATGATTTTTGCCAAAAGCACGGCCTTCTGCTTTTTCCATTCAAAGCACGAAGTCTTTTGAGGGAAAAATCCACCGGATAGAGGTCGAGAGTCATCATCTATCCTTGACAACTATCCACAGTAGCTTTTCCGAGATAATGCCAATCCACAATGGGTGTCCTGGTTCATCGAATCTTTCTACCTTCTCCATCTATAAATATTTGTCCTCATGCATTAGACAAGCTAGTGCTAGTTGTTGAGTTGTAGAGTTCTTGGAGGAATGCTAGTTGTGATTATGCTGCCGGAGAGGAGGTACATTGCAAGACACATATAGTTGCTCGCCCAGCTAGAGGAGAGGTTCAACGTCAGAACCTTGGTTGTAACTTTTCCTGTCTATTATTAATTAATGAACGACTGTTATTATAGTTCCAATCTCATCGTCTATTATAGTGATGTTTGATTTATTTCCTTTCTGACTGAAATATAGTTGTGCCTTGGTGGATTTTACGCTGGTATCTGTTTCTTCCTTTGCATGTGTAGGTGTCCGTTTATGATGTGCTGGAGTGAGGGAGCGGGAATATCAACTCTGCTTCGACCATAGCGTTGGATTCCAGGTTGGTCTTCTTAATTCACCTTTGATGTATAACTAGGAACTTGCGTGGCAGCGTGGTTTGATTGTGGCTAGTTCTGTTTTAGGCTAGTGGGATCGCCTCTGTCCGTAGAGGGGATTTACCTATCCAACATGGATGATTGGTCATGTTGGGAAAAATATATGGACTTCTATTTCTGGTTCATAGCAGGAGTGATCAAAGTCTATTTTTAGACTGCCAGGTTAAAAATAGAAAAGTCAAATACTATTGTCTCATAATAATATTTAGACTATAAACTTTATCTTATCCTCTTGGAGCACTTCAGTTTGAGCTACAGATGTGGCACATGCAGCTGTCAGAAAGAAATACACTTTCTTTGTGAGTCATATGAGCTATTTCATGCAGGAAATTTGTTAGAACTCATGAATGTGAGTTCTGTGGAGTTGGATGTGGAGTTGATGGAGTTGTGTTCAGTTTGACTTGGTTAAACTAGTTGTAATTAGTCTAACTACAAATAGACTAGTGATGAGTGATGTGAATTAATTGATTAAATTAATTCACTAATTATTAACTCATAATGCAACTGAATAATACATCAGTTAACTCAGTGCATGTACATTTCAGTGGAGACAGGTGTTAGTGGTTGATATTGCTATCAGTTGTGACTATAGTTGTGCATGAGATCTTGCACAAGCAATGTATTGAGTATGCCCATGAGGATTGCCCAGTAGAATGGCCTGTGCTCACGTGATTTTCCAGTGTGAGTGATTCTCAGCAGGTATATTGTGCAATAGAGGCAAGCAAAGCAGCGGAGGAGATTTGAACCTGTGACTTGTTCGGATCTTAGCTAGTTTTGTGTGTAACAGGTGTAGATAGTGCTAGATACTTGAGAGGAGTATTGTACTATGTATTGTTACATGTTCTCAATCATTAATATACAAATAGTGTGGGGTTTTCAACTCTAATCTTTCCCCGGGATACATATTGTGTTAATGTGTGCATGCTATTGATGTTTCATTGTTTTTGACGCTGCTAAATTGATGATCAACGTAGAGGAGGTTATGTACTATGCATGTATTCCACAATAGTGTATAATCGGGATAATCTTTGTGAATAAGTGTTTATTATTCAAAATTTCTGCATAGCACGACATAAGACTACTCCATACACACCTAAGCAAAATGGAGTTGTAGAAAGAATGAACAAGATGTTGATGGAAATGGAAAGAAACATGATCAGTGGTGCCAGGTTAGGACAGGAATTTTGGGCAAAGGCGGTGGAGATAGCATGTTACCTGGTCAACAAATCACCTTCTTCAACGTTGGAGGATAAGACTCCACAAGAGGTATGGGCTAGTAAGAAACCCTCTCTTTCACATCTGAGGGTATTTGGATGTGATGCATATGTACATGTTCCAAAGGAGAAAAGAACAAAGTTGGATTGTAAATCTGAAAAGTGCATCTTTACTGGGTATAAGAATAGTTTAAAGAGTTATAAGCTTTGGAATCCAGTAATAAGGAATGTTGTGTATAGCCGAGATGTGGTGTTCAGAGAGGTGAAAAATGTTATTAAACATGAAGTCCCATCAAAGGAACCTGATCTGGATTTAAGTAGGAATGCAACAAATTATAGATATAACCATAAATATAGAGATGCAACAAAAATAATACTTCATTACTGTAAAATACTGAAATATGCTTACAAATAGAAATGGAAATAAACTAGCTAGGGCAATGGTAGCTTATCTCTGAGAAGAGATGTGGAAGCTACATGCCTCTGAGCTGTGTTACAATGAGGCTCGAAGGCCTATTTATTGTTGAGAAACAATGGAAAACCCTAAACATCCAAAACCTTAACCCTAGAAAATGAAATGCCAAACTGTGGGCCCCGTTTGGGTAAATTGGTACATCAATTTCTCGAGGTCGTAACTTTGGCATACGATCTCTGTTTGATGCGCACAGTATCTCATTAGAAAGATCTATCCGAGAAATACAAATTTGGGAAGAGGAAAATCGGTCCATGGACCCATGTTGCTCCCAATTTTCCCAAAAAAAATGTCATTTAGGGCCTCAAAATGGTTCTGAAAGTTCAAGACCCAAAAAACTGCTAAAAATAGTAAACTGTGCTACAATTAAGGAAACTGAAAAGCTGAAAGAAACAATGGTGGGGGTCCAAGTGGACTTTGCGGGTGGCCACCAATATCCACCTAGATCATTCCTCCCCCATTAGGAAGAAATGGTCCCCATTTCATTGAGTTCCTCCATGAGATGAGGAAACTTCTACTAAACTTGGTCCCTGGTGAGCCACTTGCCCTCGTGAAGGAGTTGGCCTACTTTTACAGCTCGACATAGTTGGATATTCTATTGGTCAGTGTGCTTGATCTATGTGTCCATGATCCGATTAGTTGTAGCTTGTTCCATGCAATTTGGATTTAACTCTATGGGTGTGAGTTGTTCTGCAATGTCGAATGTGTCTAGTAATGGTGGAAAGTATGGCCGAAGGCGGTCCACATTGAACACTGGATGCAGGCCAAGGAATGGGGGAATGTTGAGCTCAAATCCATTGTCTCCAAAAAACTTGGTAATGGTGTAAGGACCATATTAGAGTGGTCTGAGTTTCTAATAGGCTTTGGTAAGGTGTTCCTTTTGCAAATGCAACCATACTTTGTTGCCCACCTGAAACTTGTGTGGCACTCGATGTTGATCATGTCACTGCTTGTACTTGGCATTTGATTTCTCTAGAATTTCGTGGACCTACAGGTGAATATGTTGGATGTGATCAATGAAGTTTTTTTCCTTATCTATTTCAAACTAGACATGAGCTGAATCTGCATGAGTAGCTGCAAATGGCATGGCCACATCAATGGGACATAGTGGCTGGAATCCCAAGCCCACCTAAAAAGGGTTGTGGCTAGTCGAGTTGTGGAGAGCCCGATTGTAGTTATGCTAAACATAGGGGAGGTTCTCATCCCATGTGTGTAGATTCTTTGAGTTGTGCATGTGCAGAATGTGTATGATCATCCTATTAACAACCTCTGTCTGGCCATCAATTTGAGGATGGAAGGTTGTGGACTTAGTGAGTTTGGTGTCCAGCATCGACTAGAGACTGGACCAAAATCTACTGAGGAACCTGTTGTCCCGATCTTAGATGATATACTGTGGGATCCCAAAGTGTACACACACTCATTCAAAGAAGAGTTTAGCAATGGCTTTTGATGTGATATTCTTCTTGTAGGTCGGCATAATGGCCATCTTCGAGAACCTGTCGATGACCACAAAAACAGAGTCATTTCCATGCTTAGTAGAAGGAAGGCCCAACATGTAATCCATGGAGATGGATTCCCAAGGTCAACTAGGGGTAGGGAGAGGGGTATAGAGGCCTTACTTCTTAATGGTCAATTTGGAAATGGTGTAGGCAGTGCATGATTTGATGTACTTCCCAACATCCTGTCGAAGATTCGTCCAATAGAATTACTTCTATAATACTGCCACTATTTTCTCGACCCCGAAATGCCCAGCATCCCAACTGTAGTGTGCTTCCAAAATCATCTTGGCACGCTCACTTGAAGGAACACAAAGGTGACCTAGGTGGCATAACAGGGCATCCTGGAGGTGAAAATATGGAACATGCTGACCCTCCAAGAGTGTCTGGTATGTGTGACTAAATTTTTGGTTGCTTTTGTAGAGAAGTGGCCAATTAGAAGTCTCGTGCCCACAAGAGTTGAGCACAGTGGTTAACGCCATGATCGGTGGTCAATTGAGGCAATATGCAACATTATTGGTGTTGCCCTTCTTATAATAAGTCCCATCCTTATTATGTACCAACACGATTGGGCTCCCACAAGGCGATGAACTCGGACAGATGTGACCTTTCTGCAGTAGCTCCTGAATCTACCTCTTGATTTCATCATTCTCCAGAATGGAGCACCGATAGATTGGTCCATTGGACAGCGGCGCACCTAGGGTCAGATCGATGGAGTTCTTGACCTAATAGTGTAGAGGAACTACTACGAGGGAAGTGGAGATGTCCTTGTACTCCTCCATGACCTTGTCCATCTATAGTTGTCATGAGGATGAGGCTCATCTGGAGGTCGTGGCCACTGTCTTCTTCTTTCCTTGAGGGCGTATCATCAGAAAAATAAATTTCTCGGGTTTGGAAATGAGCTTACTGCATTGTTTTGTAGTAACCAAAGAGATGGCAGTAGGCGGTGCTACCTCAAGTATCCTGTACAACATATTTCCCAAAGTAACAATAACAGCATAGGGCATTGATTCATACACAGCATGTCTCTTCCACAAGTATGTTTGTCCTAATAATACATCACAAACATCAAGGGGAGTAACGTCACACAATACCTCATTCGTCAAGGGCTTGATGTTGTATGGAATGCGACACTGTTGGCTGACGCGAAGATCCTGTCCTTGGTGAAGCCACCTAATGGTGTACAGTTGTGGATGTGATGTGGTCGGTAAGCCTAGCTGCTTCATAACCTCTACTGGAATGATGTTCTTTTGGCTCTTGCTTTTGATAATGAACTGTAGTGGGGAGCCCTTTACCCACATATGGGAGTGGAAGAGATTCTCCTCCTCCTTTAGATCTTCAGGTTCCTCCTTCTAGATCTTCATGGTGGCAATGGTGGCGTTGGGCTCTGCATCAATAATCTACTTCCCTTTGTCATTCCCCTTGTTGGGTTCTGACTTAGAGTCAAAACATGCATCTAATTCTAAAACCTTTAGCTCAGCCACCAGTGACTGCTTGGCCCGACACTCACTTGTGTTGTGAGTGGAGCTCTTATGGAACTCACACCACTTTCTCGTGTCCTTTTTTGGCTTCGCGGCACTGTTCTTTGCTTACAACTTTGGTAGGTTGTCTTGGGCTACCCTGCCTTGGCTTTTTCCTTTGTTATGTAGTTTGGGGGCACCTTTCCCTTATTTTGGATTTGCAGATCCAAAGTCTCGCTTCTTTTGTTTAAACATTTGCTAGATCTTGACAGCATATTGGTATGCCGTGCTGAGCGAGTAGATGTTCAGGAATTCTATTTCTTCCTGGATGTACCTATGCAAGCAATTGCGATATTTGAGTACCAAATGCTACTGCAAATCCTTGATACCCAACTTTGTGCGAAGGGTATGGAAAATATTGGTAAACTGTGGCACATCTAGGTCCCTTCCCTGTCGCAGCATGGTCCACTTTATGTATTGATTCTCATAGCTTCTAGCAGGGTAGTACTTCTCCTTGATGGCAGCCCAGAATGAATTCCAAGTGGGTGTGGTTGAAAATAGTGAGGCCGTACTTTGATCCTTCTGATCGCAGTAGGTTTCCCACCAGTCCTTGAAGTGGGGGGTGGCTTTAAGAAGAGCAAAAGTAATATTTTATCGGCCGGAAAAATCATGAACAGAAAAATACCCTTCTAGTAGATTTAACCATTTATATATGGCGTCTACATCTATTTGACCCTCAAATATGGGAATGCCAAAGTTAACTTGTACCTTAAAGGGTGTGGCGCTTCCAGGGTAGCTACTGGAAGTAGATGTGTCGCCCCTGGGTAGCCACTGAAGGATCTGGTTAAATTTGTCCATCATCACGTCCCTTTGTCGCTCGAGGGCCTCTCGGGTAAGATTTTGATAGGATCTCCTACCCCCTCATCTTTCTTTTCATCCGCCATGGGAGGTCGTTGGGATTTGCGAGGCTAGTCTTGCAAAGGTTCGACTAGCTCAAGCCCTAACTCCTTATATCCCGACCTCGTTGGGGACATGAAAAGAAATACAGAGAAAGAGAAGACCGCTCTGATACCACTGATCTAGATTTAAGTAGGAACACAAAAAATTATAGATATAACCATACATATAGAGATGCAGCAGAAATAATTCTTCATTACTGTAAAATACTGAAATATGCTTACAAATAGAAATGGAAATAAACTAGCTAGGGTGATGGTAACTTATCTCTGAGAAGAGATGTGGTGGCTACATGCCTCTAAACTATGTTACAATGAGGTTCGAAGACCTATTTATTGTTTAGAAACAATGGAAAACCCTAAATATCCAAAATCCTAACCCTAGAAGATGAAACACCACATTGTGGGCCCCGTTTGTGTAAATTGGTACATTAACTTCCTGGGGTTGTAACTTTGGCATACGATCATCATTTGATGCAAATGGTATCTTGTTAGAAATATCTATCCGAGAACTAAAAGTTTAGGAAGAGAAACATTGTTCCATGGACCCTTGTTGCTCCCAGTTTTCCCAAAAAACATCATTTAGGGCCTCAAAATGGCTCCGGAAGTTTAGGACCCGAAAAACTGCTAAAAATAGTAAATTGTGCTATAATTAAGGAAACATAAAAGCTGAAAGAAACAATGGTGGTGGTCCAAGTGGACTTGGTGGGTGGCTACCAATATCAACCTGGATCAAAACCTGAGAAGATAAAGCTCAAGCTAAGGGAGGAAGAATCAAACTCTACTGCAGAAGAGGAATCATAAGATGAAGAGCCACAAACTCCAATTGTGAGAAGATCAGTTCGAGAAAGGTAGCTAGAAAGGTATAGTCCATCTGCTTTCTGTTCAAATTTCTCTTCACCTATTACTAATGATGATCCCAAAATTGTGAAGGAAGCAGTAGATTCAGAGGATGGAAAACTCTGGAAAGAGGCCATGGTTGATGAAATGGCATCTTTGCACAAAAATGAGGCATGGGATCTAGTGGAGTTTCTGGTTGGAAGGAAACCCATTGGCAGTAAATGGGTGTTCAAAAAGAAGATGAATGCACAAGGAAAGGTGGAGAAATACAAATCTCGGTTGGTAGCAAAAGGTTATTCCTTGGTGCCAAGAATTGATTTTGGTGATATTTTTTCTCCCGTTGCTAAGGTAGCTTCTATTAGATTACTTTTATCTGTTGTTGTTTCTTTTGATTTTGAGGTAGAACAGATGGATGTGAAGACAACATCTCTTCATGGGGATCTAGAAGAGGAGATCTACATGAAGCAACCCTCAAGGCTTTGCGGTGAAGGGTAAAAAAGAACTGGTATGCAAGTTAAAGAAGTCTCTATATGGGCTGAAACAGTCACCAAGGATGTGGTATTAGAAATTTGATAAATTTATATGGGGACTTGGCTTCACTAGAAGCAAAGAAGATCACTTTGTGTATTTTAAATTAATTGGTGATTGTGTTATTTATCTAGTCTTGTATGTGGATGATATGTTGCTGGTTGGAAATGACAAAGAAATTATCCAGGATCTAGAGACCCAATTGTCCTCCAAATTCAACACGAAAGATCTTGGTGCTGCAAACTATATTTTTGGAATGGAAATTAAGAGAGATCAGGAAAAGAGGAAGCTCTTGTTAAATGAGAGGAAGTATGTCAAGAAAATACTACAGAGGTTTAATATGTATGATAGTAAACCAATGAAGGTTCCTAATCCTGTAGGTGTAAAGTTATCTGTTGAATAGTGTCTCAAGACATAAGAAGAGGAAGAGGACATGTCCTGTGTTCCATATGCAAGTGCAGTCGGTAGCCTGATGTATGTGATGGTCTGTACTAGACCAAACATTGCACACACAGTGGGAGTATTGAGCAGGCTTATGTCAAAACCAGGAAAGCAGCATTGGATAGCAGTGAAGCAGGTTTTCAGGTATTTGCGTGGCACTAGTGATTACGGTTTGTGCTACCAAGGAATACCAGGATTGGAAAGAGTTTTGGATATCCATAGATTTGTTGATGCAGACTAGGGTAGAGATCTGGATCAGAGAAGATCTACAAGTGGGTATGTGTTTAACCTATTTGGAGGTGCAGTTAGTTGGATGAGTAATAAATAATATGTAGTGGAATTATCAACTACAGAGGCAGAATACATGGTAGCCACTGATGCAAGCAAGGAATCAGTTTGGTTGCAGAGATTCTGTTCAAGTATGGGGTTAGTACATGTAGCTATAAGGATAGACTGTGACAGCCAAAGTGTAATTTTCTTGGCAAAGAACCCTCCTTATCATTCAAAGACGGCACATTGATGTTCAATATCACTTTGTGAGGGATATGATATAAGACAAAAAGGTGTTGCTGGTAAAGGTGGACACTTTGAAGAATACTACAGATGCATTGAAAAAATCTATGAGCTCTGAGAATTTCTCTTGGTGTAGAAACAATGGGCGTTGTAGGGCTAGATAAATGACTAAGCTCTCATGTGGCCCCTTGTGGAAGAAAAAAACAAGTGGGAGAACGTTGGTTTTTGTTATATTCTTTCCATGACTAGCCAACCTAGTTAATCGGGGCGTTAGAGGAGGGGTAGAGGGCCCCCTTCATTGCATCGATTGCACAGCGAGGGGGTCATAAGGGTTTTGAGGGGGGAGGGTATCCCCCCTCTACAGGTCCAAGGTAGTGCCCCAGGGAAATTTTTTTTGTACCCTATATTAGATGGGCAGTCCTGCTTATGGTTTTGTGCATGGTTTTTGCACATGGTTTTAGGCGTGATGGTTTTCAGTCCAGGGTAGTGGATGCTTCAGAATGTATATATATTGTAACATATGAAACGAACATAATGAAAAATCAAGCTGGTAGTCCCAGTTTTGGGATCTAAGGGAAAATCTCTGTGTATATTTGTTTTATGTGTTATGGTCTCGTCTTTGTTTATTTTCTATTTTTAGAATTCGTATGCAGGCAATTTCTGTACGGGGTTAAAACCTACAGTTCTTGCTATTCTCTTGATGTTGCATGTGTATGTTTCTCCTTTTCTTATACTTTGGCATGCTTCATGTGTGTTAGTTCCAGTCTTCGCAGCCTGTCACCAAGGATCATCATGAGCTCTTACTAGGTCTAGTTTGGTTAGATGTTTTTCACATGATATTAAGCACAAAACATGTCACAAATTTGTCCATTAGAAGAAGCTTGGAAAAATATTTCCAACAGTATATCACACTCCTGTAACCGGTTTTTGGATCATAAGATATGATCGAAATGAAGGATTGATTCTTGGTTATGCATGTTTTGAGGTCAGTTGCTACTCATAGGGACAAGTTTACTACAAAATTAGTTTGGATAGGATTTTTACAAAAGTGAAAGAGGATTTTGTACAACACATACCAAATAAAAAAAAAATCCTTCAATTTATGCACAGATGCTACTATGTGGGAGATATGCAGTGACATTTGGAGCCAACATTAAAACAAAACAAAATTTTCATTTATTTTATTGTTTTAGTCATTTTAGTGCGGTGCCATTTTACAATAGATGGAAAGTAATTTTGCAAAACCCAAGGAGGTTTTTGTTAACCATGAGCCATAAAACAAAAAAATCTTTCAGTTTATTCACAGGTGTCGTGAATTTGGATATGTGACTAGATCTTTACAACTCATTTTCACAGATTTAAATTTTTAATGATTTTCTGTTTTAGAGATGATTTTGTGGCACAGATTTCGAGCAATTGGAAACAAATTTCCAAAATTTTAGAGAGGTTTGCCTCCAAAATGAACTTATATACAAAAACCTCTTTCATTTTTGTAAGAGGTGCTATGGTTTAGGAGATACAAGTTCATCTTCAACACCTATTTTCAGAAATTCGGTCCAAGTTTAATGTAACTGATTCTATTTTGAAGAAGATGGTTGAGCTCAATTCCCTTAGTATAGGGATGAGAAAATGTATATATTTTATGAATTTCATAGTGTAGAGGTTTGATTTTTTCAACAGGAAGAAGCACTTGGACTGTGTAAAGTTTTGTTGAATATCATAATAAAGTAGTTTTTGCCCTTTAGGCATGGGATTCATCGCGGTGCTTAAATGTTCAATATGTTTTTTCTCCTTTGTTTCAACATTATCTAAGTGATATGATAAGAATTCATCCATAATGATGCTCCTTTCATGATGATTTTTCTGTTAGTTGTAATGGTTGTCTTAGCAGAATTCATCCATTGCCAGATGCTCTGTTGAACAACCTCGTTATTCTCATTCATCTAAAGTTGTTGTTGCAGATCCATCCTTTGTCTGATGCCTGCAGGGCAACAAGATTTCTCCCTCATACTTCTTACATTTACAATCTTCACTTGGCTGAACACGGCACTTAATTTTCCCCAGGTTTTCCACTAGAAGCTGACGTTGATTCCATAGTCCAAATCATCCTTTCGCTTGTTGTTTTGACCCAAAACAAATCCAATCAAATCCTCTGAGCTAATATACCTAGCCTAAAATCTACATTAAGTTAAGTCATCTCAATCCTTAATTTCCAGTATCCTAATTGAGATTGACAAGGAGAGAGCCCTCTCCCAACTTGGTAGGGTTAGCTACCAGGTTAAGCGTGGTTTGATGTTACCCTAGACCTACCTTCTTTTAGCCTGAGGTAGATCCAGGCTCTAACATAGGGCTAGCTACCAGGTTAAGCTTGGTTTGTGGTTACCTTAGAATTTCCTTTCTCAGACTTAAGGTTAATTATGAGTGCTAACATAGTGGCGACCATACTAGGGAAGAGGTGACAAATCTTCTCTGGGAAAGATCATTCAAGATGCAGATCTGATTGCTGATGGTGTACAAAATTCAGACACATATGAAGGCTGAAACATTCACCTGGAAACTCCAACTCAATCCAGATATTCTAGCGCTCACTGATCCGTTCATGCACTAAAATAAAATGGTAGGGTATGTGGCAAACCCTGTGTTTTGTGAATTTTTAAAAGAAGTTAGAGATCAGTTAGTGGATATTGAAATTGATGAAGTATTTTTCATTACTGTGCTTCAATGTTTGAGATCTCTTAAGTTTCCTGCTAAAGCTAAAACTGGTTTCATTGAGTTAGTTGTTAAAAAATTTGAGAAGGAGATTCAATATTTAAATGATCAGATCTAATCATATGAATTCTGAGATCCCAAAAAGTTCTTGGAAACTCTCCCTCCTTTAAAACAAGAAACAATAGAGCTGCCCGTGGATGTTTGCATTGACAGTTTGCAGTTGGAGGTCTGTGTTGAGGAGTTAGGGCAGCAAATAGATTCTGGTTTCTTTGATCTTATTGTCACATATATGGAGTATTTTTTTCAGTTTGAATGATAAGTCAACTTGTCTTTCACACAGCCAAATTCGGTTTGTGCATGGATGGTTGTTAGCATTTACATTTATCCCCTGGTTGAAGCACTTTCAAGCAGCATCCTTGTCACAGTTACTTGATTATTTGATCTGAAATTACAGTGTTACTTGATCTACCAATTTTGCAGCAAAGTAGGGTATATTTGTAAATAAATAAGCTTCCAAAGGTAGCGTTTCAGTTTCCGATATTTGTTATGTACAAGTTGTAGTATGTGTATGTGTGGATTGGTATGAGTTGTTTTGAGTTTGCAACTATTTGACTGTATTTCCCAATGGATGAGGCACTTGGTATATGGTGTTCTTGACACCTCCAAGGAGCTTCGATCCCCAATAAGGCCAATGTTAGTTCCAATCTTCGTAGCCTGTCACTAGGGATCATCATGAGCTCTTACTAGGTTTGGTTTGGTTAGATGTTTTGCACATGATATTCAACACAAAACTTGTCACAAATTTTTCCATCATAAGAATCTAAAAAAAATCTTTCCAATGGTGTATCACACTCCTGTAACCAGTTTCTGGATCATAAGATATGATCGAAATGAATGATTGATTCTTGGTTATGCATGTTTTGAGGTCAGTTGCTGCACACAGGGACAAGTTTACTACAAAATCCGTTTGGACGGGAATTTTACAAAAGTGAAAGAGGTTTTTGTCCATCACATATCAAGTAACAAAAACATCATTCAGTTTATGCACAGGTGCTACTATGTGGGAGATATGCAGTGATATTTGGAGCCTGCAATAAAACAAAGCAAATTTTTTATTTATTTTAATGTTTTAGTCATTTTAGTGAGGTGCCATTTTACAACATATGGAAAGTAATTTTGCAAAACCCAAGGAGGTTTTTGTTAACCACAAGCCATATAACAAAAATATATTTCTTTTTATTCACAGGTGTCATGAATTTGGATATGTGACTAGATATTTATAGGTCATTTTCACAGATTTAAATTTTTAATGATTTTCTGTTTTAGAGATGATTTTGTGGCATAGATTTCGAGCAATGGAAACAAATTTCCCAAATTTGAGAGAGGTTTTTCTCCAAAATGACCTTATCTACAAAAGCCTCTTTCCGTTTTGTAACAGGTGTTGTGGTTTAGGAGATAAGAATTCATATTCAACACCTATTTTCAGAAATTCAGTCCAAGTTTAATGTAATTGATTCTATTTTGAAGAAGATGGTTGAGCTCAATTACCTTAGTACAGGGATGAGAAAATGTATATATTTTATGAATATCATAGTGTAGAGGTTAGATTTTTTCAACAAGAAGAAGCACTTGGACTGTGTAAAGTTTTATTGAATATCATAATAAAGCAGTTTTTGCCCTTTAGGCCTGGGATTCATCACAGTGCTTAAATGTTAAGTATGTTTTTTTCTCTTGTAATTCATTTACACATTATGTTTTTCTCCTTTGTTTCAGCATTATCTAAGTGATATGTTAGGAATTCATTCATAATGATGCTGCTTTCATGATGAATTTTCTGTTAGTTGTAATGGTTGTATTAGCGGAATTCATCCGTTGCTAGATGCTCTGTTGAGCAACCTCGTTATTCTCTTTCATCCAACGTTGTTGCTACAGATCCATCATTTTTCTGATGCCTGCAGGGCAGCGATATTTCTCCCTCATACTTCTCACATTTACAATCTTCACTTGGCTGAACATGGCACTTAATTTTCCCCAGGTTTGCCGACAGAAACTGACATCGATTCCATAGTCCAAATCATCCTTTCTCTTGTTGTTTTGACCCAAAAAAAATCCAATCAAATCCTCTGAGCTACTATACCTAGCCTAAAATCTAAATTAGATTCAATCATCTCAAGCACTAATTGCCAATATCCTAATTGAGATTGACAAGGAGAGAGCCCTCTCCCGACCTGGTAGGGCTAGCTACCAGGTTAAGCGTGGTTTGATGTTACCCTAGATCTGCCTTCTTTTAGCCTGTGGTAGATTCAAGCTCTAACAACGTGTTCATCCATTCGTGAAAAATCTCCTCGCATGAATTTTCCATTCACAAAAAAATCTCCTCACATGGATTGCTCGTTCGCGAAAGAATATCCTCGAATGCATTCCTCGTTCATTTGTTAGTGAAAAAATCTCCTCACATGTGCTCTCCATGTTCATCCCATTTTTCATCGCATCATGCCTCATCCATGTACCTGTATTTGTAATCACTCATGATGAGAAAACATAAAATCCATAAATCTCCTAATCTACCATGATGCATTATATTTTTCATTTGGATGCAGGTGAATGGGAGAGAGGACAAGGTTCTTGAAACCATTCAAGCTGGGATGCGGACTCTAGGCACTGCGAGTGAAAATTGCGCAGAAGACACTGGGACATTGAGATGGACAATCCAGATCAGCGCTGACTATTCACAGGATCTGGCTTGGCTAGTGGGAATATTTGCATAATTTTTTGAGGGAAGCAATGCAGGCAACAGAGGGGCTTGGCAACAAAAACTGTGTAATTCCTCCTGGGAGCTGGCAGCGGGCTATAGGAGGCTTGCTGGGAAAAATGTGCATTTTTTTGAGGGAGATTGCAGCAAGCTGCAAGAGTGATGCTCGAAAAAACTTTGCAATTGTTGGGAGGTTGGCCTGCGAAACATCCCTACACAATTTCTTAGCTAAGTGGGATGTTGGGCAGCTGGGTGACTTCTCATCAAAATTGCGCAGTTTTCTGAGCGAGTAGCAGGCTGACTGTCTAGGTGACCGAATGGAAAAACTACCCAATTTTTTGAGGGAGACAATGACGGACACATGGTGTCTGTCCAACATGTTTGCGTAATTTCTTTAGGCAGTGGAATGGTAATGCTTTACATATTTTGTGCAATTTTTTAAGGGAGTGAGTCCCGGGGTCACTGCTCAGTCAAACTCTCTGGTTGACTACCTAGAGGGTTGGTTGATTTGCTTGCGGGCATCGCAGATTGAGATGGCTTACTGAGAAACTTTTTCACTATTCTAGATGACAGTCGGTCCAGTCGACTCCAGGATTATGTAGTGCAAGCTGCCTGGGAGACAACCTCAAGCTCTGCACAATTCTGGGTAGTAGTACATGTTCATTGAGGGCTAAAAGTGTGCAATGTAGCTCAGTGAACATCCAACTATTGGAGGGTGGTCCAGTCATCAGAAATTCAACAAAATGACTAACTATGTGAGCGAGTGAACTTGTGCATATGTGACATTGCAAACACACACTCAACATGACTCGATGACAAGATGCCTAAAACCATCAAGACAACATATACTCAGTGTGACTTATTGACAGTGTGAGTGACAAGCACGAAACATGTGATAGATCGTTGAATGATCGTGACGATGCTTGCGAAAAAATTCATACAACCTCATGTGTGAGTGAAACGGATGTTTACATAGAAAATAAAACTTGTACACACAAAGCAGGACCTTGTGCGTGGCCAGAACATGGTTGCAAGCATGACATTTTGACCAACATGCAAAAAGATGTACGTTGAACAGTCAAGTGAGGAGGGTGAAAAGACTCAACACGAGCTCACGGGATGAGCCTGAGTGCTTGTAAACATCAAGAAAAAATGAAAGGAAGGCTCCAAAATTTAATGTAAGCCAAAATTTTGGAGGGTGTTGTAGCTACTACAACACCACTTTATTGTCAACCTGTACATATGTCTGCTTGTCTTCATAAATTTCCACAATTTCTTGAGGGGTTGCCTCTTCCTGGTTTTTTTTTACTTTAGACCTCGTTTTGGGTCTCATCACAAACTCATCTTGAAAATTGTCTTCAATTTTGAATTTAATCTTGGATTCTTGAGCCGTTGTTACCTATTCTTCTTTTTCTTTGTCTTCCTTGTCATCTTTCATGCTTTGCAATTTAGCTTTCTTCCTCAATTTTGCCATTAGTTTCTTTCTTGGCTTGTCACCTTCCTTCTTTATGGGTTTCATCTTTATGACTGAATGGATGTTCTCCCTTTTTGGATTTTCTTGCTTGGGCTCTTCTTTACTTGCCTTCATTGATGGTGAACCAGTTTGTGGTAATAGATCAATACTTGTAAGAAAATCAGACCAAAGCATTTTCTTCCTTTAAATAACATGCTTAACTAAGATTTTGATTAAAGAAAAAAGGAACATACCTGAAGCATGGTTATATTTTTGAATTTATAGTTTGTTGGCCATTATCTCTAAACTCTTGAGCAGTAAATAAGGGAGGTTCATTGGCTTAATTTCAGTGAAATGCCATAGTAACCAGAGATGGTACTGGTATATTCTACTAAACCTACCCTCATAGGTGAAGTATCTTTGGATAACCTTTAGAAGGTCGACATATTATTCTTGAACATAAATTCTAGGGAAGGTGGAAGTAGACTTGTCTAGATACTCTGGTTTTAAAAACTATTTGTAAGCCAAAATATCTAATTCATCCCCCTTGAACCACTTCTCCCCTAAAGTAGGGAGGTTGGTTGCATCAACAATAAACTTCTCAGTTAATACAATCTCCAAGTCTCCTAGTTTCACTCTGTTGTCTTAGAAATTAAGAGCAAATAAACTAGCAAGTTTAGCATT
Source organism: Pinus tabuliformis (assembly GCA_031772625.1). Lineage (NCBI taxonomy): Eukaryota > Viridiplantae > Streptophyta > Pinopsida > Pinales > Pinaceae > Pinus > Pinus tabuliformis. The sequence continues at coordinate 781,889,979 of CM062805.1, forward strand.
GTGACCTATTTTCTTAATTGTCTGGTAGAAGGGAATGCACCCTATGTTCTCAAAAGCCACTCTAATGGAAGGGAATGAATTGAGCAAGCTCAAAATGTTGGGTTTGGTACATACAAGGTCTCCTACATTTTTTCTAGTAGCAGGGGCCATCCTTTCTCAACACCTAGCAGAATGAATTTGACTTTAGGCTATGGCTATGTGTACAGACCCAAAGGAATGAATATGGCCATGAGTGACAATACATCTTTACTTAAATAGTTGTGATAACAAGATGGTGACAACGCAGTTTATGGGGTCAAATCAAAGCAGGAGACTTGGAAAATTTAAGACACATAACATGAATCCTTCAGGAAACATTCATCATCAAAATTTTGTGTCTATATCAATCTGACAGCAAATTCAGAGGCATAATTATGTTTTTCAAACAAAAAAGTGTGTGTGAAACACAAATTTTCTAACAGGAACAGACATGATTTTGACACAGTAACCAGGATAAATAACAATGATAATTTCAGAAAAGGTGACTGGCTTCCTACCTCTCCAATATTTGCAGTCAAATTGTGTGATGATGGCTAGCCTGAGATGTAACCCCTCTCTATGTAGAAGAATGCAGAACCATGCTCGAATTGTTCTGCAACCTATAAACTTCCTTGCAATTTCTGAGCTTCTCTATGTTTTATGAGCTTCTCTGTGTTTTCTGAACTCCTTTACGGTATTTGCTTCAGAATTTGATCAATCATCTCATCCTCTGCATGAGGGATGGGATCACCACTTGCAATCAATCATCAAAGAAATTGGTGACATTTACAATGATTTCAAATACTTATGCTAACGTAAAAAGTCTAACATTTAACCTGCGTTCCTCATGAAATTCACATGCTTAAGGTAGTGCATTTTGAGAATTGTAGGGTGGCCGAAGATTTAGATATGATGGATTTGGCAACCCAAATTTGTTTTGGGTGAAAAAGGACATGAGTCAATCATGGTGCATAATGATGTTTAGGGAAGAGGGTATTTTAGGCCTAGGTATATGTAGTTAGATTATAATGAGGATGAGGTTTTAGGCCTAAAATAATCAAGGAATAATATAAACATTAAGGAATGAGGGGAAGTAATGTAATGAGGGAAAAAGGAGATGGGTAGAGGGATTCATATCATGTCTAGCAAGGGAATAGATCAAAATATTTATTATTAATATCCTTTTGAGGTCCTCCCTTCAACAACAGACGCTTTGAACATATTACCAACCTATCATTACCTAATACCCAGACTCAACAATTTATTACAAAACCTTTCCATACAATAGACATCCCTTCCCAATGACTAACCTTGATGACCAGAGTGATGACTTGACTAATAATGATTCCTTTAGGTAGTGATAGGTCAAATCATGACAATGAACAAATTTATGATTTTGACCTCCTTTAAAAGAGAAAAAATTAACTCAAAGTACCTCTCCACTGACAAACTAACATACTCTAACAGATGGTACACTTATTCCAAGATGAATGTTTGGCAGGACATCCTAGTGTGGGTGTACATTAGTTTATTATGGCTAAGGAAATTGGAAAAAGCAATGGCTAAGGAAATTGGCAAAAGTAATGGCTCAGGCTTTGGAAAGGAAAAATGGCAATTTGGCACATTTATTTATGAAAATAATGGAAATTAGGAGAAGATGGAGGTGAAAGGTCATAGGTTGCATGTGAGGAGGAAAATGAAGTAAAATAATGGGAAATGAAGAAAATAGAGGCCTCATTCATTAAAAGGCTTCTGAGGATTAGTTAGTAACCTTTTTCCAGTTCAGTTTTGGAGATCTCTCATTATTCTCTCTCTCTCTCATACTCTTGGAAAATTAGAGTTTTCTTGGAGCCTTTTGGAATTAGAGAAAGAAAGGAAAAGAAGGCAAGAGGAAGCAGAGATCAAGCAAGGAAAAGTAAGATCAAGTAGCTACAACAAGATTCATTGCAGGTATCGACTTGTATGTGTATTTTCCTTGCTAGATTTGGCATGCATGGAATTGCATGTGGTTCTTTTGTATCATGGAATGGGATTTTCTAGGTGTAATAGAGTTTTCAGCCTAGCCTTGCCATTTCCAGAGAGCCATGGTGTGATGGGGCTCTCATTTTTTGGTTGAGCTAGATTACCAGATGGATTCAAAGCTAATTGAGGTGGATCTCTGAATGATAGAATCCATGGCCTGTAACCCCTAAGCTGAATTGTGGGTTGTGATAAATCCAAATCTTTTTTTGCCTCAGATGGCCTAGGAACCTTTCTTGGTGAATGGAAAGATATATGGTAAAGCCAAGAGCTGGTTTTCTCTCCATTGGGACTAGTAATCCTAGGTTTTGGATATGTTGTAAAGCCTCAAGAGTGGGTCTCGGTTTAGGGCCTAGTGATCTAGGTTTGGATTGTGGTAAAGCCTGAGAGACTAGGAGACAGGAAATTTCCTCATGGTGTAGGTGGATAAATCTGGTGGCATGAATTCTTGTTTGGCCTAGTGATCGGGTGGAGATCATGGTAAAGCATGTTAAGATGTGTTTATTGTGTTGGCATAGTGATTCAGGATGGATTACAGTAAAGCTTGGTTTCTGTTGATGAGGGTGAGATGGTTTAGCCTCGGTATGCCCTGGTTGGTTCTTTTAGATGAGTCCCACATTCATAATTGGAATATGGTAGAGGGGTGAATGGATGAAGAGAGATTTGGATCAGCCATTCTATGGTCGGGTGGAACGTGGTAGTCCCATCTCCAGTTGGTTCATTGCATTCATTTATGAGAAATTAATTCCCTTGATTTTCATGTGTAAATGTATTGATGTATATGTGGATTTTGATGGCTGACATGTTTATGGTAATATTGTTCCTATTATGCTAGTTATATGCATATTGTACAACAATAGCTATGTATGGATCTCAAGATGTTTTTACTTGTAAATGAAGGGATAGTGTATCTATGGCATAATAGATGATAATGCAACAAATGACATGAGGGACCAATGGTTCATAGCGATTCTCGGATGAGTATGAGATCCCTACACTTAATTCTATTTTTTACACCTATAGGTTACATGTTGATGTTATGATTGATGAAATGCCTGACATGGCTAGTAGAGGTTTGGTTATGGTCTTGCTTAGCTTATTTCTTTTGCATCATTTTTTTCCTGTATTTTTAATGACTTCATGCTATCACTCCATTCTCGGCAGTGGCATGGGCTCTAGGCCTGAAAAAGTGGCTTAAATATCGAGGTTGCTGGCGCAGAACTGGCAATTTTGGTCCCTGGTCGCTGGTAGGCAAGCCTGTGAGAGAAAATTTAGGTTGGTCACTCCCTTTCCCATAGCATGAGACCAACTATGGCCTAAGAGATGTAGAAAAATGGTGGGACCTAGGGAAGGCTGTCTGAGTGGTTGACTTAACTCCTAAGGGTTTTGTTGATGATGTTGGATGATTGTGTGAGATGTTTCCATTGATTCCACTTCCTTAAGGTCACATAAGAGGTCAAATCTAATCATAGTAGCATCTCATCTCATGTTTACCCTCGTTGGTATGGTCACTTGGGTGGATGTGGGAGGAGGGTGTTACAAAGTGGTATCAGAGCACGGTCCACCCCTCAGACTGGACAGGCGATCTATATTGGTCATGCATGCATGTGTGTCTCCTACACTTGCATTCCATGTCCTTGTTGCATTGCATAATGTTGATCATGGTTGTAGTAAGGTTGTCATGAGGAACTTGATGTTGATTTTTTGGAATGCATCGTCATGAGTATATTACTGGTTACATATTGTTATATGTCGCTTAAATGTTATGGTATGTTGTTTGATTACATCCTTGTATGTTAGGTTTCATTCTTGTATGTTTCATTACATGTATCAATCTTGTAGGTTGATTACAAGAATTGATCGCTTATGCTTGACTACATGTGTTTATGCATATGTGTAGTTTCCTAGGCATTGCTTATGCATATTGTTGGTTGCATGTGGCAATGTGTATAATGGAGTAATGATTTTTGTCATGCATGAGGTCATATCATCCATTGTTGATATGGCCTTGCATCAATGACTAGACACTAGCTAGAGTGATGTTTATGTGTCAATACATTTATTTTCATATGTATATATACTGTTATGATTATGTTATGCATATATCATGCTGATTTGGTGATCTTGCAGACAAGGTATCCTCCCCGACCTATACTGAGGTACATTGATTTATTGTGATTTGGTGTATCTAACATATTATGCATTGCAAGAAAGAGATCAAATGGCTAACAAGATGGTTGACTACAAAGACTCTCCCTATGAATCCAAAGAGCATTATGGTGTTGGGAACTCTTCCGATTTGGCAATTAAATTGAGAATTTTGAAGGAAGAGATAAGGAGTTGTAAGGCGGATAATGATTACATCATACAGGCAAAAGAGAAGCAAACAAAGTTTAATGCTATACTTCTTCAGAGTTTTTTTGGAATTGCAACAATACGGGTCGCTTCGGATCAGACATGGACATGAGAATAGAAATAATGTGGCATATGGCAGTAGGTCTCATGGTAGTCACAAGTCGGATATATATGACACAATGAGAGATGGCAAGTTGTTGGGCACTGTGGATAGGAGGGGAGATGAGTATAGGTACTATTCTAGTTCTAATTCTGATAGACATCATGATCATCATCGGTATCATCCTTACAGGAATAATGATACTAGATACTTTCTGGATGAATTCAAGGAAGAAAAACCACCTACTTTTGATGGAGATATGAAGAAGCTGGAAGATGCAAAGGCTTGGATACTTGGGATGAACATATTATTTGAGTTGCATGATTACACAAAGAACATGAAGGCCAACGTAGCAATCTTTAGCTTAAAAGATAAAGTAGATATTTGATGGGAAGATGTTAAATGGGTCCAAGACATCATGAAATATGACTTGAGTTTGCGGGAGTTCAAGAGGCTTTTCAAGAAGAAGTACTTGTCAGAAAGGTATTACGACAATAAGGCCAAAGAGTTATATGAGCTAAATATGGGATCAATGATAGACGAATAGTACATGACCATGTTTGTGGAGGTATTAAGTTATGCATCGTATCTTACTGAAAAGAAGGCTAAAGTTCAAATATTTTTCAGTGGTTTTCCATTAGCATTTAGAGATCAGATTTAGCATGATGAGCCTTAGTCACTTGAGGAAGTTATTGGGAAACTGAAGAAGTGCTATGAAAAATCAAAGCGTTAGAATGAATCTCAGCATGGATGGAAAGGAAGGGAAAAAGGTAAAGGTAAATGGTAGCCTAAGAGGACAAGGCATTTGCATGCTGATGAGAAAGAGAATGTGGCACTGCAAAAGAGATTTAATGTAGCAAGTCAAGGACATGGGTCACATCAGCAGCAACATCATAGATGTGAGGGCACTGGTTAGTTGGAGTTTTGGACATGAGGTAAGGATTTCCTTAAGAGAGATTTCCACAAAATCAGGGTGTAAGGCCTTAGATATACAGTACACAAGAGGCGCAGAATGTTGGGGATGTTGGCTAGAGTATTCCATGTATCTATGTAGCAGTGGAAAAAAAGTACGTAGAACACCAGGCATCTATCGTTCAGATGGACGGCAAGATTTGTGATCAAGTTATTTCTATTTTGATTGACCCTAGATCTAACTCTAGTTATGCTAGTCCTGACTTGGTGGACAAGTGTGGTTTGAGTAAGGAATTTCATGCAGAGTCTTGGTTAGTGCAGTTGGCTACAAGTACAAAGAAGTGAGTTAATCATTGGGTAAGACCTTGCACATTTGACTTAAATGGTATGCCTATAGCAACACATCTAAATGTACTACCGTTGGGATCATATAGTATGTTGTTTGGCATGGATTAGTTTTATCTTCATAGAACCAAGGTAGAATGCTATGATAAATCTATTGAGTGTGTTAATGATAATGGGGAACCAAGAGTTTTGCAAGGTAATAAGAAAACCACATCCATTAGGATGGTGAAAACTATGGAAGCAAAGCATAGCCACAGGAAAATGTGTATGTTATTTGTAGTACACATTTCTGGTGATAAGGGTAAGGAGGTTGAGGATGAAAATGCGTTGAGAAGGTACCCAATTTCACAGTAGTTCAAGGATGTATTTCCTAAGGACATTATAGAGTTTCCACCTCACAAGGAATTATAATTTTCTATTGAGTTAGTGCCATAGGAAGCTCCAACACCAAAATCAGCATATAGGATGAGCACACCTAAGTTACTTGAGTTAAAGTTATATTTGAAAGAAATGTTGGACAAGGGATACATTAGGCCAAGTGTATCACCTTGGGGCACACCAGTCTTATTTGTGAAGAAGAAATATGGTACTCCCATATTGTGCATTGATTACAAGCAGTTGAACAAAGTGACTATCAAAAAAATGTACCCTTTATCGAGGATTTATGACTTGTTCGATCAACTTAAGAGAGTAACAGTGGTCTTGAAGATTGACTTGAGATACAGATACCATTAGGTACGCATTAAAGAAGAGGACATTTACAAGACTGTGTTTAGGACCAAGTATGGGAATTATGAGTTTCTTGTTGTTCCATTTGGCTTAACTAATGCTCTGACTACATTCATGCTCTTGATGAATAGTGTACTTCATCCATATTTGGATAAGTCTATTATTGTGTTCATTGATGATATACTGCTATATTCTAAAAATGAGGAAGAGAATGCCAAGAATTTAGCAATAGTTTTGAGGCTGTTGAGAGAGAATCATTTGTATGCTAAGCTAAGTGTAGTTTATTTTAGACTGAGGTACACTACTTGGGACATGTTTTCTCCAAGGAAGGCATTGCAGTATATCTAGAGAAGATAAGGGCCATCATGGAGTGGGTAGCTCCTAAGAGTGTGGATGAGGTAAGATATTTCATAGGTATGATAGGATATTACAGGAGGTTCATCATGAACTTCTTATAGATTTCTTATCCCATCACATCATTTCAAAGGAAAGGTAAGAAGTTTGAATGGACAGAGGAGTGAAAGGATAGCTTTGAGCAACTTAAGCAGTTGTTGACACATGCACTAGTACTACATATTGCAGATCCAGACAAAGAGTTTGTGGTATGCACATATGCTTGTAAGAGAGGGATTGGTGGAGTCCTTATGTAGGATGGATAGGTGGTATGCTATGAGTCCCTAAAACTAAACGAGCATGAGAAGAACTACCTGACACATGTTCTTGATTTAGCAACAATCATACATGCATTGAATATGTGGAGGCACTATATTCTTGGTAGGAGGTTTATACTGATGAGTAATCATATTGGGTTGGGGTATTTGTTTGACCAACCAAATCTGAATGCTAGGTAGGGTAGATGGACGACCATGATGAGCAAGTTTGATTTTGAGATTAGGTATATCAAAGGTAAAGAGAACAGGGTGGCAAATTATCTTAGTAGATGGATATAGGTACATCACTTGGTAGCTATGATCTCCTATTGGATAGACTTACATGATAGGATCTTGTAGGAAGGTCAACAGGATGTTAGGTATATGGAGATTGTGCACAGGTTGCATTATGTATAGGTGTTGATATAGGTATAGATATATGTATAGGTTCAGGTGCACAAGGTATGGATTGGTTAGGTTTTGACACAGGATATATGTACCGAATAACAATGATCTCAAGAAGGTGATCTTGAGGGAGTTTCATGTGAAACCTTATTTAAGTCACCTAGGTTATAAAAAGACACTAACAACAGTGAAGAGATATTATTGTTGACCAAATATGAAGAAGGATGTAGCAGAGTTTGTGGCGAGGTGTTTTGACTATCAATGAGTGAAAGAAGAGTGTAAACATCCAGGTGGACTGCTACAACCAATTGTGATTCTAGAATGGAAATGGGAGTTTATTTCCATGGATTTCATCACAGGGTTGCCTAAGATAGTGAAGCAATATGATTCCATTATGGTCATTATGGATAGATTAAAAAAGGTTGCACACTTCATTCCAGTGAATTCTACATTCTGAGATAGCAATGTGGCACGTGTATTCATCAAAGATGTGGTTATACTGCATGGTGTTCCAAATAAGATTGTGTCAGATAGGGATGTGAATTTCACTTCCAAGTTTTGGAAGGAGTTATTTGTAGGTTTGGCCATAGAGTTGGCCTTCAACACAATGTATCATCTACAGATAGATGGATAGACAAAGAGGGTCACCGAGATATTAGAGGACATGTTGAGGATGTATGTGATGCATCAGTAGAGGAAGTGGTAAGAGTATCTCCCTTTGGTATATTTCTAATAAAACAAGTTATTAGGAGTCATTGAGGATGAGTCCTTTTGAGGCATTGTATGGGTGGAGTTGTAACACTCCTATCAGTTAGATTGATCCAGTTAGCAGGGTGTTGATTGGACCAGATATTTTGGCAGACATGGAACATGAAATGTAGGTGATCAAGAAGAATCTAAAGGTAGTACATGATAGAAAACAAATCTATGCATATAGGAACAGGTTGTTCAAGGGGTTTCGGGTTGGGGAATAGGTGTACTTGAGCATCAAACTGAAGAAGATATCCTTGCAGATTGGATCATGTGCTAAGATGACATCACGGTTTTGTGGACCCTTCAGTATCATTAAGAGGATTGAGAAAATAGCCTATCGACTTGTGTTGCCTCTAACAATGAAAGTCCATGATGTTTTCCATGTATCTTTGATTAAGAAGTATGTTAAAGATGTTGATCATTTGATTGACTGGTCTGTATTGCAGGTGGAACCAAATGGAAAATTCGTGCCAGAGCCTCAGTGTATATTGCAGAAAAAGGTGTTGATGCTCCAGAATTGAGAAATCGAGCAATTTAAAGTGTAATGGAAGCACTTTGGGCTCGATGAAGCTACATGGGAGATGGAGGATCAGATGCGGGATATGTTTCCTTCCTTGTTTAGCAGTTGGGAAAGCAACTTCGATATGGTGGTTTGGTATATGCTCTGACATGGTGGCTTGGTATATGCTTTAATATGGTGTTTTCATATATTTTTTGAAATGGTGTTTTGGTATTTTCTTTGATATGGTGTTTTGGTATATGCTTAGATATGGTGTTTGGTATATGTTTTGATATATATATATATGATGTGGTATATGATTTTGGTATATATTTTTGGTGATGTTTCTATATGTACATATGTATATGGATGTAAATACTGCCATGAGCTATGTTATAAAGCTCCACTATGTGGTATGGGTGTTATGTCATTATGATTATGTTGTCATGTTACTATGATTTAATGTGATTATGTTATCATGATTTTATGATGTCATGTGGGTTGGCACTCAACAAGATGATCATTTTAAATACCATAATAAGTTGTGTTATAAAGCTCCACTATGCAGTATGTTATCATGTTGTCATGACGTTTTGCTTTTGAGCAGGTCTTTCATTGTAAATACTACAACGAGCTGTGTTATAAAGCTCCATGAGCAATATGTCTTCTTCTATCAATTTGTTGTGGTATATGTCTAATCGAACACCGAGGGTGGTGTCCCCAAGGGGGAGGGTTCTATAATAACCCTGGTGAAAATTCCATGTAATAAAAGTTAAAAACAATAACAATGGTTGATAGGACACTTACTCCAAGTTGAATTTTGGGCAAGACATCCTAGTGTTGGTGTTCATCAGTTTATTATGGCTAAGGAAATTGGAAAAGGTAATGGCTAAGGCTTTGAAAAGGCAAAATGGAATTTTGGCACATTTATTTATGAAAATAATGGAAATTAGGAGAAAAGGGAGGTGAAATGTCACAAGTTGCATGTGACGAGGTAAATGAAGGAAAATAACGGAAAATGAAGAAAATAGAGGCCTCATTCATAAAAAGGCTTTTGAGGATTAGTTGGTAACCTTTTGTCACTTCAGTTTTGGATCTCTTTCATTATTCTTTATCTCTCTCCTACTCTTGGACATTTAGAGTTTTCTTGGAGAATTTTTGCATCAAGAAAGGAAAATAAGGCAAGAGGAAGAAAAGATCAAGCAGGGAAAGGCGGGATCAAGAAGCTACAACAAGCTTAATTGCATGTATCAACTTGGATGTGTATTTTCCTTGCTGGATTTGGCATGCATGGAATTGCATGTGGTTCTTTTCTTTCATGGCATGGGTTTTTCTAGGTGTAACAGAGTTTTCAGCCCAACCTCGCCATTTCCAGATAGTGATGGTGTGATAGGGTTCTCATGTTTTGGTTGAGATGGATTGTTGGATGGATTCTAAGCTAAGTGAGGTGGATCTCTGAAATGATAGACCACATGGCCTAGTAACCCATGAGTCGAACTGTGGGTTGTGGTAAATCAAGATTTTTTGCTGTCTCAGATGGCATAGAAATCCTTACTCATGAATGGTAGGATATAATGTAAATCCAAGAGGTGGTTTTCTCTCCGTTAGGCCTAGTAATCTCGGGTTTGGGATATGCGGTAAAGCCTGGAAAGTGGGTCTCAATTTAGGGCCTAGTGATCTGGGTTTGGATTACATAAAGCCTAAGACACTAGGAGACAGGAAAATTCCTCACAGTGTAGGTGGATAAATATGGTGGCATACATGCTTATTTTGCCTAGTGATCAGGTGACGATCACGGTAAGTCCTATTATGATGTATTCATTTTTTGGCCTAGCGATCCAGGATGGATTACGGTAAAGCCTAGTTTCTGTTGATGAGGGTGAGGTGGTTTAACCCCAGTATGCCTTGGTTGGTTCTTTTGGTTGAGTCCCAAATTCATGCTTGGAATATGGCACGGGGGTGAATGGATGAAGAGAGATTTGGCTCAACTATTCTATGGTTGGGTGGAACATGGTAATCTCATCTTTGGTTGGTTCATTGCATTCATTAATGAGAAATGCATTCCCTTGATTTTCATGTGTAAATATATTGATGTATATGTGGATTTTTATGATCGATATGTTTATGGTAATTCTGTTCCTATTATGAGAAATTCATGAGAAATTTATGCCTTGGTTGGTTCTTTTGGTTGAGTCCCACATTCATGCTTGGAATATGGCACGGGGGTGAATGGATGAAGAGAGATTTGGCTCAACCATTATATGGTTGGGTGGAACGTGGTAGTCTCATCTTTGGTTGGTTCATTGCATTCATTAATGAGAAATTCATTCCCTTGATTTTCATGTGTAAATATATTGATGTATATGTGGATTTTTATGATTGATATGTTTATGGTAATTCTGTTCCTATTATGTTGGTTATATCCATATTTTAGGATAGTAGCTATGTATGGATCTAAGCATGTTTTTACTTGTAAATGAATGGATAGTGTATCTATGGCCTAATAGATGATAATTCAGCAAATGGCATGAGGGAAAAATGGTTCATAGTCATTCTCAGATAAGTATGAGATCCCTACACTTAATTATGTTGTTTACACCTGTAGGTTACATGTTGATGATATGTTCAACGAAATTCCTAGCATGGCTAGTAGGGTTTTGGCTATGGTCTTGTTCAGATTATTTCTTTTGCATCATTGTTTCCCTGTATTTTTAATGATTTCAAGATATCACTCCATTCTAGGCAATGGCCTCATCTCTAGGCCTGAAAAAGTGGCTTAAATCCTAGGGTCACTGGTACAAAGCTGGAAATTTTGGTCCCTATTTACTGGTAGGCAAGCATGTGAGAGCGACTTTAGGTTGTTGGTCACTCCCTTGCCCATAGCATGAGAGTGACTATGGCCTAAGAGATGTAGAAAAATAGTGGAACCCAGGGATAAGCTGTCTAAGTCACTGAGTTGTATCCAGACGATTCTATTGATGATTTTGGATGACTGTGTGAGATGTTTCCATCAATTCCACTTCCTTAAGGTCACATAGGAGGTCAAATCTAATCATAGTATCCTCTCATCTCATGTTTACCCTAGTTGGTATGGATACTTGGGTGGATGCCGGAGGAGGGTGTTACAGTTAAAGTATCCTCTTCTCCATGTAGTTGAAGCTCCCTCTCAAGGGAACATCTCAAGGCCTTCTCTTCATCGAGCTTCACATCTCTATGAACCATTTCCATCTTGTGAGATGCAGGTACACCCGATATTTGTGAGGTGTATAATTATACCCCAAAAATTTTCCCAACTCACTTGTTGGTTTTAGATTTTTCCTCACATCCTTGGTAACATGACAGTATACTGAGACCAAATATCTTGGAGTGTGCCACATATAGTTTATTACCTAAAAAATCTTCTTTTGGTGTACTATCCCAAGAATCCAATGAGGACTCCATTTCTGCACATATACAACTGTGTTTCATGCTTCATCCCATAAGTGCAATGATAGGCCCTGAGCATGTAACATCGCCCGTGCAACTCCCTCAATACATTTGTTCTTCCTTCCAGTCACCCCATTCCGTTGTGGGTTATGGGGGGCTATTAAATCTTGTCAAATGCCTTATGATGCACAAAATTTCTTGAATTCATTCGAAAAATATTATCCATTGTTAGTGCTGCTAAGACCTTTAAATTTCCTTTCAATATCTTTCTCAACAAGTGCTTTAAATTCACAAAGCTTAGTGAACGTCTGATCTTTCTTCTGCATGAAGAAAATCTAGCACTTACAAGAAAAATCATCTACAAATATTACATAATACCTGTGCTTGGCTATGGAGGATATCGAGAATGATCCACACACATCTAAGTGAACTCTTTCAAGGATTACTTGCATTTGAATGTCCTTATCGTGAAAGATAACTTTGGTGTACTTACCCAATGTACACCCTTTGCATGTGTCTCTATGCTCTAGTGTACCCTTGGGAAGTCCTATAGAAATTTGTTGCACGATATTCAAATCTCCCTGGTTAAAGTGATCCAATATTATATGCCATAACTCACTGATGTCTCAGCTTTGCACCTTATTTTCTTTTGTGCTCAAAGCAACACAATATTCTACATCCAATTTATAGAGGTTCTTCACTCGAACCCTGATCCGTTTCACTTGTCTCAAGGCTATATGATGAAGAAAAGCCTTTACTTTGCTAAATATCACATCGTATCCATGATCCTCCAACACGAAAATTGAAAACAAATTATTCTTCAAACCCAGAATGTACATGACATATTTTAATGTGAGAGGAGAACTAGACTCCCTCTAAAAGGTAATGATACCGATGTCAGTCGCGCTATACATCCCATCATCTTCCATTTCAATGTGCATCTGGAGTGCCTTCTCCTCCAATTTGCTAAAGAAATCTTTGTTGTCAATCATATTAAATAAGGCACCACTATCCAAATACCACACACTACCCATCACCGATTTCACCATGCAAGCGATGAGGGTGAAATCTGTTGGTGGGAAAAGTTCCCTAAGGTAAGGTTTGACAACCTCAACAAAGTAGAACAAGAAAACCAACAAGAAGCAATCCAACAAGCATGCCAAACATGTGAATTATTAAATTTTGACTTGGAAACTTACTCTATGGTCCTACGTTTAATGATGTTCTTGTAGGGTCCAAACCCTCTACTTCCTCCTTAATCAAGAAGACCTGAAAATCAATTCAGAGAAGAATATACATGATATATAATTAAATGTGTATACATAAAAGATATGTTAGATCATCATATATAAACATGGAAATTTCTATTCATGAAATAATAACATATTAGGAACAAGACACGAGCTTCTTTATTGATAATCAGCAATAGTTACAGGAAACGTACAACCTGATCCAAGCCAAAGCACTGACGAAGACTTCCTCTAGATCCGTCCAACCTGAGCCACGAAGACGACCTCTCTAAAAACTACAAGGAGATTCTATAAGGATGATGAAAATATATTTAAAGGAAATAAGGGTTTCCATTGAGACTGGGAGTGCAGGAGGCATAGGAAATTTGGACTTGATCTCGGAGAAAAATGGGTATAATGTTGATATCCCTTCTCTTATGTCCATTAGGCCTACCCAAGGTGTGTATATATACCACTTGGAATTAGTTAATTTAGTTGTGCTATAGGCTCTTGTAGGTGAGCTCTCGATAAAACCTGTGAACCCCACACAAAAAATGGCATAATATTTTATTGTTTCCTATTTAAAAAGGTATATGTGGGTATGCAGTTATAGAACCCACGTATGTACATGCTTTTGAATGGGTGGAGTCATGTATGGATATATATATATATATATATATATATATATATATATATATATATATATATATATAAAGGATCAAGTCTGCATGGGAAAAGGCTACCCAAGGCCATACAAGAGCATCAAATCTACGAGAGTGTTAAATGATGTTATGAAAAATGCCGCTTAATATATGAGGTCAGAAGGGGTACATGATGGTCAAAATGTATTAAGTATATAGACATGAGTCATCATAAAACCCAGGAGGATATCACTAGATTCCAACTCATCAAATACCTATAAAAAGGAGTCAAAAAGAAAACTCATGTATTGTTACAGGGAAAAGTGTCTATACAGAACTGCTTATCCCACTAAGGTGTGGCAGCTACCTTAGAAAAAAACAAAGTAAAGCTACTTTCGTTTTTCCTTTATGAAAGATAGATGAAAGAAGAATAGAGGAGACCAACCTCTGTCTTGCGCTTGGCTCCTAGTTCGATTCCTCTCTCTTCTGATAGTCCTTTGCTACTTGCTTCCTTGTACGCCCAGCTTCACAGAGTACCTGTAGAATCAGAGTAGCATAACACTATGCAAGAACATGGATCTATAATCATAAACAATCTAGGATCGTATGTAAATTGACCATACAAATGCATAAAACATAAATGACACAAGAGTATGGAGGAAAACTTGAATAGCTTTTATTTATAATCAAGAAAGAGCCAAGGGAGTTACAACCAGTTTTTATGGCCCAACATCATCCTCTCAGCAAGTAAGCCCTTCTTCACCTCATACAAATCTTAGATCACCCAACACTATGATGTTGTCTCAAGAAACCAACAGCAATTCCTTACAAGATGCAAAATTCCAGCCTCTAGATCTCTGGGATGAGGGATCCATATATAGATATCTGTAAGGGAGATGAGTCAGCTTGTGATTTGATTAGTGTCTTCCCTCTGATAGTTCTTGCTTCCACTTGGAGATTGATGATATCTTACTCATCCTTGGTCGAATTCAGAGAGGCAAGTGTCACAGGAGAAGTTTCTGGAAGATTCCATGCCTCTCCACCTCGCGGATTGACACTGCCATTTGTCACTTCTCGCCCATCGCACCCCATAGAAGGGCTTTTTGAAATGCAACACACCCACAGAGTGTACTTAAGTGAGATGCAACGCACTTTGCCTATGGAGCAGGTGAAATGATCCTGTTTTGACCAGTTTTGAGTGGTTTTTCATGGAGAACTTCTAGGAGAAGCTGTAATCAGTTGACCTTGTTCCTTTATGGATTAGAACAACACTTTTAGGGACTTAGGAGCCCTTGGTTTATGGACATTTTGTGCTTGGGGTTGCAGTGCCCAAAAATGTCTATAACAGTTGCCCCCTAAAGCATGAGGTCATTAATCTTTTTTCATGTCGGGTGAAATGCTTTATTATGAGGATCCAAAGTTCTTTCAAGCTGGGAGGAGACCTGTAATAAGATACAATACAATACATTACCTTCATAATTTTTTCATGATCCAGCTGAGGCGGGCATTCCCATGCTCAGCTTTATAAATTCATTTTCATGTACATAGGACAGACAATCGTCTGAGTGTAGACTGATGATTCTAGTAGAGCCATCATCCCTTTGATTGGATGATTATCTGTGCAGCAATGATGTACATTTGATGTCTTTATTTCCATGAATATATATTGCAGCCCGGATGGATGAAACTAGATCCGGGGTCTTCAATCTCGTTCGATCTTCACTCGAAGTACAAGTCTATCCATGTGAGAGATGTTCTGGAGTCGAACATGGAAAGAGATCGCCTGATTATCAGCCAATGATGTAAGCTGTTAACAGGCGCGAGAGGAATCACCGATAATGATAATGACCCTCAAGGTACTACAGTACAATTCATGTTGTATGAATAAAGGACTTGGCGTCGAACACCACGCAAAATCTTTCGGTCGAAGGCCATTGATGTAAACCTGTCGCCGGAAGTGAGAAACTTGCCATTGAGGCATGCAAGCTTCAAAGTACTAAACGGGGTGTTCCTAGATCGACTTCTTGGATAATGAGCTGATGTCGACAAGAAGAAATTCGTCATAGGAGGGCCTTAATGAATCCCACATCAATGACACGAAACAGAGCAAATGATTTTAATGAAGGTGAAAACGATCTGGTGATATAAGGTTCAGGGTGGCGGTCATGAAAGAATGGAGCATAAATGTATGGTAGCGGGTGAGACATAGGTGAATTCTCTGAATGACTTCTCTTGAACATATCGGAGACACTGACGTGATGGATTGGTAGCATTAACCCCAAATGTGGATGGTGTGATGGGACCATGGTGATGTGACCGGTGAATGAAACAACCCACCCCGACTTGGATGCGGAGTGAAAGTGTCATGTTCAAGAGCGACTTGCTACCAACAAAGTTTCTTCAAGTTTTCTTCCCAATTTTTCCCCAGTCATTTCCGACTAGTACCTCTTTATTTTTGTCAGGCTTGAGGAGGATAACATATGCTTGTTCTATAATTTTCCCTTCGGGCAAACCCATCCCTATGTCTTAATGAGCCTAGCGATAGTGAAACTCGTTCTTGTATGTTATGGACAAGTTTGTCGCTATTAGGTTTTAACGAGTTTAACGACAAAGATAACTCGGTCCTTTTCAATTTTAGAGAGTCTGAAAAGGGACGTAAAGGAAACTCCAAAATTCCTTTTTCATCATCTAATCCCTTAAGTCCGAAAAAGTATAAAACAATACAGAAGGCATGAATTTTCGATACTTTTAACGAGCCGAACAAAACAAGCGCTCGATCTTTTTGTGTAATAATCCCTCAAGTCCAAAAAGATTAAAATCTAAAGGAGGGATAACACTTTCGGTCCCTTTAACGAGCTGGAGAGGCCAATAGCTCGGAAACCTTTTCATATATTACGAGTCAGTTGAAAAGAGCTTAAAGAAGAGTCGTTTTTTGAGGAACGAGTGATAAAATTAGGTAGCAGCTGATTCTAGGTAAGGTTTGGAATTTTCCAATCACGGCAGTGTTACAAGGATGGCTAGTGGGATCACTCTTCGCAGTTGTTCCTCAAAAATGGGTAAACAATCAAATGGAGGTGAATGATTGGCCAATATAGAGTGGAGGTGATGATGAGAACATGACTAAGGCTTTAAAGGCTGAATTACTACATTCACGATGGTTATTTACCGGGAAATAGTTCATTTTTTAATGAGCTTAAACGCGAGGAGAAACATTTGCTCATGACTTATGTTTATTTTTAACGAGCTTGAACTATGTGCTAAAACTACTCGATTAATCCAGTCATAAAATAAGAATGTCTCATATATGAAAACAACAATTTTTTGAGTTTTTCCCCACATCCTTTCTTTATGCAAGTTAGGAAATGACCAATCCTATGAGTTTAAAGGGTTAGATGACCTACAAATTTAAAAAATAAATGGTCACTCTTTTCTTGCATGCCAAAAGGTTTGCATGCCCCCAAGTATAAAATAAAGCTTCAAATTTACCTTTCATTCTACCGACAAAACATTTGTTTTATCAGGAAAGGCCTACCTCTTTCAGGTTACCAAAGATTGTTCTATTCACACCGCAAACAAAACACTTCTTCGGCGATGTCTACCGAAATAGACAAAGGTGAGACAATCCACTCACATAACTTTGACAACGGAATCTTATTCCAATCTAACCCCATTTTCCAATCACGAACGGGAGTACAGACTAGTCATATATCTCTCGCAGAAACCTACCCTATACCCAAAGTTTTCCTGCCGAAGCAGACCAGGGTGCATGCCCCCTGGGTTTCAATCATGTCCCCTGAATCACTCGCACTCATCAGGTGGACGCACTGGAGATTGATGAGACATTCCTTGTGTGAAAAGACCATTTAGGGATGGTATATGACTTTTTTCTATGCGTGATCCAGGAAATGAAAGCTGGTCTACGAGCTTGACCACTCTTCCTTCATGCGGAAAACACATTACTCTAAAGAGTGAGGAGACAATCGCTCCCATGCAATAAATATAGTCTTGTCCAAGGAGTAGATTATAATCCAAGGGTCCTTGGACTACCATTACGTTCATTTGAACGGTTTTCCCTCTCAATGTTATGGGCACATTGGGAAGGATCCCTAACGGTCGACTGGTTCCTTTGTCAAAGCCTGTTAGATTTCTCATCTCAGGCAAAAGCAATGGCGAACCAAGTGCTTTCCAAGCAGTCGAGGAAAGGATACTCACAGAATCCCCTTCATCTATGATGGTACCGACCATAACCATTCTATATATTTGAGCAATGATTCGGAATGGTACACTAGCCGGTAAACAGGGTCTGCCTAGTTGATTCCAGTCAAAGGAAACAACTAGGTTGCTTGGAGGTGGGACCGAATAGACGGCCGGGTACAACTCTGACGAACTTCCTTCCTGCAGTAAAGGAATAGGTAAATTGCCCCCATGTTCATTGGAGTCTGTGCTTACGAAAATAATTTGGACGGTGTCATCCTTGTTCTCTTCGGTGACTGTATCATCTGAAGATCGAACCTCTGAAGGCAAGAATGGGTCAACTTCCGCCTCAACCTTTTGACTTTCATCTGGTATGGGTTCAGATGGTTTGTCTTCAATGATAGATGCTTCGGTCGACCACCTGGGCAGGTCAGCCATATTTTCAACTAGTGACGGACTCGGCAAGAGTTTTTTATATCCAGGAGGAAGTTGTAACTGTGAAACCAGACGATCATCCAAAACTCTTTTAGCCTCGTCTAAGAAGGGACAATGGTGGACGGCATGATCGACTTCACACAGTTTACAAGGAAATCTATATTTTCCTTTTTTTCCTGGGGCTTCACTTTCACTAGTCGACGGTGTGCTTTCAACATGATCATCAGAGGTTGACGACACCGGGTTGTGCAAACGAGGAGACCAGTCCCTTAAGATCCGAGGGATGCAGGGATAATCTCGATGATAGTGGTCTCCTTTGCAAATGACACATGGTGATTTATGCCTGGTCGGTACAGTGTGTGGATTTTCGCTAGACGACGCTCGGTTTCCCCCTTTTGCTTTTGGCTCCTTCTTCTTCTTCTCTTTCTTCTTCTTTTCCTTCTTCTTCTCAGGTACCTGATTTTTAGCTTTACCAGCCCCATCAAGTGAAGAGGAAGGAGGAGACGAGGAATTAGAGGAAGTAGAAGGTTGGTGGGTAACTCTGGAATCGTCTAGTTGTTGACTCGATTGTTCAGGAATTGTGGTGTTCTGAATGATAGAGGTTGAGAAGAGCCATTCGGGCAAGCCGATTGTCAGTCCTGGAAGCGACAATGTGGCCATATGGGGTGCACCAACATCTCCCCAAGAGGAGAAGGGACTAGGATTTCCTCCAAGGGGAATTCCTTGGTTGGTGGATTCCATTTTCTCAACCTAAGATCAACGTAGGAAAGGGTGATGATTATTCTGTTTAAAATAAATTTTAGATGCTTTGACACAACTTGTTTTCTCAATTTTTAAGAGTCGAGAAAAAACAAAAGATGACACTAGTCACCTTCGATTTTTAATGAGCCTGAAGTGACAAGTGCTCAGATGGACCTTTTCCATTAAGGAGTCTGAAAAGGATTGAAAGGGACTGCTCTGGAAATATAGGTAGAGGGATTACCAAACAAATCTCAAAACTGCAGAATACTTTTTACAGTAC
This sequence comes from Pinus tabuliformis, assembly GCA_031772625.1. Classification (NCBI taxonomy): domain Eukaryota; kingdom Viridiplantae; phylum Streptophyta; class Pinopsida; order Pinales; family Pinaceae; genus Pinus; species Pinus tabuliformis. The sequence goes on from CM062805.1 coordinate 781,909,710, forward strand.
GGCATTCAATCTTCCTGAATGTTGTGTTTAATGCATTGCGATCGATATGGCGGCAGACACGGCTTCCTATGGATAAAGGATTAAGCCTATTGTGGTCTCCCAAAATATACTCGACGGTACATGGGAGCATAAGTCCGTACTGGCACTTATCATCTCAAAGTGGAGGAATCACCCAACCAACAGTGAGAACAACAGTTACCAGGTTTTACGACGCCAGAATACGTCTCTAGCCTAGACTTCTAGATGTTGTGCGCTAGGTTCCAAAGCGTTGTTAGATTCATTAAATTTATTTTATAGTTGATCTTGCTTAAGAAATTTTCCTTTCAGGTTCACCGCGTGATGTAGATGTACAATTCCTAAAATGCAATCTAAGATGGTAAACAGTCTTTTATCTTCTTTGTGCAATGAAAATCCTAGCTACTAAGGAAAGAGAGACAATATTATTTCACAGAGCGCAAAGAGCACACACTATATGCATTGTCCTAAATCAAACCAATCAAACAGTCTAAATGTAAATGCACATGCATGTATTTGTTTTTAGCTTTCTTAGTATGTGAATGATAAAAAGAAAGCTAACGCACAAATCTGAATTACTTTTCAAGCGACAATTACTAACAAGTTTCTTTTCAAAATAAAAAATGAAGACAATCACAACACTTTACGATTCAGAAATGAAAACTTTCTTTCGACACTAGAAAAACTACAAATCCAGATCAATACAATAGTAACAGGGTAATCGACTATCAAGAGCAATGAGACTCTCTTCTACGACTGAAAACGACACTTACGACACTTTCAAATCGAGAAACGACAGTACAACTACGTTACTTTTTTGCAAAGGAGAACTGAAAATGACTCAACAAATACACAAAAACATTTACAGTTCTTTGCACAATGGAGGCGGAATAAAAGCAAGGAAAAGGGGTTTCAAACAGAGATATACTGACTACAGGCAGCAAAATTCATGAATAGAACTGAAAAGAATGAACACATAAACCAAAACTGAGGAACAATACCTAGTCTGATCAGTGCACCTGTAACACAGTGGACTTGAAATGCAACACACCTACTACACTCGGGAAGTGCGCTAAAGTTCAGATTCACAGAACAGAGACTGCGTTGGGCCAGAGATGAGACTTTTCTTGGGTTCCGAGTCACAGTTTGCAGTTCAGTTTAGGGGTTTTGGCCGAGAAAATGGTAATAAGTAAATCAAAAATCAGGGGTAGATCTTAGGAGGTTACTAGAGCTACCACAAGAGCAATTAGAGAGTTTGTAAATCAGTTGTTTAATTCATAAAAAAAACCCAGAGATTGACTGAAGCAGCATTTATCTACTTTGCATTTGCATAGAAAATGCAGTTCGAAAGCTACCTGGCTTGACTTCAAGCCCCATCTATAAGTTTATAAAATAAACAACAAGGAAGATAAACAAACAACCTAGTCGCTCCCCAGTGGAGTCACCATTTTGTTACAGGGAAAAGTGTCTATAGAGAACTGCTTATCCAACTAAGGTGTGGCAACTACCTTAGAAACAAACAAAGTAAAGCTACTTTCATTTTTCCTTTATGAAAGATAGATGAAAGAAGAATAGAGGAGACCAACCTCTGTCTTGCACTTGGCTCCTAGTTCGATTCCTCTCTCTTCTGATAGTCCTCTGCTACTTGCTTCCTTGTACGCCCAGCTTCACAGAGTACCTGTAGAATCAGAGTAGCATAACACTATACAAGAACATGGATCTATAATCATAAACAATCTAGGATCAGATGTAAATTGACCATACAAATGCATAAAACATAAATGACGTAAGAGTATGGAGGAAAAATTGAATAGCTTTTATTGATAATCAAGAAAGAGCCAAGGGAGTTACAACCAGTTGTTCTGACCCAACATCATCCTCTCGGCAAGTAGGCCATTCTTCACCTCATACAAAGCTTAGATCACCCAACACTATGATGTTGTCTCAAGAAACCAACAACAATTCCTTACAAGATGCAAAATTCCAGCCTATGGATCTCTGGAATGAGGGATCCATATATATATATCTATAAGGGAGATGAGTCAACTTGTGATTTGATTAGTGTCTTCCCTCTGATAGTTCTTGCTTCCACTTGGAGATTGATGATCTCTTACTCATCCTTGGTCGAATTCAAAGAGGCAAGTGTCACAGGAGAAGTTTCTGGAAGATTCCATGCCTCTCCACCTCGCGGATTGACACTTCCATTTGTCACTTCTCGCCCATCGCACCCCATATAAGGGATTTTTGAAATGCAAAGCACCCACAGAGTGTACTTAGGTGAGATGCAATTCACTTTGCCTATGGAGCAGGTGAAATGATCTTGTTTTGACCAGTTCTGAGTGGTTTTTCATGGAGAACTTCTGGGAGAAGCTGTAATCAGTTGACCTTGTTCCTTTAGGGGTTAGAACAACACTTTTAGGGACTTAGGAGCCCTTGGTTTATGGACATTTTATGCTTGGGGTTGCAGTGCCCAAAAATGTCTATAATATGTATGAGGTGGGCATACCCATGATCAAAATTAATAAAGCATGTCCGCTAATCAAGTATAAAGTGGATCCAGAATGTATACATAAGTGAAAAAAAGAGCTATAGAGTACACAATGGATTATCATATCATAGCCACAAAAGAACACAACAGAGTTATGCCTCAATATCACATATAGAAGAATATTCGATCAATGATGCAATAAGATTGTCTGATAAATGGTCTTGCATAATGGATCCTCATAAAAGTACCAGGTCATAAAGGTGGAATAATGGTACTACATAAACTCAAGTGCTGACATAAAGGATGTTGCTGTGAAGAATTGCAACATATAAGGTGGAAGGTGTCACTGACTGAAAACTGAAGGAGCTATCAAGTGAATCAATATGTTGACACAACCTGAGGTCTTCACTGACTGTAGATGGTACATTTCTATACTTTATGAATAAATGAGATGAATTCAACCATGTAAGAAATCATTTGATTACCAGTCATTGATGTATACCTTTAACAAATGCGAGACAACTCACTTATAATGATCATGAGTGTCAAGGTATCCAAGTACAATCTAACAAGTGCGAATAAATGTGTTGAAGTCAAACACTTGAAAGAATTTATCAATAAAGAGATATTAATGTATTCTCACTATTTATAGTAAAGGAATCTGACACTAATGACTACAAAACCTAAGGTACTGAAAAGATGACTCTATAACTTATTCCCAGAGAAATGAGTTAGAGTTGATGGGAAAAGATCCACTGGAAGGAAGGAATTAAGGCATCCCACATCAACGAGTGTGAGTGTAAACTGTGAGCTAATAATTTGGAAGAACTCAAATGAAGAGAGATGAAGTAACCACTCTAAAGTACATTTTAAGCATACACAAGATGTGGCTAGTGCATGACAAAAATCCTTTGAACAAACTATTATTGAAAGATGAAACAAAGGCGAGGAATCCATCAATGGGGTCAAATGGAAACCAATGTATTGTACGAATCCCAATGTGTGATAATGTAAGCTAACGTCAAACATAAGGGAAACCACTTAGTCAAAGACCCATGATACTGATTGATGTTGAACACAAGGTCACTTATCAATGATGTAAATAGGGCTAGGGTGCGACTCTAGGTTTATTTTCAGAGAAAATTGTTAAAGTCAATAAGATCGAACCTGCCAACAAGAAGTTAATAGGGACCTCCTTAACTAGCATGAGTAAAGGACCAAATAGATGATGTGATACTGAGGATAACTTGACAGGTCTGGTATGGCCGACATAAATGAGTCAAGAGACACTGTAGAATGGCCAACAACAGGTTTACTTCCTTTGAACAAAAGCATGACTCAATGTGACTTTATGGCAGCATAAAATAACTTTGTATAAGTTTGCAATGCAGGAGGCATTAACAAACTCTCCATATGATTGAAAGAGATAATCAACCGGAGGATGACTGACTCACAAACAAGGTTATGGCTTCCCTAAAGCTAGACTAAGTCACATCCCAATGGAGGAAAGACTCATTTTTAAGTGCCTTGTTCAAGGGAGACACAACTGACTCTCATTTCCGCTCTTTTTGGAATATTTGACTTTTTTTTCTTTTTCATATTTAAAGCCAAAAAAAAGAATAAAAGAATTCCTATAATATATTGGAAAGAACAAGTGTTAAGGGAAAGTGCACTAGTTCCTAGGACTAGAACAATCCTATGCTCAATGCAAGGTGAGGGATTTTGGTCATCAACACTCGGGGGAATTTTATTTCCATAGAAAAAACGTGTGTCAATTCACAAAGGCTAATGAATTTATGGTTTGAATCTTATAAAAGGTCATGGTCAAAAGTGGCTTATACATGAGGGTACAAGTAGTCAAAATGCAATGTAGTAGTACAACTTAACACATTAGAGCCTCTAGGGTATAAAACCAAAAAATAGAAGAGAAGAATAAGAATGAGGCTTCAATTCAAAGTCAGAGTGAGACTAAAGAGGACTTCTAAGCCTAAGAACAAAAAGTTCAGCATGGGTTCCAAGTGACAACAAGGTACTATCTAGGGTGCCCATGATAAGGTAGGCTTGTACCACACAAGTTATGACACTTATCAACAACGAGAAGGTTTTGTGTCACATCTTGATGTTGTCGGTGCAAAGGCCAAAATGGAAAAGGAAACTGAAAATGCACAATGTAGGTGGAGAACCTAACCTATATGCCAGTTTTGAGAATCAATACCTGTCAGAGCGGATCAACCATGAAAAATACCTAAAGGAGAAGTCTTCAAAGTTCTATAGAAATAATTAGGAACACTAGGTAAGAAGTTAATTCATCCCATATATAAACTTTAGATAAAAGCTTGTGTTACATAATACAAAACTTGAAAATGTGTACCTTATATGTACAATATGGTACAAGGACCCATGCAACCTCGCGGCTTATGTATAATAGTTCTTCACAAGAAGCCCCTTTCAAGACTCAAGCTAAGGAATCTTTTGGTAACTAAAACTCATGGCTTCAAAAAATTTCTCCTGCAAAGGAAGCTCAATATCCAAGAAATCATGAAAACTAGAAGTATTGAAAGATGTAATTAAGGGGTCCCATGCCCCTATAAGAGAAATCATTTGATCAACTACTGGTACCGAGTCCCAAGAAGTAAAATAATAGTTCAAAATATCCTTCTCAGAAGTATTTGATCATTGAGGACACAATTCCACATAGTTCACCCATGGTGGGGCAGATTCTACTTGAACACTTGGAACATACCAAGGGGTATTTTGAACGAAATTTGAATTAGGAGGGTGTTTATCAGATTCAAGTTGATCAATAGTGAAAATACTTCCATTATGAGGAAAATACATCACTAAAAATAGTGAAGACACTAAAAAATTCATAGCATAGACATAATCATGCCCATATTAAAGTCTAAAGGGCGATCAACCACCACCATATCAATTAAGACAATCTTCCGACATAAAGTAATAGGCAATTGAGGAAGAACACCCATAGATTCATTAGGTCTTTTATCATAGGCTAACAACTAAATATCAACTGCCAATAATTTTGGAGAACCCAGATATTTCCAAGTCGAGGAGGATATAATACTTGTAGAGGATCCTTCATCCACCATACATCGATAGAAATTTGTGGAATTAACTCTAACCCTTATTTGGAAAGGTGCAGTAGAAGGAAGACGAGCCTCAAGAAGATTATTCCAATCAAAGGAAACACTCCTAGAACATGGAGTGGGTACACTTGAAGCAACCAACATCCCCCTAGACCAGAAGATTTTGAACTAAAAATCAAGAATAATTTATTGTTAGGCACTTCACCCCCCAAAAGAGGAATGGGATCAGCCAAATATTGCATTATATCGACCACTTCATCAACCAATGGATGATTAGAATGTTGAGACACCATAACAAACTCAGAAGTAGAAGAACATCCAAACTTGGACCATAACCTTTGTACCACTGAAATATCAGGGCACAAGTGAGTAAGATGATCTCCCCTACATATCTTACAAGGGAACTTAGGTTTAAATCTTCTACGCCTAGGTTATATATCATTTTCAATTCCTCTAACATGACTAGCAGTGGTTGGTGGAGAGTCCCCGCCATGACTTGCAGAGGTTAGTGACTATTTCCCGAGAGAGATAGGACTTGTGCCCCCAATTCTACTCATAGAAGTAGGCAATTCAACATGAATATGACTCATAGAGGAGGGTGACCCAATGCTAGTATGACTTGCAGTGACTAGACTTATGCCCCTAGCATTACTTGTAGCGGGTGAAGGCTCATCTCCGACATGACTTGCAAAGGTTGATGATGATTCATGGAGAGAAACATTGTTATTCTTATCCTTCCTCTTTCTCTTCTTTTTAGATTTCTTATTACAAGATGGAGGAGATATAGGAATCCTATATTTCCAATGAAGAAGATGAACAATTAACACCCATTCGATTCCCTTGAAATAAAGTATTCATATGAGAAGCTTCAAGAACATTTGGAATATTTGGAGTGGACCACAGCCAAACTGGTAGCCTAATATTCAATCCAGGAATATTCAAAGTGGCCATCAAGGGGGTACCATCATTTCCAAAGAAAGGAAAAGCATAAGGATCCCCTTTTGGAGGAGTCCCATGGTATGCCTCCACGGGAATATTGGCCATACCCAAATTATACGCAGATCCTTCCCTAGTACAACATTGTTCAAATAACTTTTCAAGGAAGAGAGATGCGCAATTGAACCTTTTCCCTTAAGGAGGAAACTCCATAATTTCAAGAGAAAGATCAAAATCCTTTCAAGACCAGTGGAGTGATTGGTGAGTCACTCAGAATCAAAGGTCCAAAAAGTGATAAGACAAATCCACCTCAATCCAACTAAATACAAAGAGAAGAGAAAACTCCACTATAAATTCCTAAAGGTACAACCAAGCAAGAACCATCCAAGTATTTCCTCTTTAGGTGGTTAATACTAGACACAAAAATACATGAAAGTCAAGAAAATGACCTCCTAAAGGTAGTTTGGAATGATAAGGGCCCAACCCTATCAATGAAGGTATCAGAAGTAGTTACGTTGACCTCCATACAACAGCCTTTTCTGGTGAAAGTACCCAAGCTTTGCAAGGGTACCCTCCAGAAGTACTATGAAAGTGATGCAACATCTGCCTTAGGTACCATGGGAATTCCCCCCCATAGTCACCTGTGTGGTCCCTAGGAAAGGAAACTAAGGTCACAAGTTCATGTTCAAAAGCCGAGTGGAATAGTTATGGGTGCATGATCTAACAAGTAGGAGAGAGGGTATCTCTCACTCTTATATTCACACATCCTCATGGTTAACTCACATATTAGAGTTATGAAGAAAGAGCTTCACCCCCCACTCCTTTTAAGGGTTTCTTATCGACCTTCTTGTGTGGACACTTCATGGCATAGTGTTATAGATTGTGATAGAGAACATATTTAATCTTCAACATGTCCTTCTTCTTGCTTCCCTAACTGGAATCTAATTTGTAATGGGATGACTTCCCTTTCCCTTTCTTCACATTTCCAACTAAGGCACAATTATCCTCATCATCAGGCTTGGATGAGGATCCATCTCTGGTGTTCTGTTGAATCTCTTCTTTCACCAAGTTGGACAATAAACGCTCCCACTCTTGTAGATTCTTCCTCCAATTTACTAAGTCTTGGTAGCTGTGCCAGGTCTTGGGAAGGCCTAGAAGTGTTAGGCTTACCATATCATCTTCAGCAACTGTAACAATGAAACTTCCAAGCTCATCTCGACATTGGGTGAACTTGATCAGGTACTTTGGTATTTTTTCGCCCTTCTCTATATTGATTTTCCTCAACTTGTCCTTCAATGTGAGCTTCCTGTGGTCACTTCTATTTTGAAATAGGTATTTAAAGGCCTTCCACATTGCATATAGATTCTCCTTACCATTGAGGTTCGAGACAAAATGATCTCAAACTCCTTCTAGGATAATCCTTCTTACCTTTGCGACACATTTTCTCCACTTTGCCAGATCTTAAGCATCAATTGTTGGAGGCTTAAGAATATTTGTCTATGAATTCCTTAAGCTCATTGTCTTCCAACACTACCTCCATCCTGTCCTTCCAATCAATATAGTTCAAACTACCCCCAAGGGCATATTCGAGTCTCAATCCATAGAATGACATCCTATTGGCTCTGAAGTATGATACTGCAAGTTTGATTTCACCTGGAAAAGACAAACTCATATTCTCCTCTTCTAGAGTGATTTCTACTCTGATGCCATGTGGAAATTCCTTATATATTCAAACTGTTAATTGTAATATGCTAAAACAATAGACTTTAATCTACTCTAGTCATAAGTGGAAACAATTAAACGATCGCGAAATCACGAAGAATATGTTGAAATATCGTAACGCGAATATTCCAATTTAATTTTTCCTTGAATTAAATTGTGAATTAAAATTGAATTTAGTCTTAACAACTTCTCGGAAATAATTAATTCATTTATTTTAAATTAATTAGTTGAAGAAATTCAAGTTAGAAGTCATTCTGAAGTCATGCAAGAGTTATCCCTTAAATTAAGGAGATAAGATTGAGTTATATTTGAGTTGTAATTAGTGAACTCAGTTTATTGAGTTAAGTCCAGTTAAATTAGTTTCAAACGGTTTGAAGAACTAATAGTGAGTTAATAGTCAGTTGATGCATTAATGCACTCAACTAGTGCTACTCCAGTTAACTAAATATTCCCTCATCAGAAACTCATGCTAGTCTATTCTGAGAAAGACCCAGTTGAGATTAATGTTCAAGGATAGTGTACTATCAGTTGCATGTGTTTTCTCATGGAGAAAACTCATGCATGAAGTTAAGGATTCATCCTTGAGGATTGCGCAGTTTTGAAGGCTTGGTTTTCCACTTGGTAATAGGCTAATCATCCACAAGGAACAACGTAAGGAAATAGGAGCTTGGAGGGCAGAGAGGAAGGCTAGAGAGAAGACAAGATTGCCTGTGAGCATCTGTGAGGGTTGTACTGAGAGTTGGCTAGCTATGAGAGCTAAGGATTTGTATAATTCCTATGTATTTCCACCATGTATGATAATACAAGAGTGTGGGGTTTTTAGCTGAGGATTTCCCCAAACTATTTTCATGTGTATTGTGCCACTTATTCTTCTTATTCTAGTTATATTGTTCAACACAATATTTAAGCTTCCACAAATTGATAGTAGAAGCAGGTTATAGTATTCTTCTTTGATTTATATTGCATTATCAGGTTAACCTATCACATATTTTCTACAACATATAAGAGAATAATTCAATCAACACATTACACAATGATTTACTAGGGAAAGACACAACTAAAAACCCCTACTATCTGTATATTGCATTAGTCAGAAAATATAAGAATATTACAAGGCTTTTCTCAAGCTCGAGCAACCTATGCACTATCTCTATCTATCTCACTACCTCCTAGACAAGCCCAAGCCAATACATAACCAATTTTCTTCTTTCCCAAGTCCCTATTTCCTTGCGTAGTTTCCTTGGGAATTAGCCCCCTATTAATTAGGGAAATTCCTCAATTGGAATTGCACAAACCTCAAAGGCCTTCTTATGACTTCATGGACCACTTGTACAATTTAGATTATTATAAAACTAATAGTACATTGTCCCCGAACTCCAATATCAACTAGGTAACTCTCAGATCTAACATGCATGAGTTATTTATGATTGAATCATCAGTTTACTAGTTGATCACTATAGGCAACACCACACTACACTACATGCAACACCACACTACTAGACCTCCCACTAGTTCCTCCAACAATTGGAACTGGTTTAACTTACTTTAACTTAGTTAAAATGAAATAATTAATTACAACTCAAAATAAACTCAACCAGGGCTCCTATAATGTAGGAGACACTCTACATGACTCAAGTTAGACCCTCAACTCGAATTAATTGATCCAGATAAGTCAAATTAACTTAGTTAAATAATACAAGTCATCATGAGATGTGGAATTACAATTTAATCCCCAATTTAATTCGAGGACAAAATTAAATTAGGATTTTCTTGTTGTGTTTTCAACAATTTGGCAGGTTAACTAGCTCACTAGTTCTTGCATTTCCAGTTTTTATAGTAGTAACTTTATGCTATTTTTAGAACATGTTAACATGTTTATTTTGGATTTATTCCACTTTGAATGGAGTCCTAATACATCCTATTTAATAACCAAATTTTTCCCACCCCATTTGCATTTATTTACTTAGGCATTCGACAAGTTATCTCGCTCCTTTAGAAGAACAGGGCCTCCTGTAGCACCTCATGTAGCACTCCTATAGCATGTGTAAACTTAACTAGATCTACTTCAAAATATTGGTTTTTGTCTCTTAGTATTGAAAAAATGACCCTAAATCTGTGATTTTGTAAGACCGAAAGACCTCTTAAGCCTTTTCTCTTCTCCATTGCGATTCACCTCTACAGTTTGGATTAATGGACATATTTGTGACTTGAAGAGCATAATGAGGATTTTCATGATTAATTTATGAAGAAATTTGTGAACTATATTGAAAAAAATATATCTTCAATGCAGTGATTGAAGAACGATTTCATTTTATTTCATACATCTTAAGCTATGGTTTCCATTTCCAACATTTCTATTTCTATTGCATAGACTAGGCTTCCTTTTGATGTACCATTTACACTCTGCAAATAGGTTAACATTTCCATTTCTGCAATTAGTTTGGGCTTGGATTTCATGGCATTCACTTCATTGAACCATATCAATGAAAGAAGGAAACATTGCATGCTACCCACATAGTGATGGCACCTCTTAAGTTTGTATGAACCCCAGGTTGATAATTTAAGTTGATAGCCTCAAGAGTTACAACATTCTTGTTGCAATACTAGGGATCATCAATTTTTGGCACCGTTGTCAGGGAGGTGTCAAGGTATGCATTGTTTTCTTCCCTGGTTGATTCATTTCTTTTAATTTATGAAAAAAACACACAAAAATTGCATTAGGCATCTTTCATCTCAAAAATAGAAGATTGTATTGCATTAGTATTTGCATTCAAAAAAGCATAAAAACAAAAAAAATCTTCAATACTACAACTCTCCATTTGATCACGTGGTGAAGGAAGAACCACATCACCATCACGTTTACAAGTAGAAGAAGAATATGTAACATACAATGTAGAATAAATGGATGGAAATGATGACAACGAAGAAGATCCTCTTGGATTTCCCATTCAAGATATTGATACCAATGTTCATATGAAGAACATTCCTCCATATTTCCTTCCCAACTTCCATGGTATGAGGTCAAATGATCCATAAACCTTTCTCTTTTAATTTGAAATCCTTTGTAGATCTTATGGTTACTTACTAAACACTAAAAAATTGAGATTGTTTCTGACAACTTTGAAGGATAGAGCTCTTAAATGGTTCATGAGTTTAGGGACTAATTCAAAAATATCATGGGGTGATATGAAAAATACATTTTTAGAAAAATATAAAGATCACTATCTTAAAGAAGAAATCTTTATAATGAATAAAAATAAGATGTGAGCCTTGAGGATATAATAGACATATTTATGTATAATGTTAAGAGGAAACATTACATCATTTAGGAGCTGACACACTAAAAACTCTCTTACTTGGAAAAATTAGGGATCAGTGGATTGATCTCCTTAATCTCATGAGTAGAGGTGATTTATACCAATTATCATTTGAATAAATTTGTGAAACATGCAAGAGCATCTCAAGATCAAGGGAAAGGGTAAGTAAATCAACATCAAGGTCAATAAGTCAAGACGAACTTCAAATTTTTCTTGATAACTTTAAAACAAAAATTCCTAGCAATCTAAGTGAACAAGTAGAAATGTTAAGAATAAAAAATGAGCAAAAAGAGGATGTTGATATTTGTGTTATCCGTGTGAAATCACACGCTACTAGATATTTCCCATCATTACCAAGGTTGAAGGAAGTTTACTAAGAGGAAAATGGAACAAGTCAATCACCGAAGAAACTATGTTGTAGCTCAAATAAAACCATGGCATCTTAGTAAATTTGATATGATGCAAGAACCTAATTCAAAATTTCAAGGTTATGCACATCCATCTCAAAGTAATTGGAGCACACTATTTCCTTTGAAACCTTGGCCATCTCAACTCCAAAACAAATCTTGAAAAAAAGGTTGGCAAGAACCTTATGGGAGAAATCCAAAATATCCTCAATATTTTTCTCAATGCCTACCATACCCAACTCCATGCTATCCATACCATCCACCTCCACCACAACCACAACCCCAACCACATCCATCTCAAATATCCACTCCCACTCAACTACCTATACCACCATTTCCAAACCCAAACAATGAAGTAACTCAACTCACTTACAAGGTTGAGGTATAACACTTCCAAATAACTCCTCTTGACCTAAATGGTATTCATATTATATCATGAAGAGTATTTAAAGAAAGATATTTTCCTAATGTCATTGAAGAACAACATCTAGAAGAATAACATCAAGAAGAATCATGTATCACATTTTATGGAGAGCAACCAATGGATCTTGAGATTGAAGAGTTTTTGTTATACTTACCATCAGATCCTTTATGTGTGCAAGGGACTAATTGGAAAAAAGTAGAAGATTTGAATGGCACCAAAAAACAATATGTGAAGAATGATCTAGATGAGCAAGTGAACCAAGGGAATCAAAATTGTATTGAGGTTTGGTTCCAGAAAATAAAAAAAGATGGAGCATCACTCTCTTCTTCAACAATGCTTGATATCATCAAAGTCAAAGAATTTGGTCTCTAATATTTAGGTACATGTCAAATCATATGTTTCGAGCCTACACATGAGTTTATATATCATCTTGTTATGAACATGGCTCCATTGGAAGTATTCCTACACTTGAAAGAGATTTTGTTTTTTCAAGTAGAGTAGGATAGAAAAAAAGAAATAAAAAATGGAAAAAGAGAAAAAAGAATGGGAAAAAAATATAATCTCAGGTGAAAATCTCTTTTGAGGCACCTGAGATTGGCTCACCGATTTAAAACCTTGATGAGGCAGTCATTAGGTTGGAAAAAATAGAAAAAAAAAGAGAAAAAGAAAATATCCGATGTGAAAACCTCCTTTGAGGAGGTGCTTAGGTAGACCTACTAGTTGAAAACCTCATTGAGGTAGCTAGTAGGCCTAAGAAAAGAGAAAAATAAATGAAAAAATATATCCCTCTCTGATGAATGCAGGTGCTCTCCAACCTTTTCAAGCAACAAGAACAATTTAGCACCAAAAGAGAAAAAAAGATCAAAAACCTAGTCAAAGGAAGTCAAACTTTGGATTTCTCCTCCTTTGCCCATATACTCCAACAATACCAAGGCCATGTCAATCGATCACCCTCATCCATTTCCAACATCCAACCATCATTTTCAAGCATTTCCCATTCATTTCCCTCACTGGCCTAAAATGACACATGAAGGTTCTATTTTGCTACAGGAGGCCAAAATACACAGGGCATAAATTGTTTTACCATGTATCAAAAACCGTGCATCCATTAGCTAATTTGTTTCATGCGAAGATGAATATGGATGATGGTAACATGCTCAAGGAATTTCAACAAATTCTAGTGAATTTTTTTTGATAAATTGACCTCCATCACCTACAATGATTTTTAATTTTCTCAAGATTTGTACATTTATTGGCCAAGATTTTTTTATGGGGAGATGCATAAGGATGATGGAAACATGATAAAAAAAAAAAAAAATCAGGTCAATCCAATCTACCATTTGATAGATATAGATAAAAAAATTATGCTACATAGGCATTCTAGATTGCTATAGGTGTGTTCTAGAATTGCTACATCAAACTGTTGAGCATGAGAAAGGGAGGAAAAATTGAAGTTTTCATCTAGGAACAAGAGGAGAGGCCCACCATAGCGTCATCATTCATTTTCCACACCACTTGACCTGTTCTCCACTCTCATTTTCATATTTGTCCATGAAAAAAACCCATTTTCACCCCTTCTTCCATCCCTTCCGCCATAAAAAGCCTCTGATTCTTGTCAACAAATTACTCATGAATTATCAATATTTTTAAAGGTATCACATGAAGACACAATCTTGTAGTAGTTTTTACATCCCCTATTAGCCATAACTATAGCATCAAATTTAGAATTCAGTCACCATGAGCACTTCAGGATTGCAATTTTGATCCTTCAACAACCACAAAACCTCATATCAGCTGTTACACAATTCTTGATCACCTAGAAAGCAACAAAATTTGATTCCAAAAGCACCTGCACACACCTGCATCATCAATTTTAAGTTAGCATAGAACATAAAATGTTTATATTCTTCTCAAGAAATTGCAGAAGGAAATGGAGACAAAGAAATCACCTCACATAAGGCACTCAAAAACAACCTCACCCATGTCCAGATTGTCCATGCAACCATCAAAGGATCATTACTAGCAGCTTCAAAACCACTAAAGGCAACATCAACATTCATATCAACAACCTCAATATCACCTACAAAAACATATCAAGGGTAACTCTCAAGTATGCAATCCCCTAAACCTTTCCTATGAACTTATTTTAGCTTGAAAAAAATTGCAATTTTATCAAGGAAAACGTTTTTTTATAGCTAAAATTAGTAGCAGAGCAACCTCAGCATTATCTAGCAGTTAGCCTCACTTTTCCACCAAGACACCTACACGTGTGGGAGAGGAACAAGGAAAAAGTGAAGGGGATTTGAGAAAGTGGGTTGTAATCATTTAGTCATGATGAAGGACAAGGAGTGTGAAGGGGTAAGTGAGGGCCAACTTAGTTAACTAAAAGAACTTTGAGTTTATTTTCCATTCAATGAAAAAAGAGATATATATATATATATATATATATATATATATATATAATAAAATAAAAGGTGTGCCCACCACCTCTTCGCTATGGAAATATTCGTTGCTATAGGATTGTATGATACAGGAAGGAACAAAACCACTACAATAAGAACAAAGTTGCTACAAGAAGGAACATCACTGCTACAGGAAGAACACATTTGCTACAGGAAGCTAATAGAATGATACAGGAGGGAAAATTTCACCCATAGGGAGGCCCACCACTATAGTAGTCATATCTAAGAGGTTCAAAGCACAAGATACCCTACTATAGGAGAAAACATAGGAGATACACATGAAAACAAGGCTACTATAGGAAGAAAAAGAATTTCTACAGGAGCAACAAGGACTGCAATAGGAGAAATAGGGAATGTTACAGGAAGGGATAGCCACATCAAAGGGGAAGAAAAAAACCTCCAATAACTACAAGATCCTGATCCACAACCTGACCTTAAAACCTACTACAAATTGTTTGAGGGTGGGCTAATTATACCCACCAAATTTGCAATACCACTCTTCTTTGAGCTAGAAAGGGAAAGAGGTAGAACTCACATATGGGTACAAATTACAAAATCCAAGAAGGTGGAGGATGTGGCCCTCATGAAGGAAAAAGTGAAAAAAATGGGTAATGAGTTGGCCGACTTGGGGATAAAAGACTTGGTCATGAAGGAGAAGTTACAGAGGCTTAAAGAGAAACTATACGAAAACAAGGCACAACTTTCCACCATGGCAAGTTTTTCCATGAAGACCATCTAATGTAAGCAACCATCCAAATCATATTCCATTGATCTAAGGAAGGGAATTTCATGTAAAGACATATGAGGCATAAAAGAAGAACAACATGGAAAGAAGTTGGATAGGTTGCTCAAAGGATGAGAAATAATTTCAGTAGGGGGGTATGATGGGCCTCCAAATTAGACATAAATTAAGGCCCATCTAACCTTTCCTAGGCACATAAAGGCTATATTAAATCTCTCCTTCTACACTTAATAATTTTTTTATCTTTAATATGTTCCTAGGAAGGGTTGGAGGTAATTGCATATTATGTGCCTATTATTATTTTTTTTTGCAGAGTATTGAGAGAATATGGAGTAAATTATTAATGAGATATAGGGACTTTATCCTTACTATAGAATGGAACAAGATTAGATAATCAATGAACATGATATTATGAACTATTGCACAAATTATGGAGCTCCAGTGATTGAGAAAATATAGGAATGTGCTCCCTGTCATTTAATGCAGATTCCTAGTGTTGAGAAAAAGATCCACTGTTTGAGGGATTTTGGAGGGGAAATCTTCCCCCTTTCAAGGATAATTCTTCCTCATCACTTTTTATAAGTACAAATTCGAATTGGCCTCTAGAGGCATGTATTTCTTAGTCTTATTGTGGAGAAAACTTGTTATTTAGCAACTCCACTTTCATTTCTAGTAGGGATGTACTTGGATTGATTCAAATAATGAAGTTTGGTGCCATTTTTTAGCTTATAAAGCTTGGTTTCCTCCATAGGAATCTGAGTTTCCTTGGGCTTATCCATCCCATGAGCCTCAAAGCCCTCTTTCACATTTTCTTTATTTCCTTTGAATGTCTTTTTCACTTGCATCTCTTATTTCTAAATTTACTATTCAAGCTTCTTTTTCTATATGTTACATTGGTTAAATGATTGAAGTGAGTTGTTTTTCAGGTTATTTATAGACTCACAAGCATGATTTATCCTTATAGCAATTGTTGGCTTGAGGGGGCTTGGACCCAGGTTCAGAGTTAGTTGCACTAACCAACAAAACCCTGCACTACTGGCCCTTTTGGCAACAACCGGCGTAGTGAATGTTGCAGTCTCACACGAGGCAGTATTGGGGGATGCTAGAACTCGGTTTCTACATCCAAAGGACTATGTGATGTTTGTATGTTACAATTAGGGCTTTATTCGACCTTAGCGAACCCTAACCCTTAAACCCTAAAAATTACAGTAACTAACAGATAATAGATTCAAACCCTTCAATGATTGTTCTAAACATTCATAACATCATGGAAATAAACAGATCTACTCCTTTCACTTATCTATTAAGTACTTTTCATGATAAATTTCAAAAACAAATCGAACATGTAGTAAATTCAAAAGTAAACAATAACACATAGATACATAGATAATGCTCCAAAACAACATTTATTATGCTTAGATGTTCAATTACAGACTCTTCCACCCTGCACACACAACTGTCGAGGCCCGCGCACTTATTTGTGGACTTACCAAGCTCTTTGCGCACACAACTACAAGAGCCTTCCTCTTTGCCTAAGTACAAAATAGACAAAATAGACCTAAAACTTGTCTTTTATGCTCTTCGCTATCCTGACCGACTTTTTTGTGACTCTCTATGACTCCTTTTATATCTTTCTTCATTACAATACCATGGTCCACGAACCATGGGCGGGTCACAAAAAAACTTATTCTTAACAAAATAAGGGGCTTTGACCTTCCTAAAGCCCCTTTGACTCCTATCAACCTGTGTGTTTTGCTCCTAAAAAATGTAGAGACTTTAAAATATTAACAAAATTATTACAAAATTTAACCCTAGGGGATCATATCCCAACAGCCCCCCAACACAAAGTCGTGACTCGTCCCGAGTCACTCTACTAGCATTGCCTCGATCTTTTCCTGTAGATTGATAAACTCTATCTTTAACGCTTGAAGATCTATTGTTCCCTGCACATTGGCCAGATGAACTTCTTCAACTAGTTTTTTTGTAGTTGGACCTTCGACTATAAGGCCCGTGGTTCTTTGTATCTACTGCATAGCCTTAAACTTGCTTTGAATTGTCTGGGAAATATGGATTGCCTCATCAACCCAGGCCTACATCCTTAAGGATATGATGGATGCGTTCTGACATAGCTCATCAGTCTGGGACTGGATGAACTTTCCCTCCTGCAGTATGGTGAACCTTTGCACTGGTGCTAAGGTCTGCGTTGTTGCCATGATCTCGTCAAACTGGACTTTCTTTTCTCAGATATCTGTTTCAATTTTTTGCAAGTGTGGATCCTCCTTTAGCGAGGTTCACATCTCCATGGTCTTCTCAAACAACTAGATGCAATCCTTGACTACAACTTCCATATTAGTCATGTTCTCTTTAATAGTAGCCTCACGCCGCTCTCTGACTTCTGGAGGATTAATTGGTTGTAGCTTAAGTTGAAGTGATATCTGCAGCTGCATCTCAAATCAGACCTTGACAATTTCCTCCTTTAAATCCTTCACTACAGTATCTAACTCCTATATTTTCTCAGCAGAGGCCACTTCTGCTGGAATCTGGAGCTTGGGAAGCTCACTACAGGCCTGCGTTATTGTTTCTTATGACTTATGACTACGCACAATGACCTATTCACATTCTTGGAGCACCTATGCCTTCTCCTCGAATATTTGTTGGTTTTTTGTTTTGACTTCACTGATAACCAGTAATTCCTGTTGTTCCTGAACCTTGAGCGTTTATGATACTCCTTGATGCATCTCCTGCAATGTCTGAATAAGGAGTGCCGCAAGGTTAAGACTAAAATTTTTCAGACACAATAGGTGTGCCCTATCTTCTGAATTATCAACGTGCACAGAGCTCTTTGGTATTTGTATTGTGCAGAGGTCTGTGGTGATCTCTGTTTTCATGCTCACTTACTTCAGGCACACTTGTTCTACGCTCGCTTGATTTTTCCCTATCTAGACCAGCAATTCCCGCAGGCCTAATGTACCTTGTCCAGTGTCTGATGGTAGTAGTCCTCAATGTGGCCCCAAATAGTTTCCATGCCATTGTCAACCACATCATTGATCTCATCTAGGTCCCTTTCCATGAGGACCAATGGTGTTGCACTCGCAAACCTGTAAGACTTCTGCCTCTTGCAAGGTCCCATGGAACTCCTCTTCTACCTCTTCCTAAAAATGAAGGGGGACTCTAGGCTTGTTCCCCCTTCCTATTCACACTCTGTCTCTACTTCTACATTGGTGTGCTCTGTTTCAGATTCGTCGAGGTCAATAGTGGCCTACGATGTGGTAGAAACTTTCTCCTTTGGCACTTCCATCTCTTTTGCAAAGAACTTGTCCTTCGGGGCTTCTTTCTCCCTTGTAGAGGCCTCTTTCTACTTCACGGCCTCATTTTTCTGTGTGGAATTTTGTTTCATGGAAGCCTTATGTGCTTCTTTCTTCTTATATTTTGTTGTTGCTGATGTATCTATGTTTTTCTTTTTTTCATCTTCAGCAACCTTACTAGTTCTTTTACCTGCATTAGATGGGGTGAACCATTTGCTCGGCCATTTACTAATGACCCCTATGATATCATATTATGAAACCAGATATGGAATCTTATACCAAGTGCCCATTGCATCCTTCTTCATGCGGATACACAGATTATGAAAATATGCCTTGAAGTCTATAATGTTAGCATACTGCACGTGAAAACTTGGTGATAAATGTGACTGTTGGTTTATCACCATCCACAACTCAAACTTGAACAACACTCACCATATCTTTGTCTCCATGATGCATTCAGGATCCTTTTTTCCCACAACAAGGTGAACTTCACAGCCTCGCATAGCTCTAGATCATGTTATGAGAAGTAGCCACGCGTAGTGGAATGCCTTGCCGTCATCCTGGGCTTCGAGGAAATCTTCCAAGAACTCATGACATAGATACTGAGCCCAATTATATTGGACTTCTTTGGCACACCGCGCAACCCAAAATACTACTGGTGCTAGTACTTAATCAACGAGACACTTCTTGATGATTTTCCAGCTAAAATTTATGTAGCAAACTTCACAACGCCATTTGATATAGACCTAATCGCATATCCGGGTGACTTTTTTACTAACCCAAAGTTTCTCTTCATTTGTTCGGCTAGCTTTGCCTCCTGCAATTTCCCCACAAATGCATCTGCAGGGTTGATGCCCTGATACGAGAATAAGGTTATTCAATGAATTAACATATCAGTAATGGGAATGGGCCCTCCCAGCTAAAGGCACCCATCATGAACAAGCATCAATAATTGGCGCACACAGAAAGTGTTGATGGTGTTGTGGCTAAAATGCAGCACCCACAACATGCTGAGAAACCCCGCACGCTCAATTCTAGACACCCACTTCATTGGTTCAAGTTGTGTAAAATTTGATTCCTCATAGTAGACCTTCTTCAAATATCTACTCGGTTCCAACTGTGGGAACTTTGCGTGATCCCCCAGGTCCCAGTCCTCCATCTTCAAAATTGGTATCCAAGCCAACAAAGCACCCTCAAAAGGTATCTACTTTGGTAACAATGGTGTAGAGACTTGGAAATTTAACGAATCTAGGTCCTTAGTCACTTTGGTTGTTTCTTTCCTAGGGGGTACATAAGGTGGTAGCCGAGTAATTGACGCTTCTTCGTCGGCATCAATTTCTTCAACCACCATAATTAACTCCTCATCTAAGTCTAAGGGTTTTGTCAAATGCATGATCTTATCCATATGACCCTTCTGTATGATCTCAGTTGGGTTCTTGCGTGACGATTGTCACACTGGCACTTGTCGGGCTTCCTTTGCTTCTTCTCTCCTTCCACAAAGGTAGATTGTTTAGGCCTCAACAACCTAGGCTATGTGGTAGGCATGGGTTGTGTTGTTGTCATTCTCTCCCAAAATCTTTGTTTCTTCCACTCAATTAAATTTTCCTCCCACCCAAGCCCTTGCTTTGCAAACTTCTCTCAAGTCTCCTTCTAATCTCCTCCAGAAATGTTTTTATAACTCCAATATTTCTCTAGAGTTGTTAAGAAAGAAATGATTAGAGGTAACCACAAACCAACTTTGGATATTAGGATCTAGCCTTCCTAATGCTCAAAGAGGGCTCTTTATGATTTAACTTTTTTTAGATAATAGTTCTTAGGTTAGTTATGTTTGTACTTGGGTTTTGATTTGAATTTGGTGGTGGGATCACTTACTTAGATGGATAGAGGGATTTCTTTTATCCTTGGGCTATGGGGTCAAATGTCAAGCAAACAGGACTGGATCAAGTTCAAAAAGTAGTGTCTACAGAGAAACGTAGCTGAGTTATTTCAGATCTTAAGGCTGGATGATGAAGTTGGTTTCAATTGGATCCAAAGAGCAATTAAGGGTTCCTTAGGCTGGATTTTGAAAGAAGTGAAAGAGGTCAAACAGGATGGGAGAGAAATTAAGGATTCCCAGATCCGAATATTAGAAGAAAACATATAAATGATTAACTATTCAAGGCAGAGTGTACTTAAACAAATTTTTAAATAAATTTCCAATTAATTCATCAACTTTAGATAACATGCAAGTTTGTGAATGCATAAGAAGATAACAAATTTAACAAAAGAAAATACTTCGCTGTAATAGCTCAACGCATGAATCATGTAATTCAATCTCTTTATTACTCAGTCCAGTCTACTGACTTGAAAAATTGGTACAATAACCCTCAAGTTTATGATCAATACAAATCTACAAATGTATAGTAATCCACATACAAAAATAGTTTACAAAAGATCCCAAACTTTCTTGGGAACAAGAAGATAGAGATAGATGTTCAACTGTTGTATGTTGTCTTTGTTTATTTGGTTGTGTTGTCTTTATGGTCTGATATTTTGTTGTTTATTCTCTACCATGTTGTTGGTCTTCACACTGGCTGTTCTTTTTACTTTGATCTTTCAATTGATACACTTTCACCTGATACTCTTTCATCTGGCTGGCGTGTTACTTTTTCTTTACTATGCCTTTTTCACTTTGATTATCAATTTTCACATTTTGACTATGTATTTTTATAGTAAGGCATTCAACCTTTCCCATGTGTCTGCATCTCATAATTGAATATTTACCATCCTCCTATAAATTTCATCTGCTTCTGTGTACTTGGAAAAAGTGGGTTTATTTACAAAAAGGTGTTTTACCTCATGCTGGAGGTAAAACAAGTTCTCAAATGTTTGATATAGAACCTTTCCAGTAGGCATCCCTTTCATGGAAGAAGTATTTACTTGATCTCTGGCCACCTCTCTAATTCTCCTTTTGTAGTCGTCCTGTGGCATCAATTTATCATTTATCACCAAGGGATTTGGCATACCTTTCTGCCTCAAAACATCAAACTTAACCATGAACCTGTCTATAGCCAACTGCATGGTTTCGCATTTATCTTCAAGGTTCATCATCAAATTCCTCTTGGTGAGGACCTTTTTTACCTCTAGTATTGTGCCAATCCTATGAGGTATCTCTAGCTCCTATAATTCATATTTGTTTTCAGAGTTAAGCAAGTGGATGATCCTAGTGGCTTCTTCTTGCATGTCTCCTAGTTCAACCTTAACTCTCTGAATGGCTTCTGTAGCCTCTTTCACTAAGTCATTTTTCTCAAAGATTACTTGAATGGATGGCTAAATATCATTGGCAAAGTCAATGATATTGGCCCATAATTGTTCCTTAGCTTCGCCAAGTGGTCGCTTTAATGTTAGCTCTTTCTCCAAGCTCTTTATCCTTTCATTCATTCTGGTTTCCTTTTGTACTTCTTCTTTTTGCATAATCTGGGCAAGCTTATTGTCATTCTCTAGATTGGTTATCATTTCATTAATCTTGTTCATCTATGTAGTCTAAATCGACAGGTGATCCATTGCTTTAACCAACATGCTTGCCTCATCACCTAGCTAGGTTGCTGCTGATGTCGAACCTGTTGCTGATGTAGATGTTGTGGCAGCTGGTAGTGTTGTGGCCAATGGAGCTGTAGGAGCCAATCAAGCTTCCAAGGTGGATGATACTGTAGTAGTGACTGTTGGGATAACAGTGGCAGTGGCTGTCTCAAGACTAGCTTGTTTTAACTATATCAAGTTGTCCAACTCCTTCTCCATTTCCTTCAATTGATCATTGAGTTGTAAAACAAGGTCCATCATTTCCTCCCAATGTGTTTGGCTTTCTAAGACTTCTTTGGTCTGTGGGTGCTCTGAATGAGACAATTTGAGTTCTTTTTTGAGAGCAACAATGTCCTCATTCTTTTTCTTTATCAACTTCTCAGCAGCCTTGATATCATTGGGATCATGTCCAAGCTCAATCACCAAGTCCTCCAATGACTTTATTTTGTTATCTTTGGCCTATGAGGAGAACTTTTCTAGTTTTTATTGTACAGTGATATTATCTAATGAACTTTGCAACTTATGTGCAACCATAGCTTTACCTGACAAGGTGGAATGGATCATCTCACGTGCCTGCTTGTGGAACTCAATTTGGTCAATGGGATGAGCATCCCTGGCCAAAACCTCAAAATCTGTTTTCCTATAGTCTGTTGATGTTTTTGGCTGCTGGACTATAGGTTGCATGAATGACATTTGCATTTTTCTTGTTTTGATGTCAAAGGTTGACATCAACCTATTTTGATTTGCAGGTGAGTTCTTGAAGTATTGGGCATAAGTCTCAGCCTTCAACTTCTCATTCCTCAATTTAATTTCCTTATATCTGTCTTTGATATCCTTCTCTTTATCCACAGGCCTGGTGAATGAAGAGACCTCAACGCTGAGCTGTCTCTCAATAAGTAGAGTGTTTGATGTTGAGGGTTGGTTCTTTTCTCTTGGAGTTATTGTGCATTTGCTCCTTTCCACCATTGTATCAGTGTCAGTGAATTCCACTGAGTCAATGGTGTCTTCCTGTTCAGTTACAAGATGAACCTTGGGCCTCTTCCTGTAACTAATCTCAAACTATTCACCTGTGGTTTCCATAGCTGAACTAGAACCCTCCTCATTGGTTCTCTTTGCATTTCTATCCTCATTATTTGGAGTCCATGAAATAGGAGGAATATTCATTGGTTCTCCTAGTTCTGGAACTTGTAGGATGGAACTTGTATCAATCTGTTTTTCTACATCAATCAATGTATTCTCTACATCAACTATAGTATTGTTTATGTCTATTAGAGTGTTTTCCAACCATTCTGATTGGTTAGCAAACCTCTCAATGTCTGATTTGGGATTATTGATGAAAGGTCTCAATCTAACCTTCATCCTTAGCTTATTTATGACTCCATGAGGGTCATACTGTCACATAAAGCTATTCTCGAATTTCATTTGTTGCAAAATCTTATCTGCCTCTAGTCCAGCTTCTCTGGTATTACAAATGAAGGGGCCCAATCGATTTTTCATTTTGAATTGGGTATTCTTCCTAGCTAATAGGAAGTTGACTTCATCAGAATTTATAATTTGGCTAAAGTATTCTAGTACAAATCCTCATGGGGAGGTATTTGGGGAGCTTGTATGGGGAAAGTTGGCATCCATAAATTCTTATTTTTGTGGGGTTCTCGTACAGATACCAGTCTCCCACTTTGATGTTATTTTCAAACTGTAACACCCTTTTGATCCCTTGATGGATTCTAGGCTGAGGGCTACTGGTTAGCATATTCATAACTGGATGGACAAATGAATCAATGAAGTATTTCTAGGAAAAAATAGTGGAAAATGTCTGGATCATTGGTGTCCAATAGATGATTGATCTTGGATTTCCTTTGGTATCTAACTTCTGGATGCTAACTTGGAATTTATATGACTGGTAGTACAAGAACATATGAATAAAATTGATGAATACTTGAAAACTCTCTTGGTTGGTAGCCTGGTGAACTGCTCATGCATTCTGTCTGCTATGAACTGAGCATAGTTATACATTATAGCAGGAGGCTTGCCTGGGGAAAATATGGAAAGGAAGGCAAGAACAACCTCATCCACATGTTCATCTATGGTGTATCCTAAAATGCAGGAGAGCATGGTGATGATTTGTCTGCCTCTCTAAAAAAAAATGGTGGCAGCATATGGAGGACTTTCTGTAGGAGTATGACACTCCTCTATGATGAAAGTTTGGAAAATTTGGGCTATCCTAGGAGGGTCTAACTTGGTATAGAGGTCAAGAAAGCCTTCAATAGAAAGTGGGGTCTCATTTGGGCTTGGCTGGATTTGTAGCATTTGGTTAATGGGTACTGCAGTGATGGTGAATAAAACTTGCTGGTCAGGGGTGACAATGGCTCTTTGACTGGGAATGTAGCAAGCATGGCAGAAGTGAATGGTTTATAGGAATGGGTGTACTTCTGGAAACAAATACTTGGGCAAATTGGACTCCCAAAGGTGATTATCATCATTCTGGTTCAAGAACTTGTCCTTACTCCAGTAGTAGAGCTTTAGAAGGTAGTTAGGGGAAGTTGTGTCCTTTATTTGGAAGTCTCTGTTTGCTAAGGCAAGGTGGTCAATGTCCAAGTGAGGGGTTTGTAGAGGTCTCACATCCAAAGAGGTTTGGGAAGCCATAATTGGGTTTACATATTTGAATTAGGCTTTCAGTAGTTTTAGAGGTGAGGTTTGGAAGCTCTGAAACAGTGAGAGGGTAAGTACAGTTTGTAAAAGGGTTTGGGATGTACAAATAGGTTTCTTCTCAATTCAGGAAAGTTTCTTTAATTAATTCAATTAATTAACCTTTCAATTTAAACTATGTGTTTTCAAATTTAAGGGTCATTCTAGTTTTTTCCAAGAATACTTGGAAATTGATGGTTTGGCGTGTAGACTGGGTTTAGTGGTGAATGCAGAAGGTACTGTAGCTTTCAACTATCAACTGGTTGCTTCAATTGGGTATCGAAGCATCTTCAGGTGGCAGAAGGTGGTCAAATTGGTCGTAGAGGTTTCAGGGTGTCGCAAATGGCCAAGCATCAGTTTGCAGTGGAAAACTAGTGAAAAGAGCTATTTGGGGCTTTTTGAGCCTTTTAACAGGTAACAGTCACATTTTGGCATGGAAATAATTTAATGAACAGTGGACAGTTTTTGGTTTAGGCGGGGAGCTTGTTTTGTGATCCATCGCACCACTTTTGGAGGGCAGACAGTATTTTTCATGAGCATGCGATCTAGCCTGGCACCACCACGTAGCAGAACAGTGCCTAGGAAAAACTATGAATCTCACATGCTCTCGGGTTGGTATCAGTCAGATAATGAATTCACGCAATATAGCTATACACCGTCGGATCTGGGGGTAGGAGATTGAAGGGCTATCATGCAATTGAGTTTCACGCATAGAATCAGGAAAGTGATTTGGCGAGGTCTGGGATTTAATTACAGATAATTGTAATTAATTGGCACATAATGTCAGGTTTTTAATATAAGCAGCGAGTAAATAAGGTGGGACCATGGGTTATGTGGTGGGGTTTTTAAATTACACTAAAGGTTGGTGGGTTAAAAATTTATCAGGGAAATATGAAGCAGGGAAGCTAATTAGATAAAGCGAGGGCATAAAAACTTAGGATAAGGGGGTTTTTGTGGGTTTTCAACAGGAAAGGGAAAGTGATAAGGGGGGAAAGTAATACTTGTAATGGGGAATGGGTTTCACACTAGGCAAAGGGGTTTTGGGAAGGGGGATGATTTTTTAAGGGTAATTTCTAGGGGAATGTGTGAAACAAAGGGGTAAAGGTCAAAATGAGGGGAAAAGGGAAATTAATAAGTAATGAAGGGAGAATGGGGAAATTAGAAAATAAGTATGTGGGGGTATAGTGAAATGAGGGGAAATTAGTTAAACAAGCTTGGTGGATATCCTTTCTTTCTCATAAATCCTCCTGCACATGAAACATAGGATTAAGCATGATAAATGTGCTTTTGACTCAACAACGTTGTTCATTTGCAACGTTTCTTTTACCTACCCTTTACTTATCCTAACATTTCCTCTTCATTTATTGGGTGCATTTGAGCTTGCTGGCCCTTTATTTCCTTTTATTTTGACAAGAAAACTATATAATTCTAACCTTATAACTTCCAATGGCTCAGATTAAATTGATGAGCTCATTCTTATTCTCTACCTAACTACTGATCTGCCAAGGTTAAACAGTTTGGCTAGATCTTTATTCTCTATCTATCAACATGAAATTTAAAGCATGGATGGGTCAAGATTAAGCTATTTGACCATCATGGATTGTGGCATTTCTAACAAGCTGCACACAATCTTATTTTGCATAGTAAAGTAAAAATTAGTGGCATTTGAATTTCCACACTTTCATGATCTATTTTTATTTCATTTTAGGGTTCATATTTTTCACTTTTTTTTTTTATCTTTCTTCCTTTTTTTTGTCCTTTGATTATTCTCTTAAGACATACCCTCTTTACATTTTTTAATTTTTAATATGGAAATCATTTTGCAGAAAGAAAAAGTATGTACAATATTACAAGACTAACCATAGCCAATTAAAAATTATGAATCCTATTATTATATGACCCTAACACATGCAACAATTGTTTTGACACAAACTAAGGTGAAAAATCTCAAAGAAATTTCTCAAGAAGAAAAGTGTTTGAATGTGAAGTATGATGCTGTATTTATAGCCCATTTTGAATTCAAATCCATTTGTTCCCTCTAGATCCATGTCATTAATGCACCTTTGGCAGAAAAATTTCAAAGATATGCTCCTTAAATGCTCTCCCCCCACTCTCTTTAATGGAAAAATCACCATCCATTCATCTACAGTGCTTCCAACGGTTACTTTTTTACCAGACTACGTGGGACCCACCATGGTAAAGAAGTTCCTTCATCGCAACTCTCCTATGTGCCTTTACTCTATTCGTCACACAACCCATTTACTTCGCCAAAGTATTCTTCTGGTAGTGTAGTTTATAGTCCACACTTCCTTGCAATTGACATGAGTACTAAGACTGTCCTGCATTCATATAGTCATTGCACAGGGGTGGGATCACCCCTTTACAACTTTCATTGGCTCCCATTGACCTTTCCTAGAAACACTTCCCCATTCAACTTCGTGAGTTGAACTGCAGCTCCATCCGTAATCTCCTTGACAATATATGGCCCCAGTCAATGCAACTGGAACTTTCCCAGAAACTTCATAAATTTATTATCATGTAGTAGCAATAAATATCAAATTTTAAAGGCGTTTTGCTTAATGTGGCAATCATGCCACACCTTTTTGCGATCCTTCTGCACCTGTTGATGAAAAGCAACCAAGAAGCAATCTTCTTCCAAGTCAACTATCTGCGTGAGGCATTATTCCATGGTATCCCGATCAGCCATCTCTGTGACTACAAGAATCCGTAAACTTGGCATGATGTACTCCATTGGCATCATGACCTCTTGTCCATAAACCAGTCTAAACCGTGTCTGTCCAGTCAACGTTTTACAAGTAGTTCTATACACCCACAGAAAAGCTGGTATGCACAGATGCCAATCATTATGATTTACATTACAAATATTTGTTAAATCATTCTCCAAGATTTTATTAAAGGCTTCCATTGTTCCATTTGATTGAGGATGATATGGTGTGCTTTTCTAATGATACATCTAGAATTCTTCAAGAAAAGTAGCAATTGTTTCGTTCAAGAAGTGTGAACCCCTATCACTCATCAAAATTTTAGGGTAGCCAAAACCGAGACAAAAGGTATTCAAAAATAAATTTCGCAGTTGTGGCCATGCTACAATCCTTCATGGGTTGCGCCTCAGCCCAATTGGTTAAGTACTTTGTGGTTGTGATGATATATCTTGCTCCTATATTCTTTCTTAGTTGATGAATCGGTCCCACAAAGTCTATTTCCCACTTATCGAATGCTTGTAACGAAACTTGTGGGTTCAAAGGAAATTCATCCATTCATGACGACCTCCTGTTCTTTAACAGACATCAAACGATTGACAATATTCCTTGGAATCCTTGTGCACGGTTGGCCACCATAGCCCAACTCGTAGGATCTTCTACGCAGTCGCTCTTCCTACATAATTTCTTCCAACAACTCCTCCATGTGCTTTAGTGAGGATGCTTTGTCATTCATAATATGGGACATACCTATGCTTCACTTCATCCGATCTCATTTTATATAAGTGCCCTGCAATGACAAAAAAAATTGTAGCCCTAACCACCAATTCTTTCTTTTTTTGTGTCGTATACCATTTAGGAGTTGTACCCATAGACAAGAACTAAATTATGTCTGCAAAGTGTTCATCTGTAACGCACACAACAAAAAACTACGCATCATGCAATCCTTCATCCAGATTTTTAGGCTCATCACCATTCTCAATCCGTGAGAGGTGATCTAGTCCAGCATTTAATTGCTCAGGCTTCACAACTACTTCAAAGTCATATTCCTCAAAGAGCAGCAACCATCTACAAATTTGCCACCCCCCCCAACACAGGCTTTTTGACCAAGTACTAAAGAGAGGAATGGTCAGTGTACATTTTGAAGTGCACACCCAACAAATAGTGCCTGAACTTTTGGAGCGCATACACCATTGCCAATCCTTCGCGCTCCATGTTTGAATAATTATTTTCTGTCTTAGACAACTTCATGCTTGCAAATGCCTCGTTGAGTTAACACAGCTCCTAATGCTATGCAGGATGCATCTATTGGGAGGGGGTCCTTGGGGTTAATTTTTGGTCAAAGTTTGGGTAAATTTTGTGATATCTTTTTGGTAAGCATGTAAAGTCTCCACGAAATGTGGAAGAAGAGCACGAAGTTAATATGAGTCAAAGGGGATTTTTTCCCTTAGGTGGGTAAGTGATAGGGAGGTTTTGAGACCCGCCCATGGTCCGGGGACCACGGTATTGTAAGAAAATTTCTATATATAGATGAGTCATAGTGAGTCTAGAGAGGTAACTAAGATAGAAGATCATTGTTAAGGGCAAGTAAGCTAGGGCAGGAAAGTTCTATTTCCTATTCTTAGGCGAAGAGGGAAGGCTCCTGCAGATGAGTGCGCAGAGACCTTGGTAAGTTTGTAGGTTGAGTGTGTGGGCTTCTGCAGCTAAGTACGCAGGGAAACAAAGTATGTACTTGAATGATTATACTTAATAAATATAGTTTTGAGCCAATTTTGATGCATCTATGTATTATTTCTTATTTCTGCAAGTATCTATAATTTCACTCTGTGTTAAACTTCATATGAATTAATGCTTATCTGGTGTGCAAAAGTAGTAGATCAGTAATAGTTATGAATGATTAATAACCTTCGCGAAGATCTGGAAGATGTTTAAGTGAGTGTATAGTAATTGTCTGTTTAGAAGGGTTAAGGGTTCACAAAGGTAGACCTATGCCCTAGGACTATAGGAACCTATCACATAGAACTCTAGATGTGGAAACCTGGTTCTGTCATTCCCCAATATTGCTTCAGGTGAGACACTAGCCTATTCTATGCAGGTTGTTGTTGAAAGGGCCATCAGTTATGGTTTTTTTGGTTGGAATAGATAACGTTGAACCTGGGTCAGGCACCATCAAGCCAACAAATGGTTTCATTATTGGGACTAGGATATGTCTGAGGAATGTGTGATGTTGATAAGTGGTTCCCTACTAAGAAAGAAATTTATAAGTGGATTGATAAAAAATTGCACTCGTTTGCAGCACAAGAGAATAGAAAACATGCTTATCCAAGGAAGACTGGCTGAATAGATACCTGTACATAGACGAGCTTGAAACCTTCTTTTGTTTCTTTCCTTGCGAGTTGCATGAGTGGCTGTCTAGGTTAGCGGATAGCCAAGGTACGTGGAAACTTGATGGCCCTATTATGTGTACCCCAAACATGGTAAAGTACTTTGAAGCTTCAGAAAATAACATCGCACGGGCCGTTGATCATTGGATTGATCGTATCTTAGGAGGATTCATCACTGAGCTCACGATCGATATGACCATCAGCTATAGTGAAGTAGAGTGCAATTTCTTTAAGGGACCAAGAGGTAACTACTTAAAATATCTAAGAACCTAGATTAAGATATTGTTGTGTGAAAAATGGGTTATGCCATTACATTGATGTTTGGGACTACACAAAGCCAAAAACACTTCAGAAGGAACAGAGAATCAGGCTCTGAATATAGTTCATTGCTAGGAACTTCTGATAGAAATGATTAAGGAACTATTCTAAGAACACTGCGAAGCACGTTGCAAATAGTAAGCCAGGGTATCCTGGGGATAGCCCATCCATCCATGCCACCACCACCTCCACCTCCGCCACATACACCTACACCGCCACCTCAACCTCCACCTCCGCCACATACACCTATACCGCCACCTCCACTTCCACCTCTGCCACATACACCTACACTGCCACCTCCACCTCCACCTCCACCACATACACCTACATCGCCACAGACACCTCCACCTCCACATCAACCATTCAAATTGGTGAACATGATGAAGATGTCGATATTTAATGGGGTAGGAAGCAAGGACACCGAACAATTCTAGTTCATTGCGGATGTTGTGTGGAAGGCACAGTAGATTACTGATGATAATATGTAGAAAGTGCAGCTAGTCATGGCGCTTCAAGATAGAATGTTGACTTGGTATATCAAGTTATGTACGAATCAACCCGGTGCGATTATGGCAAAGACTCAATAGGCAATGAACAATGAGTTTAAAAATCCTAAGTCTCAAGTGCAGTCTGTAACAATGTTTAAGGAAATACAATAGTGGGTAAATGAGTCCACGTGGGAATTCGATTAGAGGCTAAAATGCTTGATCTAGCAAGCTAATATGAAAATCACAGATGATCAACATAGAGACCAGTACATTGCTTCGTTATTACCTCATCCGAGATTGTCATTATCACATCAAAAAATAGGAATGGAAGCAAAAGTTATAGAGATTGCAATGATGTTGGAAGCCTCACCAGTGCAGGATACGAATGTTTGGATACAATAGATTCAGTCGTAGCTAGCAAGCATGCACATGGAGTTACAGAGCTTCAAGATAGGAAAGGAAACTCAACCTAATATGCACATGGAAGTTTGGTGCATAAAATGTAAATATAAGGGACCTGATAAGGATCACTGTCATGTTTATTAGAATTACGTGATTGGAGGAGGTCCTACTCCATTGAAGCATAAGAACATTGCAGGACCAAGTGCAGGAATACCCTTATGGTGTGTTATTTTGTAGATAGTTGGGAAGCACACAACCGACCATTTTCACCTCTTATAAAACTTTGTACAAACTCTAAAATAGTTGTTTTATACCTTCTGTAAATCAATTGGGCATGATGAGCGAAATTGTCAAAGCTACGAATTAATGATAAAGCGGACCCCTACGTATCGAATGCAGGAAGAAAATCGTCCTCAAGATCAAGGCGCAGGTGCAATGCAGGGAGGATTCCAAGGCCATGGAAGAGGAAGACGAGGGGATGGAATAGGAGATAGACAAGTTATTTGATACAATTGTGGATAAGAATGACATTTTGCGCACGACTGTTAGACCCCAAATCATCCATCATGTTAGTATTACGAACAGTGTGACCATGTGATAGAAGATTGCTCAGTGTTGATAGCCAAAATGCAAGGGAAAAAAAATCAACAACCCACGCAAAATATACAGATGATGAGGGTGGAGCCTCACAAGAGGAACATAGCATCAATATCGTGACGCGAAGTGGTATTGCCATGAGAGAAGATAAAGGAATGCAACCAGAAACTAAATTCTGGGTGCACAAGGCTATCGAAAAAGAGTTCGAATTTGATCTCAACAAGGCTAAAGAAACTTTTATGGAGTCCAAGAAGAACTTCGCTGAGGCTTCTACATCAGAAAGTCAGGAGACCAGTTTGAAATAATGAAGTGCAGGAGGTCGATCCCTTGCTATTGGCTACTTTTCTAAAAACTTGTATGAAGTTGTTGTAGGATAGGAAGGTGGTGGAAGGGATCCAAGAGATAATTGAAAAATATACGAGTAAAATCAAGACACCTCCTGAAAAACACGTTGTGAGGAAATCGGGTAAAGATAGAAAGAAAATAGGGCACGCAATGAGGTTGAACACACAAATTGGAGAGTACAAAATGGATCAAGTCATCCTAGATCAGGGCTCTGATGTGAACTTGTTGCCAAAGAAGATGTGAGAAAGGATGGGGAGACCTACGCTATAATGGTCTCCTATACAATTACACATGGCCAATAAATAAAAGATGATTCCTATGGGGTGCCTGTACGAGGTAACAGTAGACATTGAGGGAGAAAGCGCTTTGGCTGACTTTGAAGTAATTGAAATGGTGGATGACAAAAATCCTTTCCCTATACTATTAGGAATTGATTGGGCCTTCGACATGGATACAGTAATTAATCTGAAAAAGAGGAATGACATTAGAAAGGAAGGTGCTCTAGGTTATTGTCCCGTTAGATCCCACGGAAGGAGTGTGCTACACTGAACTAATTTTCGACTACGAAGAAGAGGATGACTTGGATTAAATATACAAGATCACAGTGCACAATGAATATTGGATCAATCCCACTATAGATGGGTGAATTACATGGGATAAAGATAGCTCTTGTACCTCAAATTCAGATGAAGAACTCAAGCATTGGTAGAATAGGTTGCACGAAGTTTCAACGCTACACTGCAATATGATGACAAAATCGCTTCGGTGTGTATCCATAGAGGTAAGAAATATTCCTCATTATGATGGCTTAGATGATGTTAGTTTTTTTCTAGATAAGTTTGAAATGGAGGTGCCAGAAGAGCATCGGTTCCAGGCTCTTGATCTAGCATTGTGCGCTACGCTTGCCCATTGGTGGGGTACACATAAGGGTAGCTTTGTTAACTGGAAAGAATACAATGGAATGATGAAGCTAAGGTTCAGGTACGTGAATACCTGCCTGACAGAGAAATATTCAAGCAAGTACAATCTGCGTGAGAATTTGGTGCAATGGACTAAATATTGGGGGGAGGAGCCTCAACCTAAATGGTTCCATATCTTTTATCATACCCTAGATACTATTCTGATGAATTGATACTTCGAAACAGAGCTACACCGTGGAACGACCAAGTGGGATATCCTGAGGGAAAGTTTCTTGTTAATTTTCAGTTTTGAGGATTGATTTGTGTGTATTGATGAAGCACTCTAGGAAATTAAGGCCACAATATTCAGGACACTTGAGGAACCCATAGAATGGTTCAACCGGAATGGAATACATAACTGCACCATGCATTGGAATGCTACAACATGACTGCAGAAGAAGAAGAGGATCCATGAAATATCAACATTCCAGAGTCTGAGGGACAACACGAGGTTGAAGGGCCCAAAGCAACAAACCCTAATATAATAGAACCTTTGAAGACCATGAAAGTGAACATTGGATCCGATGCGTAGCCTAAGTTTGCAAAGATAGGCGATTATTGGGATGAAGATACAGTCGATAAAGTTTCAAAACTACTGCATGAATACCAGGACTTGTTTCCTACCAAGTTCTCAGACCTGAAAGGAATAGTAGGGGATCTAGGTGTAATGAAGATCACTCTAAAGCCCGATGTGAAGCCTGTAAAATAGAGACCCTACCGGCTAAATCCAAAATATAAGGAGAAGGTGCGAGCTAGATAGAATGCTATAGGCTAGAAAAATTGAGTGGGTGAAAGAGTATGATTGGGTAATCCATATGATTGTTCAGGAAAATAAGAAACAAGATGAAATATGGATATGCGTAGATATGAATAATATCAATGATGTGTGCATTCATGACCCATTTCCAACGCCATTTACGATGAATTTTTGGAGAATGTTGGTGGGCAGGAAGCCTATTCGTTCATTGATGGGTTCTTGGGGTACCATCAGTTTAAGATCACACCAGAGGATCACAGCAAGACCACCTTTGTGACAGAGTGGGGATGCTTCCAATACACAGTGATGCCACTTAGGCAAGAATGCGCTTACGATATTCTCAAGGGTCATAATTGCAAATTTTAATGAATTCATCCATAAATTCTTAGAAGTATATTTTGATGACTGGACTGTGTTTGGGATGGTAAAGTGTCATGTTACAAGTCTATGCCTTATGTTGGATACTTGTCGTAGATATCAGATTTCCCTGAATTTGAAGAAATGTATATTTTGTATGTACTATGGGATATTGCTTGGCCATGTGGTCTGCAAGTAGAGATTAATGGTAGAACCTGCGAAGATATTTCTTATTGTCCACTTAGAGGCTCCAAATAATGGAAAGCAATTACGTGTAACTCTAGGCCACACCAGATACTACCAGAATTTTATCAAATATAATGCGCAGGTAACTGCGCCAATGGATAAATTACTGAAGAAGGACATGACTTTCTACTGGGATGAGGAGTGTCAAAATAGTTTGGATTTTTTAAAGGAAAATATGGTGATCGCGCCCATCTTGATGTTCCCAAAATGGAAGAAGGCATTTCATGTTCATGTGGATGCCTCATGTATTGCATTAGGTGTGGTATTGACCCAGCCAGGCGAAGGTGACATTGATCATCCTATAGCATTTTCAAGAAGGAAATTATGAGAGGCTGAGAAGAACTACTCAACTGCAGAATGCGAAAGTTTGGCGATGGTCTATGCGCTACAAAAATTTCAACATCACTTGTTAGGTGCGTAGTTTAAAATGTATACGAATCACTCTACTCTCAAGTACTTGGTCAACAAGATTGTGTTTGGGGGGAAGATCTATCGATGGTTTTTGCTCTTTCAAGAATACGATTTTGAGGTGATTGTGAAGCCCGAAAGATTGAATACAGGAACAGATCACTTATCCCGAATTGAGACAGGTGAAGAGCCTACTAGTTTGGAAGAAGGATTTACGGATGCACAACTCTTTACTATACATGTCACAAATTATCATTTTTTTGACATAATCTAGTTTTTAACCACTAGCACAACCTCGAAGGGATATTCTACACAGAAGAAAAAGGAATTGGTGGTCTGCACGACTGATTTTTCTATGATCACTAGACACTTGTATAAGATGGGCTCCCATGAAATACTGCATCGATATGTTCTGGAGTTTGAACAGTCTATAATCCTCACCTAAGCACATGGAAAAATGGCAGGAGGAAACTATGCAAGCAGACAAACTACGCAGAAGATTTTTCACACAAGATTGTTGTGACCAACGGTACATAAGGACTCTAAGGGTACTGTAGGGCATGTGATGCTTGTCAGAGGATGGGGAAGCCATCTCAGAGGGAAGAACTTCCCTTAAACTCATATATTTATTTATAGATATTTGAAAAATGGGTGGCTGACTTTGTAGGTCCGATACAACCACCAAGGAAAAATCTAGGCACATGATACATTATTATTGCAACTGAGTATTTGATGAGATGGGCAGAAGCACAATCGATCAAATATTGTAGTGTTGCTACAACTGTGAAGTTACTTTTCAAATTTTCCTTGACTCAGTTCGGTTTTCCTAAGATATTGATGAGTGATAGGGGTATGCATTTCTTAAATGAAACAATTACTGTGATACTTGAATAATTCCAGGTGTATCATCAGAAGAGTACACCCTATCATCCTCAAGCTAATGGTACAGTTGAAGTGTTCAATAAGATCTTGGAGAGCACACTAACGAAGGTCGGCAATGAAAAAAATAATGATTGGGATGTACGCATACCAGTAGTCCTATGGGCATATAAAACAATGTGTAAAAAGTTGAAAGGCCAAACTCCCTTCAGGTTGGTCTATGGGATAGAAGTTTGATGCCCATGGAGTATATTGTGGTGAGTCTGTGGATTGTAGCCTTGATTGATATGGATGATCGCGAGGCTATGGAGGAAAACCTCGCGTAGCTAATGGAATTAGTGGAAGATCGGTGTTTAGCAGGATTTCACCAACAAGTAAAAAAGGAGCGTGAGAAGGCATGGCATGATCAACACATAAAGCAGCGCACCTTTCAGGTCAATGATTTGGTCTTGTTATATGACAACAAGTTTATGAGATTTCCCAGAAAGTTTCAAATGCATTGGCTAGGCATTTCCCAGAAAGTTTCAAATGCATTGGCTAGGCCCCTATATAGTCAAGGAAATTACAGATGGTGGCACAGTTCAACTCGCAAAGCTAAATGGAGAATTATTTCTGGGAAAAGTCAATGGCAATCAATTGAAGTTGTACTTGGGTGATCCTGCCCCTACGTAATGACTATATGTTGGCAAGATAGTCCTAGTACTCCAAGAAGCTACAAGGAAGTACGGGACTATAAACTACACTACTCGAGAATTGGAAAGATGAAGTAAGGGGGGTGCGCAATAGAAGAAAGAGAGGCATCAAGAGGAGTTGCGCCAAGAGGGTTGTGCCATGAAGGTTGGTGCCATGTAGCTGGGTAAAAAAGTAGCCATTGGCTACACTGTAGATGATTGGATGGATAAATTTCTAATAGGAGGAGAGGGGAGGCCACATTTATGGCACAAATCTTTGGAAATTTGTTTCCAAAGATGCATTAATGATAGAAAATTGGAGGGGACGGTTTGATTTGAATTCAAATTCACCTATAAATCTAGCAGGCTAACCAACATTCAAACACTCTTCTTTCAAAAAGCTTGCCTTAATCCTTACTTCCAAAGAGTTTACTATATTTCTGAGAATATTTTGGAAGAAATTTTAGCACGACCAGAATTGGCTAGCTTACTTGAGTGGTGCCAAGAGATCATCTTGGAGAGACTAACGACCACTCCCCCATAATAGAAGCCACAACTAATGCACGCCATTTGGAACCACAGTGTTTGAAGTTGTAAGCGTTGAAGTCCTGACCCCTATTCCAACAGTACCTAGGTCTCCTAGACCTAAGCCATCTACCACTAAGAAGAAGCAAAAGAATCGTAACAAGTTCTGGTGCAGAAATTACCACGGAAAAACCCCCCAAATATTCTCTAAAAGGGGAAAATGGATAAGTCACAACAACTACATGAGCCCCTTGATCTTGATGAAGAAGAGGTTCGCGAAGGAATTGAGGAGATGGAAGATGAAAAGGGTGAGCCTATGATTTGGCTCCCGAAATATATCCCACCACGAAAAGGAAAAGTGAAGGTGCCAAAAGACCGAGACCCCGCCAAATTTATGGTCTCTACACCACTGCTTCCAGAGAAGGTGGTCCTTGAAGGTGCACTATTAGGGCACATTCCCTCACTCATGCTATAGGATTGGGACTTGGAATACCATGAGATATTCCCAGAGCTAGTGCCAAACAAGTATTTGGCAAGGATTTATTACGAAGAGACTAGAGTAACGCGATTGGAGCCAATGAAGTGGGTCATAGGGGTTGAGAAAGCAGGCCTGTTGAATATGCTCTGCATGCCACATTTCTATAGAGCCAACATCAACATAGTCTGTGTTCGACAACTGCTCACCCTAGTGCATGATGGGTGTCTCTCATTGGGGGAACCCACCCTTATTATAGATATGCTAATCCATCGTATCACTTTGCTAGCCCATCAAGGGGTGGATCCAACAAAGATGTTTGTAGGAAAAACTAAAGAAAAGAAACTCGTGGACCAAGTGAAGAGTGCATTTGACTTGGTGAAGAAGTCATGCGGATATTCTATCCTCTCTATTACCAACAAGGTGATGTAGTTTTCTGTATATTTCTTGGCCTGCAAGATCACGACGAAGTGTCGCCTAGAGGAGGTTCTAGTGCTAGTGATTTCATTAGTTGCACAATGTGCCAAGGGTGTGCAATACAACTGGGCATAGTACCTCTGGAAGGAGTTTTTGGCAAACTTTCAGGAGGCCCAAGACGACGGAAAGGCATTTCACTATGTTTGACTGCTACTATTAATTGTGCTAGTCACATGGAGGCTGCCAAAAGACAATCAATTCCCTCCACAAGAACCTAATTTACTAGAAGATGCGAAGTTCGCTTCAGTATGGGTGACAAAGGACCCTGCATGGGTCATGGAGATTAAAATGTTTTGGGTGTTGGTTGATATGGATCTCTGCATGGTGATCAACTAAAGGTCGAGGTTGTCACCAACTGTATATGAACAACTGGAAGCTTATGAAGAGTCCAAGGTGGAATTTCACAATGTGTCTATCCACACGAGATGAGATTTCAAGAAAATGTGGTACAAGTTACCCTACCTAGTGAGTGAGGTCGATGCGTAGTAGGTCATTGGGAAATGGCTAGGAGAGTGGTTACACCCCTCAGACACTGTTGTAGGTACAATTAAGGTTGTGGAAGTTCCTTCACACAGAACACAGCTACACAAAAGGAGAAGGAGGCTAAGAAATTTGTAGCTCAAGAGAAAGTTGTGTAGTAGAAGAAGGAAGATGTTGCCACAGCAACTGCTACTAAGGTAGCTGCTGAGAAAGAGTGGGTCCTTAAGGAGACTACTATTGACATTGAGGAGTCTGCTTCTTAGCACACTAAGGACTAGGAGGAGTCTGATCTGGAAGGAGGCAGTGGCATACAATAGGGCACCCCCTTTAGAGTATGGAAGTGCTCCAAGGAGACAACTTCAGGACCTCATAATAAAAGGAAGTCCAACAAACATGCACATGTCGATCTAATGGTCCTCACTAAGGGGGGATTTTATGAAATCGGAGATAAGGTCCGCAACACCATATTAGAACTGTGGATGAAATTCAAGCAGTAGTGCCAATAGGCGTTGGGAAATGTGAAGAAGGATTTGTTCAATCTACAAATTCAAACAGGATGGATGCAAGTGAGTGTGGGCTAAGCAAGCAGGATTCAGGTGAGCCTGCAACAAGTGAGC
Organism: Pinus tabuliformis; assembly: GCA_031772625.1. Lineage (NCBI taxonomy): Eukaryota > Viridiplantae > Streptophyta > Pinopsida > Pinales > Pinaceae > Pinus > Pinus tabuliformis. The sequence goes on from CM062805.1 coordinate 781,948,980, forward strand.
GCAACTATGTTGGATACAGATTGGAATCTGGATCTTAGATTCATTCAATTGCCAGAGGGGGGCCTATGCACCCAATCAAGGGAAGTAAACACCCAACTTTCACAACTTAAGGCTCTGGGAGTCAATCTCGCGGCACTCCTTTTCCAGACCCTCCATGCACTACACCAAGGTGTATCTGATGAACTAAGGGTCAGGGAGCAGCACATGCTATTGGTGATCAGTGAGGTTAAGACAAAAAACAAGAAGGTATTCGTAGAAAATATGTAGGCGCTAAAGGATAAGGCAGAAATGGCCACGCGTAGCCATAACTTGGAAGAAAAAATTACACAGCATGTAATACGCTCCAAGAGCTCAACATTCCCAAGGACATAGAGTCAGAAGCAAAGATTCGGAAATTGGTTGCATCGGTCAGGGAATCCAAGGATGAAATCAGCCGAGTCCGATTTGAACTTTAGCTACATATATCTGAGTTGTAGTTGAATTTACATCCAACCACTCTACTAGAAGTCTAGAAGCAGCCCGCAGCAAAAATTAAGGAGGGTGGCCACATTAGACACCACAGTCAAGGACTGCACCAACTTATTCGAGCAGACCATGGAACTTTGGACATATTTGTAGGAGGACCCCACTTTGCAGAAGATTAGTACTGGTATTAGGGAGAAGTAGCAGTATTTTGATGAAATGAGGTCACCTGCGTGCACTTTGGCACCCGTTCAGTGCTTCGCATGACTATAAGAAGGAAAACAACTGCAGACAGAGATTGAAGAGTTGTGCCATAAAGAGGCCATATTGAGAGCCAGAAAATAGTTGTGGACAGAGGAGGCAAGCCAACTCACTCTATTACTTCAAGATAAGTTGAAGACCATCCAACAAACACAATGGACAATGGGCCTCGTGGTTGAAGGCCCTACTACAGAAAAGCTAGTCGAAGAAGTAAAGAAAGTCGCAGTGCAAGGTACATTAGATTTGGACGTTTTAAAGATGGATTTCTGTGAAATCCAAGACAAGATTGCAGTGCTAGTCGAGTGACTCGAGGGTGAATCACCCAATTTTTGTTGGGGGCCTATTGGGATGGGATCCCTGGGGTTACATTCTGGTCAAAGTTTGGGTAAATTTTGTGATATCTTTTTGGTAAGCATGTAAAGTCTCCGCAAAATGTGGAAGCAAAGCAGGAAGATAATATTAGTCAAAGAGGCTTAAGCCCCTTAGGTGGGTAAGTGATAAGGAGGTTTTGAGACCCGCCCATGGTCCATGGACAATGGTATTGTAAACAAATTGCTATATATAGATGAGTCATATCGAGTCTAGAGAGGTAACTAAGATAAAAGATCATTGTTAAGGGCAAGTAATCTAAGGCAGGAAAGGTCTGTTTCCTGTACTTAGGTGAAAGGGGAAGGCTTCTGTAGCTAAGTGCGCAGTTTTTACTTGAATGATTATACTTAATAAAGAAAGTTTTGAGCCAATTTTGATGCAGCTATGTATTATTTCTTATTTCTACAAGTATCTATAATTTCACTCTATGTTAAACTTTATATGAATTAATGCTTATCAAGTGCGCAAAAGCAGTAGATCAGTAATAATTATGCATGTTATGAATGATTAAGAACCTTCGCGAATATATGGAAGTTGTTTAAGTGAATTTATAGTAATTGTATGTTTGGAAGGGTTAAGGGTTTGCAAAGGTAGACTTATGCCCTAGGACTGTTGGAACCTATCACACATACCTCTACATGCAAAAACCTGTTTTTATCATCCCCCAATAATGGTTCAGGTGAGATGGCAGCCTGCGCTACACAGTTTGTTGCCCAAAGGGCCAGAAGTTAGGTTTTTTGTGGTTGGCACAAATAACACTGAACCTAGGTCAGGCCACATCAAGCCAACAACATGTACGTGGAATTCCTTCTTCTAGTAAGGGAAGAGTAGAATAGGCGTTGTAACCATTTTTTCTTTCAATACATCCAAACTATTCTACAAATCATCATCCCAACAAAACATCACATCCTTCTTCAGTAATCTCTCCATGGGCGTAGTGATCTGCGCATATGCTTTGATGAACTTCCTATAATATCATGTATGGCCTAATGTCACGTGCAACTGTTTTACATTCCTTGGAGGCTCCAAATTGATAATCACTGCAATTTTGGCAAGGTCCATCATCAACCCCTACTTATAGACAACATGGCCCAAGAGTATCCCATATGGCACGTAGAATATGCACTTCTTCAGATTAAGGGATATCTGATACTTTTGACAAGTATCGAAGAGTAGGCGAAGACTTGCAACGTGCTTTTTCACTAACCCAAACACCATCCAATAATCAAAGTAAACCTCAAAAAACTTATGAATAAATTATTTAAAAGCTATGACTACCACCCTAGAAAAGATCGCAGGGGAATTCTTAAACCCAAAAGGCATAACTGTATACTGAAAATAGCCCCATTTTGTGGCAAAGGTAGTCTTACTCCAATCCTCTGGAACAATTTTGATTTGATGATATCCTAAGAACCCATTTGTAAACGAATAAGCTTCCTGACCTCCAACATTCTCCAGTAATTCATCTATGAATGGCATAGGGAATGGGTCATGGACATAAGAATCATTTAAATTTCTTAAATCTACGCAGATTCAGATTTCGCCCTTCGTCTTCTTTTCCTTAACCACCATAGGACTAACCCAGTTCAATTCTTCTACAGGCTAAATAATCCCTGTTGCAAGTATCTTATCCAATTCTTCATGCACTTTCTCTTTGTACTTGGGATTTAATTGGTACATGTGTTGCTTCACTTGCTTCACATCTAGCTGTAGATTGATCTTTATGACACCCAGATGACCAACTATCCCCTTTAGATCAAAGAAATTTGTGGGAAACAAGTCCTTATATTCCCGTAGTAACTCTGCGACTTTGTCCACTATGTCCTCATCCTAGTAATCACCTATATTTTCGAACTTCAGCTGTGCTTCTGACCCAATGTTTACTTTCTTAGTTTTCAAGGGTTGAGATGTCAAGAACTTCTTCCTTAGGCCCCGTGACTTCACGTTGTCCTTGTGACTCAGGAATACTGATTTTCCTAGGATCATCCTCACCTTCTTCTAAGGTCACATTGTAGCATTCCAGAGCATGGCGCAAATTTCGTACTCCAGTCTGATTGTACCCATGTGACAGGTTCTTCAGGCATTCTGAATATTGCAACTTTGATCTCTTGTAATGCTTCATCAATACACTCAAATCCATCCTCAAAACTGAAAGTTAACAGGAAAATTTCCTTTAGATTATCCCACTCCACGGTTCTATGTCATAGCTCTATTTCTCGATACCAGTTCATCGAAATAATATCCAAATTGTGGCATAATATGTGAACCCATTCGGTTGTGTTTCCTCTCCCCATGCTTTCATCCATCAAGCTAGATGCTCATGCAGATCATCCTTTCCTGTATATTTCTCCACAATGTGGGTATTGGCATATCTAAACCGTGGCTTCATAATCCTTTGGTAATCCTTCTAGTCTACAAAAATTTTCTTATTTGTACCCCACCATCTAGTAGGTGTAGATCTCAGTGTGATGTCTAATGCCTAGAATTGACATTCCTCTAGTACATCCCTTTCAAAGTTATCTAGAAATAAATTTACATCTTCTAAGCCATCATAATATGGTAAATTGTGTACCTCAGTGGATATACTTCAGAGTGAAATAGTAAGTCTGTTGCATCGTTGCATTGATACCTCATGCAATTTGTTCTGCGAGTGCTCAAGCTCCTCATCTGAATCCAAATTGTAGGATTTTTCCTTCTCCCAAGTAATTCTCCCTTCTGTCGTAGGGTTTATCCAATCCTCATCCCGTGCAATAAGCTTATAGATTTTCTCAATATCATTTTCCTCATAATAATCTCAGACTGGTTTAGTATATTGTGCACCCTCAGCTAGATCCAATTGAAAAATAACCCTCAGTTCCTTCTTCTCAAACATCATGATGCGCTTCTTCATATTGATGACTGCACTCATATCAAATGCTCAATCAATGCCAAGAAACATCTGGTATGGATTATTTTCATCCACTATTTCGATCACTTCAAAATTGGCTATAGTGCATGCCCCTTCAATATCCATAGTTACTCCATGTAGGCACCCCATAGGAATAATATTTTGTTGATTCGCCATTCACAGCTAGATCAGAGACCACTGTAGCATTGGCTTTCCCATTCTTTCCCAAGTTTGTTTCTGGAAAACATTCGCATCAGATCATAAATCTATGATCACCTGGTCCATTTCAAATTCTCGAATTTGTGCAGTCAATATCATCTTCTGACCAGTGCTTTTCTTACCTTTATCCACCTTATGCACTACACGCTATTCAAGCAGTGGCTTACCTGTTATAGACATATTTGGGCACTGCAACCCAAATCAAATATGTCCATAAACCAAGGGCTTCTAAGTCCCTAAAAGTGTTTCTTTATACCCTAAAGGAGAAAGGTCGGCTGATTACATCATCGCCCAGAAGTTCTCCCTGAAAAATACTCAGAACTGGTCAAAATAGGACCATACAGACTACCCGATGCTAAGGGTGCAATGCATCTCACCTGCCACATGCAAAACGTGCAATGCATACTAGAAAGCCCTTCTATAGGGTGCGATGAGCGAGAGCAGACAAATGGCAGAAGCAGTTTGCTAGGTGGAGACCCTAAGAATCTTCTAGAAGCTGCTCATTTGACACTTGCCTCTCTGAATTCTCCCAGGGATGAGTAATGGATCATGAAATCTCTAAGTGGAACCAACAACTGTCAGAGAGATGACACTAATCAAAATCCCAGAAGCTGACTCACCCCTCTGCAAACATCTATATATGGATCCCTCATCCCAGAGATCCAAAGGCTGTAATTTTGTAATTTGCAAGGAAGTGTTGTTGGTTTCTCTTTGAAGACATTGTTGGGTGATCTTGCTTTGTATGAGGTGAAGAGGGCTTTCATGCTGGGAGGATGGCACTGGGTCAGACCAATGGGTTGCAATCCTCTCTTCTACTACTTCTATCAATAAAGTTATTTGAGTTTTCCTCCATATTCTTGTATATCTCTAAACCTTGTATTGATATATGCATCTGTACGGTTAATATACATCTAATCCTATATTGTTTATGGTTATAGATCTCTATGCGTTGATGGTATTATGTTGCTTTGACTCTACAGGTGCTCTTTGAAGCAGGACAAGTAAGGAAGGAGTGGCGAAATTCTGTCAAAGGGGAAAGGAAACAAGCAAGGAGCCAAGCGAAAGACTGAGGTTGGTACTCTCTGCTTCTTTCTCATTTATCTCTCATAAAGGAAAACACAAGTGACTTTAGTTTGTTCCTTTCTAAGATAGCTACCCATCTTAGTGGGACTAGTAGCTCTGAATACACACTAGTTTTCTCGATAACATTACCCTTGCCAGCGTAGTTGTCTATCAACTCTTTCAGTCCCTCTACTACTTGTTAAGAAAGATGTTAACAATGAAGGATTTTCTTACGGCACAACACTGAATTCTTTTGGCTTTTCCATTTATGCACCCTGAAACTTTGATGTAGAAGCTCCCGAATCCAAAAAATTATTCTTTTTCTCCATAAAAGTTTCATTTTCCTTATTCAAATCAAATCCAGCCTCCTTGTCAGTAGCCTTGCGTACCCATATATTTTCCCCTGGCTGTTTCCATTTATCCTCCCCGGTAGTTATACCACTTCATGTAACTATATTAACATTGGGTCTATCATCGCAAGGTTCTGATCTCATCATCTGGATGTTCTGAGTAGGCTACAAGTTCTGGGTCTTGTTTTCTTGCATCTTTGCAATGAGCACGTCACAATCCTCTATGAAGTGATTAAGCTAACGACAATATTGACAAGAAGGGTGTGTCAAGTTCTAATAATCTCGTTTAAAGTGGCCTGGTTCCCCATAATTGTAACAAATGATCTGTCTGTGACCTCTTACAACTCCTCCCCCTTGTCCTATTCCTTGTCCTTGGAACCCTTTGTGTGCTGCAATTGTGACTTGATCCTGTTGAGCATGTGCCTCCATATGTACTCTATATGCGGGTGTTTTTTCCATCATTAATTCATGAACCATAAATTCAACAATTGCACTCATCATGACCTACAAACCTAAAAAAATTGTAAAATATTTGTTGGGGAGTCTACACAAATTTCTACAACAAATGACAATTGTTCATCATATGTTTTCCTGTAACCTGGCAGATAACGCACCATGGTACTACACCCATGATCATCCCAATGGTACTTTCTAGCTTCATAGGGACATGATCTTCCCCAAATAGATAATTCTGATACAACGGGCAATGATCCTTGTCGTGACCATGGCCTTTGCACTTTAAACACCATAATTCATCACGAGTCTCATTCTGAACCTATTTTCCCTTTTTGAGACTACAACTCCATATGCAAACTATCTAATTGCGACTGAATCTACTGCACTCCCAAATTCGTATCCTGGATAGGGAAGGCCTCCAATTTCATAGCAATCTCCAATGCCTCAACCTGCATTCTAATATTTTGCTACGATAATGGTAATCTCAAGTGAGGTAATAGCGAAGAAATATACCAATCCTTATATTTCTCATCGGAGATATGTAGATTAGCCTACTATATAAAACATTTCTCTTTTTTATCAAAATATCATGCAAACTCATTTACCTTATGCTTAATTTCTTTAACCTCAGTTGCAGACTGAGATTGAGACTTAGGCTTCTTGAATTCAGTGCATCTTTTGTATCTTTCAATGTCACAGTTGGATGAGTATTGCAATACTTAATATACCAGCTCAGTGCCCTATCCTGCAATGTTGTGACCAACTGCACTTTCTTCAGGTCATCATCCGTTATCTGTTGTGACTTCCACACAACATCTGCTACAAACCAGAATTGTTCAGGGTCTTCTATCCCTGGACCCTTGAATATGGGAATCTTCATAGCATTCACCATATTGAAGAGTGGAGGTGGAGGTGGAGGTGTAGGTGTAGGGGTATGAGGTGGAGGTGACAATGGAGGTGGAGTGGATGGATGTCGTATTCCTGCAATACCTTGATTTACCATCTGCGGCACACGTTGAGGCATCTTCAGACTACTATTTTCTTCGTCACTATTAGACACTCCTAACAAAGGATTGTACTCAGCACCTAAATCTAGATCTCTTCTGAATGGCCTCCCACTTTGTGTAGTTCCCGTCAAGTCTCATCTAAACATCAATTCAATGGTATAACCCATTTCTCACACAATATAATTTTAATAGAAGTTTTCAGGGACTTTAGATATTTACCTCTTTTTCCTTTGAAAAACCAATGTTCAGATTCTCTATAAGTGACCGATGTATCAATCACAAACTTCATAATAAATCCACCAAAGATATTATCGATACAATAATCGACAACCCTCATGATCTTGTTTTACGAACCTTCCAGGCACCTCACTAACTATGGAGTCCACACAATACGGTTATCCAACTTCCAAGTACCTTGACCATTTGCCAAATTAGCCAACCATTCATATAACTTGCACAAAAAAGAGCAGAAGAAAATTGCGTGTTCTTCTGAATACATGTATCTATTCAACCATTCTTCTTTCAACAGGTGCAAATTCCTATTTTCCTAGGATGAAAATTCGTGCAGATTCTGATCTATCCACATTTTGATCTCCTTCTTATTCAGTATCAACTTATGCCACATCACACATTCCTCATATATATCCCGGTCTTGGAAACAGAACCATTTTTTGGCATGAGGTAGGCATGGAACCAGGTTCACAGTTAGTTGTGCTAAGCAACAAAACCCTACACTATCGGCCCTTTCAACAACAACCCACATAGCAGAGGCTACAGTCTCACTCGATGCAATATTGGGGGATGCTAGAATGAGGTTTCTACATCCAAAAAACTATGTGGTGCTTTTTTTACACTTAGGGATTTATCTGGCCTTCACGAACCCTAACCCTTAAAACCCAAAAATTATAGTAACTAACATATAATAGATTCAAACCCTTCGCCGATTGTTTGAAACATTCATAACATCATGGAAATAAATGGATCTACTCCTTTCACACATCAATTAAGTACTTTTTATGATATATTGCATAAACAGATCAAACATGTAGTAAATTCAGAAGTAAAAAATAACACACAGATACACAGATAATGCTCCAAAACAACCTTTATTGTGCTTATATATTCAATTACAGACCATTCCAACTTGCGTACGCAACTGTCAGGGCCCACACACTCATCTACGGACTTACCAAGGTCTCCGGTCACATAGCTGCAGGATCATTCCCCTTCGCCTTAGTACAAAATAGACAAAATAGACCCAAACCTTGCCTTTCTATGCTCTTCGCTATCCTGACTGACTTTTCTGTGACTCTCTATGACTCCTTTTCTATCTTTATTCATTACAATACCATGGTTCGGGAACCATGGGCGGGTCACAAAACAACTTAATTCTTAACAAAATAAGGGGCTTTGACCTTCCTAAAGCCCCTTTGACTCCTATCAAACTGCGCACTCCACTCCTCAAAAATGTGGATACTTTACAATATTAACAAAATTGTTACAAAATATAACCCAGGGAACCCTGTCCCAACAACAACTTTTAAATTCATGTTCGGATAGGGTCCCCAAGGTCAATTTTGGGTTAGGTTAACCAATTTTTGAGAAGAATTTTGTACAGAATGTAAAGTCTCTATGAAATGTGGATGTAGAGTGCACAACTAAGTAGGAGTCAAAGGGGATTTAGCCACTTGTTTGGGTAAGTTATAGGTCAGGTTTGAGACTCACCCATAGGGTGCAGGCCATGGTATTTTAAGAAAATGGCTCTATATATTTGAGTCATAGCGAGTCCAGAAAGAATAACGAAGATAGAAGATTATTGTTTTGTTCAAGTGCTAAGGAAGGAAAGCTATGTTTCTTGTACTTAGGCGAAAGGGGAAGGCTCCTGCAGCTGAATATGTGGATACCTTGGCAATTCTGCAGTTGAGTACGTGGCCCTTGCAGCTGGGTGCGCAGGGTGGAAGAGTCTGTAAATTGAACATTGAACCTAATAAAGACTGATTTTGGAACAAATATATTGCCTTTGTGTATTATTCTTGTTTTTGTTCAAGTTACGCATTATGGCTTAAGGACCTGTTTTCTGTGAAATGAAGTATAATTACTGCATGAAACTATTGAATCTTTAAGATCTATGCATGAACTAAGTAATTATCTTTCTTCACGGAGCTAAAGTTTAAATCTATTATGATTTCTGTTGAATCGGGTGGATCTATGCGAAGGCAGATCTAGGCTTACTATTTAGTGTGCGAAAGTGGACAGTCTGCTTCTTTTCGGTCTATAAAGCCTGATCACGGACCTTCACGAAGGTGTAGAAGCCGTTTTCTTAGAGTTGCAGTAGTAGGCCATAGGAATACATATATTTTCCCGAAGGAAGATCTGAGCGACAAGGGTTCAAATTACTTATCACACGATATTTGGATGCAGAAACCTAGTTCTATTATCCCCCAATACTGCTTTGGGTGATATTGTAGCCTACACTACGCAAATTGTTACCAAAAGGGCTAGCAGCTATGTTTTTACTGGTTGGCGTGAACAACTATGAACCTTGGTTAGGCCCCCTTAAGCCAAAAACTGGTTCCATTGTCGAGACCGAGATCTATCTAAGAGATGTGTGATAAATGGTTTCCTACGAAGAAATCGATTCAAAAGTGGATTGATTGAAACGTGGACGTGTTCGTGGCTTAAGAGAATAGGATACCTAAACTATCCAAGGAACAATGGTTGCAAAGATATTTATACAGAGATGAAACTGATGCGTTCTTTTGTTTCCTCCCTGACGAACTACACAAGTGGTTGTCTAAATTGGCCTATAGTCAAGGAATGTGCAGGCTTGATGGCCCTATAGTGTGGGCTCCTGAACTGGTGTGGCATTTGGAGGCATCAGGAAGTAATATTGCATGGGTTGTGGATCACTGGATTTATCACACACTTGGAAGTTTTGTGACTTATTTTGAGATCAATAGAAATATCAGCTATAGCGAAGTGGAACGAAGGCTTTTTAAGGGATTGTGAGGTAAGTATTTGAAATTAAAGACTTGGATTAAAATGTTTTTATGTGAAAATAGGGTTATGCAGTTACCTTGATGTTTGGGGCTATGCGAAGTGGGATATTCTTTAGAAGAAAAGAATGATCAAGCTAAGAGAATAGTCTGCTCATTGAACCCCCTTCTAGTGATGATGAAGGGACAATGTTGACTATGCTGCGAAGTGCACTTCATTTAATTACGTAGGGTATCCCAAGGATATGTCATCCATTCACTCCACCTCCACCTCCACCTCCACCTCATACGCCTACACCTTCACCCCGTCCACCTCCACTTCTACCATTCAACATGGAAAACGCAATGAAGGTGCATATTTTTAGAGGAGCAGGGAGCGAAGATCCCATAAAATTTTGGTTTGTCGTAGGATTTGTATGGATGACACAACAAATTATGGATGATAACATCAATAAAGTGCAGCTGGTCACAGCCTTACAGGATCAAGCATTTACATGGTACATCAAGTATTGCACTGATAACCCCACTGCGACATTGGGAGAGACCAAGCAAGCTTTGAACAGGGAGTTTAGAAATCCTAAGTCAAAGGCACAGTCATGACTGAGTTTAAATAAATTCGACAAAAGGTAGATGAGAGACCTTGGTATTTTTATCAAAGTTTGAAATGCCTGATCAAATAGGCCAATATGGTGATTACAGATTCCCAGCATCGCGACTGGTATATAGCGTCTCTCTTGCCGTACTTAAGGGTGCCTCTATCACAACAAAAGATAGCAATGCAAGCAGAAGATTTGGAAATTGTGATGAGGCTGGATGCCTTGCCCATACAGGATAGGAAACTTGGAGTGCAACAGATTCACTCACAACTGGAAAGCCTCCAATTGGAGTTGCAGAGCCTGAAGAAAGGAAAGGAAGCCCATCTAGAGGTTCACGTTGAGGTTTGGTGTTTGAAGTGCAAGAGTCATGGCCATGATAAGGACCATTGACCAGTTTATAAGAACTATATCATAAGGGGAGGGCCTGTACCTTTGAAACCAGAGAATAATGTTGGGCCGAGCATGGGAGCTATGTTGTTGTGTGCTATCTGTCAAGTTATAGGACAAAACACAACTGACAATTTCCATTTACTACAGAAGTTTGTACAGACCCCTTAGCAATAGATTTTCAATTTCTGTAAATCTATTGGACATGGTGAATGCCATTGTAGGAGTTACAAGATGATGATGGACATAATCCCTACCTACTGAATGTAGGCAGAGAACTGACCTCAGGATCAGGGTGTAGGTGCAATGTCTAGAGGATTCCAAGGTAGTAGCCGAGGAAGAGGGGGTGGACCTGATCGAGGGCGTTGGTAGGTAATTTGCTATAAATGTGGTGAAGTAGGGAACTTCGTGCGAGACTGTAGAAACCCCACACATCTATCGTATCAATATTGTCACCAGTTTGACCATGTGATAGAGGAATTCTCAGTCCTTATGACAAAGATGCAAGAAAAGAAGGCACACCCTAGCAGCATACATAGAACATTCAAATGATGAGGGAAGAGCTCCTCGAAGAAGATTAGAGCATAAATATAATGATAAGAAGTGGTATGGCGACTGGTTCAGACAAAGGCAAGACCCCTGAGGATGACAAGTGGGTGCACATGGCTACCGATAAGGAAATAGAATTTTATCTTAATCGCACTAAAGAGACCTTCATGGAAGAAAAGAAGAACTTCGATGAGGCCTCCACCTTAAGAAGCCAGTAGAAAATTCCAAAAACTAGTGCAACACAAGTAGATCCTTCAGTACTAACTACTTTTCTAAAGACATGTATGAAGTTACTACACGATAAGAAAGCAATAAAAGGGTTGCAAGAGTTAATAGACAAATGCAAAAATAAAGAATATACTCCTGCTAAACAGTGCATTGTAAGGAAAATTGGTAAGCATACAAAGCGCACGGGGTGCGAGATGAGGCTAACCATGCAAAATAAGAGAATATGAAATGGACCAGGTAATCTTGGATCTAGGACCTAATGCAAATTTCCTACCTAATCAAATATAGGAAAGGATGGGGATACCTACGTTGTGGTGGTCCCCTATTCATTTGTGTATGGAAAATAAACAGAAGATTATTCCGATGGGGCGCTTATATGGTGTAACAGTGGAAATTGAGGGCGCAAGTGCGTTGGCTGACTTTGAGGTCATTGATATAGTGGATGATAGTAACCCATACCCGATGCTACTAGGAATTGCCTGGTATTTTGATATGGAAGTGGTAATCAACTTGAAAAAGTGAAAGATGACATTTAAAAGGAAGTCGCTTAGGGTTGTAGAACCACTAGACCCTCCCAAAGGAACGTGCTAGAATAAACCTGTTCTCGACTTTGTGGAAAGTAATGATGATTTGTATCATATATACAAGATCACAGTGCAAAACGAATATTGGATCAATCCTAAGGCTGATGGAAGAATTGTGTCAGACAAGGATAGCTCCTACACCTCCGATTCAGATGAAGAGCTTGAACACTGATAGAAATGGTTCCATGAAGTATCTATGCTCTGTTGTAATATGCTGACCAAATCAATGTGGTGTGTCTCTATTGAGGTAAGGAAGCTTATTCATTATGATGGTTTGACTGATGTGGATCTAGTTTTATATGAATTTGAAAGGGAAGTACCAGAAGAACGCCGCTTCTAAGCACTGGAGTTGGCATTGCGCACTGCGCCTAACCATTGGTGGTGTATGCACAAGGAGAGCATCGCTAGATGGAAGGAATACAGAAGGATGATGAAATTAAGGTTTGGATATGCTAATACTCGGATGACAAAAAAATACAGTGGGAAGGATGATCTGCATGATCATTTGGCATGATGGACTAAGGCCTAGGTAACAGAACCACAACTAGAATGGGTGCACATTTTCTGTCCTACCTTAGATATAATTCCAATGAACTGGTATTTAGAGATGGATCTTCACCATGGGACATCTAAATGGGACATCCTACGGGAGATTTTATTATTAACTTTCAACTTTTAGGATGGGTTTGAGTGCATTGATGAAGCGCTTGAGGAGATAAAAATAGCTATATTTAGAACACCTAAGGAACTGGTAGAATGGGCTCAGTCGAATTGGAGTACATAGTTGCACCATGTGTTGGAGTGTTACCATGTGACTACTTAAGAGGAAGAAGAGGACCCACAAAATATTAACATTCCAGATACAGAAGGACAATGTGAAGTCGAAGGATCGAAAGCTGCAAACCCAGATATATCAGAACCTTTGAAAACTAGGCAAGTAAATAATGGATCTGAAACAAAACCTAAGTTCACGAATATAGGAGACTATTGGAATGAACATATGGTTGATAAGGTGGCAGAACTGTTGCGTGAGTACCAATATCGGTTCCCAACAAAATTTTCAAATTTGAAGGGGATCATTGGAGATTTAGGTGTTATGAATATTACATTGAAACTGGATGTGAAGCCCAAAAGCAGAGACCTTATTGGCTAAATCCAAAATATAAAGAAAATGTGTGCCAAGAACTGGATACAATGCTAGATGCCAGTATTATTGAACCAGTAGAGGAATCTGATCGGTTAATCCCGATCATGGTCCAAGAGAAAAAATAGAAAGGCGAAATCTGAATATGTTTAGATTTAAAAAATATGAATGATGCATGCATGCATGATCCATTTCAAACACCACTTATAGATGAAGTACTAGAGAATGTTGGCAGACATGAGGTTTATTCATTTATTGATGGATTTTTGGGATATCATCAAATACATATCGCGATGGAAGATCGCAGCAAAACAACCTTCGCGATGAAGTGGGGTTGTTTTCAATATAGCGTAATGCCATTCAGATTGAAGAACGTGTCTGCAATTGTTTTCCGAGTAACAATCGCGGCATTCAAGGAATTTATTCACAATTTTTTTGAAGTCTATTTTGATGATTGGACTATGTTTGGGTTGGTGAACCGCCATGCACGAGTCTGCGCCTTATGTTCGATACATGTTGAAGGTATCAGATCATGCTGAACTTGAAGAAGTGCATATTCTGTGTGCACTTTGGAATTTTTCTCAGCCATGTTGTATGTAAGTAGGTATTGATGGTGGACCCTACAAAGGTTGTTGTGATTATCAATTTGGAAGCTCCTAGGAATGTAAAACAATCACGCGTGTCATTTGGGCACACTGGGTATTATAGAAAGTTTATCAAGGCATATGCAGATAACTGTGCCAATGGAAAAATTATTGAAGAAATATGTGATATTTTGTTGGGATGAAGACTGTCAGCACAATCTAGATGTCTTGAAGGAAAACATGATAATTGTGCCTATCTTAGTGTTTCCATACTGGAAGAAAGTTCATGTGCATGTAGATGCCTCTTCTATTGCTCTAGATGTGGTACTAACATAGGCAGGTGAAGGAGAAATTGATCATCCGATAGCCTTCACGAGTAGAAATTTATCAAATGCTAAGAAGAATTATTCCACTACAGAGCGCAAAGGGCTGGCGATGGTCTACGTGCTGCAAAAATTTAGGCATTATTTGTTAGGTGGACACTTTAAAATGTGTACAGATCACTCTGCGCTGAATTACCTGGTAAGTAAGCTTGTGTTGGGGAGGAAGACCTATTGGGCATGGAATCCCCCCACAGCATGTTTTGGGTCTCAAAGACCAAGTTTTGGTCAAAGGGTTTGTAAGACTCCACGAATTTTGGGCACGGAGCATGAAGTAGAAGTCAAGTCATAGGGCTTTTTTCCCTAAAGTAATGTAATGTAATGTAAAGTCATGTCATCCTACCCATGGTCCATTGTATAAATAGAGCGAGGCTCTAAGTTGTAAAGATAGTTGATAGTAGAGGGAATAGTGAACGAATGGTTCGAGCTTAGAGTAGAATTCTAAGTGTATAGGGTCATAGTGGTAGTAGGAAGAGGCTCTGCATCTGAGTGTGCAAAGGCCTAGTAGAGTTCGCAGCTGAGTGCGTGGACCCCTGCAGCTGAGTGCACAGGGCAGTGTCGAGTCTGATATCAAGATTGAGATTAATAAAGAGAAGTTGATTCTTATTTCTGTGTATTTGTTGTACATTAAATTCTTTATGTTTATATTGGTTTATGTATCACACGCACTGATATGATTGTTTCATATGTTGTAATAACCATTAATCTTACACATACAAGTTAAGTAATTAGGTAATTATCATGAAACATGGGTATTATATCGGTCACGCCCCTAGTAGGGCTACGCGGAAACAGCAACACAGTTTGTAAAGGAATAACAAGTGTGCATAGCAACATACGCGCAGGGTCAAACCGTGGAACTCCAAAAGCCCATAAGACATCCCCAGGGTGTAGAAACCTGGTTCTAGCACCCTCCCATACTGCTTCGAGTGAGACCTCAGTCCGCGCTTCACGGACTGTTGCCGAAAGGGCCAGTAGTGATGGGATTTTCTTGGCTAAATCCCCTCTGAAACTGGGTCAGGTACATACAAGCCAATAAATGGTTATGTTTCCGGGTCCCAGATCTGCAAAAAGGATGTCTGATGTCATGTCACTGGAAACCAATGAAGAAATAAATTGAAGAGTGGTTGGACAAGAATATTCATGAGTTTGCAGCACAAGAGAATAGAAATCCATGAGTATCTAAGGAACAATGGTTGGAGCACTACTTGTATACAGAAATCCACGAAATTTTCTTTGCATCCTTTCCATCTAAGTTGTATGAGTGGATCACAAAGTTAGCAGACAGTGAGGGAAGGTGTAAGCTCGACAAACCAATAGTGTAGACTTTGGAATTAGTGCGTAGACTAGAAGCATCAGAAGATAAGATAGCGCGAGCTGTGGACCATTGGCTCAACCAAATAATAGGAGGATTTATCACTGAGTTCGCGGTAGACACGACCGTCAGCTATAGTGAGGCAGAGCGACGTTTTCTCAAGAGACCGTGAGGTAAATATATTAAATCTTTGAACACTTGGATTAAGATGTTATTGTGTGAAAAGCAGGTTATGCGAATAAATTAATGTTTGGGACTACGCAAAGCGGGAAGATTTACATAAGTGGAAGTAGCAAAGAGTTGGAAAACAATCCCTTAATTTCACCTCGCGGGAAAGCAAGGAGGAGATCGCGAAAGTTTCTCTGAGAAGCACAGTCAATTTGATAAGACAAAGTTCCGCGTTTACCACCTCCACCCATACTGCTACCCGTTTCACCCCCCTCACCTCCATCTCCACCCACTCCACCTTTGCCACCATCGCAATTCAGTATGGCAAGTGCGATCAAACTACCGATGTTCAAAGGAGTAGGAAATGAAGATCTGGACCAATTTTGGTTCGTGGTAAGAGCAGTATGGGAAGCACAGGGCATCGTGGATGATAATATTAAAAAGGCTACACTAGTGAGCGCACTGTAGGATCGCACATTAACATGGTATATCAAGCATTCTAATGACCATCCGAACGCAGGGATTGCAGAGATCCAGGCCATGTTGAACAGGGAATTTAGCAGGCCAAAGTTAGAAACACAATCAATCATCGGGCTTAAGGAGATCACGATGCTCCTAGGCGAGACCCCGGGATCTGGATCAAAGGCTGAAGAGTATGATCCGCGAAGCCAATATGATGTTAATAGATGCACAACATTGCGCATGGTTTGTGGCCTCACTTACGCCACACTTAAGGATGACGTTGTCACAAAAAAAACTTTCCACCCGGGTCGAAGCATTGGAGATGGCAATGATATTGCATGAGACCCCTATACAAGACCCTGGGTTGGGCATCTAGCAAATCCACATGCAATTGTAGAATATGTGTCTGGAAATGCAAAATATAAAACAAGACAGGACACCTCGGCCAAAGGTGAGCGAGGAAGTATGGTGCATAAAATGCAAAGGCCAAGGGCACGACAAGGACCACTATCCAGTGTTCATGAACTACTTGGTAGGAGGAGGGTCGATGCTAGTAAGACCTGAGGCACAGGCAGGACCAAGCGTGGCATCTGCATTATGGTGTGTGATCTGCCAGATAGGAGGAAAACACACCACATATAATTGTCATCTATTGCAGAAGTATATGTAGACATCCCAACAATTGTTTTGTAATTTCTGCAAGTCAGTAGGCCATGACGAATGCACCTGCCAAATATATGAACTAATGATGGACCGGACTCTTGCCTACAGGGTGCAGATCGAAATTTGAGCCCTCGACCCAAATGCAGGGATGGTGCGAGCTAAGTTTCAGGGGCGCGGTAAGGGTTGAGGCGGAATGGGACCAGGAAGGGGTCGCAGACAAATAATTTGTTACATTTGCAGAGGGCCAGGGCACTACGCCCACGATTGTACAAACCCAACAAGAATATCATGTTGGTAATGTACTCAGTTTGATCATGAGGCAGAAGACTGCCCTTCGCTGATAGCGAGGATGTGCAAGAAGGGGGTACTCTAGCCCCTTCCGACCCAAAATTTACAAATGATGAGGTCTGAGCCGCGCCAAGAAGACCCAACTGTAAAAATGATGCTCAGGAGTAGTATGACCATGGGAGAGGATAAAGGGAAGCAACTAGAAGAAAGCACGTGGGTTCACAAGGCTCCTACAAAGGAACCCTAGTTTGATCTAGAACGCGCGAAGGAGACATTCATGGAAGCTAAGAAGAGCTTCACGGAAGCCTCCACTTTAGGTAGTAAGGATCAACTAGAACCAGGGATGGATCCTTCAATGCTCACTACCTTTCTAGAGACAAGCATGAAACTACTGCGTGACAGCAAGGCAATCAAAGGACTACGGAACTTATCACTAGGTGCGCGGGGTCAGGAGAACCACGCTTGGTCTGGAAACATGGGAAGCATGCATTGCACACCGAAAGGGAAATGAGGTTGACTGCGCAGATTGGTGAGTATGAAATGGATTAGGTAATCCTAGATCTAGGTTCGAATGCATGTTGTACTACCAAAGCAAACATGGGAATGCATGGGCAGACCCACACTACAATGGTCCCCTATTCAGTTACGAATGGCGAACCAATAGAAGATTTTGCCCATGGGAAGATTACTAGGGGTAATAGTCGATATTGATAGAGATTTTCAATGACAACAATCCCTATCCCATGCTACTAGGAATAGACTGGGCCACCGAGATGAACAGAGTCATAAATCTGAAGAAGCTTAAAATGATCTTTGAGAAAAATTCACTATGCATGGTAGTACTACTAGACCCAGCCGAAGGAGTGAAATACACTGAACTGGTGTGTGACGATGATAGTGATGACGATCTCGATTGTATTTACAAGATAACTGCGTAAGAAGAAGATTAGGTGAATCTGATCGCAGATGGAAAGATTTCATGGGAGTGTGAAATCTCGTGCACTTCGGATTCAGATGAAGAGATAGAGCTATGGTAGAATCGGCTGCACGGAGTAACATTGCTTAATTGCAACATGATGGTTAGATCACTGTGTTGCGTGACAATAGAGGCAAGGGAGTTGCCGACATATGATGGATTGTCAGCGGTGGATGAAATTATGAGAAAATTTGAAAGTGTAGTACCAGAACAACAATGGTTCAATGCACTGAAGTGGGAACTACGTGTAACATCCACACGATGGTGGGGTACACATCAAGGAAATTTTGAGGACTCACGCAGATGCAGAAGGATGATGCACCTAAGTTTTGGGAAACCCCAACTTCAAATGAAAGTCAGACAGCATGGGCAGAACAACTTGCATGCCCACATTTCCTGATGGATACAAACATATGTTATACAACCCACACAAGTGCACACCACTCCCAGAATAGGGAATCAGAAAAAACCACAACAGCGGGAAAGGTGACGCATGCTATCAATTCTCCATGACGAAGCCTTCAATAGGGTGTGTGGAGGGCTGAACAAGGTTCACCAGGCGATATAAAATGATTGGGACCTGCGCGTGCCAGCGGTTCAATGGTCCTACCGAACCCTTTGCAAAACCCTAAACATGGAGATGATTCCAAAGGTGCGGAACGGAGTGGATACCTTAATTGCTGAAGAAAATCAAAAAAGGAATCCACACATACTGGACCCTGTAGTGGTGACAGTGCACGATGACCAGGAGGAAGAAATCACACATTTATGTGAGGTTGACCATATAAGGATTCAAGAAGCCATCTAGTGAGGGAACCTTAGACTTCACAAACTCGAAAATGATCAGGTACGATTGAGGAAGAAAAGAATTTTGATGGACGTTGAGATTAAGAGGCTGGAATACGAGATCACGCAGGCATGTCTCGTCGATAAACCAAGGATGACAAGGCAAGATACAAGTGATCGTACCACTGCATTAGAAGAATGTCACCGAGAATTTATGACTCTGCTACCATGGCTATGAACGCACCTCACCAAATGCAGTAACTAGGGGAGTGCACTAATTACAGTAAAATGCACAGTGCCGATGGTCGCGCAGACAATTGAGGAGTCTCTGCAGATTATGTTAGCAAGTGAGTTGAAGTCTCGCACAGGTAGTGTGACCACTTGACTAACCATAGGGAGCACAGTCTCAGCGCTCCAGATAGTTGAAAGAGAGCACCGGACTCTAAAAGAGTCCCTTTGGGGGGTGCGCAATGAGGGATGTGCACAGAATCAGCAGGACATAAGGTCCGCGTGAGTAGGCTGGGAAGTAACCATTGGTGTCACTGTTCATGACGAGATGTCCAATTTAAGGCAAAATGGAGCGGGCAGTGGGCATTTAAGACACGAATTAAGAGCTAGATTTAGGGAAATCTACCGCCAAGAAAGCATTGATGGCTCAGAATTGGGGGGAACGGTCAGATTTGAATTCAAAAGGTGCTATAAAACTCCAAGGGCTAACCACGAGATAACACTTGGTAATTTGAGATTTGAGCAATTACGTAGAGCACAGAGTGTTAAGCGCCAAGCAATATTTGAGCCCCGAAGTTTACGAATGACCATAGACAGCTCAAATAGGATGACAACTACTAGGAGAGGTTTGGGATATGTAGAAGAAACCACCAACGAGGCCGCGTAAAACCCCACGATGCATGACGTTCCCGGAGAGACTGGGGTCGCGTCGGAAATCCGAAAATCACCTCGGACCCTGAGGCCCAAGAAAGGTAAGCAGGCAGTAGGACCAGTTTGCATTTCCCCATGGAATCCGAAGTTTGGTAAACTATCCATGGAAAAAAGGACAAGGTTGTCATCATTGAGATAGATGATGAGGAGGAGGACCTGCAGGCTCTCATAGATGAGATAGAAGCAGCAGAAGACATGGAAGAGGAAATCCAGCCAGTGCGCACTGCAGCAAAACTACCCAAGAACATTCCTCCATGGAAAGGGAAAGCTAAGATACCCAAGGATTTGGATGCCGCCAAGAGCGCACTCCAAACCCCGCTCTTCCCCAATGGAATTGTGTTTGAGGGCTCGGCCCTGGGCCACGTGCCCACAATGAAGTTTGAATATTGGGACCATGTGGACAGTGAGAGGTTCCCACACTTAGAGACTAAGAACATCATGAAATAGAGCATGGATGGGTCAGTTACGACACTAGAGTCGCAAAAATGGTTGCACGATGTGGAGAAGGCTGGACTACTTCAACTACTATGGATTCCACACTTTCACCGCGTGCCTATCACAATTTTCATCATCAAGCAACTATTGTGCCTACTGCACAATGGGTACTTATGGCTGGAGGAGCATAATCCCATCATGGCAGATCTTATCCACATGATTTCCCGACTCCCCTGTAAGGGAAAGGACCCCACAGATATAGCCAAAAAAAGCGGAGATTTGGCACTCTCAAGGTCATGAAGAATAAATACAAACTGGAAAAGAAAAAGAGGGGTTACACATTCAACAACATTCAAGATAAAGGGGTGTGTGTAGCCACCCAACTCCTGTCCAGGAAGGTAATGTGAAAATGCCACGAAGATGAGGTACCAGCACCGGTAGTTGTGCTAGCGGAACAATGCGTGGAGGGGGTCCAATTCAAATGGGCTAAGTTCCTCTATGAGGAGTTCCTAACTAATAGAAAATAAGCCTAAGAGCATGGAAAGACCTTCCACTACACGTGGTTTCTCTTGTCGGTTGTACTGGTAATAGGGAAACTGCCTAAGGACAGTCAATTCCCTAATATTGAACAAGACTTACCAGAGGCCAGAAAGTACTTGTCACTTTGGGCTACTAAGGATGCCACATAGATCCGCGAAAGAAAGATATTCTCGGTGCTTATGGAGGCAAGGGTCCAGATGTGGATCAACAGGAGGTTGTGCCTATACCCTACAGTGTACAACAGTTTGCGGAGCTTTGCAGACTTCAAGGCAGATATGCATAATGTGTATATCAAGGCGTGTAAAGATCTGGTGCAGAACTGGACCAAGCTCCCCTTCATCGCCATTGATGATGTGATCTTCTCTGTGTTGGAATCATGGCCTCCCAAGTGGCGCACCCAAAATCTTGTGGAGAAGGATAGAATAATAGCACAAAAGCAAAAGGATGCAACCAAGTTGTGTGTCATGAAGTTGGCCCAGCAAAGGCGCAACGAACAAGCAACCACGGAAGTAAGGCCTACCTGCGAAGCTGAAAAGTAGCCGCAGAGTAGGCAAAGGGCACCGAAAAAGCCATAGCAGTACAGGCAACAGGGGCCACCATGACGCAGGAGGAAGGGGGCCAGAACTTGTCTACAGGACAGGGACTAGATACAATAGAAGGTTTAAACCCAAGCACAACATCCACCCTGATAAAACGGTCGCACGTCATGGAGTGATCAGGTCCCCGAAAAAAGGTCAAGGCATCGAAACTGGACATCGAACTGATTAAACTAATAGAAGGCAACCTCTATCACATCGGCTACATAGTTCGCGAGGTCACTAGGGAAGCGCTCCAGGAAGCCATGATGAAGCAACAGATTGTGTTAGGGGCCCTAAGGGCGTAGTTGCAGGAACTTCAGGTGTGGCCCCCACAGGAAGGAGCAGTAGCCACCTACGACACTACAGGTACATCAGTAGTGAAGCAGCTACTACGCGCACATATGACCAACACCATAGTGCTACCAGAAGGAGCGCTAACAGTGGAGAACGAAGATGACAAAGTCGCGATAATCAAAATCAAAGGAATGGACCTTAATTTGGCTGTCCTTCCATGCAATACATTGTATCAACTACAAGATGGCATCACAGCAGAACTCTGTGCCAGGGAAGGTCACGCAATCTAGGTATTGAGTGAACAGAAGATCAACATCGAACAGCTCAGCCTGCAACATGATGAGCTTATGTCACAGAATCAATAGATCGTGCAAACAGTGGATGAAGCATGTCAGTGCATTCCAGAATTATCCATTGCTGCAAACCTACCAACAAAGATGCAGATCCACTGTCTGGCAAGTGGAGTCCGAAGCACATGCGAGGAAACAACACGAGTGCAGCTGGAGCTGAACCTCTAGATTGCTAAGCTACGGATGAAGGCGCAACATTCCACTCCTCCAAAAGTCAAAGAACAATGCGTTAGCACGATTCAAATAGGACTAGAAGAAATTTAACGAGAAGTGTAGGTTTGTACCATTATGTTGGATCAAGCTTTCGACATCCTCACATCCTTGCAAGAGGACCCCAACATATAGCACCTAGAAACAAATGCGCGCAAACTACAGGAGCAGTATGACAGTGTAAGGGGAACTACGCAAATAGTCATCCTCACCCAACAATTGGCAAAGATGAAATAAGAAAGGGCACTGAAGGAACAGGTGGATGCTGCAAGATAGAAAGAGGCACTTCTCAAAGTGCGCGTCCAGCCTTGGATTGATGAGGCCTTCACCATTACGGCCAAGATTGAGGGAAAGCTCACACAGATGTAGGATATATATGCGCTAAGGCAGGTAGCAGATCCTCACAAAGAAGCATCGGAGGAATGCATGTAGCAGGTCTAGCAAACCACAAAACAGTGCGACGTGGACCTCTGGGCAGTACGGGAATAGTTGGAGGGGCTTCATGCCAAGATCGCCGCACTAGAAGAGTGACTCAAGGTGAGTCACGATGATTGTGTTGGGGGCTTGTTGGCCATGGAATCCCCCCACAGCATGTTTTGGGGCTCAAAGCCCAAGTTTTATTCAAAGTACTCGTAAGACTCTGCGAATTATGGTTGCGGAGCGCGAAGTAGAGGTCAAGTCATAAGGTTGTCTGCCCTAAAGTAATGTAATGTAATGTAAAGTCGTGTCGGCCTATCCATGGTCTGCGGACCATGGGATTGTATAAATAGAGTGAGGCTCTAAGTTGTAAAGATAGTTGATAGTAGAGGAAATAGTGAAGGAATGGTTCGAGCTTAGAGTAGAATTCTGAGTGTATTGGGTCGTAGTAGTAGGAAGAGGCTCTGCAGCTGAGTGCACAGAGGCCTCGTAGAGTCCGCAGCTGAGTGCACGAACCCTTGCAGCTAAGTGCGTAGGGCGGTGTTGAGTCTGTAATCGAGATTAAGATTAATAAAGAGAAGTTGATTCTTATTTTTATGTATTTGTTGTACATTAACTTCTTTATGTTTATATTAGTTTATGTATCGCGCGCACTGATATGATTGCTTAATATGCTATAATAACCATTAATCTTAGACACACAAGCTAAGTAATCAGGTAATTAGCATGAAACTTGGGTATTATACGAGTCACACCCTGAGTAGGGCTGCGTGGAAATAGCGGCACATGTTGCGAAGGAATAACAAGTGCGCTTAGCAACATATGCGCAGGGTCAAACTACAGACCTCTAGAAGCCCATCAGACACCCCCAGGGTGTGGAAACCTGGTTCTAGCACCTTCCCATACTACTTCGGGTGAGACCTTAGTCCGCGCTTCATGGACTATTGCCGAAAGGGCTAGTAGTACTGGGATTTGCTTGGCTAAATCACCTCTAAACCTGGGTCAGGCCCATACAAGCCAGCAAGATCTGCTGATGGTTATTGTTATTTCAGGAATATGACTTTGAATTGATTGTGAAGCCTAGAAGACTAAATGCAGGACCAGACCATCTGTCAAGGATTGAAATGGGTGAAGAACCAAATAACTTGAGGAAGGACTATCGGATGTGAATCTCTTTGTGGTGCACATCATAGATGACCATGTTGTTGATATCATTCAGTGTTTAACCATGGATACAGCTCCAGAAGGATATTCTACTCAGCAAAAGAAGGAATTAGTAGTCCGCTCTGTATATGTTTCATTGATTGTGGGTCACCTGTATAAGATGGGAACAGATGAAATACTACGAAGGTATGCTTCTAAGTTTGAAAGCACTAGTATCCTCACTGAAGCACATGGAGGAGTGGCAGGAGGACACTACCCAGGAAAAACAACTGTGCAGAAAATTTTGCACGCTGGGTTATGGTGGCCGACATTACATAAGGATTCTAAGGCATACTGCAAGGCATGCGATGTTTGCCAAAGGATGAGAAAGCCTTCGTGAAGTGATGAATTGCCTTTAAATCCTTAGATTTCTTTGCAGGTATTTGATAAGTGGGACATTGATTACATAGGTACGATACAACCACTAGGAAAGAAGACAGGTGTGCAGTATATCATTACTGCAGCAGAATATTTAACCAGATGGGCGGAAGCACACTCACTGAAGCATTGTACAACTACCACCGCCACAAAATTTTTGTTTGAATATGTCCTAACATGGTTTGATGCCCTAATACGTTGATGAGTGATAGGGGTACACATTTCTTGAATGTAACAATGAGCGCGATGCTTGAACAATTCTAGGTGTATCATCAAAAGAGCCTACCCTATCACCCACAAGCGAATGGAATGGTGGAATAATTTTAAAAAATCTTGGAGAATACGTGTAGGTTTTAACCCCGTACATAAATTAACTACATATGAATTCTAAAACACAGAAAGTAAATAATGCGAGAGAAGAACACATAAAACACATATACACAGAGATTTCCCCCTCAATCCCAAAACTAGGACTACCAGCTTGATTTTTTCATTATGTTCCTTTCAATGTTACAATACATATTAATACATGCCGAAGCATCGAATACCATGGACTAAAAACCATCGCGTCCAAAAAACATGTGCAAAAATCATGCATAAAATCATAGGTGGGTCCGCCCAACCTAACATAGGGTCCAAAACCAAAATTTTCTGGGGCGCTACCCTGGACCCCATAAATTGGGGTTATGGGTGCCCCTCAAACCCCCTGTTAACTACGTAGAAATAATATAACAAAACCTAACATTCTCCCACTTGTTGTTTTCTTTCCACAGGGGGCCACAAGAGAGCTTAGTCATTTTCCAACCTTGAAATGCCCATTGTCTCTCTACACCAAGAGAACTTCTCAGAGCTCACAAATTTTGTCAATGCATCTACAGTATTCTTCAAAGTGTCTACCTTTACCAGAAACACCTTTTTTTCGTCTATCATATCCCTCACAAAGTGATACTGAACATTAATGTGCTTTGTCTTTGAATGATATGCGGGGTTCTTTGCCAAGAAAATTACAATTTTGTTGTCACGGTCTATCCTTATAGCTTCTTGTACTAACCCCATACTTGAAAACAATCTCTACAACCAAACTACTTCCTTGCTTGCATGAGTGGCTGCCATGTATTCTGCATCTGTAGTTGACAGTGCCACTACAGATTGTTTCTTACTCATCCAACTGGCTGCACGTCCAAATAGGTTAAACACATACCCACTTGTAGATATTCTCTAATCCAGATCTCTAGCCCAGTCTGCATCAACAAAGCCATGAATATCCAACACTTTGTCCAATCCTGGTCTTCCTTGGTAGCACAAACCATAATCACTAGTGCCACACAAATACCTAAAAACTCACTTTAGTGCCATCTAGTGCTCCTTCCCCCATTTTGACATCAACCTGCTCAATACTCCCACTGCATGTGCAATGTCTAGTCTAGTACAGACCATTGCATACATCAGGCTACCGACTGCACTTGCATATGGAACACAAGACATGTCCTCTTCCTCTTCTTGTGTCTTGGGACACTGTTCAGCAGATAAACTCACACCTACAGGAATAGGAACCTTCACCAGTTTACTATGCTGCATATTAAACCTCTGCAATATTGTCTCGACATCTTCCTCTGGTTTAACCAAAGCTTCTTCTTTGCCCAATCTCTTCTAATTTCCATGCCCAAAATATAGTTTGCAGCACCAAGATCTTTCATGTTGAATTTGGAGGAAAATTGGGTCTTCAAATCCTGGATAACTTCTTTGTCATTTCCAACCAACAACATATCATCCACATACAAGACCAGATAAATAACACGGTCACCAATTAATTTAAAATACACACAATGTTCTACTTTGCTTCTGGTGAAGCCAAGTCCCCGTATAAATGTATCAAATTTCTGATACCACATCCTTGGTGATTGTTTTAACCCATATAGAGACTTCTTTAACTTACATGCTAGTTCTTTCTTACCCTTCACCGCAAAGCCTTTAGGTTGCTTCATGTAGATCTCCTCTTCCAGATCCCCATGAAGAAATGTTGTCTTCACATCCATCTATTCTACCTCAAAATCAAAAGCAGCAACAATAGATAAAAGTAATCTAATAGAAGTTACCTTGGCAACACGAGAAAAAATATCACCAAAATCAATTCTCGGCACCTGGGAATAACCTTTTGCTACCAATCGAGCTTTGTATTTCTCCACTTTTCCTTCTGCATTTGTCTTCTTTTTGAACACCCATTTGCTACCAATGGGTTTCCTTTCATCCGGTAACTCCACCAAATCCCAAGCCTCATTTTTGTGCAAATATTCCATTTCATCAACCATTGCCTCTTTCCAAAGTTTTCCATCCTTTGAATCCACTGCTTCCTTCACAGTTTTGGGATCATCATTAGTAACAGACAAAGAAAAATTTGAATGGAAAGAAGATGGACTATACCTTTCTGGCTTCCTTCTTTCTCGAACTGATCTTCTCACAACAGAAGTTTGTGGCTCTTCATCTTCTGATTCCTCCTCTGTTGTACAGTCTGATTTTTCCTCCTTTTGCTCAAACTCTATCTTCTCAGGTTCCTTTAGTTGGACTTCATGTTTAATAACATCTTTCACCTCTCTGAACACCACATCTCAGTTGTACATAACCTTCCTTGTTACTGGATTCCAAAGCTTATAACCCTTTAAACCACCTTATACCCAATAAAGATGCACTTTTTAGATTTACTATCCAACTTTGTTCTTTTCTCCTTTGGAACATGTACATATGCATCACATCCAAATACCCTCAGATGTGAAAGAGAGGGTTTCTTACTAGTCCATACCTCTTGTGAAGTCTTATCCTCCAATGCTGATGAAGGTGACCTATTGACCAGGTAACATGCAGTATCCACCGCCTATGCCCAGAATTCCTGTCCTAACTCGGCACCACTGAGCATGCTTCTTTCCCTTTCCATCAATGTCTTGTTCATTCTTTCTGCAACTCCATTTTGCTGAGGTGTATATGGAGTAGTATTCTACCATGCTATACTACACTTCTTGTAGAATTCTTCAAATTCCTTACTACAAAATTCTCCACCATTATCTGTCCTCAGCACCTTTATCTTCTTCTCTATCTAGTTTTCCACTAGAGCCTTAAATTCTTTAAACCTATCAAAGAATTCAGATTTCTTATTAAGGAAATATATCCATGTATTCCTTGAGAATTCATCTATAAATGATACATAGTACACAGACTTACCTAGTGATGTAACCTTCACAGGTCCAAACACATCACTGTGCACAAGCTCTAATATATGTTTTGCCCTCTTACCACCAGAGGGGAAACTCACCCAATTCTGCTTCCTGTATACATAATTTTCACAGAAATCAAAATCCAGAGAGCTATTACTCATACCTTCTACCATACCTTTACCATGAAGTATTCAAAGGCCCTTCTCTCCAATATGTCCAGGCCTTTGATGCCACAACATGGTCTTTTCTCCAGAGACCACTAGATTTTCTACTCCACTTTCAAGAACCACAGAACTATTGCACCCATCAACAACAGTGCTACCTTGAAACTTGTACAGAGTTCCAATCCAAACTCCTCGCATCAATACCAGTGCTCCCCAAACCATCTTACAAGTATCCTTCTCAAACACTATTTTTACACCTGCATCATCCATCTTCCTAACAGAAATCAGATTTCTGGCTAGTGCAGGAATATGCAGAACACCCGGAAGTGTTCTAACCCTTCCACCTTGTAGCTTCAAATTTACTTTTCCTCGACCAATGATTCTAGCCTTACTGTCATCCCCTAAGAAGACATCACCACCATCATATTTCTCATACTCACAGAACCACTCTCTATGGGGAGTGAAGTGAAAGGATGCACCTGAGTCAATCAACCATGCCTCATGATCTACATGTGTACTTGAAGAAGCCAAGTACACATCCCCACCTTCATCTGAGGTGGTTTTTGCCTCTGCAAAAGGAGCCTCATCAGATCCATTTCCTTTGTCAAGAGCTTTAGATTTATAGTCCCTTTTGAAGTGGCCTTCCTTTCCGCATTTCCAGCACACCACCTTTACAAGTTTTCCTGGAGATTTAGATCTCCCTCTAGATTTAGATCTCCCACTTGATGACTTATTTTTGTTTTTGTTCTGGGACCGTCCTTGTACAGACAAGGCATCACCATTTTGGCTCTCCATATTTTTTCGTATCATCTCCTTTGTCAGCAAGGCTGAGACTATTTCATCAAATTGCAAGGCAGTTGCATTACTACCTATTGCAATAACCAGACTATCCCACAAATCTGGTAGAGAACACAACAAATTGATTCACTTATCTTCATCTGAAATTTTAATATCAACAGATGCTAACTAACTTACCACAGTATTAAATGCATTCAGATGCTCTGTCACCGAGTCTCCATCTTTCATCCTCAGGTTATACAACTTTTTCTGCAGGAACAGTTTATCCACCAGAGATTTAGATTGGTACAAAGTCCCTAACTTGTCCCACAAAGCCTTTGTTGTAGCTTCCCCTAATACATTCAGCAATACTGAATTTGAGACACACAAACGTATTGTTCTCTTTGCCTTCTGATCCAACTTCTTCCATTATTCATCGGAAACTCCTGTTGGTTTAGTGCCTGAATCTACCGCGATCCATTGATCTTTATCCACCAACAGATCCTCCATCTTGAGTTTCCATAACTCAAAACTCTGACCGTTAAATTTCTCGATCTCTATCTTTCCACCACTCACCATCTTCTTTCACCACTAGAATCAATCTCACAGATCTCCCACTGAACAGGGTCTACCACAGACCCGAGAAAAACCCTTTAGCAATAAAGGCGTTCCCCTGAAGCCAAATCTGTTCTGATACCAAATGTAGGTTTTAACCCCGTACAGAAATTACCTGCATACGAATTCTAAAACACAGAAAATAAATAATGCAAGAGTGGAACACATAAAACACATATACACAGAGATTTTCCCCTGGATCCCAAAATCGAGACCATTAGCTTGATTTTTTCATTATGTTCCTTTCAGCGTTACAATACATATTAATACATGCCGAAGCATCCAATACCATGGACCAAAAGCCATCACATCCAAAAAACATGTGCGAAAATCTGCACAAAACCATAGGTGGGTCCGCCCAACCTAACATAGGGTCTAAAACCAAAATTTTCTGGGGCGATGCCCCAGACCCCATAAAGTGGGGTTACAGGTGCCCCTCAAACCCCCTGTTAACTATGTGGAAAGAATATAACACAACCCAACAACACATTGACAAAGGTCTGCAATGCACAAACGAATGATAGGGATATGTGCATACCAACAAGGATATAGGCATATAGGATGACCTGTAAGATGTTGATAGGCCAAACACCATTTAGGTTGGTTTATGGGATTGAAGAAGTGATGCCTATGGAGTATATTGTGCCAATTTTATGTACTGCAACTTTGATAGAGATGGTGGATCATGAGACCTTGGAGGAACAACTCACGTAGCTGATGAAGTTAGAAGAGGATCACTTTCTTTCAGGATTTCACCAGCAAGTGAAAAAGGAAAGTGAAAAAGCATAGCATGATATGCATATCAAGTTGCGCACTTTTAAGATAGATGATTTAGTACTACTATATCATAGCATGTTCACAAAATTTCCAAGGAAATTTCAAATGCACTAGTTGGGGCCATATGTTGTTAAGGAGATCACGGATGGTCGTGCAGTTTGGCTTTTGAAGTTGAATGGGGAACCATTCCCTTGAAAAGTGAATGGTAGTAGGTGGAAGGTGTATACAGGGGATCCTTCCCCTGCGCAATGACTACATGGTAGCCAAGCAGTTGTAAGGGATTGCAAGACTGTAAACTACACTGCCTAAAAAGAAGAGAATCATAGTAGGTAGGCTGCGTGATGGAAGACAGGAGTGCGACAGGTGAATCTGCACTGGATGAGATGCGCCATGGAGGATGGTACCACACAGATGGGTCCAAAAGTAGCCATTGGAGTTATTGTTCATGATTTGATGGAAAAAATTATGTTAACAAGAGCGGGTAG
This sequence comes from Pinus tabuliformis, assembly GCA_031772625.1. NCBI lineage: Eukaryota > Viridiplantae > Streptophyta > Pinopsida > Pinales > Pinaceae > Pinus > Pinus tabuliformis. The sequence goes on from CM062805.1 coordinate 781,979,527, forward strand.
GTGCCATTTATCGAGAAAATATTTGAATATTTATCGTCAAAGACACATTTATGATCTAAAATTGGAGGGAATGGTTAGATTTGAATTCAAAACCTTCTATAAATTGGACAGGTTGGTTTGTTGAAGAACACTTTGTATTCTAAGAATTGTCTGTGAGCCTTGTTGTTTTAAGTATATGAGTCGATAGTTTTGGGAGGACTTAGTTTATAGCCCAATTACCTAAGTGTTGGGATGGGGTCCCCTGGGTCAGTTTTGGGGCAAAATCCCAAGTTTTGGGGTAAAAGCCCAGGTTTTGATGTAAAAAGATGTAAAGTCTCCGCAAATTGTGGTCACGGAGGGTGTAGCTAGTACGAAGTCAAAAAGGGTTTTCACCCTTCTTTATGTAAATTGAGTTGGCTTCGAAGATCTACCCATGGTCCGCAAACCATGGAATTGTATAAATAGGTCGGTCTTAGGGATTTTTAAGAAAATTGAGAAGTTTTCTATGGGTACAAGCAAAGAAGTATAGAGTTGAAGTAGAAGCCTTAGAGGATGGAAAGGCTCTGGAGCTGAGTGTGTAGAGGCCTAGAGTAGAGTCCGCAGACCCCTGTAGCTAAGTGCGGAGGGAGGTTTTGAGTCTATAAGCTTAACTAAATATTAATAAAGAATATTGTTGTGAAAATACTTGTGTTTTATCTATTATCTTATGTTATGTATGAATGTGCTTTATGTTGTGATGAATAATGGTTATATGAAATAATGATGTATTAATGCGTGACTTTACTTGTTCTAAATTGTTATCTAAATGTAATTAATGTGAAGTAATTACACAAAGATTATAACGCTTTTTGTTAAAGTTATCGAACACCTAAGTAGATCTGAGTCAATAATGGTCTAAGAGTAATCTGTGGTGCACGTAAGTAGTTAGTTGACCAATTTAGGGTCCGCAAAAGCCAATTATAGACCTTCGTAGAGGTATAGAGGCTGATTGGAGGAAGTTACAACAATAGGATGTAGGAGTGGAGAGGTCTACACGAAGGTAGATCTATGTCACCAAAAAGACATCGCACTAATCTTTAGGTGTGAAACTTGGTTCGAGCATCCCCCCAGACTGCTTCAGGTGATACTTCGGTCTACGCACTTCTGATTAATGCCGAAAGGGCCAGTGGTGTAGGGATTTTTTTGGTGCAAATAACTCTGAAACTGGGTGAGGACCCCTTAAGCCAACAAATGGTTTCGTTACCGGGACAGGGATCTGCATAAAGAGATGTTTGATGTTGCATCACTAGAATCCGACCAAGAAGGAAATTGAGAAGTGGTTGGACAAAAAGATCCACAAATTCACGGTGCAATAAAACAGGAATTCATTCTTGACAAAAGAACAGTGGTTGGACAAGTATTTATACATAGAAATACATGAGATATTCTTTTGCACCTTCCCGGTCAAACTATACGAGTGGATCGCTAAATTTACAGACGAACAAGGAAGGTGGAGGCTTGACAGTCCGATAGTGTGGACCTCGAAGCTCGTGTAGAGGTTGGAAGCTTATGAAGATAAGATCTCATGTGCAGTTGATCACTGGCTTAATCGAGTAATTGGAGGATTTGTTATAGAGTTCATGGTTGATACCTCAATCAATTACAGTGAAGCAGAGCGACTCTTCTTCACGGGACCATGAGGTAAGTATTTAAGATATCTGAATACTTGGATTAATATGCTCTTGTGTGAAAAGTAGGTTATTCCATTACCTTGATTTTTGGATCTATGTGAAGTGGATGAATCTTTAGAAATCAAGGAAGAACGGGTCCTGAATATAATCCATTGATTGTACCTCCTTCAAGTGACGATGAGGGAGTAGCACAGGCTTCACGATAGAGTGTTGTCCAGTTTATAAGGTAGGGCTTTCCGTAGATACCTCATCTTCCCACACCACCTTGCTTTAGGGAAAACTACTGTCGATTTGAACTGCTAGTCCCACTAAGATGGGTAGCTATCTTAGAAACAAACAATGAAAGCTTTTCAAGAGTTCCTTTAAGTGTGATAGATGGAAGAGAAGAATAGAGGACCAACCTGGATCCTTCGCTTTGATCCTAGCTTGATCTCTCCTTTCCTTGATAGAATTTGCCACTCCTCTCCTACTTGTCCCGCTTCAAAGAGTACCTGTAGAGTCAAAGCAACAACAAACTATCAAAGCATCTCTATCTAAAACATCATAACCAATGTGGAATCAGAAACACATTGACCATACAATTGCATTCATAAACAATAATATTCACAAATAAAAGATCATATGGAGGAAAACTCAAAGAAATTTATTAATAGTAATGTAAGAGAGGATTACAACCCAGCTTCTGATCCAACATCATCCTCCCAGTTGTAGAAGCCCTCTTCACCTAATGAACAAGCAAATCACCCAATAATGCAATGTCTCTTCTCAACAAACCAACAACACTTCCTTAGAAAATACAAAATTCCAGCCTCTAGATCTCTCAGATGAGGGATCCATATATAGATGTCTTGCAAGGGTGTGAGTTAGCTCTAGGTTTTTTATTAGTGTCATTCCACTGATAGTTCTTGGTTCCACTTGGATATTTTATGATCTCTTACTCATCCCTGGGCGAATTCAGAGAGGAAAGTGTCATAGGAGAAGTTTCTGGAAGATTCTGTGATCATCCACCTTGCAAACTATCTCTGCCATTTGTCTATTCTCGCTCATCGCACCCCATAGAAGGCCATTTCAGTATGCATCACACTTGTCCAGTTAGGCAGTCAGTATGCATCGCACCTTGCCCATGGAGCAATCTATATGGTCCAGTTCTGGCCAGTTCTGAGTAGTTTTTCAGGTGGAACTTTTGGGAAATGATGTAATCAGCTAACCATGATCCTTTAGGGTATGAAGCAACACTTTTAGGGACTTAAGGAGTCCTTAGTTTATCGATATATGAGTTTGTGGTTGCAGTTACCAAATATGTCTATAACAGATGCCCCCTAAAGCATGAGGTCGTAAATCTTCTGAAGTCAGGTGAAATGCTTTATTCATGAGGATTTGAGGTATTCGAACTGGAAGGTGACCTGTATAAGATACAATACAATACATCATTATCATATTATTTTCATGATCTAGCTAAGGTGGGCATTACCATGCTTAGCTTTATAAATTCATTTTCATGTACATAGGACAGACAATCGTCTGTTGTTGCAGACTTTTGATTCTTCGCATGAAGAGTCATATTCCCTGGCTAGATGACTATCTGTGCAGCTTCTGTGTACAATTGATGTCTTTATTTTCCTGAATATATCGCAGCCTGGATGGATGAAACTAGATATGGGGTCTTCAAAACTCATGCAATATTCGCTCGATGTACAAGTCAATCCATGTGAAAATATGTTCTGAAGTCGAACATGGAAAGACATCGCCTGATTACCAGCCAATGATGTAAGTTGTTAATAGGCACGAGAGGAATCACCAATAATGATGATGACCCTCAAGGTACTACAATACAATTCACGTGGTGTGAATATATGAGCTGATGTTGAACACCACGCAAAGTCTTTTAGTCGAAGTTCATTGATGTAAACCTATCGCCAGAAGTGAGAAATTTGCCATTGAGGCATGCAAGCTTCAAAGTACTGAAAGGGTTGTTTCTAAGTCGACTTCTTGGATAATGAGCTAATGTCGACAAGAAGTGACCTGTCATAGGAGGGCCTTGATGTATCCCACATATACAACATGAAACAGAGCAAATGATTTTTGTGGAGGTGAAAACTATTTGATGATATGAGGTTCAGGAATGGCAGTCATGAAAAATGAAGCGTGGATGTAATGTAGTGGATGAGGTGTTTGCTGATGGTGAATTCTCTGAATGACTTCTCTTGAACATATTGGTGACACTGATATGGACTAGTAGCATTATCCCCATGGATGGCATGGCGGGCCAATGGTGACGGTGAATAGAAACCCAACCCAACTCAATCGCAGTGATGGAGTGAAAGTGTCATGTTCAAGAGCGACTTGCTACCAATAGAGTTCTTCAAGTTTTCTTCCCATTTTTCCCCAGTCGTTACTGACCAGTACCTCTTTATTTTTGACAAGCTTGAGGAGGATAACATATGCTTGGTCTATAATTTTCCCTTCGAGCAAATGTGTCGCTTTGTGTTTAGCGTGCCTAGCATTAGTGAGGCTCATTCTTATCTGGGTGGACAAGTTTGTTGCTATTGTTTTAATGAGTTTAAAGACAAAGATAACACGGTCCTTTTCTTGTTTATAGAGTCTGAAAATGGACGAAAAGGAGACTCCAACAATCCTTTTTCGTGGCATAATCCCTTAAGTCCGAAAAAGTGTAAAATAATACGAAAGGGATGACTTTTCAATAGTTTTAACGAGGTGACAAAGACAAGCACTCAATCATTTTGTTCAATAATCCCTCAAGTGCAAAAAGATTAAAATATATGAGAGGGATAGTGTTTCCCTTACTTTAATGAGCTAGGAAGGCTAATACCTTGACGATCTATTTTTATATTTAACGAGTCTAAAAAGAGTTTAAAAGAGGCTCGTTTTTTAGGAACGAGTGATATTTCTGGGTAGTAGCTGGTTCTGAGTAAGTATGGAGCTTCTCAAAACATGGTAGTGTGAAGAGGGTGGCAATCAGAATCACTTGTCGCAGATGTTCCTCAAAAGGGTAAACAATCAAGTGGAAGCGTATGGTCAGCCAAATGAAACGGAGGTGATGGAAGGAACACAACCAAAGTTCAGAAGGGCAGATAGCAAAGTGATCACAAAAGGTTATTTACCAGAGGCGGGTTTATTTTTTAATGAGCTTGAACCTTGTGCCAACATGTGCTCAGTGCATGTTAATTTTTTGACAAGCTTGAACCTTGCGGGAACATTTCTCTTACCAGTCTTTTGATAATGTCTCTTGGTATATTTATTTTTTAATGTGCTTGATCACTACTATAACATGTGCTCATGACCTTTTTATGTAAGATAGAAATGACCGAGCTACGAGGTTAAAGGGTTGAGAACCTACAAACTAAGAAAATCAAGGGTCGCTTTTCACTTGCATGCAAAGGTTTGCATGCCCCCAGGTCTTTTAGTAAAAGGAGAGTTTCTAGGTTATCAAATGGAAGTTCCTGCAGTTAGGCAGGATTTTTTCTGTCGGTCAACAAAAAAACTCTTCCTTTGTGATGTCTATCGAAATGGACAAAGGTGATTTCTATGAGCTTCCAATCACATAACATACGAAGGTGAATGCTGTGAGCTTCCATTCACAATCATACAAAGGAAACAATCGCATCAGACCGATCACATAACCTATACAGGAATTTTATTTGGTCCAATTTTTATAACCTTTCAAGAAAATCTCTCTTTTCCTCTGGGTTTGCCTACCGAGGCAAACTAGGGTGCATTCCCCCTAATATTCATCACATTCACCGAACTACTTGTGGTAATTAAGTGGATGGGATGAAGATGGAAGAGACATTGTTGATGTGGAGAGGCCATTTAGGGATGATGGTTGATTTATAGTTGTGTTTGAACCAGGAAATGAAAGTTGTTCGACAAGCTATACTAGTTTGCTTTCATGTGGAAAACACATCACTCGAAAGAATGTGGAGACAATGGCTTCCATGCTATATATATAATCACGTCCAAGGAGTAGATTGTAATCTAGTGGACCTTGGAATACCATCACGTTTACATAAATGGTTTTCTTTCTCAAAGTTATAGGCAACTTTGGAAGGATCCCTAATGGTCGACTGGTTCCTTTGTTGAAGCCCGACAAATTGTGTTTTTCAGGCAAAAGCAATGGCGAACCAAGTGCTTTCCAAGCAATTGAGGAAAGGATACTCACTGAAGCCCCTTCATCTATGATTGTACCAGACATGATCATTTTGTAAACCTGTACTATGATTCGGAATGGTACATTAGATGGAAGGTGAAATTTCTTTAGTTGATTCCAGTCAAAGAAAACAACTAGACTGCTCAAAGAAGGTACCGGATAAGTTTCATGAACTGGAGGGGTCTCTTCCTGTGGTGAAGGAATGGGCGGATTGCCCCCAAGTTCATTAGACTCTATATCGACAAAAAGAATTTGAATGGTGTCGTTCTCATCCTCTTTGGAAACTATATCATCTAAAGGTGGATTTTCTGAAGGCAAGACTGGGTCGACTACCATCTCGACCAGTTGAATTTGATCCAATATGGACTCAGAAGGTTCACTTTCAATGATAGGTGATTCGATCGACAATTGAGTTATGTCAATCGGGTTTTCAACTAGCGAAGGACTTGGCAAGAGTTTCTTGTATCTGGGTGGAAGCTACTGTGGTGAAGTAGGGCGATTATCCAAAATGATTTTGGCTTCATCTAGAAAAGGACAACAATAAAGAGTGTGATCACCTTCACATAACCTACATGGAACTCTAGCTTTTCCTTTCTGTCTATTGACTTCATTTTCACTAGTTGATGGTGTGCTGTCAATCTGACTGTCAAGGGTTGATGACACTGAATGGTGCAACCGGGGAGACCATTCTCTCAATATTCATGGGATGCAAGGAAAATCTCGATGGTAATGGTATCCTTGCAAATTGTGCATGTAGTTTTTGGTTTGGAAACTTTAGTGTGTGGATTTTCGCCAGATGATGCTTTGGTGTTCCCTTGTTTAGCTGGCTTCTTCTTCTTCTGCTTCCCTTTCTTTTTCTTCTCAGTTATTTGGTTTCTAGTGTCACTAGTTTCACCAAGTGAATTGGAAGAAGGGAAGGAGAAACAAATGAAGTAGAAGGCGAAGGGGTAACTTCAGTATCATCCAGTTGCTGATTAGATTGTTGAGGAATTGCTCTGTTTTGAATGACAGAGGTCGAGAAAAGCCATACTGGCAGGCCAATTGTGATTCTTGGAAGGGAAAATGTAGCCATATATGGAGAACCAATATCTTCCCAAGAGGAGAAAGGACTAGGATTCCCGCCAAGGGGGATTCCTTGATTGGTAGACTCCATTATCTCAACCTCAGATCAACATAGGAACAAGGATGTTATTCCATTTAAAATAAATTTCAAAGACACTTGGACGCAACTTGCTTTCTCAATTTTTAAGAGTCAAGAAAAAGCTAAAGGTGACTCTAGTCACCTTCATTTTTTAATGAGTCTGAAGTGACAAGTGCTTAGATGGGCCTTTTCTTTTAAGGAGTCAAAAAGGAATGAAAGTGACTGCTCTGGAAGTCTAGCTAGAGGGTTCACCAAATCGATTGTAAAACTGCAAAATACACCTTGATGATAAATGATAGAGAAATTACCAGGGACTTATGTACGACATTCAATCTTCCCGAATGATGTGTTCAGTGCATCACGATCGATAGGGCAGCTGACACGGCTTCCTAAGGATAAAGGATAATAGCCTATTGTGGTCTCCCAATATATACACGATGATACGGGGAGCACAAGTCCGTAGTGGCACTTGTCATATCAAAGAGGATAAATTACCCAACTTATGATGAAAATGATAGTTACCAGGTTTTACGATGCCGAAACACGTCTCTAACCTAGACTTCTAGATGTGTTGTGTTAGATTCCAAAGCGTTTTTATGTTCATTGAGGTTTATTTTATGGTTGATCTTGCTTAGAAGTTTGTCTTTCAAGGTTCACCACGTGATGTAGATGTGAAATTCCTAAATATGCAATCTAAAATTATAAACAGTCATTTATGTTCTTTTAGCAATGAAAATCCTAGCTACAAAGGAAAGAAGATAACGATTTTTCTTTCAGTAGAGAGCATAGAGCACACACTAAATGCACTTTCCTCAATCAAAATAAGTAGTCAAAATGCAGGTGTACATGAATGTATTTGTTTTTCACTTTCTTAATGTGTGAATGACAAAAAGAATGCTAAGTACAGATCTAAACTATTTTCTTTCAAAGCAACAGTACCAACAATTTTCTCTTTTCAAAACAAAAGGAAGACTAAAATGACACTTTTTGATTTCAAATTTAAAACTATTTTCTACACTTGAAATACTAATAATTTCAAAATCAAGTACAATGACAAAAGTACAATAAACTATCTAGAAGAGGAAGACTTTACAACACTCTTATTTTGATTCAGAATGACAATTACGACACTTGCATCAAAAACGACAGTTCGATTAGGCTACTTTTGACAAAGGAGGATTGCAAATGATCAACAAATACACAAAAACATTTACAATTCCTAACTGATGGAGGCTAAAATAATGTGAAGGAAGATGGTTACAGTAAGAAGGTACTGATCATGAACAGCAAAACTACTTAATAAAGCTAAAAACAGAGAGAAAAGCCAAATTTCAGAGAAGAAAACACAGTTTACTCAATCATCGTACCTGTAACACAGGGAAAGAGGGATGCATCTCACCTGCAACACACAGGAGGTGCGATGCATCCAGGTTGCACAGTTACAAACAGTGTGATGGGCCAAGGAGCAAAAATGAGTTTGGTTTTTGCTCAAAACTTGCAGCTAAGTTCAGTGATTCATGATGATTAATGATGGATAGTAAACACAAAGCATAAGGGTAGGATCTGATGAGGTTCTGAGCTATCGCAGGGGCACTTAAGATGCTTTGTAAGTCAAATTCTTAGTTCATAAACCAACCCGGATATTGACAGAAGCAGCATTTATCTACTTCGCAATTGCATAGCAAAGGTGTTTCGAAGGCTTGCTGGCTAACTTTAGGTTACATATGTAGTTTATAAAGAAAACAATAAACAAACAAAACAAACTATTCATTCCCCAGAGGAGTCGCCATTTTGTTTCAAGGAAAACTAGTGTCGATTTGAATTGCTAGTCCCACTAAGATCGGTAGCTATCTTAGAAACAAACAATGAAAGATTTTAAAGAGTTCCTTTAAGTGTGATAGATGGAAGAGAATAATGGAGGACCAACCTGGATCCTTCGCTTTGATCCTAGATTGATTTCTCCTTTCCTTGATAGAATTTGCCACTCCTCTTTTACTTGTCCCGCTTCAAAGAATACCTGTAGAGTGAAAGCAACAGCAAACTATCAAAGCATCTCTATCTAAAACATCATAACCAATGTAGAATTAGAAACACATTGACCATACAATTTCATTCATAAACAATAAGATTCACAAATACATGATCATATGGAGGAAAAATCAAAGAACTTTATTAATAGTAATGTAAGAGAGGATTACAACCCAGCTGTCTGATCCAACATCATCCTCCCAGTTGTAGAAGCCCTCTTCACCTCATGAACAAGCAAATCACCCAACAATGCAATGTCTCTTATCTCAACAAACCAACAACACTTCCTTACAAAATACAAAATTCTAGCCTCTAGATATCTCAGATGAGGGATCCATATATAGATGTATTGCAAGGGTGTGAGTCAGCTCTGGATTTTTTATTAGTGTCATTTCACTGATATTTCTTGGTTCCACTTGGATATTTTATGATCTCTTACTTATCCCTGGGCGAATTCAGAGAGGCAAGTGTCACAGGAGAAGTTTCTGGAAGATTTCATGATCATCCACCTTGCAAACTGTCTCTGCCATTTGTATATTCTCGCTCATCACACCCCACATAAGGCCATTTCAGTATGCATCGCACCTGGCCAGTTAGGCAGTCAGTATGCATCGCACCTTTCCCATGGAGCAGTCTGTATGGTCCAGTTTTGGCCAGTTCTGAGTAGTTTTTCAGGTGGAACTTCTGGGAAATGATGTAATTAGCTGACCATGATCCTTTAGGGTATGAAGCAACACATTTAGGGACTTAAGGAGTCCTTAGTTTGTGGACATATGAGTTTGGGGTTGCAGTGCCCAAATATGTCTATAACACACCTCCACCTTCACCTCCACAACATACACCTTCACCCACACCACCACCACCTCCATCGTTGGTCAACATGTCGAATACAATGAAGTCGTCAGTTTTAAAGGGCTTAGGAAGTGAGGATCTAGATCAATTCTATTTTGTTGCGAAGGTTGTATAGATATCATAACAAATTACGGATGATAATATAAATAAAGTGTAGTTGGTTACTAGTCTGTAGGATCATGCACTGACATGGTACATTAAGTATTGCATCGATAACTTGCTGGCATCATTAGTAGACACTCAGACCGCTTAGAACAAAGAGTTTGGTAAGCCTAAGTATGAATTGTGATCAATAATTTGATTCAAGGAAATCATGATGAGGCCCAACAAAAGGCCGTAGTAATTAGATCAAAGATTGAAGTGCCAGATCTGCAAAGCTAATATGAATCTCACGGATAGTCAGCACTGCGAATGGTTTGTAGTCTCGCTCCTACCACACCTAAAGGTTGCTTTATTGCAGCAAAAGATAGGAAATTAGGTCGAAGCCCTAGATATTGCGATGAGATTGCATGAAACGCCTATTCAAGACGCTTATTTGGGAGTTCAACAGATTCACGTGGAGTTGTAGAACTTTTGCTTGGAGTTGCAGAGCTTGAAAAGGAAAAAGCGGCTCAGCTGGAGCTATGCAAAAACGTTTGGTGTCTCAAGTGTAAAAACCAGGGGCATGATAAAGATCACTACCCTGTCTTCATGAATTACATCACTGGAGGGGGATTATGCCCCTAAGGCAGGAAGCTCCAGCAGGACCAAGTGCGGGGCCCACGCTATGTTGTGCTATTTATCAAGTAGCTGGAAAACATGTAACTGAAAATTGTCATTTGTTGCAAAAATTTGTACAAACACCCCAACAATTGTACTACAATTTCTAGAGATCGGTGGGCCACAATGAGTGCCTTTGTCGAAGCTATGAATTAATGATGGATAGAACGCCTATGTATCGAATGCAAGAATAAAATTGGCCTCCGGATCAGGATACTAGGGAAATGCACAGAGGATATCAGGGGCACGAACAAGGCCGAGGAGGAGGAGTACCTGGTAGGGGTCGGGGGTAGGTCATTTGTTACAATTGCAGAATGTCAGGACACTACGTGCTGGAGTGTATGAATCAGACATGCCCGTCATGTCAATATTTTACTCAGTTTGATGAAGAATGTCCTATATTAATGGCCAAGATGAAGAGAAGAAGGCGTAGCCTCAACATCCTACCCAGAACTTAAAGATGATGAGGGTCGAGCCCCGTGAAGAAGACCTAAATGTGAATATAGTACTGCAAAGTGGGATCGCAACTAGTGATGATAAAGGAAAGCAACCTAAAGAAGGTTGATGGGTCTGATAGGCTCCAGAAAAGGGGGTTGGGTTTGATCTGGAGCATACGAAGGAAACGTTCATGGAAGGGAAGAAGATATTTGCTAAGGCCTCTTCCTTAGGAAGTCAGAACAAACTGCCAGATACCAACGCACCTATAGAAGTTGACCCCTCTATGCTTACCACATTCTTGGAAACTTGTATGAAGTTATTACATGAAAGAAAGGCTATAAAAGGGCTACAATAGTTGATAAACAAGTGTGCCGGTAAGGATAATGCTCCTAATGGACCATGATTAGTCAGAAAGATTGGTAAGAATAAGGCAAGAACAGGATGCGAGATGAGGCTTACCTGCAAATAGGAGACTATGAGATGGACCGGGTTATTCTGGATTTGGGTCTGACGCGAATGTATTATCTAAAAAAACTTGGGAGAGAATGGGGAGACCTATGCTATAGTGGCCTCTGATTCAACTGAGGATGGCGAAGCAACAAAATATTATCCCTATGGGATGATTGCAAGGAATTACCGTAGATATAGAAAGTGCGAGCGCGCTAGCCAATTTTGAAGTAATATAGATTTCTGATGATAGAAATCCATACCCCACGCTCCTAGGAATTTATTGGGCTACTGATATGAATGGGGTCATCAATTTGAAGAAGCCGACAATGTCATTTGAAAGGAAATCGCTCCACGTTGTGGTACCCTTGGACCCTGCAGAAGGACTGTGCTATATTGAACCGGTCTATGACTATGAGGAGAATGATGATGATTTGGATCATATCTATAAGATAAAAACGCAAGGCCAAGACTGGTTTAATTTGACAGCTGATGGACGGATTTGATGGGACCACGAAAATTCTTTTACCTTGGACTCAGACGAAGAGTTGGAACATTGGCAAAACAGATTGCATGAAGTATCCACATTGCGCTGCAACATGATGACCAAATTTTTGCATTGTGTGTCATTGGAGGTAAAATATTTGCCTTATTACGATGGTTTAACTGACGTGGATAAATTTTTGAATACTTTTAAAAGAGAAGTTCCAGAGGATTACCGCTTCCAGGTGTTGGACTAGGCGCTGCACACTACACCTGCTTGGTGGTGGGGTATGCACAAAGACAACTTTGATGAATGGCGTGATTACATAAGGATGATGAGAGCGTGATTCTTTCGTCCTAAAGTATAGGTAACTGAGAAGTATGATGGAAGGAATGATCCACACAATCACTTGGCCAAATGAACTAAGGTATATGGAACAGAGTTGTAGCTATAATGGGTACATTTATTCTCTCATGCTCTAGACGTAATCCCTATGAATTAGTATTGGGAGACGGAGCTCCACCACGACACTGTATAATGGCATGTATTAAGAGAGGGCTGCGTGAGAACATTCAACTTTTAAGACGAGTTCGAAAGCATTGATGAGGCGCTGCAAGAGGTCAAGGCACCGATCTTCTGAATACCGTAGGATCCTTTGGAATTGATTCAACTAGATTGGAGCACCCAGCTATGCTATGCGCTGGAATGTTATAATGTGACCGCTGAAGGAGAGGATGAGGATCTGTTGAAGCCTTGAAATTCGCTGCAACAACATGGGGAATGACCACCCGGTCTAGACCTTAAAGCAACTCCTTTTCTGTTTGGAATGGTGGTTCCAACTAGTTAAACTAGGTCTAGCTACCTTCTCTCAATCTCCAAAATGGCTTACAATATGACTTTCATCCATCAATGGAGAAGAGATATCGGATCAACCCTCTCGCTGATTAGGCAAGAAAGTGATCCTTAAGTTGATCTGGGCTCAGCCAAGCCACAACTAAAGTTTACCTCTTTGGGAAGAGGACTTAGAAGAATGTAAAAGTAAATCTAAATGCAAACTTATTTTATAATGCAAGCAAAAGGAACTAAATCCTAATCCTATCTCAATTAAGCAGATATAGATCTAACTCAACCGAGAGAAAGATATTTAAAGTATTGAAATTTAAATATGTCTGGCTTATAATGAATATCAAGCTAACGAAATAGTTCAATTAACTAACATTAAGAATACCAAAACATATTCTATAAAAAGACCTTTTAACTGAAATAATCAACCAACAAAATTTAGGAAGAAGTTCACATAAATGATATTGATTGTTAATCAATAATTCGAATAATTAAAGAATAATATGAGGAAGAAGTTCACAACATATTATTATTTGTTAAACCAGTATTAAAAGGCAAATTTCTGAGTAAATAGTTACTCATAAATCAGAATTAACCCATAAGAAAAGAGATAAATAATAATATATGATTCATACAAATTACTCATACTGACAAAAGTGCAAAAATATGAATAAAATGACACATTCCCGCCATCATAAAATGAAACTAGTATTTAAAATAGTAGTATTAGAAATACCAATTTATTGAATCCATTTATTTGGCTCTGGTCTCCAACAATCTTTTACATTTCTTGAATTTATGTTGTTGCAACAAGAGCTACAGAAGTGCAAACTCTGCTAATCATACATAATTTAGAATGCAAAAGAAAAATCCTCAATAATCCCCAAATCTGAGATTTTCACTCCTCCCACCTACAATTCTAAATCCATATTACAGAAGCTCTTTTAGAATTCCATAATTTTATAAGAGAGAAGCCCCTATTACATTCTACACTCTATTATTTATAATATTTACAAAAGAATTCAAAGTACAAAAGTTTGTTGAAGAATAAATCTGTTTAATCAATTTTCATTAGATCAAAATTTCATTCTTGTATTGCTTGAGCCTTCTCATTGATTGAGATTCTTTTCTCTTCATCTTTTCAACTGTTTTATTGCAAAATCAAATCAAAACAAAATTAAAATGAAAAAATAAAATCAAATGCCAAATATAGAATTAAAACAAATCTAATCAAATTCAATTAAATAAATAATTAAAAAGGAAATCTAAGATTTCTATTGATGTCTGTGATGATTTAATTGGCCAAGGATATCCTTGAATGTATTTGCATTTAGAAGAGGCTTGGGCAAATGAAAATGTAGAAAATAAACTCAAAAAAATTAGTTTTATTTAAAAATTCAGATCTTGATCTTCTGTTGGATTTTAGACCTAGTAAATGATCAAATCTATTAATAAAACCTCCTCAGAAATGTTCTCCATGATTTTATCTTTCCAATGAACCATCCTGGGCCTCGTTTGTCTATGTAAAACTCAATTTATGAGTCTTCAAAGTTGATGAGTCAAGATTACCAGAATTCTAGAATTTCTGTTCCCTCAGTTTTTAATTAAATTCTAATCCTAAATTAAATTATAATTATTTATTAATGCTAATTAATCGTAATTATAAACTAAATTAATTATTAAATAATACTAACTTAATTAACTAAAATATACCACTAATTTTAATTTAATTTAATTAATAATATATTATACATTAATTAATTTAAAATTAATATTAAATATTAATTGATAAACGTAAAGTATATTAAAATAATTAGATATTATATTTAAGAGTCAATATATATATTACACTACTCATCCATTCCCTCAATTTATTTGGAACGAATTGAAACAAAACAAAAGTCAAAGTCATCATCGCATCGGCCTTATTGCATTTTTGTTTTTGCTTAAATGTTAAGGTTTAAGGTTCGTGCGATAAGTATTATGTGAGAAAAATTTTGGTTAAGAGTTTTTGCGATATAATTTTTTTTGTGATTTTGGTCTTTGGGGTTATTAAATTAATGAATATGAGTAGGGCTACGTGAATTATTAATTTTAGAAATTGGACTATAATTATTTTGCAATTTTGAGAATATAGTTTTGGCAATTTTGTTTTAAAATAATAAATTGGAATAAATTACCAAGATTTTGAAACTGGGTCATTTTGTACGATCGTTAGTGAAAATATGAAAAATTAATAAAAGTTAACTAAAAGTCAATATTTACAATGAATGACTATTGAACTCTATTTGTTACAAAAAATTAAAATATTGTACATTTATTTACATTTTTAGTCCAAGTGAAAAAACGATCAAACTTCAAAGGAGTGTGATTTACAAACCAGTGGACCAAATGAGACAAAACAAGTATAGATAAAAAGCTTGTAAAGGGTCGAATTAAATGAAACGATCAAAACATAAATCCGATGAAAATAAAAATGATAAAATTGTATGACAATTAACTTAAATAAATATCATAAAAGATGCTTAGCCAAAAAATTTATAGAAGGGTCCTCATTATTTGAGTCAATAAGTCAAAAATGGGCTATGTTGGATTTTCCTTACAACAATGGTAATGCACTTGGAAGAACCAGTTATCTCTGGTTAAAGATAATGAACTTTAATTTATCCAAAGGTTAAAATAATGGAGTTCAGGAAACCGTCTAACAGTAAAACATTTCCATATGTCCCACTTAAATAGATTAAGTAATATGAGTTTGTAAAGATAAGTACTCAAAACAAACTAGAGCAAAAGTCATGAATCAAAATTTGGGAAAATTTATTTTAAAACTACCTTACATAATAATAGAAGAAGGTAGAGATAAGAGTTTTTGATAAAGAATATATTCATTTTATGATTGTCTCTGACATCGCTTTGCTGCCAACGAGCCTGAACAGTACCCTGACGAAGTTTTCTTTTATTTCATACAAGCCTAGTCCGACTGTCAGCGAGCGTTCATAGCCCCGACGGGTTTACTTGTATTTCCCATGCTTCCTCTTTAATCACTCTTTTGATAAGTGTATTTGAATGCTTGTATTTTATGATATATTTTAGCGAAAGAGGTGGAATGGTAATAGAGATTTATGTTTAATGGACATAATACTTTCATAATGTTTGCTCCAAATTCTTTCTGTGCAGTGATCAATCAGAGGCTTTTATTTGGAGGGATGGGAGGGATTTATTGTGTTAAAATAAAATCAATTTTCCTTGAAAAATTAAACTCAATCACTTATAAAGGATGTGTGTTCCTCCATGAAAAATATTTAAAGCCAAATGATCTTATGGTTCCGTATGAATATGACTTTAATGATAAATGAAATTCACTGAAATGGATAGAGTTAAGAGATTTCCCGTGTATCCCAATCACTGTCAGGCGAAGAAAGATACCTTTTATATAAATCATGGCAAAGTTACCAAAATGGAATCAAAACTAAAAAGAAAAGAAAAAGAGTTTCTAAACTAAAGTAAGAAAAGAAATCAACAAACCAAAATAAAATTGAAAAAAAGCAAAAACTAAAATAAAATCCAAATTTAAAATATAAACTCCATCAAGAATACTCATACAAATGTCTCAAAAAAAGAGATAAAATAAAATAATCATTTGAATGTTCTTTCTTTTGTTGAGTTGCTGTGGAGTTATAAGCATTTTGGCTTCTGATAACAATGATGAAAAAATTTATCGATAACGAAAACATTTATGTCTAGTGTCAATGTTTTGTTCCAAAGCATCATCTTAACCATTTTTCTAACAAAAGAAATGCTTAAGGAAATAGTTAAAGGTTCACAAACTCCCCAGTTTAACTTATTCAATGAGGATTATTATTGCTTCTTCCAAGAATCTCAAAGCAAACTAAACAAAAGATAATGAAATTTGACACTGATATGGTAGAAGCATAATAGACTCATGAAGACCTGCAAAAACAAAGTTCAAGATTAGCAAAAATTAAAAACGAAACTAAAACAAAAGTAAAATAATGAGAATGGATACATGAAACTTATCATTGGAGAATTGCTTTTAATCTTACTTGAAAGATATCATTTTCTCCAATACTAGCTAACTTCTTACTTTAATTAGAATTAAAAGCATGAAGAAGTTGAACTAACTGAAATCTTATTTACCCAAAATCATCTTTTATTAAATCTATACTAAAACAAGAAACAAACTCAGAAGAAAACAATGATTCATGTTCTATGAAGTTGAAGTGAACTGAATTCATCAAAAATGAAAGGATTCTTTTTAATGAATTGCAGCGATGAATGTTCTCATAATACTATAACTTTCATATCAAGTCCATGATTTTTCATAAATATTTTAGAATTAAAACCAAATCCAAAATAATGAAATACAGATGTGTAGATGGGGAGGTCTTAATTTCCTATGTTAAATATAGAGTGATATATCTAAAACTCAAATACAAGAGAAATAAAAATAATTTAACCATGTTGCAATTTTTTTACCAATTTCTTCATTACCATAGTGGTTGCCCAAGAGTGCCTTAAAATCTTTTATACAACACAACGTCTTGTTCAACTTTTCGCATCAAAATTTTTTCTGTCATGCATAACTTCAAACTGCGGGATTACTTTTGCCGATATGCGATTGACTGTTATATAATAGTTAAAAGTCATTGGCAGAAATACATATATTGGAGTTTATCACATCATAGGATGTCAAGACAATAAGTGATATAAGTGTTGTGATGCCAAGGTTGCGATATGAGCATATGCAAATGAGAAATTGCGATGTCACAATTTCTATATCGGAGATAGTCATATCGACGATCAGAATTGTTAACAAAAGAAAATGCTGATATGATTCTTGAGATAATAGGGTTGCGATAGATGACATGGCCCACTGGTGGAACCGACTTTGCATTTTAAAAGAAATCAACGATAGACAAATTTTAAGTACAAGATGTAACATTGTTGATACGTCGATTGTGTGATGAAGAACGAACGCAATAAATTTATTATGTGAATTTTAACATTGTATCGGGTCTAGGACATTGGAACTTTTAAACCTATGCCTCTACTATAATTGTGATTTATAAATGGACAAGATATATTTATGAACTAGATATAAATTTCATATCGGGTCCAGAATTTTGTATTTATTTGCAATATTAGCGGAATCAATTATCGGAGATCGGTGATTCAAGGTATTGGAAGTACATCCGATTGAAAATCTCCGATACGTGAAATGTGATATGAGACGTGGCATACTTGTGGGAATAATTTTGGGCTTGATAAGCGATCGATGATCAGATGCTTTTAAAAGGAGATGTAACATTTTTGATATGCTGACGTGCGATGAAGAACGGTTGTTATAGTTTTAATAAATTCAATCTCTTATCGGATCTGAGATATTAGGACTTTTAAATGTATGCCCCAATTGAAATTGTGATTTTATGAGCGGATGCAATATCTTTTAAAACTGAATTTAAATGCCATATTGAGTCCGGGATTGGGTGGCTATCACAATACTTCAATTGATGCTTCATATGAAATGTTCCAACATTAGGATACTCTGATAATGCTACACAAAAATAAAACAAGATTGGGATGTTTTGAAGTATTCAAAATAAAAGTGCCCAACTCAATTTTTCCTTTCTATAAAAACTCCATTCAATAATTTGATTAACCATCGAATTATTCGATCGAAGGAAGATGTTATCACAACTTTCTTATGATAGCGATATTATAATGATCCAACATGAATTTTCTGATAATGTATTTAAAAGCCTAAACAAAATTTTAATGAAATATATAATAAAAATGAATGAATCCTCAAATTCTGATAAAACAACTAATACTTCCCTGAGCATGCTGCAGATTTAAAATTGTTGTATGTTTGTTTCAAGTATCCAAAATCAAAGCAATGAAGACCTGCAAAAATAAACAGAACATAAATAGGCAATAAATCATGAAAAAGAAAATCAAACAATAGATGAAGATGAACATTTTAAAATGCATACCTGGAGGAAATTTGACTGTAAATTTTACCTCGTGAATCTTCAATTTCTCCCATGTATCTTTCAAAATTCCCATATGTTCAAGGTCATCTATTTATTTAATCTAAAATGCTAAGTAATGAACTTTCATATTACATCCACCTCCAATTTACATCGGAAGACAAGAGTGGTGAAACTGAGCTCTTTTTCACACATACTCATGAATAAAAAATTGTCAAGTTGTAGCAAATTCTTGGCATTTATTTATGCATAATCTTCATGACGAATTTTTTTCCAAAATAAGACAATGAAGTTCTTTCACAAATATGTATGACCTAAGAGCTTCTACTTTTTTAATCCACTTTCTGAAAACGAAAGGGGATGCACAGAAAAAAGTCATATTCATTACTTGTTTTATTGAAAATATGAAATAATGAAATAAATGTAAAAAAAAAGAAATTTAATCTAAATTAATCTATTTCTATCTCTAACTTAATGAGGGAAACATGACCAGATATAGTCATACTTCCAATTTAACCATGTAAGCATTTTAATTCATGTATGTATGTATGTACATATCAATCATTAGTAACAAAAATACAAATAAAATTGGACTAAGGAAAATAAATCTAAAAGAAGAATGTATAGTTACTATTAGCAGTTTATTTACAATTACCTTCTCTCGAAATGTTTTTTCTAGTTGAATTTCAATTAGATCATAGAAATCTAGATGAATTTCTATTGATGATTAAAAGGGATTCAAAAGAGAAGATAACATGCCAGATTATGAAAATGAGATTTTAGGTTCAATGGCATGCATAAATATGTTAGTTTTATGTGCAAGTGTTAAACTATTAACAATCTTATGTGAAGGAAAAGTTTCGAAATATTTTTCAAAGGGGTTTATGAAAAATGGATGAAAATCTGTTATATACAGTGGAAGATTATTAATTGAATCAAATTGTTGGCTATATTGTGAAAATTCACTCTCTTGTTTACACTCCATTTGAGAAGGTAGAAGTAATCGATAAGAAATGAACATCAGTTGAAATTGGAAGAGAAATAACTCTTGATGTTCATAATTAAAACTTGAAACTTCGTTTTCTCATTCAAACAATACATCAATTGAGTGTTTAATACTGAACTACTCAATACGCCAACGCAAATTATCTAAAAATTGAAAATTAAAAACAGAAAACAAATCTTAATTTAAACAAAATAAAATAAAATCATAGTTTACACTAATGTTATAATTATTGTTACAACACAATTGGGATTGATTTAAAATAATTTCCTTTTCACAAGACTTGGTCAGAATAATAGAATTCAAATAATTTCTAATACCAACTTGTGAATTAGAAAGATAATCATAACTATAAATAGGAATGAGATCTTGATCATCATATAAATCATAGATTGGAATGTTTTCTTGAATGCTGAAATCATGAGTATGATTAATTATTTGAAAATGAGAACTATTTGAAACAATTTCTAAATTAGAGTGTTCTTCATTTTCACATTTGATTAGACTTTGATCATGAGGATTCAATAGTGAAGTAGACAAATCAGTATCCTCCATGTCAATGTCACTATCATAAATAATCGACATTCATTAGAATTCCTATCAATCTCGTCGAATGTATCAAAACAAAAAGGAATATGAAGTACATGTTCATTAATGCCAGAAGAATGATCAATACTTAATTCTCTATCTTGATAAAAATTAAAAGGCAATTCATTAAGATCAACCTCTCTGTTTTCCAAAATATCATTAATATTAAGATGGGGATAAATTGCAATAAAAAAAAAATCAGGATAAAAGGAAAAATGAGAATCAGAAGCAATGGATTTAAAAGTGTCTTTATTTAAGAATTCTTGTGCTTTCTACTCATTATAAATTTCATATTTGAGATCATTTATCTGTGTACTTGTGCTTTCTTGAAGACTATTGCTTTGCTATCCTGAATTTGACATTTTTTCATCATAAAAGAATTCATAACTTTGTACAACAAGCAGTATTATTGGAAACTTCGATTGCTGCTTGTACTTGCTGATTTATGTTCTGATTTTTTGAATTTAACACATACTAATTTTCAGATTTCAAATCCATATTTTCTTCACGATTATTGCTAATATGTTCTTGGATTTTATTAGTAAAAGTATCCAAGCTTTATAATTGAAATTCACTAACATGTAAAGGTGCATTCCGATTATTGTAAATAATATAACAAGTGCGCACTAATTGAAAAAAATGATTGTACATAATAGAGGCCACTTCATCATTATTTGTTTGCATCTTCATATTGGAATTCTCAATTTTGTTAATGTAATTGGAAGGAGTTTGAGTAAAGCTTGAAATACTTTCACATGGATTATGAATGGGAGGAAGAGAATAAATCTGTTCATAGCAACCTAGTAATCCCTCATCTGTAGGTTTTTCTTCAATTTTAAATTTTAAACAATTTAAATGAAACTTGATGGTAAAATCAATCAAAGGTTCATTTTCAAATCTTTGTAAGTTTTCAAAATCGTCACATACATTTTCATAGTTATAGCCGTCAAATTGATCCCAGCTGTGAATTAAGGCAACTGGAAGAGATTAACACCAGCTTCTGGCTTTTGGCAAGAATGTAAGAGTAAAAATCCTGCATAAAATACCATCATCAATTCCTTTAAAAATAGTATTTGAAAAAAATTGAATGAATTTATCTTACCATTAAACTTTACTAGAAACAAAAGCCTTTCCACTTCTGGTGGAGTATTGGAAGATGCACGTCCAGAAATACAACTCCATATTGAAAGTTTAAGAGGAGCCATTGTAATAAAAATAAAATGTTTATAATACAAAGATTGCAGTTGACAACAAGTTTCAAGCCCTCTTTCTAGCGGCAAAATGTTGAAGCCTTAAAATTCGCTGCAATAACATGGGGGATAACCACCTAGTCCGGACCTTAAAAAAGCTCCTTTTCTGTTTGGAATGGTGGTTCCGACTGGTTCAACTAGGTCGAGTTACCTTCTCTCAATCTCCAAAATGGCTTACAATATGATTTTCATCCACCACTGAAGAAGAGACATCGAATCAACCCTCTTGTTGATCAAGCAAGAAAGTGATATTAAGCTGATCTAGAGTTCAGCTAAGTCACAACTAAAGTTTTCTTCTTTGGGAAGAGGACTTAGAAGAATGTAAAATTAAATCTAAATGCAAACGTATTCTATAATGCAAGCAAAATGAACTAAATTCTAATCCTATCTCAATTAAGCAGATATAGATATAACCTAATTGAGAGCAAGATATTTATAGTATTGGGATTTAAATATGTTTGGATTATAATAAATATCAAGCTAACGAAATAGTTCAATTAACTGACATTATGAGTACCAAAACATATTCTATACAGAGACCTCTTAACTGAAATAATCAACCAACAACATTTAGGAAGAAGTTCACATAAATGATATTGATTATCTAATCAATAATTCAAATAATTAAACAATAATATGAAGAAGAAGTTCACAATATATCACTATTTGTTAAACCAGTATTAAAAGACAGACTTATGAGTAAATAGTTACTCAGAAATCAAAATTCAACCCATAAGAGAAAAGATAAATAATAACATATGATTGAGACAAATTACTCATACTGACAAAAGTGAACAAATATGAATAAAATGACACATTCTTGCCATCATAAAATGAAACTAATATTTAAAACAGTAGTATTAGAAATACCAAATTTATTGCATCCAGTTCTCTGGCTCTGGTCTCCAACAGTCCTTTACATTGCTTGAATTTGTTTTGTTACAACAAGAGCTACAAAAGTACAAACTCTGCCTATCATACATAATTCAAAATGCAAAAGAAAAATTCTCAATAATCCCCAGATCTAAGATTTTCACACCTCCCACCTACAACTCTAAATACATATTACAGAAGTGTTTTTAGAATTCTAGAATTGCAGAAAAGAGAAGCCCCTATTACATTATACAATCTGTTATTTATAATATTTACAAAGGAATTCAAAGTAGAAAAGTTCGTTAAAGAAGAAATCTGTTTAATCAATTTTTATTGGCTCAAAATTTCATTCTTGTATTGCTTGAGCCTTCTCATTGATTGAGATTCTTTTCTCTTCATCTCTTCAACTGTTTTCCTGCAAAGCAAATCAAAACAAAATTAAAATGCAAAAATAAAATCAAAATGCCAAACTTGGAATTAAAACAAATCTAATCAAATTCAATTAAATAAATAATTAAAAAGGAAATATAATTTTTCTATTGATGCCTGTGATTATTTAATTGGCCAAATATATCATTGGCGGATGTATTTGCATTCAGAAGAGGCTTGGGAAAATGAAAATGCAGAAAATAAACTCAAAAAAATTAGTTTTATTTAAAAATTCAGAGCTTGATCTTCTGTTGGATTTTAAACCCAATAAATAATCAAATATGTTAAAGAAACCTCTTCAGAAATGTACTCCATGATTTTATCTTTCCGATGAGTCATTTTGGGCTTCATTTGACCAAGTAAAACCCAATTTATAAGCCTCCAAAGTTGATGAGTCAAAAATGACAGAATTCTAGAAATTATGTTGCGCGAACTTAAAAAATTAGAATTTTTAATTAAATTCTAATCCTAAATTAAATTATAATTATTTATTAATTAATGCTAATTAATTATAATTATAAACTATATTAACTATTAATTACTACTAACCTAATTAACTAAAATATACAATTAGTTTTAATTTAATTTAATTAACAATATATTATATATTAATTAATTTAAAATTAATATTAAATATGAATTAATAAACATAAATTATATTAAAATAATTAAATACTATATTTAAAAGTCAATATATATATATATATATTACACTACTCATTCATTCCCTCAATTTATTTGAAACAAATTGAAACAAAACAAAAGTCAAAGTCATCATCGCATTAACCTATTTCATGTGCCTTATCGCATTTCAACCTCATTTCATGTGCCTTATCGCATTTTTGTTTTTGTTTAAATGTTAAGGTTTAAGGTTCATGCGATAAGTATTATGCGAGGAAAATTTTGCGATAATTTTTTTGATGAGATTTTGTGTTAAAATTTTTGCGATATGATTTTTTTGTGATCTTGGTTTTGGGGTTATTAAATTAATGAAAATGAGTGGGGCTTATCTAAATTATTAATTTTATAAATTGGACTATAGTTATTTTGCAATTTTGAAAATCCGGTTTTGGTAACTTGTTTTAAAATAATAAATTGGAGTAAATTACCAAGATTCTGAAACATGATTTCATCCATTGTATGATTTAGCTAGGTCATTTGTAGGACCACTAGTGAAAAATGAAAAATTAATAAAAGTAAATTAAAAGTCAATATTTCCAATGAATGACTATTGAACTTAATTAGTTACAAAAAATTGAAATATTATATATTTATTTACATTTTTAGTCCAAGCGAGAAAAAGATCAAACTTCAGAGTGTCATCTACAAACTGGTTGACCAAATGAGACGAAACAAGTATCTATAGAAAGCTTGTGAAAATTCGGATTAAATAAAAAAATCAAAACATAAATCTGATGAAAAAAAATGATAAAATTGTAAGACAATTGACTTAAATGAAGATCATAAAAGATGCTTAGCCAAAAAAATTATAGAAGAGTCCCCATTATTTGAGTCAATAAATCAAAAATGGGGGGTGTTGGGTTTTCCCTACAATAGGATCCAAGGAATATTAACATCCCAGAAACAGAAAGCCACCGCGAAGTTGAGGAACTGCAAATAGAGAATCCAGATATCACCGTGCCATTAAAGACTAAGCAAGTAAACATTGGCATAGAGGCGGAGCTGACGTTTGCGAAGATTGGGGATTACTAGGATGATGCTACAATAGATAAAGTCATTGAGTTGCTCTGCGAATATCAGGACTTATTCCCTACAAAATTTTCAGACTTGAAAGGCATCACAGGTGATTTGAGAGTGATGAAAATAACTCTGAAACCGGACGCGAAGCCTATTAAGCAAAGGCCATATTGCCTTAATCCAAAATACAAGGAAAAGCTCTGCTTAGAGTTGGAGAAGATGCTTGAAGTAGGTATTATTGAACCAGTGCAGTAATCTGATTGGGTGAGCCCAATGGTAGTTCAGGAAAATGAGCAGAAAGACGAAATAAGGATTTGCATAAATCTAAGAAAGATTAATGATGCCTGCGTCCATGATCCTTTCCCGACACCATTTACTGACGAGGTCCTGGACAATGTTGGAGGGAAGGAGGCCTATTCGTTTACTAATGGGTTCTCTGAGTACCATCATATCAAGATCACACCAAAAGATAGGAGTAAAACGACCTTCGCGGTGAAATGGGGTTGTTTTTAGTATACGGTGATGTCCTTCAGACTCAAGAATGCGTTGGTGATATTCTCATGCGTAGTCATCGCGACATTCAAGGAGTTTATTCAAAAACTTTTGGAGGTATATTTCTATGACTGGATAGTGTTTGGGCTATTCAAGCACCATGTAGACAGTCTACATTTAAAGTTGGATACGTGCCGAAAGGTATCAGATTGCACTGAACCTGAAGAAGTGCTTATTTTGTGTCCCCTTTGGGATTTTGCTGGGTCATGTGGTATGCAGGCAAGGAATCATGGTGGACCCTACCAAGATCACGGTAATAACCAATTTGGAAGCCCCAAGGTGTGTTAAATAGTTGCACGCAACGTTGGTCCATACTGAGTATTATCGAAATTTCATCAAGGCTTATGCTTAGATCACCACACCCATGGAAAAGTTGCTAAAGAAGGGTGCTACATTCTGTTGGAATGTAGAATTTCAATGAAATTTGGATGTCTTGAAGGAAAAAATAGCTCCTACGCTAATCTTGGTCTTCCTAGACTGGAAGAAATAATTCCATGTGAAAGTTGATGCCTTGTGTATTGCGTTGGGATTAGCAAGTTGACATGGGCTGATGAAGGAGAACTGGATCATCAAATAGCATTTGCGAGCAAGAAGTTGTCAAAGGCTAAAAATAATTATTTGATGACAGAGCATGAAGAATTGGAAATGGTGTACCCGCTCCAAAAATTCAGGCACTATCTGTTGGGCGGACATTTCAAGAAGTACATAGACCACTCTGCCTCAGAGTACCTAGTCAATAAGCTTATGTTGGGGGGGTGGGGGGGTGGAGGAATATGCAGATGGCTCCTATTGTTTCAAGAATATGATTTTAAAGTAATTGTGAAGCCAGGAAGGTTAAATGTAGGCCCTAACCATCTGTCGTGCATTGAGATAGGAGGGGAGCCTACTAATTTGGAGGAAGAGCTACCCGATGCGCGGCTCTTTGCGGTGCACATAGCGGATAACCACTTCACATATATTATCCACTTTTTGACTACAGGGACAGCTCCAGAAGGATACACCAGGGAGTAGAAAAAGGAGTTGGTAGTACGCGCGACATACTTCTCTTTAATTTATGGACATATGTATAAAATGGGATCGAATGAGATAATTTGACGATATGTGCCTGATTTTGAATGAAACAGTATCCTCGTTGAAGCTCATGGGGGAGCTTTGGGAGGACATTATGCAGGAAAAATAACAACGCAGAAGGTTTTGCATGCTGGGTTGTGGTGGTCGAAATTGCATAAAGATTCTAAAGCATATTGTAAGGCATTTGATACATGTTAGAGTACAGGCAGGCCTTTGTGAAGGGATGAGCTGCCCCTAAATCCGCAGGTTTCATTGTAGCCATTTGAGAAATGGGCAATTGATTTTGTAGGAATGATTTAGCCCCCAGGAAAGAAAACAGGTGTGGGCTATATCATCACCGCATCAGAATATTTTACCAGATGGGTGGGCACAGCCTATGAAAAACTTTATAGGGTCAATAATGGAAAAGTTTTTGTTTGAATATGTGTTTACCAATTTCGGTTGCCTAAAGATTTTGATGAGCAATCACAATACACATTTTCTCAATGAAACGATCAATGCGCTGACAAAAGAGTTCCAGGTTTACCATCAAAAGAGTATGCCATATCACCCTCAGGCCAATGTGATAGTTGAGGCTTTCAATAAGATATTGGAGAATGCGCTGATGAATATTTGCAATGCGAAGTAGAGTGATTGGGATGTGCACGTCCCAACAGTGTTATGGGCATACAAAACTACTTGCAAAAAGCTAATACATCAGATGCCTTTCCAATTAGTTTATGTTGTAGAGGTTGTAATTTCGATGGAATATATCGTACCGAGTCTAAGCATAGCAGCTTTCACAAAAATGGCGGACTGCGGAGCCTTAGAAGAACGGCTCGCACCGCTAATGGAGCTCCAAGAAGATAGGTTTCTGGCTGGATTCCATCAACAGTTTTAGAAGAAACGCGAAAAATCTTGGCATAATTGGCACATCAAACTACACATCTTCAAGGTAAATGACTTGGTTTTACTATATGATAGCAAGTTTGCTAAATTTCCAGGAAAGTTTTAGATGCAGTGGCTAGGGCCATATATTGTCAAAGAAATTACAGATGGTGGCACAGTTCAGCTTGTAAAATTGAATGGAGAACCATTTTCAGGAAGGGTAAATGGAATCCGGTTGAAGCCATACACAGGAGATCCGGCCCAATGACTACATGACGGCAAGACAATCTTAGCGCTCCTGGAAGCTGCAAGGGAGCAAGAGAATATAAACTACACTACTCGGTGGGTGGAACTATGCGACATAGGGGCTGCATGGAGGAGGGTGATGTCACAGTGTCAGAAGATGTGTGAAGGGAGTTGTGTTATGAGGGGAGATACCATGCAACACAACCAAAAAATGACCGTTACTCTTATTGTTCATGATTTAACAGCCAGGAGACAGTTAAGAGGAGCGAGGGGTGGCGCATTAAGGCTAAAATCTTGGAATATCTGCCACAAAATCAGTGCTTATGGATGATTTTGGGGGGAACGGTCAAATTTTAATTCGAATTCACTTATAAATTATGCGTGGCCGTCAGCAGAGCACTTTCCATCCTTATAATTTTTGAGTTGTTTTATGTGTTGTTTATGAATCCTCAAGTTTTCACAGATTTAGTCGCAAGCTCTATGTTTGACAAGTTACCTAAGGATATCCAATAGTTCATTCTCAGCACCATGTCTGGACCAGGTGAGACTACAAGAACTGAAGGAACTTTTGCCTCTGAGCGAGCGGCTCCAGAAGTTGTAATCATGGAGGCTCTAACTCCTGTTCCTACAGCGCCAAGGTCACCTCGGCCTAAGCCCACTCTAGTGCGTGCGAATCCCAAGCCTAAGAAAGACAAGTAGAAAGGCCAATGCCAGTGCGCAAGTCACCAAGGAAGCATTCTGCTACTCAAGCTCAAAAGAAGGCTAAACAATCAGCGAAGGATAAGGGGAAAGTTATGGATTTGGAAGTCGAAGAGGGCACGGAGGATATAGATGCCGAGGGCGTGGAGCCCATCTCCAAACTAATGGATTATATCCCTCCGCTCAAGGGAAAGGTAAACGTCACTAAGGACCCAGATGCGGGGAATTTCCTCCTAAATATGCCCCTACTACAATAAGGAATCACCTTTGAAGACCCACACCTGGCCAAGATTCCCCATTTAAAAATGGACTATTTGGATTTGGCGGACCATGAAAGGTTCCCCCACCTCACGACAAAAAACTAGATGAAGTGGGTGTACTATAAAGAATCTGGTGTCATCGCATTAGAGCTAGTCAAGTGGATTCGCGGAGTGAATCAGTGGAGGCTGTTGAACCTTCTGTGTGTGCCCCACTACCACCGCTCCAACATCAATATCATCGTCATTAAGAAATCGTTGACCCTGGTACATGATGGATGTTTGTGGTTGAGAGCACCAATCCCAATCATAGACATGCTGATCCACTGGACCATGCTCTTGCATGTGACCTAGCAGAAAGGATGAAAGAGAAGTTCAAGCTAGTTAAGAAGTTGCGTGGGTACTCTATCACATCTATCCCTGACCCTGTGGTACAAGTTTCCACATAGATCCTCGCGAGTAAGTTCATAAGGAAATGTTGCATGGATGAGGTTTCAGTGCCAGTTATCTCATTAGCTGCACAGTGCATGGAAGGCGTGCAGTTTAACTGGTCACACTACCTCTATAGCGAGTTCCTCGCGAATTTTCATGAGGCTCAAGATGAAAGAAAAACCTTCCACTATGTGTGGTTGTTTCTCTCCATAGTGCTAGTAGCTTGGGAGCTGTTAGAGGACAACCAGTTTCCTCCCCTTGGAGAAAGGATTGCCAAAGGTTGCACAATTTGCCTCCCTTCAGGCCATAAAGGACACCGTGAAAGTCATAGAGACCAAAGTTTTTTGGGTGTTGATGGAGGCAAGCATTCATATGGCCATCAACCATAAGTCACTTTTTTCCCCAATGGTATTTAAGTAGCTGTTAGAATATGCGGAGTTTAAGGAAGACTTCCACCGCGTATATATCAGGGCACGGAAGGATTCATAGCAGAAATGGTTTGACCTGCCTTATCTAGCCACAGACAATGCCATTTAGGAGGTTATCAAGCGTTGGTCGATAGATTGGAATTCTCCATCCGATTTGGCCGCATGCTCTAGCAAAGGCGTGGGGAGTTCCACAGAGAAGAAAAAGAAGGAGACAACAAAGCAAGCAATCCACTAGTGATCTGATAATCACCCTATGAGTGACCTCAGTGAAGATTTATTAAACAAAAGTTATTACAGACCCATGTGATGGTGTGTGTGTTTTGTGTTATTGAAACAACGGATCGATCAGATTGCCAATACACAAAAAATAAATGGAAAGACAACAGAGAAATACAGTAAGCAACACAAAGACACAAACAGTTTTTAATAAAGAGTTCACCCTATTCTCCAGGGCTACGTCTCCGGTCCAGCTTTAGTGGTGGCCTTGTTATATTGTGCCTTTCAGCAGAGAAATTACAATGCAGGGACTCAATATGAGTTCTCCTGAAGCAGATTTTGCTTGGCAGGGTGGCTCTTGAATTCCCCAAGCCACTTGGAGTACACAGACTCTTGTTCTTCCTACTAGCTCTGTGACCCTCGGTCTACAGTGGAAAGAGCCAACTGTGATGCTCAATCCAGATAGATTCCTCTATGGGAAGGCTTGATTCCTCAAGCTCTCTGGTGCTCGATGTTGCCTGTGGTCAGCTTGGCCCTCTGTCTCCTCTGCTTGGCTTTACTGCTCTCTGTGTTCATTCCTCCTCTCAGGGTTCACTATTCACTGTCTCTCTTGGTCGCTTGGACTCTTCGTTCTCTCTCTTCTAATCTCTATTCACTGTCTTTGTTCATGGCTTTGGTCATTTGACCTCCATGCCTATTTGGTTCCTCTCCCACCTGCGTCGATTCGCCTGTCGCCTGCATGCTGGGAGTTCCCTATTTAACGTCAGCATAAACGCTCGGGAAGTAGCCACGTGTCTCCATCGAAATAGTGCTAGCCTATTCGTCGATTCGTTTCTTTCTCCACCGTGGCGATCAACAGATTCCAAATCCCCTTAGCTTCTTACCTTCACCTTGCATCCTGTCCTTGCTGATATACAGCCAGACTTGGTCTCCAACTTGAAAACTATGCTCCATCCGATGCTTATCATGCCTAGCCTTGTACTTGGCTTGGCTCTTTTCCAGCTATTCCTATACTGCCTGGTGGATCTCCTGGATCTGTTCAATGAACCTAGTTGCTTTGTCCACATCACTGTGTCCATCAACCATGGTATCTTTACCAAAGACAAAATCCAAGGAAGACCTTGGTATGAAACCGAAGCACGTCTCAAAGGAGATCTCTGGGTAGAAGAGAGTTTGGCTCTATTATAAGCATGTTGCACATAACACAAGTGTTCATCCCAAAGCTTAGGGTGTTTGCTGCAATATCCTCTCAGTAACTGGATCACTATCTTGTTAACTACTTCTGTCTGGCCATCTGTTTGTGGATGAAAAGTTGTGCTTTTATTTAATTTGGCATCCATTAGTTCCCACAGACTGGACCAAAACTTTCCCACAAATCAGGTGTCTCAATCAGATATAATAGAAGTGGGTAATCCAAAATGAACCCATACATGTTCAAAGAATAATTTTGCAGTTTGTTCAGTTGTAATCTGTTTACTACAGGGTATCAAAATACACATTTTGCTGAACCTATCCACAACAACATATAGATAATCATGACCTTTCCTAGATTTAGGCATTCCTCCAACAAAATCCATGGAAATGCTTTCCCAAGGGTTGGAAGGAACTAGCAATGGAGTGTACAAGTCTAGTTTTCTGTTGCTGGGCCTGCTTTTAGCACACATAGCACACCCCTTTACATATCTAGAAACTGTCTCACTCATTCTTGGCCAATAGCAGAACCTTTGCAGTTGTGCAACTATTTTACTTACCCCAAAGTGACCTGATATCGGAGAAGTGTGTGCTTCCCTAATTATCCTTGCTCTCTCAGTTTGTGGAATGTAGAGTTTCCCACAATGGTATAAGAGTCAGTCCTTTACATGATAGTCCAATTCTTCTACTCTTTTGCCTTGACTCAAAGTTGCATATACATCTTTAAAGTCAATATCCTGAGCATACTGTTCTATGTAGCTTTCATGTAGCACATAATTATGCTTAAGTATGGTAGATGCATTTATAATGGGTCTAGATAACATGTCTGCAACCTTGTTATGTATGCCCTTTTTATATCTGATGACTAAATGAAACTGTTGTAGAAAACCCATCCATCTGTAATGTCTTGATTGTTGCAACTTAGTTTGGGAGTGTAGGTATTGAAGTGGCTAATGATCAGTATGTGTTACTGTTTCTTTGCCCATTAAGTATTGTTTCCACTTTTTCACACTCTGAACTAATGCATACAATTCCTTATCATATGTAGGATAGTTAACAACTGCAGGATTAAAAGTCGCAGAATGATAACATATGGGTTTACCGTGTTGTGTCAACACTGCTCCCATGGCATAGTCACTGGCATCAGTTTGGATCTCAAATGGTCTTTGTAGATCTGGCAGTGCTAGTACATGTGCTATACTAATTTTTTCTTTCAAGGTGTCAAAGGCTTTCTGTTGTTTTCCTCCCACTGAAACACCTTGTTCAATCCTGTCAAAGCATGTAAGGGAGCTGCAATTGAGGAAAAATTTGAAATGAACTTCCTCCAATACTATGCTGCTCCTAAGAAGCTTCTCACTTCTATAGCAGACTTGAGTTTAGGCCAGTTTACAGTGACTGCCACTTTAGAGGGATCTATTTTCAATTCACCTCCTCCTACTATGTGACCCAAATAATTTAGAGAGGTTTTTCCAAATTCACATTTGAAGATTTTAACATAAAGTTTTTCTCTTTTCAAAACATCTAATGTCTGCTTAACATGATTTAAATGTTCTTCCCATGTTTTACTACAAATCAGAATGTCATCCAGATACACAATAACAAAATCATCAAGAAAAGGTCTAAGTACAATTTTCATTAATCTCATGAAAGTTGCAGGGGCATTGGTCAAGCCAAAAGGCATAACTAGCCATTCATACAATCCCTGCTTTGTTTTGAAAGTAGTCTTCCATGCATCTTGCTCTGCAACTCTAACCTGATGGTATCCATTGTGAAAATCCAGCTTGGTGAAATAAACAACTTCCTTCAGTTGATCTAAAAGATCATCTATGCGAGGAAGGGGCTAACACTTTTTTATCGTTATTTTATTCAGTGCTCGATAATCAATGCACATTCTCCACGAGCCATCTTTCTTTCTCACCAAAACAATTGGTGACCCACATGGTGATGTGCTAGGCCTGATGAACCCTTTCTCGAGCAACTCCTGCACCTGCTTCTTGATTTCAGCATTCTCTAAAGTAGATAACCTGTACATCCCAATGTTAGGCAAAGGAACATCTTGCTACAAAATAATATCATGTACTATTCCCTTTTTGGGTGGTAGACCTTGAGGTTCTTGAAACAAGACATCATACTCTAAAACAATATTTTCTATATCAGCTTGCTGATCAGAATTACAGCCCTCAAATACATCGGTTTTATCAGTTTTCTTTTCCTTTACAACCATTAGTAAGAATTGTTTGCATGAATTTATCATTCTTTACATCTATCCTGAGTTTATGAGAGTATAATTATTCTTGAGCTTATGAGCTCTTACAAAGTATTTGATTCTATCTTTAACAAGTAGATACTTGTTCTCGGCTCTATAGAAAATATCCTTTCTATCATACAAGTAAGGACTTTCTAAAACAATTCCACATATATCCAAAGGAATTATATCTAACTCAACCTCATCTACAAATGCTGACCCAAAAGAAAACTTGAGTTTGCACTGTCTAGTCACTTGTAGTTGTGCTTTATCATTCAACCATCCTAATGGGTATGGTTTTTTATGAGGTGTAGTTGCTAATCCCAATTTCTTTACAATTGCTTCAGAAATCAGATTTACTTGTGAGCCACTATCAAACAAATTATCAATCTTCTGATTTTTGGAAACAAGTCGAATATGGAAAAGCTCATGCCTTTTTCTCTCATGTTCTTCATCAATAACAGATTGAACAGAATTACTAATAGATGCTTCAGAATTCTTACCTTTTATACCTGTGGCTGCAACGATTGTTTCATCTCCTGAGTTGACCCCAAATCTTTCTAAATAGCTACAACAGTCTTCTTCTTCTTGCCCTCGGACTTCTTAGGTCTCATATCTGGATACAGAATCCAGCAGTGTTCATCATCATGCCCCTCCTTTTTACAGTGAGTGCATGAGGCTTTGTCTTTCTGTGCAGTGTTATCCTTCCTTGCTTTCCACTTCTGCTTTCTTTTCTCCTTGCTCTTGCTTACAGTGGGTTGGGATGGTCCCCCAACTTCTAGATTTCCATTCTTTCCTCTAGCTTCTAGATGAGTAGCTTGTACAGATACCTCATCTATACTAGTGGGATTAAACATGAGGATGGTATGCCTCATGTAGTTGTGTAGACCACCAATGTACTTCAAAAGAGTTTTTGGTGAGTCTAATGAAATACCCAACATCAATGCTCTCCTTCGGAACTCTTGAGTATACCCTTGTATGCTTTTCCCTTTCAACTACCGAAGATTTTTCCAACTCATCATGGCTTGTTGCATGTAGGCCAATGGATAGCACTGCTTTTTGATTGCAGTGAAAAATTCACTCCAGACAGATATGGTCTTACCATGCTTCTTCATATCAGCTTGGGTTCTGCCTTCCCACCATACCAAGGCAGTGCCCCCTAGGCGAAGGCTTGCCAGCTGAATCTTGCTTTTGTCTGAGTCTATGTTTTGTACTCTGCAATACACATCAATTTGTCTAATCCAATTGTCCAACTTTTCAGCATTTAGCTCTCCATCATATATAGGCAAATCAAATTTAACATATAACTTAATCAATGACGCCTTCTTATTATGCACAGGGCTACTAGGAGGTGTAGGGAAGCTTTCTTCTTTCCCCTTTCCTTTGGAGTGGTCATGGGAATGAGATTCATCTTCTTGTTTGTCTTGCTTAGAGCCTAATGAATCTTCACCCTTATGCTTTCTAAAGTCCCTATACATTTCTTCTACCATGGACTTTATAGCTAGGAAACTTTGTATGAACTGAGAGTCTGGCCCTATAGAACCTTCTTCTAACATTGTCTTTCGAGAATAGACTCTCCCAATTTCAGGATTAGTTTCCACCAACTCTCATTCTCCTAATTTGAGCTTTTATCTAGTGAGCATTCACAGCTAAACCAACACAAGCTTATCTCACCTTACAGCCTAGAGCTCTGATACCACTTGATCTGATAATCACCCTATGAGTGACCTCAGTGAAGATTTATTAAATAAAAGGTATTACAGACCCATGTCATGGTGTGTGTGTTCTGTGTTATTGAAACAATGGA
Organism: Pinus tabuliformis; assembly: GCA_031772625.1. Classification (NCBI taxonomy): domain Eukaryota; kingdom Viridiplantae; phylum Streptophyta; class Pinopsida; order Pinales; family Pinaceae; genus Pinus; species Pinus tabuliformis. Next base: position 782,014,199 of record CM062805.1, read on the forward strand.
TCAATTAAATTACCAATACACAGAAAATAAATGGAAAGACAACAGAGAAATACAGTAAGCAACACAAAGACACAAACAGTTTTTAATAAGAAGTTCACCCTGTTCTCCAGGGCTACGTCTCCGGTCTAGCTTCAGTGGTGGCCTTGTTTTAATGTGTCTTTCAGCAAAGAAATTACAATGCAGGGTGTTAGGGCCCCTATACTACTAGTGTAGGGGCCTAACACAGGGACTCAATATGAGTTCTCCTGAAGCAGATTTTGCTTGGCAGGGTGGCTCTTGGATTCCCCAAGCCACTTGGAGTACACAGACTCTTGTTCTTCCTACCAGCCCTGTGACCCTCGGTCTACAGTGGAAAGAGCCAACTGTGATGCTCAATCCGGACATATTCCTCTATGGGAAAGCTTGATTCCTCAAGCTCTCTAGTGCTTGATGCTGCCTTTGGTTAGCTCGGCCCTCTGTCTCCTCTCCTTAGCTTTACTGCTCTCTGTTCTCAGTCCTCCTCTCAGGGTTCACTGTTCACTGTCACTCTTGGTTGCTTGGACTCTTCATTTTCTCTCTTCGAATCTCTGTTCACTATCTCTGTTCATGGCTTTAGCCATTCGACCTCCATGCTTGTTCAGTTCCTCTCCTACCTGCGTCAATTCGCCTATCACCTGCGTGCTGAGAGTTCCCTGTTCGGTGTCAGCATGAACACTTGCGAAGTAGCCATGTGTCTCCATCGGAACAATGCCAGCCTGTTCGTCAATTCGTTTCTTTCTCCACTGTGGCGGTCAACAGATTCCAAATCCCCTTAAATCGCGGCTTAATCCCCTATCGATTCCACTTCTGTCTATCAAGCACAATCTCAGCCATACGATCTAGGCTCCTCCAGATCCAACGTCATTCGCACGTCGAGCGTAGTTGACTTGCTCGACCGATAACACGCGACCACGGTGGTTTTTCTCTCACCTCTGCTGCCATGCGTCGATCATTGAGTGTGATCGCTTCGCTTTCTCCAAAACCACTTACCGTTCAAGGGCCCCGATCAATACTACCAGTTTCCAGGGCACGCGTCCCACCTTTGTACTTTAGCACCTTTACATTTTTCCACCCATGGTCCTCTGGTTCTCCGACGCAACCGAGTGCTTAAGGCTCCTCCTTTTCGGCCCTGTTTGCCCAGCGATGCGCATTAGCACTAAGCACGCTAACATGCATCAAAAATCAGCTCCTTTTCCCGATCTGGGGCTCCCAGGGGCTCTTTTGACCTCCTATGCAGTCTCCATGGGCCTTGGTCAGCGCGCTTTGACCGAGGTCCTTGTCGTTCCGTGCCGACTGCCATGGTCACTGGTTCAGGGTGTTTTCGATTGTTGTTTTGGATTCTTCAAGGGTTTGTTTCATCCCGATATAGTCATGGTTCTATGAAATTAGTTTATGGATCCGATTCATATCAACTAGTTGGCCAAAAATTGAAGGAAGGAGGCTGAGGAGAAGGCTTGGCAAGAAAAAGAGCACACTGCAAAGTAGCAGTTCGAATAGGAACAATGTAGCTCTGAGTGAAGTGGTAAATCCCCTTCGCCCTAGACCGAGGAAGAGGACCACTCAGAGCAGGGAGGTGGCAGAGATGAAGGGCAAAGCACCCCCTTCCGGGTGAAAAGGTACAGGGAACAACAGAAGGAGGGACCCTGGAAGAAGTCAAAAGTGATGAAGCCACCGCTAGATCCCATCATGCTCCTAGAAGGTGATCTCGAGAAGATCGAAGACAAAGTGCACAATATCACATTGGAATTGTTGCAGAAGTTCGAACAGAAGCACCTGAAATTGATGGGCACTCTTCAAAAGGATCTGTGTGAGCTGCAGATCCAGACTAGCAGGATCTAGGTGGGCGCAAGGCAAGTGAGTGCCGCACAAACAAGTCTGGCACTAGGGACCAGTTAGGCTGTTGAGATGGTTAGATAACTGTATCTCCGAGCATTTGTGCTAGCGAAACAATTGTTTAGCATAGAATCAGTCGATGAAAAGGTCATCATAGGAACTCTCAAGAACATCAGCCTCAACCTTGCAGCACTCTTCAATGAGTATCTTCACACGCTGTAGACAGGTTTGACAGCGGAGTTACGATCACAGGAGCAGCACGCCCTCACTCGAATCAGTGAATATGGGGTGAAAAATGAGTAGATTTTTGCTAAGAAGACAGAGGAATTGAAGGCAAAAGAGACAATCCAGCGTAGGGTGCCCAACTGACGAATCTTGCAGAACAGTTCCGGAGTTGCACATACCAGAGGAAGTGCCGATTGAGGCCAAGATCAGGAAGCTTTCAACGGGTGTCAATGATGCTAAGATAGAGGTGTCCCAAGTTTAGTTCGAACTTAGCTTGAAAATCACGGAACTGGAGCTTAGGTCACAGCCTTCAACCCCACCAAAAGTTAGGGAACAATGTGAAGCAGCTGTTTAGGATGGATTAGCTATTGTCGATGTCACGATGGTGGACTACACAACATTGTTTGAGTAGGAAATGGAAGTAGTGACATACCAGCAGGAAGATCCCCACCTACAGCGATTAAAGACAGAGACCTGTGAGCTTCAGCAATAGTATGATGAAGTGTAGGTGACGACACATACAGTGGCTACAACACAGTGCCTCATCAAGTTGCAGGAGGGGAAGCAACTCCTTACACAAATGGAAGCTGCGCAGAAGAAAGAGGCAGTCCTTAAGGCAAGGTTGGACCCTTAGTTGGAAGAAGCCTACCAAGTCTCTGCCAATATCTAGGACAAGTTGGCAAACCTGCAACTTACACAGTAGAAGATCAAGCAAGACAGTGAAGGACCAGCCATAGAGAAGCTAGTCGAATAGGTGAAGTAGGAAGCCATGCAGAGCGTGGCTGAAGTAGTAGTGTTTCAAGTGGAGCTAGGGGATCTTTGCAGCAGGATCTTAATGCCAGCTAAGTGACGAGTGACGAACTTTGTGTTGGGGGCCTATTGGGATGGGGTCCCCTAGGTCAGTTTTGGGGCAAAAGCCCAGGTGTTGATGTAAAAAGATGTAAAGTCTTCACAAATTATGGTCGCAGAGAGTGTAGCTTTTAAGAAGTCAAAAGTATTTTTACCCTCCTTTATGTAAATTGAGTCGATTTTGAAGATCTATGCATGGTCCACGAACCATGGAATTGTATAAATAGGTGTGTCATAGGGATTTCTAAGAAAAGTAAGAAGTTGTTTATGGGTACAAGTGAAGAAGTATAGCGCTGAAGTAGAAGTCTTAGAGGAGGGAAAGGCTCTGCAGCTGAGTGCGTAGTGTCCTAGAGTAGAGTTTGCAGCTGAGTGTGCGGACCCCTGCAACTGAGTGTGTAGGGAGGTTTTGAGTCTATAAGCTTAACTGGATATCAATAAAGAAGATTGTTGTGGAAATACGTGTGTTTTATCTATTATCTTCTATTATGTATGAATGTGCTTTATGTTGTGATGAATAATGGTTTTATGAAATAATGATGTACTGATGCACATCTTTACTTGTTCTACATTGTTATCTGAACGCAATTAATGTGATGTAATTACGTGAAGATTATAATTCTTTCTATTAAAGTTATGAAACACCTAAATAGGTCTGAGCGAATAATGGTCTAAGAGTAATCTATGGTGCACGTAAGTAGCTAGTTGACCTATTTAGGGTCTACAAAAGCCAATTGTAGACATTCACTGAGGTCTAGAGGCTGATTGGAGGAAGTTACAACAATAGGCTGCAGGAGCATAGAGGTGTGTGAAAAGGTAGATCTAGGTCACCAAAAAGACATCACACTAATCTCTGGGTGTTGAAAATTGGTTCCAGCATCCCCCCATACTACTTTGGGTGAGACTTCGGTCCACGCACTGCAGATTGATGCCGAAAGGGCCAGTATTGTAGGTATTTGTTTGACACAACTAACTCTAAACCTAGGTCAAGATCCATTAAGCCAACACTGAGTGGAACTAGAAGATCATCCTTGCCAAAATGTCTGCGCAAGTCAGTTCTGAAGCTGAAGTTTCTCAAGCAGAAGGCCCTGAGGTCATATCTATGGAAGTTGCGCCCACTGTGCCCATGGCACCGAGGTTGCCTAGGCTGAAGAAAACATCTACAAAAGAGAAGTAGAAGAAACCTGTGTTGGTGAGACATTCACCGAGGAAGAGCCTGGAGGTTCGGTAGAAGGAGAAGAAGGATAAACAACTGAGAAAATCATGGACCTGGAGGAAGAAGAATTCCATGAAGTGTAAGAGTTAGATGTTGAGGAGGGAGAACCTATCACACAGATCTCAGAGTATATCCCTCCATGGAAAGGGAAGAGAAAAGTAACAAAAGACCTTGATTCCGGAAAGTTTATGGTCTGGACACCCCAATTACCAAAATAGGTTGAATTTGAAGATGTAGTCTTAGTGCGCATTCCGGTGCTGAAGATGGAGGATTGGGATCTTGTGGACCATGAGAGATTCCATCATTTGGCTACTCACAAATACATGAAGATGATATATTATGACAAATTGGGACTACACAACTAGAACCCATGAAATGGGTCAGAGGTGTTGAGCAGGCTGGGTTGCTGCACATGCTTTGTGTACCACATTTTCACAAGTCCATTATTAACATTGTATGTGTGCACGAGCTAATCACACTCATGAATGATGGGTGCTTATGGCTCAGCTAGCCCATCCCGATCATGGATATGCTCATCCATTATATTACAAAGCTGCCATATAAACGGGCAGACCCTGCCAAGGAGATTGGACGGAAAAGTGGAGAAAAGGAGCTGGCAGAAAAGATGAAGGCCAAATTTGGTTTAGTAAAGAAGTCACGTGGATATTCTATCCACTCGATGTAGTTTTCCACCCAAATCTTAGCAGGGAAAATTATAAGGAAATGCAGCGCGGATGAAGTTCTGGCGTCAGTAGTGTCATTGGCTGCCAAGTGCACGAAGGGAGTACAATATAACTGGGTGCAATATTTATGCAAATAATTCCTCATGAAATGTTGCGAAGCACAAGATGACAGTAAGCCCCTTCATTATGCATGGCTCCTATTGCTCATTGTCTTAGTAGCATGGAGATTTCTGGATGATATTCAGTTGTCTCTGCACGCAGATGAGTTACTAGAGGTAGCGTAGTTCGCTTCATTGTGGTCAAAAAAGGACCAAAAGAGGATAAAGAATCGAAGATTTTTTGGATATTAATGTAAATGGATCTTCAAATGGTAATCATCAGCGGCCAAGGTTGTCCCCAACCTTGTTCGAGCAATTGATGGCCTTTGCAGAGTTCAAGGCCGATTTCCATAACATCTCAATCAGGGCGCAAAATGACCCTAAACATATATGGCAAAAGCTACCATACATAGTCTCCAAAACAGATGTGCAGGAGATTGTGAGCAGTTGGCCACTAGAGTGGCACAAACCCATGAACATTGGAATGGGTACTACTAAAGGTGGAGAAAGAACTGATGCGCCAAAGAAAAAAAAAGTAGCATAGAAAGTAGCATGAGCTTTGGCTGAGAAGAAAAAGAAAGAAGTTGTTGCTAAGGCAACTAGAAAAAAAGAGCTCCGTGTGAAAGAGCGTGCCGAGACAATTCCCACTAGCACAAAGGAAGTTGAAGAATCAGCTTCCCAGCATACGGAAGAGTAAGAAATGTCAGAACAAGGTGGAAATGGTGGAGAGGAGAAAACCACTCCCTTCACATTGAGGAAGCGTTGTAAGGAGACAACTACCGGGCCAAGGAAGAAGCACAAATCTGATAAATAGGTGCACATTGACCTGATGATCCTCACAAAAGGGGATCTAGATGAAATTGGAGACAAATTAAGAGACACCACAACATATTTGTGGCAGCAATTTGAATAGTAGTACATGCAAATGCTAGAGAGCATCCAGAAGGATATGCATGAGCTATAGATCCAAACAGGCAAAATTCAAGTAAGCGTTTGGCAAGCAAGTGGGGTGCAAGTGAGCCTGGCACAAGGGAGTGAGAAAGTAGCAAAGTTGGAACAAACTTTGGACCTCGGAGTCATACCCTTACCAAAAGGATCAGTTCACGTGGAATCAAAGGAAGACTACATTATGTTTAGTACAATTAAATACATTGGCCTGAACTTAGTCATTTCTCTGCTTCAGACTCTCCTTGCGCTACATCAGGGGGTCTCAGACGAGCTTAGGATCAGAGAGCAGCACGTGCTTGCCATGATCAGTGAATTCAAAGTCAACAATGAGTAGATGTTTGTGGAGAAGGCTCAGGCTCTGAAAGAAAAGGAAGCGTTGCAAGCATGAAGTCAGAGCCTGGAGACAAAAATAACACAAGCATGTAACTCAGTTCCAGAGTTAAACATTCCCGAGGATGCCACAGCTATAGAAAAATTAGTAAATTGGTTGTTTCGATTCATGCCTCCAAGGATTATATCGACAAAGTCACATTACACTTCCATATGTAGATTTTAGAGCTACTGCTAAAGTTACATCCAACCACTCCACCAGAGGTCCGAGATTAATGTGAAGCAGCTATCATGGAAGGCATGGGAACATTGGATACAGTAGTCACAAACTATGCGATGATATTTTATCAGGCTATGGAGTTATGGATGACTCTGTAGTAGGACCGAAACCTACAGAAGCTTAACACATATATACGAGAGACACAACGCAAGTTTGATGAAGTTAGGGTGACTGTGCACACTTTAGCACCAGTTCAACACCTCGCATGAATGCAGGAAGGCAAACTGATGCAATCCCAAATTGAAGAGCTACAGAGGAAAGAGACCTTTCTCAAAGCCAGAATATAGCCATGGATAGAGGAAGCTTGTCAGCTTACTATGTTAGTTCAACACAAATTAAAAATACTTCAGCAGACACAAAGGATGATGCGCCTAGTAGTCAAAGGCCCAACGACATAAAAATTGATAGAGGAAGTGCAGCAGGCCGCAGTACATAGTTCTGCTGATGTAGCATCGTTATTGATCAAGTTCAGTGGCCTCGACAACAAGGTCGAGGCGCCAGTAGAGTAATGCGAGGGAGAGTCACCATATTTGCGTTGGTGGCATGTTGGGATACGATCCCGAGGGTTAATTTTGGGTTAGTTTAACCAATTTTTGAGAAGAATTTTGTAAAGAATGTGAAGTCTCCACAAAATGTGGATGCGAAGCATGCAACTAAGTAGGAGTCAAAGGGGCTTTAGCCCCTTGTTTGGGTAAGTGATAGGTTAGTTTTGAGACTCACCCATAAGCCATAGGCCATGGTATTGAAAGAAAAATTCTATATATATTTGAGTCATAGCGAGTTGATAAATAATAATGAAGATAAAATATTATTGTTTTGGGCAAGTGCTAAGGTAGGAAAGATTTGTTTCCTGTACTTAGACGAAAGGGGAAGGCTCATGCAGCTGAGTGTGTAGAGACCTTGGAAATTCTGTAGCTGAGTGCATGGGCCCCTGCAGCTGGGTCAACAAGGTGGAAGAGTATGTAAATTAAATGTTGAACCTAATAAATATTGATTTTGGAACAAATATCTTGCCTTTGTGTATTATTCTTATTTTTGTTCAAGTTATTCATTATGGATTGATGATCTATTTTCTGTGAAATGAAGTATAATAACTACGCGAACCTATTGAATCTTTAAGATCTATGTATGAACTAACTAATTATCTATTTTTCAAAGATAAAGGTTAAATCTGTTATGATTTCTATTGAATCGGGTGGATCTACGCGAAGGAAAATCTAGGCTTACTATTTAGTGGGCGAAAGTGAACTATCTACTTCTTTTAGTTGTATAAAGTCTAATCGCGGACCTTTATGAAGGTATAGAAGCTGTTTTCTTAGAGTTGTAGTAGTAGACCATAGGAAGACATAGATCTGTACGAAGGAGGATTTGAGAGATAAGGTTTCATATTACTTATCACATGATCTTTGGATGCAAAAACCTGGTTCTAGCATCCCCCAATACTACTTTAGGTGAGACTACAGCCTGCACTATGTACGTTGTTGCCGAAAGGGCCAACAATTAGGGTTTTTTTGGTTGGCACGAACAAATTTGAACCTAGGTTAGGACCCCTTAAGCCAACAATTCATATTCATCATTGAGCTACTTGGATTGATCTACTAGTTTACAAATCTAGAATTTTTGGAAATCCCATGTCACAAAATAGTAGTAATTTTATGATATTTTTTAGAATGTGTTAATGATATTCATTTGAGTTGATTCCACTTATATTGGGTCATAAAAACCTTCAACATAATAAGAAAATTCACCCCATAGAATTTCACTTTATTAGGTTAGACACTTGGTAGGTTAACTATCTCTCTAGTTCTTGAATTTCCAGTTTTTAGAGTAGTAATATTTTGCTATTTTTTAGCACATGTTAACAGGGGTATTTCGGAGTGATTCCACTTGGAATGGATTCCTAAGAGATCATACTTAATAAATAATTTTTTCTCATCCCATTTTCATTTGATTTACTTGGTTATTCGGCAAATTATCTCTCTCCTGTAGAAAAATAGGGCCTCCTATAACACTCCTTTAGCACGTGGAAACTTAACCATATCTACTCCAAAATCTTGTTTTTTGTCTCTTAGTATTGAATCATGACCCCTAGGCTTTGAATTCATGAATGAGTAATACCAAAATATCTCTTAGGCCTTTCCTCTTCTCCATTTCAATTCACCTTTGCAGTTTGGAGTAGTGGATAGATTCATGACTTGAAGAGCATAATGATGATTTTCATGATTACTTTAAGAAGCACCTTGTGAACTCTATTGAAAAAATATATCTTAATACAGTGATTGAAGAATGATTTAATTTTGTTTCATACATCTTAAGCTATGGTTTCCATTTCCAACATTGTTATTTCTATTGCATACGCTAGGCTTCCTTTTGATGTACCATTTACACTCTGAAAATAGGTTAATGTTTGCAATTATACAAATAAGATTAACATTTACATTCATGAAAAGTACAATAGCCTTTCCTTTATGCAAAATTAACTAGGCTTTTCTCTCTACAAAAGTAATTAGGTTTCCTTTGTGAAGATAAAGTAATATTTCCATTCATGCAATTAGATTGGGCTTGGATTTCATGGCATTCACTTCATTGAATCAGATCAATGAAAGAAGGACACATTACATGCTGCACATATCGTGTTGACACCTATTAAGTTTGTACAAAACTTGGGTTGATAATTTAAAACGATAGTCTTAGGAGTTGCAACATTCTTGTTGCAATACTAGGGCTCATCACACATATCCAAAGTCTTGTTTTTCTTTTTAATTCTTGCTTAATTTTGGTAGCATATTGGTATGTTGACCAAGAGAGGAGATGTCCAAGAACCCCATTTTTGTCTAGATGTACATGTGTAGACAACCACAATACTTGAGAACCAAATTTTTCTCACGTTCTTTGATACCCAACTTTGTGTGCAAGGTATGAAATATATTTGTGAACTATGGCAGTGCTTGGTCCCTTTCCTACTATAGTGTGGTCCATCTCATCTACTAGAAATCATAGCTTCCAACATGGTAATATTGTTCCTTAACAACATCTCTAAAATATTCCTAAGGGGGTGTGACTATAAATAGTGGGGATTCCTATGTGGCCCTTTTCTCACAGTAAGTTTTCCACCAATGCTTGACATGGAGAGCAACTTTAAGGAGTGAAAAGGTAATACCTTATCTGTCAAAAAAATGTGTACAAAAAAATACCCTTCTAGTATATTTAACCAGTTATCTAGAGCATTTTTTTCTATCTCAGCTTCAAAAACAAGAATATTAAAATTAATTTGTACCTTAAAAGAGGCAATGCCACCAAAGTGGGCACCTGATGAAGATGTGTTGCCTATTGGCATCTATGAGAGGATCAAGGAAAATTTTTCCATCATCTCAGTCCTTTGTCTCTTGAGGACTTCATCAAGAAAAAATTTAATAGGATCTTTTAATCCCTCATATTTATTTTCTTCATCCATTGGAGGCCATCTAAGTCAGCGAGGATGGTCTTATAAGTGATGAGCCCCAGTATTACAACAATGATGCTACAACTCATAGGGCTACCAACTTTACTTTATCAACCCGAGGTTCGCACACAATTGGAGGTGACCGTGCTATATGCACAGTAGATGCAACAGTCTACTCTTGTCACTTTTCAACTGAGACGATAGACCACTATGGTTTTTCAAACCAGTCTTCAATTGACGAGAATGATTGTGACTACTAATAGTGAATGTAAAGCTATCTTTGATGCATAAAGTAAATCCTTACCTATTTTAGGAAAATGAAAGTGTTGAATGGAAAGTGCTTATGAAATGACATGAAATCATCTAGCTAAGAATTGACTCACATTACTTGCACAAGATAACTAATCTAACCTTGTGTTCTATCATCTAGCTATCTTGACTAAGTAGACATGTGTTCTGGGAAGTTTTAGTGTCTACGGATAAACGCTTAAACCCCTATTCTAGTAGCTAAGTCTAGAACATCTGTTTAAAGAGTTCTCTACTTTTCTTATGATCAATAGATTAAATAAGAGGCAAAGAAGCCTACCTGTGGCTTTCGATTACTGCTTATCTCCATTGATCAATTATGTTGCTTCTCCCCGTACTTAATCTGCTTTAAGAGTACCTGCACACAGAAGACAAAAACTGATCAAAGCATATGATAATGATATATTGATTAAACATAGCATGGAATAAAGTACATGATACACATATGAAAGCATAAATGACTAACACTATCATATGGAAAAAGCTTTGAACACTTTATTAGTAAAAGGAAGAGTTACAACCTATTGCTTGATTCAGCATCACTCCTCCAATTCAATCCCATCCTCTCCTCATAACAAGCAAGACATTTTGACATAATTACAATACTTGAAATCAACTCAAGTCTCATACTAACATCATCTCCCTATAGTTCAATAATTTCGAACCCCTGATCACTTGAATGAGTGGTATTTTTGTAGGTGAATGAAGGAAGTTATGCCATAAATGGTGATAATGAATGCCCTTCCAAACTTAGAATTTAGTTCTATGAAGGAAGGGATAGGGATTGATGTTCCTTAACTCCCTTCCTCATCCAAATATGAGCTCAAAGTAGTAGATAGCCTTGAGAAACTTCTAGAGGCATCCAATGGATAAGGAATCTTTCAAACCCCAATGGAAATTCGCTAAAATTTGCTCAGCACAGGCCAAAGAGGGACGAAGTGCACTGCATAGCACCCTATCATTGTATGGTTTGCATTGCAGCACACCCTAATAAAGGCCTACCTGCGTTGATATTCTTAGAGGCAGTTTTTGGATGATTTTGGTCATGGAAATTCTTGGGAAGCTAGGAATTCTGATAGTTGACTTCTTTAGGGCATGTAACAACTGAATTAGGGTTTGATGGGACCTAATAGAACTGATCTATAGGTTGGGGTTGATGTTCCCAAATCGATCTATAACAGTTTCCCCCTAAAGAATAAAGCCGTAAATATGTATGTCGAGTGAAATGCTTTATCATGTGGAGAGGAGGTTTTAAAGCGAAAGGTGACCTGCATCAATTGTAATACATATATCATGATAATTTGATTTTTTCTCATGAACTCCCTGAGGGAAGGCATACCCATACTCATCTTATAAACTTTCATTACATGTACAAATATAGTCGTCTATAGATATAGACCCATGAGTGGATGGCCATGAATGTAAGGCCATTGCACATTTGATTTAGTACTCCTGAAAATATCGCAGCCTGGATGGATGAAACTAGATCCAAGATCTTCAATCTCATTCAATCTTTCACTCAAGTACAAGTCTAACCATGTGAATAGATGATCTGAAGTCAAACATGGAAAGACATCGTCTGATTACCAGCCAATGATGTAAGTTGTTAACAGAAGCGAGAGGAATCACTGATAATGATGATGACCCTCAAGGTACTATAGTACATTTCACATGGTGTGAATAAATGATTTGATGTCGAACACCATGCAAAGTCTTTCAATTGAAGGCTAGTGATGTCAACCTATCGCCGAAAGCGAGAAACCTACCATTGATGTATGCAAGCCTCAAGGTACTGAAGGGGTTTTTCTAAGTCCACTTCTTGGATGATGTACTGATGTCGACAAGAAGCGACTCGTCGCAGGAGGGCCTTGATGTATCCCACATCAATGACACGAAATGAGGTAAATGATTTTGGAGATGAAAAATCGACTGACAACACAAGGTTCAGGAATGGCAATCATGAAAATGAAGGTTTATAGTATTGCAAAGGATGAAGTTTGAACTAAATGACTTCTCTTAAACATGTCGACAAGACTAAGATGAATTGGTAGCATTGACCCAAAACAAAGTAATGGATGGTATGATAGACCAACGGTGTGATAACCATCAAGATGAATGACCTAACCCACATAGTCATGGTGATGAGGTGAAAGTGTCATGTTCAAGAGTGACTTGCTACCATAAAGTGTTTTCCCCTTTTTCCAATTTTCCCCAGTCATTGCTAACCAATACCTCTTTATTTTTGTCAATATTGAGGAGGATAACATATGCTTGTTGTATAATTTCACCCTTTGGGTGAATCCATCGCTATTTGATGCTTTAGTGAGTCTAGCAAAGGTGAAACCCGATCTTGTCTAGATGGACAAGTTTGTCGCTATTTGATGTTTTTAACGAGTTTAATGACAAAGATAACTCGTTCCTTTTCATGTTTAGAGAGTTTGAAAAGGGACGAAAAGAAAACTCCACAAGTTCTTTTTCGTAAAGTCATCTCTCAAGTCCGAAAAAGCGTAAAATAATACAAGAGAGATATCGTTTCCAATCCTTTAGCGAGCTAAAATGGACAAGTGCTCGACAATCTTTTCATATTTAGAGAGTCTAAAAAGAGCTTAAAGAGGACTCCAAGGGGGTTAATTTTTCATTTTTAACAAAGCTCGAAAAAGAGATAAAAGCTTGATTTGTGGTCAAAGATGTTCAATTTACATTTGAGCACGTAAAATTCTACATTTCAGTTGTCAAACCTGCTCAAAACACCATTAAAATAGATTAAAAATACCTGTTCCATGGATAAAAAATGAATAAAACTAATGTTTACTCAATTAATGTGCAAGAAATGAACATAAAAACAAGTTTTACCATTCATTTTACCATTTCACTTTTACCCTTTGATTTTGGTGTTCTAGAGCAGTTTTTAACTCAAAGTTCACTAGTTGATTGCAGAGGATTCAGTGGATTGTTCCTCATGCCGTCCAGACTAGGTAGGAGCTATCTCTATTCTCATTCATTTCATTCCATTTATTTTCAGTTTTAAGCAAAAAATTTAAGTTTTTGAGGCCCCTACGGTTTCAATTTTTAACTCTAGAATCAGCGCACCCTATCAATATCGAAAGGTGCACTGCATTGCACACACCCATAAGGATGTATGCATTGCAGCGCATTGACTCTAAGAGAGGGGTGTACTGGGCACAAAACCCAAGTTTACATAGCTATTTTCTCCCAAATTTTCCACTGTTTTTGCAAAAAATGGATCCTAATTTGTCTAATGGTTACATTGCAGACATTCATCAGATTAAAATGGTGATTATATATAGAGAACGATAGCACAAAGAACAAGATATGATTGCCCTAGGAATTGCTGGTTACTCAAGTATTTCCAATTATCTAACATGTGACAGTAGATTGAGCTTTTATAGTTCCTTGTTTGTTCTTGGAATCCTACTAATCAGGTCTTTCACATTAGGGACAAAATGATCCCATTTACTTTCTAACTGGACTGTCGAGGCAGGGTGCCCCCATCTCACTATCAGGATTTGCCAAAGGAGGTGAATTAGTGAGAGACTATATACGATAGTTCTATCGGGAAGGAGCTCAACCTAGCAGAGACGGAAAGATTAACATCAGGAATGTTAGTGATTTACCATTGAGGAAAATCCTCTTCACCCTTGCCAAATTAGCTGGTAGTGCGACACCACATTTGGCAAACAGATCATACATGCAATATGCTTTAGTGTGTTTAGAGCCAAAAGTGTTCAACTGGTGTGAGGCAGTTCTTTCATCCATGAAAGAACAATTGACCAAGGTGAAGAATGGAAAGACAAAAAAATTTGGCTATGGGTCGATCTTGATTTCTTTTGCCTTGGAGAGAATACCACTTATGCAATCACAACTCATTTCACTGGGTGTATCTGGACCTAGAGATCCACAGATGCAGAGATGGGTAGATTTTATGGATAGACATGTTGGTCAACCATTGATCTCATTTACCCCTACATTCTTTGAGTGGTTTGATCGATAGGATATCGTTGTCGTAGAATATCCATATTCAGGAATGTATTTCTGTGGTGATCAAGACTCGATGTTAACAGTTGGAGCACAGTGGAGTGCTATAGGTACACTGTTTGACCAAAGTGTTTTTTATTTTAAAGTTTCTACGTTTTTTTTGTGTTTTTTGATTATTTCCAGGACTAAACAAAACATTTTTAAATGTATGCAGATGTTGGACTTGTTCGACCTGTGGGGCACCAATGAGAGGCAAGTGGGCCAGCACAGAGACCTATTGGGAGAGAAGTTTTCTGAGACTTAGATTTAGCTGAAACATTGGCTGAGCTACAGGATCACATAGAGGGTTTGACCTTAGGCATTCTGGATGTCAGGATTGAGGAGTTGCCTATGCAACTGTAGCGCCACACCATCGGTGTGCCAAGTCATTGGATGAGACTTTTACGTATGATAGCACAGGCTGTGACCTGTTATGATGAGCAACACTAGTCTACTTAGATTTTTTTGCATGCATTTTGAGTTTTTGGGTCAGATGACCAATTTTTGTCTTGGACATAAACTATTTGTAAAAACTTTTAAAACAACTATCTATTTTACTTTCAGAGTTTTATTATGGTTATGTGATGCAATCCTATTCAAATGATGATGTGAATTGAAAATATTTACTTTACATATGTCACAAATGTCTATTTAACACATAATTCACTAAAGAACCAGATAATGTGTTTAGATTTCTGTAAATATGATGATATTGAATAAACTCAAAATACCTTTCCAAAATATGAAATCTAAGGAACATGCAATGAAATGTTGGGTTTTGGACAGTATAAACACCAGTAAGTTGTAGTACAATGAATTATGAATCTAGCCTAATGATGATTCGACATATTCCAAGTGAATGGAATTAGAGAGGAGTTCAATCAACATGCTATAATCAGTGATATTGTTTGTCGATAGTCCAATACATATCCCTCTAAAACTCACTAACTCACCGCTTGGTGCGAAAATGGCCCCGAATGTTGTGTTTAGTGTATCATAATTTACAAGGCAACCGACTCAGTTACTTAAAGATGGATAGCAAACTAGAGTTGTCCTCCCATATATACCCAAAGGTATGTGGAGGCCCAGACCGTATAAGCATTGTCTAATACAAAACCACATAGTGAGAGAATTCCCATATAATTTACATACTGTAACACTGCCCTATATACCTGAAGGTACATGGACAAGCTATGATATACTCATGTACATGGAATGAGGTATCACACTTGAGATGTATTGCAGACAAGTTAGCAACAACTGCTTTATTTTATGACGTTGAAACACGTCTCTAGCCTAGAACCACTAAATGTTTGCATTAATGACAATGCTCCATTAGGTAAATTGATGTTTATTTTAAGTTGATCTTTCTTAGGAATTTTCCTTTCAAGTTCACCACGTGATGTATTCTGAAATTTCTAGGAATGCAACTATCATGATAAGCATTCTTTCCATTCAATTTAACGATTAAAATCCTAGCTACTCAGGGATAGAGCAATCAAATTTCTTTTGATCAAAGAGCAAAGAGCACAATCTAAATGCAAATTCCCTACACTATTCCTTATCAAAACACATAAACTTTTTCAATGCAACATGCATGTATTTCTTTTCAATTTCCCTTAATGTGAATGAACAAAAAGGAAAACTAATGCACATTCAATCAATAAACTCTTTTCATAAAAATGACGATTTTGTGGCAATTTATTTTCAAGGAAAGGAAGACTTCACGACACTTTCCTTTTCAAAGAAATGAGGAATTACAACACTTTCAATGAAAATATTAATCATTTTCACACATCAATCAATTGATATTTCATGAATGAATATTTGACGATAATTCAATTTTCGAAGGAAAAGATGATTTTACGACACTTTCTTTCGCTAAATATCAATCGATCAAAAAACTAACTTTTGAATATAGATTGAAAATGACAAAGTAAATAAATAAGAAACATTTATCAATCCTAGTCTAAGTAGGGCCAGGTAAAGAGATGAAACACCATTTTCAGAGACAAGACATCATTGACATTCAAAAAATCTTTCAAACAGGAGAAAATTGGCTCAAAAACTTCAGCTGCTAGATGGGAAACTAACCATTAAGGGATCAGTGCAGGTAGTAGTGAGAGAAAGTGCACTGAAGCACACTGGATCTATGCGGGAAGTGCATTGGAGCACACTATGTCCTTCATTGGGCTGCGTTGGTGACAGTAAGAAATTTTGAAGACAATTTGGCACAGTTTTGGCTCAATTTTCAATGAAAGAAGACTTAAATTCAATCAACGACCTCAAGTACAGTATGTAGAAATGTCTTAAGAGGATGATAAGCTACTAGGATGGATGATTTCTCCCTAGTGGAGTCGCCAATTTGTTTTGGGAAGTTTTAGTGTCTACGGATAAACGCTTAAACCCCTAAACTAGTAGCTAAGTCTAGAACAACAGTTTAAAGAGTTCTCTACTTTTCCTATGATCAATAGATTAAATAAGAGGAAAAGAAGCCTACCTATGGCTTTTGCTTACTCCTTATCTCCCTTGATCAATTCTATCACTCCTCCCCATACTTAATCCACGTGAAGAGTACTTGCACATAGAAGACAAAAACCAATCAAAGCATATGATAATGATCTATTGATTAAACATAGCATGGAATCAAGTACATGATACACA
Source organism: Pinus tabuliformis (assembly GCA_031772625.1). Classification (NCBI taxonomy): domain Eukaryota; kingdom Viridiplantae; phylum Streptophyta; class Pinopsida; order Pinales; family Pinaceae; genus Pinus; species Pinus tabuliformis. The sequence goes on from CM062805.1 coordinate 782,031,123, forward strand.
TATGAAAGCATAAATGAATAACACAAGCATATGGAAAAAGCATCAAACACTTTATTACTAAAAGGAAGAGTTACAACCCATTGCTTGATTCAACATCACTCTTCCAGTTCAATCCCATCCTCTCCTCATAACAAGCAAGGCATTTTGACATCATTACAATACTTGAAATCAACTCAAGTCTCATACTAACAGCATCTCCCTATAATTCAATCATTTCCAGCCCCTAATCACTTGAATGAGTGGTATTTTTATAGGTGAATGAAGGAATTTATGCCATAAATGGTGATAATGAATGCCCTCCCAAACTTAGAAGTTAGTTCCATGGAGGAAGGGATAAGGGATTGATGTTCCTTAACTCCCTTCCTCATCCAAATACGAGCTCAAAGGAGTAGATAGCCTTGCGAAACTTCTAGAGGCATCCAATGGATAAGGAATCTTTCAAACCCCAATGGAAATTCGCTCAAATTCGCTCAGTGTAGGCCAAAGAGGGACCAAGTGCACTGCATAGTACCCTATCAATGTATGGTTTGCATTGCAGTTCACCCTAATGAAGGCCTACCTATGCTGATCTTCTTAGAGGCAGTTTCTGGATGATTTTGGTAATGGAACTTCTTAGGAAGCTAGGAAGCTAGGCATTCTGATGGTTGACTTCTTTAGGGCATGTAACAACTGAATTGGGGTTTGATGGGCCCTAATAGTACTAATCTCTAGGCTGGGGTTGATGTGCCCAAATGGATTTGTAACGACATGGAAATTATCTCAACACTTCTATGATTGATGTATGCATGCACTAGCTATATTTTTTTAAAATTGCAAAAAAACAGTCTTGATTTTCAATTTAGAAATGTAAATGCTAAGCTACAAAATATGATATTTTGTAGGGGAGAAAGGCATGGAAAATCTGGTCCAAAATGGAATTGAGGGGCATGGAAGTCAAGTGGAGGGCCTACCCTATGCTCAGATCAGCATTTCTGCTCAAAACAGGCTAAAGCTACACGATTTCCTTTAGTTACTACACGATGTCCTGGTTTTCTATAAGATGTCCTCGTTTTCTACAGGAAACTAGTTGAAGGCTATAGAAAGGTAGGGAATGTGAAATGGAGCACTAGGAAGATGTCTGATGGTGGAATAAGGTGTAGGGAAGGTGTGAAATGCCCGAGGTTCAACTCAACAATTCAAGATGGTTGGATTTACTCAAGGTGGCTTCCCATGGTGGCTATAAAACAAAAATTCGGATTAGGGTTTGGTAGGCTTTGGAAATAGGTGGATAAGGATTAGATGAGGTTGGTGGAATGAGTTCTTACTTGTAGATCAACAAATCCTGCATCAACACATGTTCTTCTCTTCATTTATCCATAACTTCATATAAATATGGAAAATATGAGTTGAATTTGAGAAAAATGATTTATTGACGGCTAATGACTATATCTATGGAATGAAATGCCTTCTTACACTACAAAAAACTCAAGAAACAAAACGACAACTGCAAGTGCTTCCAAGAAATCATAAACAGTGATATTTTCAACAAGGAACCCTAAGCCATGGAATGATCAAAAGATAAATCTGTTTTTGGGGCTATGAGAGTGGGGCCTCTCAAACCATGCTCCTGTGAGGGAGATGATAAATAGGCCATTGTCACAAGATTTTTTGAAGTATTCTCTTTCAATAATATACTACGGATCTACTTCTTCAACTAATGGTAGAAAAACTAAACAATCATTCAAATACTTGTAAATTAAACAAAGCAGGAATAACTTCAAAACTTAACTATGATTTTAACCTAAGAATACATGTAAAAAAAGAGGAACTTCTACTGCTAGGGTTGGGCCCTAACCTAAGAGCTTCATCCCTCTGAGTCAACTCAGTGCTGAATCAAGGTAAACATTTTCATTATCCTCAAAATGTCAAAAATCACATAAGAGTAACAGTCACAATGTCTTAGCTCCAAATTGCCTCTCTGCCAAGGAAAATTTTAAGGATAGAAAATTTTCTTGAAGTTTAGAAAAATTGGCGAATCTCACTAATCCCTAATATGAAAACTATAAAATGTTTATTGATATAAATGTAAAATTATTCAAATTTATAATGATTTTATATATATCCTCTATATAATGTTGGCGATTTTTAAGGTAAAATAATTTTATATTCTAAAATTTGGGCGAATCGTCTTTTATAAAATTGGAAATTAGCGAATCTTTTTTGTGGAAAAATCATGGAAAATTAGCCCACTGGGCGAACATTAGCCCCTAAAATTTTCCATGCGAGTCTCTGCTACAAAAAAAAGTTGAATTCTAATGAGGCGCTTGGCCATCTTATTTATACAAACTGAAGCTACCAACAACTTCCTAAAAATTAAGGAGACTTGGCTCCAAAACTTGAGAATGACTTGTCTTCACTGTCACTAGCTTGGCTTCCAATGAACTTGGTTTTCTTGGCTACTTGTAACTTCGAGATGATGAGATATGTTGGATGAATCTTCGAATGATTGAATAGTTAAGGAGGGAGACAAAATCTCCTAAAATCCCTCTTACTTTTCCACTTTGAGTTCCCACACTTAAATTAGCCCAAAGCTGCTCCAATTTCTACATTTAATACATATTAGTCTACATGACATAACATCTCATCTTTACCCTTCTCACTAACAAAAATATAATAAAATATGTAAATAAATGTGAGAAAAGTTGATTTTAATAAGCTGGAGAGTGGCATTAAGACCCATATAATTTACCTATTGATGAGCCTCATCATCACCCCCTACTAAAGGTGTTTCTCATCCTCTGAGCAACTTAGTCTATGTCCATATCTTTCATAGCTTTTGTGGCCTCTCTGACATCCCAGGCCTATGTTGATGGAGTTTCCTCTTAAGGATATAACCCTACATGTTTCTCTATTTCTTCCCACTAATTTATTTCCTCCTCTCCCTTCCTACCTTCTGTCAAACCCAACAGAAAGGGGGGACTGAGTTTCAACCCAATCCAATTGATTTTTAGTCTCTACATGGCATACAGTGGATTCCTTTCCAGTGCATTCCTCAATCTCTTAGGGGAATGGTACTCTATGATTATTAGAGTGTGTGCTAGGTTGTTCCATCTCCTCTAGCATGCTTTTTGGCTTTCATTTCCTAGCAACCTCAAGGTTTCTTGAAAGTGGGTGATGGTTTGTTCTTATGTAGCTAGGTATCTTGGTGCAAGTTGTGCATAATTGGAGATGATGTTGTGGGTGCTAACAACAACCATTGAATTCATTTGTTCTCCTCTTATGTAAAGGGGTTCCCTTTCCTCCCTTTCCAATATTATGTTCACCTCCTTATCCCTAGCCTCCTCATGAATCATCCAGGATGCAAGGGCCATTAGTATTAAATCCCACAACTTTTCATTGGGGTCCCACACATTCAAATATCTTAACGCCAAGTTTTGTAGGTAAAATTCAGATATCTTGGCCTTATCTTCTAGGGTGCTCTTCTCACATAGTTCAATGAACTGCCTATAGTCTTCGAAAGGCATTGTCCTTTTTTGTGCTAGTCTCTTCATCTGAAATTGCATCCATTGATCTTTGAAGTATAGTGCATATGATTTTGATGGCATCTTGCACTAAAGCATCTCCATGGAGAGGCTTTCCATGGTGGCCAATTGGCTCTCTTTTTCCTGTAACTACCTCCTTAGCCATGTGTTTTCTGCTTGTAGTTTATATCTCATAGTTTTTCCCTATCTCTTATCTCACTCAACTCCCTACCCATCTCTAGGATTTTCTCTTCCATATGGCCCACATCTTCTACCTTCTTTGACTTGGCAATTTGCATCTAGCGATGTGTCCTTCCTCTCTCTTTTTCAATCTCAAATAAGAGAGGGATTGCAAATGTTTGTGGTATTAATATGCCCCCCTCAATGAACTTGTAATAAGAGCTCAGGTTTGGCTATGGGCTAGGCTCTTGTTGTCCTTGCTATAGTGTTTTCTGTGTTTCCTATAGGACTGACAAAGTTTCCTATAGAACGATTTTTACTCTTTGTAATGGTGTCACAAGTGCTTTATCTTTCTTTTCTGATGTTGACCTGGTGAGAGGCTTCCTAACATAGGTGATGGGAGCCTTTGGGTAGCTTGTTTTGATGTTCCCTCTTCAACTTTCATTCCTAAGGAAACTAGCTCTTCTTGCTTTTTTGGTGACTCCTCAATTATGATGGGAGTTTTTGTGGGTGTTTGTGGCCTCCCTTCTTGATCCTGGTGCTTCTTCTTGTTTTGACATAGAGGGGATTTAGCCTCTCTCTTTTCCCTTTGACTTGATGAGTGTGCTTAGGGAAGTCAAGGCAACAACTACCTCCTTTTCAGTCAGGACAGCCTTGGAGATTCCACCCCTTGTTTGGTATGTTCCTCAGGGCTTGCCTCTTCCTTCTACTCTTCATATTCACTTTTCTCTTCTTCTCCTTCTTCTCCTTCTTGCTCCTCTATTTTATCTATTTCTGCCACCTCCTCTTATTTTTCTTTTGGTTCTTCTTCATCTTCTTCTTATTTTTCCTCCTCTTCACCACTAGAGGTTGGGTCCCTATCATATTCAAGGGCTTGGATTTCAATTACATATTCTCTATCCAAGTCTCTAAATGCGGACCATAGAATAGGGATTCTTAACTCCCTCAAGGCATCCTCTAGTAATATCTTAATGAGCCCATGATGTGCCAATTACTGATGTTTCCCCTCTTGTACCTTTAGGCTCCTATCTATTATTGATTACAACAAGAAGTAGGGTACACTGAGTATTCTTTCAATGAGTAACTCCTCTCCAAATCTCAACTTATAGAGGAATCTAAATTGGTAGCCATATACTATATTGAGCCTCCCTTCACAAGAAATATATTTGAGAATCTGATAGCTCACCTCATTCCAAGGATAGGGAAGTCTCACCCTCCTGATCCCATTTTTGTACTCAATTGGATCTTCATCTTTTAAGAAAAAAAAATTCTCAGCAAAAGTGTTGTTATCCTTATCCCCCTTTATCCATTGCACCCCTTGAGGAAGTGTAATGATTCTACTAATTACATGAGGATTAATTGTAATTCACATTCCTCTTACCACAATAGTAGCATTGGTTCTAGCCTGAGGGTTGAGTGCCATGGAAAATTCTTGAGCTACATCATCATCATACCCTCTAAGTAGCTCAAATAATCCCAAATATTGATGCCTTCTAAATATTTCTACCACAGGGGGATGTAGGTGTATCCTAGATGTGTCTATGGGTTCCCTTCTGTTGAATCCTCTTGTCATTTCTCTTTTTAGGTGAGTTGACTATAGGGATTTTGGTGGGCTAGCTCTAGTGCTTTTTAGGGTGACTAATAGTTTAGAATTTTTGGAGGATGACTGAAATTTTCCTTTCTATCCCCACACAATTTTCATTAACTTCACAAACTTCTGTCTAAACCCCAGGCCCACTGTAATTACTAGAAAATTCATATTTTTTTCTCTTTTACCTTTCCTACCTATCAAGTCAAAACACAAGAGATATGTGCCACCTACCTTTCACAATGATGCTCTAGATAGGATAATTTCTAAACAACTGGACCCTAGGCACCCCTTTACAACATTATTTGTGAATTTCTAATGCTTCCTGCAACTCTCTGCATTTCTTGTAGTTTTTCATGTAGTTATGTTTCCTGTAGGGTGGCTAAAACAGGTTTGCTTCCTCAATGGCTCTCCAAGGTGGTCCCGATCTTCCTAATCTCGAAATGAATGATGGTTGCATGCAAGTTTGGAATTTTTTCTATTTAAGGTCGATTCCTTGGAGAATTGTATTGGTTGCAAGTGTACAAGATTTCCTAATTGGGATCATTGGCCCACATTTGGTTATCATGAAGCCTCCCCTCATAATCATCACCCACTCTCACACAACTTAACTCGAACACCTTTTCAACTGATGCTCCTTGATGTGATATTGCAACGTGGCATGTTGATTCTGAGTTTACTTTTTTATCTTCGAGCTAAGGGTGGCCAAGTTAACTAGCCACCTCTAGCTTATAAAACTAGCATTTTCATCTTCTTACACTTTTATCATATCGTACTTAGGGAAGAGTTTGGATGAGGTGCCATACCTTAGTCTTCCTTCACTTGGTCGACGCATGTTGTAGGGTGATTTTTCTATGCTTTTTGTTGTTCAGTTAAGTTCTCTCCCATGTCATCTTTCTGTTGATTTCTTCTTGCTGATGTCGTTATTTACTTTAATATGGTGTGCAAGTGCTTGGCCTTTGTTGTTGTTGTTGAGTTCTGCATAGGAGTCACAATGCCTACAGGGATTTTGGAGCTCTCTATTTTCATGGGGGGTGAAGGAGAATGTGGAGATAATCTATTGTTGTCATAACACAAGCTGCTACAAGGGATCCTGTAGTTACTACAAGAAACCCTGTAGCTGCCTTTTCTTCATTTTTTTTTTTTTCACTTGGAGGGTGGATGGGTGGTGATGTAGGAGTAGAGAGAGGTAATGAAGTATATTGAGTGATAGGTGAGTAAAGATAAAGATGGCATGCCGCTTGGACTCTTTTTTTGTAGTTTTTTCACTTTTATGAGTTTTTTTTTAGGGACATAGAGGTGGGTATAGTCATGAGCTGGTGTTGGGTGAGAGATGGTGAGGTGTATGGTCCTCTTTTTCAACCTAGAATAGGCTTTCATCATCATTTTCCAATTAGGACTCCTTTCCTATAGTGTTTCAGTACATCCTGTAGTACTACAGGATCTTCCTGTAGTAACTACAGGAAACCCTGTAGAAGCTAGAAAAATGTATAAAAAATGGTTTTTGATGCCTGGAAGTGAGGATGGATGATGGAGACATGGTAGGCATGGAAGATGTGAAGTGAATGGAGGAGTAAATGGTGTGATTGTTAGCTTTCTCTCCCTTGAACTTTGAGTCCTCTGTTGTCTTTAAAAACCTACAAAAATCACAGAAATTTATTAGTGGGAAGGTTTGAGGTCCCTACCATGGCACTTTGTTTTTTTGTTTTTTTTTTTTAAGACGCACAGGTCACCTCAAAGGAGGTTTTCAGCCTATTTACTTGCCTCAAGGGAGGTTTTCACCCAAGGACCTTTTTATTTTCCTTTTTTTTCACTCCCGGGCTACCTCAAGGAGGTTTTCAACCCAAAAGTTGGCCGCAGGTGCCTCATAGAGATTTTCACCTAGGTCCCATATTGTTTTTTTCTTTTTTCTTTTTTTTTTTCTCTTTAAAAAAAAAATAAAAACAGTCTTCAAGAATTTGGTGAGCTAGAAGGTGAGACACTTCCAAGCACATTCACTTCCTTACTTATGGTACTAATGAACTCCTCCCTTGACAAAGTACTTTTACAGGATTTCAATCAGTATCCATTGACAAGCAAGGGGATACCTTCTTCATCAATGGTCCTGATTTGCACAACCCCATTTTCATGGCACTTTTCTATTAGATATGGGTCCAACCATCTTGTCATCAATTTTCCTTTGAAGCCCTTGTGCCTAGAGTCATATAACAGAGCCCAATATCCTTATTGAAAAACCTTGTCCTTGATGTTTTTGTCATGCCAAACCTTTCTCTGTACTTGAACAACTTTAGTGTGTAGGAGGGCCTACATCCTAAATTCATCCAAACTGTTAGGGTCCTATAAATTATAGAATATCAAGGTGATGGAGTATTTTTTATTTGTAATTTCATATTGTACATAAATTTCAATATTCAAATGATTTCCAAAAATATATGAAAAAAAAAAGAAAATGAAAAGAGGTTATGTTAAAAAATTTAAAAAAACTAAAAAAGGAAATAAGAACCCCACAAATGAAAAAATATAAATAATATGGAAAGTGTTGCAAGTCTAAATGCCACTACTAGTAAGTTAGTTATTTTATCTCATTATCAAATAAGGTTGTGTGAGAGTTGTTTTTGAATGCCACAATGACAAAATTTCTATTCAAATCATACAGTTTAATCATGATTGAACACATTTCACTTTTTTTTGAATAGGTTAGTGAATAAAGATTTACCAAATAGTTTAATCTTGGTAAATCAGTAGGTAGCTAGAAATAAAATTGATTCAATAGTTTAATCTGAATCAATGGTGAGATAAGTGATAGAATAAGGTATACTTTCATAAAAAAAAGTGGTCTAGGTCTGCTAGTTTAAATGCACCCTACAAAGTAAGAAGAGGAAAGATGTTAGCTTAGAAAAAGAATTGAAATGAGAGGGTAGGTAGAAATAGAATGGTCACTTCAGGAAAAGCATGAAAATTTTATCCTAAGTCAAATGTTAAAGATATTTTCATGTGCAGGAGAAAAGTAATGGGATAAAAGTTTTATTCTAAGGTTTGGTATATAAAAATACATGTGGTGCATTATTCCACTATTCCTAATTTTCACCACCCAAAAATCATTCCTATGCTTATATTTCATTCATTCCCTTACCCCACCACATGTCCATCGCATCACGATAAAGCACTACCACCTTTCACCTCATCTGAACTCCCCCTTTCCATATCCAACGACTAATATTATGTTTCGGCCCCCCCTCACCATCCAAACTTTACCATCAAGGTGGGGGGCTCTGAAATGGGTGGTATTAAAGCCCAGACCCACAGCAACATGGCACCATTTCATGTTTTCACACCCCCCTTACTGAAACCATTAACCACCTCAAGCCCCCTCCGAAAACAGTTTTCTCCACCGCACAAAACCACCATCTATCCATTACACTCCTGCCATTCCTATCTTGCCATATCATCTATCCGCTACTCCCACCAATCACATCCACTCCCTCCAAATCAACCTGTTAATTAATTTAATTATTTAACTGTTAACATAATGAACCCGCGACACCATCGACGGAAATTCTGAAAAATATAAAATCCCTTCTTTCGCCCATTCTTTGGTTACCAATATCATACTCTGCTAATACCTTTTCCTGTGACAAGTTTACCAATTCAAATTGTAACATTTTAATACCATCGAGGATCACACCAGTGAACTGTCATTCAAACCAGTGCCTCTATTTTCCTGTCTTCTCAAATCTGATTCCATTTCTGCACCCTGTAAACCTGCACAATCAAGATTTCACTAGTGTTCTCAGCCTAATCCGATCATGCCTCCTAAATATAAGGGACATGAATAACCTATAACTCCTCTAATTTACCCTTCATTTGATTTTCATCATATACCTTTTGGCGGACAGGGATTGCAAAATCCACAAAACCCTTTGTGAGTTTGATTTATTTGAAATTGTATTGCTGGCTTGAACACAAATTCATTGATAAGCCTAACAATATTGGACTATTGGAATCCAATTTTCCCCATTACATCTTTCCCCACACCCACAGTTCCCTTGAATTCGTCAGGAAATGTCATACTTGTTATGTACCCAAACAAAGAGTTGTTATTACCCCTACAGGAGAAATTTTATTCACCATAACTCCCCAATCTATAGATCAAATGATGCAAGCTCCTATAATAGAGAAGGCCACTCCTTTCTCCCATGAAACACTCATTGAATTATATCAGAAATAGGACTTTGCAAAAAGAGCCAAAACCCTCGAGCTTTTTTGACTGAATATGCCCCATTACCTAAGAAAATACTCCCTATCCATCCTCCATTTTCCCTGAGAGAGATAAGCAGATCATTACAGTCATCTCCTACCTCCTTGTTTATTACTCAGATCGGTGGGTAGATGAAGCCATTATAGGATTCCTTTCCATTTTATCCACATATTCCAAGCCTTCCATCTTGTTCAACTTCAGCCAATTCCTTTCAGATTCCATCCATGAACAATTTGTCAAATTCCAAACTAAAGAAGTATTTAAATATGATTTTGTGCTAGTATATATTTTTTTGTATTTTTAGGGAGACAAGCTCAAGTTTGCATTACAAAAGTTGGATGACGATGGAAATCAGCAATCAGTCATCTTCTGGACTACACTAGTAATGAAGGAGAAAAAAGAATACGCATACAAACAATTCATAGAAATGTTTGTACATCCAACACTCAGTCTCCTAAGAAACAATCCAGAGCCAAGAATCAGTGAAGAAATCAAGAAATTTTTTCAGTTATTAGACCAAGTCAGAACAGGAGATTGGCATCTTTACGAAAATTACATAGAGCTAAGGATATATGGGTGTGAACTCATTCCTTACAAACTGCCAAAATTCCTCCCAATGAGGATTTTTGCCCTAGAATACATCAGGCAACTATTCAATGCTGATGAGATTCATTTTGTGTCTGCCAAGAAGAAATCTCAATTCAAGATCAAAACCCAAATAGGACCTTTCATTTGTAATAGCAATGTATCAGGGGAAGAAGCAGAAAAATTGTTGAAAGAAATGCAATTCAGCCTTAGTTTTACATGGTCATATGATCCATTAGGTGTCATCTCCATGTTAGGGGTAGAAAACAAATCTACAACTTATGTTCATACATTCAGAACAAAGATTGAGAGATACAAGAACCAGATATAATGGACTGCAAGAGGTAGAGGAGAAATTGGTATCAACTTCAACATTACAGACTCCCATCACACAAGACAAAGCGGGAAAATGGACCAAAGAAGAAGAGTCACCTTCAGTGACTAATACTCCCAATGAAGACTTCAAAATCATATACAGGAAGAGAACTAAGCTCAATCCCAAAGTAAACCTAAGCAAGGATTCAGATCAAGAAGATATTATCACCACCAAAGAGACACCTGCTTCCTCACAAGTAGGTGATCAAACTACACTTTCTCCTACCACCTCGACAGCTTCACAAGGTTAGCAGCAAGTTATGAAAACCAATCCATCTACCACAGAGGAGAAAGAAAAGAGCATATTTGATACATTCAAGGAGATTAAATTGAGAAATGAAGCTTTGAAGATCAATACATATAATCAGTTCTGGAAGAAGACTTCCAGTTCTCAAAGTAGACTGTTTTCAGCCTTTGACTCTGAGAAAGGAAAAATGCAAATGGATTTTCTCCAAGCATAGATCCCACAACCCAAGACAGCATTAGACTACAAAAAGACTTCATTTGAATTTGATATAAAAGATATACATCCCATTGATGAAATGGAGATGCACAAACAAACTGGTCAAATGATTTCATTTACACTCACTAACATTGCTATGAGTTTGTCCAAATTGCAAGTTTCTTTAGCTAATGTTCAGTCACAATTGAAGATGAATAAAGTCTCTTCACTTGCTAAAGACACAAGAATCAAATCTTTGGAGGACTTGGTAATCAAAGTAGGATATGATCCTTCAAATATCAATGTTGCAGAAGATATCATAAGAAAGAAGAATGCTGACATAGAAGCATTGAGAAAACAGTTGAAATTACCAGCCACAGAAGATCCTCTGGCCAAAGACATTGAAGAAACAGAGTCACAGAAGATAGAAATGATGAAGCTCATCATGGAGCAGAATGTACAGTTGAAACAAATGGAAACAGAGATGGAGAAAATAATCAAATAAAAGGAGCAAGATGCCAAAATGTCTATTGTCCCTTTGGAAGCTATACCTCTTACAACAATTCCTACATCTACATCTTCTACAGCAAACACAGGGAATACTATAGATCAGCTAGCAAGCACAGTGGAGAGTATGTCTCTCCAAACAAAATAAATTAAAATATTGTAGGCTCAGGTTAATGTTTAGGAAGACCAGAAGGCAAGGACTGAAACTTTCCATGTAGCAAAGCTACAGAGAGCTCAGAAGTAAATAGAAAGATTATAGAAATCCGAAAGGGAATTCTCCATTGGCCACACACTAGGTCAAGTTAAGGAAATTATATGGACTAGTATTATTGAAGCCATGGGTGAAATTTGACCATGTATTTAGATTAAATTTGAGCATAATTAGTTGATTTAGAGAGCTAATGAGGCCATTTCCACTATTAACAATGAGTTCGGAGATATGCCTACGACAACCAACAACATCATCAAGTTTCTAAGTTCCAAAAACAAATATGAGTTGGATGATTTGGGAGTAGATGACAGGAAATAAACAATTTTGGAAGTGAAGAATGTTATTACAAAGAAAAATTTGATTGTGCAGCTTAAAGAAAAATGTCACAGTTTGGAAATAGTAGTCAACAAATTTTTTAGAAAAATAGAGTCATTAACAAAGAGGGGCATGGCTTCTTTATTTGTAATTAATGACAAACTGATAACCAGGGAAGATTATGAGAGGAATCTCAAAGACATTGCAAGAGATACTGCTAAATTTTCCAACGTTAAAGGTTCTATGACAGGGAGAGATTTTTTAGAAGTTATCAGCAATGATATTTTCATTCAACATGAGATAAAGCATATTTTCGTGGTAAAGCCCACACTTTATCGATATACCGAGGTAGATGAGATATACCGTAAGGCAAAAAAAATCACCAGCCCAGATGAGGAGCAGTGGGATAGATTGTGTGAATTTCAAGAGTAAAGAAAAGGGTAAATATTAGCTACACCCAGCACAACACCCAAATCGTGGCAACTCAACAACTATTCTTCATGAAAATAGTGCCATACGTCCAGATCACTTCACCAAATTCACCCCTTTTGGTCACATTAGTCAATTCTTTTATTTTTTAATTAATAATAGATTGTCATGTTGATAGACATTCATTGTAATCCTTTTGGAAATTTAGTTTAAATACTTCATTCATTCGAAGTATTGGGGGTCGGTTCCTGATCATTGCAATTTTTCTTATTGCGCATTGCACTTTTTTCATGTTGCTGGAGCGTCAATAATACAAAGACTTTCACTGGATTCTTGTGTTACAATTTACTGGCGATGTTTTTCCTATTCTAATAGTTTTTTCTGTTGTTTTTCTATACTTTATAATCATCTGAAAATCTATTGTAAAACAGGAAATGTGAAAAATAAGATTTGTTAATTGAACAACTTATTCAGACTATTTTTACAATCTCTATGTTTTTCTTCTGAATTATGATTGAAAAATTCTTAAATGCTTTTCGATCATTCCTGAAAACACCTCTTCTTCATTTCATAATTCATTTTAAAGATCCCGTAAACGTAACTAGCTTGCCCTGTGATTACTCTTTTAAACAATTGCTGCAATATCCAGTTTTATTTGACTCCATATCCCAATAGAAAGAAGATAATTTAATCAGATCAACTAACAAAACCAGTCAACAAAATTCAAACAAACAAAAAATCAAGCATAATTATAACTAGCCTAAGATCATCTTAAAAAACAAAGTTAAATTGTAAAGAGAGATCCCTCTCTGGAGTTGGCAAGGCTAGATCCCAGCTTCAAAAGTGGTTTGATGTTGTCCTCTACAGTTATCCTGCTAATCTTAAAATTACAGAACGATAACGTAGTGGCTGTCAGGCCAGGGTAACTCCAGAATGAGCGGGAGAGAGAACTTATTGATATTATTCATTAGTTAACTTATATTTATATACATAAATACAACGGATCAGTTCATCTTCTAGATGACTATCCAGTTCACCCATCCGTTTCAGATTAGGTGTCAACATTCCCCCCCTTAATCTGAAGGGATGTTGGTGAGTCCAAGCATCATTCTGAATCTTTCAAGCTTTTCTCTTCCAAGCGCTTTGGTGAAGATGTCTGCAATTTGCTCGTTTGTGGAACAATGACGGAGATGGATTTTTTTGGCCTCAACATGATGTCGGATCAGATGATATTTAGTATTGATGTGCTTAGTACTATCATGGAACTTTGGGTTCTTGGCCAACTTTATTGCAGATGTGTTATCAATCATGAGTGGAGTTGATTGTATTTGTTTTACTTGCAAATCTTCAAGAATTTTCCTGAGCCACACAATTTCTTTCGTTGCTTCAGCTGCTGCCACATATTCTGCTTCTGTTGTGGAATCTGCTGGTACTGATTGTTTGTGTGATCTCCAGGAGACAGCTCCCGATCCAAGACTCATAGCATATCCTGAAGTAGATACCCCAGTTTCTTTGTCTCCATCGAAGTTTGAATCAGAGTATCCAATCAAGTTGAAGTCGTCCACCTGTGTATACTTGATTCCAAGGTCTTGAGTTCCCTTCAAGTACCTTAGAACTCTTTTTGCAGCAGACCAATGTCCCTCACAAGGCTTTTGGATAAACCTGGAGAGGATTCCAACAGCAAATGAAATGTCTGGTCTGGTAGTAGTGAGGTAGATGATACTTCCTACAAGCTGTCTATACTTTGTTGCATCCTCAAATTCCTTTCCTTCAATAGATGTGAGCTTCAAGTTTTGTTCCATTGGAGTAGAAAGGGGATTGCACTCTGTCATGCCAAATCTGTTTAACAAATCTCCAATGTATTTCTTTTGAGAAAGAAATATGGACTTTGGATGTTGGGTTACTTCAATGCCAAGATAGTAATGAACATAGCCCAAATCAGTCATTTCAAATTTTTTTCCTAATTCTTTCTTTATGGATGCAATATAGCTTTCATTTTTCCCTGTCATTAAAAGATCATCTACATATACCACAAGATATACAACTGTTTTGCCAACTTTCTTGACAAATAAAGTTGCATCATCAAGATCAAAATGATTGAAGTTGAATTTCAGAAGATGCTCAGTTAGTTTTTAATACCAGGCTCGTGGTGCTTGTTTGAGGCCATACAAGGACTTCACAAGTTTGCATACTTTGTGTTCATGTCCTTTCACAGCAAATCCTTCAGGCTGGGACATAAAAACATTCTCTTTTAGATCTACATTCAAGAATGCAGTTTTTACATCCATTTGATGGACTTTCCAACCGTTCTGAGCAGCTAGTGCAAAGAGTGGCCGGATGGTGGCCCATTTTGCTGTGGGAGCAAAAGTTTCCTCATAATCGACCCCTTCCTTCTGTGCAAAACCTTTTGCCACAAGCCTAGCTTTGTGCTTGTCAAGTGAGCCGTCAGCTTTGTACTTGTTCTTGTAGACCCACTTGCATCCAATTGGTTTTGTTCCAAATGGAGGATCAACCAGCTTCCAAGTGCCATTCTTTATGAGGGCATCATACTCCTTCTGCATCACTTCTTTCCATTCATCATGAGAAGCAGCTTCTTTGAAGGAAGTTGGTTCAAAATCTGTAGACAAGTTCAATTCACAATCATAAGTAACATCCATATCAACAGGTGAATTAGAGTTATCTACATCACCTCCATCTTGTCGGTTTGTATTTCTGGTTCTTGTTTTTCCAATTTCATCAGGATGAACACTTTCAAGTGTCTTTGTCAGCCACTTTGGGGGACCTTTCTGAGATGGTCCAGGCTGCTCTGTTGATTGAGTTGGGTCCGAATCAAGATTGAGTCTCCCAATTCTATCAATTACATCACTTAAAGCATCATCCGTTGTTGGAGTGTCATGCAGGGGAGATTGTTCTTCAGAAGAAGATTCCACATGTTGATCTAGTATAGGAATCCCCCCTTCAAGATGTGGAATCTGATTATCAAACTCTTGAAATGATTTCGGTTTTGTGAATTTATCCAAGCGATCAAGTTGCCGCTCAACAACACTGTCAGATTTGGATGATTCAAGAAAAATGACATCTCTAGATAAAGCAAACTTTTTATTTACTTCATCATAGAGGCGGTATGCTTTAGATGTGTTTGAATACCCCAGGAAGATACACTTACGACTTCTAGCACCAAGTTTGTTTCTATGTACCTTTGGTATTAAAGCATAACAGGTGGAACCAAAAATCCTGAGATGTTTTTTACCGAAGGAACATTTCCATACCACAATTCATAAGGAGTCTTGTTTCTTATAGCACTAGATGGACATCTATTCTTTATATATGCAGCACATAGAACAGCATCAGCCCAAAACATTGTCTTTACATTTTTGAAGAAAAGCATGGATCGTACCATATTCAAAATTGTTCTGTTCATTCTTTCAGCTACACCATTCTGTTGAGGATTATAAGGCACAGTTGTTTGATGTTTAATCCCATGTTGGCGAAGATAGTGTTCAAATTCATTTGATGTATATTATTTTCCATTACCAGTGCGAATAGACCCAATATGAGATTGTGCATCATTTTCAATCTATTTATGAAAATTCTTGAATGTTTGAAAAGCATCAGATTTGTTCTTCAATAAATAAATCCAACACATTCTGGTGTAATCATCAATAAATGTCATGATATATTTATTTCCATTTGCAGAAGAAACAGGCATTGGACCACATAAATCTGAATGAATGAGTTCAATCTTCCTATGTGCTCTTGAATTTGAATCATGAAAAGACTGTTTGCTTTGCTTTCCTAGAATGCAAGCATCACATTGCTTATGTTTTCTAGGAATTGTAGGCAAACCAACAACACCATTTTTCTTCAAAAAGCGGAGACTATCATAGTTTAAATTTCCAAATCTAGCATGCCATAATAAACTTGATGGAAGTGTACCTTCTTCATGATGAGAAATATATGAAAAATGTTGTGCATGAGCAGAGGTTCCTTGCAGTTTAAGAAGTCTTTCTTCTTCTATACCCCTCATGAAAAGTGAATGCTCAAATGCCTTTCTTACCTCAAGCTTTCCATCAAACATATGAATGGAGTGACCTTGCTGGCGGATGTGGACCAGGGACAGCAAGTTTCTCTTGAGCTGTGGGAGATATAGAACATGATCCAGAAGAAAGTCTGGAAGACCAGGCAGTTTAAGCCTGATTGTGCCAAGCCCTGATGGCTTGATTTTTGACTGATCTGCAAAGTATACTGCTCCATCAACATTGTCAGTGAAATCTTCAAAAAAATCTTTCCTATGAGTCATATGGCAGGTTGCTCCTGAATCAAGCAACCAGTCATTTTTCGAAGAAGCAAGTGAAGCATTAAACAAGTCTTCATTTACTCCAATGTTACATTGTGCCTCAATATAGTGAGCGGATTCAGGTGCTTTACCTTTGTTTGTGTCATCAGTTTTACCTTTCTGCTGATTTCTTCTCTGCTCAATCTTGTCCCATGGTAGCTTGCATGTAGAAGCATCATGTGATCCATTTCGTTTGCAGCGAATGCAATGCAGATCTACCTTTTCTGCTTGAGAATGTCTGCCCCCCTGCCTCTGAAGTATCTTCCTCTTCCTCTTCGTCCACCTCTTCCTCTTGTAGAATCTTGAGCAGGATGCTTTCTTTATGAGCAAGGCAAACAGTCTCTTCAGAAGATTCAGGGACTTTTTTCTTTCCAAAGGCTTTCTCTCTTTCAGCAAACTTTTTCACAAAAGAGTCAAAGGTTATATCTTTAAGATTTCCATTTGCTTGTAGTGACTCAAGATAATTGGAGTAGGTAGGATAGAGTGCTTTGAGAAAGGCAATAAGAGAGATATCCAGCTCAACCTTAGTGGATTTAATATCATGCATTATAGACTTTATTTCAGATGCAAGAGCAAGAGGATCATTATTTTTCAGTTCAAGAGTGAGGAGTTTAATCATGAGCTGAACAACTTCAAGTGCAGAATGTGTATCATAGAGTTCTTTCAGCTTTTGTAAAGCTTCAAAGGCAGTGGAATAGGATGAAATATGACGACTTACTTCTTCATTTACAGATGCTGCGATCAATGCATAGGCTTTGCTGTTGTTGTTTTCCCAAATGGCGAGTTCTTTGTCTGATGTAGGCTGCACAGGGTCTTTGTCTTCTTCTCCCACACACACTCCTTTCCACAACTCATTGTAGATGAGGGTGTGTTTTACCATCCGAGATCATTCAGAATAGTTCTCCTTGCCAGTGAGAACTATTCCGACCATAGAGATGATTGAATGCATTCTGTAAAAAAAAATACTTCTGCTAAAAAAAAAACTTCTGCTTATAAGAAATTTCTGCTGATAAAAAAAAACTTTCGCTCAGGCTAAAAAATCACCATAAATCCCTGAGCCCATAACCAGATTGAGTATTGTTTCTATTAAACACAGATTGAAAAGTTTATTCAAAATCTGGTGGCTGTGCAGAACAGACCTTGTAGCTTAGGATTTTTTTTTTTAATGATAAAAATCCCCAGTTACAGTCTTCAACCCACCATGAAAGTCGTGAATGAAGCATCAACTAAAACACAACAAATCCATGTTATAAAACTTGGTTTCTAATGCAACGACAAAGCCTTTGTTTGAAGCCTTCGATCACCATCATGACAATAAGAAAAATGAAAACATCTTAACCCTGCTGTCGACGCTTTCTCAGTAACCAATATCTTTATGCGGATCTATCCGAGACCATAGATGCAACTGTTTGATTCAACGAAAATATACAGCAATTTTTCAGATTGTGCTACAGCGGAGGCTTAATTGACAAAGAGAAAGAACAACTTAAGCTACGCCCCGAGTATGACAATATCAAACAGACTCAGATAAATCATATGACAAGGATTGCTCCGCCAGGGAAATCACAGGCTAGATTCGAAGCTATAACCATAACCTACGGCTTTCAAGAATCCGACCAAATGGAACAGCTCATGTTGCAGCCAACAGATCGTTAAGAGTTCCAGAAACAAAGAGAAAGAAGAAGTTCTTACCCTTGGACTCAATACTGCGTTTCTTGAGAAAGAAAACTGGAGAAGCTGAGATGGAAGCTCATAACACCAGTACAGATAACGACTCTTTCCGGAGGAAATGTGACTACAACAGCTTGAATTGCAGTAGGGGAAGCAACGTATACATAACGACTCTTTCCGGAAGAAATGGGACTACAACAGCTTGAATTGCAGTAGGGGAAGCAGCGTATACATGAGAACATGGGTATTCTATTGAGTGGATGCCAAACTGATGAGACATCTGCCGACGCGTCCCTTACAGAGGATCACCTTAACAATTATAAGGTTAGCTCGTGTGTTATTTCACACCTCCTCGCAGAAGGAAATGCGGACCTTCACGCAGGAACGCGATCAGATCCAATACCTCCTCGCTGCGGAACTTTCAATTCTACGATGAAAAAGACAGCAGCTCAAACATTACCCGTGAATAAACTTCAATCAGCAGCTTTAGAGGAAAATTTGAGTTTTTCCACCAAATCCCGCGCCTTGACCATCCCTGGCTTTCCTGGTGTACACGTTGTGGAGAGGCAGCAGAAAAACGGATGCGCAGATGCGTTGGAATATGGACAGATATGTCAGGTCAGAGGCAGCGCAGAGAGGGGCAGCGAATTCAGGCAAACAATTATACAAAAAAAAATGTGCAGTCTCCAGGACAGAGGCACGGATGCGCAGAGAAAACGGATGCGCAGTCTCTCAGGACAGAGGTTTCATGAGGCAGCAGAAACCTGGCAGAGGCAGGAGTTACAGCTATTTCTGGGACCTGTGCTCTGATACCATGTCAGGCCAGGGTAACTCCAGAATGAGCGGGAGAGAGAACTTATTGATATTATTCATTAGTTAACTTATATTTATATACATAAATACAACGGATCAGTTCATCTTCTAGATGACTGTCCAGTTCACCCATCCGTTTCGGATTAGGTGTCAACAGTGGAAACCATACTGGGGAATGGTACATTTTAATCCAAAACATTATTATTCCCTAGTTTTAAATCAGTATTTCAATAAGCAACTGTTGTATCATTATGAAATACATGGTCTAGGGTTGTTATTTTGTATATATTTATTGTATCATTGATTCTGATTTTAATTTTGTGTGATGATTTTTCATAGCCCTCGCTACCAAAATATTTTACACTAGATTTCACCCTGATCCCAACCGTGTTCAATTTGTAGATAACCATGATAAGTTGGTGAGAAAGAAAATTTTTACTAAGAGTCAAGGTAGTAATAGGTACTTGTCTAGATTCAATTCTCCCCTAGAAAATATTCCTTTGTCAAGGTCTAATTCTCTTCCATAGAAATTTGAAACTTTACAAGACATATAATTTGATTTTCCTTTCTAGCAAAGTTTGTTTAGATCAAAGTCTAAGGCTTTTGTAGATCAAACTCTCATAGATAAAGACATATTGCAACCATATGTACCCCAAACCCAAGTCCTTGAAACAGATCCTAATCTTGAATATTTACAGCAATTTGACAAATTACAAGGTCTAGTTTTAGTGTTGGACAAGGCTATTGAAGAATATTTTATTCAACAATGTGTTGAATTCTCTGCTTTAACTGTTGCAGCAGCCTCTTTGTCTAGTCAATATTCCCAGTCTGTACATCTATAGCCTCCCAGTCCTACTCATTCCATAGTTTCAACTTCCATACTTGTGATTTCTCAAACTACTATCCCTATTATCCCTGTAGTTATCAAAATTGCACCTCCATTAAGTCCATCCTAAAGTAAACCTACTAGGACAATTATGGAAGGAAGGTATGCACCCTTGGTGTTACTAGGCCAGATATATGCTATGCCTATAGATTATCCATCCAAAATTGTGACCTTTGATAATATTGGTGCTAATACTACCCAACAACATGTGGATAGGATGAATGATGTGTTTGACCTCCAAGAAGTAGATGCAGTTGATGTTAAAATGAGATTGTTTGCCCAAATATTAGGAGGTGATGTCAATAAATGGTTTAGGGGTTTACATGCAGGAAGTATAGACAACCTTGATGCTTTCCATCAAATTTTTTTAACAAGATGGGAGATCAAGAAGAATCCACTTCAACTCCTAAATGAATATAAAAGTTTGAAAAGAAAACCCAATGAAACTCTGGAAGACTATTGTGAATGATTCAATATTGTTTACAAACCCATTCCACAAGACATCAATCCCTCCCCTGGCCTAGCTCTGATTGATTTTCTAGATGGTTTTGATGTAGACATGGAATATCAACTTAGAGAGAGAGATCCAACAACTTTGGAAGAAATGCAAGCAAATGCAATTAAAGTTGAAGCCAACATCTTGGCCAAAAAAGACAAACTGAAGTCTGAACACATAGTAACCATAAAAGAAGAACCTTCTACTTTTGTCATTGATCATAAGATTGATAACTTAGTTAGTGTAGTGAACCAAATGATGCAGAGAATGAACATTAATGACCAAACTCAAGCAAGAGAAAACCAAAATGCTCCTCAAACCAGAAACCAAAACTTTAGAAGGAATGTTCCCCAAATTAAACAAAGAGAACAAAAGGGTCTAGACCAACAAGTTAGACCTCCTTTTCAGAAAAATTACACAGATGATGAGGGGAATATTGTGGAAGATTTGGATGATAATCAAATAAATTTGTTGGGGATAAATGATGATGAGTCAGTTTTTGATCCAGATTTAAGCAGGAACGCAACAAATTACAGAGATAACCATATACACAAAGATGCAGTGGAAATAATACTTCATTTCATTAATGGAAAATACTGACATATGCTTACAAACAGAAATGGCAATAAACTAGCTAGGGCGATGGTAGCTTATCTCTGAGAAGAGATGTGATGGCTACATGCCTCTGAACTGTTCTGAACTGTATTACAATGAGGCTCGAAGGCCTATTTATTGTTGAGAAACAATGGAAAACCCTTCACATACCGAAACCTAACCCTAGAAGATGAAATGCCAAATTGTGGGCCCCGTTTGGGTAAATTGGTACATCAATTTCCCGGGGTCGTAACTTTGGCATACGATCTCCGTTTGACGCGTACGATAGCTCGTTAGAAAGATCTATCCGAGTACTACCACTTTGGGAGGCAACATAAGGCTCGGTCGCCCCAGAATTCCAAAAAAACGTCGTTTAGGGCCTCAAAACGGCTCCGGAAGTTTAGGACCCGAAAAACTGCTAAAAATAGTAAACTGTGCTACAATTAAGGAAACTGAAAATGCTGAGAAAGACAATGGTGGGGGTCCAGGTGGACCTGGCAGGTGGCCACCAATATCCACCTGGATCAGTTTTCCTCACTCAAGAGGAGCAGGAACTTTTTCTCATACCCAGACTAAATTGGATTTTGAAGAGTCATATGAATACAAAAAAGGGTTTGAAAATGCCATAATGGAAGTCCATAGGCAATATAATATTAGAAGTAAGAAAAATTAATATATTGCAAATAAAAAGAATGCTGAAAATCCTGTCAAAAATGTCTTTGATTCTGATTCCAAGAAAATAACATAAAATCCAACTAAGAAAACTATTGAAGATCTTGGAAAGAAGCTACCAGAAGATATTACAAAAAAGACAATTGATACTCCTTCCAGAACTACTCAAACTAATTTCCCTTCTACCAGCCAACAAATAGAACTTGCCACAAATATAGTTGCTGATAAGTCTAATTTTCCAAATCTTCTTCATAATCAAACACCATTCAATATTGAAAATAAACTGGCCAAGCTGAAAATTTCTATCCCCTTGACTGAATTAATGAACAAAAATCTATACAAGACTCAAGTCCTGAAAGCATTAAACATTGGGGAAAACACTAACTCTGTAAATTTGAATGATGATCAGCTTGAATCCTTATTTGGGCCAGAAGTTGAAAGAAAACAACAAGGAGGAATCCCTCGATTCTATGTCAGTTTGAATCTTCATGATAAAATTCTCATAATGCTATACTAGATTTAGGTGCATCCTAGAATTTAATGCCTAAGGTTGTGATGGAAAAACTTGGAATTAACATTACTAGACCCTACAAAGACTTGTACTCCTTTGATTCTAACAAAGTTAGATGCCTAGGACTTATCAAATACATATGTGTTACTTTAGCCCAAATCCCTGCTAAAAGTCTAGTGATGGATATAGTGGTTGCAAACATTCCCCCTAAGTATGGAATGATGTTTTCACGCTCATTGGGAACAAAATTATAAGGGACCCTACAAATGGACATGACTTACGCCACTATACCAGTGTTTGGTCAACATAGAAGATTGTATAGGGAAACTTTAATGAAGTATAGGTCAGTAGTCAAGAGAAACCACATAACTACCCTCTTTACTCTGTTCATTCCGACCTTGACTCTTTCATTATTTATAATGATGGAGACACTGATGCACAGGTTACCAAGGTAGAAAATGACATTGATGAAAAACATGAAAATCAAACACAAATTGTGTAGCAAAACACTGAAACTTAACCTTTTTGGAACATGAGCTTTCATGGCTCTTGTAGCAAAGGAGGTTCAAGGGCAGGTGTTTGGGTGTCCAATTCAGGGAACAATCATGCACAAGGTCATTCCTATAAACTCAACTTTCATTAAACCAATAATATAGGAGAATATAAGGCACTTCTCTTAGGATTGCAATTATTGAAGAGGTTAAGTGCTAAAATAATTTATGTTCACGGGGATTTTGAATTGATTATAAAACAAATCAAGGGAGAGTATGTTGAAAATGCAACAAGATGATGGAGCTTAGTGAAAAGGAGTTGCCTTCACTAAGTGGGATCACAGGCTATTTTTGGCGCAAAGTCTATTTTTAGACTATGTGTGAACGGGAAAAGTGTCTATTTAGAACGACCCTATCCCACTGAAGTGTGACAGTGACCTCAGAAACAAACAGGGAAAACTACTCTTGTATTCTCCTTTATGAACTATAAACGAAGAGGAATAGGATGAACCAACCTGTGTCTTGCGTTAGTCCTTTGATCCAATCTCTCTCCTCTTTGACAGCTTCCAGCTACCTGCTCCCTTACTTGCCCAGCTTCACCAAGTTCCTGTAAGATCACAGAAGAAAGAAACTACACAAAGACATGGATTTATGTTCTTAAATAGCTTAGGATCAGATTTAAGCTAAACATACAAATATAACAAACATCAATAATATACAAGCATGTAGGAGAAACTCAAATAGTTTTATTGATAAAACAAGAAGATCCAGGAGGAGTTACAACCGATGATTCCTGATCCAGCATCAACCTCCCAGCATAGAATCCCCTCTTCACCTCCAACAAAGCATAAATCACCCAATACTCTGATATCTATCTCAAAACCAACAGCAATTCTCTGCAATGTACAAAATTCCAGCCTCCTGGATCTCTTGGTGAGGGATCCATATATAGATGTATGCAAAGAGGATGAGTCAGCTCATGAATTGATTAGTGGCCTCTCTCTGTCAGTTCTTGCTTCCACTTGGAGACTGAGAGCCTCTTACTCATCACTGGTCGAATTCAGTGAGGCAAGTGTCATTGGAGAAGATCCTGGAAGCTTCCATTGTCTCTCCACCTCGTGGAATGACTCTTCCACTTGTCATTTCCTGCTCAACGCACCCTAGTAGTGCATTCAAGTGTGTTTCAATGCACCTAGCCAGTGTATTTGGGTGCTTTGCAACGCAGCTAGCTAGTGGAGCAACTGAAATGATCCTGATTTGACTAGTTCTGAGAAGTTTCTGGTGGAGAACTTCTGGGAGAAGCTGTAATTTGTTGACCTTGTTTCTTTAGGAGCTGGAACAACACCTTTAGGGACTTAGGATCCCTTAGTTTATGGAAATTTCATGCTTAGAGCTGTAAGGCACAAAAATGTCTATAACAATTGCCCCCTAAAGTATGAGGTCGTTTATCGGGTGAAATGCTTTATTAGGAGGATCCGAAGTTCTTTCAATGCTGGGAGGAGACCTGTAATAAGATACAATACAATACATTATCTTCATACTGTTTTCATGATCTAGCTGAGGCGGGCATTCCCATGCTCAACTTTATAAATTCATTTTCATGTACATAGGACAGACAATCGTCTGATGGTAGACTGATGATTCTCATGAAGTCATCGTCTTTTTGGTAGGATGATTATCTGTGCTGCAATGTTGTACATTTCAATGTCTTTATTTTTCCTGAATATATATCGCAGCCCGAATGGATGAAACTAGATCCGGGGTCTTCAATCTCGTCCGATCTTCACTCGAAGTACAAGTCGATCCATGTGAGAAATGTTTTGAAGTCGAACATGGAAAGACATCGCTTGATTACCAGTCAATGATGTAAACTATTAACAAGCGCGAGAGGAATCACTGATAATGATAATGACCCTCAAGGTACTGCAGTACAATTCACGTGGTGTGAATAAAGGACTTGGCATCGAACACCACGCAAAATCTTTCGGTCGAAGGTCATTGATGTATACCTGTCGCCGGAAGTGAGAAACTTGCCATTGAGGCATGCAAGCTTCAAAGTACTGAAAGGGTTTTTCCTAGATCAACTTCTTGGATACTGAGCTGATGTCGACAAGAAGTGATCCGTCAAAGGGGGGCCTTAATGAATCCCACATCAATGACACGGAACGGAGAAAATGATTTTGATGGAGGTGAAAACGATCTGGTGATATATGGTTCAGGGTGGCGGTCATGAAAGAATGAAGTATAATGTATGGTAGTGGATGGGACACGGGTGACTTCTCTGGATGACTTCTCTTGAACATGTCGGCGACACTTATGTGATGGATTGGTAGCATTTACCCCAAATGTGGATGGTATGGCGTGACCATGGTGATGTGACCGGTGAATGAAACAACCCAACCCGACTCAGGCACGGAGTGGAAGTGTCATGTTCAAGAGCGACTTGCTACCAATAAAGTTTCTTTGAGTTTTATTCCCAATTTTTCCCCAGTCATTGCTGACCAGTACCTCTTTATTTTTGTCAAGCTTGAGGAGGATAACATATGCTTGTTCTATAATTTTCCCTTCGAGCAAACCCATCGCTATGTTTTAATGAGCCTAGCGATAGTGAAACTCGTTCTCGCCTAAAGACAAGTTTGTCGCTATTAATCTTTTTAACGAGTCTAACGACAAAGATAACTCGGTCCTTTTCATTTTTAGAGAGTCTGAAAAGGTACGTAAAGGTAACTCCAAAATTCCTTTTTCGTCATCTAATCCCTTAAGTCCGAAAAAGTATAAAACAATACAGAAGGGATGAATTTTCGATTAGCTTTAACGAGCCGAACAAAACAAGCGCTCGATCTTTTTGTGCAATAATCCCTCAGGTCCAAAAAGATTAAAATCTAGAGGAGGGATAGCACTTCCTGTCGCTTTAACGAGCTGGAAGGCCAAAACTCGGCAATCTTTTCATATTTTATGAGTCAGCTGAAAAGAGCTTAAAGAAGACTCGTCTTTTGAGGAACGAGTGATAAAATGGGTAGCAGCTGATTCCAGGTAAGGTTTGGAATTTTCCAATCACGGCAGTGTCACAAGGATGGCTTAGTGAAATCACTCTTCGCAACTGTTCCTCAAAATGGGTAAACAATCAAATGGAGGTGAATGATCGGCCAATGGAAAAGTGGAGGTGACAGTGCAAACACGACCAAGGCTTTAATGGCTGAAAATTCTTCATTCACGGTGGTTATTTACCGGGGGGATAGTTCATTTTTTAACGAGCTTAAACGCGGGTGGAAACATTTGCTCGGTCTTATGTTTATTTTTTAACGAGCTTGAATTATGCGCTAGAACTGCTCGATTAATCCAGTCATATGATAAGAATGTCTCACATAAAAGTGGTCAATCTTTCGAGTGTTGCCTCATATCCTTTCTTTATGCAAGTTAGGAAACGACCAATCCTACGAGTTTAAAGGGTTAGAGGTCCTATAAATTTAAAAAATAAATAGTCGCTCTTTGCTTGCATTGCAAAAGGTTTGCATGCCCCCAGGTATAAAACAGAGTTTCAAGGTTACCTCTCAATTTGTAGACAAAACATTTGTTCTATCAGGAGAGGCCTACCTCTTACAGGTTACCGAAAGATTGTTCTATTTACGGTGTAAACAAAACACTTCTTCGACGATGTTGCTCGAAATAAACAAAGGTGAGTGACGATGCCCGCCAACTCACATAACTTTGACAAGAGAATCTTATTCTAGAATAACCCCTCTTCCACTGACGGACAGGGTACAGACTAGTCATATTCTCCCGCGGAAACCTACTCTATACCCGAAGTTTTCCTGCCGAAGCAAACCAGGATGCATGCCCCATGGGTTTCAGTCATATCCCTCCGAATTACTCGCGCTCATCGGGAGGATGGACTGGGGCTTGAGACATTTCTTGTGTGAAGAGACCATTTAGGGACGGTATATGACTATTTGCTATGCGTGATCCGGGAAATGAAAGCTGGTCCACGAGCTTGACCACTCTTCCTTCGTGCGGAAAACACATTACTCTAAAGAGTGAGGAGACAATGGCTCCCATGCAATAAATATAGTCTCGTCCAAGGAGTAGGTTATAATCCAAGGGTCCTTGAACTACCATGACGTTCATGCAAACTGTCTTCCCTCTCAATGTTATGGGCACATCGGGAAGGATCCCTAAAGGTCGACTGGTTCCTTTATCAAAGCCTGTCCGATTTCTCATCTTAGGAAAAAGCGATGGCGAACCAAGCGCTTTCCAAGCAGTAGAGGAAAGGATACTCACAGAAGCCCCCTCATCTATGATGGTACCAGCCATGACCATTCTATATATTTGAACGATAATTCGGAATGGTATGCTTGTCGATAGGTGGGGTCTGCCTAGTTGATTCCAGTCGAAGGAGACAACTAGGTTGCTTGGAGGTGGGACCGAGTAGACGGCTGGGTATAGCTCTGACGAACTTCCTTCCTACGGTAAAGGAATGGGTAGATTTCCCCCATGTTCGTCGGAGTCTGTGTTGATGAAGAGAATTTGGACGGTGTCATCCTTGTTCTCTTCAGTGACTGTAACATCCGAAGATAGAACCTCTGAAGGCAAGACCGGGTCAACTGCCGCCTCGACCTTTTGACTTTTCTTTGGTATGGATTCAGTTGGTTTATCTTCGATGATAGGCGCTTCAGCCGACCACCTGAGCGGGCCAGCTGGGTTCTCAACTAGTGACGGATTCGGCAAGATTTTTTTATATCCAGGAGGGAGTCGTAACGGTGAAACCGGACGATCATCCAAAACTCTTTTAGCTTCGTCTAAGAAGGGACAACGGTGGAGGGCATGGTTGCCTTCACACAGTTTACAGGGAAATCTATCTTTCTCTTTTTGTCCTGGGGCTTCACTTTCACTAGTTGACGGTGTGCTTTCAACATGATCACCAGAGGTTGACGACACTGGATTGTGCAAACGAGGAGACCAATCCCTTAGTATCCGGGGGATGCAAGGACAATCTCTGTGAAAGTGGTCTCCTTTGCAAATGACACATGGCGATTTAGGCCTGGTCGGTGCTGTGTGTGGATTTTCGTTAGACGACACCCGTTTTCTCCCATTCGCCTTTGGCTCCTTCTTCTTTTTCTTTTTCTTCTTCTTTTCCTTCTTCTCCTTAGGAACTTGGATTTTAGCTTTACCAGTCCCGTCAAGCGAAGAGGAAGGAGGAGAGGAAGAATTAGAGGAAGTAGAAGGCTGGTGGGTAACTCTAGACTCATCTAATTGCTGATTCGATTGTTCAGGAATAGTGGTGTTCTGAACGACATTGGTTGAGAAGAGCCATACTGGCAAGCTAATTGTCAGTCCTGGAAGCGACAATGTGGCCACATGGGGCGCAACAACATCTCCCCAAGAGGAGAAGGGACTAGGATTTCCACCAAGGGGAATTCCTTGGTTGGTAGGCTCCATTTTCTCAACCCAAAGATCAACGTAGGAAAAGGGGATGAATATTTCGCTTAAAATAAATTTTAACACTCTTTGACACAACTTGTTTTTTCAGTTTTAAAGAGTCGAGAAAAAACAAAAGATGACTCTAGTCTCCTTCGATTTTTAATGAGCCTGAAGTGACAAGTGCTCAGATGGACCTTTTCTGTTAAGGAGTCTGAAAAGGAACGAAAGGGATTGCTCTGGAGGTCTAGGTAGAGGGAGTACCAAACCAATCGCAAAACTGCAGAATACTTTTTACGGTACGGCAGTCAATCTTCCCGAATGCTGTGTTCGGTGCATTGCGATCAGTAGGGCGGCTGATGCGGCTTCCTATGGATAAAGGTTTTATGCCTATAGGGGTCTCCCAATATATACTCGGCGGTACGTGGGAGCACAAGTCCGTACTGGCACTTATTGTCTCAAAGTGGAGGAATCACTCAACCATCAGTGAGGACAACAGTTACCAGGCTTTACGACGCCGGAATACGTCTCTAGCCTAGACCTCTAGATGTTGTGCGTTAAGTTACAAAGCGTTGTTAAGTTCATTGAATTTATTTTAGGTTGATCTTTCTTATGAAGTTTTCCTTTTGGGTTCACCACGAGATGTAGATGTAATTCCTAAAATGCAATCTAAAGATGATAAGCAAGCTTTTATCTCTTTTCAGCAATGAAAATCCTAGCTACAAGGGGAAAAGAAAGACACAATCTTTTCTCAAAGAGCAAAGAGCACACTGTAAATGCACTTTTCCTAAATCAAGCCAAACAGACTGTCAATATGCAAATGCACATGTGCATGTATTTGTTTTTTCACTTTCTTAATATTGATGCCTAAAAAGAAAGTTGGTGTACAAATTTGAATTCGTTTTCAAGTGAAAAACACAAACAAGCTTCTTTTCGAAATCAAAAGGTAGAGACGATTACGACACTTTATGATTTTGAAGTAAACACTTGTTTCGACACTAGAAATTCACAAATTCAAGCCAAAGGAAAAAGTAAAAGCATAATCAACTGTCAACAAGCAAATAAACTTTCTCCTAAGATCAAAATCGATACTTACGACAGATCTAAATCAAAGGATGACAATATGGCTATTCTACTTTTGCAATGGGAAACTGTAAATGATGCAACAAACACACAAAAACAAATATAGTTTCTTTTATACAACTGAGGCGGAATTAAGGCAAAGAAAAGGGGTTTTTAAATAGACACACACACTGATCACAGGCTGCAAAAATCAGAGACAAAACTGGAAAGAATGAGCAAAGAACCTCAACTGCACAGGGCTAAGCTGATCAACGCACCTGGTACACAGAGAAACTGGATTGCAACGCAGGTTGCCCTCTCAGGAACTGCACTAAAATGCAGGAACTCTTCACAGCACCTGCGCTGGGGCAGAAACGAGAATTCTATCCGGGTTCTGGGTCACGGTTTGCAGTTTAATCTATGTTTTTTGGTCGGGTAAAAGCAATCAGTAATGCACAATTAGAGGGTTGATTTAATGAAGGTTTAAGAGCTATCACAAAAGGGTAATCAGATCATTTGTGAACCAGCTATTCAAATCATAAACAGATCCAGTGAATGGATTGAAGCAGCAGATGTCTACTTTGCATTTGTTAATGGCAAATGCAGTTCGATTCGCTACTTCTAAGTTTATGAAACAAACAACAAGAGAAACACAAACAAACTAACTAGACACGATCCCCAGCGGAGTCGCCATTTTGTTAACGGGAAAAGTGTCTATTTAGAATGACCCTATCCCACTGAAGTGTGACAGTGACCTCAGAAACAAACAGGGAAAACTACTCTTGTATTATCCTTTATGAACTATAAACGAAGAGGAATAGGATGAACCAACCTGTGTCTTGTGCTAGTCCTTTGATCCAATCTCTCTCCTCTTTGACAGCTTCCAGCTACCTGCTCCCTTACTTGCCCAGCTTCACCAAGTTCCTGTAAGATCACAGAAGAAAGAAACTACACAAAGAGATGGATTTATGTTCATAAATAGCTTAGGATCAAATTTAAGCTAAACATACAAATATAACAAACATCAATGATATACAAGCATGTAGGAGAAACTCAAATAGTTTTATTGATAAAACAAGAAGATCGAGGAGGAGTTACAACCGATGATTCCTGATCCAGCATCAACCTCCTAGCATAGAATCCCCTCTTCACCTCCAACAAAGCATAAATCACCCAATACTCTGATATCTATCTCAAAACCAACAACAATTCTCTGCAATGTACAAAATTCCAGCCTCCTGGATCTCTTGGTGAGGGATCCATATATAGATGTATGCAAAGAGGATGAGTCAGCTCATGAATTGATTAGTGGCCTCTCTCTGTCAGTTCTTGCTTCCACTTGGAGACTGAGAGCCTCTTACTCATCACTGGTCGAATTCAGTGAGGCAAGTGTCATTGGAGAAGATCCTGGAAGCTTCCATTGTCTCTCCACCTCGTGGAATGACTCTGCCACTTGTCATTTCCCGCTCAACGCACCCTGGTAGTGCATTCAAGTGCGTTACAACGCACCTAGCCAGTGTATTTGGGTGCTTTGCAACGCAGCTAGCTAGTGGAGCAGCTGAAATGATCCTGATTTGACTAGTTCTGAGCAGTTTCTGGTGGAGAACTTCTGGGAGAAGCTGTAATTTGTTGACATTGTTTCTTTAGGAGCTGGAACAACACCTTTAGGGACTTAGGATCCCTTGGTTTATGGACATTTCATTCTTAGAGCTGTAAGGCACAAAAATGTCTATAACACTATGTCTATTTTTAGACATATGGATCATGGTCTATGAGTTGCAGGATGTTGTTTATGGATGATTGGTCATGTTGGGAAAAACAGATGGACTTCTATTTTTGGTTCACAGCAGAGTGATCAAAGTCTATTTTTAGACTACTAGGCTAAAAATAGAAACAGTCAAATATTATTAGCCCTTAGTAATATTTGGACTATAAACTTTATCTTATTCTCTTGGAGCACTTCAGTTCGAGCTACGGATGTGGCACATGTAGCTGATAAAAGGAATCACGTGGTTTCTTATGTGTTAGTTGAGCTATTGCATGGAGGAATTCAGTTAGAACTCATGCATGCGAGTTCTGTGGATTTGGATGTGGAGTTGATGGAGTTGTGTTCAGTTTGACTTAGTTGAACTAGTTGTATTTAGTCTAATGAAAGAATACACTAGTGATGAGTTGTGTGAATTGATTATTAATTAATTCACTAATTATTAACTCATAAAGAAACTAAAGAATACATCAGTTAACTTAGTGCATGGACAGTTCAACAAAGACAGGTGTTAGAGGTAAGTGAAAGGGTGAGTTGTGACTATCAGTTGTGCATGAGATTTTGAACATGCATGGATTGAGTAATGCCAATGAGGATTGCGTGTGTGGGCCAATATCAAGGCAATTGTAGCTTGTGCTCACATGATTCTCTTGCAAGATTGTGCAGTGGAGGCAAGCAGAGTAGCGGAGAAGATTTGAACCTGTGACTTGTTCGGATCTGAGCTAGTTTTGTGTGTAATAGGTGGAGATAGTACTGAGTACTTGTGAGGAGTATTGTACTATGTATTGTTACATGTTCTCAATCATTAATATACAGATAGTGTGGGGTTTTTAGCTGTAAGCTTTCCCCGGGTTACATACTGTGTTAATGTGTGCATGCAATTGATGTTTCATTGTTTTTGATGCTGCTAAATTGATGATCAATGTAAAGGAGATTATGTATTGTGCGTGTATTCGACAATAGTGTATAATCGGGATAATCTCTGTGAATAAGTGTTTATTATTCAAACTTTCTACAGAGTATGCTACAAAACATCGTAGGCTGAGAGCATATAGAAATGTTGTGCTTGAATTTTTAGGAACTTTTGTAGAATATGATCTTGCTATCATTCCTAGAAATCAGAATGTCCTAGCTAATTGGTTTAGCTTTTTCAGCTAGCACATGCAAAATGCCTCCTCCCAACAGACAATATACAATGGAAGTTAAACATCATCCAGTGGTACCTGAAAATATGAGATATTGGAAGGTATTGGGAAGTGATAAGTATGAAGATAGTAACATATATTTAGAGTGTGAAGTAGAAAATTAGATTGTTGAATATGCTAGTGTAGATAAACAATTTGATGATTTCGATGTAAATATTTCAGTCAATAAAGTTGTACAAAATTAGAATTGCATGAAGTAGATCCAGAAAAGAAGAATTTGAAGTACTTCAACTTAAGGATAATTTTTTTCCTAGGGGTCTAGTTCCGTTAGAAGAACCTTTTGATTTTAACGATGTAGCAAAAAAGCCAAAAATGGAACCCATAGGGGAAAACATAGAAGAATGAAATATAGGTAGTGAGAAGAATCCAAAAATGATAAAACTATAAAAATCACTTCCTATTGTCACAAAACAACGATACATAGCTATTTTCAAAGAGTTCATAGATGTCTTTTCCTGGACCTATGAGGATCTAAAAGCATATGACACTAGTATCATAAAACATAAAATCCCAATCAAGGAAGATCAAAAACCATTCAAACGAAAACTTCATAAGATAAATCCTCTCCTAATGCCTTTGGTCGAGAAAGAAGTGAAAAGGATGTATGATGCTAAAATCATACTTCCTCTTAGATACTCTAAATAGGTGTCTAACAT
Organism: Pinus tabuliformis; assembly: GCA_031772625.1. Classification (NCBI taxonomy): domain Eukaryota; kingdom Viridiplantae; phylum Streptophyta; class Pinopsida; order Pinales; family Pinaceae; genus Pinus; species Pinus tabuliformis. Next base: position 782,064,086 of record CM062805.1, read on the forward strand.
TGTGCCTACTAGAAAGAAAACTAGAGAAATCAGGTTCTGTATCGATTTCAGAAATCTTAACAAGGTATCCCTTAAAGAAAACTACCCCTTATCTAAAATAGATCATATATTGCAAAATGTAGTATGGTGTAGTAGAATTTCATTATTAGATGGTTTCTTAGGTTATAACCAAGTCTTAGTGCATCCCGATGATCAGGATAAAACTGCCTTCACTACTCCATGGGGAACTTTCATGTACATGAAGATGCCCCTTGGGTTAATGAATGTTGGAGCCACTTTCCAAAGAGCAATGGATATTTCCTTTGTTGATGAAATTGGCCGTTTTATTGTCATTTATATAGATGACATTACTGTCTATTCTAAAACTAATGAGGAACATTTATCACATCTTAGAATATTGTTTGAAAAATGTAGAAGGTTTGGCATCTCACTAAATCCTAAGAAGACACGGTTTGGAATTGAGGAAGAAAAACTTCTTGGTCACATTATTTCCAAGGATGGGATTAGGATTGATCCCAATAGAATTGAAGCAATATTAAAAGTCAGTCATCTAAGAAACATCAAAGAGCTTCAATATTTTATTGGCAAAATAAATTTCCTAAGGAGATTCATTCCTAACCTTGCAGAACTTCTTAGAAACATAACAAACATGCTTAAAAAGGATTCAGAAATCAAGTGGAATATTGAGGCTAAACAATCCTTTGACTTAGTTAAACATGCATTAACCAAAGTGCCAATGTTGATTAGCCCATATTTTACAAAAATATTTCATAATCCTCTCTTTTTCTTTTGAACACACCATTGCAACAGTCTTACTACAGAAAAAAAATGAATGTTTTGAACAACGTATTTCATTCTTTAGTAAATCTTTAAGAGATGCATCTTTGAAATACAATATTATAGAAAAAAGGCCTTTGCATTGGTTAAAGCAATAAAATATTTTAGAGTATATATTTTGCATTCCCATATTATTTCTTATGTACCTAATTTAGTGGTCAAAGACATTTTGATGCAAAATGGACCTAATGGAAAATGAGGCAAATGGATTGCTGTCATTCTTGATTATAACTTAGAAATCAAGCCCATCAAGTTAATCAAGGGTCAAGGACTAGCTAAATTGATGGTTGAGTCAAATTTGCATGCATTAGACATTAACTTGGTTGATTCATTAGACAATCAAGAGGAACAGGTGAGTCCACAAATTGATGAGGCATTTCTCAATTCACCCTGGTATGCAGATTTCCTTTATGTCTTATTTAATATAAATGTTCCTCCTGGTTTGACAAAAACAAAGGAAAGATTTTTTAAGCTAAAAGCAGTTAAATTTTGAATTATAAAAAATGTTTTGTATTAGAAAGATGTTGGGGGTATTTTACTTAAATTCTTGTTAAAGGATGATGCAGAAAATGTCATGCAGGAATTCCATGAAGGTGATTGCGGTGGACATCTTTATTGCAAAACCACTGCCAATAAAATCCTTAGAGCTAGTTTCTACTTGCCTATTCTTTTCCTTGACATTCACAAACAAGTCACCTCATGCCATAAATGCCAGATTTTTGAGGGAAAGCGAAAAAATTTTCACCTACCATTAAAGCCTATCACTGTTGAAATCCCCTTCCAGTAATGGGGATTGGACTTCATTGGTGAAATTCATCCCTCTTCCTCTGCCCAACATAAGTGGATTCTTACAACCACTGATTAATTTACCAAATGAATTGAGGCCACTTCTTCTAGATTTTCTACTAATGTTGTCATTATTATATTCCTTGAGACTAATATCCTCTCCAGATTTGGCCATCCTAGAAAACTTATCACTGGTAATGTTGTAGCCTTTAAATCTATGAAAATGGTTGAATTTTTCCATAAATACCACATTACTTTGGGACATTCAATAGCTTATTACTCTTAGGGTAATTGGGTGGCTGAATCCTCAAATAAAAGTTTTGTAAACATCATCAAAAAGTTGTTAGAAGACAACAAAAAATATTGCCATAACAAGTTGTTCAATGCACTTTGGGCTAACAGAATTACTACTAAAAAATCAATTGGCATGTCACCATACCATTTGGTCTATGGAATGGATGCAGTTTTTCCATCCTCTTTAGGAGTTCCAGTCATGAATATCATTCAAGAAGTGCAAGCTGAACCCAATGATGTAAAAAGAAGGATCAATCAAATTATCCAATTACAACAATCTAGGGAGGAAGTATACAATAGGAGCCAAGTTATTCAGGAAAATATTAAAAAGATCTCTGACAGAAGAACAAAGGTAATGACTTTAACATTGGGGACAAAGTTTTGAGATGGGATTCTAGGAGAGAGGACAAAGGTAAATATGGAAGGTTTGATAATCTTTGGAAAGGGCCATATATTGTTTATTCTTTCAGGGGAAATAATGCATTCTTCCTTAAAGAGCTAGATGAAGCAAAAATACATGGAGGTCCTATAAATGACAGGATGCTGAAGCACTACTTTTATTAGCCTACAATTTTTTCTTACATTGATCCAAATGGATCCTAGAAGACCCTCTAAGTCTTCAAACATTCAAAACTATCGCAAAAGAAGAACCTGTTAAAAGGTCGATTACACTATCGGGAGGCAAAAACATGAAGAAATTGGTGAAATAAGGATTTTCAAAGGCTTAAAACAACTTTGCATCGGAGCTGTCGGATCTGGCCAATCAACAGTCCAAATCCAATCGGCATATCACAATCGACAATGGCAAGAAGAGGTAATCGGGGGCTATCACATGACAATTGTGATCGCGATCAACACGGGTCAACAAGGACCATCTATCAAGCGCACAGATCGACGGCCCAGGTTAATGCGCAATATCGCAATCGACAAATACAAAGGAGCGATTACAAATGGCCCAGGGTATGTACGATATGCGATTGCGACCAATCGCATCGGAACATTACAACGGAGCGAGGCCGATATAAATATGATTCGCGATAGCCAGACCCAATGAAACTATAGATGATATTATATATTTTTTGAGATCTGGAAAACAAGGTTTTCCTTTGTATTTTGCATTTTCGTTAAATAAACGAAATACAAAGCAAAAAGCTCTGATGCGATGAAACTGGACCCGAAAGGGTTTATTAATGCTATTATATATGATTTCAAGTCTGACAAAGCCATTTTACGAGGTTTTTCAATGTTTTAATGTATTTTTAAATACAAAGGGAAATCATAATATAAGAAGGATTTCAGGTGGGCAAAAGGCAGTAAGTGGTTTGGGCCGAGCTCCGCCAGATTCCATACACTGGTTTCCACATGTCTAGGCTAAGGAGAGAGAAAACCACCCTTATTGGACGGTTAACCCCCGTACGGAAGAGCCGCCCGAAATGAAGCACAACCATTGGATCTGGATCTCCGAGATCAATGGTGGAGATGCGATGTCAATATACCGGCTGAGCCAATAGGAGTTATAAGGCAGAATTGATAACATTTCAAATCCGATGAATGGAATTTTAGTGATTTTTCACAATTTTTAATGTATTTCTCTGTGAACACAGAGAACGTTGTTTCCAGGGATTTCAAAGGCCTGATGACCCATTCCGTTACAAAACAGGTGGCCACCATCCCTGAAAGCGTTTAACAATGATTGCTAATGCTCAGAAGGGGATCTGAGCAGACAGAGATTGAGAAGCCAGAGAGCCCGAGAAGGAGAAATGAACAGACAATGCCAATTGAATTTAAAGCCACAGACTAAGAGCAAACAGAGATAGGCAGTGCTAAGACAGAGCAAGGACAGAGACAGAGAGTGATAGAGAGAGTCTGTGTGCTCAGAGAGGCTTGAGGGGTTCAAGAAAAACTCTTGTTGTTGTATATGTTGTGTGTTGAGACTCAAATTCAACTCATACTTTTGTAAAACTCTATTTTTGAAGACATAATAGAGAGGTCACCACTGAAGGCTGGACCAGGAGACATAGCCTAGGAGTTTTAGGTGAACTCCTTATTAAACTTGTTGTGTTTATGTGTGTTGTCTACTATTTTCTTTAACTGCTTCATTGTCTATGTGTTTTGCAATCTCATCGATCCACTGCACAAAGTAATATAGGAAAATCCATGCACATGAGTCTGTAATACCTTAATAATTGTCTAAGATCTCATTATCAGATCAAGTGGTATCAAAACTTTAGGTTTGCTAAGGTTAGACAAGCTTGTGCTGGATTGTTGAATGCTAACTAGGTCAAAGCTCAAATTAGGAGAAGGAGAACTGGTTGAGACTAACCCAGAAATAGGAAGAGTCTATCCTAGGAGGAAAATGGCAAAATAAATTCCTTTGGAATCAAACTCTCAGTTCATGGACAATTTCATGACCATGAGAGCCATGGTAGAAGAGATGTATTGAGAATTTGAGAAAGGTCGAGGTGAAGATACTTCAACCTCCAAACAAGACAAAGTAATAGAGGAACCTCTTTTAGATGGCCATTCAGAAGGCAAAGGGAAGGGGAAAGAGCCTCCTCTATCAACACCTCCTTCTAGCCCTTTGATTAAATTAGATGTAAAATTTGACTTTCCAATATATAATAGAGAACTAAATGTAGAAAAGATAGATAACTGGATTAAACATATTGATGTATATTGCAAGGTGCAGAACATCGATTCAGGAAGGAGAAAGATTCAACTGGCCAGCCTTCGCCTTGGAGGAACTGCCCTAGTATGGTGGGAAGGCATGACACAAGATGATTTGAAGAAGCATGGTAAAGTTCTTTCTACCTGGAATGAATTTGTTTCTGCCATTAAAAAACAATTCTATCCACTAGCTTATATGCAGCAAGCAATGATGAGTTGGCAAACTCTTTGCCAATTAAAGGGGTAAAGTGTACAAAGCTATACCCAGGAATTTATAAAAAGAGCTTTAATTCTAGGCATTTCTCTAGACTCACCTGAAACTTTGTTGAAGTATATAGGTGGTCTACATAGATATTTGAGGCACACCATTCTCATGTTTAACCCTACTAGCATAGATGAGGTATATGTTCAGGCTACACATCTAGAGGCTAGAGGCAAGAATGTGAACCCAGAGATTGGGGGATCATCAAACCCACTGCAAGCAAGAACAAGGAAAAGAGGATGTAAAAATGGAAGGAGAGGTAGGAAAACGGTGTACAGAAAGACAAACCTTCATGCACTCACTGCAAGAAGGTTGGACATGATGATGAACACTGTTGGCCTTTGCATCTAGAGTTGAAACCGAAGAAGTTCGATGGCAAGAAGAAGAAGACTACTTCTGCTATTCAGAAAGATTTGGGGTCAAACTTAGGTGATGAAACAATAGTCACAGCCACAGGTATAAAAGGTAAAAATTCTGAAGCATCTACTAGTAATTCTGCACAATCTATTGATAATGAAGAAAATGAGAGGAAAAGACATGAGCTTTTTCATATTAGAGTTATTTCCAAGCATCAAAAGATTGATACTTTATTTGATAGTGGTTCATAAGTAAACTTGATTTCTGAAGCAATTGTAAAGAAGTTGGGACTACTAACCACACCTCACAAGAAGCCATATACATTAGGTTGGGTATGTGATAAAGCAAAGCTACAAGTGACTAGACAATGTAAACTTAGGTTTGCTTTTGGGTCAACATTTGTAGATGAGGTTGAGTTAGATATAGTTCCCTTAGATATATGTGGTATTGTTTTAGGAAGTACTTACTTGTATGATAGAAAAGCCATTTTCTATAGAACTGAAAATAAGTATCAACTCACAAAAGATGGAATTAAATATATTGTAAGAGCTCATCAACTCAAAATAACTACACTCTCATTAACTAAGGGCAGATAAAAAGAATTGTAAATTCATGCAAGCAATTTTTACTAATGGTTGTAAAGGAAAAGAACCCTGATAAAACCAATGTATTTGAAGGTTGTGATGCTAAACAGAAAGTTGATTTAGAAAAAGTTGTTTCAGAATATGATATCCTATTTCAAGAACCTAAAGGTCTGCCACCCAAAATAGTACATGATATTCATTTGCAGCAAGATGCTCCATTGCCTAACATCGGAATGTACAGGTTATCCGCTTTAGAGAATGCAGAGATCTAGAAGAAGGTACAGGAGTTGCTCGACAAAGGATTCATAAGACCAAGCACATCACCATGCAGATCTCCAATTGTGTTGGTGAGAAAGAAAGATGGCTCGTGGAGGATGTGCATTGATTACAGAGCACTGAAAAAAATAACGATCAAGAATCATTATCCTCTTCCTCGCATAGATGATCTATTAGATCAGTTGAAAGAAGTTGTTTACTTTTCCAAGTTGGACTTGCGTAGTGGCTTCCATCAAGTCAGAGTTGCAGAAAAAGATGCATGGAAGACTTCTTTCAAAACAAAGCAAGGGCTGTATGAATGGCTAGTTATGCCTTTTGGCTTAACTAATGCTCCTGACACTTTCATGAGAGTTATAAATGATGTACTCAGACATTTTATTGATGATTTTGTAATTGTATATTTAGATGGCATTCTTGTTTGAAATCAAACATGGGAAGAACATTTGAAGCATGTAAAGCAGACTCTAGATGTTTTGAAAAAAGAAAATATCTATGTGAAATTATCAAAATGTGAATTTAGAAAAACATCTTCGAATTATCTGGGTCATATTGTAGGGGGTGGTGAATTGAAGATAGATCCCTCTAAGGTTGAAGTCATTCTGAACTGGCCTAAACCCAAATCTGCTACAAAAGTTAGGAGCTTCCTAGGAGTAGCATAATATTGGAGAAAGTTTATTGCTAACTTTTCCTTGATTGCAGATCCCTTACATGCTTTAACAAGATTGAACAAGGTGTTTCAGTGGGGAGGCAAACAACATAAAGCATTTCACACCTTGAAAGAAAAAATTAGTACATCACTAGTACTAACATTGCCAGAACTTCAAAGACCATTCGAGATTGAAACAGATGCCAGTGACTATGCCATGGGAGAAGTGTTGATGTAACATGGTAAACCCATATGTTATCATTCTGAAACATTTAATTTTGTAGTAGTTAATTATCCCACATATGATAAAGAATTGTATGCATTAGTGCAGAGTGTGAAAAAGTGGAAACATTACCTATTGGGAAAAGAAACAATTATACATATAGATCATCAACCACTCCAGTATTTGCACTCACAAACTAAATTGCAGCAATCAAGACACTATAGGTGGATGGGTTCTCTACAACAGTTTCATCTTGTCATCAGATATAAGAAAGGCATACACAATAACTTTTCAGACAAGTTATCCAGATCAATCATAAATGCATCTACTATACTTAAGCATAACTCAGTATTGCATGAAAGCTACATTCAATAATATGCTCAAGATGTAGATTTTAAAGATGTTTATGCAACTTGAAGTCATGGCAAACAAGTAGAAGAATTGGATTATCATGCTAAGGACCAACTCTTGTATCACTTGGGAAAGTTATGTATTCCTCAAACTGAAAGAGTTAACATTATCTAAGAAGCACATACTTCTCTAATATCATGTCATTTTGGCGTAAGTGAAATAGTTGCACAGCTGCAAAGGTTCTATTATTGGCCAAGAATGCATGAAACAATTTCTAGATATATTAAAGGATGTACTATGTGTGCTAAAAGCAAGCCCAACAATAGAAAACTAGGCTTATACACTCCAATTCCAGTTCCTTCTCATCCTTAGGAAAGTTTTTCCATGTAATTTGTTGGGGGACTACCAAAATCTAGAAAAGGTCATGACTATTTATATGTTATTGTGGACAGGTTCAGTAAAATGTGTATTTTAATACCTTGTAACAATCAGATTACAGCTGAACAAACAACAAATTTGTTCTTTCAGCATGTATGGGTTCATTTTGGGTTACCCACTTCTATTGTCTCTGATCGAGATTCCCAATTTGTCGGGAATTTTTGGTCAAGTCTTGGGAGTTAATGGACACTAGATTGAAGAAGAGCACAACATTTCATCCACAAACAAATGACGAAACAAAGGTGGTCAACAAGATAGTGATCCAGTTTCTTAAAGGCTATTGTAGCAGTTATCCCAAGATTTGGGATGAACGTTTATGTTATGTGCAACATGCTTACAACCGTGCTAAACATTCTTCTGCACAAAGATCTCCTTTTGAGACTTGTTTTGGTTTTACACCAAGGTCTCCCTTGGATTTTGTCTTTAGTAAAAACATAGCAGTTGATGGACACAGTGATGTGGACAAAACAACCAAGTTCATTGAACAAATCCAATAAATTCATCAGGTAGTGCCGAAACTGATGGAAAAGAGCCAAGCCAAGTACAAGGAAAGGCATGATAAGCATCGAATTGAGCATAGCTTCCAAGTTGGTGATCAAGTCTGGTTGTACATCAGCAAAGACAGAATGCAAGCTGAAGGTAAGAAGCTGAAGCCAATAAGGTATGGGCCTTTCAAGATACTTGAGAAAATTGGTGAGAATGCTTTTCACCTTGATTTTCCAGCATACATGCACATCTATTCAGTAGTTAATGCAGAGAACTTGAGACTATATGAACCTTCATTGACTGAAGATCCCGAAGAGCAAAGTTAGTTTCCTTCTATTGATGATCTGTTGCCTAAATATCTCAATGAGTTGCAGGAAGATACAGTTCTAGATAGGAAGGTGAGAACTACGTGCAGAGGGGATGTTGAGTGACTCAGAATTGGACTCAAAGGTTCAAAACTAAGCAATGCAAGATGGATAGAGATTGGCAAGCGAGGAAGCTATATCCTCACTTTATTGATGCTTAAAAACCAACTTTTGGTGGTCCAAAAGCCTTTTTAGTGGGAAGGCATGATCCAAATGGATCCTAGAAAACCCTCTAAGTCTTCAAACATTCGAAACTATCACAAAAGAAGAACATGTTAAAAAGTCGGATTACACTATCAGGAGGCAAAAACATGAAGAAAACAGTGAAATAAGGCTTATCAGAGGCTTAAAACAACTTTGCATTGGAGCCGTCGGATCTGGCCGATCAACGGTCCAGATCTTATTGGCATATCGCAATCAGTGATGGCAAGTGGAGGCAATCGAGGGCTATCACATGACAGTTCATGATCAATGCGGGTCAATGAGGACCATCGATCAAGCGCGCAGATCAACGACCCAGGTTAACGCGCAATATCGCAATCGACAAATACAAAGGAGCGATTAAAAATGGCCCGGGGTATGTGTGATATGCGATTGTGATCAATCGCATCGCAACATCGCATCAGAACATTACAATAGAGCAGGGCCAATATAAATATGATTCTTGATAGCCAAACCCAATGAAAATATAGATGATATTATATATATTTTGAGATCCGGAAAACACGGTTTTCCTTTGAATTTTGCATTTTCGTTAAATAAACAAAATACAAAGGAAAAAGCACTAATGCGATGAAACTGGACCTAAAAGGGTTTGTTAATGCTATTATATATGATTTCAAGTCCTATAAAGCCATCTTACGATGTTTTTCAATGTTTTAATGTATTTTTAAATACAAAGGAAAATCAGAATATAAGCGGGATTTCGGGTGGGCTAAAGGCGGTAAGTGGTTTGGGTTTGGCTCCACCCGATCCCATACACTGGTTGCCATGTGTCTAGACTAAGGAGAGAGAAAACCACCCTTATTGGATGGTTAACCCCCGTATGGAAGAGCTACCCAAAATGAACCACAGTCGTTGGATCTGGATCTCCTAGATAAGCGGTGGAGATGTGATGTCGATATACCGACTAACCCAATAGGAGTTATAAGGTGGAATTGATAACATTTCAAATCCAATGAAAGGAAGTTTGGTGATTTTTCACAATTTTTAATGTATTTCTCTGTGAACACAAAGAACGTTGTTTCCGAGAATCTCAAAGGCTCGATGACCCATTCCATTATAGAACAGGTGGCTACCATCCCTGAAAGCATTTAGTAATGATTGCTAACGCTTAGACGGGGATCTAAGCGGATAGAGGTCGGGAAGCCAAAGAGCCCGAGAAGGAGAAATAAACAAACAACACCAATTGGATTTAAAGCCACAAGCAAAGAGAAAACAGAGATAGGCAGTGTTGAGACAGAGCAAAGGAAGAGATAGAAAGTGATAGAGAGAGTCTATGTACTCAGAGAGGCTTGAGGGCTTCAAGCAAAACTCTTGCTGTTGTATCTATTGTGTGTTGAGACTCAAATTGAGCTCATACTTTTGTAAAACTCTATTTTTGAAGACATAATAGAGAGGTCAGCATTGAAGGCTAGACCAGGAGATGTAGCCCAGGAGTGTTGGGTGAATTCCTTATTAAACTTGTTTTGTTTATGTGTGTTGTTTATTATGTTCTTTAACTGCTTCATTGTCTATGTATTTCACAATATTATCGATCCATTGCACAAAGTAACATACGCAAATCCATCCACATGAGTTTGTAATACCTTAATAATTGTCTAAGATCTCATTATCAGATCATACATCTATGTAAATATCATAGTCTTTATGGTTTTGATTAGGTAACTTATTAAAAAAGTTTGAAGCCTACAGGGAAGGCCCTAAGCCTGGATTGATGAGCTACCAAAAGTATCTTAAAACAGAAAAATAAATCAGATGGATACATTACAGGCATGGAGTACTCAAGGCCACCGATCATATGTTCTTGACACTTCAATTGGAGAAGTTCCATCCCCAGCTGGAGCCATTGTTAGGGTCCTATAAATTATAGGATCTCAAGGTGATGGAGTACTTTGTATTCGTAGTTTCATATTGTACATACATTTCAATATTCAAATAGTTTCCAAAAATATATGAAAAAAATGAAAAGAGGGCATGTTAAAAATAAATGAAATAAGAACCCCACAAAAGAAAAAAAATAGAAAATAATACGGAAGTGCTGCAAGTCTAAATGCCACTACTGATAAGTTAGTTTTTTTAGCTCATTATCAAATAAGGTTGTGTGCAAGTAGTTTTTGAATGTCACAATGACTAAAGTTCTATTCAAATCATACAATTTAATCATGATTGAACACATTCCAATTTATGTTGAATAGGTTAGTGAATAAACGTTTAAAAATAGTTTAATCTTGGTGAATCATTAGCTAGGTAGAAATAAAACTGATTCAATAGTTTAATCTGAATCAATGGTGAGATAAGTGATAGAATAAGGTAGTTTTCATAAAAAAAAGTGATCTTGATCTGCTAGTTTAAATGCACCCTGCAAAGTAAGAAGACGAAAAGTGTTACCTTAGGAAAATAATTGAAATGAGAGTGTAGGTAGAAATAGAATGGTGACTTCAGGAAAAGCATGAAAATTTCATCCTAAGTCAAATGTTAAAGATATTTTCATGCACAGGAGAAAAGAAAAGGGATAAAGGTTTTATTCTAAGGTTCGGTATATCAAAAGACATTTGGTGCATTATTCCACTATTCCTAATTTTCACCACCCAAAATCATTCCTCCACTTATATTTCATTCATTCCCTTACCCCACCACATGTCCATTACATCACGATAAAGCACCGCCACATTTCACCCCATTTGATCTCCCCTTTTCCATATCCACCGGCTAATATTATTTTTCAGCACCCCATCACCATCCGAACTTTACTGTCAGGGGGCGTCTGAAATGGGCAGTATTAAATCCCGGACCCACAGCAACATGGCACCATTTTGTGTTTTCAAACCCCCCTTACCGAAACCATTAACCACCTCAAGCCCCCTCCGAAAATGATTTTCTCCACCGCACGAAACGACCATCTATCCATTACACTCCCGCCATTCCCGTCTTGCCACCTCACCTATGCGTTGCTCCCACAAATCACATCCACTCCCTCGAAATTAATCCATTAAGTAATTTAATTACTTAACCGTTAACGTAACAGACCTACACCACCATCGACAAAAAGCCCAAAAAATATAAAATCCCTCCTTTCATCCATTCTTTGGTTACCAATATCATATATTGCTAATACCTTTTCCTATGACAAATTGTTTTGGCTTGATGGGCCCTGACTCAGTAGCATTAATTAGCCAAGAAAAATCCCTACACTACTGGCCCTTTTGACATCAATTCATGGAGAATGGATTGAAGTCTCACCCGAAGCAGTATGGGGGGATGCAGGAACCAAGTTTCCACACCTGGAGATGGTAGTGATGTCGCTTAATACCCTAAACCTTCCTTCGTGTAGGTCTATAAGCCTTTTAGGTCTTATCGATATACTCATCTTAGTTGTCATCTAGACCTCAGCAAAGGTCTACGACCGTCCTTCGCGTACCCTAGATAGGTGGATCAGACACTTACGTGCCTTTGTACTTATCCTTACTCCTGTTTTACCCAGATTATCTTAAGTATTGGATAACCTCAACATGCATTAAAATGATCCTCACGTAAACAGATATTCTTACTTGCGTTCACATAACAAAGCAGAACATATGGATTCAAGAATCAATGTAGCATTAAAACATAAACCCAATATTCATCATAACATAATCATATGAATTTATAACATAAGTAAAATAGGTCATACACAAATAATTCCAGAATAATTCTCTTTATTGATGTTTCAGATCTTCCTTACAAATTCTGACCGCCCTGTGCACATAGCTGCATGGGTCTGCACACTCAGCTGTGGACTTCTACCCTAGGCCTCTGTGCACACAGCTACAGAGCCTCTTTCCTATGCTAAGAATCTTCACCCTTAGCATTCACAAACTCATTACAAACTTACTTAGAACTGATATACTAACAAAAAAAATGCTTTAGACTCTTCTAAGACTTCCTTTTTATATAATCCCATGGTCCATGGACCATGGGTAGATCTTCTAAAGCTGACATGACTTACATAAACGAAGGGAGGAAACCCTTGATGAGTCTTTACATCTTCACACTCCGCAGCCACAAAAGGCAAAGACTTTACATTCTTTATACAAAAAATTGGACTTTTAACCACAAAATTGACTCCAGGGGACCCGCTCCCAACAGGCCCCCAACACAAATATGGTGACACACCCCCAAGTCACTCTGTTGGCATGGAGATCTTGTCATGAAGACCTCCCAGCTCGACCTGCACTGCTACAAGCTTGGCGGTACACTACGTCGCTGGCTACTTAGCCTGCTCTTCTAGCTACTCGGTCATTGGTATTGCGCTATTTTCCCGTATTTTCTGTTGTGTTTCCTATGGACTAGCCAATTTTCCTTCAATGGTGGCCATGAGCACATAGGCTTCATCTAGCCAAGGCCCCAATATGACCTTCAGTACTGCCTCCCTGCGTTGTGCTACGTCCACCTATTCCTTCAGTGCCTTTGCTTCCTGTAGCTCCACCAACCTCTGTGTGATGGCAACGGTGCATGATGTCACTCTGATCTCGTCATACCTCTACTACAATTCCCTTGCCTTAGTCTCTAATCTTTGCAAGTTGGGATCTTCCTGCATACTATTAACTACTTCAAGTGACTGCTCGAAGAGTGTAGCGCAATCCTTCACTGTGGCATCTACTACTACAACTACATCTCTGACAGTTGCCTCATGTTGTTGTCTGACTTCTCATGGCATGGAATATTGAGCCTTCAACTCAAGCTCTGCGATATTAAGGTTCAGCTCAAACTGAACCTTAGCTAGCTCTATCTTTGTGTCAAGCACACCTGCAACGAGCTTCTAAATTCTGGCGTCGACCGGCGCATCTTCTAGGATCTGAAGCTTTGGAACAATTATGCATGCTTCAGCTACCATGACTATGGTGTGCTCATTCTTCTCCTGAATTTTTTAAGGAGATCAATCGCGAAAGTCATATCTACAAACATCTGGTCATTGTTAACTTTCTGTTCACTGATCACATTTAGCGCATGCTCCTCTCGAGCCCGAAGTTCCGCGATCACATGTCTTGCAGGGTGTGAAGGGCTTAACGATGATGGTGGCCCTATCAGCTTCAGCTTCTATAGTCAGAGCTCCATCCGGCAGCGCGACGGCCCACGAATCCATAAAGTGTACCATCTCCACTTTTTCTGAGGTTCTAGGCGCTAAACTAGTTGATGCCACGCTGCCCCACCCTACACCGATCTATAATTGAGTAGCCTAGATCTATAGCTCGTGTACACATGTCTGAATGGCAACCAAGGCTTATTTCTTTTGCTGTTAAAACTACTGCAGCCGTTTTGTGGTCACGTCCCTTACTGTGTCCCCGATGTCATTCAAATCACCTTTTGTCAAAGTGATCAGGTGGAGTGATGATTTACTGGCCCTGGAATTATTCTGCGGCCCTTCTTTTTCCTGCTCCCTAGTGCACTTAACTCAGAATGGAGTAGTCTCCGGATCTGCACCACCCTATCCTGATTGCTACTCTTCATCCTCCATCTGCAGTGAAGGAGACTTCTAACTTCTGTTAGAGTCACGATCTTCCTCATCTTCCTTCTCTTTTTCCTGCTCCTTAACAGTGCACTCTACTCTAGATTTTTCCTTCGTTCAGCCAGTTGTTACATCATCAACCGAGCCTCTTCCTTCTGCTAATTTCCTTTGGACTTACTAGACCCCACTAAAAAATATGAGGGCATGCGCCACTCTGCTGGCCAATGCTCAAGGACCGTTGTGATTGCATTGTCTATCGCAAGGTATGGGAGATCATACGACTCTTGCTCAGGGTCCTTCCGTGCCCACATGGAGACATAGTGGAAGTCTGCCTTAAACTCCACATATCATGCAAATTTCTCAAAGACAGTTGGTGATAGCCATGGTTTCCTGTTGATGGCCATATTGATGCTCATCTCCATCAAGGCCCAGCATACCTTGCTCTCGCGGACCCACACAACATCCTTCGTGGCCCATAGCGAAGCAAAATTCATTGTTTCTGGTAAATCCTTCGTGACTGGAGGGAACTAACTGTCCTTTAGCAACTACCACATGACCAACACAATTGATAACAGTAGCCAAGAGTAGTGAAAGTTCTTACCCTATTCTTATGCTTCTCTACAGTTCACGAGGAACTCACTACAGAGATAGTGTGCCCAATTGAATTGTATGCCCTCCGTGCACTGGGCAGCTAGTGACACAACTCATACTGGCACCTCATCTGTGTGACACTTCCGCATTATCTTCCCAGCCAAGATCTGGGTGGCTACCTTGACTGCGGGGTCAATTATGCTGGAAATGGAGTAGCCGCGTGGTTTCTTGACAAGCTTAAACTTGTCCTTCATCGTTTCGGTGAGGTCACGCTCGCCCTCCTTGCTACCAAATTCCTTCGCCAGGTTCAACCCTGAATGTGGAAAAAAAGTAATCCTATGGATCGGCATATCAGTTATTGAGATTGGCTTCTCCAACCACAGGCACCCGTTGTGCACCAGACACAACAATTGTTTGATCACAATCATGTTTATGGGATTGCAGTGGTAATGTGGCACCCATAGCAGATTTAGCAATCCTGCCTTGTCCACCCCTTTAATCCACTTCAGGGCTCCAGTATAGTGACACCCGAATCCTTATAGAATACTCTATGCATGAAATTATGAGTGGCTAGGTGGGGGAACCACTATGTGTCCGCCAGTTTCCAATCCTTAAGTTTTAAATGGGGAATGTGTGCCAAGCGCGGTCCTTCAAATGTGATTTTCTCTGGCAACAGAAGTGTGTTGAGCATAATTTTCCCTCATATGGATCCTTCGTGATCTTCACCTTACCCTGGCATGGAGGGATGTATTTGGGTAGCTTTGAGATAGGGTCTACACCCTCAATGTCAATATCTTCTACGCCTATACCAGTTTCTTCCACGCCCTCATCGAATTCTAGGTCTACTACCTTGCCCTTCTCCTACGCGGTGTAGGAATTTATAGGGTAAGTTCCTCAGACAGAAAACCAAAGGACACCGCTCACAAATAGATCACAGATCAATACACCAGTACTTTTGATGTGGTTAAAACCCTCAAAGAGGGAAACAGTCCACGGCCTAAGCCAACATGGCCACTTCAGGAAATTTATTAATAAAAGAATGAAAATTTACATAAGATTCTCTCATGCACGATTCACCTACAAATGACCCTCCATGATCTTTAAATAGAGATCATGGACCAATTGGATGTTAAGCCATGGATCAAGTGTCGGTAATACCAAGGAGAGAATGAACCGTCGGATCACTACATATCGTGACCGTCGGATTGTAAGTTACAAAATGTACATAGTAAAGAAACACACTTTACCTAACTCTATACTAGACCAAGTTATACTTAACTATTTCCTATGTGTCGGAATATCCTAACATCCCCCCTTAAGAGCAACTTGGGATAGGATTGAAGGATTTACAAATATGACACAATAGGAGAAGGAAGGAGGCACTAGAGCCTATGGTATCAGACAGAACACCAGAGGACACTGCTCACAAACAGATCACAGATCAATACACCAAAACTTTTGACGTGGTTAAAACCCTCAAAGAGGGAACAGTCCATGGCCTGAGCCAACGCGACCACTTCAAGAAATTTATTAATAAAAGAATGAAAATTTACATAAGCTGCTCTCATGCATGGTTCACCTACAAATGACCCTCCATGCTCTTTAAATAGAGATCATGGACCAATCAAGTGTTAAGCCACGAATCAAGTGTCGGTAATACCGAGGAGAGAATGAACCGTCGGATCACTACATATCGTGATCGTCGGATTGTAAGTTACAAAATGTACATAGTAAAGAAACACACTTTACCTAGCTCTATACTAGACCAAGTTATACTTAACTATTTCCTATGTGTTAGAATATCCTAACATCCCCCCTTAAGAACAACTTGGGATATGATTGAAGGATTTACAAATATGACACAATAGGAGAAGGAAGGAGGCACTAGAGCCTATCCCCCCTTAGTGACAACTTCCTGAACTCCAACCATAAATCGAAGTTTAGTGAACTTCACATCTGTGAGAGACTTTGTAAAGATGTCTGCAACTTGATCATCTGTTGAACAATATTTCACTTCAAGAACATGGTCGTGGATGAGCTTTCTGATGAAGTGCATGTGCAGTTCAATGTGTTTGCTGCGCTGATGTTGGACTGGAACTTTGCATAGTTGAATGGCACTTTGATTATCACACCAAAGTGTAGTCGGATGCTGCTGCTGAAAGCCAAACTCTGACAGGATCTGACGAAGCCACAAGGCTTCCTTACTGGCTTCTACAACACCACGATACTATGCTTCTGCTGAAGAAAGAGAAATTGCACCTTGTTTCTTGCAAGCCCATGTAATAGGTCCTGAACCAAGAGTGAACACATAACCTACAGTAGACTTCTGATCATCAGGGTCACTAGCCCAATCGGAATCAGTGAAACCAAGCAATAGAGGAGATGCTTCGGCATTGTAATGGATCCCAAACTGAACTGTACCTCGAACATAATGAAGTATTCTTTTAGCTGCTTTCCAATGAATTTCACGTGGGTTTTGCATAAACCGAGCAACAAGGCCAACAACAAAGGAAAGGTCAGGACGAGTATGGGTTAGATACAAAAGTTTTCCTACAAGTTGACAGTATAAGGTAGCATCAACTTTAGGAGAAGTACAAGTGACTGAAAGTTTGACTCCAGACTGAAAGGGAGAAGGGGTTGGCTTACAGTCTTCCATGTGAAAATGGTGTAGAATATCACAAGCATACTTGGACTGAGAAAGGGAAATACCTTCCTTGGATTGCAAGACTTGAAGACCAAGAAAATAATGTAAGTGTCATAAGTCTGTCATTTCAAACTTCCTTTTAAGGCTAGACTTCACATGGTTTATAAGGTTGGGATCACTACCAGTCAGGATAAGATCATCAACATAAAGAACAAGAATGATAAGAGACTTGCCCACTTTCTTGGTGTAGACAGTATTGTCAAAATGACACCTAGAAAAGCCATTTTATAAAGAAAGTTATCCATTTTGGCATACCAAGCTCGAGGAGCTTGCTTGAGACCATAAAGGGATTTCTTAAGCCGACATACAAGGCTGGAGTCTGTTTGTATAAAGCCAATAGGTTGTTCCATATAGATTTCTTCATGCAAGTCCCCATGCAAGAAGGCAGATTTAACATCCATCTGATGGACTTCCATTTGAAAGAGGCAACAAGGGAAAGAACAAGGTGGATAGAGTTCATTTTGGCAACAGGGGAGAAGGTTTCAGTGTAGTCAATGCCTTCAACTTGTGAAAAACCCTTAGCAACAAGACGAAATTTATGTTTATCAACTTTCCCATCTGGTCCATACTTGGTTCTGTAAACCCATTTGCATCTAACAAGTTTTCGTCCCTTTGGTAGAGGAACAAGATCCCATGTATCATTTTCCAATAATGAATGATATTCTTCATTCATAGCTGCTTCCCAATCTAGATGGCCTGAAGCTTCTGCAAAGGCGTCAGGATCATAATTCACTGAAGCTTGAGCCAGTAAAGAAGAGGCTCTATCAAACTGAGAATGTGTACGTCGCTGATCTGTAGGATCACTGACAAGATCACCTGCTGCGTCCCGAGTAGCACGGACCCATTTTGGAAGCTAAGGAGCTGAAGGAGGATCCTGAGAAGGTGGGGGAGGATTTTCATCCTCGATTTCATCATCTGAAGAAGAAATATTCTCAAAAGTAGAAGAGATAGGGAGAGGTGGCACATCCGCCGAACTAGGCTCGTAGGCCGATATGTTTTCATCAAACTTTACATCTCTTCTAATGATAACATTTTTGGACTTAAGTGGAATAAGTATATATCCTTTGACATCTTCAGAATATCCAACAAAAATACATTTTTCACTCTTAGGTTCTAAAGCTTTATGTTTCTCATCTAGAATATGGGCCCATGCTTCACTTCCAAAAACACAAAAGTGACTTACATCTAGTTTAATTGAGCTCCATGCTTCTTCAGGAGTGATATTCTTTAAAACCTTAGTAGGAGTGCGGTTTATTATGTAATTTGCACATTTAATTGCTTCTGCCCAATAATTAAGACAAAGTCCTTTAGATTGAAGCATACAATTAGCCATTTCCTTTAAGGTGCGATTCTTCCTTTCATCTACACCATTTTGTTGTGGAGTATATGGAACAGGCATTTGAATTCCATTCTCAGTGCAAAAGTTGATGAATTTGTTGTTAACATATTCTCTGCCATTATCAGATCTTAGCTTAAGAATTTGATGTCCAGATTGTTTTTCAACAAAGGCCTTAAAGGCCAAGAACATGTTAAATACTTCACTCTTGAGTTTTAAGAAGCATACCCAAGTGCGTCTGGAGAAATCATCATTGAAAGTTAAGAAATACTTGTAGCCAAAGAATGAAACAACTGGAAGTGGACCACATAAATCACTATGCACGAGCTGTAAAGGGGCTGAGGCGTGCCAAGAGGCACAATTTTCAAAACTGTCCTGATAATGTTTTCCAAGTACACATCTGAAACAAACACCATCTCTACAAGATACCATTGGAAGACCTGATACCATATTTTCTTTACATAGATTCTGAAGAGAGCGATAGTTTAAGTGACCAAATCAGTCATGCCAAAGTTTGCTTACTTCATCATTATGAGCAACAAATACCGAGGGAAGATTTGATGATCCAAAGTTGTGAAACTTATACAACCATGTAGAATCATCACCAATGCTAGTAGCTAAAATCTGTCTAGGATATCTTAGGTCCTTGATTACAACATCCTGAGGTGAAAATTCAACGATTTTACCTTCACCTGAATGAGTTATCTGATATACAGATAGAAGGTTGTAGGATAAGGTTGGAACACATAATACATCATTAAATTGACCATTGTCTATATGAACAGTTCCAGTCCCTAGAACATTAAGAGATCTATCATCACCAACATATATATTTTTGGTGTTACAATCATTTAAAGAAGAAAACATGGCTTTGTTTTTGGCCATGTGATAAGAAGCTCCAGAATCAATGAGCCACTCATGAGAATGAGAAGAAGAAGATAAATTTAATGCATAGCCAGACCGAGATGCTTGACAGCCACATGCAGAAAGTGTCATTCCCGAAGATGAAGTTGAAGTTGAAGAGTGCTCCAAATGGATGTTATGCTTCTTCATTGCTGCTTCCAAGGCTTCCATCTTCTTAAAGCATTTGGATTCTAAGTGGCCATCTCAATTACAAAAGTTGCAATGTCTATCAGTCTTCCTCCCTTTGTTTTTATTTGTCTTATCATTTTGTTGAAATGATTTTTCATTTTGAGGCTGAAATTGCTTAGGACCCTTGTTTGGTTTAGGACCATTCTTTTTAGGATACAACTTCTTAGGATTTTTTGGATTTGGTTGCTGCTGGGCGGCTAACGCTTTCTTAGAAGAGTTTCCAAGATTAAGAAGACCAAGGTGTAAGAATTTTTCTTGTTCTCTTATTAAAGAATCACAAAAAGAATCAAAGGAAGGGGACTTGTAGTCTTGTCCTTGAGAAATGAAGGCTTCTCTTGTAGAATGGAAGGTGGAAACAAACACAGAGTAGGCTGGTCCCAACTTAGTAAGAATGGAATAGATAAGGTTACTATCTTCTTTCTTAACCTTAACACCTTCCAAGAGAAGTCTAAGGGTCTTGAACTTGGACAAAAAATCTTCAATGCAAGAAAAATTATTGGGGTCCAATGTAAGCAACTCATTTTCAAGTTGATGGGCTCTAAGTTCATTTTTTATTCCAAAAACTTTAGTAATCTGTTTCAATGTTTCATCAAGAGTATCAAGTTCTGCAATATGGAATCTAAGATCTGGAGAAATAGACATCCCTATCAACCCACATGCTTGATCTTGCCTATTTTCCCATTTAGCTGCCTTATCTTCATCTTTCGGTTTGGTTTCTTGGCCTGTGGCTATTCTGTAGAGACCTTTACTTCTAAGTAAATCCACAATGTAGGACCACCATTGGAAGTAGTTGGTGCTGTCAAGAATAACTTGGCATGGACTTTCCATTTTAACGGAAACTGAAGCTATAGATGATGAAGCTAAGTGTTCCAATGGAAATATCTCGAAAAATTATGCTGTTTAAAAAAAACGGTTCTGAAAACGGATTTCGGATGAAGAAGTTATGGCTTTTTGAAAACATTTTGATGAAGATGCCGACGAAGAGAGAGAGAGAGAGAGAGAGAGAGAGAGAGAGAGAGAGAGAGAGAGAGAGAAACTTTGGGGTGCGTGCTTGCTTTGAGAAAGCTCCTTTTCCCTACAAAACAAAAAACACAAAACCCAACACGGACATACAAAAAAAAACAAACCTTGCGGCTCAAAGTTAGCTTTAGCCAGAAACTAAATATTTTCCTTAATGTTTTTGATTTTTCGAGATCACACTAAGGCGCAGCGGAAAAGAGCATATGCATGAGAAAAATCCTTCCTTTCTATTTCTGATTTTCCCAGATCGCATAGAGTCACGGGGCAAAGAGCATACACAGAAATGAAAGGTATAGATCTGGTAATAAAAAAGCTAAATAAACCGAAACCGAAATAAAGAAAGAGAAAATAATTGTAAACTGCAAATAAACACTGTATACCTCTAGATCTTAAAAATGACGCAGCTAGGGCTACCGAAAACCTTTTCACATGAAACTAAAGGGGTTCCTCACTGGAACATATGCTCCCAACACAACAGAGCAGTCCTCTCTGCCCGAAAGCAGTCAGAAACAGTAGATCTAGGAAACAGTAGTCGGATGCAGTTATATCGGCTTCAGATTTGGATCACCAATGGATGCGGCCCTTAAATAGCTCTGATACCATGTAGGAATTTACAGGGTAAGTTCCTCAAACAGAACACCAAAGGACACCGCTCACAAACAGATCACAGATCAATACAACTAGTATTTTTGACATGGTTAAAACCCTCAAAGAGGGAAACAGTCCACGGCCTGAGCCAACGCAACCACTTCAGGCAATTTATTAATAAAAGAATGAAAATTTACATAAGCTTCTCTCATGTACGGTTCACCTACAAATGACCCTCCATGCTCTTTAAATAGAGATCATGGACCAATCAGGTGTTAAGCCACGGATCAAGTGTCGGTAATACCGAGGAGAGAATGAATCGTCGGATCACTACATATCGTGACCGTCAGATTGTAAGTTACAAAATGTACATAGTAAAGAAACACACTTTACCTAACTCTATACTAGACCAAGTTATACTTAACTATTTCCTATGTGTCGGAATATCCTAACACGCGGTAGGGTTCTCTTTCTTCTGGTTCTTTCTCGGTAACTTGCACACTGGCTCTATTACTTTCTACTTATCCTTCTTTGTCTTAGGATGGTCTTTGGTTAGCATAGGCCTTGGCCTAGGCGACCTCAATGATTTTGGAACTTTTATGGGCACCTATACACTTGCAACCTCAGGGCCAGCTCCCTCAAAATCCATCGATCCTCCAGCACTTACGATTTCCACGGGCACCGACATGAGGCTAGTAAGAAGCTCCTAGGTTGCTTTAGGCAACTTGTCAAATATTGAACTAGCCACCATAGCCTCGAAATTCTCAAGGTTCATGCGTGTCTGATAGCTTAACACCTCAATTCTCAGAATGCAAAGTGTTTTCTGTTGGGTGGCCATTTGCAATTTATAGGAAAATTCAAATTTGAATATGACCGTTCCCCCCAAAATCCGCTTATAAATTCCATATTGGCAGTAGATTTTCAAAGATCTCGCTCTTAAATTATGACTTAAATGTCACCCCCCCGCTCCAATTAGTTGTTTTCTCACTGTCAACTCATAAACAGTGACCATAACAGTCACTTTTTGGCTGCCTTGCACGGTCTCTCCTCCTATAGTGCAGCTCCCTTTACGCTTTTGCTGATACTATGATGTTCCTCCTTTCTACGCAGTCCCCCAGTCATGTAGCTCTACAATCCAGGTAGTGTAGTTTATAGTCCCGCGCCTCCTTTTAGCTACCTAGAGCGCTAAGACTATGCTTCCACCATATAGTCATATGGTCGGATCCCCAGTGTATTGCTTCAATCGACTACCATTTACCTTCCCTGAAAATGGCTCTCCATTCAACTTTACCAACTAAACAACTCCACCATTGGTAATCTCCTGGATGACATAGGGCCCCAGCCAATGCATCTGAAATTTTCCTGGAAATTTATCAAACTTGCTATCATATAATAACACTAAATCGTTTACCTTGAAGGTGCGCAGTTTGATGTGTCGATCATGCCATGCCTTTTTGCACTCCTTTTGGACTTGTTGATGGAATCCAGCCAAAAATCTATCCTCTTCGAGCTCTGTCACTTGCACGAGCCTTTCTTCCAAGGCTTCACGATCCACCATTCCTGTTAATGCTGCTATCACAGACTAGGTACAATGTAATCCATCGGCATCACAACTTATACACCATAAACTAGCCTAAAAGGTGTTTGTCGAGTCAGCTTCTTGTAAGTCATCTTGTAAGCCCATCGCACCGTGGGTACGTTCACATCCCAATCATTTCTTTGTGCATTGCAAACCTTCGTCAGCACATTCTCCAATATCTTATTAAATTCTTCAACTGTCCCATTAAACTACAGGTGATACGACGTACTATTTTGGTGATAAACTTGGAATTCCTCCTTCAACACGTTGATCGTCTCATTAAGGAAATGCATACCGCGATCGCTCATAAAAATATTTGGGAAACCAAACCTCATCAGTCCATACTCAAAGATGAACTTTGTTATTGTTTCCCCTGTACAGTCCTTCATAGGTTGCACCTCTGCCCATCTAGTCAAATACTCCATTGCGGTGATGATGTACTGCACACCTGTCTTCTTTCCTCGAGGCTGAATTGGTCCTACAAAATCAATTGCCAACTTCTCAAATGGATGTAATGATATTTGCATATTTAGAGGCAACGCATCCCTCCATGATGGCCTACACATCCTATAACATGCATCACATGCCTTACAATAAGCCTTGAAATCCTTATGCAGCGTTGATCACCACAACCCAATGCATAAAATCTTCTGCGTTGTCACTTTTCCTGCATAATTTCCTCCCGCAGCTCCTCCATGAGCCTTAGCAAAGATGCTGCTTCATTCAAACTCAGGCACATAATGTTGTAGCATTTCATCCAAGCCCATTTTATATAAGTTCTATTCAATGACAAAAAATTCTGCCATGCGTACCACCAACTCCTTCTTTTGTTGACTAGTATACCCCTCCGGAGCCATCCCCATTTTCAGGAAGTGTATGATATATGCAAAGTTATTTTTTGCGACACACACTGCAAAGAGCTATGTTTCAGGCAATCTTTCCTCCAAATTGGTAGGTTCCTCTCTTGTTTCAATGCGCGATAGATGATCTGGTCTGACATTCAATCATCCTGGATTCACAATAACTTTGAAATCATATTCTTGAAATAACAGCAACCATCTGCATATCTTCCCCCCCAACACAGGCTTGCTAACCAAGTACTTCAATGCAGAATGGTATGTATACATCTTAAAGTGTCTGCCTAGCAAGTAGTTTCTAAACTTCTGGAGCACGTATACCATGGCAAAAAATTCACACTCTTTCATTGAATAATTCTTCTCAACTTTAGACAACTTCCTACCATCTTCTCCTTTAACACATCTAAGATTTGTTGACATTCTTCATTCCATCAAAATGTAACATCCTTCTTTAGCAACTTCTCCATCAGCGTGGTAATCTAGGCATAAATCTTAATGAACTTCCTATAGTATCCCGTATGCCCCAACTTGTGCAACATTGTTTCACACTTCTTGGTGCCTCTAGGTTAATTATAACTTCTATCTTGGTTGTTTTTACCATTAATCCTTGTCTGCAAACCACATTAATCCTTGTCTGCACACCACATGGCCCAACAAGATTCCGAAAGGAACACAGAACATTTTTTTTTCAAATTGTGCGCAATCTGATACCTCCGGCATGTATCCAGCATTAATCGTAGGCTGGCTACATGGCGTTTCACCATCCCGAACACCGTCCAATCATAAAAGTATACCTCTAGAAACTTGTGAATGAATTCCTTAAATGACACAATGACTACGTGCAAAACGATTACTGCCGTGTTCTTCAGTCAAAAGGGCATTACAGTATACTAAAATCACCCCCACTCAGTGGTGAAGTTTGTCTTACTTCTATCCTCTGACACGATCTTGACTTGATGGTACCCCAATAACCCATCCATGAACAAATATGATTCATTTCCTCCTACATTATCCAGTACTTCGTCACTGAATGGAGGTTGAAAGGGATCATGTACATAGACGTCATTCAACTTCCTAAGATCTATTCATATTCTTATTTCATCCTTCTGATTCTTTTCCTGAACTACTATTGGGCTCACCCAATGAGACTCTTCTACGGGTTCAATAATACCCACCGCAAGCATTTTATCCAACTCTAAGCAGACTCTTTCTTTATACTTAGGCTTGAGGCGGTAAGGTCTCTGCTTGATCGCCTTTGCATTTTCAATGTAATTTTCATAACTACCGGTTCACTATTATCCCCTTTAGGTCTGAGAACTTCATAGGGAACAAGTCTTTGTATTCGCAGAGCAATTCGGTGACCTTATCTACTATTGCGTCATCCCAGTAATCCCCAATATTTACAAATATTAGCTCCACCTCTATCCCATTGTTCACTTGTCTTGTTTTTAGTGGTGCAGTGATATCTGGATTTTCAATTTGCGGTCCTTCAACTTCGCTATGACCTTCAGTCTCTGGGATATTAATTTTCCTTGGGTCCTTGTCTTCTTCTTCAGCAGTCACATTATAGCACTCTAGCGCGTGGCGCAGCTGGGTGGTCCAATCCAGTTGAATTAATTCCAGGGGATCCTACAGTACCCTGAAGATTGCTGCCTTGACTTCTTGCAATGCCTCATCAATACTTTCAAACCCATCCTCAAATATAAATGTCATCAAGAATCCCTGTTGTAAAATGTCCCATTCTTAAGTGCCATGGTGGAGCCCAGTTTCCAAGTACCAATTCATCATTATTACATCCAAAGTATGAAAAAACAAATGCACCCATTCAGGCTGAGGCTCGGCTCCATAAACCTTAGTCCATTTGGCCAGGTGATCACGCGGGTCATTCCTTCCATCATATTTCTCTGTTAGGCATACTTGCGGTGACCAAACAATAATCTCATCATCTTTCTGTATACGCGAAAATCATCAAAATTGTCTTTGTGTGTATCCCACCATCTTACAGGCGTAGTGCGCAGTGCCCAATCCAAGCCCTTGAAGTGATGCTTCTCTAGCACTTCCCTTTTGAATGCATCCAAAAATT
Source organism: Pinus tabuliformis (assembly GCA_031772625.1). Lineage (NCBI taxonomy): Eukaryota > Viridiplantae > Streptophyta > Pinopsida > Pinales > Pinaceae > Pinus > Pinus tabuliformis. The sequence goes on from CM062805.1 coordinate 782,090,215, forward strand.
TATCGACACCGACTAAAAGATCATAGTAAGGTAGACTTATTACCTCTGATGATACACAATGCAAGGACTTGGTCATTGTATTATAGCGCAACGTAGATACTTCATGCAGCCGGTTCTGTCAGTGCTCCAACTCCTCATCTGAATCTGATGTGCAGGATATTTCATGATCCTAGGAAATATTTCCATCTTCTTTTGGATTCACCCAACCTTGATCTCGTGTCGTTATCTTATAAATATGGTCCAAATCATCATCACTTTCATAATCACGGATTAGTTGAGTATAGCGCGGTCCTTCTGCAGTGTCCAAGGGCACTACTACGTGGAGAGCTTTCTTCTAAAATATCATCTTCCGCTTCTTCAAAATTATTACCTCATTCATGTTAGTGGCCCAATCGATCCCAAGGAGCATAAGGTAGGGATTGTTGTCATCCATAATCTCTATCACTTCAAAATCAGCCAATGCGCTTGTGCCCTCAATATCCACTATCACTCCCTGCGGTCTTCCCATGGGGATGATTTTCTGTTGATTTTCCATTCTTAACTAAGTGAGACACCACTACAGCACAGGTCGCCCCATCCTCTCCCATGTCTATTTAGGAAAAACATTTGCGTCCGACCCCATATCTAGAATAACTTGATCCATCTCATATTCTTCTATCTACACAGTGACCCTCATCTCACGCCTCGTTCTTGCCTTATTCTTACCAATCTTCATGACTACGTGCAGTCCGTCAGGAGTGTTTTCTTTTTCAGCGCACTTATTTATCAGCTCTTGTAGTCCTTTCACAGCCTTTCTATTGTGCACCAGCTTCATACAAGTCTCTAAGAAAGTATTAAGCATGGAAGGGTCCATATCTTCCATTGGCTCATCTTAGCGAATATTTTCTTTACTTCCATAAACATTTTCCTTGCGCACTCTAGATCAAACCTGATCTCCTTTTATAGCACTTTACATACCCATTCACCTTCTTTAGGCTGCTTCCCTTTATCTTCTCCAGTCATCATTCCACTCCAAAGCACAATATTTACCTTCCGATCCTCCTTGCAAGGCTCAATCCTCATCATCCGTAAGTTCTGAGTTGGATTTTCAGGTTGTGCCCCCTTTTCGCATATCTTATCCAATAATATAGGGAAATCCTCTATTGCATTGTCAAACTGAGTACAATATTGGCATGACATACGTGTCATGTTCGTGTAGTCTCATGCATAGTGTCCCGGTCCTCAACATTTGTAACAAATAACCTACCCCCGACCTCTACCAGGTCCTCCTCCACCTTAGCCCCGTCTGCACCCCTGATACTCGCATCGCACTTCACCAGCAACTTGGTCCAGAGGCCATGTTTCTACTTGCACCCTATATGCAGGCATTCTATCCATCATTAGCTCATAACTATGGCAATTACACTCATCATGACCTACTGATTGACAAAAGTTGCAGAAGATTTGTTGCAGTGTCTGTTCAAATTTTTGCAACAAATGGTGATTGTTTGTCACATGTTTTCTTGCTACCTAACAAATAGCACACCATACTGTGGGCCTTGTATGATCCGGATTTAAACAGGAATGCAAAAAATTACAGAGATAACCATATACACAAAGATGCAGCGGAAATAATACTTCATTTCATTAATGGAAAATACTGAAATATGCTTACAGACAGAAATGGAAATAAACTAGCTAGGGCGATGGTAGCTTATCTCTGAGAAGAGATGTGATGGCTACATGCCTCTGAACTGTGTTACAATGAGGCTCGAAGGCCTATTTATTGTTGAGAAAGAATGGAAAAACCCTTAACATTCCAAAACCTAACCCTAGGAGATGAAACGCCAAACTGTGGGCCCCGTTTGGGGGTAAGTTGGTACATCAACTTCCCGGGGTCGTAACTTTGGCATATGATCTCCGTTTGACGCGTACAATAGCTCATTAGAAAGATCTATCCAAGCACTATCATTGTTGGAATGGGCAACACCAGTCCATTCCATGGAATCGTGTTGCCCCCGGATTCCCCAAAAAACGTCGTTTAGGGCCTCAAAACGGCTCCGGAAGTTCAAGACCCAAAAAACTGCTAAAAATAGTAAGTTGTGCTACAATTAAGGAAACTGAAAATGCTGAGAAAGACAATGGTGGGGGTCTAGGTGGACTTGGCAGGTGGCCACCAATATCCACCTGGATCATTCCTCCCCCCTTAGGAAGCAATGGTCCCCATTGCGTTGAGCTCCTCCATGAGATGAGGAAACTTCTGCTGAACTTGTTCCCTGGTGAGCCACTTGCCCTGCTGAAGGAGTTGGCCCGCTTTGACAACTCGATATAGTTGGATATTCTGTTGGCGAGTGTTCTTGATCTGTGTGTCCATGATCCGATCAGTTGCAGCTTGTTCCATGCAATCTGGATTTAATTCTGTGGGTTTGAGCTGTTCTGCAATGTCGGATGTGTCTAGCAATGGTGGAAAGTATGGCCGAAGGCGGTCCACATTGAATACTGGGTGCAGGCCAAGGAATAGGGGAATGCTGAGCTCAAATGCATTGTCTCCCATAGCCTTAGTAATGGTGTAAGGACCATATCGGAGTGGTCTCAATTTCCGATAGGCTCCAGTAAGGCGTTCCTTTTGCAAATGCAACCAGACTTTGTCGCCCACCTGAAACTTGTGTGGCACCCGATGTTGATCATGTCGCTGCTTGTACTTGGCATTTGATTTCTCAAGAATGTCATGGACCTGCTGGCGAATATGTTGGATGCGCTCAATGAAGCTGGTGGCCTTATCTGTTTCGGACTGGACATGAGCTGAATTCATGTGAGTAGCTGCAAGTGGCATGGCCACATCAATGGGGCATAGTGGCTGGAATCCCAAACCCACCTGAAAAGGACTATGGCCAGTGGAGCTGTGAAGAGCTCGGTTGTAGCTGTGCTGAACGTAGGGGAGGCTCTCGTCCCATGTGCGTGGATGCTTTGAGTTATACATGCGCAGAATGTGCACAATCATCCTATTGACAACCTCTGTCTGGCCATCAGTTTGAGGATGGAAGGCTGTGGACTTCGTGAGTTTGGTGTCCAGCATTGACCAGAGACTGGACCAAAAGGTGCTGAGAAACCGACTGTCCCGATCTGAGATGATAGACTGTGGGATCCCAAAGTGCACCCACACTCGTTCAAAGAAGAGTTTAGCAGTGGCTTCTGCTGTGATATTCTTCTTGCAGGCCATCATAATGGCCATCTTTGAGAACCTATCGACGACCACAAAAACACAGTCATTTCCATGCTTAGTGGAAGGAAGGCCTGACATGTAATCCATGGAGATGGATTCCCAAGGTCGACTAGGGGTAGGCAACGGGGTATAGAGGCCTTGCTTCTTAATGGTCGGTTTGGCAATGGCACAGGCAGTACATGATCGGATGTACTTCCCGACATCCTGTCGAAGATTCGGCCAATAGAAATAGTTTTGCAGTACTGCCACTATTTTCTCGACCCCGAAATGTCCAGCAGCCCGACTGTAGTGTGCTTCCCAAATCATCTTGGCACGCTCGCTTGAAGGAACACAAAGGTGACCGAGGTGGCATAATAGGGCATCTTGGAGGTGAAAATTTGCAACCTGCCGACCCTCCAAGAGTGTCTGGTATGTGTGGCCGAATTCTGGGTCGCTTTTGTAGAGAAGTGGCCAATCAGAAGTCTTGTGCCCGCAAGAGTTGAGCACGGTGGTTAGCGCCATGATCGGTGGTCGATTGAGGCAATCTGCAACATTATTGGTGTTGCCCTTTTTATACTTGATATTCAAGTGAAACTGTTGCAGGTATGTAGACCACTTCTGATGGCGATCATTCTGCAATTTCCCTTGGGTCTGTATGAACTGCAGAGGTCGGTGGTCTGTGTGGATGACCGTTTCCTTCCCCAAAATGTAATGCTTCCATTGTCGGCAGGCCTGTACAATGGAATACATCTCTTTATCATAAGTGGGGTACTTCCGGACTGTGTCTGAAAGTGTTTCACTGTGATATGCCACTGGATGTCCATGTTGAGTAAGGACTGCCCCAATAGGATAGTCAGAGGCATCTGTCTCGACCTCAAATGGTTGTTGTAAATCTGGTAACGCGAGCACTGGTGCCGTGCAGAGGCGATCCTTCAACTCCCTGAATGCCTTCTGTTGAGATTCAGACCAAAAGAATTTTGCTTTCGCCCCGCCCTTGGTGACTTGACTCAAGGGCCAAGAAATATGAGAAAATCCCAACACAAACCTGCGGTAGAAGTTGGCAAGACCTAGAAAGCTGCGGAGCTCTGTTAGAGTGGTTGGAGAGGGCCAATCCCGAATGACTTGGACCTTGGTTGGATCGACATGCACCCCCTGTTCATCAATGATGTATCCCAGATACTGAACCTCGGTCATGCCAAAAGTGCATTTCTCCAAATAGGCACATAGCTTGTGTTGCCGCAGTGTTTGGAGAACCTGTCGGATGTGTTGGAGGTGCTCTTCCCAACTCTGGCTGAAGATCAGAATGTCATCCAAGTATACTACTACAAAGGAGTTGGTGAATGGCCGCAAGATGTCATCCATTAGCCTCATAAAGGTTGCAGGAGCATTCGTCAATCCGAAAGGCATGACCAACCATTCGAAGAGGCCCTCCTTGGATTTGAAGGCAGTCTTCCACACATCTGAGGGTTCAATTGGTACCTGGTGATATCCTGACTTCAGATCGATCTTGCTGAAATATTTCGCCCCCTTTAGTTGGTCTAGGAGGTCATCAATCCGCGGGATCGGGTACCTATTACGGACAGTGATCTTGTTCAGCGCCCGATAGTCAATACAGAGTCTCCACGTCCCATCCTTCTTCTGTACCAACACTATCAGGCTCCCACAGGGCGAAGAACTCGGACGGATGTGACCTTTCTGCAGGAGCTCCTGAATCTGCCTCTTGATTTCATTGTTCTCCAGAATGGAGCGCCGATAAATTGGTCCATTGGGTAGCGGCACACCTGGGGTCAGATCGATGGAGTGCTTGACTTGACAGTGCAGAGGAACCCCTGCCGGGGAGGTGAAGATGTCTTCGTACTCCTCGACAATCTTGTCCATCTGTAGCTGCCGTGCAGAGGGACCCCGTTTGGAGGCCGCGGCCACTGTCTTCTTCTTCCCTTGAGGGCGTATCATCAGGAAAACAAATTTCCTGGTTTTGGAAATGATCTTACTGCATTGTTTTGCAGTAATCAAAGAGATGGCGGCAGGTGGTGCTACCTCTGGTATCCTGAACAACTTATTTCCCAATGTAATAATAACAGCACGGGGCCTTGATTCATACACAACATGTCGCTTCCACAAGTATGGTTGTCCTAGTAATACGTCACAAACTTCAAGGGGAGCAATGTCACACAATACCTCATCCGTGAAGGGCTTGATGTTGTATGGAAGGCGACACTGCTAGCTCACGCGAAGATCTCGCCCTTGGTGAAGCCACCCAATGGTGTATGGTTGTGGATGTGCTGTGGTCGGTAAGCCCAACCGCTTCACGACCTCTGCCGAAATGAGGTTCTTTTGACTCCCGCTATCAACAATGAACTGTATCGGGGAGCCCTTTACCCACATCTGGGAGTGGAAGAGACGCTCCTCCTCCTCTGGATCTTCGGGTTCATTTTTCTGGATCTTTGCGGTAGCAACAGTGGCGCTGGGATCCGCATCAATGATCTGCTTCCCTTTTTCATACCCCTTATCGGGTTTTGACTCAGAGTTGGAACATGCATCTGATTCTGAAACCTTTAGCTCAACCACCAGTGACTGCTTGGCCCGACACTCACTTGTGTTGTGAGTGGAGCTCTTATGGAACTCGCACCATTTTCCAGTGTCCTTTCTCGGCTTCGCGGCGTTTCTCTTTGCTTGCAGCTTCGGCTGGTTGTCTTGGGCTGTCCCGCCTTGGCTTTGTCCTTTGTTCTGTGGTTTAGGGGCACCTTTCCCTTGCTTTGGATTCGCAGATCCAAAGTCTCGCTTCTTTTGTTTAAACTTCTGCTCGACCTTGACGGCATACCGGTATGCTGCGCCGAGCGAGGGGATGTTTAGGAACTGTATTTCTTCCTGGATGTACTTGTGCAGGCAGCCACGGTATTTGAGTAGCAAATGTTGCTCCGAATCCTTGATACCCAACTTTGTGCGAAGGGTATGGAAAAGATTGGTGAACTCCGGCACGTCTTGGTCCCTTCCCTGCCGCAGCGTGGTCCACTTTATGTATTCATCCTCATAGCTTCCGACAGGGTAGTACTGCTCCTTGATGGCATCCCGGAACGAATCCCAGGTGGGTGCGGCTGAAAATAGTGAGCCAGTACTTTCATCCTTCTGCTCGCAGTAGGTTTCCCACCAGTCCTTGACGTGGGGAGCTGCTTTGAGAAGAGCAAAAACAATCTTTTCCCGACTCGAAAATTCATGAACAGAAAAATAACCCTCTAGCAGATTTAACCATTTATCTACGGCATCGGCGTCTATCTGACCGTCGAATATGGGGATTTCAAAATTAACTTGTACCTTAAAGGGTGTGGCGTTTCCAGAGGAGCTGCTGGAAGCCGATGCGCCGCTTCTGGGTAGCCGCTGAAGGATCTGCGCAAACTTGTCCATCATCGCGTTCCGTTGTCGCTCGAGCACTTCTTCGAGCAAGATTTTGATGGGATCTCATGTCCCCTCGTCTTTCTTCTCGTCCGCCATGGGAGGTCGTCGGGATTTGCGAGGCTGGTCTTGCAAAGGTTCAACCAGTTCAAGCCCTAACTCCTTATATCCCGACCTTGTTGGGGACATGCAAAGAAAAACAGAGAAAAAGCAGACCGCTCTGATACCACTGATCCGGATTTAAACAGGAATGCAACAAATTACAGAGATAACCATATACACAAAGATGCAGCGGAAATAATACTTCATTTCATTAATGGAAAATACTGAAATATGCTTACAGACAGAAATGGAAATAAACTAGCTAGGGCGATGGTAGCTTATCTCTGAGAAGAGATGTGATGGCTACATGCCTCTGAACTGTGTTACAATGAGGCTCGAAGGCCTATTTATTGTTGAGAAAGAATGGAAAAACCCTTAACATTCCAAAACCTAACCCTAGGAGATGAAACGCCAAACTGTGGGCCCTGTTTGGGGGTAAATTGGTACATCAACTTCCCGGGGTCGTAACTTTGGCATATGATCTCTGTTTGACGCGTACAATAGCTCATTAGAAAGATCTATCCGAGCACTATCATTGTTGGAACGGGCAACACAGTCCATTCCATGGACTCGTGTTGCCCCCGGATTCCCCAAAAAACGTCGTTTAGGGCCTCAAAACGGCTCCGGAAGTTCAAGACCCGAAAAACTGCTAAAAATAGTAAGTTGTGCTACAATTAAGGAAACTGAAAATGCTGAGAAAGACAATGGTGGGGGTCCAAGTGGACTTGGCAGGTGGCCACCAATATCCACCTGGATCATTGTACTTGGACCTGCTTGAGCTTACGGCCTCAAAGGCATTGGTCCCACTACTGCAACATAATTCGCGAAGGCTAAGCAGTGATCTTGGTCATGCCCCTGACTTTTTCACTTCAGGCACCAAACTTCTTCGTGCACCTCTGGCCGAGTTGTTCTATCCTTCTTCAAACTTTGAAATTCTAGGCACAGGTTCTGCAACTATGCATGAATCTCCTAAACCCCTAAATTAGCATCTTACATTAGTGTCTCGTGCAATCTCATTGCAATCTCCAAGGCTTTTGCCTGGGTTCCAATCTTTTGTTGTGACAAAGCAACCCTGAGATAAGGCAGGAGCGAAGCCACAAACCATTCGCAATGCTGCCCATCCGTAAGATTCATGTTAGCTTCATGGATTGTGCACTTCAACCTTTGATCCAAATCCCAAGGTGTCTCACTAGGCTTCATCATGATCTCCTTGAATCCCATAATTGACTGAGCTTTAGATTTGGGCCTGCTGAATTCCTTATTCATCACGTTCTGAATATCTGCTAATGCAAATGTTGAATTATCAGTGTATTATTTAATGTACCATGTTAGTGCACGTTCCTGCAAAGTAGTGACCAATGTTGCTTTATTCATCTGATCATTTGTAATACTCTGATCTTCCCATACATCTTTCACGACAAACCAAAATTGGTCCAGGTCCTTAGTTCTCGACCCCTTGAACACATTCAATTTTATTGAATTCACCATATTGGATGGTGGCAGAGGTGGCGATGGTGTGGGTGAAGATGGAGGTGGTGTGGGTGGATGGGGTATTCACAAGAACCCTTGTCTTATCAATTGAACAACAATCTGTGGAGAAGCCTGTGCTGCTTCCTCGTCATCACATAGAGGAGGTCCAATCAGGGAGCTATATTCAGGGCCTATTTTCTCTCTATCCTTGAAGATATTTCCACTTCGCATAGCTCCAAACATCAAGGTAGCTGCATAACCCACTTTTCACACAAGAGAATCTTAATCCAAGTATTTAAAGACCTTAAATACTTACCTCGTGATCCTTTGAAGAAGTAGTGCTTTTCTTTGCTGTAACTTACCAAAGTATCAACCATGAACTTTGTCATGAATCCACTTATGATACAATCTAGCTAATGATCGACAGCGCGTGCGATATTATCTTCAAAGGCTTCTAATCTCCGCCCTAACTCCAAGGTCCAGACTATGGGACCTTCAAGCCTCCACCTTCCTTGGTCGTCTGCCAATTTCGTGATCCACTCGTATAATTTGACCAGGAAGGAACAGAAGAAGATCTCTTATATCTCTGTGTACAAATATCTTTCCAACCATTGTTCTTTAATCAATCGTGGATTCCTGTTTTCTTACGCCTTGAATTCATGGATCTTTCTATCCAACTAGTCTTTGATCCCCTTCTTAGTTGGATTCCAGTGATGTGACATCACACATCTCTTTATGTAGATCCTGATCCTGGCAACAGAACCATTTGTTTTCTTGATGGGCCCTGACCCGGGTTCAACATTAATTAGCCAAGAAAATCCCTACACTACTGGCCCTTTCGGCATCAATCCGCAGAGCGCAGACTAAAGTCTCACCTGAAGCAGTATGGGGGGATGCAGGAACCACGTTTCTGCACCCGGAGATGGTAGTGATGTCATTTAATACCCTAAACCTTCCTTTACACAAGTTGATAAGCCTTTTAAGGCTTATCGATATACTCATCTTAGTTGTCCTCTAGACCTTCGCGAAGGTCTATGACCATCCATCACGTACCCTAGATAAGTGGATTAGACACTTACGTGCCTCTGTACTTATCCTTACTCTTGTTTTACCCAGATTAGGTTAAGTATTGGATAACTTCAACATGCATTAAAATGATCCTCACGTAAACAGATATTCTTAATTGCATTCACATAACAAAGCAGAAAATATGGATTCGCACACCAATGCAACATTAAAACATAAACCTAGTATTCATCATAACATAATCATATGTATTTATAACATAAGTAAAATAGATCATACAAATATAATTCCAAAATAATTCTCTTTACTGATGTTTCAAATCTTCCTTACAAACTCTAACCGCCCTGCGCACATAGCTGCAGGAGTCCATGCACTCAGCTGCGAACTTCTACCCTAGGCCTTTGCACACACAGCTGTAGAGCCTCTTTCCTATGCTAAGACTCTTCACCCTTAACATTCACAAACTTGTTAGAAACTTACTTAGAACTGAACTACTAACAAAAAAATTGCCTTAGACCATGGGTAGATCTCCTAAAGTCGACATGACTTACATAAACGAAGGATGGAAACCCTTGATGACTCTTTACATATTCGCGCTCCACAACCACAAAATGTAGAGACTTTACATTATTTATACAAAAAATTGGGCTTTTTTATCCCCAAAATTAACTCTAGGGGACCCGTTCCCAACAGGTTTCCCACTTCAAATCATAACAGTTTAATACCACCGAGGATCACACTAGCAAACTGTTGTTCAAACCAATGCCTCTATTTTCTTGTCTTCTTGAATCCAATTCCATTTTTGCACCCTATAAACCTGCACAATCAATATCTCACTAGTGTTCTCAGCCTAATCCGATCATGCCTCCTAAAGATAAGGTATAGAAAGAACCTGTAAGTCCTCTGGTCCATCCTTCAATTGATTTTCATCATATACCTCTCATGGACAGAGATTACAAAATCCATGAAACCTTGTGTGAGTTTGATTTATTTGAAATGTACTGTTGGCTTGAAGACAAATTCATTAATAAGTCTAACGATATTGGACTATGGGAATCCAATTTTCCCCATTACATCTTTCCCCACACCCATAGTGCCCCTAAATTCGTCAAGAAATGTCATGCTTGTTATGTACCCAGCCAAAGAGTTGTTATTACCCCTACAAGAGAAATTTTATTCACCATAACTCCCTAATCTATAGATCAAATGATGCAAGCTCCTATAACAGAGAATGCCACTCCTTTCTCTCATGAAGAACTCACTGAATTATATCAGAAACTGGACTTTGCAAAAAGATCTGAAACCCTCAAGCTTTTCTGGACTGAAGATGCCCCATTACCCAAGAAAAATACTCCCTATCCATCCTCCATTTTCCCTAAGAGAGGCAAGTAGATTATTACAGTCATCTCCTACCTCCTTGTTTATTACTCAGAATGATGGGTAGATGAGGCCATTATAGGATTCCTTTCCATTTTCTCCATATATTCCAAGCCTTCCATCTTGTTCAACTTCAGCCAATTCCTTGCAGATTCCATCCATGAAAAATTTGTCAAATTCCAAACTGAAGAAGTATTTAAATATGCTTTTGTGTTAGTATATATTTTTTTATTTTTATTTTCAGGGAGACAAGCTCAAGTTTGCATTACAAAAGTTGGATGACGAGGGAAATCAGCAATCAGTCATCTTCTGGACTACACTAGTAATGAAGGAGCAAAAAGAATACTCATAGAAATGTGGCTTTGAAGATCAATACATATAATCAGTTCTGGAAGCAGACTTCTAGTTCCCAAAGTAGAATGTTGTCAACCTTTGTCTTTGGGGAAGGAAAAATGTAGATGGATTTTCTCCAAGCACAGATCCCACAACCCAAGGCAGCATTAGACTACAAAAATACTTCATTTGAATTTGATATAAAAGATATACATCCCATTGATCAAATGGAGATGCATAGATAAACTGGTCAAAGTATTTCATCTACACTCACTAATAATTCTATGAGTTTGTCCAACTTGCAAGTTTCTTTAGCTAATGTTTAGTCACAATTGAAGATGAAAAAAATCTCTTCACTTGCTAAAGACCCAAGAATCAAAGCTTTGGAGGACTTGGTAATCAAAGTAGGATATGATAACAGTATTGAGAAAACAATTGAAATTACCAACCACAGAAGATCCTTTGGCCAAATACATTGAAGAAACAGAGTCACAGAAGACAGAAATGATGAAGCTCATCATGGAGTAGAATGTACAGTTGAAACAAATGGAAACAAAGATGGAGAAAATAATCAAAGAAAAGGAGCAAGCTGCTAGAATGTCTATTGTCCCTTTGGAAGATATACCTCTTACAACAATTCCTACATCTACATCTTCTACAACAAACACAGTGAATATTGCAGATCAGCTAGCAAGCACAATGGAGAATATGTCTCTCCATACAGAAGAAATTAAATTATTGCAAGCTCAAGTTAATGTTCTTCAAGACCATAAGGAAAGCACTAAAACTTTCCATGTAACAGAGCGACAGAGAGCTCAAAAGCAGATGCAAATATTACAAAAGTCCGAAAGGGAATCCTCCATTGACTAGAAACTGGGTCAAGTTAAGGAAATTATATTGACCAATATTATTGAAGCCATGGGTGAAATATGGCCATGTATTCATATTATATTTGAGCAAAAAGAGTTGATTCAGACAGCTAATGAGGCCATTTCCACTATTAACAATGAGTTGGGAGATATGTCTGCCACAGCCAACAACATCATCAAGTTTCTAAATTCCAAAAACAAATATGAGTTGGATGATTTGGGAGTAGATGACAAGACAGAGACAATTTTGGAAGTGAATAAATTTCTTACAAAGAAAAATTTGATTGTGCAACTTAAAGAAAAATTTCACAGTTTGGAAATAGTTGTCAACAGTCTTTTTACAAAAATAGAGTCATTAACTAAGAGGGGTCTTCCTTCTTTATTTGTAATTAATGAAAAACTAATAACCAGGGAAGATTATATGAGGAAACTTAAATACATTTCAAGGGACACTGCTAAATTTTCCCACGTTAAAGGTGCTATGACAGGGAGAGATTTTAGAGAAGTTGTCAACAACGATATTTTCATTCAGCATGAGATAAAGCATATTTTTGTGGTAAAGCCCACATTTTCTTGATATACCAAGGTAGATGAGATCTACCCTAAGGCAACAAAAATCACTATCCTGGATGAGGAGTAGTGGGATAAATTGTGCGAATTTCAAGTGTAAAGAAAAGGGTAAGATTAGCTACACCCAACACAACACCCAAATTGTGGCAACTCAACAACTGTTCTCCGCGAAAATAGTGCAAGACATCCATATCACTTCACCAAATTCACGCCTTTTGGTCACATTAATCAATTCTATTATTTTGTAATTAATAATAGATTTCCATGTTGATACGGCATTCATTGTAATCCTTTTGGAAATTTAGTTTAAATACTTCATTTATTCGAAGTATTGGGTGTTGGTTCCTGATCATTGTAATTTGTCTTATTGAGCATTGTACTTTTTTCACATTGTTGGAGCATCAATAATAGAAAGAATTTCACAGGATTCTTGTGCTGCAATTTACTAGTGATGTTTTTCCTATTGTAATAGTTGTTTTCGTTGTTTTTCTCTACTTTATAATCATATGAATATCTAATTGTAAAACAGGAAATGTGAAAAATAAGATTTGTTAATTGAACACCTTATTCGAACTGTTTTTACAATCTCTATGTTTTTCTTCTGAAGTCTGATTGAAAAATTCTTAAATGCTTTTCGATCATTACTGAAAACATCTCTTCTTCATTTCATTATTCACTTTAAAGATCTAGTAAACGTAACTAGCTTGCCCTGTGATTACTCTTTTAAACAATTGATGCAATATCTAGCTTTATTTGACTCCATAGCCCAATGGAAAGAAAAAAATTTAATCAGATCAACCAACCAAACCAGTCAACCAAATTCAAACAAACAAACAATCAAGCATAATTATAACTAGCCTAAGATCATCTTAAAAAACAAAGTTAAATCATAAAGAGAGATCCCTCTCTAGAGCTAGAAGGGCTAGATCCCAGCTTCAAAAGTGGTTTGATGTTTTCCTCTATAGTTATTCTGCCAATCTTAAAATTATAGAATGATAACACAAACCATTGAGGTGGAGCATCCTCTCCTATTGTTCCTTTGTAACATCTAAATCCAACTTTGATGTCATTCTCAAAGTGTTGTAATCAAACTCAATGGAGAGCAGAGCCTTCTTTCCATAGACCAAGTCATAAGGGGTGAAGCCAGTGGCTGTGTTCAAGGTTGTATTATAGGCCCAAGTGGCCTCCACTAGTTTGTCAGCCCAATCTTTCCTTTTGTTGTTCATAACCTTGGTGAGGATGCATTCCAATGCTCTATTAGTAACCTCTTCTCGTCCATTGGCCTGAGGATGATAAGCAGTTGAATTCCTATGTTTGATCTTATGCCGCCTCAGAAAATTCTCAATTAGGTGTGATGTGAATTGAGCTCCCTAATCAGTGACTACTTTTCTAGGGTACCCAAACTTGTAGAATATATTCTCCCTTAGTAGCACAGCCACTTTCTCCTCTGTTTCTACCTTGGCAGCATTGGTTTCATCCCACTTTTTCAAATAATTGGTGCATACAATTATGTACATTTTCTACCCTAATGGTGGATCAATGGGCGCAATGAAATCCATGCCCCACTTGTCAAATGGCTCAAGATTCACCTGAGGATGCAAATGAATTTCATCCTTGGGAGAAGTTTTCCCCATTATTTGGCATTGATCACATCAACTGGTTTATCTTCTTGCATCTTGGTGGAGAGTGGGCCAGTAGTAGCCAGCTTGCAGTACCTTGAAGGCAATCCTCTTGTTTGCAAAGTGACCCCCACAAGGCCCATAATGATAGGATAGAAGGATGTCAAAGACTTCCTCCTCCCTAACACATCTCTTCAAAAATTTATCTGGGCCTAGCTTGAAGAGATTTCCCCCAATCCAAGTGAATGGGGTGCTCTTTTTGACAATTCTTCCTTTTTCCTTGGAGGACAAATTTGGAGGGAACTGTGTAGCCAATAGGTAGTTGGATATGTCAGAAAACCATGGAGAGAGAAATGAAATAGAAAATAAATGCTCATCTAGCATCTGATCAACAACCATTCCTTCCTCACCTACAGTAAGTCTAGGCAAAAAATCTACAACTACATTTTCTCTACCAGGATTTTCGATGATAGTTAGATCAAACTGTTGTGAAAAAAGAAACCATCTAATAATTGTGGCATTCACATCATGCTTGTTCATCAAATATTTAATAGTGGCATGGTCAGTATGTACAAAGTTTTGGTAACCAGTGATGTAGTGTCTAAATTTATTCAAGGAATGGACTAGAACTACAAGCTCTTTTTCAGTTACAATATAGTTCAATTCAACCTTGGACATATTTTTGTTAATGAAGTAAATGGCATAAGGAAACTTGTCATCTATCGTGCCTAGGGCTGCTCCTATGAATTTTCAGAAGCATCATCATGGATGTGGAAAGGAAGAGCCCAATTTGGGCCTCGGAGTATGGGTGCAATAGTCAACTTGTCCTTTAAGGTTTCTAGGGACTCTTGGCAACTTTTTGACTAGCAAAAGTCAGAGTCCTTGGCTAGTATTCCAAACAATGGTGAACCTACTTTGCTGAAATCCTTTATGAATGTCCTATAGCATCCAGCTAAGCCCAAGAAACTTCTGAAATCCCTCTGCTTCTGAGGAGTGGAGACCCTCTTTATGATAGAAATTTTATTTGGGTCCACTTGTAGTCCTTCCTGGGATATTGAGTGACCTAGAATAATCCCTACATTCATCAAGAACTCACACTTCTCAGGACTAAGGGATAGGTTCATTTCAATGCACTTATTTAATACTTTCCCCAAGTTAGAGAGAGCCTCCAGGAAATCACACCCATAGGGAGTGAAATCATCCATATATATTTCTACAGAGTCATGTACTAGCTCTGCAAAGATGCTCAAAGTTGCCCTCTGAAAAGTGGTAGGGGCATTACATAATCCAAAATAAAGGACCCTATAAGAAAAAGTACCCCAAGGACAAGTGAAGGTGGTTTTATCTTGGTCCTATGGGCTGATCTGGATCTGATTGTAACCACTGAATCCATCTAGGAAAGAGAAGAACTTCTTCCCTGCAAGACCATCCAAGACTTGATCAATGAAAGGTAGAGGGAAATGGTCTTTTTTAGTGTCTTTTTTTAACTCTCTGTAGTCCACACAAATCCTCCATTTTCCATTCTTCTTTGGGACTAGAACAAGAGGAGACACCCACTCACTATCTGAGATGGGGTAAATGAACCCTACATCCAACAAATTTCTACAGTTCTTCTTTAACTATGTCTTTGAATGTTGGGTTCATTCTCCTATGAGGTTGGCGTATTGGCTTGTAGCTTTCCTTGATGTAAATGTGGTGAGTACACACCAAAGGGTGCACTCGCTTCATTTCCTTATAATTCTAGGCAAAGGCATCCAAATTCTCTCTTAGCATGTCACATGACTCTTTTTCCTGACGTGCAGAGAGAGGGGTTTATTTTCAAGGTTTTAGCTGGACCAAATTCTATCATATTGACATGATTATGAAATTAGTTAGCTAGGCACAAATCATTCCAAGGGTTATCTTTATGTTTTTTTACTAGCTCATCAAGAGACATGGTGGTGGGGGATTGATTCTAGAGGATTTTATCAATCAGGTCATCATCATCAAGTTGCCCCCTCCTATAATAGCATATAGGGTACAAATTGGGTAAGATGTGGCATGGTATACTTCATATTCTTCCTCCTCTTCCAACCATAATGGTAAGTCATGCTCTAGAGATGGTTGAGTAGGAGGGTACAAGACCAATTGTTTGGACAAATGCCCATTTTTAATGGTGATATTCCAAGCCCTGAAACTTATGTAAGCATCAGCAGTGGCTAGCCATGGCCTTCCAAGGATGAGAGGATAACCATTAAATTTTTTCTTAGGTTTGAGAACTAAGAAGTCAACAGGGTATGCCCAAGAATCAATGGATACCATCACATCGTCAATAACTCCCTCAAGAGCTACTGTGGATATTTCTTCAAGATGTGAGGTTGTTGTGGTTTTCCTTAATGATTTTTGGAGATTCCGTTTAAGCATGGTCTCCTTAGTCATCGTGTTGATGGTAGGCCCAAGATCAATCAAGGTATGGGGGACAATTATGCCATCAATGTGCACATCTACCACAGGACATCCAGGGCCTAGTTACTTCACGTAAATCACTCTCCCCAACATTAAGTTAGACAGTTGTCCAATGACATTAATGATAGGTGCGTATTTCTTTCTCCTCCGAGGATGTTTGAAGCATTTATCCTTAATTAACTTGTTGTATATGGGGACATCCTTGATAGCTTGGAGGAGAAAATGTAGTTGCAACGACACCAAAAAGTGATGAGCCCTAGTATTGCAGCAAGGATGCTACAACTCCTAGGGCTACCAAATTTACTTTATCAACCTGAGGTTCATACAAACTTGGAGGTGACATTACTATATGCACAATAGATGCAACAGTCTACTCTTGTAACTTTTCAACTAGGGCAATAGAGCACTAGGGTTCTTCAAACCAGTCTTCTATTGACTAGAAGGAGTCTGACTACTGACAGTGAATGTAAAGATATCTTTGATGCAGAAAGTAAATGCTTACCTATTTTAGGAAAATGAATGTGTTGAATGAAAAGTGCTTGTGAAATGACATGAAATCATCTAGCTAAGAATTAACACACTTTACTTGCAGAAGAGAACTAATCTAACCTTGCATTCTATCATCTAGCTATCTGGACTAAGTAGGCATGCAAATTATCCTAATACTACCATCACTGATGTATGCATGCACTAGCTATCTTTTGTTAAAATTGCAAAAAAAGAGTCTTTTGATTTTCAATTTAAAAATGTACATGCTAAGATAAACAATCTAATATTTGTAGGGGAGAAAGGCATGGAAAATCTGGTCCAAAATGGCATTGAGGGGCATGGAATTCAAGTGGAGGGCCTACCCTATGCTCAAATCAACATTTCTTCTCAAAACAGGCTAAAACAAGTTGCTACAGGGTTTCTTGTAGTTACTACTAGATGTCCTGTTTTACTACAAGATGTACTGGTTTTCTACAGGAAACTAGTTGAAGACTATAGGAAGGTAGGAAAGGTGGAATGAAGTGTTGGGAAGATGTATGATAGTGGAATAAGGTATAAGGAAGGTGCATAGTGACCAAGGCTTAGCCCAACACTTCAAGATGGTTTGATTTGCTCAAGGTGGTTACCCACTATGGTTATAAAATAGAAATTCAACGTATGGGTTCGTATGCCTTGGAAGTAGGTGGAGAAGGCTTAGATGAGGTTGGTGGAATGAGTTCCTCCCTGCAGATCAACAAATCCTGCAACAACACATGTTCTTCTCTTCATTTATGCATAACTTCATATAAATATGGAAAATATGAGTTGAATTTGAGAAAACTGATTTATTGATGGCTAATGACTATATCTATGGAATTAAATGCCCTCTTAAACTACAACAAACTCAAGAAACAAAATGGAAACTACAGGTTCTTCCAAGAAATTATAAATCGTGATCTTTTCAATAAGGAACCCTAAGTTATGCAATGACCAAAAGGTAAATCTATTTTTGGGGTTGTGAGAGTGGGGCCCTCAAACCATGATCCCATGAGGGAGATGAGGAAGAGGCCACTGTCACAATATTTTCTAAAGTATTCTCTTTCACTATTGTACCACTGATCTACTTCTTCAACTAATGGAAGAAAAACTAAACAATCATTCAAATACTTGTAAATTAAACAAAGCAAGAATAACTTCAGCAGCTAACTATGATTTTAACCTAAGAATACATGTACAAAAGAGGAAATTTTGTTGCTAGGGTTGGGCCCTAACCTAAGAGCTTCAACCCTCTGAGTCAACTCAGTGTTGGATCAAGGTAAACCTTTTCATTATCATCAAAATGTCAAAAATAACATAAGAGTAACAGTCACAATGTCTTAGCTCCAAATTGCCTCTTGGCTACAACAAAAAGTCGAATCCTAATGAGGCCCTTGGCCTTATTATTTATACAAACTAAAGCTACAAACAAATTCCTAAAAATTAGGGAGACTTGGCTCCCAAACTCGAGAATGAACTGTCTTCACAGTCACTAGCTTGGTTGCCAATGAACTTGGTTGGTTTCGCTGCTTGTGACTCCGAGCTAATGAGATATGGTGGAGGAATCTTCAAATGATTTAGGAGTTAAGAAGGGAGACCAAATCTCCTAAAATCCATCTTTCTTGTCCACTTTGAGTTCCTGCACTTAAATTAGCCCAAAACTAGTCCATTCCTGCATTTAATACATATTAGGCTATATGACATAACATCTCATGTTTACCCTTCTCACTAAGTGAAATATAATAAAAATGTAAAGAAATGTGAGAAAATTTGATTTTAATAAGATGGAGAGTGGCATTAAGACCCATATAATCTACCTATGGATGAGCCTCATCAGTAAGGACTCAATCATTTCGAGTCCCAACTCATTATACCCTGATTTCGATGGGAACATGCATAGAAAAACAAATAAAGAGAAGAAAAATAAGATACCACGTATCTAAGTTTATGAAGGGAACGAAATGAAACACAAATTACTAACCAAAAACATAGATATATAATGAAACATGAGTTCAATTAAATAATGGTAAATGTTGAAAACTATATACAAATATAATGAAAGAAAACTAGCTCGAATGGTGGTACCTTATCTATAAGAAGAGATCTGAAAACTACATGCCTTCCTGAATTATAATATAATGAGGCTTTGAGGCCTTTTGATAATGAAGAATAAATAATAAAATGATAAAAATACAAAGACCTGGCCCTAGGATATGAAGCACTAAAGGCATATGGGCCCCAATGGGGTAAGTTATAACATCAACTTCCTGGGGTCATCACCTTGGCATATGATCTTTGTTTAGTGCGCACAATAGCCCATTGGAAAGGTATTTTCAAGTAGTACAATTCATGATTTCTGAAAATTTCTAAAATTTTCATTGGTTAATTTACCCCAAAAATGTCATTTAGGACCTCAAAATGGTTCCAAAAGTTCATGACCTAAAAATTTCCAAAAATAGAAAACTACCAAAATGGGACATTGTGTTGTGATCCAAGTGAAATATGTGGGTGGAAACCAATATCTACCTAGATCATTCCTAAATATCTCAACCTCTTCAAGAATTTCCATCACTAGCATGCTATCTTCCTTTGTTTCCTTTGACTTAGTGTGGATATTCTTCATTGGTATATCCATCAATAATTTGGTGAAGTTCATTATCCTTGACCACCTATTTCCATGATATACCTACACAACCTACACTTAACCCTATAAAAATAATTGACCCTCTTCTTTTGGTTGGAGAAAGTTGGCACTCAATCACACTCGAATACTTTCACATAGTTTCTTTGGTTTACTCACTCCAGTTAAGGTGGTCTTTTCTATACAAATTCAATTCACTAAAATAATTAATTTTGGTCAGTGAGAAAAAAACCCATATGCCCTAAGGGTCTTTTCCCTCCAATAACCACACCATATTATAAATAAACTTGAAGTGGTGCTTGGATTTAATGTGAGTTGTGGGACATGACCCTCACATTAATTGATCACATACCCTAAGATATCATTATGTAAGGATATACAATTGTTAACCCTATGATCCATCACTTATGTTCTTGCTCTATTAGTAGACATCACATTCATTCATTAATCCCTTATCCTTGTCATAAAAGTAAAAAATCTATGAAATCTATTCCAAGTTCTCTCTAGATTTAATTCTCAATGTTGTACCTATCTACCTTACTCAATGAACTAAAACAATAATTCTACTACTAACCCTACTTTAATCCTAGCTACATCAATACTTGATGTCTAACTGATGGTGTCTTAGACCCTTGAGGCCCATAATACACCTTTAACTTCCTTCCATTCTCTATGCCCTTTTAAGTATTGGATAGTGTAGTGGTTCTAGCTAGGGTACTAGACTAGACTCTATATTTAATATCGACCGAGGTGCGTAAGCTTAGAGGCGTGGTCTAAAATATATAGACATAAAGAATCTCTGGCCAAGTGATTAGGATGTAGGATACAAGGCTTCTTTACGGAAGACCGGAATATGTAGCCTATCATTCACACACCTAGATTACCCTACTGATATGCTTGATTACAGTGCTTGTTATGAGATGCATCTATCAAATCAAACCATGAACCTAAGTACTGTGTATGACTGTAACAATGATTTTAACCTCCTTACAGAGATATCACTCAGAAAACCCTTGTTTGGTAAACACACACAGCATGCAGAGATATTTACACTATCAAACTATATAAAGAAAGCATAAATGAACTGTGAAGCAAAACATAGTTTATGATATAATGTCTCTATGAGTCACACAGGGATCGAATCCCTTACAAGACTCCCTTCCAGATCCTAGCGCTGACCATTCAACATAACCATAAACCATTCATAAGCGCACACAATATACATGTAATGAAAATCAAATGCTGTGTAAATCGAAAGCTATGTAACTGCAATGCAAACCGAATGCTATATAAGTCGAAATCAAATCCAAACCGTATGCTATGTAACCGTGATGCAAACCATGTGCTATATAAATCAAAAGCTATGTAAATACTGTGCGAACATGTGATAACTGAAATGTAACAAAACAAGTGAACAGTATACCAATCGAAGAACGCAGGGCCCGTCCGCGCCTAAGGGTATACTGGTTATAACTGATCAGCTATCAAATCAACGCAAGAAGTATGCACACATCGTGACTGTGAATAGGTCTGTGTATTAACTTAAAACTCTGTTCTGAGAAATACGATTCAACAATTCAACCACTAAACTATAAACATAACCCTGACTGTATTTACATATGCGTACGCACAGCCATGTCATCAATACAATGAATGTACATTCGGCTGTTGCTGCTTTTATCACATAAGCCTTTTCAAAATGTTTCCATGCCAAGTGTTTCAAAAAGAACAAAAAGACTAAAATGAAAATGGAACGATGCTGTTTCTGCTTTTGTCTGTCAGAGTGCCCTGCTTTGACTTAAGTTGACCGCATACATAGGAGGCTCGATTTGGCTGGGAGATAGGTGTTTGTCCATGCTTGGACATTCTGCTTTTCGCCCATGCCTTTCGTTCCAGCTCATCTACTGCACCACATGTCAAACGATAAGCTCATTACAGGATGTGGGTACTTCTTGTAACCAAGTCATCAAAAACTTCCAATTATTGAACATAAAACCCCTAAATTAATTTCTATGCAATTTAATAACTATAAAACAATTAATAATCAATATTCAAGGATTTTGAGGGATATATGATGAAAATGTATGGATAAATGACATGTTTTTGGGAAGGAAAAAGGGTCTTGGGATGATACCAACATCTCTCCCCGACTTAAGGACTTAGCATGTCCTCATGCTATCCCGGAAGTACTCCCCTTGAATTCTGTCCCTACATGGATCTCTGCTGCCTTGAGCAAGGTATCTACATTCTTCTGTACCTGATGATCTTTCTGTCCCTTGAGCTCCTGCTTTAACTTTTTATATTTTTCTTTAAGAGCCTTCTTCTGATTATACCACTTAGTGGCCTAGTTGGAAATCTCAGTTTGCTCAGTCTCCAACTCACTGATTCTTTCCTTTAGCTTTTCATTTGTTTTCTGTGTTTCTTTGCTTTGCGCCCTGAGCATTTCATTTTCCCTTTTAATAACTTTTTCCAACATGTTAGCTTCCATGAGCTCTTCCTTCAATTCTTCAATCTGTTTTTCTAATTTCTTCTGTCTTTTGGTGGGAGGTGGTGAACATTTTTCTTGTTTGTTATGGCTCTCTACCTCTATGTCAACTTCTGGTGCTGGTAGTGAATGGTCACCACTCTCAACATCCATTTGTGCAGGTGCATGAGATTCAAACTGGTCTTCTTGCAGCTGAGTTTTTGGTGTCCTCCTTGTTCTTCGTGAGTAGGTGGTAAAACTTTTGTCTTTCTCAGCCCTCTTGGCATCCTCTTTTTGCATGTTCCTGGTCTTTATGCTGCCCACAGGTAGAGGTGCTCTGCTGGCTTTGGACACTGGAATTTCCTCATCAATGTCCTTCATAAACCCTGAATCTTCTTGCACTTCCTCTTTTTCCTCCTCATCTCTGATTTGATTGATAGCTAAGAATTCTTTCCATGGCTTCCCTCGCTTCTACAACTCATGTTCAATGAGGATTTTAATTAGGCCAAAATGGTACAGGCTTTTGTCTTCATTCCCTTTTTGCTTCTGGATAGTTTTGGCCATCTTTGTTAAACTTTGCAGCAGAAAATATGGCACACTGATTACACATTGTTTCTTTAAATGGAGGAGTAGCTTGATGTGGTATAGGTAAACAATACTATACCTACCTTCACAGGTTATGAACTTTTGAATAATGTAAACCATTTCATCCCAAGGATGAATTAACCAGCTTCTTGGAACACCCTTCTTCCAGTTTACTGAGGAAACTCTAGATCTGGACATGAACTGTGTCCATGATTTCTCCTTGAATTGTTTGGTTTTAAAGTACTTCTCTCCCTCAGGACTGAGTCCAATTGCCTAAGCTATAGTATCCTCTGAAATTCTGAAGGAGAAGGTGCCTATTAGGGCCTTTTCTCCATTAAAGGTGAAGGCAAATTGTTTGGTAATTTCCTCATTACTCCCATGGAATTTTTCCAGAAAAGGTAACCACTGTGCTTCTCTAAGAATCTCAATGCAATCCTTATGGTATTGTGAGCTGTCAAATGTACTGGGTTCGACCCTATTAGTCATGGTGATGGCAGAGGGTTGTGCCTCTAACCCTTCTCTGTCTATACTCTTTAAAATTTAAACACAGAAGTGTCAAGTCGGTTACCTGGTATATATCGCTTCTTTCAGCCTTCAATATGGGGCTTGGCCGGTCGATATGACTGTGATGGGAGTTAGAAATAGAATGGTGATGCTGTCCCTTTTCGGCGCTCACTGGTTTCACTGTGTAAACCGACCCCAAACGGTGATATTCTCCTCGGCGCTCCTTGCTTCAGAGTTTTACTTTGTAACTCCACCCAAATGATAATAATCTCCTCGTGTTCCTTGCTTTTGATTCTCACCAACTTCACCTAAATGATAATAATCTCCTCGCGCTCCTTGCTTTTGATTCTCACCTTGGAAGTTATGGGAATCGAGGGTGGAAAGGGTGATGAAATAACCCTGTACTCACTTCACCATATAATCATTCATTTAAAAACAGAGTGTTGTACGCTTGCATGCATGTTATCACAAGAATGCTGAGAGCGTACCCATAGTGCTGGGCTATAATGCTGGGTGGCGAAGTTATGATTCGGCTGTGTGTGGAGTCAAATATATATAGGCCGTTGCTTTTTTTTTTTTTATGATTTGACTGTATGGAGTGAAATATATATATAGGCCGCTTCCACATCTATCTCATCATTTGTATTTAAAAATACACAGCTCACCACGTGCCCTCTTCAATTAGTATTCAGTTATATAGAGAATGTTGGTATGCCTGTAGGGATATGACAAGGTGGATGTGTTGGTAATGGGTTTTTGGGGTATGGATAGGTTAATGTAGGGGAATGATGAGAATTGGTGGGATAAGGGTGATAGATTGATGCATATGGGTATCCTTGAAATCAATTACAACAGCTTATAGTCACCAAAGTTACATTAAAAACCAATCTAGGAAATTAAATGTTTAAGAACAGAAATACATTACTCCTTTGTTGATCATTTGACATGCTGAGTTGCTAATTCTTTTTGACTGTTCTTTTTGGCAGGTCCTCTGAGGGAGGTTGAATGCACAGGTCACAGGTCTTTTGAGAAATTTTTTTGAAGATATAACAGGTCCCTTTGAAAGATTTGAATGTACAGGTCCCTTAAGAAAACTGAATGTAACAGGTCCTTTGAGAAAACTGAAGGTGTTCATGCAGCTCTTTGTATTGTTACAGGTTCACTGAGCTTGCCATTTGCTGAAGTGTTGGTGCCCAAATCTTTGTAAAAGCTTGGTGAAAGTCTGTTGAAGTAGCCTTTGATGTCAAAAACTTTGTTTTAACAGGTCCCAACTGAATGTTTTAGACAGGTCCCATTACTGCTGATTGGAATGTCTTAACAGGTGTCAATTGTTGAAACAGGTCCCTTCTGAAAATCTTAAACAGGTCCCATGACTGTTGGTGTTGAACTACTGGTGTTGATAGCATAAATGTCTGAATAGAACAGGTCCCCCTGCAAAATATTTATAACCAGGTCCCTCTGAAATAAAATCATGACAGAATAGCTTATTTGTTAAAGTCTGTTGAAGTACTGCTGGTAACAAGCTGCTGTTGGAAATTTACAGTGAAATATAGAATAAGAAATCTGAAGTATTTACAAGGGAGAGATAAAAGTAACAGAACAGATGCCTCTCTCCCTGACTTAAAGGTTGACTTGTCCTCAAGTCATGAGTCAACTGAGAAATGAAACAATGAACAAAAGAAAGAGAATTCATACCCGCCAATAAATTGGTTTTCAAGTAGGAATTCGGGGTTAGATTGTGCCAGATATTGGTTTTCACATCTAACCCATTATTATTATTTTTTTAGTTTTTGTTTTATTTATTTATTTATTTATTTATTTATTTATTTTTTTCGTTTTGATTTTGAAATTGAAAGGAAATGAAATTAAGGCAGTGATACTGCAGCTGAGGGCTGCAGTATCTCAACCTCTTCTTGCTGAGATAATGTATGGAGAAAATCCTGCTTGCTGATGGGATTGTTGTACAGCTTTAGGCGATGACTGTTGACTGTGAAGGAATGACCTTCGCCATCAATAGTTTGGAGCTTTACTGAACCATTGTCATAAGTCTGAACAATTTCATAGGGACCCATCCAGTGGGTGGTGAACTTAGCTTTATGATCCTTGAATTTTGAATCAAAAAGCAGAGCCCAGTCACCTTCCTTGAAGTGCTTCTTCTTAATGTGTGAATCATGCCATTGCTTCCTGTGCTGTTGCATGAGGATGGTGGTTTGTTCTGCTTGCTGCCTCATCTCATCCAGTTGGTTCAACTGCTGGATCCTCTCTTTTTGTGCTTGATCCAAATCAATTAGTAAATCTGCAGCTAATTTAAAAGTGTGAATTTGGAATTCAATAGGAAGCATGACATCCTTACCATACACCAATTGATATGGTGTAAATCCAGTGGTATCTTTCCAAGTAATCCGGTAAGCCCAGAGTGCCTCTTTGAGCTTTTCCTCCCAGTTTTTCCGGTTCATTGCAACAGTTTTGGTAATGATCCCCTCCAAAGTCTTGTTGGTTGATTCCACCTGCCCATTGGCCTGTGGATGGTAGGGGGTACTTTTCCTATGCTTTATTTGGTACTTTTCTGTGATGTCCTTCACGAGCTTGGAGGTGAATTGAGTACCTTGATCAGTGACAATTTCTCTTGGCACTCCATACCTCACAAAGATCTCCTTAAAAAGGAAATTGACTACTGTGTGTTCGGTTTCTCTAACCAGTGCTTTTGCTTCTGCCCACTTGGTGACGTAATCAGTACATACTAGGATGTACTGCTTACCATTAGAGGCTGGGTTGATAGGTCCTATGAAGTCCAGAGCCCACTTATCAAATGGTTCCAAGTGAACTTGGGGCTGAAGGGGCATCTGATCGGTAGCTGTTGGTCTGCCCATTCTTTGGCAGCTGCCACAACTCTTTACATACTTCTTGGCATCCTTGAAAATGGATGGCCAATAGTATCCAAGAGTAAGAACTTTGAAGGCTATCCGCTTCGTTGTAAAATGCCCACCACAAGGTTCATCATGGCAAGATTTTAAAATGTCAATTACCTCATCATTGCGTACACATCTCCTAATGATCATGTCAAAACCAGTGTAAAAGAGATCGCCATTAAGCCATGAATATCTAGCACTTTGTTTGATTAGTCTTTTCCTCTCCTTTGCAGTGAAATGTGGAGGTGTTCTACCTGTAGACAAGTAATTAGCTAAATCAGCAAACCAAGGAGTTACTATGGAAATTGCAAATAAGTGCTCATCCAGAAAAGAATCCTCAACAGGAACAATCTCACCTGGATTTTGCAGTCTAGACAGGAAATCTGCCACCTGGTTTTCTTTGCCTGGTCTATCTAACACTGTGATGTTAAATTCCTGTAACAATAGTAACCATCTGGTAACTCTGCCACTAGTTATTGGTTTATTCATAAGATGTCGAATGGCAGAATGATCAGTATGTACAAAGACTTCATAACTAGTTATGTAATGGCGGAATTTATTCACAGCATAAATGATGGCAAGTGTTTCCTTTTCTGTAACTGTATAGTTTAGCTCGGCAGGGGTGAGATTTTTACTAATGAAATAAATTGCATATGTACAAGATTCTTCTTTTTGGCCTAAGGATGCACCTATGGCAGTGTCAGATGCATCGGTAAAAATATGAAATGGTAAACTCCAATTAGGCCCCCTCAGGACTGGTGCGGTAGATAGTTTCTTTTTGAGTTGTTCAAATGAATGTTGGCAGTTCTCAGTCCAATTGAAAAGTACATCTTTGGCTAAAAGTTTAAACAAAGGTAAGGCTATCTTGCTAAAATGCTCAATGAATCTGCGGTAATAACTAGCATAGCCAAGAAAACTTCTTACCTCTCTCTGATTCTGTGGAATAGGCAAATCGGCAATAATCTGGATCTTGGCTGGGTCAACCTGGATGCCTTGAAAAGAGATATAATGGCCCAACACTATCCCTTCATTTAACATCATGAAGCACTTTTCGTTGCTGAGGGACAGGTTAGCTTCAATACACCTTTTTAAAACTCTTTCTATATTTTCTAATGCATGTTCAAAAGAATTGACATATACTGAAAAATCATCCATATACACTTCAACACAATCATGAATCAAATCAGCAAAAATAGCTAACACAGCTCGCTGAAATGTAGCTGGAGCATTACAGAGTCCAAATGGCAAAACATTGTAGGCATAGGTACCCCAAGGACAGGTGAAGGTGGTTTTGTCCTGGTCTTCAGAGGCAATCTGGATCTGGTTGTAGCCACTGAAACCGTCAAGAAAGGAAAATGATGATTTGCCGGCTAGGGTGTCTAGCACTTGATCAATGAATGGCAGTGGGAAGTAGTCTTTGAGCGTTGCTTTATTCAGCTGTCTGTAATCAACACAGATGCGCCACTTGACATTTTTCTTGGGCACAATAACCAATGGGGATACCCACTGACTGTCAGAAATAGGATATATAAAGTTGACTCTCAAGAGTTTTTGCAACTCTTCTCTGACAATGTCTTGGAGCATGGGGTTCATTCTTCTTTGCGGTTGCCTCACCGGTTTAATGGTGCTATCTGTGTAGATGTGGTGAGTGCATGTGTCGGGGTGAATCCCATGCATGTCAGTGTAATCCCAAGCGAAGGCTTTTTGGTACTTTGTCAAGAGTCTAATCAATTTTTCTTGTTGAGATGAGTCTAGGTGGTTGCCTATGTTCAAAGTTTTCCCTGGACTGATCTCTATGACTTGACTCTGTGTATTGGTGATGGATTGAACTGGAAAGATGTCATGAAATGTAGATTGCAAGGAGTGGATAGTACATGTTTCTTGAAAGTTTTGAGCCAGAAGTACATCTGCAGCATTATATTGTTCATTTCTCAAATTTTCAGATACATCAGGTTGAGAAAGAAATAGTTCTACCAAATCATTATTGTCTTCGTGGAAATCATAGATCTGGTCAATGCTAAAAACAGATTGTACTTCCTCTTTATCATTAAATTTATCATCAAGCCACAAGTTATGTGTTACTGCAGGTGATTGTGCCGATGGATAGAGGGTGAGTTGTTTCCTTTCGGTTCCTCTAGAGATAATCATGTTACCTGATCGGCATCCAATAAATGCATCAGCAGTCGCTAACCATGGTCTACCTAGAATGATAGGATGTCCTCCTAGATTGGATTTGGGTTGAAGGACTAGGAAATCCACTGGATACTCCCAAGAGTCCAGTGAGACAATGATATCTTCCAAAATCCCCTCAGGAATGACTTTGGACCTATCAGCTAGTTCAAGAACAATCGTGGTATGTTGCAAATTCATAAGCTGGAGTGTTCTCATGGTTTCAAGGGTCATGACATTGATTGCGGCTCCTAGATCTATCAAAGTGTTTGGAATCCGTATGTTGTTAATGATGGTAGTCACTTTTGGAATGCCTGGATCAACATACTTCTCCATGGAGATGGTATTGGTCATAAGGCCTGCTAAATTTCCTAAAACATGAATGGTCTGAGGATCAATCCTCTTTCTAGCAGGTTTCTTGAGACACATGTCTTTGATGGCTTTGGTGTAGATTGGAATGTCTTTTATAGCTTGCAGCAAAGGGATTTTTATGTAGACATTTTTAAGTTCGTCCAAGACATCAAATTGTGGTGGAGGTAGTGGTGGTTTTACTTGAACCAAACGGTCTGGAAAAGGTGGTTGCAGTGATTACATCTGTTTGTCCTTGGTTTCACTGCTTGGTTTTGTTTGAGTTGTCATTTCATTTTCTTTTTCTAAGTTTTCTTCTTGCTGGTCTGTTAGTGGAGAATCCTTCTGAAGCACCCTACCAGACCTCAGATTAATGTTTTGTAAAGGCAGTGTGGAGTAGGAGGTTCCTTCCTCTACATTATAAGCTGGCCTCTCTGCTCTATTGTTCGGATTTGGTACAGTTTGAGCAGGTATTTGTGTGGGTCTGGGAGGTTGTGGGTTAGTCGGAAATTGAAGTTGTGGTACATTTATTTGTGGAGGAGCAGGCAAGGTCTGTTGAGAGGGTTGGGGCTGATAAACAACTTGCTGAGGGTGTTGCTGATATGTTGGAGACTGTGATGGATATGGCTGTTGGTACTGCTGATATGGCTGTGAGTAAGGTGGGTATGATTGCGGATATGGATGGTAGGATTGGGAATACTATTGAGACGGTCTCCATTTATTTTGTTGTTGGTTTCCATGCTACCATGGCATAGGTATATTCCATGAGTTTTGTGCATACATCTGATCATTCATAGGAAATTGCATATTTTGATTAGGAAACATACCTTGGGGTGCTTGCCTTGGCTGCCATGGTCGCTTTGCACCCATGTAGTACACGTTCTCCATCTCTGTTCTGGCTGCCATGTTACAGTTCTGCAAAATTTTAACTTTAGGACAGTTAAACATGTCATGATGCTCAATACAGAAAGCACATACTTGGATATTCTCTAGAGGGCAGTCTTTTAATGCATGTTTCTTGCGACACTTGGGGCAGAAAATAGCCATGATATTATCTTCTTCCTCCTGTTTCTTTTTGGCTTTTAAGGTATCAATTTGGTTTCCTAGAGTGCTCAACAAATCTGTTTTGAACTCTTCTAAAAGATTACCAATTTCAGCCCGGGTGACACTAGCAGAGGCAGTTTTTGTGACCCTAGATGACAAGGTTCTCTTTCCCATTTTAGCTTTACTTCTTGAATATTTTTCACACAGTTCAACTATTTCTTCAAAGGGTAAGGCAGAGATGTCACCTTTGCCCATTAAGTTGAGATCATCCATGTATTCTTCCCGGATACCTTTCAAGAATATTGTGCGGACTAGATCAGGAGGCATTGTTCGGTGTTTAGAGTTTTGCAAGTTATAGACAAACCGTTCTAGATATTCTTCTAAGGTTTCATCCTCCTGTTGACTCATTCTAAAGATGTCATCTTTAGAGTCCTTGGATCTGCAATAAGGCTGATATTTCCTCAGAAATATTCTCCTCATGCCATCCCAATCTACTATGGCATGCTCACCTAGCCCCATAAACCATTTCAAGGCTGCTGCCTTTAATGTGGCTAGAAACAATCTGAGTCTATGAGCATCATCCGTATAGCCATAAGTTCGACATACAATGTCAAACTCGAATAAGAACGAGTCCGGATCCTCTGAAGCCATACCATAGAAATTGGGTAGCACGGATGGGGGTATATTTTTCATTTTGATCTCCTCATCCTCCTGTGGTTCTTGTATAGGGAATTTAAAAGTTGATTCCTCCTCCTCTTGATGGGGAACTGATCCAGATCCCTCCTCAGCCATTCTAATTGGTGTCTTGGTGTCTCTTGGTGGAAAAGAGAGAAAGGAAGATTGCTTGGTAATAATACTACTTTTCCCTTGTGTAGAAGATTTAGGAAAGTGTTGCTGCTGTGATTTATATGCAAATAGAGTTTCCCTCTCAGCAAGAGTAATGTGTTGTCCTGAATAAAAATTTTCTGCCAATGTTTGAATATCCTCCTCAGATGGTGTTGTATTCCCTGGAGAGTCTGCTCCTGATGATGATGGGTTAGTTTTAAGATGGTGGGGGGTTCTTACAAATCTCCCTTGATTGTCCCTAAGTCTAGGCATAAATGAGCATGATTTCTAACTGTGTTTTTGTTTGTTTTTGTATATTGAATTTTTTTTTTCTTTTTTGTTTGAATCCTTTATGTACGCCTCCCCGGCAACGGCGCCAAAATGTAGTGGTTCTAGCTAGGGTACTAGACTAGACTCTATATTTAATATCGACCGAGGTGCGTAAGCTTAGAGGCGTGGTCTAAAATATATAGACATAAAGAATCTCTGGCCAAGTGATTAGGATGTAGGATACAAGGCTTCTTTACGGAAGACCGGAATATGTAGCCTATCATTCACACACCTAGATTACCCTGCTGATATGCTTGATTACAGTGCTTGTTATGAGATGCATCTATCAAATCAAACCATGAACCTAAGTACTGTGTATGACTGTAACAATGATTTTAACCTCCTTACAGAGATATCACTCAGAAAACCCTTGTTTGGTAAACACACACAGCATGCAGAGATATTTACACTATCAAACTATATAAAGAAAGCATAAATGAACTGTGAAGCAAAACAGAGTTTATGATATAATGTCTCTATGAGTCACACAGCGATCGAATCCCTTACAAGACTCCCTTCCAGATCCTAGCGCTGACCATTCAACATAACCATAAACCATTCATAAGCGCACACAATATACATGTAATGAAAATCAAATGCTGTGTAAATCGAAAGCTATGTAACTGCAATGCAAACCGAATGCTATATAAGTCGAAATCAAATCCAAACCGTATGCTATGTAACCATGATGAAAACCATGTGCTATATAAATCAAAAGCTATGTAAATACTGTGCGAACATGTGATAACTGAAATGTAACAAAACAAGTGAACAGTATACCAATCGAAGAACGCAGGGCCCGTCTGCGCCTAAGGGTATACTGGTTATAACTGATCAGCTATCAAATCAACGCAAGAAGTATGCACACGTCATGACTGTGAATAGGTCTGTGTATTAACTTAAAACTCTGTTCTGAGAAATATGATTCAACAATTCAACCACTAAACTCTAAACATAACCCTGACTGTATTTACATATGCGTACGCACAGCCATGTCATCAATACAATGAATGTACATTCGGCTGTTGCCGCTTTTATCACATAAGCCTTTTCAAAATGTTTCCATGCCAAGTGTTTCAAAAAGAAAAAAAAGACTAAAATGAAAATGGAACGATGCTGTTTCTGCTTTTGTCTGTCAGAGTGCCCTGCTTTGACTTAAGTTGACCGCATACATAGGAGGCTCGATTTGGCTGGGAGATAGGTGTTTGTCCATGCTTGGACATTCTACTTTTCGCCCATGCCTTTCGTTCCATCTCATCTGCTGCGCCACATGTCAAACGATAAGCTCATTACAGGATGTGGGTACTTCCTGTAACCAAGTCATCAAAAACTTCCAATTCTTGAACATAAAACCCCTAAATTAATTTCTATGCAATTTAATAACTATAAAATGATTAATAATCAATATTCAAGGATTTTGAGGGATATATGATGAAAATGTATAGATAAATGACATGTTTTTGGGAAGGAAAAAGGGTCTTGGGATGATACCAATAGCTAGTAAGTTTTCCTAGCTTCTTTGTGCTTTTCTTTGTAATGTAAATGATTTCAAAGGGTTCCAACTAACACATTCTACATTTAACTAGGTGTTTAAGGAACTTGCTATCATAGAATAATATTGATGCAAGATTCTCTAGGATCTTGAGTTGGATATTGTGATTGTGTCACGCCTTTTGTCTTTTCCTCTCCACCATTTGGATTTAACCTGCTATAAACTTATCTTCCTCTAATTCCACCAGTTCATTTAATTTCTTTTGCAAAGATTTATCATCTATAATCTTGGTAGCTAGAGAAATTCTAAGGTTTGATACTACAAACTCCAAAAACATGACTACTTCCTTTCCACGTAATAAATTAAAAAGCATATGATTCATTAATATTTTACATGTAGTTATATATTCCCATAGCACTATGAGAACACATTGATCCTAGTCATTTTGTTTACATTGGAAACCTTATTGATATCATGTTCTATGATCTTATTAAATGATTCATCTATAAAATTTGCATGTGGTTGATATTGCGTGCTTGTATGTTTATAGATAGTGAAATATTGGGTTAATGTGTAGATGGTGTTGTTAGAAAATTATATATTATAGAGCAATGGAACACATAAAATATATTGCAGAAATATAAACACAGAAAACACATAAAACAAGAGAAACGCAGATATACATGGTTCACCCAATTTGGGCTACATCCACGGAGAAACAGCTAGTCCCTCCTTTTATATTATCCAGCAAACTAAAGAGATCCAACCTACAACAGATCTGCTATAATTCCCTCTTCGCTCTCACACAATCTCCTCTCCCTTTCTCACTCAGAATACAAATCTACATAGACGCAATAAAATTACCTCATATATAGCGAGGAGTTTCCTTATAGGGAAAAAAACCCTAAATTAAGCATAACTTCTACCATCAGATCTCCGCCTAATGAACGAACCAGATTGACTACGAAATTACAACATTTTACAAGTCAATTTTACATCTATTTTTAGCTTCGGGGGTGCTGCCCCTGATCCCCTGCCAGGGGGAGGCTCCCAAAGACACAGTCGCCCCCCCTGGACCCCCCTTCTAGCACAAATATTATAGGCGTTTTTACCGCCACATTACAAACTGGAGTCCAATGCGGTGATACCTCTTAATAAAGAAGATAATCAGGCTCCACACCCAACAATCTCCCACTTTGAGACTGATTATAGCAACTCCATTGCTGCTTCATTTGCTGGACAAGGACTCCACTTTGGACCTGGTTGTTTCTCACCTTCTTCATCATACTTGAAGACCAATTGAAACCAAGCATAATCTCAATTTCTCCCTGGTTACAACTTTTGGTAACATATCTGAAATATTTTGGCTAGTGTGTATCTTTTCCAGCTTCAACTGTCCATCTTCCAACACTGACCGTATGAAATGGTACTTGAGATGTATATGTTTAGTCTTGGAATAAAATGCAGAGTTATTTGCAAGATGTATGGCACTCTGGCTGTCACTGTATAACCTGCCCAACTCCTGCTTCTTACCCAATTCATCCATAGACCTTTGTAACCAAATCATTTCTTTACTAGCCTCTATAGTAGTGACATACTCTGCTTCCGTTGTTAAGAGTGCAACAACACTTTGTAGTTTTGAAACCCAATTTACAGTTGTTCCACCTACAATAAACACATGCCCTGTGGTGCTCCTCCTATTATCTCTATCACCTGCCATATCTACATCAACATATCCCTGTCGAGCAATGTTTGAACCACCAAAGCATAATGCTTGATTTGTGGTACCTCTCAAATAACTGAGAATCCACTTCACCACCATCCAATGTTCTTTTCTTGGATTGTTCATGTACCTTCTTACAACTCCCACTGCATGTGAAATATCAGGCCTTGTGCAAACCATTGCATACATTAAGCAGACCATTGCATACATTAAGCTTCCAACTACTGATGCATATGGAACTTTAGACATATAATCCATTTCTTCCTGAGTCTTGGGACACACCTCCTTACTTAGTTTGAAATGGCTAGCCAAAGGTATACTAACTGGTTTTGCATTTTGCATATTAAATATTTTCAACACCTTTTCTATGTAATCACTTTGAGACAATGTTAATTTTCGATTCTTCCTTACTCTAGTTATTCTCATACCAAGGATTTGTTTGAACCACCAAAGCATAATGCTTGATTTGTGGTACCTCTCAAATAACTGAGAATCCACTTCACCACCATCCAATGTTCTTTTCCTGGATTGTTCATGTACCTTCTTACAACTCCCTCTGCATGTGAAATATCAGGCCTTGTGCAGACCATTGCATACATTAAGCTTCCAACTACTGATGCATATGGAACTTTAGACATATAATCCATTTCTTCCTGAGTCTTGGGACACACCTCCTTCCTTCCTTCCTTCCTTCCTTTATTCCTTCCTTCCTATCGAGCAATGTTTGAACCACCAAATCATAATGCTTGATTTGTGGTATCTCTCAAATAACTGAGAATTCACTTCACCACCATCCAATGTTCTTTTCTTGGATTGTTCATGTACCTTCTTACAACTCCCACTGCATGTGAAATATCAGGCCTTGTGCAGACCATTGCATACATTAAGCTTCCATCTACTAATGCATATGTAACTTTAGACATATAATCCATTTCTTCCTGAGTCTTGGGACACACCTCCTTACTTAGTTTGAAATGGCTAGCCAAAGGTATACTAACTGGTTTTGCATTTTGCATATTAAATATTTTCAACACCTTTTCTATGTACTCACTCTGAGACAATGTTAATTTTCGATTCTTCCTTACTCTAGTTATTCTCATACCAAGGATTTGTTTTGCATCATCCAAATCCTTCATTGTAAATGCGTTTTTCAATTTTCTTTTGAGCACATTTATTTCCTATGTGTTAGAACCTGCAACAAGCATGTCATCTACATACAATAACAATATAATATAGTTGCCATAATTTTTCCTTTTGAGATAAACACAATTGTCAGATGACATCTAGTATAACCTTGTTCAGACATAAACTTGTCAAATTTTAGATACCACTGCCTTGGAGCCTATTTTAAGCCATACAAGCTCTTCTTCAAACTGCACACTAGTTTCTCTTTCCCTTTTACCTCATATCCTTGTGGTTGCTTCTGTTGGGTCCCTATAATACTAGTGATTACCCCATTACTATTGTAGTTGCATCCCTTATTAATATTTTTGTGCCCCTATTATCCCCATATTGTTATTACTGTGCCCCATAGAATCCCTCTATTGTTATTTTTGTGGCTTTATATTATTATTGTTAGGTCAGTTGGGTTATATTGTGACTCCTTAGACTCCTATATATAGAAAGGACGTTTTTTCATTTGTATCATCCAAGAATTGTTCATTTATGTAATGTAAAGGAGGTTTCCCCCTCGAAGAGGCAGAATTATAAGGCATTGATCTATCTTTTCTATCTTTTCTTGAGCTGGTTTCATAACATTTAGTATCAGAGCTTTGGATTCTAGGGTTTCGCTGCTCCAAATAGGTCATCGTGGAATTTTCACTATAACTTTTTTTCTGCGATGTTTCAGAAGCTAAAAAAAAAAAACCCATTTGAGAAGACATTGCGCTAAACCTCGAGTCCAAATTTCAGAGCTCTTTGCAGTATATTTGCATAGATATGATCTAAGAAAGTTTTTCTTTTTGTGGGCTCATGAATTACATTCCAAACAGGTGACCTAGGGAAAATTTTCATAACTTTCGCTCTGAGCATCGGATTGAAATTTCGTAAGAAATTATAGAAATAGGACAGATTGTAGTTTCTTGTAGATATTTTTCAGAGCCAAAAGTCGAAACAGTGACTTGTGGCATGTCGTGCAAGTTAGCTCTACTGAAATAGTCTATAATAAAGTCACTGTGGGATATTTCGCATAACTCTTCCTTGGAGAATCCAATTTGGGTCAGGCTGGTGGCATTGGAAAGAGGACACAGAGGGCTACTGCAGGTCACAGTTTCAAAACTGGATGATCAGAAAGTACAGAGACACATCAGAGGCAATATCGAGCTCCTACAAAGTGAAAAAAGGTGTGTAGATTTTTTTAAATTTTTGCTTAAGCTTGGTTTGAAAATTTATTTTGAAGGAATTCAAAGGGCATAGTAGAGCATTATTATTAGTAACTGATGTCCTGAGGAAAGAAAATGCAAACACCTAGTAAGCAACCTAAAATCTCTAGCATAACTCATGAAGAAGAGGAAGAAATGCTACATGATATATCAAGATTACGAGAACAAGTGCAACAAATTTCACTCTCACAAAAGGTAATAGAAGCTAAGATAAATGGTGTGGAATCTAAGATAAAGGGCATGGAAACTAAGATGGATGATTTGAAAATAGATTTGAAGATATATTTGAAGAGATACATGGCAGATTTGAAGATAGATTTGAAGACAGATTTGACAAATTTTCTACAAGAAATACTTACTAATGGTGAAAAGGTAGTAAAGGAAACTCATGATGTGAACAAAAGAAATGTTAATCATGGTTTCTTAGACTCTAATGTCAGATTGAAGACCCACCATATTCCAAAAATTGATATGAGGAAGTTTGATGGCAAGGATCCTGCAACATGGATATTACAGATGGAGCAATTTTTCGATCTCAGTAATGTGCCAAACACACAAAAGGTACGTATTGCAACTTTATATTTGGAACCAAATCAATTTTTATGGTATCAATGGCTTTTCTCTCGTAAAAAAATTATCACTTGGGCAATATGGAAGAATTGACAGCACATTATGAGGATACAAAAAGAAACACTTTTTTTAGCCAATTGATAAGTCTCGAACAAAAGGGTTCAATAATGGATCACATTGAGGAGTTCCAAAAATTGAACATAAGGGTAAAAAATATTCCAGAGGAGCATATGATTGATGTGTTCATATGGACTTTAAAGGATAATATCCAACATGATGTTCGCCTTTGGGAACCTGATTCATTAGAGAAGGCATTCAGGTTAGCAAGAAAAATGGAAAGAAAAACTATGGCAACCAAGAAGCATACCACTCACAACTATAAAGATGGAAGTGTTGTTGCCCCTAGTATTCCACAACCTATAAGGTTGACACCACAAAAATTGGAAGAAAAAAGAGCAAAAGGCCTTTGTTACAGTTGTGATAGAAAATACACTAAAGGTCATAAGTGTGCTGAGAAGAAATTATTCTACATAGGTTGCGAAGAGGAAGAAGAAAGGGAGCAAGAAAGGTCAAAAGAAGAGGATATACTCCAGGAACAAAGCCTAGATAAAGAATAAATGAATCTGACCATATCTTGTAATGCATTGGTGGGAATTACCACTCCTCAAACCATCAAGAGAGAAGGAAAAATCAAGAAGAAAAAGGTAATAGTGTTGATTGATTCAGGAAGTACCCACAATTTTATTCATTGTAAGGTAGCAAAAGAATTGAATTGCTTCTTATATCCAGCACCAGAGTGTCAAGTGATGGTTGCAAATGGAGGAACAATAAATTGCTCTGGAAAGTGCCATAATATAAAGCTATCAGTGGGAGAATATGTATTGACTAGCCCAATGATTTCCATTCCAATGGGAGGTGTTGATGTTGTACTAGGAGTCCAATGGCTACAATCCTTGGTTACAATAGCTTTTAATTTTCAAGAAATTTTCATGAAATTTTCTATGGAAGGAAAGGAAGTTTAATTAAGGGGTATTGTAGGGAAATCAGGAATGATAATCAGCTCTAACGGTATGACAAAGCTTCTAAAAAAGGAACAAAGGGGTGTAATTACACAATTATGTTCGCTATATGTTTCCACATTGCAAGCATATATTTCTCCAGATCTCCAAAAAGTCTTGGACAATCATTCCAAGGTATTTGAGGCTCCTAAAGGTCTCCCACCTATTCGTGATCATGATCATGCTATTCATCTGATTCCAGGAAGTGTTCCTCCAAAAATCAGGCCGTACAGATATCCCTATGCCCAAAAGAGTGAAATTGAATGTATGGTTGCATAAATGTTAG
This sequence comes from Pinus tabuliformis, assembly GCA_031772625.1. Classification (NCBI taxonomy): domain Eukaryota; kingdom Viridiplantae; phylum Streptophyta; class Pinopsida; order Pinales; family Pinaceae; genus Pinus; species Pinus tabuliformis. Next base: position 782,128,430 of record CM062805.1, read on the forward strand.
AGGCTAGTATAATTCAACCGAGTCAAAGTTCTTTCTTTGCTCCAGTAGTATTAGTGCATAAGGAGGATGGATCATGGTGCATGTGTCCGGATTATAGGGAGCTTAACAAGCTCACTATTAAAGATAAGTTTCCCATTCCCGTCATTGATGAATTACTGGATGAATTGCATGGATCAATTTACTTCACCAAGTTGGATCTTCGTTCAGGTTATCATCAAATCAGAATGAAGACTGAAGACATCCCGACAACAACATTTAGAACTCATGAGGGTCATTATGAATTTTTGGTCATGCCTTTTGGCCTTACCAATGCACCTTCAACATTTCAAGGTTTGATGAATTCCATTTTCAAACCATTCCTTAGAAAATTTGTGTTAGTATTTTTTGATGATATACTAATCTACAGCAAGTCTTGGAAGGATCATGTTGAACATGTTGACAGGGTGCTACAACTATTGGAGGAGAAACAATTATATGCAAAAAGATCCAAATGTTTCTTTGGAGTAAAATAGGTGGAATATCTAGGTCATATTGTATCTCATGAAGGAGTTAAGGTATACCCTAGAAAAATTAAAGCCATTAAGGAATGGAAAATCCCCACATCCATAAAGAATCTGCGAGGATTTCTTGGGTTGACAGGGTATTATCACAAGTTTGTTAAGAATTATGGGAGAATAGCAGCACCTCTAACAACATTATTAAAGAAAGATGCATTTTCATGGACTCCAGAAGCAACAAAGGCCTTCGAACATCTTAAAGAGGCAATGTGCCAAGCACCGATCTTAGCTACACCGGACTTCACAAAAACCTTTATTGTGGAATGTGATGCTTCAGGAAATGGAATTGGCACTGTTTTCATGCAAGATGAAAGACCCATTGCTTTGAAAGTCATCCAATCAAGGGAAAGTTTTTACACAAAGCTATTTATGAGAAGAAAATGTTGGCAATACTCCATGCACTTAAGAAATGGCGACCCTACCTAATGGGAAGACACTTCAAGGTAAAAATGGATCATGATAGCCTTAAATACTTTTTAGAACAAAGATTATCCTCTGAAGAGCAACAAAAGTGGATGACAAAGATGTTGGGTTATGACTTTGAAATCATCTACAAAAAAGGGAAGCAAAATGTGGTGGCAGATGCACTCTCAAGAAAGGATGAGGATGTAGAAACATTGTTGTGCACCATTTCTATTATCCAACCAGATTGGATAAATGAAGCAAGGGAGGAATGGAAGAATGACGAAGAAGTGTGGGCACTTATTCGAAAGTTACAACAAGATTCTAGTACGTCTGATACATTTAGCTGGCAAAATGATTCTTTATGGTACAAAGATTGCTTATACCTCTGTAAGAATTCCAAACTAAAACAAAAGATTCTTATGGAATTGCACACTTCTCCCTTAGGAGGGCACTCAGGATTTTTAAACACTTACCATGGGGTTAAGAAGGAATTTTTTTGGGGTGGCCTTAAATCGGATATTCAAAAATTTGTGGCAGAATGTTTGGTTTGCCAACAAAATAAAGTTGAAACAATTAAGACACCGGGTCTATTACAAACTTTATTCATTCCAAGACAACTTTGGGAGGAGGTTTCAATGGATTTTATCGCAGGATTACCCAAGTCTGATGGAAAAAGTGTCATCATGGTGGTTGTTGATAGACTTACCAAGTATACACACTTTTGTGAATTATCACATCCATTTAAAGCCAATGCAGTTTCTACTGCATTTATGGAAACAATTCAAAAGCTACATGGAAACCCAAAGATTATTGTAAGTGATAGAGATCCCATTTTCGCTGGAAATTTTTGGACAGAATTATTTTCTTGTCTTGGTACTCAGTTAGCTCATAGCTCATCTTATCATCCTCAATCTGATGGGAAAACTGAGATAGTAAACAAATGTTTGGAAGGATATCTTCGTTGCTTTGTATCTAATAAACAGACACAATGGGTCAAATGGTTACCTCTGGCTGAATGGTGATATAACACTTCCTTCCATACAGCAAAAAAAAATGACCCCATTTATGGCACTTTATGGATATCAACCACCATCCATCACATCATATTTAAGAGAAAATTCTAAGGTTCAAGCAGTGGAACATCACATCGAACATCAACAACAAGTACAACAGGTAGATCAACATGGCAGTGAAATAAGTTTTGATGTAGGTGATTAGGTATTCCTACAGCTACAACCATATAAGCAAATGTCCCTCAAGCAAGCTAAGAAGGATAATAAATTATCACCAAAGTATTATGGTCCGTACAAGGTGTTGCAAAAGATTGGTACTATGGCATAAAAATTGGAGCTTCCTGCAGCTTCTCGGTTGCACCCAGTTTTCCATGTTTCATGTTTAAAGAATGTTATAGGCGACAAGATCCCAGTTCAAACAATATTTCCAGAGCTTGACGAGGAAGGAAAAATTATATTGGAACCAGAAGCAGTCACAGAAACAAAAACTCGACAACTACGAAATCGATCAATTTCAGAGTATCTTATCAAGTGGAAGAACTTATTCGCTGAAGATTCCACATGGGAGGATGAGAATTTTATACAGAAGCATCCAGAACTACTCAAGCATTGAGGACAACACTTTTTTGAAGGAGAGGGGCATGTTGGGTCCCTATAATACTAGTGACTACCCCATTACTATTGTCTTTGCATCCCTTATTAATATTTTTGTGCCCTTATTATCCCCATATTGTTATTATTGTGCCCCATAGAATCCCTCTATTGTTATTTTTGTGGCTTTATATTATTATTGTTAGGTCGGCTGGGTTATATTGTGACTCCTTAGACTCCTATATATAGAAAGGAGGTTTTTTCATTTGTATCATCCAAGAATTGTTCATTTATGTAATGTAAAGGAGGTTTCCCCCTCGAAGAGGCAGAATTATAATGCGTTGATCTATTTTTTCTATCTTTTCTTGAGCTAGTTTCATAACAGCTACATATATATCTCTTCCTCCAAATCCCCATGGAGAAAGGTTGTCTTTACATCTAACTACTCAAGATGCAAATCTCCAGCTGCTACTAGACTTAAAATAGTTATGATTGAAGTCATTTTAACAACAAAAGAAAATATCTCATCAAAGTCTATACCCTTTTTTTGTGCAAACCCTTCACCACACGTCTAGCTTTATACCTTTTTCTACCTCCATGTTCTTCCTTCAACCTGTAAACACATTTATTCTGCAATGATGTTTTACCTGCAGGTAACCTGACTAAGTCCCAAGTCTGATTATGTGCTAAGGATCCCATCTCTTCTTTCATGGCTTGCTCCCACTTCTTCTTGGTTTCTACCTGCACTGCTTCTTCATAACATTCTAGTTCACTAGATTCAATCAACAATATATAATATAATGAAGGAGAGTATTGTTTAGGGGGTCTACTTATCTTGGTAGATCTTCTAACGCCACTTGCAGGTGTTTGAGGTGCTCGTTATTATTGTGGTTTTTGTTGTTGTTTTGGTTGTTGATCATTATGATTTCAAGCACCATCATTTTTCTATGATCTCATCAAGCACTGTGTATTCTTTGTTTTCTTTTTCCTATTTCTTTTCCTGCAGCTGATCCTTCTACAAAACCTTTTCATTGAATATGACATCTCTGCTTATAATGATTTTGTTTTTTTCATAATCATAAAAGCGATAACCAAAATCATTAACACCATCTCCAATAAAGGTACATTTCTTTGATTTTTCCTCAAGCTTTGTTCTATTTTATTTATTAATGTGGACAAAGGCTTCACAACCAAAAGTCTTTAAAAATGAGTAGTTTACCTTTTTACCTATCCATGCCTCCTATGGAATACCACCATCCAAGGAACTTGAAGGTCCTTTGTTTATTAGATAAACAATAGTATCTACAGCATCTGCCGAAAATTTTAAAGGCAATTCTACATGCAATCTCATTCACCTTGCACGCTCCATGATTGTCTTGTTCATCCTTTCTGACACACCATTTTCTTGTGGTTTTCCTAGAACTATCTTCTCTCTGCAAATTCCGTTCTCTGAATAGCACCTATCAAACTCTTTTCTGCAATATTCACCTCCATTTTCTGATGTGAGACTCTTCAACCTTTTTCTTGTCTCATTTTTAACCAAAGCTTTCCATTTCTTGAAAGTATCAAATACATCAGATTTATTTTGAATACAATAAATCCAGGTTTTTTTGGTTGCATCATCAATAAAAGTAACATAATAATGAGAGCCACCGAGAGATGATACCTGAGTAGGTCCTCATACATCTGTATGCACAAGATCTAATTTTTTGATCTTCTTTTCTTTCCTAACTCTGAGGAATCTAACTCTCTTCTGTTTTCCATAAACACAATTATCATAGAATTTTAAATCAACATGCTTCAAACTTGTTAACAAATTTCTTGAGTGAAGAATATGCATCCCCTTCTCACTCATGTGCCCAAGCCTATGATGCCACAATGTCGTATCTTCTCCTGTAGAGGTTAAAGCATTAACAAAATTAGAAATACCATTGCATAAATACAATGTACCAACCTTTTCTCCTTTTTCTATTACCAGGGATTCTTTAGTACCTTCCAGGTTTTATCTGTAAAAGTAGTCACACAACCTTCACCTCCCAACTTCCATGTTGAAATTATATTTTTCTTTAGATCTGGAACATGCCTTACCTCCTTCAATAGCCATTGATTTATATTCTGTTGTTTTATGAAAACTGTACCCATTCCAATGATTTTACAGGGTTTATCATCACCCAATCGAACCTGTCAAAATCTCCTTGAACATAATCATGAAAATGTTTCTTATCAGGTGTGGCATGGAATGAAGCCCCTGAATCTACCACCTAGGCATCAACAATATTTTCTAATGAAAGAATCAAAGCATCTTGCAACACATCACCTGTCACATTCGCTTCATGATTGTTTTCTTGTTGTGCATCTCCTTCTTTCCCCTTCCGAGACTTGTAGTCTTTCTTCAAGTGTCCTTTCTTCCCGCATTTCTAGCACACTATCCGTGATTTGGACTTGGATTTTCCTTTCCCTTACTTACTATGATATTTTGGGCTCTTTCCTCTTTCCATTTTTCTTCCCCTAGTCTCTGCAGTCAAAGCATTACCTGATGTCTCACCGAAGCTTTTCCGTCGCATTTCCTCGCTAAGGATAGCATCGACAAAATCATCAAAATTTAAAGTACTAAATCCAGAGACAGAGTTACTAATGGCCATAAATAAACCATACCAACTTTCCGGCAATGAGCACAGAAATAACAGAGCCCTAACTTCATCATCAAAAGTTACCCCTACAGAACTTAACTGACTGGTAACTGTATTAAATTCATTTAAATGATCAACAACAGATCCACCTTCTGACATCTTCATATTAAATAAACGCTTCATAATAAATACCTTATTTGAGGCAGAGGGTTTTTAATATAGTTTGGCCAATGCCTTCATTAAACCCTTTGTTGTCGTTTCCTTTGAAAAATTAAAAGCTACCGATGTTGCTAAGCATAGCCGTATTGTTCCAAGTGCCTTTCTGTCAAGAATATCCCATTTTGTGTACGTCATACTCATCAGCTTCTTTGTCTTTCCACTCAATGGTAGGTGCATATATCTCTAATACAAATAATCTTCCATCTACATCTTCCATAGATGGTAGTTTTGGCTGTTAAATTTTTCAACCCTAAACCTACCATCTTCCACCATTGCTCCCACTCGAACCAGGAACCCTTCTCTCCTTTGAGTTTATCAACCAAATAGACCTTCGGCTCGAATACCAATTGTTAGAAAATTATATATTACAAAGAAATGGAACACATAAAATATATTGCAGAAATATAAACACATAAAACAAGAGAGATTGTTGGGCATCGAATCCCCCCATAGTATGTTTTTGGGGCTTGAAGCCGGAATTTTGGTCAAGTGTAATGTAAAGACCCCGCGAAATGCGGGCATGGAGTGTGAGAGTCTAGGGTTGTCCACCCTAAAATAATATAATATAATGTATGGTATGTCGGCCTACCCATGGTCCACGGACTATGGGATTGTATAAATAGAGCAAGGCTCTAAGTGTAAAGGAAGCCTTAGCTTTGAGAAGTCATAAGGGTTTTGGATAAGGAATTAGCTCTGAGTCTGTAAGTCCGAGTATTGGGTTATAGTAGTAGGAAGAGGCTCTGCAGCTCAGTGCGCAGAGGCTTGGTAGAGTTTGTCATTGTGTGCGCGTACCCCTATAGCTGAGTGCGCAAGGTGGAGTTGGGATTGTACTAGGACAGAAAATTAATAAAAGATAAGTTGATTTTGGAATATTCTATGTCTATGCTTCTGTTATATTTATGCATCTCTTTATAGTTATGATTGCGTGCACTTATTATGAATGTTGAATGATTAATGAGAATATTGGGCCCACATAATTAAGTTAAGATCTATAATAAACACATAGTCATGAATAAAGATCTAGACAACACCTCTTCACACTTTTTACAGAGCTATGCGGAAGCAGTTGCACAAGTTGCGAAGGACAGGCGGCTGCACGGAGTAGCGCAAGCACGCAAGATTGGTTCATGAACTTCCTAAACTTCATTAAGACATCCCTAGGGTGCATAAACCTAGTTCCAGCACCCTCCCATACTACCTCAAGTGAGACCTGAGTTCGTGCACCGCGGACTGTTGCCGAAAGGGCCGGTAGTTTTGGGATTTGTTTGGTTAAATCACTTCTGAACCTAGGTCAGGCCCCAACAAGCCAAAAAATGTTTTCGTTGCTAAGACTGGGATCTGCCTAAGGGATGTCTAATGTCATGCCACTGGAACCCAACAAAGAACGAAAGCGAAGAGTGGTTGGACAAGAAGCTTCATGAGTTCGTGACACAGGAAAACAGAACTCAGTAGGTATCCGAGAAAAGGTGGTTGTATCACTACGTGTATACAAAAATCCATGAGATCTTATTCGCATCCTTTCCTTCCAAACTGTACGAGTGGATCTTGAGGTTAGCCGATAGCCAGGGAAGGTGTAATCTTGACCAACCAATAGTGTGGACTCCGGAGTTGGTTCACAGACTAGAGGCGTTAGGAGATAAAATCGTGTGAGTTGTGGACAATTAGCTCAACCAGATAATAGGGGGATTTATCATTGAGTTCGCAATAGACACGACCATGAGCTATAGTGAAGCAGGACGACATTTTCTCAAGGGACCGCGAGGTAAGTACATTAAATCATTGAATACTTGGATTAAGATGTTGTTATGTGAAAAGTGGGTTATGTGAATACATTAATGTTTGAAACAACATGGAGTAGAAAGATCTACAAAGGTACCGAGGGATTAGGAAACAACCCCTTAATTTCACCTTCACGAGAGAGCGAGGAAGAGCTCACTCGGGTCCCTCCGAGAAGTGCGGTCAGTTTGCTAAGGCAACGCATTCCACAGTTATCACCTCCACTTACGCCATCACCTACTTCACCTACTTCACCTCCATCTTCTCCCACTCCACCTCCACCAAACCCGCAGTTTAGCATGGCGAGCGCGATCAAGCTACCCATATTTAGAGGAGTAGGGAATGAGGATCTAGACCAATTCTAATTCGTGGTGAGAGTAGTGTGGGAAGTACAAGGGGTTATAGATGAAAACATTAAGAAGGCTACATTGATGAGAGTGCTGCAGGATCGCGCGTTGACATGGTATATCAAGCATTCCAATGATCACCCAAGTGCAAGAATAGTAGAGATCCAGAATGCGATGAACAAAGAATTTAGCCAGCCGAAATCAGAGACACAGTCAATCATTGGATTTAAAAAGATTGCTTCCAAGTGAGACCCCCTAGGATCTGGATCAGCGGCTGAAGAGTACAATCTACAAGGCTAATATGACGCTCAGGGATGCGCAACATCGCACATGGTTTGTGACATCTCTGAAACCACACCTAAGGACAGTGCTGTCGCAACAAAAACTCGATACCCAAGCTAAAGCATTGGAAATGGCAATGAGATTGCATGAAACACCGATACAGGATTCAGGGCTGGGAGTCCAAAAAATCCACGTGCAACTATAGAATCTTTGCATGGAAATGCAAAATTTGAAGTAGGATAGGGCACCGCGGCTAGAGGCGAACGAGGAGGTGTGGTGCATAAAATGCAAAGGCCAGGGCCACGACAAGTACCACTATCCGGTATTCGCAAACTACTTGGCAGTAGGGGGGCCAATGCCATTAAGACCGGAGGCACAGGCAGGGCCGAGGGTGGCACCTGAGCTATGGTGTGTGATCTGTCAGATAATAGGAAAGCAAATGACGAATAATTGTCATTTGTTGCAGAAGTATACAACGGCACCCCAGCAACTGTATTGTAATTTCTGTAGGTCGGTGGGCCACAATGAGCGTACTTGTCAAAGCTATGAGTTAATGATGGATTGGACCCTAGCCTATCGAATGAATACAAAAATGCGAGCCCTCAACTAAGTGGTGGGAGTGGTGCGCGATGGATTTCAGGGGCAAGGTCGAGGACGAGGAGGAATGGGGCTAAGAAGGGGCACAAACAATTAATTTGTTACAATTGCGGAGGACCAGGGCACTACGCACGCGATTGTACCTACAAAACAAGAATATCCAGTTCATACTATGCTCAGTTCGATCATGAAGTAGTAGATTGTCCTATGTTGATCGCACAGATGCACGAGAAAGGAGTACTTTCGCCTAGTCCGATTCAAAATATTCAAATGATGAGGTCTGAACCACGTGAAGAGGACCCAAATGTGAATATAGTGCTCAGAAGTGGTGCGACTGCAGGGGGAGTTAAGGGGAAGTAGCTCGAGGAAGATACATGGGTTTGCAAGGACCCTACAAAGGAACCTAAGTTTGACTTAGAACGTGCAAAGGAGACGTTCATGGAAGCTAAGAAGAGCTTCGTGGAGGCCTCCACTTCAGGTAGTAAGGATCAACCAGAGATAGGGATGGATCCTTCTATGCTAACTACCTTTACAAAGACATGCATGAAACTATTGCGTGACAATAAGGCAATTAAGAGGCTATAAGAGTTTATCACTAGGTGCGCAGGGTCAGGGGAACCGTGCATAGTCCAGAAACTGGGAAAGCACGCATTGCACACCAGAAGGGAAATGAGATTGACAGTGCAGATTGGCGAGTATGAAATCGATCAGGTAATCCTAGACCTAGGTTTGGACGTGAATGTGTTACCAAAGCACATGGGAATGCATGGGAAGGCCCACGTTACAGTGGTCCCCTATTCAACTACGAATGGTGAACCAAAAAAATATTTTGCCCATGGGATGGTTGCATGGGGTAACAGTTGATATCGAAGGCATGAGCACACAGATGGACTTTGAAGTAATAGAGATTGTCGATGACAACAACCCTTATCCTGCATTTCTAGGAATAGACTGGGCCACTGATATGAATGGAGTCATCAACCTGAAGAAGTGGAAGATGATATTCGAGAAAAAATCCCTACGTGTAGTAGTTCTGCTAGACCTAGTTGAAGGAGCGCGCTACACCGAACCAGTGCACGACGATGAAAGTGACGATGAGCTGGATTGTATTTACCAAATAACAGCACAAGACCAGGATCGGGTGAACCTGACTGCATATGGGAGAATCTCATGGGAGCGTGACAGTTCCTGTACTTCGGATTCAGACAAAGAAGTAGAACGCTGGTAGAACCGGTTGCATGAAGTGACAATGTTGAATTGCAACATGATGATTAGATCCCTGCGTTGCGTGAAAACAAAGGCAAGGGAACTGCCAACATATGATGGAGTAACAACAGTGGATGAATTCCTGGACAAATTTGAAAGCGTAGTACCAGAATAGCAGCGGTATGGTGAGCTGGAATGGGTGTTGCGCGCAACACCCGCACGATGGTGGAGTAAACATCAGGATACCATTGTAAATTGGCATGATTGTAGAAGGCATATGTGCTTGCAGTTTGGAAGTCTCCAACGTCAAACAAGAGCTAGGCAGCCAAGATGAAGCAGTTTGCATGCCCACCTATGTCAATGGGTGCATACTTGTGCTGTGCAAACACATCCCAGACTACGGATTGAAAATCAGAACCAGACATGGCAACACACGCCACAAATATTCTATGAAGAAGCATTCAAAAAGCTATACAGAATCATGAATAGATTTCACCAGGTGAGACGAACTAACTAGGACCTACGCATACCAACGGTTCAATGGGCCTATAGGGCCATAATAAAAAACGGAGCACGGAAATGACCCCAACATTGACGAAAAGAGATGAAACTAGGAGAGCATAGAAGAATCCCCATACCATAGCTCCCGTAGTTGGGACAAGACACGAGGACCTCGGTAAAGGAATTAGGCAGTTACAAGAAGCTGTTCGGCGAGGGAGTTTGAAACTTCGCAAGCTTAATGAAGATTGGGTATGGCTGAGGAAGAAAAGCATGACATTGGACAAAGAAATCAGCAAACTGGAAACTGAAGTCGTGCAAGTAGGTTGCATCGAGAACTAAGCACGATGGGACAAGGTCTAGCTAGCCATACTACTGCACTAAAAGAATTTGTGACCCTTCTACCATGGTTGCAACCGCACCTTACTAAACAGGGGAGCATACCATACAAAGAATAACGTGACACACTAACGAATGCAACGGTAGTTGAGGGGTGTCCACGGCCTGGGATAGCAGGAAAATTGAAGCCTTGCACCGGGGGTGCATCCACCTGACTATCGTAGGAAGCACAATCTCAATGTTCCAAGAAGTTGAAAGAGAGCACAGGACTATAAAAGAGTCTGTATGGGATATGTGCGAGATGAAGGTTGCGCATAGGATCGGGACGTCACAGGGGTTGTGACTGTGCTTAAGGGGCTACACTACTACACAGGTAGATTGCAAGGTGAGTGTTGGTGTCACTGTTCATGACAAGAGGTCCAATTTAAGGCAAAAGGGAGTGTGCAGCGGTCAATTAAGACACGAATTAAGAATAATATTTGGGACGATCTGCCGCCAAGAAGGAATTAATGATGCAGAAGTGGGGGGAAGGGTCGAATTCAAATTTAGAGGTCACTATAAAAACCCTAGGGCCAGCTCCGAAGCAACACTTTGTTGTTTGAGAATTGAGCATGTACAGAGCATTGAGAGCCACGTACTCTTACCATCCTTAAGTGTAGACATAATGATAGCTGCTAGAAGAAGAGTGTGATTCGCCGAAGTTACTACGGAGCCTAGAGAGGTGGTAGCTGCACCAGAAGTTCCAAAATCACCATAGACACCGTGGCCACAAAAAGACAAGTAAACGATGTGGCCAGTCCAGGTATCTCCAGGAAACCCACGATTTGGAAAATTATCAATGGCAGAGAAGGGAAAAACCGTCACCATTGAAAGAATGGAGGAGGAGGAAGACTTGCAAGCCCTGATTGCCCAAATTGAGGTGCAAGACGATGAGGCAGAGCATATCTCCCAAATTCATTCCACGATGAAGGTACCTCCATACATCCCCCCATGGAAGGGGAAAGCCAAAGTACTGAAGGACCTAGAGGCCACAAAGAGTGCACTCGAGGCCCCGCTCCTCCCCAATGATATAAGATTCGAAGGTCCACCGTTGGGACGAGTACCAACTATGAAGTTTGAAGATTAGGACCTCGTGGATAGTGAGAAGTTCCCATAGTTGGCCACGGAGAAGTTAGTAAAACAAAAATGGTTGCGTGGTGTGGAGAAGGCTGGGTTACTCCATCTACGATGGATACCCCACTACCACTGTGCGTCTGTCACCATTTTTTCCATTAGGAGGCTACTATACCTTGTGCATGATGGGTATCTCTGGCTAGAGGAGCCGATTCCCATCATGGCTGATCTAATCCACCGAATCTCTCGATTTTTGGTCAAAGGAAATGACCTCGCAGCCATAGCAGGAAAAAGCAGCGACTTGGGCCTCGTAGAAGCTATGAAGGCCAAGTATAAACTCGAAAAGAGAAAGAGGGGGTACGCAATAGCCAGTATTAAAGACCAAGGGGTGTGCATAGCCACCCAGCTACTGGTCGGAAAGCTAATGAGGAAATTTTGTGCCGATGAAGTACCAGCATCTGTGATTGTGTTGGCAGAGCAATGCGTGTTGGCATTATGATGCATGTATTGTAATTTATGGAAACCCACTTGCAGCAGAACATCTCACTTATATATATCTAGATAACTCTACAAAAGTGATATCAGATGTGAGATGCAGGACAGCTCAAAGGAATCAGAAGACAGTTCTTAGTATGACAAATTAGCTTTGCCATCAAGTCAAAAGGGGGAGAGTGTTGGCATTATGGTACAAGTGTTGTCCTTGATGGCAACTCACACAGATGATATATCATAGTGCAGCAGGGCAGTAGCAAAAAGTTGATGATCAGACTACAAAGAATGTAGAAAATGAAAGGCCCACAGGTTCCTATTCACGAAGATGCGGCCTTAGGCTAGGTCCGTAGGTGCGCCATTCAAAAGGTGCGGACATGTTCGCAGGTGTTCCGAACAAAAGGTGCGGACCTAAAGTTCACAGACTTTCTTGCAGAGAAAAGCGCACGCACATGGGAAAACTTACGGGTGATCCATGGTATTTAGTCTGACATTTTTGATCCTATGGTTTTGGTTCGTGGTTTTGCTTATAAAGTATTGAACCCAGGTTTTGGGTCCCTTGTATTGGCTTTCTATGATTTTGGTCCATGGTTTGAGTAAGGGCTTGCCTATAAAAGGAAAGGAGATCATTTGGCTAAGCACTCATGTGTTGAATATCTTAAGGAGAGAAAGATTTGAAATTCTGGTGATCGGTTGGTGAGTGATAGCTAGATCTAAATCAAGGGGAAACTTGAGTATTATAAACAAATCTACTGATGGGTCGAGATCTCCTTGGCGCATGATCAGATATATAGATCTGATAGTTTGGGGTATGCTTGAAGTCTAAAAAATTGTCTATCCCTGCAGGACCGCAAGTGCAGACAAGGCGCAGGTGTGGAGACCCGCAGGCCAGACACGGCCACAGGTGCAGAGAACCGCAGGCCAGAGATGGCCACCAGTGCGAAGAAGCACAGATTAGTCATGGTCACAGGTGCGGAGACCCACAGGTCAGCCACGGCCGCAGGTGCAGAGATCTGCAGTTTTCAGATAGCGGAAGAGCGGATGTTCGCAGATGTCTATTGGTGAAGTTGCGGACCCTACTTGAAATTTGTTTTAACTGCCTTTGTCTATTCTGCAGTGTTCTGGGTTCATAATTGGTGTCTGGTTACTGTTACTGTTTTTCTGGTTACAACATTCAGAGAAGTGTTTGATTGATTCTATATATTGGGGTTTCAGTGATTCAGTTTTGAGTGATGTAAAGATTGATGTTGGTTGATTGTGTGCTTCAATAATATTGATGGGTCCAGTATGAAAATGGGATGAAACGTGGCTTTCAGATTATGTGTTGTGCTTCAAGAGTATCCAGTCTGAAAATGTATGAAACGTGGTACCCGGAGGAGAGAAGATTGTAGGTTGGCGCCTACGCACTAGTATCTTAGCTAGTACAAAAGCTAAGGGGGTGGTTGCTCCCTTCCAATAGCAATTGGAAAACTTTGGAGCATGTCAGCAGGTAGCATCTTGCGTACTAGTAAATGGATTGGCTAGTACAAGAACTATGGGGGTTGTAGCTCCCTTCAAGAGAAGCTGAAGAATGAAAGAAGGTTGTAGCCTTTTGCAGGTAGATCCCTGCATACTGGTATAAGACTGCACTAGTATAGAATCATTGTAAAAGAATTTTCTTGTTAAAAGGAAGATTGAGACGACTTGCAGTAGGTGGTTTTCACCCACATTGGGTTTCCACCTTACATCATGGTGTTCATGTGTGCTTCTTGTGTGTGATGATATATTCTGTTTTACTGCTCCTGTTTATTGTTCTTATGGTTAATAATGTTCTGATGCACTCATTAAGGATCAACTAACTGAATCATAAGTTTACTGGATATACGCTTGTTTCCTTAACTGAAGTAGAGTATATGAATCTTAATATGGAAATGAAAAAGTTATATTGATGTGATAATACTGATTCACCCCCCCTCTCAGTATTATTTCCAACAATTGGAATCAGAGCAGGTCCTTTGGTTGAAGCTTGATCGCTTGAAGGAGATCCATAGAACAATGGGAAAGAAGCTCAAGAAGAAAGCACCTAAGAAGAAGAAGACATCTCAGAAAGATTATGATAGTGGGAGAATTGATTGGGGAATATGTGGAAGAAGCACTTCAGATTCAGAATCATTTCAGAATGAAGATGAACAAGACCTATTAGGTATGAATTTGTTATCCTCTTGTGATACAATTATCTATCCATTTGAAGATGATGAAAGTGGTAACGAAACAACTGAATTTGCTCTTATGGGTAAGCAAGAAAGGTATCAAATAGAGGCATAATTTAGAAGGCTTACAGACACAATTAGAGATCAACAAGATCTATTGAACAAAAGGGAAAGTGCCTTCAAAGAAGAAGCTACCAAACTAAAAGTTCAACTAGAGGAAGGAAACAAGGTAAGGAAGGTATTCAAGGACAAGGTAGTTCAATATCAAAAGTTGCATGATGAAGTGACATCATTAAGAAATGAAGTCAATGAAAGGAGCACAACAATCAAGAAAATCAAAGATAGATCCAGTTATTATGAAAATCTTGAAGCTACGATCCTCTCGCTAAAGGAAGATCTTGAAGAATCAAAGAAACAGAATAAAGAACTACTCCAATCCCTTGAAAAACAAGAAAACGAAGTTCTTCAACTAAGACATTAGTTGGATGAAGGAAGAAATGATGAAGAACACATGAAGAAGCAGTATCTTGAAAAGGAAGAGCAACATCAGGTTGAGGTAAATATTCTAAAAGATAAATTAGAAGAAAAAGATAATCTCTTATGATTTCAAGATAGTACTAAGATCTTGGATGATATTCTTAGTAGTCAAAGGTCTCCTGCTATCAAAACTGGTCTTGGTTTTCATGAATCTATTGAAGGTGAATCTAGTTCAGAAAATAAGACAAGGAACTCTAATGCAAAATCTGAAATTCTCAACAAGGAGATGAAAGGTCGACCCCATCAACAGCCAAGGAAAGAAATTCTTCAAAGAAAATATTTTACTCCTCCAATGAATAATGTTGAATGTTATGAATGTCATAATCTTGGACATGTTGTAGCCAGATGCAGAAGAAGAATGGTTCAAGACCATCACACAGAAAGATCATCACGGTCCAGGTACTTTAAGGGATATTGTTTTTCTTGCAATATGTTTGGTCACAAAGCTGTTGATTGCTACAGGAGGAATATGAAACATATGAGATGTTATGCATGTAACAAGCTTGGACATATAGGAAAGGAATGCAGGAACAAGGTACGGGCACCACACCAAAAGGTGAAAACATCATCACACTTGAAGATATGGAAGAAGAAGGAAGTACAATCAGAAAGATGTGGCACAACACCATATACAGACATAACAGACTCAGGGGGAACTGAAAGTGTAAAACTTCAGTGTCTTAAATATCATATGCAAAGTTCATAAAGGGAAGTTGCGTATATACGTGAGTTAGTTATTGCACAGTCGCATATATGATAGTTTGAGGAAAAGTAGTGGATACAGGCTCAAGAATAAGGGTCTAATTCAGTGCATTACTTGTTTTGTTTGATAATGGTTACAATCTGTTGATGATGTGTGGAAATGTCTTGACACTTGTGCTTTGATCCTAAGTTGTTGATGATGCCTTGATACTTCTTGTTGATATATGCATGATCAGATTTGACAATATACAAGATGGCATAGGTTCAGGGGGAGCACATACTTTTAATAATGCATTGTTGGCATTATGTTTAGTAGATCTTGGTGATGAGACTTATATATTGTTGTCATATGATTCTTGGGGTTACATAGTTGATGTTTAGATCAGATTTGTGGTTGATTCTCTGATGGTGCATATATAGTGCATGGTGATCTTCATAAGGATAAGGAGAAGTACAAATCTTGAATATACATCTTCATTACTTGATGATGAGTCTTCATATGTTGCTGTCGTCATATGCATAAAGATCAGTTATGATGCAGGATTCCTATATTTCTTGGCGCTCATATGGATGAGGTTTGTTACAGTTGATGATATCAAGAAGTCTTAACGAATGATCTTGAGCTCAAGATACATAGTGTTGGATACATGGATGATTACTCAAAGTTTCATGGTTGGAGACATGATGATGATGAGTTCTTACCTATATGATGACCGATTGATACTTACATATGTTGATTGATATTCCCAAAGTGATGATACTTGAATCATGATGAGATGGCTATGGTGTTTTTCACATATGATTTGGTTACTGGTCTAGATGTTGTTGACAGATGCTTATAGAGCAAATCATACACTGTGTATGATAGTTTTTGATGACTATCATGGTCTTATTTAGATGGTTGGTCTCTATAATTCAATGTAAAGGTCATATCAAGACTCATGATGTAATAATGTGTCTCTATCTAGTGTAGTCATTTGATGAGATCTCTTCTGGTCATATGAAGAAAATTGTACCCCCTCTATGCATAGGAAGGATGATGAAATATTTCAGTCATTATCAAGGTCATGTAACGGCCTATGTTGGTTTCCCCACTATGCCTGGGATGGATGATGTTATACTCTTGTGTTATCATGTGTAAACCTTGATGTATCCCACTTGGTTGGGTGGATGAGTCAAGTTTGGTATATCCCCATTTTGATGGGAGATGGATGTATGTATGAGTCTTTGGTGATAGAAAGGTCATTTATGATGTATAGAGTCATGTTCTTCTTGTAGAACATCTTTTTGCAGACCTTTCTTACAGTCAGGGGGAGCATGAACAACACACTTCAGCATGCACTCAGAGGGAGCATGGACAGATTGGTACACCTTGGCATATACAAAGGGGGAGATCATTCAGAGATTTCAGCAGGTACTCAGGGGGAGTATGGACAGCGGAATGTATATCAAGAAAGAGAGTATCTTGGTCCGCCCTTTGCCCTTGATGTCAAAGGGGGAGAGTGAGATGGTTGTTGCCATCAAGTCCAAAGGGGGAGATTGTTGGCATTATGATGCATGTATTGTACTTGATGGAAACCCACTTGCAGCATAACATCTCACTTATATATCTACAGAAGTGATATCAGATGTGAGATGCAGGACAGCTCAAAAGGAATCAGAAGACAGTTCTCAGTATGACAAATTAGCTTTGCCATCAAGTCCAAAGGGGGAGATTGTTGGCTTTATGGTACAAGTGTTGTCCTTGATGGCAACTCACACAAATGATAGATCATAGTGCAGCAGGGCAATAGCAAAAAGTTGATGATTAGACTACAAAGAATGTAGAAAATGAAAGGCCCGCAGATTCCTGTTCACAAAGATGCGGCCTTAGGCTAGGTCTGCAGGTGCGCCGTTCAAAAGGTGTGGAAATGTTCGTAGGTGTTCTGAACAAAAGGTGCGGACCTAATGTTCACAGACTTTCATGCAGAGAAAAGCGCACGCACGTGGGAAAACTTACAGGTGATCCATGGTATTTAGTCCAATTTTTTTGATCCTATGGTTTTGGTCCATGGTTTTGATTCTAAAGTATTGAACCCAGGTTTTGGGTCCCTTGTATTGGCTTTCTATGGTTTTGGTCCATGGTTTGAGTAAGGGTTTGTCTATAAAAAGGAAAGGAGATCATTTGGCTGAGCACTCATGTGTTGAATATCTTAAGGAGAGCAAGATCTGAAATTCTGGTGATCGGTTGGTGAGTGATAGCTAGATCTGAATCAAGGAGAAACTTGAGTATTATAGACAAATCTACTAATGGGTCGAGATCTCCTTGGCGCATGATCAGATCTGTAGATCTGATAGTCTGGGGTATGCTTGAAGTCTGAAAAATTGTCTATACCCGCAGGACCGCAAGTGCAGACAAGGCACAGGTGCGGAGACCCGCAGGCCAGACACGGCCACAGGTGCAGAGAACCACAGGCCAGAGACGGCCGCAGGTGTGGAGAACTACAGATTAGACATGGCCACAGGTGCGGAGACCCGCAGGTTAGCCACGGCCGCAGGTGCGGAGATCCACAGTTTTCAGATAGCGGAAGAGCGGATGTTTGCAGATGTCTATTGGTGAAGTTGCAGACCCTGCTTGAAATTTGTTTTAACTGCCTTTGTCTATTCTACAATGTTCTGGGTTCATAATTGGTGTCTGGTTATTATTACTATTTTCTGGTTAAAACATTCAGAGAAGTGTTTGATTGATTCTATATATTGGGGTTTCAGTGATTCAGTTTTCATTGATGTAAAGATTGACGTTGGTTGATTGTGTGCTTCAATAATATTGATGTGTCCAGTATGAAAATGGGATGAAACGTGGCTTTCAGATTATGTGTTGTGCTTCAGGAGTATCCAGTCTGAAAATGTATTAAACATGGTACCCAGAGGAGAGAAGATTGTAGGTTGGCGCCTACGTACTAGTATCTTAGCTAGTACAAAAGCTAAGGGGGTGGTTGCTCCCTTCCAGTAGCAGTTGAAAAACTTTGGAGCATGTCAGCAAGTAGCAGTGTGCATACTAGTAAATGGATCGGCTAGTACAAGAACTATGGGGGTTGTAGCTCCCTTCAAGAGAAGCTGAAGAACGAAAGAAGGTTGTAGCCTTCTGCAGGTAGAACCCTGCGTACTGGTATAAGACTGCACCAGTACAGAATCATTGTAAAAGAAGTTTCTTGTTAAAAGGAAGATTGAGACGACTTGCAGCAGGTGGTTTTCACCCACATTGGGTTTCCACCTTACATCATGGTGTTCATGTGTGCTTCTTGTGTGTGATGATCTATTTTGTTTTACTGCTCCTGTTTACTGTTCTTATGGTTAATAATGTTCTGATGCACTCATTAAGGATCAACTAACTGAATCATAAGTTTACTGGATATACGCTTGTTGCCTTAACTGAAGTAGAGTATATGAATCTTAATATGGAAATGAAAAAGTTATATTGATGTGATAATACTGATTCACCCCCCCTCAATATTATTTCCATCAATGTGTAGAGGGGATCTAGTTCAACTGGGCGCAGTTCCTATGTGATGATTTTTTGATGAACCGCTGGGATGCCCAGGAGCAGGGTAAGACCTTCCACTATGCATGGTTGCTCTTATCCATCCTGTTGGTTGCAGGGGAGCTGTCGCCGAACAGTCAGTTTCCCGCTATTGAGGGTGACCCACCCAAAGCCGCGAGGTACACCTTGTTGTGGGCTACAAAAGAAGCAATTAGGATTCGTGAGATAAAGGTGTTATGGGTGTTTGTGGAAGTGAGCATCGAAACATGGATCAACCGAAAGCCACACTTATCCCCTACAGTATATAACAGCTTGCAAAGCATGGCAGAATTCAAGGTGGATATGCATAACCTATCTATCTAGGTGCGCAAGGATCCAGCGTGCACGTGGGTGAAGCTTCCGTTCATTGCAACAGATAATGCAATCTTCGATGTGATGGCGTCATGGTCTCTAGAGTGGCGCACTCCGGACTTGGTGAAACTAGAGAAGATCGAAGCGCAGCAACAAAAGAAGGACACCATGCTGCGCCTCGTGTAGCTGGCTGAAAGGACGCACTAGGAACAAGAAGCAGCCACATGGCAGAACGCAGCTGATGCAGCAGCAATAGCACAAACAACAGAAACAATAACTGCACCCACCAGAGAGGCAGAGGAAGGCTAGGAGATGTCCTCGAAGCAGCAGGCCGGGGAAGTAGACAGGGAGGAGGACCATGCAGATCCAAGTACGACACCAACACAACTCAAGCGGTCACGTGATCCCAAGAAAACAGACCCTAGGAAGAAAGGAAAAGCCACGAAGACGCCCAGCGACCCGATCATGCTCATAGAAGGTGATCTATTGGATCTTAGAAAAACAATTCGGGAAGTTGCAGAGGACGTGCTCCAGGGATTACAGATGGAGTAGAGCATTGTGTTAGGGGTGCTCAATGTGCAGCTACAAGGTTTACAGGTATAGCACCCCCAAACAGGCACCCTGTCCCAGCATGTCACAATAGGAACTAATGAGGCCAAACAGCCACTGCATGGTAGTATGGGTAACACCTTCATCTTGCCCGAAGGTGCGTTAGTAGTAGCAAGTGAGGATGACCGGGCTGCGATGAACAACATGACATCGTCGGTTTGAACTTGGCTACCCTGCCACATGAAATACTGTACCAGATGTAGGATGGGGTCATCACCAAACTCTGTGCCTGGGAGGGCCGAGCAATCCAGGTCCTGCATGAGCAGAAAATCCACATGAACCAGCTCAGCATCCAGAGGGATGATTTGATGGCACAGGCTAGCGGATTGGAGCAAGCCGTAGAAGATGCATGCAGGAGCGTTCGAGATTTGGCCGTGTCGACAAAGCTACCAGCAGTAGAATAGGTCCATAGATTGGCGGCTGAAGTCCGCGAGGCCCGGGAGGAAATGACAAAGGTTTAGTTAGAGCTAAACTTGCAAATTGTTGAGTTGTGATTGAAGGCACAACCCTCTACACCCCCGGAAGTCAGAGAGCAGTGCACCCACGCTATCCAGATGGGGTTTGGAACAAATTTGCCAGGCGACCCAAGGGTGCACCAGGATGTTGGAGCAAGCACTCATCATACTTACGCACCTCCAGGAAGACCCAAACCTACAATGCCTAGAGGCAGAGGCACGCAAGTTGCAGTAAGAGTATGACAGTGTCCGGGGCATCGTGCAGATGGTTGCTCTTACTCAAAGACTCATCAGACTATAGTAGGCAAGGGCACTGAAGGACCGATTAGACATCGCACACCAAAAGGAAGCCCTGCTTAAAGCACACATCCATCCATGGATCGATGAAGTGTTCACACTCACAGCTACAATTGAAGGGAAGCTGGCACAGATGCAGGAACTGTATACAGTTGAATAGGAATGTGACCCGACACATGAAAGTTTAGAGAAGCATGTGCAACAAGTACAATAGGCAGTGGAACAATGTACTACAGAAACCCAAGCCGTGTGCAACCTGTTGGATTGACTTTGCGCAAGGATCACCACACCTGCAGAGTGACTCAGGATGAGTCACGATGATTGTGTTGGGGGCGTGTTGGACAGCGGATCCCCCCATAGTATTTTTTTTGGGCTTGAAGCGCAAATTCTGGTCAAGTGTAATGTAAAGACCGCACGAAATGTGGGCACAGAGCACGAGAGTCTAGGGTTGTCTGCCCTAAAATAATATAATTTAATGTATCATATGTCAGCCTAGCCATGGTCCACAGACCATGAGATTGTATAAATAGAGCGAGGCTCTAAGTGTAAAGGAAGCTTTAGCTTTGAGAAGTCATAAGGTTTTTGGATAAGGAATTAGCTCTGATTCTATAAGTCTGAGTCTTGGGTTGTAGTAGTAGGAAGAGGCTCTGCAGCTCAATGCGCAGAGACCTGGTAGAGTCTACGACTGTGTGCACAAACCCCTGCAGCTAAGTGTATGATGAGCCCCGAATTAGGTAACTTATTGAGCTCATTTTGCCTAAATGTCCTTGATCAATCCACCATTTTTCATAGATTATACATGTTTTTTGAGTATGTTTATGTTATTTGATCCAATAAGGGTGGTCACTCTACCAAGGAGACTAATACGTGGTTATTTCAGGTATTTTGGACAAATTTTGGAGCAAAACCAAGTAATTATGGGCCGAGCAACAACCAAACTTGAGGTGAGGATTCGTAGGGAGGTTGTCTCTGGCATTAAATGGCCCTTCCTCGAAATCTCCACCCTCAACTCCGAGCTCAACAGGCCACCAAAATGAATCCTTAAGGCAGCCGAGCAGCTTTGGGAAGAGTGACTATTTACTGGCAGTTTGAATAACCGAGTCCCTTGAAATAAGAAGGGCTGCTAGGCCCCTCGTAGTGTATAAATAGGAAGGCCTCAACCTTCGTAGTTTACTTTTGGAACTGTTGGGCTTTGCACTATAGTGCTGTCATTTTCTCAGCTCGTTTTCTTCTAGCTACTGTTGTATAACTTTGTTGTGATGATTATTTTTGAGTAATGAAAAGCAGATTTACTTGGCATCAATTCTTAGTTCTTTATAGGATCCTGTAGCTCTTGGGGTTGGGCCCAACACAAGTGCCAAGGCCTCCTTATGTAATGTTATCTATTTTTTATGTATTTGTAAGATAATTTCTGTTAAGTAGATTAAAATCTTGTTGATTAACTAGGTCAATGTTGATGATTAGAAAGCCTTTTTATGTTCAGATTGAGTTGATAGGTTATTAACAGGGACAAGCTTTAGAAAAGGGCCATCAAGCACCTCTGATTTCACCTCTCCCTCAGTGGGATCAAGAGCTGGGATCAAGGTGACCTTGCTGCCAACAAAAACACTGACTTTGCTTTGCCATGCAATCATTAGTGTTTGATTTTTATTTGTAGAAGTTGGTTACATGTTCAGATTCTTGATTGCTTCATTGCATAGTTAGTATACATGGTTTAATTGCAATTAAAACTTTTGTTCATTCTCTTTACTATTAGCTAGATCAGATTAGGTCAACGTAACTAGGTCTCTGATTTTACAAGTCTTCATTGGTTCAGTTGGAAAAACAACTTACAGATCACCTATACCACTTATCTATCTACCCATACTCCATCAATCCCATCTGCTCCATCCCATAACTCAGATTCTTGCCTCACGTGTGCCACACTTGCTCACATAACCCTAATTTTTGTGCAACATTGCTTCATTCCTCCTTGAACAAATCCAACCATCTTCATCTTTCCTCAACTCCATCCACCAAGTCCTGGACCTCCTCACACCCCTGTCCTACCTCCATCCTCACTCCTTCACCTTTCTCTCTCCATCCATCCTCCAAAATCCCATTTCTGAACAACCTGTAGAAAATTACAGACATCCTGTAGAAATTCTAGAACATCCTGTAGAACCCCTGCAGACTTCCTGTAGAGGCTCACGAATGAGGTTTCTTGATAGCCAAACTCTGTGAAACTCTTTGGAAGGGTGTTAGGGACCCCTTAGGCCCTCTCTGAACCTTCCTGACCTCCTCCAAGAATTTCCTCTCGCCAATCCACCTCTGCACAGTCAAAAACAGTTAAATTCCATGCATGATAATTCTAGCGACTTAGTCAAAAATACAAAAAGATGTTCTTTTCAAATGTTACTATAGAATTAGCTTAGACACACGTATTTTACCTTCCTAGAAGTCAATGGCATCTCTTTCAGTAGCTTGCATCCTCTTTATTGCATCAGTAGGGCTAGCTGGTAAAATTAGGGTTTGCTAGGGTTTACGTTTCCTTTCAGCATTCCAGTTTCTTTCTGTAAGTAGAACAGCCTCCTTTGAGTTAGCCTTCATCAATCAATTAAAAAGCTTCTTCTCAGAGCTCATAGAAGTTGGCTTAAGCTCCTAGCGAACTTGTGCCAACTGACCAGGTGACAACTGCGGCAAGAGCTAGTACTTGTGCATACAGCACCGTCGCTTCCAAGTTTGTTACGAACCACTGGGTTGATAAAAGTAAAGAAGGAGTCCCAGGAGTTGCAGCATTATTGCTGCAATACTGGAGCCCACCATTCTTTTGGGCGCCGTTGTCGGGGAAGCGTCAGAGTATTTGTGATTGTTGTTTTTCTTCTATTTTTCTACTCCAACCTTCTGCTAAGTAGTTTATTTCAGTTCCATTCTGCAATTTCATTTCTGTAAAAGTAAATTAGACATTTCATGCTTTCATAGATTAGCCTTTCAATTTTGAAATTTCAATTTTGCAAGCATAGACTAGAATTTCAATTCTGCAAGCGTAGAATAGCGTTTCAATTCTGCATTTTCATTTCCGCAAGATAGATTTTAGTTAGTTGCAATTCCATCTGTTTCAGTTTTGCAGGTACAAGCAGAAAAAATCAAAAGCAACCAAATATCTTTTCATGCCTTGTAGGAACAGAGATAATACCAGAAAATTCCTACCCAACACCCCCACCACTTCACTGAGTCACCCTTCTCTCTTCTTTGGCGGCAGTGACCTAGAAGAACCTATAGGTGAACCCCTTGAGATATACGAAGATCCTATAACAGAAGAAGAGCAAGAAAACACTCCTTTTGAGACCATGGCTGAAAACAGAAATGGTAGAGATGATGATGAGAGAATAGAAGGTACCTTCCCCATCCGAGAGACCAACGGGGACTTGAAGATGAAGAACATAAGTCCCTTAGCCTTACACCATTTCCATGGATTGACCACTGAAGACCCTGATACCTTCCTATTTGAGTTTTTTGTCCTTTGTCGAACTTATGACTATGCAGAAGACGAGAAAAAGTTGAAACTCTTTCCCTCTACCCTCAAGGATGTAGCATTACGCTGGTTCATGCGGTTACCTGGAAACAGTATCACCACTTGGGCTCAGATGCAGCAAGCCTTTAACAACAAATACCAGGATTACTGTAGGTCAAAGGAAACAAAGGGAGAAATCTTTCAGATGACCATGGGAAATGATGAGTCTTTAGAAGACTACGAGGAAAGGTTCCAACTCAACTAGAAAACGGGCCAGGTGCACACTTGACCCTAAATCTCTAAAGCTGGTTCTGCTCCGAGGAGTCCCTAAAGACCTTCTAGATACCCTTCACATGCTAGCTGGAGGAGACATCTATCAACTACCTTATGAGGACATAAAGACTATGTTTAGAAACCACTCTAGGGCAGCCCGGAAAAGAGGTAGGGGGAATCCACTTTCAGCTAGTACTACCTTCTGCAAGCATGAGTTTTCTAATCAGATGGAAGACCTCAAAAGTGAGATGAGAAAGACCATTGCCATGCAACTTGATACTTTCCGAATCCAACAAAAGAAAGAGGAAGCTGAGAGGGATTTGGCCATTTTTTATCCTAGATGTACAAGGAATCACCCTAAGAAGAGGTATGTTTCATTTGTGAGGAAAACCACCCCACAAACCAATGCCCAACCTTGCCCGGATTTAAAGCCATGTACCAAGGGATTGAGGCAACCACTGAACCTCTCTACTTCCTCAACCAAAGGAGGCCGCATGGGCCCAGACCTTACTAGCAGGGGGTGCAAGGGACATCCCAAGCTTATTATAGCCCCAACCAATCTTCTCACATACCTTCTTGGGGTCCCCCTGCTCATCCTTCCTAGTCCACACCTCCTCCGTGGTCTTATCCACCTCAATACCATACTCAACCCACTGCTCATTTGTTTCACTCACATGTCCAGCCACAACCTCAGTGGAATGAACCTCAACCGGGGTGGAGGCCCCAATACAACTCTCCTCCCGCCATTCTGCCTCCACCATTGGCTCAGCCACAACCATTACCTCCTGCTCCTCCAAGACAACCCCAGATGCCTGCTCAACCGAACCCGAACCCCAACAACCGACAGGCCCAGCAGGTATACACTAGGGAGACAACATGCCCTACCTATGCTGTGGAGATCCAGGAGATCAACCTGCGATCTGGGAAGACCCTTCCAGATCGACAACCTCCTCCCCCAGAGGATGAGGAAGAGAAACAGGAAAGTGAACCCAAAGCCATTCCACCCTTTCCTGAGTGACTAACAGTAACCACGCAAGCAAATCTAGAGGAGACTGAACTTCTGGGAGAACTTAAACAGTTGTGTGTGAAAATACCACTTCTCCAGGCCATAAAATATGTACCGATATACAAAAAATTGATTTAGGAGAAGTGTTTCAGGCACCAGGTAGGCAAAAGAGAGATGCCCCGACTATCAATGTCATAGGACAACTGTCTGATCTAATTTTTGGGTAAGTAATCTGTCCAAAGTATTTGGACCCTGGGAGTCCTGTAGTTGATGTCCACATCAATGCCACCATAATCCCCCATACCTTGATTGATCTAGGGGCTGCCATTAATGTGATGACCAGGGACACCATGCTTAAACTCAACCTTCAGAGTTCCTTAAGGAAGACCTCGACAGTCCTGCAGTTGGCAAATCGCTCCACCGTGACTCCCGAAGGGATTGTGGAAGATGTATTGGTCTCTGTTGACTCTTGGGGGTACCCTGCAGACTTCTTGGTCCTTCAGACAAAGGCAAAGCTCACTGGATACCCCCTCATTTTGGGAAGGCCTTGGTTAGCCACTACGGATGCTTACATCAGTTGTCGAGCTGGAAGCATGACCATCAAGAATGGGCCTATGTCCAAGAAGCTAATCCTATACCCTCCTGCCCAACCTCTGCTAGAACATGACTTACCACTCTGGTTGGAAGAGGGAGATGAGGATGAGGTCTACTCTACACCATTGTGCACAGCAGAAACCACTAAGGGAGGCCCTCAAACCGAGGATGGTTTGATTGAGACTTTGATTCAAAATCCACCTCACAGTGCACTGTCCTTAGAGGAATTGGTGGAAGACACCCAAGTCAACACTTTAGTGGACCTCTGTGTGACTAATCCGACCTCTCCTAGAGTTAAGAATGTGGAGTTTGGCCCCGAAAGGACTTTAAAGATCAGCTCCTCCCTATCTCCCTCACAGGAGAAGGAGCTATGTAGCTTACTGAATAATTACCTAGATGCTTTCTCTTGGAGCTAGAAGGAGATGAAAGGAGTCCACCCTTCAGTCTGTACCCATCACATTTACATTAAAGAATATTGTAAACTAGTCAAGCTACCTCATAGGAGAATGAATCCAACCCTTAAAGACATTGTCAAAGAAGAATTGCAAAAATTTTTGGATGCAGGCTTCATCTACCCTATCTCCGATAGTGAGTGGGTCTCACC
The DNA here is from genome assembly GCA_031772625.1 of Pinus tabuliformis. Taxonomy (NCBI): domain Eukaryota; kingdom Viridiplantae; phylum Streptophyta; class Pinopsida; order Pinales; family Pinaceae; genus Pinus; species Pinus tabuliformis. Next base: position 782,155,122 of record CM062805.1, read on the forward strand.
TCTAGTGCTTGTGCCCAAAAAGAACGGGAAGTGGAGAATCTGTGTAGATTACCGAGAACTTAACAAAGCCACCAAGAAAGACCATTTCCCTTTGCCTTTCATAGATCAAGTGTTGGATGGACTAGTAGGGAAGAAGTTCTTCTCTTTCCTAGATGGGTTCAGCGGGTATAACCAGATCCAAATAAGCCTGGAGGACCAAGATAAAACCACCTTCACTTGTCCATGGGGTACCTTTGCCTACCGATTCCTTCCCTTTTGGCTATGCAACGCTCCTGCCACTTTCCAGAGAGCAGTATTGAGCATATTTTCTAAGTTGGTCCATGATTTAGTAGAAATCTATATGGATGACTTTACTCCTTATGGGTCCAACTTCCAAGAGGCATTGACTAATCTGGGAAAAGTTCTAACCAAGTGCATTGAGATGAACCTATCCCTCAGTCCCAAAAAATGTGAATTCCTAATGACTGAAGGGACCATGCTAGGTCATACCGTTTCTCAGCAAGGATTACAGATGGATCCTAATAAGATTGTTATCATCCAAAAGGTACCACCTCCTCAAAAGGCAAGAGATGTTCGGAGTTTCCTAAGCTTAGCAGGATATTATCGAAGATTCATTAAAGATTTCAGTAAGCTATCCTCGCCATTGTTTGGCCTCTTAGGGAAAGATGTTGATTTCAAATGGATTGACGACTGTCAGGGGGCTCTGGAGGAGTTGAAAGATAAGCTGGTGTCTGCCCCGATCTTGAGAGGTCCAAACTAGGCCCTACCTTTCCACATCCACACTGACACCTCGAAAAAAGCCATAGGGGCAGCCTTAGGACAAGTTGAGGAGAAACTGCCATATGCCATATACTTCATCAGCAAAAACTTGTCCAAGGCAGAAATGAACTATACTGTAACCGAGAAAGAGTTCCTGGGTGTAGTCTATTCCCTAAACAAGTTCAGACACTACATCACTGGTTATCAAACATTTGTACACATTGATCATACTGCGATTAGATATTTAATGAATAAGCCTCATGTAAATGCTCGTATCATTAGATGGTTACTTTGTTGCAGAAATTTGATTTGAATATTGTCGACAAGCCAGGTAAGGAAAATGTTGTTGCTGACTCCTTGTCTAGATTGGATTTGCCTGTAGGTGAAGAAGGAACAGTGGATGACTAGATGCCATATGAACATCTGTTTTCTATCTCAGTACTCTCTCCATGGTTTGCTAATATAGCAAATTACTTGGTCTCAACACAGTTCCCTCCACATCTATCGTCAAAGGAGAAGAGCAAAATTGTAAGGAAGAGCGCCCCATTCACTTGGATCGAGGGCAACCTGTTTAAACTTGGCCCAGATCAAATCTTGAGGCATTGTGTTAGGGAGGAGGAAGTCTTTGACATCCTCCTAACCTGTCATGATGGGCCTTGTGGAGGCCACTTTGTAGCAAAAAGGACTGCCTTCAAAATTCTACAGGGAGGTTACTATTGGCCTACTCTTCATCAAGATGTCAGAAGATATATCAGCCAGTGTGACCAATGTCAGAGGATGGGGAAACCGACTCCAAGGGATGAAATGCCTCTCCAACCTCAAGTGACCTTCGAGCCATTTGAGAAGTGGGGCATGGATTTTGTGGGTCCTATCAACCCTCGTTCAAAGCAAAGGTCTTACATCATTGTGTGCACCAACTATCTGACAAAGTGGGAAAAAATAAAGGCAATCAAAGAAGCGACAAAAGAAAAGGTGGCTGAGTTTTTAAGGGAAAATATCTTCTACAAGTTTGGTTATCCAAGAGAGTTAGTCACCGATCAAGGAAGCCAGTTCACCTCCAATCTGATTGAAGACTTGCTCGCTCATCACAGGATCAAGCACAGGACTTCCACCCCATATCATCCTCAAGCAAATGGGAAGGTGGAAGTCACTAATAGAGCATTGGAAGGGATTTTGACTAAGGTGGTGAGCAGCACCAGAAAGGATTGGGCAGATCACCTGGTTGAGGCCACCTGGGCCTACAACACCACTTGGAAGACTACAACAGGTTTCACACCTTATGAGCTGGTCTACGGGAAGAAAGCTTTGGTGTCCATAGAGTTCGAGTACAATACAATGAGGGTGGCAACTCAGCTGGACTTAGATCTCAGCCATGCTCAACGTGAAAGATTATTGTAGTTGAATGGATTAGATGAACAGCGAATGTAGGCCCTCCTCCACTCAGAAGTATTTCAACTCTAGAGGAAGATATGGCATGACCGACACCTTAATGAAAAGCAATTCCAGCCGGGAGATTGCGCACTGCTGTATGACTCAAGATACAAGGATTTCAAAGGGAATCTGAGGACAAGATGGTTAGGACCATATACAGTGGAGAAATGCAATGACAATGGTTCAGTCCTTATCAGGACCATTGATGAAGAAGCCATCCCCATGCTTGTCAATGGGCATCGATTGAAAATCTACAGGAAACCCCTTTCGAGGTAGGAGTTCATTGAAACTTTGGAACAATTAGTGCTGGTAGTGGAGCAGGGTTCTGCCTCTATTCTGCCCACACCTTGATCATAAAAAAAAAAGGAATAAAAAAATCCCTGGGTGAAAACCTCTCTGAGGCACAAAGGGCAGACAATGAGGGTGAAAAACTCATGGAGGCACCCCAGCGGTCTCTCAGAAAATAAAGAAATGGAATAAAAAAAAGATCCTTGGGTGAAAACCTCTATGAGGTGCCCAGGTCAGATAGTGGGAGTGAAAACCTCATGGACGCGCCCCTGCTGTCTCTCGAAGAAAAAAAAAAGAAAAAGAAAAAAAGAGAAAAAAGAGAAAAAGAAAAAGAAACAGGTCTAATCTCTGGAATTATTGCAAGTTGCAAGGAATACAGTGCAGATAAAGAAGGTCATACAAAACGAGGACAAGGGTCCATACCAGGCTACAAGACATCCTTACAAACACTCCCTCCATAGCCACTCACTTTTTCCAGGATTTGAACACATTCGGGTCGAGATTCAACCTCCTATAGGAAGTTCTGAGCTTTCTACAGGAAGTTCTGCATTTCTAAAGGAAACATCCTGTAGAGCCACCGGGCAGGCCAAATTCAATTTTGGAAAGGGATTTAAAGCTTGAAGTCTATTGATTAGGCCTGCAGCCACCCCTCTCTTCCATCCATCACCGTTTTCATCTCTTTCCACCGCCATTGCAACAATCTGGTTATGTATTCCTACACAGTCATACAAAGAGTCTTGTTTTCCCCAGATTGAATTTTTTTTTTCCCAAGTGACAATCAAGCACACAAAGGCTCGCACACTCTACCTTTCAAAGCTCCATCAGGACCCTTCATCTGTGAATACAACCTTGCTCGTTTCAGCATGAATCCTAGGAGGAGAAGCAGCTACAGGATGTCCTACAGGAATCCTGTAGCAGCTGATCCGTCTGGAGCACATACTCTGGAGTCAGTAGCAGCTGAAATTGACACAGGGGACATGTAAAAACAAACTCTGCTCGGATGTGAACACCTCCTCGATATCTGAAATCAGACAGAGCCGTGCATGCAGCGTTTACAACCAGAGGATCGGGTCCCAAAGCCGTGCATACAGCATCAACCAATGAAAGAAGGAGTCCAGCACCTGTGCACGAAGCAGCAGTGAGAAAAGCCATCATTCCATGTCTCGAAGCCTACAGAATACATCCATGGCCACACAGGTAATTCTCTAACCTTATTCGTCAAATTGCATAGACTATACTCTGAAAACTGCATGTCTGTGAAATGGTGCGGATTGAATGAATTCGGTGGCCAGTCAACTGGCCACCCATAGTTAGTTGAATGGCCTCGTGGGATCCGAACGAGCTCGGTTATGCCAAAGAGACATGCAGCCGACATGTGGGAAGTGTCCAGTCAGGAAGAATTGGCGAGATTGGCAGGGTGGCGGCAGTTAATGGCAGAGGGAAGGTAACGGCGGTCAGAGACACAGAGAGGAATGATGGCCATGACATTGGCTAATGGATCAGCCTGGCCACCTCAACCCCTCACCATGAATTGCATCGTAATTCAAACATGCTCAGCCGAAGAACTCATGATTAACTGCTATCATTTACACTTGCAACTGTTCTCAGCAAAGTACGTGTCCTCCTCCTCCGCAGTCTGTTAGACCGAGCTTCTCGGCCTGTTTCAAAATCCTCCCGCATCCCAATCTCGTTCAGAAGCATCGTGACATCCTCCAGAAGCTGGCAAAGCTTTCTATATGAAGGAGCTCTACAGGAAACATGGCATAGCCTCCCGAAGCAGAGAAACCTGGACTTTCTGCGTCGAAATTGGAGTTTCGGAGAGAGGTAGGCTCAAAAATACCATTTCCATGCATGATATTTCGAAAGGTGGTGAATTAAACTGTCTGGAATAGGAGAATTAGAAGCAAGTCTACCTGTGGGTCAAGAATAGTAGTTTGCCTGTGTGATACACGAAATTTTTTAGTTGGTTCTGCATCAAATTCTCCTCCACGATTCCTGTTAAGAAATTCCTCCTATAGAAACGATAAACCACTGTGAGGGTTAACCTATTCATGAAGAATGTGAATTTTACATGGTTATATGTATGCGGCGGGGTGGAAATTGAATCTATGTCCTATCTGGGAAAACCCAAGTCTTCCTTCTGTACACGGACAGTCGAGTTTTTTTTTTTTTAAACTAGGGAATTGGTGCAAGGTTGAAACATAAACATCTGAGGGATACTGTCTTCAAAGTTTAGGGGAGGATAAAGACTGGCCGACCCCAACCACCGTCGAAAGAGCCAATCACGATTTTAGACACCCCAACTACACAAAAGGAGAGGTCTCCCTCAAAGGCATCCATCACCTATGAACAGGGAAGCCCGAAGACATCCACCTGGAGAGAAAGAATGAAAATGTTGGACACAAAGGTCTCTCTACAGGATGTTGAGATTGTTCTCCAGGAAACACTGGCTAGGCTAAAGGAGTCCGAAGAGATGGAAGGAGAGGCAACTAAATCACCACAGGAGAAGAAAAGGTGGAGAACATTGTGGAACCTAGCCCCCAGCCCAGCTTGGGCTCCTACTATCACTTCTTAGAGGCCAAAAAGATCATTCCCCGAAAATTCACAGTGCCACTTTTCCTTGCACTAGAAGAAGAGAGAGTGAGGACCCACACTTGGATGAAGATCACTAAGTCCAAAGGTGTGGCAGATATAGGTCCTTTGGAGGAACAACGCAATGAGGCAAGAAGGGAATTGGCTATGGTACGACATGTGGAGAGCAGCCAATGGGCCAAGCTACAGGAAGAAAATGAGTTGCTTAAACAGCAACTACAGTTACAAGGATAGAAGAAGGAAGACAGGCCTCACATCTTGGGAGAACAACAGCAACAGGAGGAGCCCACAGCAGACAAAGAAACCCCTAATGAATAGCAGAGAAGGGAAAGGATGCAGGCTGAAATTGAGACATTGAATAGACAGCTACAAGAGAAGGAATTACAAGCAAGCCAAGAGATAAAGTCTCTCAAACAGCAGGTACAAGAAAAGGAGGCCCAACTGGCCTGCATGGCTAGCTGGGCGATAGAAGCTCTGCAGTGTAGGAAACCTGCCAAATCATATGCCCTATACCTTAAGGATCAGTGGTTACAGTTTCAGATCAACACCTTGGCCCAAATGGGCATCACCCCATTCCAAAATTATCATCAATTAGCAGCTCTATGTGGCAGTAGTTCATCAGAGGATAGGGTCAAATTATCAGAGTTTTATTTGCACAACTTAGCCCTTCCAAACATGAATGCATGGGATCCCAACACTATGATAGGAGATGTCCAACTTATGGCCATGGCCTCTTGGATGAATCATGAGGAAAAGAGAGCAGCAGAGGTCCGCAGTATCATAGGCAGAGAACTCAGTGAGCCACTAATGATCAGAGCAGAGCCAGATGACCCCTCAGCAGTGATAAGCGCCCACCAGCACTTGGCCAACAACCCTCAAGATTTACCGGAATACATTGAGCAACAGGCTCAAGCTATTGCCCACTTTGAGGACATGGAGAGACTGTTGGGAGAAAACTGCCTGCATGCCTGCACAAGGCAGTGGAACACACTGCCTCACAGCTTGAAGATAAGGGAATACCACACTCCCACCAGGATGAGGGAGGCCTTGGCAAGGGTACCTCTCTACAAACAATTGATACAAAATCTGCAGGCCAATTGGATTGGCCTGAAATTCAGCCCTCCTTTACTTTTGGGATTGCCAAAAGGAGTTAAGGAAGAGGAGGAAGATAGATAGTGGGAGGAAGTGGAAAGGAAAGCAGGATTCCATGACCGGGAAGAAGATATCACTGCGGAGGCCTAGGACGAGAGGGAGGCAGTCAAAGCTATAAATGATGATGAGCTAGACTAGTTGCTCAGAGGGTGAGCAACCCATTTAGCAGGGGGGTGATGATGATCCCCAAATTGGGTAACTTATTGGGCTCATTTTGCCTAATTGTCCTTGATCAATCCAACATTTTTCATAGATTATGCATGTTTTTTCAGTATGTTTATGTTATTTGAACGAATAAGGGTAGTCACTCTACCAAGGAGACTAATACGTGGTTATTTCAGGTTTTTTGGACAAATTTTGGAGCAAAACCAAGCAATTATGGGCCAGGTGACTGCCAAGCTTGAGGTGAGGATTCATAGGGAGGTTGTATCTGTCATTAAATTGCCCTTCCTCGAAATCTCCACCCTCAACTCCGAGCTCAACAGGCCACCGAAACGAACCTAAAGGCAGTCGAGCAGCTTTGGGAAGAGTGACTGTTTACTGGCAGTTTGAACAGCCGAGTCCCTTGAATTAAGGAGGGTTGCTAGGCCACTCATAGTGTATAGATAGGAATGCCTTAGCCTTCGTAGTTTACTTTTGGAACTGTTGGGCTTTGCACTATAGTGTTGTCATTTTCTCAGCTCGTTTTCTTGTAGCTACTACTGTATAACTTTCTTGTGATGATTATTTTTTAGTAATGAAAAGTAGCTTTACTTGGCATCAGTTTTGAGTTCTTTATAGGAGCCTGTAGCTCTTGGGATTGGGCCCAACCCAAGTTCCAAGGCCTCCTTATGTACTGTTATTTGTTTTTTATGTCTTTGTAAAATAATTTCTGTTAAGTAGATTAAAATCTTGCTGATTAACTAGGTCAATGTTGATGATTAGAAAGATTTTTGAGGTTCAGATTGAGTTGATAGGTTATTAACAGGGACAAGCTTTAGAAAAGGGCCATCAAGCACCTCTGATTTCACCTCTCCCTCAGTGGGATCAAGAGCTGGGATCAAGGTGACGTTGCTGCCAACAAAAACACTGACTTTGCTTCGCCATGCAATCATTAGTGTTTTATTTTTATTTGTAGAAGTTGGTTACATGTTCAAATTCTTGATTGCTTCATTGCATAGTTAGTATACATGGTTTAATTGCAATTAAAACTTCTGTTCATTCTCTTTACTGTTAGCTAGATCAGATTAGGTCAATGTAACTAGGTCTCTGATTTTACAAGTCTTTGTTGGTTCAGTTGGAAAAAAAAACTTGCAGAGCACCTGTACCACTTCTCTATCTGCCCATACTCCATCAATCCCATCTGCTCCATCCCCTAACTCAGATTCTTGCCTCACGTTTTCCGCACTTGCTCACATAACCCTAATTTTTGTGCAACATTGCTTCATTCGTCCTTGAACAAATCCAGCCATCTTCATCTTTCATCAACTCCATCCACCAAGTCCTAGACCTCCTCACACCCCTGTCCTACCTCCATACTCACTCGTTCACCTTTCTCTCTCCATCCATCCTCCAAAATCCCATTTCTGAGCAACCTGTAGAAAATTACAGACATCCTGTAGAAATTCCAGAACATCCTGTAGAACCCCTGCAGACTTCCTGTAGAGGCTCATGAATGAGGTTTCTTGATAGCCAAACTCTATGAAACTCTTTGGAAGGGTGTTAGGGACCCCTTAGGCCCTCTTTGAACCTTCCTGACCTCCTCCAAGCATTTCCTCTCGCCAATCCACCTCTGCATAGTCAAAAACAGTTAAATTGCATGCATGATAATTATGGCGACTTAGTCAAAAATACAAAAAGATTTTCTTTTCAGATGTTACTGTAGAAGTAGCTTAGACACATGTATTTTAACTTCCCAGAAGTCAATGGCATCTCTTTCAGTAGCTTGCATCCTCTTTCTTGCATCAGTAGGGATAACTGGTAAAATTAGGGTTTGCTAGGGTTTACGTTTCCTTTCAGCATTCCAGTTTGTTTCTACAAGTAGAACAACCTCATTTGAGTTAGCCTTCGTCCATCAGTTAAAAATCTTCTTCTCAGAGCTCATAGAAGTTGGCTTAAGCTCCTAGCGGACTTGTGCCAGCTGACCAAGTGACAGTTGCAGCAAGAGTTAGTACTTGTGCATATATTACCATCGCTTCCAAGTTTGTTACGAACCACCGGGTTGATAAAAGTAAATAAGGGAGTCCCAGGAGTTGCAGCATTATTGCTGCAATACTAGAGCCCACCAGTGTGCAGAGCAGAGTTGGGATTGTACTGGGACAGAGAATTAATAAAAGATAAGTTGATTTTGGAATATTTTGTGTTTATGCTTCTGTTATATTTACTCATCTCTTTACAGTTTATGATTGCACACACTTGTTATGAATGTTGAATGATTAATGAGAATATTGGGCCCACATAATTAAATTAAGATCTATAATAAACGCACAGTCAGGAATAAGGATCTAGTCAGCACATCTTCACGCTCTTTACAGAGCTACGTGGAAGCAGTTGCACAAGTTGCGAAGGATAGACGACTGCGCGGAGTAGCACAAGTGTGTAGGATTGGTTCACGAACCCTTTCTGTTTTACTAACTCCTTCGCGGCCAACTATGGGAACTTATCGCTATCTGCGGGGTCCCAATATTCGAACTTCATAGTTGGTACTCATCCCAATGGCGAACCTTCGAATCTTATATCATTGGCACACCGCGACCACCAAAAGACAAGCAAACGATGGGGCTAATCCGGGTATCCCCAAGAAACCAACAGTTTGGCAAATTGTCAATGGCGGAGAAGGGAAAATTCGTCACCATTGAAACAATGGAGGAGGAGGAAGACTTGTAGGCCCTAATTGCTCAAATTGAGGCACAAGACAATGAGGCAGAGGATGTCTCCCAAAAGCATTCCACAATGAAGTCACCTCCGTACACCCCCCACGGAAGGTGAAAGCCAAAGTAACGAAGGACCTGGAGGCCACAAATAGTGCACTCCATGCCCCGCTCCTCCATGATGATATAAGATTCGAAGGTCCGTCGTTGGGACGAGTACCAACTATGAAGTTCGAAGATTGCAACCTCGCCGATAGAAAAAAGTTCCCAGAGTTGGCTGCAGAGAAGTTAGTAAAACAGAAGTGGTTCCTTTTCCAGGACAAAGATCTACCTAAGGGATGTCTAATGTCATGCCACTAGAACCCAACAAAGAAGGAAATTGAAGAGTTGTTGGACAAGAAGCTTCACGATTTCATGACACGGGAAAATAGAACTCCGCAAGTATCCAAGAAAAGGTGGTTGAATCACTACGTGTATAAGAAAATCCACAAGATCTCCTTCACATCATTTCCTTTCAAATTGTACGAGTGGATCACGAGGTTAGCCGATAGCCAGGGAAGGTGTAAGCTCAACCAACCAATAGCTTGGACTCTGAAGTTAGTGCGCAGACTAGAGGCATCATAAGATAATATCGCGCGAGCTGTGGACCATTGGCTTGACCAGATAATAGGGGGATTTATCACTGAGTTCGCAGTAGACACGACCGTGAACTATAGCGACGCAGAACGATGTTTTCTCAAGGGACAATGAGTTAAGTACAGTAAACTGTTGAATACTTGGATTAAGATGATGTTATGTGAAAAGTGGTTTATGTGAATACATCAATGTTTGTAATGACGTGGAGCAGAAATATCTACAAAGGTACCGAGGGATTAGGAAACAGTGCCCTAATTTCACCTTCGTGAGAGAGCGAGGAAGGGCTCGCTCGGGTCTCTTTGAGAAGTGCGATCAGTTTGATAAGGTAGCACATTCCAGAGTTATCACCTCCACTTACGCCATCACCCGCTTCACCTACTTCACCTCCAGCTTCACCCACTCCACCTCCACCAAACCCGCAGTTTATCATGGCGAGCGCGATCAAGCTACCCGTATTCAGAGGAGTAGGGAATGAGGATCCAGACTAGTTCTGGTTTGTGGTGAGAGAAGTGTGGGAAGCACAAGGGGTCATATATGACAACATTAAGAAGGCTACATTAGTGAGTGCCCTATAGGATCACGCATTGACATGGTATATCAAGCACTCGAATGATCACCCAAATGCAGAAATAGCAGAGATCCAGAATGTGCTAAACAAAGAATTTAGCTAGCTGCAATTAGAGGATTTAAAGAGATCGAGATGCTTCCAGGCGATACCCCCTGGGATCTAGATCAACGGCTGAAGAGTATGATCCGCGAGGCTAATATGACGCTCACGGATGCGCAACATCACGCATGGTTTGTGGCATCTTTGACACCACACCTAAGGATGGTGATGTCGCAATAGAAACTCGCTACCCAGGCTGAAGCATTAGAAATGGCGATGAGCTTGCATGAAACACCGATATAGGATCCGGGCTGGGAGTTCAACAAATCCACGCACAACTATAGAATCTCTGCCTAGAAATGTAGAGCTTGAAACAAGATAGGGTACAGTGGCCGGAGGCGCGTGAGGAGTGTTAGAAAATTATATATTACGGAGCAATGGAACACATAAAATATTGCAGAAATATAAACACAAAAAAACACATAAAACAAGAGAGACGCAGATATATATGGTTCACCTAGTTTGGGCTACGTCCATGGAGAAACAACCAATCCTTCCTTTTATATTATCCAACAAACTAAAGAGATACAACCTACAGTAGATCTGCTGTAACACCCTCTTCGCTCTCAATCTCCTCTCTCTTTCTCACTCAGAATACAGATCTACATAGACGCAATACAATTCCCTCATATATAGTGAGGGGTTTCCTTCTAGGGAAAAAAACCCTAAATTAAACATAACTTCTACCATCAGATCTCTGCCTAATGAACGACCCATATTGACTAGAAATTACTATACTTTTACAAGGCAATTTTACATCTATTCTTAGCTTCAGGGGCGCTGCCCCCGCCAGGGGGGGCTCCCCAAAGGTCACAGCTGCCCCCCCAGACCCCCCCTACAGCGAATATTTTACGGGCAGCATTGCTTCTCCCATTTCGAACTGGGGTCCAATGTGGCGATACCTTTGAATATAGAAGATAATCAGGCTCCACACCCAGCAATCTCCCACTTAGAGACTAATTATAGCATCTCCATCGTTGCTTCATTTGCTGGACAATGCAAAGGCCAAGGCCACAATAAGGACCACTATCCGGTATTTGCGAACTACTTGGCAAGAGGGGGGCCAATGCCATTGAGACCAAAGGCACAGGCAGGGCCGAGTGTGACACCCACTCTATGGTGCATAATCTGTCAGATAGGAGGAAAGCACACGACAAATAATTGTCATTTGTTGCAAAAGTATACAACGGCACCCCAACAACTGTTTTGTAATTTTTGTAGGTCAGTGGGCCACGACGAGCGTACTTGTCGGAGCTATGAGTTAATGATGGATTGGACCCTAGCCTATCGAATGTAGATAGAAATGCAAGCCCTCAACCCAGTGGAGGGAATGGCATAGGGTGGATTTCAAGGGTAAGGTCAAGGACGAGGAGGAATGGGGCCGAGAAGGGGCTACAGACAGTTAATTTGTTACAATTGCGGAGGACCAGGACACTACGCCTGTGATTGTACCAACCCAACGAGAGTATCCTGTTCATACTGTGCTCAATTTGATCATGAAATGGTAGATTGTCCTACGCTGATCACACAGATGCACAAGAAAGGGGTACTCCAACTCAAAATATTCAAATTATGAGGTCTGAACCATGCGAAGAGGACGCAAATGTGAATATAGTGCTCAGAATCGATACGACTACCGGGGAGGATAAGGGGAAGTAGCCTAAGGAAGATACATGGGTTTGCAAGGCTCCTACAAAGGAACCTGAGTTGACTTAGAACATGTAAATTAGACATTCATGGGAGCTAAGAAGAGCTTCACGGAGGCCTCCACTTTAGGTAGTAAGGATCAACCAGAGATAGGGATGGACCCTTCTATGCTAACTACCTTTTTGGAGACATGCATGAAACGGTTGTGCGACAATAAGGTAGTTAAGGGACTATAGGAGTTGATCACTAGGTGTGCAGGGTCAGGGGAACCATGCATAGTCTGGAAACTAGGAAAGCATGCATTGCGTACCGAGAGGGAAATGAGATTGACGGTGCAAATTGGCAAGTATAAAATGGATCAAGTAATCCTAGACCTAGGTTCGGACACGAATGTGTTACCAAAGAATACATGGGAATGCATGGGCAGGCCCACATTACAATGGTCCCCTATTTAATTATGAATGGTGAACCAACAAAAGATTTTCCCATGGGGAGGTTGCAAGGGGTAAAAGTTGATATTGAAGGTGCGAGCACATAGAAGGACTTTAAAGTAATCGACATTGTCAATGATAGCAATCCATATCTCGCATTGCTAGGAATAGAATAGGCCACTGATATGAATGGAGTCATCAATCTAAAGAAGCGGAAGATGATACTTGAGAAAAAGTCCCTACACGTAGTAGTTTCGCTAGACCCAGCGGAAGGAGTGCGCTACACCGAACCAGTGCACAACGATGAAAGTGACGATGAGCTTAATTGTATTTACCAAATAACAGCACAAGACTAGGATCGGGTGAACCTGACTATAGATGGGAGAATCTCATGGGAACACGACAGTTCCTGTACTTCGGATTCAGACGAAGAGTAGAACGCTGGCAGAACCGGTTGCACGAAGTGACAACGTTGAATTGCAACATGATGATTAGATCCCTACATTGTGTGACAATAGAGGCAAGGGAACTGCCAACGTATGATGGAGTGATAGCAGTGGATGAGTTCCTAAACAAATTTGAAAGCGCAGTACCAAAACAGCAGCGGTACGGTGCGTTGGAATGGGCGATGCGCGCAACACCTACATGAGGGTGGAATACACATCAGAAGACCATTGGAAACTAGTGCAAATGTAGGAGATGAATGTGCTTGCGGTTTGGAAGTCCCGAGCTTCGAATGAGAGTCGGGAAGCCAGGACAAAGTAGTTTGCACACCCACCTGTGTCGATGGGTGCAGACGGGTGCTATGCAATCACATCTCAGACTAAGGATCGAACATTAGAACCTGACGCGGCAGTAGGAAAAGCGACGTACACCAAAAATATTCCATGTCGAAACATTCACAAATCTATGCGGAATCATGAACAAAGTTTACCAGGCAGGACGAACTGAGTGGGACCTGCGCGTGCCAGCAGTTCGATGGGCCTATAAGGCCATACACAAAAACCTGAGCTTGGGAATTGTTCTAAAGATGATGAGGAGAGTCAAGGTTGTAGCTTTGGGAAAGAATCCTCACGCGATAACTCCCATAATTGCAACAGTATGCGAGGACCAGAGCAAAGAGATTATGCAGCCATGTGAGGACGAATATATGCAGATTCAAGAAGCCATTCAGCAAGGGAACCTTGAGCTTCGCAAACTTGAAGAAGATCAGGTACAACTGAAGCAAGAAAGCATATTAATGGATACGTATATCATAAAATTGGAAACCAAAATCGTGCAAGCATTACACATCAACAGAAGAACAAGGAAATGTATGGGCAGCCCTACCACTGCACTAGAAGAGTTTCGCTGAGAATCTTTGGCTATACTACCATGGTTGTGATCGCACCTTGTCAGACAAAGTAACCAAGGAAGCGCACTGCATAAAGAAGAACGCGAGGTGCTGACTAGCACAAGGGTAACTAAGGAAGGTCCATGGACCATCTTGGAAGGTGACTTGAAGCCTTGCACCAGTAGTGCAACCACCTCACTATTCGCAGGAAGCACAATCTTAGTGCCCCAAGCAGTTGAAAGAGAGCACGGGACTATAAAAGAGTCAGTATGGGAGTTGCGTGACATGGAAGCTACGCACAAGGTCAGTATGACGCATGGGTTGTGTTCGCACACAAGGGGATGTGCTGACGCATGAGTAGGCTGGAAAGTGGCCGTTGGTGTCACTGTTCATGACAAGACGTCCAATTTAAGGCAACAAGGAGTGGATGACGAGAAATTAAGACACAAAGTCAGAACTAGATTTGGGACTATCTGCCGCCATTCTCGCACTAATGAGCCGAATATGGGGGGAATGGTCAAATTTGAATTCAAAAGGGCCTATAAATCACATGTGGCTCTCCACTGCACAACCCTTGTAATTTTGAGAATTCAGTTGTTGCATTATAAAGTGGGTATGAACCTGGCGAATTTGGAGGTTGTGAAAGCAAGTCTATGGTTTGAAACATTGTCGAAGGAGACACAAGATTCCCTGATCAGAAGGATGTCAACAACCAAGGGAGCCATGCAGAGCTCTAAACCACCAGTAGGGGATGCACTGGAAATCCCTAAATCGCCCAAGCCCAAAAAGGATCCATAGGCAACAGGACCGGTCTGTATGTCTACACGAAATCCACAGTTCAGTAAACTGTCTATGGAGTATAAGGGCAAGACGGTTAATATTGAGACAGATGATGAGGAGGAGGATCTTCAGGCCTTTTTAGAAGAGATTGAACTAGAAGAAGAAGTGGAAGAGAGCATTCAGCCAGTGCGCACTGCAGCAAAACTGCCCAAATATGTCCCCCCATGGAAAGGGAAGGCAAAAGTACCCAAGGACATGGACACCGTTAAGAACGCACTCGAAACCCCACTCCTCCTAGATGGAATTCTCTTTGAGGGTTCAGCCCTGGGCCATGTACCCATGATGAAATTTGAAGATTGGGACCTCGTGAACAGTGAAAATTTCCCACATCTGGAGACTAGCCAACTTATGGAACAAAACAAGGAGGGGGTAGTTACAGCACTGCAGCCATGGAAATGGCTATGCAAGGTGGAGGAGGCTGGGCCACTCCACCTACTATGGATTTCGCAACTTTCACCAGGCACCAATCATGATATTCATCATCAGGAAACTACTTTTCCTAGTACATGAGGGATACTTATGGCTGGAGGAGCCAATTCCCATTACGGTGGAGATGATTCATAGGATTTCAAACCTTCCCTACACGGGAAGGGACCCCACAGAAATAGCTGGCCAAAGCGGAGACTTGGCGCTCGTAGAAGCCATGAAGAAGAAATACAAGCTAGAGAAGAAGCAGAGGGGCTATGTGATTACTAGCATTCAAGACAAAGGGGTGCGCGTAGCCACTCAGCTACTAGCAGGAAAAGTGATGAGAAAATGCAGCAGCAACTAGGTACTAGCAATGGTCATCGCGTTGGCCAAGTAATGCACCGAGGGGGTACAGTTCAACTAGGCGCAATTCCTCTGCAAGGAGTTCCTAATGAACTGCAAGGAGGCTCAAGAGCAGGGTAAGACCTTCCACTATGCATGGTTGCTCTTATCCATCTTGTTGGTTGCAGGGGAATTGCCGAAGGACAGTCAGTTTCCTCCCTTGGACCAGGAATTGCTAGAGGCGGCGAAATACATGTCGCTCTGGGTGACAAGGCACGCCACGCGCATCCATGAGATCAATATCTTTTGGATACTCATGGAGGCAAGCATATGGATGTGGATCCACAAACGAATGCACCTATCCTCCACGGTATACGATAGTCTATGGAGCTTTGCAGAATCTAAGGTGGATATGCAAAATGTGTATATCAACGTGCGGAAGTACCCGAAGCAAAATTGGACCAAAATCCCATTCATCATAATTGATGACGTGGTGTTCGAGGTGCTCGACTCATGGCCACCCGAATGGCATGGCCCAGATCTGGTAGCACATGATGAGGTAGTCATACAAATACAAAAGGATGCCTCCAATCTACTGGCACAACAGAAACGGAATGAGCATCTCGCTGAGGAAGTAAGGGCTTCCTGCGAGGTAGCGAAGGCTATTGCAGAGCAAACCATGGCCGCCAAAAAAATAGCAGCAGTGGGGGCCACCACGACATAGGAGGAAAGAGGCCCGAACCTAACCATAGGACATGGGACAAATGATACGACAGAAGGCGTGGACCTAAGAACCACCTCTACAGAATTGAAACAGCCACGCGGGATAGAACGAATAGGGCCACAGAAGAAGACCAAGGCTTCTAAATTGGATGGGGAGCCTATTACACTAACAAGGGTGATCTATACGACATCAACGACATAGTCTGCAAGGTCACCAGGGAGGCACTCCAAGAAGCAATGGCAGAGTAGTAGAATGTGTTGGGGGAACTCAGGGCACAACTGCAGGGACTTCAGGTGCGACTATCACAAGAAGGAATGGTAGCCGTATATGGTTCCATGAGACCATCGACAACAGAGCAATTGTTGCAGGCCAAAATAGACAACACCGTCACACTACGAGAAGGAGCAGTAACAATAGACAGCATGGAGGATAGAGCCGAGGTAGGGTAGATCAAGGGACTCGGCCTAAACTTGGTTGCCCTTCCGCGGGAGATTTTATACCAGTTACAGGACGGAGCAACGATAGAACTCCACGCTAGAGAGGGTCGCACAATGCAAATGCTAAGTGAACAATGAATCAACATCGAATAGCTTAGCCTACAACATGATGAAGCAGTGGCTTAGAACCAACAGTTGGAGCAGATCATAGAGGAAGCATGTCACCACATCCCAAAACTGGAAATTGTGACAAATCTGCCATTAGGAATACGAATCCACAAATTGGCTAGTGGATTCCGTGAGGTGAAGGAGGAAGCTACGAGGATCCAACTGGATGTCAACCTACAAATTTCTAAAATATGGTTAAAGGTGTAGCCCTCCATGCCCCCAGAAGTTCAAGTTCAGTGCATCAGTGATATCTGAAAAGGATTGGAAGAAATTGAACAGGCAGTGCAGAGCTGCACCACGTTGTTGGAAGAATACTTCGGGGTCCTCACAACCTTACAGGAGGATCCCACCATACAGCAGTTGTAAACAAGGATGCGGGAGCTTCAAATGCAATATGACAGTGTGCATGGGATGGTGCAGACAGTGGTCCTAACCTAGTAGCTCACGAGGCTACAACAAGCAAAGGCATTGAAGGAGTAAGTATATGCAATGCGCCAAAATGAGGCGGTACTTAAAGCACGCATCTAGCCTTGTATTGATAAGGCCTTCCTCATCATGGCTGACATCGAAGGAAAACTCGTGCAAATGAAAGCAATGCATGACCTACGACAGGGATTTGAACCTGACAATGAGCATTCGGCAGAGCGAGTAGAACGGATCCATCGGATGGCAAAACAGTGCACTACGGATCTTAGCGTAGCATAGGCACAGTTAGATGGACTTCACGCAAAGATCACCGCACCAGCAGAGTGACTTGAGACGAGTCACGACGATTGTGTTGAGTAGCAGATTGATGAGCCTCATAAATGGGTAATTATATAGGCTCATTTTACCTCCTAATCTAGTCAAATCAACCATTTTCTTAGCTTATTTTATGATTTTCTGATTATATTTATGCTTATAGGGTTAGTTGAGATAATTATTATGCCATGTGGTCTAACATGTATTTAATGCAGATTATTGATGGATTTTGAGGTCAAAGTCAAGGATCTAGTGGCCAAATTGTAGCAATAACTTGAAGTAGACAGAGGAGAGGACTTATAGGAGGGAATCCCCCTCATTTATTTCTCCTCACTTTGAATTCTCCTTCATTCATCTCAAAGTACAAGCAATTGAATCATGCAGTAGAAGGCAGCTGAGCAAGTGGAAGATGATTGAGAGTTATCTCGAGTTTTGGGAGCCAAGCCTCCCTAATTTTAAGGAAGTTGTTGGTGCTGGGTTGTGTTATATTCTTTCCACATAGTTAACAGGGGATTTGAGGGGCACCCATAACCCCACTTTATGGGATTCAGGGTAGCGCCCCGGAAAATTTTGGTTTTGGACCCTATGTTGGGTTGGGCAGACCCACCTATGGTTTTGTGCATGATTTTCACACATGTGTTTTGGGCGCGATGGTTTTTGGTCCATGGTATTGGACGCGATGGTTTTTGGTCCATGGTATTGGATGCTTCAGAATGTATAAATATGTATTATAACATTGAAAGGATCATAATGAAAAATCAAGCTAGTAGTCCTAGTTTTGGGAGCCAGGGGAAAATCTCTATGTATATGTGTTTTATGTGTTGTGCTCTTGCATTATTTATTTTCTATGTTTTAGAATTTTTATGCAGGTAATTTCTGTATGGGGTTAAAACCTACGTATCAGAATAAATTTGGCTTCAAGGGGACGCCTTTTTTGTTGAGGGGTTTCGCTCGGGCCTGTTGTAGACCCTAATCAATGGGAGATTTGTGAGATCCATTCTGGTGGTGAAAGAAGATGGCGAGCAGTGGAAAGATATATATCGAGAAATTTAATGGTCATAGTTTTGAGTTGTGGAAACTCAAGATGGAGGATCTGTTGGTGGATAAAGATCAGTGGACCGCGGTATATCCAGGTAATAAACCAATGGGAATGTTCGATGAAGAATGGAAGAATTTGGATTGGAATGCAAAGAGCACAATACGATTATGTGTCTCGGATTCAGTATTGTTGAATGTATCAGGGGAAGCTACAGCAAAGGCTTTGGGGGACAAGTTAGGGACTTTGTACCAATCTAAGTCTCTGGTGAATAAATTGTTCCTGCTGAAAAAGTTGTATAACCTGAGGATAAAAGATGGAGACTCAGTGACAGAGCATCTGAACGCATTTAATACTATGGTAAGTCAGTTAGCATCTTTTGATATTAAAATTTAAGATGAAGATAAGTGCATCATTTTGTTGTGTTCTCTACCAGATTCGTGGGATAGTCCGGTTATTGCAATAGGTAGCAATGCAACTGCCTTGCAATTTGATGAAATAGTCTCAGCCTTGCTGACAGAGGATATGAGATGGAAAAATATGGAGAGCCAAAATGGTGATGCCCTGTCTGTACAAGGATGGTCCCAGAATAGAAACAAAAATAAGTCATCGAGTGGGAGATCTAAATCTAGAGGGAGATCTAAATCTCCAGGAAAACCTGTAAAGGTGGTGTGCTGGAAATGCGGAAATAAAGGCCACTTCAAAAGGGACTGTAAATGTAAAGCTCCTGACAAAGGAAAGGGATCTGATGAGGCTCCTTCTACAGAGGCGAAAACCACCTCAGATGAAGGTGGGGATGTGTACTTGGCTTCTTCAAGTACACATGTACATCATGAGGCATGGTTGATTGACTCAAGTGCATCCTTTCACTTCACTCCCCATAGAGAGTGGTTCTATGAGTATGATAAATATGATGGTGGTGATGTCTTCTTTGGGGATGATAGGAAGGCTAGAATCATTGGTCGTGGAAAATTAAAGTTGAAGTTGCAAGGTGGAAGGGTTAGAACACTTCCAGGTGTTCTGAATATTCTTGCATTAGCCAGAAATCTTATTTCTGTTAGTAAGGTGGATGATGCAGGTGTAAAAACGGTGTTTGAGAAAGATACTTACAAGATGGTTCGAGGAGCACTGGTATTGATGTGGGGAGTTCGGATTGGAACTCTGTACAAGCTGCAAGGTAGCACTGTTGTTGATGGGTGCAATAGTTCTGTGGTTCCTGAAAGTGGAGCAGAAAATCTAGTGGGCTCTGGAGAAAAGGCCATGCTGTGGCATCAAAGGCTTGGACATATTGGAGAGAAGGGCCTTTGAATACTTCACGGTAAAGGTATGGTAGAAGGTATGAGTAATAGCTCTTTGGATTTTGATTTCTGTGAAAATTGTGTATACGGGAAGCAGAATCAGGTGAGTTTCCCTTCTGGTGGTAAGAGGGCTAAACATATATTAGAGCTTGTGCACAGTGATGTGTTTGGACCTGTGAAGGTTCCATCATTGGGTAATTCTGTGTACTATGTATCATTTATAGATGACTTCTCAAGGAATACATGGATATATTTCCTTAAGAAGAAATCTAAAGTCTTTGATAGGTTTAAAGAATTTAAGGTTCTAGTGGAAAACCAGACAGAGAAGAAGATAAAGGTGCTGAGGACAGATAATGGTGGAGAGTTTTGCAGTAAGGAATTTGAAGAATTCTGCAAGAAGTGTGGTATAGCATAGTAGAAGGCTACTCCATATACACCTCGGCAAAATGGAGTTGCAAAAAGAATGAACAAGACGTTGAAGGAAAGGGCAAGAAGCATACTCAGTGGTGCCGAGTTAGGATAGGAATTTTGGACAGAGGCAGTGGATACTGCATGTTACCTGGTCAACAGGTCACCTTCATCAGCACTGGAGGATAAGACTCCACAAGAGGTATGGACTGGTAATAAACCCTCTCTTTCACATCTGAGGTTATTTAGATGTGATGCATATGTACATGTTCCAAACGAGAAAAGAACAAAGTTAGATAGTAAATCTGAAAAGTGCATCTTTATTGGGTATAAGGATGGTTTAAAGGGTTATAAGCTTTGGAATCCAGTAACAAGGAAGGTTATGTATAGCCGAGATGTGGTGTTCAGAGAGGTGAAAGATGTTATTAAACATGAAGTCCAACCAAAGTAACCTAAGAAGATAGAGTTTGAGTTGAAGGAGGAAGAATCAGACTCTACAACAGAGGAGGAATCAGAAGATGAAGAGCCACAAACTCCGGCTGTGAGAAGATTAGTTCAAGAAAGAAGGCAGCCAAAAAGGTATAGTCCATCTGCTTTTTGTTCAATTTTTCTTTGTCTGTTACTAATGATGATCCCATAACTGTGAAGGAAGCAGTGGATTCAGAGGATGGAAAACTCTGGAAAGAGGCCATGGTTGATCAAATGGCATCTTTGCACAAAAATGAGGCTTGGGATCTGGTGGAGTTGCCAACCGGAAGGAAACCCATTGGCAACAAATGGGTGTTCAAAAAGAAGACAAATGCAGAAGTAAAAGTGGAGAAATACAAAGCTCAGTTGGTAGAAAAAGGTTATTCCCAGGTGTCGGGAATTGATTTTGGTGATATTTTTTCTCATGTTGCCAAGGTAGCTTCTATTAGATTACTTTTATCTGTTGCTGCCGCTTTTGATTTTGAGGTAGAACAGATGGATGTGAAGATAGTATTTCTTCATGGGGATCTGGAAGAGGATATCTACATGAAGCAACCTGAAGGCTTTGCGGTGAAGGGTAAGAAAGAACTAGTATGTAAGTTAAAGAAGTCTCTATATGGGTTAAAACAATCACCAAGGATGTGGTATTAGAAATTTGATACATTTATACGGGGACTTGGCTTCACCAGAAGCAAGGAAGATCACTGTGTATATTTTAAATTAATTGGTGACCGTGTTATTTATCTGGTCTTGTATGTGGATGATATGTTGTTGGTTGGAAATGACAAAGAAGTTATCCAGGATTTGAAGACCCAATTTTCCTCCAAATTCAACATGAAAGATCTTGGTGCTGCAAACTATTTTTTGGGCATGGAAATTAAAAGAGATCAGGAAAAGAGGAAGCCTTGGTTAAACTAGAGGAAGTATGTCGAGACAATATTTCAGAGATTTAATATGTAGGATAGTAAACCGATGAGGGTTCCTATTCCTATAGGTGTGAGGTTATATGTTGAACAGTGTCCCAAGACATACGAAGAGGAAGAGGACATGTCACATGTTCCATATGCAAGTGCAGTCAATAGACTGATGTATGCAATGGTTTATACTAGACCATAAATTGCACATGCAGTGGGAGTATTGAGCAGGTTTATGTCAAAACCAGGGAAGGAGCACTAGACAACAATGAAGCGAGTTTTCAGGTATTTGCGTGGCACTAGTGATTATGGTTTGTGCTACCAAGGAAGACCAGGTTTGGATAGAGTGTTGGATATTCATGCCTTTGTTGATTCTGACTGGGCTAGAGATTTGGATCAGAGAAGATCTACAAGTGGGTATGTGTTTAACCTATTTGGAGGTGTAGTCAGTTGGATGAGTAAGAAACAATCTGTAGTGGCACTGTCAACTACAAAGGTAGAATACATGGCAGCCACTCATGCAAGAAAGGAAGCAGTTTGGTTGCAGAGATTGTGTTCAAGTATGGGGTTAGTACAGGAAGCTATAAGGATATACTGTGATAGCCAAAGTGCAATTTTCTTGGCAGAGAACCCCGCATATGATTCAAAGACAAAGCACATTGATGTTCAGTATCACTTTGTGAGGGATATGATAGAAGAAAAAAAGGTGTTGCTGGTAAGGTGAACACTTTGAAGAATACTACAGATGCATTGGAAAAAATATATGAGCTCTGAGAAGTTCTCTTGGTGTAGAGAGACAATGGCAATTTCAGGGCTGGAAAAATGACTAAGCTCTCTTATGGCCCCCTGTGGAAAGAAAACAAGAAGTGGGAGAATGTTGGGTTGTGTTATATTCTTTCTACGTAGTTAATAGGGGGTTTGAGGGGCACCTGTAACCCCACTTTATGGGGTCCGGGGCAGCGCCCCAGAAAATTTTGGTTTTGGACCCTATGTTAGGTTGGGCAGACCCACCTATGGTTTTGTGCATGCTTTTCGCACATGTTTTTTGGACATGATGGTTTTTGGTCCATGGTATTGGACACTATGGTTTTCATTCCATGGTATTAGATGCTTCGACATGTATAAATATGTATTATAACATTGAAAGGAACATAATAACAAATCAAGATGGTAATCCTAGTTTTGGGAGCCAGGGGAAATCTCTGTGTATATGTGTTTTATGTGTTTTGCTCTCACATTATTTATTTTCTGTGTTTTAGAATTCATATGCAGGTAATTTCTTTACGGGGTTAAAACTACAGTTGATAGCTTCAGATGTATAAGTAGAGAGGCCTAGGGCCTCACTAGGGTTGGCTTTTTTTTTTTTTTATGTAAACTCTGCTCAAATTTTGAGCTCCCTATGACAGTTTTATGTAATCTTGCTATTTTTTGATAATGAAGATGGAATCCTTTTTGAGCTAGCACTGAGTTACCTCAGAGGGCTAAAGCTCTTAGGTTAGGGCCCAATCCAAACAACCAAGCTCCTCTTTACTTGTATTTGTATGCTTTACTTCAGTTTGTAGATTAGTTTGTTGTTAGTTGTATTTCTTTTATGGTTAAGAATAGGTTGCTTTTGATGAATTAGTAGTTTGCTTCCATTTGCGCTTTCTGTAGCAGGTTAAGCAGTGGTCAGAGAAGATTCAAAAGGCTAGCAACAGTACCTTGGCCTCTCTTCCTCCCTCTGGGACCATGCTTTGAGGCAAAGACTCTCTTGCTGCCCCAAAAACACAGATTTTCCTCATTCCTAGGACTTCTAGTGTTTGCAGCTCTCTAGTAGGTTGATAGTCCAGTTTTGCTTTGCTGTAGATCTTTTGTATCATGTTCACTTCCTGATTTACAATATTCCTTTTTCATGCTTTCCTTTCTTACAGCATTTCCTTCTATGCATCATAGTTTAGGCCATCTTAATGCAAAACTTTGTTTTTCCTAGAATGCACTCATTTAATTGGTTGTTTGATTTCCTTGGATGACTGTCAATTTCTATGCATCAGATATCTTCCAATCATAGACCAGCTTACCAGCAATCACACCCTCCATCTAATCATGCCCTATAGGTCTCCCAAACCTCACCTCAATTCTGCCTTAGTTTTCTTCATTTTTCATAGAACTTCTTCCTCTCTCCTTGAGCAAACACAATCATATTTCTCTCTCTTGGTGATGCATGGTAGACATTAGGTGCTCTAATACCTCATTCCAACATTCATCCACATTTTCCACCCACTCTCACACCCTAAAAATAGTGAAAATTTCTCTCGGTCTCCTCCTGTAGGCCTCTTGTAGTTTCCATGTTTTCCTCTTGTAGTTTCCCTGTGTCCTCCTATAGTTTTCCTGTAGGATGTATTTTGAAGGCAGAGTGTAGGAAAATCCTCGAGAAGGCCACCTAAGACATCCTAGGACCCATCCACACCATCCTACATCTTCCCAAGCTCCAAAACCACCCTCTAATGCCACCTATTAGCTGCCACACTCACACACAATAAATTAGATGCATGATTGAATTCACTTAAAAATCCAAAATATGTTTTTTGCTTATTTACTTCCAAAAATAGCATGGTTAGATGTTGTTTACTTCCTTGAGTAGGTAATGACATTTCTTTCATGGTTTTCATAGTGTTCTTGGCAAAAGTAGAATTAGCTCGTTAATTAGGGTTTACTAGGTTTTGCTTTACATTCCAGGCTTTCTCCTTTCTGCAGTTAGAACAGAATCTGTAGAGTAATATTTCTTTCCTTTCATCATACATCAAGCTTCTTCTGAAATCTATAGAAGTTGGCTTGAGCTCCTAGTGATCTTGCGCCAGCTGACCAAGTGACAACCTACAGTGAGAACTAGTACTTGTGCATATAGCACCAACACTTCCAAGTTTGTTATGAACTACCGGGTTGATAAAAGTAAAGTTGGCAGCCCAGGAGTTGCAGTATTCTTGTTGTAATACTAGCGCTCACCACTTTTTGGCGTCGTTTCTGGGGAAGCTTCAGAGTATTTTGTGATTACTGCTTTCTTCTATTTCCTATTGCAACATTCTGCTAATAGTTTATTTCAGCAAGAGTAGACTAGTCATTCCTTTTCTTTCAATTCTGCATTTCCTTGCTTTCCTTTTCAATAATACAAATTTCCATTCTGCAAGTTTATTTCAGCTAGTTGCCGTTTTTTTTGTTCAATCACAATTTTATTTTTTGCAGGTGCTTTCAGTGTGGGGAAAATGAAACAAAAGCCAACCAAAAATATTTCCTTTCATGCCTCATAGGAATAGAGATAACTCAGGAATTTTTTTTCCTAACACCCCACTGCTTCACACAGCCAACCTTCTCTCTTCTTCGGTGGTTGTAATCAAGAAGAACCCTTAGCTAAACAACCAAACATATTTAAGGAACCTATAGGGGAAGAAGAAGAAGAAGAAGAAAGCATTCCTCCTTAGCCAATGGCTGAAAATAGAAATGCTAGGGGAAATGGAGAGAGAATAGAGGGTACCTTCCCCATTCGAGAGACTAATGGGGACATCAAGATGAAGAATATAAGTCCTTCAGCCCTACCTCACTTCCATGGTCTGACTATAGAAGATCCTGAAACCTTCTTGTTCGAGTTTTTTTTCATCTGTCGAACTTATGACTATGCAGAAGACAAGCAAAAGTTGAAATTGGTCCCTTCTACTCTCAAGGATGCAGCACTGCACTGGTTCATGGGATTACCTGGCAATAGCATCACAACTTGGGCTCAGATGTAGTAGGCCTTTAATGACAAGTATCGAGACTATTTTAGGTCAAAAGATACTAAAGAAGAAATATTCCAAATGACCATAGGAAGTGATGAGTCCCTGGAAGGCTATGAAGAGAGATTCCAGCTCAATTACAAAAGGGCCAGGTGTACACTTGACCCTAAGTCTCTGAAGTTGGTCCTACTCAGGGGAATTCGAGAAGACCTTTTAGACACCCTCCATCTATTGGCCGAGGGAGACATCTACCAACTATCCTATGAGAACATAAAGATTGTTCTTAGAAACCATTCTAGAGTAGCCAGAAAGAAAGGTAGGGGGATTCAACCCATAATCAGTACCTCTTCTTCCAATTCATCCATTAAATGCGAAATTGGAAATGTGTTGGAAGACTTCAAGAGTGAGATGCTACAGAATATGGCCATGCAAATGGATACCTTACATATCAAAAGAAAACAAGAGGAAGCAAAGAGGGCTTTGGCCATTTTTTTCCCTAGATGCACCAAGAGGCATCCTAAGAATGAATGCCCATTGAACTCTATAGAGGTTTGTTCAGTCTGTGAAGAAAATCATTCTACAGATAAGTGCCCTTCCTTGCCCGGACTTAAAGCTGTATACCAAGGGGCCGAAGGAGTCATTGAACAGATCTATTACATAAACCAAAGGAGGCTGCATGGACCTAGACCATACCAGCAAGGGATGCAAGGGACATCTCAGGCATACTACAACCCCAACCAAGTCACCTCCATACCTTCTTGGGGCCCTCCTTCTCATCCTTCCTAGTCCATGCCTCCTCCTTGGTGTTTCACATCTCAATATCATGCCCAACTAGCCACCCATTCATTTCAATTATATGCTCAGTCACAACCTCAGTGGAATGCATCTCATCAAGGGTGGAGGCCCCAATACAACTCTCTTCCCGCTCTTCTGCCTCCACTACCTGCCCAACCACAACCATTACCTTCTGCTCCACTAAGGCAACCCCAAATGCCTACCAAGCCAAATCTAAACCCGAAGAACAAACAAGCTCAGCAAGTGTATAGTGAGGAACCATCATGCCCAACTTATGTTGTGGAGATTCAAGAAATCAACTTGTGATCTGGCAAAGTTCTCCCAGACAGCCAGCCTCCACCCAGGGAGGTTGAGGAAGATAAACTCCACCCTTTCCTGAGAGACTATCCATGACAATCCAGCCTACCCCAAAAGAGACTGAACTCCTGAGAGAATTGAAAAATTTATGTGTGAAGATACCACTTCTCCAAGCCATAAAAGATGTGCCTATCTACAATAGATTAATCAAAGAGAAGTGCTTTCGACATCCAGGAAGGCGCAAGAGAGATGCCCAAACCATCAATGTCATAGGAAAACTGTCCGACCTGATGTTGAGGCAAGTCATCTATCCAAAATATCTAGACCCTGGAAGCCCAGTAGTTGATGTCCATATCAATGGCACAATGGTCCCACACACCTTGATTGATCTGGGAGCTGCCATTAATGTGATGACAAAGGACACAATGCTCAAACTTAACCTCCAGGGCTCCTTGAGGAAGACCACAATAATGCTGCATCTAGCAGACTGATCTACAGTGACCCCTGAGGGGATTATGGAAGATGTGATGGTCTCCATTGATTCTTGGGAGTACCCTACCGATTTCTTAGTTCTTCAGCCAAAGGAAAATCTCACTGGGTATCCTCTCATTCTGGAAAGACCCTGGTTGGCTATAGCCGATTCCTACATCAATTGTCAAGCTGGGAACATGACCATAAAGAACAAGCACATGTCCAAGAAATTAACCCTATATCCTCCTACCCAACCCTAGCTAGAACATGATCTACCTCTCTAGTTGGAGGAGGAGGATGAGGATGAAGTTTATTCTACACCACTTTGTACATTAGAAATCGCCATGGGGGGAAACTGCAGGATGAGGATGATATGATTGAAAATTTGATTCAAAATCCACCTCCCGGTATATCTCCATTAGAAGAAATGGTAAGAGAAACCCAAAACAACCCCTTAATCGATCTCTGTGTTGCTGACTCCACTTCTCTCCATGTTAAAAATATAGAGGTCGACCCACAAAGAACATTGAAAATCAATCCATCCATATCTACTTCCCAGGAGAAGGAACTATGCAGCATACTGAGAAAACATCTAGATGCCTCCGACTGGAGTTATAAGGAGATGAAGGGAGTGCACCCTTCAGTATGTACTCATCATATATACATCAAGGAAGATTGCAAGCCAATCAGGTAGCCTCAAAGGAGGATGAACCCAACACTTAAATATATTGTTAAGGAATAACTGCAGAAATTGCTTGATGCAGGATTCATCTATCCCATCTCTACCAATGAATGGGTCTCTCCTTTGGTGCTAGTGCCAAAGAAAAATGGTAAGTGGAGAATCTGTATTGACTATCGGGAATTGAACAAAGCCACCAAAAAGGACCATTTTCCTTTAACTTTCATAGATCAAGTGTCAGACGGTCTAGTAGGGAAAAAGTTTTTCTCTTTCCTAAATGGGTTTGGCGGATACAATCAGATTCAAATCAGCCCAGAAGACCAAGATAAGACCACTTTCACTTGTCCTTGGGGTACCTTTGCATACCGGGTCCTTCCTTTTGGTTTTTGCAATGCTCTAGCCACTTTCCAAAGAGCGTTATTGAGTATATTTTCTGAACTGGTTCATGATGCAGAAAAATATACATGGATGATTTTACTCCTTATGGCTCTGACTTTCAGGAAGCTTTATCTAACCTAGGAAAAGTTCTAGATAAGTATATTGAGATGAACCTATCCCTCAGTCTAGAAAAATGTGAATTTTTTATGACTAAAGGGACCATGCTAGGTCATGCAATATCTCAACAAGGACTGCAAGTGGACCCCAACAAAATTGCCATCATCCAAAGGATCCCACCTCCTCAAAAGGTGAGAGATGTCAGAAGCTTCCTAGGCTTAGCTGGATATTACAGGAGATTCATTAAAGAATTTAGCAAGATAGCCTCTCCTTTGTTTGGCCTCCTAGGTAAAGATGTTGAGTTCATATGGTCGGTAAACTGTCAAGAAGCCCTAGATACCTTAAAAAGCAAGCTAGTGACTGCCCCAATTCTCAGAGGCCCAAATTGGGCCCTACCCTTTCACATTCACACAAATACCTCGAAAAAAGAAATAGGAGTAGCCTTAGGGAAAATTGATGAAAATTTACCTTATGCCATATACTTTATAAGAAAAAAATTATCAAAGGGAGAGTTAAACTATACAGTGACCGAGAAAGAACTCCTAGCTATCGTGCACTCCTTAAACAAATTTAGACATTATATCATAGGCTATCAAACCTTTGTGCACACTGATCATGCTACAATTATATATTTAATGAACAAACCGGATGTAAATGCTCGCATTATTAGATGGTTGCCTTTACTATAGCAGTTTGATCTGACCATTATTGATAAGCCTGGTAAAGAAAATGTTGTTGTTGACTTTTTTTCTAGAGTAAATTTGTCTGTAGGTGAAGAAGGAGTGGTGGATGAAAAAATGCCAGATGAATACCTATTTTCTATATCAGTACTCTCTCCATGGTTTGCTGATATAGCAAACTACTTGGTTTCAGCACAATTCCCACCACACCTATCCTCAAAAGAGAAGAGCAAGATAGTAAGGAGAAGCACCCCTTTCACTTGGATTGGAGGAAATCTCTTCAAACTTGGCCCAGATAAAATCTTGAGAAGGTGTGTCAGGGAGAAGTAAGTCTTTGACATCCTCTTGACCTGTCATGACGGGCCTTGTGGAGGTCATTTTGTAGCAAAAAGAACTCCCTTCAATATATTGCAAGCAGGCTACTACTGGCCCACTCTTCATCAGGATGTGAGGAGATACATGATCCAGTTTGATCGATGTCAGAGTATGGGGAAACCCACTCCAAAGGATGAAATTCCCATGCAACCTCAAGTGACCTTTGAGCCATTTGAGAAGTGGGGCATGGACTTTGTGGGGCCTATAAACCACCCTTCAAAGCAGAAGCAGTACATCATTGTGTGCACCGACTACCTGACAAAGTGGGCGGAGACAAAAGAAATCAAAGTAGCGATAGAGGAAAAAGTAGCTAAGTTTTTGAGGGAAAACATATTCTACAAGTTCGGGTATCAGAGGGAGTTGGTCACAGACCAAGGCAGTCATTTCACTTTCAACCTGATTGAAGACCTGCTCACACATCATAAGATCAAGCACAGGACTTCCACTCCTTACCATCCACAAGCCAATGGGAAAGTGGAGGTCACTAATAGAACATTGGAAGGGATCCTAACCAAGGTAGTGAGCAGCAACAGAAAAGATTGGGCGAACAGATTAGTTGAGGCCACTTGGGCCTACAACACAACATGGAAGACCACCATCAGGTTCACACCCTATGAACTGGTCTATGGGAAGAAGGCTTTGTTGTCAATAGAATTTGAATTCAATACCCTAAGGATGGAAACTCAGCTGGATCTAGACCTCAACCATGCACAGAAAGAAATATTACTTCAACTCAATGGATTGGATGAATTCAAATTGCAAGCCCTTCTCCATACAGAGGTAGTTCAGCTTCAGAGAAAGATATGGCATGACAGAAATATTAGGGAGAAGCAATTCCAAGAGGGAGATTGGGCACTACTCTACAATTCAAGATACAAGGATTTCAAAGGCAAGCTGAGGATAAGATGGTTGGGACCCTACACTATGGAGAAATGTAATGACAATGGTTTAGTTCTAATCAGAACCATTGATGATGAAGCCATCCCCATGCTTGTCAATGGACTTCGGTTGAAGGTCTACAAGAAACCCCTCTCCAAGCCATATTTTATTGAAGATTTGAATAAAAAAGTGATGGTAGTGGAGCATGTCTTAGCTTCCACTTCACTCACTCACTGAAGAAAAAAGAAAGAAATAAGGACTCAAGTGAAAACCTCCATGAGGCATTTGAGTCCCATCATTGGGTTGAAAACCTCTTCTGAGGTGGCCCAATGATGTCAAAAGAAAAAAAGAAAAAAAAGGGAAAAGAATAATATCCCTGGGTGAAAGCCTCCCTTGGAGGCACCTAGGGTAGGCAATTAAGGTGAAAACCTCTCTGAGGCACCCTAATTGTTTTCAAAAAAAAATGAATTTTTATTGCATTGCAGGTTTGCAAGAGGACTACAGGGAGCAGGAGAAGGTGCTAAGGGGACCCTGACATTCACACCAGCGTCCATCTCATCTTCTCCACACCTTCCTCCATCATTTTTGGTATCTCCTTCACCCCACTGTACTTCTTCTTCCAAAACTGTGTTTTCTATAGGAGGCTCTGTGTTTTCTACAAGAGGCTCCTGTAGGAATTACAGAGAGCCAAAAATGTCTACAGAAGGCAGTTTGAGGGACAATAAAAGCTTCATGAGGAACCTATAATTCCTCTTACCATATTCAAACCTCCTTGCCATCATTTCTAAGCCTGCATCACACTCCAAGCATCATTATTATTTTTTTCCTCCTTTCCCAGAAAAACACAGAAATTCAGTTTTGAAAAAAACAAAAATAAGAGGGAAAGGCACCATTAAATTTACCTCAAGCTTACCTACTCCATCATGCATCTCCACCTCTAGCATCATTCTAGAGCTCCAAGCACAGAGAAATAGTTGAAGTTTCAAGGGGATAAGCAGCTACAGGAGCTCCTGTAGGAATTCCTATAGCAGCAAGGGACAACAAATCTGAAGGTTGAAAAGGCACATGCAGCTTAGCTCCAACAAAAGAAGAACCTACAAAAGCACACAACAACACATCAATAAGCAGAGACAGCATGCATGAAGGAAAATGAAGGCATGCAGTGGAGAAAGCCACAACACCTCACAGTCGATGGCAGCGAATACACTTGGATCACAGGTAAGTAACTAAATCACTCCCCTATCTGCATTTGTGTAATTAGAAATCATGCGAAGGAAATGAGATGGTTGAAATAGAAAGAGGGAAAGGTGGCCATTTAACTTGGCCACCTTCATTTAATTGACTCCACTTAACCGAGATGTCACCCACACGTGCGCACAATCAACTCAAGCAAAATATGCCAAGGACAGGTAATGGGAGGAAGAGTAAACTCTGATGCAATAATGAGGGATGATTACGAGGAGGGGTCATGATGACCAAGCAGGTGGGGACCAATGGTCCTAATCAGGGCAATGTACACCTTGCCAACTCAACACTCTTAACCAAAAATATCCATAAAAGGTAATGAGCACTCCTCCCCACACATTCTCACCACCTTTTCTTCAGTTTCTCCTCGTAACTCAGCCACACATCAGTCTTCTTGTGCCCCCACAGCCTCATAACCACCATCCTCCATCGATTTCCTCCATACTTTTGCTCTCGTCATTTTCTACAGGAGCACCTACAGGAAATCTATAGGAGGGATAGCGGGCTTCTACTAGAGAGGTAGTGAGTCATTTTGAAGGAAGGAAACATGATTTTAACACGAATTTCATTCTAAAGAGGTAGGTTTCATGAATTCCCTATGTTGAATATTGAAATATGAAAGAGTTAGTCTCAAGTTGAAGATACAAATAATTTTTAAGAGGGTAGAAATACATAGAAAAATTTCTGTTTTTTTTTAAAACACAGTCCCCTCTATTTTGCTATTTCACTTAAAATTATTTTTCTCCACCTCCATATCTAGTTTTTCACAAAGAAGTACAGGCAGTATGACAGGGGGGTTTATGAGAAAAGAGCCCACTAATTCCACTAGGCTCCATGCACATCCTCAAGTAGTGGACATATTTACAAGGGAAAACTGGATGAATTTCTTTGAGAAGTTTAGAGGGTTTGATGATGAAATTGCTCATGAATTTGCTCTCTCTCTGGTCCCTCACACAAGAACTCATGCTATTGTAACTGTTAGAGGCCTCTCCACTAAAATAACCCCTGAATTCATCAGTAGGGTAACTACCCTTCCACTTGGGATGCCTTGGAGTAAGGATGAGAAACCAATTGGCATGGCTGTCAAGAAGAAATTTTTCCAAGATAATGAAACCCCTGTTGAAGACAAGAATGGAATTAGGAGAGCTAGTGTACCATATCCCTAGGATGAGGTTAGCTACCAAATAATCAAATACATTTCTTGTGAGGGGAGGCAGTTTATGGGTATCATTTCAAAATCCTCCAAGACTTGAGATATGGCATGGATACTCCAACGCATCAAAAGCTAAATATCCCTTACTTTCTCCTTTAATACCTCATTGACTCCAGCACCAAGGTGCAAGAAGGAATTCACATTAGCTAGCTCACCATGGCCTAATCAAGATCCTAGTAGGAGAGGCCCTCCATACCCTTACACTCGCTATAGCATGGGAAGTTTTCATAAACATGAGAGCTGAGGATGACATCAAGGCATTAACCTATGATGTTAGTCCTACTATCAGTGAGGAGGGAGGACAGCAAGGAGAAGAAGGTGAAACCTGCAATGACATGGCAGAGCAAGAGAGGAAGGAGGTAGAAAAAGAGACAGAGCAGGAGAAGGAAAAAGAGATAGAAGAAGGAGAAAAGGAGGCAGAGAGGGCAGAGAAAATAGAAGAATCCCCTAAAACTTTGGAAAAGGAAGCAGCAGCTGCCCTCACTTCCCTTAGTACACCAAGCAAGCAGAAGCAGAAGAGGAAAAGAAAAACCTCCATTTATTTCAGGGCAAGGAAGAGTACCAGAATTAAAACAGGAAAACCTCAGCCCTCATCAAAGACTCCCATTAACATTGAAGATTCACCATCTGCCAAGGTGAAAGAATCTCCTTCCAAGGCACCCATAACCTATGAAAGGAGCCCTACAAGATCTTCTACATGGAAGGGGAAGGAAATTCTACAGGACCCCAAACCAGACCTATAGGAGGCTGAAACAATCCTATAGGAGACACTGTCCAAACTATAAGAGACTCAAAAACTTGAGGAAAGGATAGGAGGACAGATAGAGGTGAAAGAAGAAGCACAAGAGCTACAAGAACCTGACCCCTAGCCTAATCTTGACTCCTATTACAAAATACTTGAGGGAGGCAAGATAATCCCACAGAAATTTGAAATTACAATATTTTTTGAATTGGAAAAATAGAGAGTGTGAAAACATAGGTCGATGCAGATAGCCAAATCCAAAGGAGTTGAGGATATTGGCCACATGGAAAACAAACTCAGGGAAATGGGCAGGGAATTGAGTGCTCTCAGAGAGAGAGAAGCCATTACAAGAAGCCACCTTGGGAATGAGAATGAAATACTAAGGAGGCAGCTGCAGGAGAGAGAGACTCATCTGGCATACATGGCTAGCTTATCCATGGAAGCATTACAATGCAGAACACTAGCCAAATCTTATGGCCTCTATCTGAAGGATCAATGGTTTCAATTCCAAATAAAAACTTTGGCACAAAGAGGCACAATGCCTTTCCAAGACTAGCAGTTCATGGATTTGTGTGACCAAAGCACCTCTAGGGACAAAGCAAAGATAGCAGAGTTCTATCTACACAACATGGCCCTCACAGACTTGAATGTGTGGGACCCCAATGCTAAGCTAGGGGATCTGCAATTAATGGCCATGGCATCATGGATGAACCATGAAGAATTGAGGGCAGTAGAAATGAAAAGATTGATGATGAAGAGCAGAATGAAACATTAATGATAAGATCTGAGCCATTAGATCCTATGGCACTCATCAACACACACAACTTGCTTGCCAATGACCCTTAGATTGCCCCTAAATATCTAGCCGATTAGGCACAAGCCATTGCACACTTTGAAGATATGCAAAGGCTACTTAGGGATGACTGTGTGCATGCATGCATGAGAAGATGGAACACCCTACCCCACAACTTGCAGATCAGAGAATACAATTCTCCCATGAGGCTTAGGGAGGCATTGAAAAGAGTGCCAATGTATAAACACTCCATGCAAAGGCTGAAGGTCAACTGGATTGGCCTCAAATTGAGTCCTCCACTCCTATTAGGCATGCTGGAAGGCAGAAGAGAAGAAGAAGAGAAGGAGCAGTGGAAGGACATAGACAGAAAGGCAGGATTTTATGGAGAACATGATATTATCAGGAAATCTAGTGTCTATGCAGAGCTGCTAGTCCCACTAAGGCTGGTATCTACCTTAGAAACAAACAAACTAAAACCACTTTCGTTTTCCTTTATGAGAAATAGATAAGAGGGGAATAAAGGAGACCAACCTCTGTCTTGCGCTTGGTTCCTTGCTTGATTCCTCTCCCTTCCAATAGATCTTTGCCACTAGCTTCCTCATCTACCCAGCTTCAAAGAGCACCTGTAGAATCAAAGCAGCATAACACTATCTAAGAGCATAGATCTATTATCATAAACAATATAGGACCAGATATATATTGACCACACAAATGCATATATCATCAATCATACAAGAATGTGGAGGAAAAATTGAATAGCTTTATTGATAATCAAGAATAGCAAAGAGGATTACAACCAATTTTTCTGACCCAGCATCATCCTCTTAGCAAGAAAGCCCTTCTTCACCTCATGAAAAGCTTCGATCACCCAACACTATGATGTTGCATGAAGAAACCAGTAGGACTTCCTTACAAGATACAAAATTCTAGCCTCTAGATCTCTGGGATGAGGGATCCATATATAGATCTTTGCAAGGGGGTGAGTTAGCTTTTGAGATTTTATTAGTGTCTTCTCTCTGATAGTTCTTGATTCCACTTGGAGATTGATGATCTCTTACTCATCCCTGGGCGAATGCAGAGAGGCAAGTGTCACAGGAGAAGTTTCTGGAAGATTCCATGATCCTCCACCTTGCAGATTGACCCTGCAATTTGTCCACTCTTGCCCATCGTACCCCATAGAAGGGATTTTCAAGATGCATTGCACCTCCCATGTGTATTTAGGTGGGATGCAGCGCACTTTGACCATGGAGCAGGTGAGATGGTCCAGTTTTGACCAGTTCTGAGCAGTTTTTCATGGAGAACTTCTGGGAGAAGATGTAATCAGTTGACCTTGTTCTTCTAGAGGTCAGAATAACACTTTTAGGGACTTAAGAGCCCTTGTTTTATGGACATTTATGATTGGGGTTACAGTGCCCAAAAATATCTATAATAGTTGCCCCCTAAAGCATGAGGTCGTTAATCTGTTGATGTCGGGTGAAATGCTTTATCATGAGGATCTGAAGTTTTTTCGAGCTGGAAGGTGACCTGTAATAAGATACAATACAATACATTATCTTCATAATATTTTCATGATCTAGCTGAGGCGGGCATTCCCATGCTCAGCTTTATAAATTAATTTTCATGTACATAAGATAGAAAATCATTTGAGTGTAGACTGATGATTCTGGTAGAGCCATCATCCCTTAGGTTGGATGATTATTTGTGCAGTAATGATGGACATTTGATGTCTTTATTTTCCTGAATATATATCGTAGCCCGGATGGATGAAACTAGATCTAGGGTCTTCAATCTCATTTGATCTTCACTTAAAGTACAAGTCGATCCATGTGAGAGATGTTCTGGAGTCGAACATGGAAAGACATTGCCTGATTACCAGCCAATGATGTGAGCTTTTAACAGGCGCGAGAGGAATCACCGCTAATGATGATGACCCTCAAGGTACTACAATACAATTCACGTGGTGTGAATAAGGGACTTGGCGTCGAACACCATGCAAAATCTTTCGGTCGAAGGTCATTGATGTAAACTTGTCACTGGAAGTGAGAAACTTGCCATTGAGGCATGCAAGCTTCAAAGTACTGGAAGGGTTGTTCCTAGATCGACTTCTTGGATAATGAGTTGATGTCGACAAGAAGCGATCCATCGCAGGAGGGCCTTAGTGAATCACACATCAATGACACGGAACAGAGAAAATGATTTTAATGGAGGTGAAAACGATCTGGTGATATAAGGTTCACGGTGGCGGTCATGAAAGAATGGAGCGTAAATGTTTGCAGTTGGTGAGACACAGGTGAATTCTCTGAGTGACTTCTCTTGAACATATCGGCGACACTGACATGATGGATTGGTAGTGTTAACCGCAAATATGGATGGTGTGACGAACCCATGGTGATATGACCAGTGAACAGAGCAACCCAACCCGACTCGGATGCAGAGTGAAAGTGTCATGTTCAAGAGCGACTTGCTACCAATAAATTTTCTTCAAGTTTTCTTCCCAATTTTTCCCCAGTCATTGCTGACCAATACCTCTTTATTTTTTTCAAGCTTGAGGAGGATAACATATGCTTGTTCTATCATTTACCCTTTGGGCAAACCCATCGCTATGTTTTAACAAGCCTAGCGATAGTGAAACTCATTCTTGTCTGTATGGACAAGTTTTTCGCTATTCGGTTTTAACAAGTTTAACGACAAGGATAACTTGGTCCTTTTCAATTTTAGAGAGTCTGAAAAAGGGACGTAAAGAAAACTACGATAATCCTTTTTCGTCATATAATCCCTTGAGTCCGAAAAAGTATAAAACAATACAAAAGGGATGAATTTTCGGTACTTTTAATGAGCCGAAAAAAACAAGCACTCGATCTTTTTGTGTAATAATCCCTCAAGTCCAAAAAGATTAAAATCTAAAGGAGGGATAGCACTTCCGGTCCCTTTAACGAGCTAGAGAGGCCAGTGGCTCAGAAATCTTTTCATATTTTATGAGTTAGTTGAAAAGAGCTTAAAGGAGACTCGTTTTTTGAGGAACGAGTGAGAAATTCGGGTAGCAGCTGATTCCAGGTAAGGTTTAGAATTTTCCAATCACGGCAGTGTCACAAGGATGGCTAACAAGATCACTCTTCACAGCTGTTCCTCAAAAAGGGTAAACAATCAAATGTGGGTGAATGATCGGCCAATACAGAGTGGAGGTGATGATGAGAACACGATCAAGGCTTCAAAGGCTGATGATAATACATTCATGATGCTTATTTACCTGAAATTGGTTCATTTTTTAATGAGCTTGAACTCTGGGGGGGACATTTGCTCATTACTTATGTTTAGTTTTTAACGAGCTTGAATTCCGCATTAAAACTGCTCGATCCAGTCGTATAATAAGGATTTCTCATATAAAAACGGCATTTTTTCAAAGCTTTGCCCCACATCCTTTCTTTATGCAAGTTAGGAAACGACCAATCCTACGAGTTTAAAGGGTTAGAGGACCTACAAATTTAAAAAAATAAATGGTCGCTCTTCTCTTGCATGCCAAAAGGTTTGCATGCCCACAGGTATAGCGAAGTAGAGTTTCTCGGTTACCCCTCAATTTGCAGACAAAACATTTGTTTTATCAGGAAAGGCCTACCTTTTCCAAGTTACCCCTCAATTTGCAGACAAAACATTTGTTCTATCCAGAAAGGCCTACCTTCTAATAGAGGTATCTTATTCTGGTCTAACCCCATTTTCCTAAATGGACAGGTGTGTCAACCAGTCATATATCCTTTGCGGAAACCTACCCTATACCCAAGGTTTTCCTGTCAAAACAGGCCAGGGTGCATGCCCCCTGAGTTTCAGTCATATCCTCCGAATCACTTGCGCTCATCAGGAGGACAGACTGGGGATTGATGAGACATTCCTTGCGTGAAAATACCATTCAGGGTTGGCATATGACTATTTGCTATGTGTGAACCAGGGAATGGAAGTTGGTCTACGAGCTTGACCACTCTTCCTTCATGCGGAAAACACATTACTCTAAAGAGTGAGGAGACAATGGCTCCCATGCAATAAATATAGTCTCGTCCAAGGAGTAGATTATAATCCAGGGGTCCTTGTACTACTTACGTTCATGTGAACAGTTTTCCTTCTCAATGTTATCGAGACATTTGGAAGGATCCCTAACGGTCGACTGGTTCCTTTGTCAAAGCCTATTAGATTTCTCATCTCAGGAAAAAGTGATGGCGAACCAAGCGCTTTCCAAGTAGTTGAGGAAAGGATACTCACAGAAGCCCCTTCATCTATGATGGT
Organism: Pinus tabuliformis; assembly: GCA_031772625.1. Lineage (NCBI taxonomy): Eukaryota > Viridiplantae > Streptophyta > Pinopsida > Pinales > Pinaceae > Pinus > Pinus tabuliformis. The sequence goes on from CM062805.1 coordinate 782,193,373, forward strand.
ACCGGCCATGACCATTCTATATATTTGAGCAATGACTTGAAATGGTACACTAGCCAGTAAACAGGATCTACCTAGCAGATTCCAATTGAAGGAAACAACCAGGTTGCTTGGAGGTGGGACCGAATAGACGGCCGAATATGACTCTGACGAACTTCCTTCCTGTAGTAAAGGAACGGGTAGACTGCCCCCATGTTCATCGGAGTCTGTGCTTACGAAGAGAATTTGAACGGTGTCATTCTTGTTCTCTTCGGTGACTGTATCATCTGAAGATGGATCCTCTGAAAGCAAGACCGGTCAACTGCCACCTCGACCTTTTGACTTTCGTCTGGTGTGGATTCAGATGTTTTATCTTCAATGATAGACCCTTCATCCGACCACAAGGGCGTGTCAGCCCGATTTTCAACTAGTGACGGACTCGGCAAGAGCTTCTTATATCCAGGAGGAAGTCGTAATGGTGAAACCGGACGGTCATCCAAAACTCTTTTAGCCTCGTCTAAGAGGGGACAACGGTGGATGGCATGATCGCCTTCACACAGTTTACAAGGAAATTTACATCTTCCTTTTTGTCCAGGGGCTTCACTTTCACTAATTGACCATGGCTTTCAACATGATCATCAGAGGTTGATGACACTGGATTGTGCAAACGAGGAGACCAGTCCCTTAAGATCCGAGGGATGCAAGGACAATCTCGATGATAGTGATCTCCTTTGCAAATGACACATGGTGATTTAGGCCTGGATGGTGTAGTGTGTGGATTTTTGCTAGACGATGCTTGGTTACCCTTTTTTGCCTTTGGCTCCTTCTTCTTCTTCTCTTTCTTCTTCTTCTCTTTCTTCTTCTTGGTTACTTGATTTTTGGCTTTACCGGCTTCATCAAGCGAAGAGGAAGGAGGAGAGGAAGAATTGGACGAACTAGAGGGTTGGGGGGTAACTCTGGTATCTTTTAGTTGCTGACTTGATTGTTCAGGAATCACGGTGTTCTGAATGATAGAAGTTGAGAAGAGCCATACGGGCAAGCTGATTGTCAATCCTGGAAGCGACAATGTGGCCATATGGGGTGTGCCAACATCTCCCCAAGAGGAGAAAGGACTAGGATTTCCCCCAAGGGGAACTCCTTGGTTGGTGGACTCCATTTTTCTCAACCTAGGACCAACATAGGAAAGGTGATATTTATTCCTATTAAAATAAATTTTAGACGCTTTGACACAACTTGTTTTTTCAATTTTTAAGAGTCGAGAAAAAACAAAAGATGACTCTAGTCGCCTTTGATTTTTAATGATCTTGAGGTGACAAGTGCTCAGATGGACCTTTTCCTTTAAGGAGTCTGAAAAGGAATGAAAGAGATTGCTCTAGAAATCTAGATAGAGGGATTAACAAACCAATCACAAAACTGCAGAATACTTTTTACCATACAACAGTCAATCTTCCTGAATGTTGTGTTCAGTGCATTGCGATCGATAGGGCGGCAGACATGGCTTCCTATGGATAAAGGATAAAGCCTATTGTGGTCTCCCAATATATACTCAACGGTATGTGGGAGCATAAGTCCGTACTGGCACTTATCATCTCAAAGTGGAGGAATCACCCAACCATCAATGAAAACAATAGTTACCAGGCTTTACGATGTCGGAATACGTCTCTAGCCTAGACTCATAAATGTTGTGCATTAGGTTCCAAAGCGTTTTTAGATTCATTAAATTTATTTTACAGTTGATCTTGCTTAATAGATTTTCCTTTTAGGTTCACCGTGTGATGTAGATGTACAATTCCTAAAATGCAATCTAAGATGATAAACAATTGTTTAATCTTCTTTTTGCAATGAAAATCCTAACTACTAAGGAAAGAGAGATGATATTCCTTCAACATAGAACAGAGAGCACACACTATATGCATTGTCCTAAATCAAACCAACAAATAGTCTAAATGCAAATGCACATGCATGTATTTGTTTTCAGCCTTCTTAATGTGTGAATGATAAAAAGAAAGCTAAGCGCAAATCTGAATTATTTTTCAAAGCAAAATTACTAACAAGTTTCTTTTCAAGACAATGACGACACTTCGCGATTTGGAATTGAAAACTTGCTTTCGACACTTGAAAAACTACTAATTCAAATCAAATACAAGAGTAACAGTGTAATCGACTATCAAGATCAATCGGATTCTCTTCTATGACTGAAAATGACACTTGTGACACTTTCAAATCAAGAAACGACAGATCAATTACACTACTTCTTTGTAAAGAGAACTGAAAATGGCTCAAAATACATAAAAACATTTACAGTTATTTGCACAATGGAGGTAGAATAATGGCAAGGAAGGGGGTTTCAACAGAGGTGTACTGACTACAAGCAGCAAAACTCCTGAATAGAGCTGAAAAGAGTGAACACAGAAACCAAAATCTAAGAGAAGAAAAGGCCTTGTCTGATCAGCGCACCTGTAACATAAGGAAAAAGAGATGCAGTTCACCTACTACACTCGGGAAGTGTGATGCATCCATAATCCACAGAAGAGACAGTGCGATGGACCAGGGACAAGACTTTAACTGGGTTCCGGGTCACAGTTTGCAGCTCAGTTCAGGGATTTAGGCCGAGCAAGTGGTAATCAGTAAATCAATCACAAGGGTAGATCTAAGGAGGTTACTAGAGCCACCACAAGGGCAATTAGAGAGCTTGTAAATCGATTGTTCAGTTCATAAACAAAACCCGGAGATAGACTGAAGCAGCATTGATCTAATTTTCACTTGCATAGCAAATGCAGTTCGAAGGCTAGCTGGCTTGACTTCAGGCTCCGTTTGTAAGTTTATAAAGCAAACAAATGTAGACAAACAAACAATCTATTCGCTCCCTAGTATGGTCGCCATTTTGTTATTGGGAAATCCGATGTCTATGCAGAGCTGCTAGTCCCACTAAGGCTGGTAGCTACCTTAGAAACAAACAAACTAAATCCACTTTCATTTTCCTTTATGAGAAATAGATAAGAGGGGAATAAAGGAGACCAACCTCTTTCTTGCGCTTGGTTCCTTGCTTGATTCCTCCCCCTTTCGATAGATCTTTGCCACTAGCTTCCTGGTCTACCCAACTTCAAAGAGCACCTGTAGAATCAAAGTAGCATAACACTATCCAAGAGCATAGATCTATTATCATAAACAATGTAGGACCAGATATATATTGACCACACAAATGCATATATCATCAATCATACAAGAATGTGGAGGAAAACTTGAATAACTTTATTGAGAATCAAGAATAGCAAAGAGGATTACAACCAATTTTTTTGACCGAGCATCATCCTCTCAGCAAGAAAGCCCTTCTTCACCTCATGAAAAGCTTAGATCACCCAACGCTATGATGTTGCACGAAGAAACCAGCAGCACTTCCTTACAAGATACAAAATTCCAGCCTCTAGATCTCTGGGATGAGGGATCCATATATAGATCTTTGCAAGGGTGGTGAGTCAGCTTTTGAGATTTTATTAGTGTCCTCTCTATGATAGTTCTTGATTCCACTTGGAGATTGATGATCTCTTACTCATCCCTGGGCAAATGCAGAGAGGCAAGTGTCACAGGAGAAGTTTCTGGAAGATTCCATGATCCTCCACCTTGAAGATTGACCCTGCCATTTGTCCACTCTTGCCCATCGCACCCCATAAAAGGGCTTTTCAAGATGAATCGCACCTCCCGTGTGTATTTAGGTGGGATGCAGTGCACTTTGACAATGGAGCAGGTGAGATGGTCTAGTTTTGACTAGTTTTTAGCGTTTTTTCATGGAGAACTTCTGGGAGAAGATGTAATCAGTTGACCTTGTTCTTTTAGAGGTTGGAACAACACTTTTAGGGACTTAAGAGCCCTTGCTTTATGGACATTTATGATTGGGGTTGCAGTGCCCAAAAATTTCTATAACACATGAGTAGACCACATCAGAAGCATGGAATGCTAGGGAGGCCACTAGGGCCATAAAAGATGAAGAGATTGACTAAGTTTGTTAGGGTCCCACCATAACCCCCTTATTTATGTAATGGGATCACGTCATAGTCAAGAGTCAATAAAGCCCATATTAATAATTGTAAGTGGTTAATCCGCAATTAATGACGGAACCATAGTTAGTTGCAAATGGGCCGTAGTATTAGATAGATGGTATTAATAAAACCCACGGTATTGGCCTGTGGTATTGCATGTATGAGTCATATATAAAGGCTAGAGACTCCCTGCGAGGAGAATCGTGTCTTATTTTGTAGTTGAGCTCTGCTCTATTGGAGGTTTCCCCCTCGAAGAGGCAAGTGAACATTACTCTCTGAATAATAAAATCATTGCTATTCTGTGTTTAGGATATCTTTTCTTCGCATATTTTGTATTTGGGTATCATTTTGCAGGTTAAGAGCATAACAAGTGGTATCAGAGCACTTTCCAGGGCTGGTGGGATCTCCATTTCTTAGCAAAAAAAATTTTGGCTAGAGACGTGTTCCGACGTCTTTAAACCACGGAATCTGACGTTGAGCGCATAAACCTGTGGATTTGGGGAGGCATGCACGCAGGAAATACAAGAGGTGGTCACGTCTGTTGGACTCCCTTGTAACCCCTATGGGTACCCCTTCGAGTAGTAGCGCATTAGACAGAACCGCACACGAATTGTCTTCCACGTACCCTCTGGGTATATCGGAAGCCCCCTAGGCTCCCTTGAAACCTCGCAATAGATAAATCGTCGGCCGTCTTGCGGCTACAATATAGTGAGAATAGCACTCGGGGAGATTACTTGCCCGTACGATAGGGTAGTCGGGTTGTACGGCTAAGGGTATGGCCGATCCTCCTTAGTTAGAGCCCTGAAACATTGGGCCGAGTACTACTGCCAGACCCTTATGTATATTGCGATCTGTAGCACCTGACACTCCTCAAGACCTTAGTTCCCTTTTCTATCGGGGGATCACATAGCATCTCTTCCAGAGTCTGGGATCTTTCGGGGTGCTTATTGGTGATCTATCCCATCAGAATCAGGACGACGAGCTGAGAATGGGGGTACCATTCACTTCTTAGTGAAAACTTTTTTTAGGCGGTCCCAATTTTCAAAAAACCCGGTTGGTGTATGGTAGAAACTAGAGCTCAATCGATGGCCAATGAAAGGATGGACAAATTTGAAGAATCAATGCACAACCTCCACCTTTAGCTTACCGGAATATGTAACATGGTCGAGAAAATAGTCCCAAAGGGCAAGGAGCCAGCCCACGAGGAGGAGTATAATGGCACTGAACACAATGAGGGTGAGTGTAGCCACTCTCCTCATGTCTGGCACACCCACCCACCACCCAGTCAGCGACATCCCAAGTTGGATATGCATAAATTTGACGGCTCTCACCCATCGGCATGGATAGCACAAATGGAGCAGTGTTTCAAACTGAATCGCATCTTCGAGATGAGACTCAGCTTATGTTGGGGAGCATGTACTTGGACAATGAAAGGTGGCAATGGTGGGAATGGCATCAATGTTGCACTGGACCTTTTAAGACTTGGACCAAATTCACCAAAGCTCTTCAAGACGCTTTGACCAAGAATCATCTTTTTTGGGTCGTCTTACTAAGCTCCGACAGATTGGTACAGTGGATGAATATATTACAGCTTTTGAAGCCTTAGCCTTCCGCACTTGGGGTCTCTCAGATGTGTTCTACACGGAATGTTTTATCAGCGGTATTAAAGAAGCTATGAAAGCCCAAGTCCTACTGCACCACCCTCCCGCATGGACGGAGGCTTGCAAGGTCGCTCGTAATGTGGAATGTGCATTAGCAGCCCAATACAGTCGCCCAAATTTCCCCGCTAAACGTCGCCCCCCACAGGCTCACAACACGACTCAAACACTTAAGGTCCAAAAGGTGTCACCTGTGGAAATGGCCGAAAGAAGAAAGCAAGGCCTATGTTACTACTGTGATGAAAAATACTCCCCAGCTCATAAATGCAAGGAGCCCAAATTTTTTCAAATTGATGTCACTGACTACAGCTCAACAGAGGAAGATCCACCACTGGAGGAACATGAGCCGCTACAAGAATACAACCAAAAGGACAATGTCTTTGATGAACCAGTTATTTCGTTGCATGCTTTGGCAGGGATTTCTTCCCCTCAAACTCTCAAAATCAGAGGTTTCATTAAACATCGCCCAGTAGTAGTCTTGATTGATAGTGGAAGTACACATAATTTCATCCATCAAAAAGTCGCAGAAGCAGTGCATTGTTTTGTACGAGCAGTTTCTAACTTCCAAGTTCAAATTGTGGATGGAGGCACAATGAAATGTGAAGGCCGCTGTGAAAATGTCAAACTTCAAATGGGGGATTATCAGTTGAAAACTCACATGTTTTCCATACACATGGGGGGTTGTGACATTGTACTCGGCGCTGAATGGCTCCGCACTCTTGGACCAATCACAATGGATTTCCAGGAGTTATATATGAGTTTTAAGCAGAACAACTACACACATACCCTCCGTGGACTCTAGGCGGGAGCCCCCTCTATCATCAACTCGCATAGGATGGAAAAATTGTTAAAAAAGGGCAATCATGGAGTTGTAGCTCAATTTAATGCCATCCAGGTAGTCGAAACCAAGCCTCTGCCAATTCATCCTGAGATGCAACAGATTTTAAATAACCATCTGCCGGTCTTTGACAAGCCTCATGAGCTTCCACCCTTGCGAGGGGAACATGATCATAGCATCACCTTGGTTCTAGGGGCCCAACCCCCAAATGTGCACCCATACAGATATACGTTCACCCAAAAGAATGAAATAGAAAAAATCATCAAGGAACTTTTGGAAGCAGGTGTCATTCGTCCCAGCATTAGTCTTTATTCATCCCCAGTGGTCATGGTGCTCAAGAAAGATGGGAGTGGCGGATGTGTCCCGACTTCAGGAACCTCAATAAGTTGACAGTCAAAGATAAATTTCCCATTCCAGTGGTTGATGATTCGCTGGATGAACTCAATGGGGCTCAATTCTTCACTAAGCTGGATCTTCGCTCAGGCTACCACCAAATTCACATGAAGGAAGTCGACATCCCCAAGACTGCTTTCCAAACTCATGAAGGCCATTATGAATTCCTGGTCATGCCATTTGGTCTTTGTAATGCCCCCTTTACTTTTTAGAGCCTTATGAACTACATTCTCAAACCATATCTCAGGAAATTTTTCCTTGTCTTCTTTGATGACATCCTCATCTATAGTTGCACTTGGGCCACACATCTTCAGCATGTAGATCTACTCTTGCAACTGCTCCGCAAGCATAAATTATTTGTCAAGATGCCCAAGTGTTCGTTTGGCATGGAAAAAGTAGAGTATTTGGGCCACATTGTGGGGTGTGAAGGTGTTAAGGTGGACCCCAAAAAGATCCAGGCAATGCAGGAATGGCCTCAACCTAAGACCTTGAAGAGCTTGAGAGGATTTTTGGGTATCACAGGCTATTATCGTAAATTTGTCCGCAACTATGGTTGCATAGTGAAGCCCCTCACCCAAATCCTAAAGAAAAAGTCATTCTTCTGGAATGAGGAAGCACAACAGGCCTTTAAAGCTCTAAAAAGTGCCATGTGTTCCACTCCAGTCTTAGCACTACCTGACTTCACCAAATCTTTTGTCATTGAATGTGATGCTTCGGGTACAGGTATTGGGGCGGTCTTAATGCAGGAAGGGTGACCGTTGGCCTTCACAAGCCAACAACTCAGTGGGAGGAATCTGGGCCAATCTACCTACGAGAAGGAAATGATGGCCATCTTACATGCAGTCGAGACCTGGCGACCTTACTTATTGGGGCGACATTTCCAAATCTGTACAGATCATCACAGCCTTAAATATTTTTTGGAGCAACGCCTATCCTCCCGAAAAAAAAAAATGGCTAGCCAAAATGCTAGGATATGATTATGAGATCATTTACAAGAAAGGGAAAGACAATAGTGTAGCAGATGCATTATCTCGCCAATTTGAGTAGGAAAGTACTCTGCTAGCAATTTCCCTCCCCATTCCAGAATGGATTGAAGAGGCTCGCAGGGAATGGTTTTCACACCCCGAGCTCTCCCAAATCATTTCTCAATTGCAGGTAGATCCAAATTCCACCAAGGGCTACTCGTGGCAGGATGATATTCTTCGCTACAAGCACAGAGTCATAATATCACCAACATCCACCCTCAAAAGTCGCATTTTGGTAGAATTTCACTCATCTCCCATTGCAGGACATTCGGGCTTTCAGAAGATGTATGCTCACACCAGAAGATCATTTTTTTGGACAGGCATGAAAAAGGACATCCTTACTTTTGTAGCAGAATGCGATGTCCGTCAACGCCACAAAGGGGAAACCGTCAACACACCAGGCACATTACAACCATTGCCCATTCCGACATCAATTTGGACAGAGGTTTCTATGGATTTCATTACAGGTCTTCCAAAGTCAGGGAACAAGTCAGTCATCATGGTGGTTGTGGATCGACTGTCGAGGTATGATCATTTTTGCGCCCTACCCCACCCATTTACACCAACTTTGGTTGCTCAATCTTTCATGGATCATATCTTCAAATTGCATGGCATGCCCACTTTTATTGTGTCCGACCGCGACCCGATCTTCACCAGTAATTTTTGGCAGGAACTCTTCAGAATACAAGGCACTCAACTAAAACTCAGTACTTCCTATCATCTGCAAACAGATGGTCAAACCGAAGCCGTCAACAAATGTCTAGAAACCTACCTTAGGTGTTTCACTTCAGAAAAGAAACACCTTTGGGTACAGTGGCTACCTCTGGCTGAATGGTGGTATAACACCAACTATCATGCCACCACCAAAATGACTCCCTATGAAGCAGTATATGGTCAACTCCCGCCTTCACCTACTTCGTATCTCAAGGGATGCTCAAAAGTACAAGCAGTGGATCAACTCCTACAACACCGCGCAACCATGCTCGCCCGTCTTCGAGAGAATCTTCATTAAGCTGAGAACCGCATGAAGCAACAGGTAGACCAGCATCGCTCAGAGTGCCAATTTCAAGAAGGGGATCAAGTCTTTTAACGGATCCAACCATATAAGCAAACATCACTCAAAGACAAGGGGTGTCAAAAACTCTCTCCCAAATTCTACGGACCATATCAAGTACTTCAGCGCATTGGAGAAGTGGCCTACAAGTTGGCCTTGCCACCTACTGCAAAAATCCATCCAGTTTTCCATGTCTCATGCCTCAAGAAAGTGATTGGGAACAATTGCAGAATTCAGACCAGTCTACCTAAATTGGATGAAGAAGGGTCCATCTGGCTTCAACCCGAACAAGTCCTAGACACACGAGACAAGCAACTGTGCGGCCGCATGATTAAGGAAGTCCTCGTCAAATGGAAAGACACCTCTCTGGAAGATGCCACTTAGGAACCAGCCACTATTCTTTAGCAGTTTCCACAGCTTCAGCCTTGAGGACAAGGCTAGTCTTAAGGGGGAGGGCATGTTAGGGTCCCACCCTAACCCCCTTATTTATGTAATGGGATCACGTCATAGTCAAGAGTCAATAAAGCCCATATTAATAACTGTAAGTGGTTAATCCGCAATTAATGACGGAACAACAGTTAGTTGCAAATGGGCCGTAGTATTAGATAGATGGTATTAATAAAACCCATGGTATTGTCCCGTGGTATTGCATGTATGAGTCATATATAAAGGATAGAGACTCCCTGCGAGGAGCATTGTGTCTTATTTTGTAGTCGAGCTCTGCTCTATTGGAGGTTGCCCCCTTGAAGAGGCAAGTGAACATTACTCTCTGAATAATAAAATCATTGCTATTCTGTGTTCTGGGTATCTTTTCTTCGCATATTCTGTATTTGGGTATCATTTTGTAGGTTAAGAGCATAACAAAGTTGCTCAGAGGATGAGCAACACCTTTAGTAGGGGGTGATGATGAGCCTCATAAATGGGTAATTATATAAGCTCATTTTAACTCCTAACCTAGTCAAATCAACCATTCTCTTAGCTTATTGTATGATTCTCTTATTATATTTATGCTTATAAGGTGAGTTGAGTTAGTTATTATGCCATGTGGTCTAACATGTATTTAATGCAGATTATTAATGGATTTCGAGGTCAAAATCAAGGATCTAGTGGCCAAACTATAGCAATAACTCAAATTAGACAGAGGAGAGGACTTATAGGATGGAATCCCCCTCATTTATTTATCCTCACTTCGAATTCCCCTTCATTCGGCTCAGAGTACAAGCAGTTGAATCATGCACTAGAAGGCAGTCGAAGAAGTGGAAAATGATTGAGAGTTATCTCAAGTTTTGGGAGCCAAGCCTCCCTGATTTTAAGGAATTTGTTGGTATCTTCAGATGTATAAGTAGAGAGGCCTAGGGCCTCACTAGGGTTGACTTTTTTTTATGTAAACTCTACTTAAATTTTGTGCTCCCTATTTTATGACAGTTTTATGTAATCTTGTTATTTTTTGATAATGAAGATGGAATCCTTTTTGAGCTAGCATTGAGTTAGCTCATAGGGCTAAAGCTCTTGGTTTAGGGCCGAATCCAAGTAGCCAAGCTCCTCTTTACTTTTATTTGTATGCTTTATTTCAATTTGTAGAATAGTTTGTTGTTAGTTGTATTTCTTTTATGGTTAAGAATAGGTTGCTTTTGATGAATTAGTAGTTTGCTTCCATTTTTGCTTTTTGTAGTAGGTTAAGCAGTAATTACAGAAGATTCAAAAGGCTAGCAACAGTGCCTTGGCCTCTATTCCTCCCTCTGGGACCATGATTTTAGGCAAAGACTCTCTTGCTTCCCCAAAAACATAGATTTTCCTCATTCCTAGGACTTCTAGTGTTTGCAGCTCTCTAGTAGGTTGATAGTCCAGTTTTTCTTTGCTTTAGATCTTTTGTATCATGTTCACTTTCTAATTTACAATAGTCCTTTTTCATGTTTTCCCTTCTTACAGCATTTCCCAGCATTTCTTTCTATGCATCATAGTTTAGGCCATCTTAATGCAAAACTCTATTTTTCCTAGAATGCACTCATTTCATTGGTTGCCTAATTTCCTTGGTTGACTATCAGTTTCTATGTAGCAGATCTCTTCCAGCAATAGTCCATCTTACCAGAAATCACACTTTCCATTTAATCATGCCCTATAGGTCTCCCAAACCTCACCTCAATTCTACCCTAGTTTTCTTTATTTTTCATAGAACTTCTTCCTCTCTCCTTGAGCAAACCCAATCATCTTTCTCTCTCTTGGTGATGCATGGTAGACTCTAGGCACTCTAATATCTCATTCCAACCTTCATCCACCTTTTCCACCCACTCTCACACCCTCAAAACAGCGAAAATCTCTCTTGGCCTCCTCCTGTAGGCCTCCTATAGTTTCCTTGTTTTCTTCTTGTAGTTTCCTTGTGTCCTCCTGTAGTTTTTTCTGTAGGCTTTCTTTTGAAGGTTGAGTGTGGGAAAAGCCTCCAGAAGGCCACCTAAGACCTCCTAGGACCCATACACACCATCCTACATAACTCCCAAGCTCCAAAACTGCCCTCTAATGCCACCTATTCGCTGCCACACTCACACACAATAAATTAGATGCATGATTGAATTCACGTAAAAACACACAAAAATCCAAAAATATGTTTTTTTCTTATTTACTTCCAAAAGTAGCATGGTTATATGTTGTTTACTTCCTTGAGTAGGTAATGGCATTTCTATCATGGTTTTCATAGTGTTTTTGGCAAAAGTAGAATTAGCTCATTAATTAGGGTTTAATAGGTTTTGTTTTACATTCCAGTCTTTCTCCTTTCTGCAGTTAGAACAACATTTGTAGAGTAATATTTCTTTCCTTTCATCATACATAAAGCTTCTTCTAAAATCTATAGAAGTTGGCTTCAGCTCCTAGTGATCTTGTGCCGCCTGACCAAGTGACAACCTGCTGTGAGAACTAGTACTTGTGCATATAGCATTGATGCTTCCAAGTTTGTTACGAACTACCAGGTTGATAAAAGTAAAGTTGGTAGCCCAGGAGTTGCAGAATTCTTGCTACAACACTGGCGCTCACCACGGATCCTCCCATAGTATTTTTTTGGTGCTTGAAGCCCGAATTTTGGTCAAGTGTAATGTAAATACCCCGCGAAATTTGGGCACAGAGCACAAGAGTCTAGGGTTGTCCACCCTAAAATAATATAATTTAATGTATGGTATGTCGGCCTACCCATGGTCTACAGACCATGGGATTGTATAAATAGAGCAAGGCTTTAAGTGTAAAGTTAGTTCTTAGCTTTGAGAAGTCATAAGGGTTTTGGATAAAGAATTAGCTCTAAGTCTGTAATTTCGAGTCTTGGGTTGTAGTAGTAGGAATAGGCTCTACAACTAAGTGCGCAGAGGCCTGGTAGAGTCCACAGCTATGTGTGTGGACCCCTGCAGCTGAGTGCATAGGGAGGAGTTGGGATTGTACTGGGACAGAGAATCAATAAATGATAAGTTGATTTTGGAATATTTTGTGTCTATGCTTCTTTTATATTTATGCATCTCTTTACAGCTTATGATTGTGCACACTTGTTATGAATGTTGAATAATTAATGAGAATATTGGGCCCACCTAATTAAGTTAAGATCTATAATAAAAGCACAGTAAGGAATAAGGATCTAGACAACACCTCTTCACGCTCTTTACGGAGCTACACAGAACCAGTTGCACAAGTTGTGAAGGATAGACGGTTGCACAGAGCAGTGTAAGCATGCAGGATCGGTTCATGAACTTCCCAGACTTCATCAAGACATCCCTAAGGTGTGGAAACCTAGTTCTAGCACCCTCCCATACTACCTCGGGTGAGACCTCAATCTGTGCACCGTGGACTGTTGCCGAAAGGGTCGGTAGTTTGGGGATTTGTTTGGCTAAATCACTTCTCAACCTGGGTCAGGCCCCAACAAGCCAACAGAGACATAGATATATGTGGTTCACCCAATTTGGGTTACATTCATGGAGAAACAACCAGTCCTTCCTTTTATATTATCTATTAAACTAAAGAGATACAACCTACAACAGATCTGATGTAATTCTCTCTTCGATCTCACATAATCTCCTCTCTCTTTCTCACTCAAAATAAAGATCTACATGGATGTAATACAATTCCCTCATATATAGTTAGTGGTTGCCTTCTAGGGCAAAAAACCTTAAATTAAACATAACTTCTACCGTCATATCTCCACCTAATGAACGACCAATATTGACTATGAAATTACAACATTTTACAAGCAATTTTACATCTAATTTTAGCTTCGGGGGTGCTTCGCCCGATCCCACCGGGGGGGCTCCCAAACATCACAGTCGCCCCCCCCCCCGGGACCCCCCTTGCAGTGCAAATATTATAGGCGTCGTTGTCGCCACATTACGAACTAGGGTTCAATGTAGTGATACCTTTGAATAAAGAAGATAATCAGGCTCCACACCCAACAGGTTTCATTCAAGAAGTGTGTACCCTAATTAATCATCTATACTCTCACATAACCAAACCTAGTAAAATGTATAAAAAATGAACTGCATATCCATGTCTACAAAATAGTCTTTTATCAACATGACCTCTACCTATTTTCTCCAATATTCCATTATAGTGATAATATATTATGTTTTAGTTCTCCATGTTGGAGGATTTCTCAAACCCAGTAAGTCAATCACCCATTTCTCAAAAGGTTCTAATAGGTGAGAGGGAAAGGTGATAACTCATCCTAGGTTGAAGGCTTGCCAATGTGCTAGTAGACATCACATTATTTGTAATATTACTTAGTCTTCTTGAATAGTGATGACCACCATAATTCGTAGCATAACACATTTTTCACAATAAAATTTCATGCATTACATCCTTCAATGATGCATTCATGCATCTCATATAATAATGCATGAAACCCATGGTCTAGTATACATCTACGTATTATACATTTGCTCCAAATTTGCATAACTATCTTGTGATTAGTTGATAGTTCATGCTCCATGTTACCATCTTCCTTGGCTATGTCATTATATAATACTATGGTGCCTAATTGTACTTAGATATGTCTATATTTCAATAAATTGGTTTGGGATAACCTCAACTTTGAATAATTATGCATTAGGTAACCCAACATTCCACAATTTCACTACCACTTCAAACTAAACGTCTTAATATAAAAATATCCATTAGTAAATCCTTCCCCCCAACAATGTTTTGTTGACCAATTATTTTATATTTGAATGGTCTATGATGAATTTGAAGGAGGTTTTTAGGGGATAGTGTATGAAATTTTTCATTGCATAAATATTTGCGAAAACTTTGCACTCAATAGTGGTATAATTTTTCTTAACATTAGATAATATTCTACTTGAAAATTAAAATGGGTTATTGACTTTACCCTCCTTTATTTTTGCAATTAATGTACCAAGAACCACAAACTACATGTCTACATCTAAAAATGTCAATATCGACGCAGTAACTGATTTCTCCTTGAGCTAATCCAGCACCTCCTGACACTCCTTGGTTCATACAAACTTCATGGCCTTCTACAAAAACTTCACTAAGGGTGTAGGAATATTGACATAATTATAAATAAACTTCCTATAATATCATGTATGTGCCAAAGTCACATTTTTCCTAGATTTCGTTTATGTTCCCACATAGTCATAGCTATCCACCTATCAAACCCATATTGACTTAGAAACATGCATTTACAAAATAGACAAGGAAATTAATAGAGGCATACCTTATCCTAAATGTTGATCCTAGCTTTTCCATGGATAACAAAGTTCCATAGAGATCCTCCCTTAAGCTCCCAACACTTGCACCTACAAACACAGACTAACAACATCCAATTATACTATCCTACACAAGTGTTAGCTACATAAATCAATATATACATACAATCATAGATTAAAAAATACACAAAAGGATGGGTAAAATCATAGTAATTTTATTAAATGGAGACACTTACAACCCACAACACCTCTACGCTCTTCAATCCATGACTCTTCCTCTCACCTACACCCACAGTCAAGATTCATTGCTTGGTAGGCTTATCTCAAGGTTGAGATCTCGGTCTAATAGCATGTGCTTTTTTTTCACTAGTTTCCTCCATTTCTTCATGGTGTATACTTGATTTTTAGTTGATTAGAAAAGTTAGAGGGGATGAATATAGAAACTTTTGAGTTATCTTGACATGGTGATGTGATATTTCTCCTAACTTTCGCTCACTTTTTAACCATGTAAACTATTGTCCTCTTACTCCAGCAACCCTAGCCTCCTCAACGCTCATTTTCTAGTGTAGTATTATTCAAATCTTGTTGCTAAGACACTAATAGCATTGCAATTTTGGTTTTTACTATCCTAAGAGAATTGGAAGGGTGAATTTGTCTATTTTCTAGGGTTTCCATGAGGCTAATGTAGCATCTCAGGCTTACTTTGTCATTTCTTATCTAATGGAATTAAGGAGGTTTCAAATATAATATATGTCCCCTAATGTGTGAGGTCATAAGAGAAATTGATGGCTGAAATACATTACAACAAAATAGTGAGTGTGGCGATTGAAGGGGGTCTAGGATCTCAGAACTTATCAGTACCTACAAAATCCATAGACCGAATATATATGATATATATCCCTGAGGTAAGCATAGTCATAATTGGTATAGAATGGACCAATCATGTTCATCAACACAATACACTAGATATCCATACAATAGTATGCAAGGTCATGGCCACATACAAAATTAAATAGTGGATCCATGTCATCAAATGATGATAACAACCACTAGATCTATGTCATAATATATATTAGGAGAATAAAAAATACAAAGGAGAGTGTACAAATGTGGTCCCTAAATTACATAATGAAATCACCATTATAGCTTGGGTGAGGTATCCCCAATACCTAAGGTCTTTGTCTCATCCCAATGGTATAACCCTACAACATGTGAATAAATGAAATGACGTCAAGCACACAAGGGACTGGGATCTTGTTAATAGACGTGAGGGAAGCTACCATTGATGAAAATAGTTCCTGATGTACTAAGTACAATCTAGAAAGTGTGAATAAATATGATGATACAAAACACTTGTAGGATCGATCAATAAGGGCTAATGAGGTGGACCCAATATCAACCCAATCAAATATACCATTAACAAATACAATTTCCAAGGTACTAACTAGTTTTTAGATCTAACCACTAGAGAATGTATTGGTGTTGATGGGAAGAGATCCATCGAAGGAGGGCCTTGATGCATCCCACATCATTTAACATGAATCAAATACCAAATTTATTATGACAATAACTTATGAAGTTCAATGCAAAACTAATACAAGGATGGCCAACAAAAAAGGTCAATTGAGATTGTATATGACCAACTCTAGTTGATACTTCTCTTGAACATATTATGGCATGAAACAAATGTGAAATTAACATATATAATTAAAGAACACAATTCAGAGACAATGATGAGACATGAGGTATCACCACAACCAATGGTACTAGAAGGGTAACCAATCGGGTAAGTTACTAACTCTAGCTAAGGAGTTACTTGACTCATGTTGATGGTTTGACTCTAAATCCAAGCTAAGACCAATTGTAGGAGACTAAAACAAATAGATTCCCTATTCGCTAGTGACTAATAACTGCCACTTATAATAAAGATGGACAATGCTTCCCACCTCCCCTGCCTCCCCCCCCCCCCCCCCCCCCCCCCCCCCCCCCACCACCAACTTTTTGTATGGTTGATCCCTTTCATATTTTCAAAAGAAAGGAAGAGAATGATAAATATGTTTGATAATATCTTTTTTGTTCAATTTTCATGAGCCCAAAAACAAGTTAGAAGTGTACTTGCAGGCGTGTATTTTCTGTGAAGTTTTTTAATGGGCTTGAAAAGGTAAAAGTGTGCTCATGCACTCATATTTTAACGTTCACGAGAAAAGGAAAGGAGTATGCTCACCATATTTCATATTGGATATGGAGGAGGAAAGAATGGAAATAAGTTCAACATTTTCATTGGTTTTATGTGCATGAAAATACTAGCAAAAGGAAGCTTATGATTTTCATTATTTAATGAGCATGAAAATTTTTCCAAAAGAAATTTGACATTGGAGAGACAAGTGGCATGATGACAGGCATCCAGTTCCAAGGTTGAAAGAATTGACCTAAGAAAAGTAAAAGAAAAGGAAAAGTGTCTGACAAGGGAATTCGACTCATTACAATGGTTTCTCTAGTAGGTTATGATGGGTTGCAAGATGGAGGAAATATTGACGCAAACAAAAGAGGTGAAGCATGAATATAATGTTGGTAAGAAAGATGAAGGAGAATAATAACATAGAAGTATGTAGAAAAACATTGAAAACCATAGGAATAGGCAACCAAAAATAAATGTAAGAAATGATTAGGAACCCCTATTTTGACTAAATATGGCTAGAAATAAGATGAAGATCGTTTAGTGTGGATGAAATTCGTTTTCATGTAAATCTCTAAAGAGAGTTCTCAGGCCTACAATTTAATGCAACATGGCCACCCAAATGGTGATAGGCTTCTATTATAAGGCACTGGTGAAGGGTAGGCTCTATCGTGCTACTTATGCCATGAATAAAAGCATGGGAAATGTCACAACTTGATAGGATTAGACCTAAGGTAGAGTGAAAAAGGTATAAAAAGGTCAATAATGCATCAAAAAGATTGATTTGATTCCTAAACCTATATGTAATTTTTGATATTATACCGCAGGCTCAGTGTGTGTTTCTCAAACCATCATTTTCTTGTTAACAAGTCATGTAAAGGTATTTATATAAGTGTTAGTAGCCTAAAAGAGGAAATTATAAAGCATGAAAATATCCTAAAATATAAAATTTCTAGCGAGGAAATATCATGGTCAATGTGTAAAGATGTAAATTTGAACCACTTTTCCAATGTGAAAAAAGGGAAAAGCATGACCAATGTGTCATAGTTTTGATGGGTCTCCGAATTAGGTAAAACATAAGTCCCATCTAACCTTTCCTAGGCACATAAATGTTGTATTAGACATTCATTTTTCCCTTAATAACATTTTATTATCTTAAATGCATTCCTGGGATGGTTAAAGATATTTTCCATTATTTATGTGCCTAATATGATTATTGCGTAGAATATTAAGAGGATTTTTCATAAATTATGAGGATATTTATCCAGATAGATTCATGGGACCTATCCCCTGCCACAAAAGCTTCAAACTTATGTAGTTTGAATCAATAAATATGTCTCCATGTAGCTATGAGGTCACTCAGGGAGCATGATCTATTTTTCTAGGAGTTTTGGAGGCAAAGTAGTCCTCCTTTCAAGGACGTATTGTAGCGGCTGAAACACCCTCCAAAATTTTGGCTTACATCCAAATTGTAGAGCCTTCCTTGGTTTTTCCTTTTATGGTTGCAAACACTCGACCTCACCCCATGAGCTCTTGTGAAGTCTTTTTCAACTTTTGCTTGTTTAACCAGCAGTCATCTTTCGTCATGTTGATTGCTTTGTCATCCTTGTGATTGTATTTTGGTGAGCTTGAAGGTTTTTCTTTGTATGTTTGGGTTGTCTTCGCTATGTGAACACCAGTCGTACTCACACATAAAGTTGTAAGCATTGTCGTGCAAGTGTCATCACGGTCGTCTAAAGGTCTATCACAAGGTTTTCGCTTGTCACTCTTAGCTCTAAGATATTCTCACCGAGGGCATGCTTTGTCTTGTTGTCATGGTGGTTTATGTTTTATCATCATCAATTATGCTAATTGTATGATCACAATATAAAGCCTGCATAATTTCACTTGCTTTTGACACTTAGCCATTTTCTTAAAAATTTGTCTGACCAAACAACCCTCTTCCACCAGACCCTGACTGAGTTGCATTGTGTAGTGCCAGCCCTCAGTGACCCTTCTCTACTTCCCAAAAGTACGCAGTGCTTTAGGATGTACTCCAGGTCAGATGCAATGTGCAATACTGAAGGTGACCAACATGTCTGCCTCCCAAAATTGCGCAAAGACTGCCTCCATGACCAAACTGAACTACACATTTCTCAAGCACAGTAATTAATCCTCCTTCTTATATTCCAGAAGCCTACACTGCTCTAAGACCTGGGTCTGCATTGTTCTCCAAAATTCTCATAACTTACAGCTAGTCCTCTAATGCCTTGCTCTACATTGTCCCCAAAAACTCTATAGACATGCCCAACTGACCCTCTACTGCATGTCCTGCACTGTTCCAAGAAATGGCACAGTCATGCCTTGATAGGTCCCTTGCAGCCTATTGGGAATGGAATCCTCCCAAGGCATGTTTTGGTGCTCAAAGCCCAAGTTTTGACCGAATTATGTTGTAAAGTTCCGCTAATTGTAGGTGCGGGGCGCAAAGAGTATGATAGAGTCACAGGGTTGTCCACCATAGTTTTGTAATGTAATGTCGGCCTACCCATAGTCCGCGGACCATGGGATTGTATAAATAGAGTGAGGCTCTAAGTTTAAAAGATAGAGAAGTAATAAAGAGTAGAGAAGAAAGAGTCTAAGTAACTAAGTGTAAGGTGTTTCTTTGGGATGTAGAGTAGGAGAAAGCTCTGCAACTAAGTGCGCAAAGGCCTAGTAGTCCATAGCTGAGTGCACGGACCCCTGCAGCTGAGTGCGCAGGGCAGAGTCAAGTTTGTAATAGAGGAAGGGATTAATAAATAGAAATTTTATCATAATTTTGTGTATTTGTTCTTGGGTTAATGCATGTTTTATATAATTTGCAAATATATTGTTTATTTACTACATGCACCTGTATGAATGGTTTATATTGTTAGGTATAACTTAAAGCATGCAAGTAGGCTAAGATAATCAACTGACATTGGAATATCAGTAAAGCCTTCGGTAATAACGTAGAAGCACAGCGTTCAACCCTTGAGTAGGGCTGCGAGAAGGCAGTACCTCAGGCTACGAGGGATGAGAAAGTGTGCGAAGAGACTTACACATAGGGTCGAACTTGAACTCATCGGACATCTCCAGGGTGTGGAAACCTAGTTCTAGCACCTTCCCATACTGCTTCAAGTGAGGCCTCAGTCCATGCTCCATGGACTGTTGCCAAAAGGGCTAGTAGTACCATGATTTGTTTGGCTAAATCACCTCTGAACCTGGGTCAGGCCCCAACAAGCCAACAAATGGTTACATTGCCAGGACCGGGATCTGCATAAGAGATGTTTAATGTCATATCACTAGAATCTGACAAAGAAAGGAATTTAAGAGTGGTTGTATAGGAAGATTCACGAGTTCACGACACAGGAACATAAGAATCCGCGAGTATAGAAGGAAGAGTGGTTAGAGCACTACTTATATACGGAAATCCATGAAATTTTCTTTGCACCTTTCCCTCTGAGTTGTACGAGTGGATCGCAAAGCTAGTAGATAGTCAAGGAAGGTGTAGACTCGACAAACCTATTGTGTGGACACCAGAGTTAGTGCACAGACTAGAAGCATCAGAAGATAAAATCGCGCACGTTGTGGACCATTGGCTTGATTGAATTATAGGAGGGTTTATCATTGAGTTTGCGGTAGATACTTCAGTCAGCTATAGCGAACAACACTTCCTCAAAGGACCACCAGGTAAGTACGTCAAATCTTTGAACACTTGGATTAAAATGTTATTGTGTGAAAAATGGGTTATGCGAATAAATTGATGTTTGGGGCTACGCGAAGTGGGAGGATCTATAGAAATGAAGGTAGCGCGGAACTAGAGTCTAGCCCCTTTATTTCACCTCCGTGAGAAAGAGAGGAAGAGATGGTGAAGGTTTCACCAAGAAGTGCAATAAGTTTGATAAGGCAGCGAATTCCGCGCATACCACTTCCACCTACACCACCACTAGTTTCACCATCTTCACCCCCGTCTTCGCCCACACCACATCCACCACCACAACACTTCAATATGGCTAGCGCGATAAAATTTCCGGTGTTCAAAGGAGTTGGGAATGAAGATCCGGACCAATTTTGGTTCGTCGTAAAGGCTGTATGGGAAGCGCAGGGAGTCACGAATGACAATATAAAGAAAGAAATGTTGGTCAACGCCTTGCGGGATCGCGCACTGATGTGGTACATTAAGCATTCCAATGACAATCTAAATGTAGGGATTGCAGATATCCAAGATGCACTAAGCATGGAATTTAGCAGGGAAAAATCAAAGACGCAGTCGATTATTGGATTTAAGGAAATCGCAATGCTTCCAGGAGAGACCCCCTGGGAGCTAGATCACAGATTAAAGGGTATGATTCATGAAGCCAACATGACCTTGACGAATGGCCAACACCGCACATGGTTTGTAGCGTCGCTAATGCCATATCTAAGGACCGCGTTGTCACAACAGAAGCTATCCACTCAGGCTGAGGCCTTGGATATCGTAATGAGACTGTACAAGACCTCAATATAAGATCCTAACCTGGGAGTCCAACAGATCCACACGTAGTTGAAAAACATGTGTCTTGAGATGCAAGTTTGAAACAAGACAGGACAACTCGCCCAGAAGCACACGAGGAGGTATGGTGCATAAAGTGCAAAGGCCAGGGACATGACAAGGACCATTGTCCAATCTTCGCAAACTACTTGGCAGGAGGAGGGCCAATGTCATTGAGACTAGAGGCACAAGCAGGACCGAGCATGGCACCTGCATTATGGTGCACGATTTGTCAAATAGGAGGGAATCATGCTACAGATAACTACCATCTATTACAAAATTAAACGCAGACTTCCCAGCAGTTGTTCTGTAATTTCTGCAAGTTAGTAGACCACGATGAGCGTACCTGTAGAAGTTATGAACTGATGATGGATTGGACTCCTACCTACAAAGTTAAAAACAAAACGCGATCCCTCGATCAAAATATAGGTATGGCATGCACTAGATTTCAGGGGCGCAGATGAAGTCGAGGTGGAATGGGCGAGGAAGGGGTCACGGACAGCTGATTTGTTACAATTGCGGAGGGTCAGGGAATTATGCCTGCGATTGTACAAATTCGATGAGAGCATCATTTTTATATTGTACCCAGTTTGATCATGAGATGGAGGACTTCCCCACGCTAATAGTGAGGTTGCGCAATAAAGGAACACTCCAACCTCCCCCGACTCAGAACCTGCAAATTATGAGGCCTAAGCTGCGCGAGGAAGACCTAAATGTAAACATTGTGCTCTGAAGTGGTATCACGACAGGAGATGACAAGGGCAAGCACCCCAAAGAGAGTGCCTAGGTTCGCAAGGCTCCAAAAAAGGAACTAGAATTTTATTTGGAGCATGCTAAGGATACATTCATGGAAGCTAAGAAGAGATTCACGGAGGCCTTCACTTCAGGTAGTAAAGACAAACTAGAACTAGAAATGGACCCATTAATGCTCACTACCTTTCTAGAGACATGCATGAAGCTAATGCGTGACAGCAAGGCTGTGAAGGGGGTTGAAAGAACTCATCACTAGATGTGTTAGACCAGGAGAACCATGTGTAGTCCAGAAGCTTGGGAAGCACACAACACGAACAGGTAGGGAGAAGAGATTGACCATGCAGATCGGGGAATATGAGATGGATCAATTGATTTTGGATCTAAAATCGAACGCCAATGTCTTGCCAAAGCAGACATGGGAGCACATGGGCAGGCCCGCGTTGCAATGGTCTCCTATTCAATTGCGAATGGCGAACTAGCCAAAGATCCTACTAATGGGAAGATTGCAGGGAATAATGGTAGATATCAAAAGTGCGAGCGCTTGCAGATTTCAAAGTGATAGAGATTGTTGATGACAGCAATCCCTATCCCATGTTACTAGGAATAGATTGGGCCATTGACATGAATGGAGTGATAAATCTAAAGAAGTGTAAGATGATTTTTGAGAAAAAGTCACTACGCATAGTGGTACCTTTAGACCCTATGGAAGGATCGCGCTACACGGAGTCAGTGCCCGATTGCGAGAGCGATGACGATCTAGAATGTATCTACAAGATAACCACGTGGGAGTAGGATTGGGTGAATCCAACAGCGGATGGTAGGATTTCGTGGGAGCGCGAAAGCTCCTGCATGTCAGATTTGGACGAGGAGATAAAACGATGGCAGAACCAGTTACACGAGGTAACCATGCTCAACTGCAACATGATTATAAGGTCACTGCACTGCGTGGAAACAGAGGTAAGAGATCTACCTATGTATGACGGGTTGACAGCAATGGATTATTTCTTAAACAAATATGAAAAAGAAGTGTTGGAACAGCAGCAGTTCGATGCTCTGAAATGGGTACCGCATGCTACGCCCGCAAGGTGGTAGGGTACGCGCCAGTGGAATTTTGAAGACTGGCGCGAATGTAGAAGGATGATGCTCATGCAATTTGGAAAGCATCATATGTGGATGAAAGCTGGGTATGATGGACGAAACAGCCTGCACACCCACCTCTCCATATGGGTACAGGCGTATGGTACGCAACCTGCACGAACGCACACCATCCTCACGATAGGAAATAGGACCAACAAGCAGGAGCAGGCAAGACAATGGCATGAACAACGAAGTATGATAAGACCAAGCACACCAAAGATTATTCATGGGGAAGCCTTTGACAAAGTATGTGAAGTACTGAACATGGTCCACCATGTGAGATGCACTAACTGGGACCTACACGTACCAGCGGTTCTATGGGCTTATAGGACCATGTGTAAAACCCTGACTGCGTGGGCACTTCTGACGTTGGAGTATGAAGAAGATGCTGTAATCCCTATGGAGCATGAAAATCCTAGTCCGCACATAGCAGCACCCGTAGATACGATGGTTCGCGAAGCCCGGAAAGAAGGAATCACATAGCCGCAAGAAACAGAACACATGGGACTTGAGGAAGAAATCCAACAGGGAAACCTTAGACTCTGTGAACTTGAAAAAGAAAGGATACGGTTAAGGAAGAAAATTGCTTTGATGGACGTAGAGGTCAAGAAGCTAGAGGACAAGATAAAGGAAGAGTTTCTCACTGAAAAAACTAGGATGGTAAGGCAAGGTGCATACGATCATGCTGACAAGTTTGAGAACTATCGTCATGAATTGGTTAGTCTGATGCCTTGGCTTGGACCACATATTGCTAAGCGTAGTGACCAGGGTAGCACGTTGCAAATAGTGAAGTGCGCGAGGCCGACCATAAAAATAGAGGTGGCAACCTGACTAGCTAGGGGAAGGATGGCCTTAGCACTTCAAGAAGTTGGAAGGGAGCGCAGGAATATAAACTATCCTGCCTGAGAGCTGGATGATGTTGGAGATGCACGAAGAAGCAGAGAGTCACAAGGTCTATGACCATGCATGAGGGGTTGCGAGCCATGCAGGTTGACCAAAGAGTGACCATTGAAGTCACTATTCATGATGGGATGCTCGACTTGAGGGCAAATGGAGTGGGCAGTAGGCATTTAAGACGCAATTTATGGCCAAGATTTGGGAAAATCTACTGCCAAGAAAACACTAATGAACCGGAATTGGGGGGAACCGTCGAATTCGAATTCAAAAAGTGCTATAAAACACAAAGGGTTGCCCAACAAACAACACTTGGTCATTTGCGAATTGAGCGATCGAGTAGAGCCCTGAGTATTGAGAGCTGAGCATTTATTGAGCCCCTGAATTCGCGAGTGACAGATTGCAGCACAACTACAATGACACCAAAGGACCCCGTGACCATATCGGAAGGAAAGGGCAGTGATTTGGCCCTCGCGGAGGCCATGAAGACGAAGTACAAGCTGGAAAAGAAGAAGAGGGGTTACGCCATCTCCAACATCAAGGACAAAGCGGTATGCATGGCAACCCAAATTCTGGTAGGAAAAGTTATGCGGAAGTGCCGCGCAGACGAGGTACCCACGCTGGTGGTCACATTAGCTGAGCAGTGCGCGGAGGGGGTCTAGTTTAACTGGTCTGAATTCCTCTACACAGAATTCTTAGAGAATTGTCATGAAGCCCAGGAGCAAGGTAAAACCTTCCACCTTGCATGGCTATTGTTGTCCATAGTGCTCGTAGTAGGGGAACTGCCGGAGGACAATCAGTTCCCCACAATTGACAAAGATTTACCGGAGGCCGCAAAGTATGCTTTGCTCTGGGACATGAAGGACGCGACCAAGATACGTGACACCAAGATCTTTTGGGTGCTCATGGAGATGACCATTTGAATGTGTATCAACCGTAGGCCGCGGTTGTCACCCACAATTTACAACAATCTGGAGAGTTTCGCAGAATTCAAGGAAGACATGCATAACATCTTTATCAGGGCATGCAAGGGTCCAATGAAGTAGTGGACGAAACTACCTTTTTTAGCCACTGACAATGCCATTTTTACTGTCTTAGAGGCATGGCCTCCAGAATGGCATGCCCCCGACATTACAGAACTCGAGAGGTCGGTGGTGCAGAAGAAGAAAGTCGATGCCAAGTTGCGCATCACACAGTTTTCCTAGAAAAGGCAGAAGGAAATAGAAGCAGCTGAGGTGTGGGCAGCACGGGAAGCAATACAGAAAGCCACCAAATAGAAAAAGGTTGCAGAAGCAGCAGCAGTAGCATAGGAAGCAACCATGAAGTTGGGCGAGGGCCAAGCAATGCCCTCACATGGGCAGGAGGCAAAGGAGGCAGAAACAAAAGAAGTAAGCGCTGACCATGGACCGCATCCACCCAGATGAAGCGACAACACCCAGTAGAGCAAGTAGGGCCATGGAAGAAGGTCAAGGCCTCGAAGTTTTCCATTGACCCAATCACCATAAATTAGGGTGATATGCATGACATTAGAGAGACGTTGTGCGATGTCACCAATGAGGCTCTTCAGGATTTCATGCAGGAGCACCAGACTGTGTTGGGGGCCCTGAGAGTAGTTTTAGGACTTACAGGTGTGGCCCCCTCAGGTCGGTACCCTTTCAACCAACCTCGCAATTAGATCCATGGTAGCAAAGTAGATGTTGTGCGCACGGATGACGAACACAATCATGTTGTCGGAAGGGGCTCTAGTGGCATCAAATGAGGATGACAGACTATTGGATAGCACGATGAAAGGTCTTAGGGTTAATCTCACTGCCCTTCTACATGAGACATTATATCTATTACAGGATGGGGTAATGGCAGAGCTGCACGAGAGCTACTCTCTCCAAGTCCTCAGTGAGCAGAAGATAAACATGGAACAAATCAGCTTTCAGCGCGACAAATTGGTGTCGCAAAATCAACAGTTGGTGCAGGTGATAGGCAACGCTTGTCACAGCATCCCGGAGTTGGCCATCCCAATATATCTACCAGCAGAGGTGCGATCCACAGTTTAGCAGCAGGAGTCCAGGAGGCGAGGGAAGAAATGACAAAGGTTCAGTTGGAGCTGAATCTTTAAATCATTGAGCTATGACTACAAGCGCAGCCATCCACTCCCCTGGAAGTCAGAGAAAAACATGCTAGCTCTATCACAGTGGGATTGGAGGAAATCGGAGGTGCATTGCGAGACTACACCAGCATGTTGAAAGAATCACTTGAGGTCCTCACAACTCTGTAGGAGGACCCCAACATCCAACACTTAGAGACAGAGGCACGAGAACTCCAACAACAATATGACAGTGTCTGAGGAACTGCACAGACTGTGGTCTTCACCCAGCGGCTTGCAAGGATGCAGCAGCCTAAAGCACTGAAGGAGCAGGTGGATGCAGCGTGACACATGGAGGTAGTTCTCAAAGCGCACGTCCAGCCTTGGATCGACGACTTTCACCATCATGACAGACATCGAAGGCAAGCACACGAACATATAGGGGATGCACACATTGATGCAGAGAAGCACCCCAGACACAGAGGTCTCAGAACAGCAGATCCAGCAAGCAACCGCTCAGTGCGTTGCTGACCTCTGCGCAGTTCGAGAACAGTTGGAGGGACTCCATGCAAAGATCTCCGCGCTGAGAGAGTGACTCAAGGGTGAGTCACGATGTTTGTGTTGGGGGCCTATTGGGCATGGAATCCCCCCAAGGCATGTTTTGGGGCTCAAAGCCCAAGTTTTTACTTAATTTTGTTGCAAATTTCAACGAATTGATGTCACAGGGCACGAAGAGTATGATAGAGCCACAGGGTTGTCTGCCCTAGTTTTGTAATGTAATGTCGACCTACCCATGGTCCGCGGACCATGGGATTGTATAAATAGATCAAGGCTCTAAGTATAAAAGATAGAGAAGTAATAAAGAGTAGAGAAGCAAGAGTCTAAGTAACTAAGTGTAAGGTGTGTCTTTGGGACATAGAGTAGGAGAAGGCTTTGTAGCTGAGTACGCAGAGACCTAGTAGTCCGTAGATGAGTGCACAAGGCAGAGTCAAGTCTGTAACCGAGGAAGGGATTAATAAAGAGAATTTTTATCATAACTTTGTGTATATGTTCTTGGGTTAATGCATGTTTGATATAATTTTTAAATATATTGTTTATTTATTGCACACACATGTATGAATGGTTTATATTGTTAAGTATAACTTAAAGCATGCAAGTAGGCTAAGATAATCAACTAACATTGGAATATCAGTAAAGTCTTGGGTAATAACGTAGAAGCATAGTGTTCAGCCCTTGAGTAGGGATGTGGGAGGGCAATACCTCAAGCTGCGAGGGACGAGAAAGTGCTCGAAGAGAATTGCGTGCAGGGTCGAACCACAGACCACTTGAACTCATCAGACATCTCTAGGGTGAAAAAACTTGTTTCAAGAACCCTCCCATACTACCTCGAGTGAAACCTCAGTCCGCGCTCTGTGGACTATTGCCGAAAGGTTCAGTAGCACCGGGATTTGTTTCCCTAAATCACCTCTGAACCTGGGTCAGTGTTATCGAGAAATCTAGTGTCTATTCAGAGCTGCTAGTCCCACTATAACGGGTAGCTCTTAGAAACAAATAGATTAAAGTCACTTTTTTTTTCCTTTACGAGATAGAGATGAGAAAGAAGCAGAGAGTACCAACCTCAGTCTTCCGCTTGGCTCCTTGCTTGTTTCCTTTCCCCTTTGACAGAATCTCGCCACTGCTTCCTTACTTGTCCCGCTTCAAAGAGCACCTGTAGATTCACAGTAGCATAATACCATCAAAGCATAGAGATCTTTCATTGTAAACAATATAGGATAAGATATATATTGACCATACAAATGCATATACCAACACAATATTCAGAGATACACAAGAATATGGAGGAAAACTCAAATAGATTTATTAGTAAAAGTAGTAGAAGAGAGGATTACAACCACTTGGTGTGACCCAGCCCCATCCTCCCAACTTGAAAGCCCTCTTCACCTCACACAAAGCAAGATCACCCAACAATGTCTTCAAAGAGAAACCAGCAGCACCTCTTTGCAAATTACCAAATTCCAACCTCTAGATCTCTGGGATGAGGGATCCATTTATAGATATTTGTAGGGGGGCGAGTCAGCTTCTGGGATTTTGCTTTGTGTCATCTCTCTGATAGTTCCTGGTACCACATGGAGATTTTAGATCTCTTACTCATCCCTGGGAGAACTCAGAGAGGCAAGTGTCAATTGAGCATTTTCTAGAAGATTCTCTGGGTTTCCACCTAGCAAACTGCTTTGATATTTGTTTGCTCTCGCTCATCGCACCCTATAGAAGGGTTTTCTAGTATGCATCGCACTTTTTGTATGTAGTAGGTGATATACATCGCACCTTTAGCACTAGGTAGTTTGTATGGTCCTGCTTTGACCAGTTCTGAGTAGTTTTTCATGGAGAACTTCTGGGAGATGATGTAATCAGCTGACCTTTCTCCTTTAGGGTATGAAACAAAAATTTTAGGGACTTAGAAGCCCTTGGTTTATGGACATATGTGATTGGGGTTGAAGTTTTATAGACATTTTTGTGCCTTACAGCATTGAGCATGAAATGTCAATAATTCAAGGGATCCAAAGTCCCTAAATGAGTTGTTCCTACCCCTAGAGGAACAAGGTCAACCAATGACAACTTCTCCCAGAAGTTCTCCACCAAAAACCACTCAGAAATGGTCAAATCAGGATCAATTCAATAGCTCCACTAGCTATCTGCGTTGAAATGCAAAGTCTGCACTGGCTACTTGCACTGCAACGCAGGTAGAAGCACTACCAGGGTGTGCTGGGCGGGAATTGACAAATGACAAGTTCATTCAACGAGGTGTAAAGACCCTGGAAGCTTCCAGAATCTTCCTCAATGACACTTGCCTCAATGAATTCGACTAGTGATGAGTAAGAGGTTCTCAAACTCCAAGTGGAAACAAGAACTGACAGAGAGAAGCCACAAGTCAAAACATGAGCTGACTCATCCTCTCTGCTCACATCTATATATGGATCTCTCACCCAGAGGTTCAGGAGGCTGGAATTTTGTATTTGCAGAGAATTGCTCTTGGTTTGAGATTGAGATTAGTACATTGGGTGATTTATGCTTTGTTGGAGGAGAGGAAGGGATTCTTTTGCTGGGAGGTAGATGCTAGATCGGGACTCACTTGGTTGTATCTCCTCTTGAACCTTGTTTATCATATCAATAAAGCTGCTTGAGTTTCTCCTAGATGCTTGTATTTCAATGATGTTTTGTTGTATTTGCATATTTAGTTTATATATGATCCTAAACTAGTTATGAATGTGAATCTATATCTTTCGTGTAGTCTTCTACTCTTGTGATCTTGCAGGAACCATGTGAAGCTGGACCAGTGAAAGAGCAGGCAGTGGGAAGCGAACGAAAGAGGGAGAGTGATTGGATCGACCAACTAGCGGAAGACATCGGTTAGTTAGATCCTTCTTTCTCTATTTGCATCTCATAAAGAAGAATACTCAGATAGCTTTCCTTGTTTGTTGCTAAGGCACTATCACCTCTTAGAGTGGGATAGGGGCATTCCGTATTGGATACTTTTCCCAACAACAAATTGGCGACTCCGCTGGGGAGAGTATCTTGTTAGTTTATTTGTGTTTCTATTGCTATTCATTTCATAAACTCAAGAGTGTCGAATCGAACTGCATTTGCTATTTACCAAATGCAAAGTAGAGATCAGCTACTCTAGCCCTCTCACTAGGCCTGTTTATGATTTGAGAAGCTGATTCACAAGTGCTCTAATAGCCCTTTGTGATAGATCTTAGTCCTCCTATAAATCATCCTCCTAATTGTACCTAATTGATAGCTTTTATCCGGCCAAAAACTGTAGAAAAACTTGCAAACCGTAACCCAGAACCCAGAAACAACTCTCGTTTCTGTTTCAGCGCAGACTCTGTGAAGAGGTTTTGCATTTCAACGCAGGTCCCATGAAGGCTACCTCCACTGAATGTCAAAACCTCTGTGTTGAGGGTGCGCTGATCAGTCTTTGCCTTGTGCAGCTGTGGTTCCCTGCTTCCTTTTGCTCAGTTTTCATCTCTGTTTTTGCAGCCTGTTATCAGTCAGTGTACCTATCTGAAACCCCTTTTCTTTGCCTCAATTCTGCCTCGGTTATATAAAGAAACTGTATTTGTTCTTTGTGTATTTGTTACATCATTTGCAGTTTCCCATTACAAAAGTAAACTAGTCATACTGTCGCCCCTAGATCTAGACCTGTCATAAGTGTCGTTTTGATCTTAGGAGTGAGTTTGTTTGCTGTTCACAATTGATTTAGCTTTTACTTTTGTCTTTTGGTTTGAATTTATGCATTTCAAAGTGTCGAAACAAGTAAATCATAAAGTGTCGTAATCGTCTTTTTTATTTTGAAAAAGGAACTTGTTTGTGTTTTCACTTGAAATCGAATTCAAATTTATATAACAGCTTTCTTTTTAGGCATCAATATTAAGAAAGCGAAAACAAATACATGCATATGTGCATTTTCATTTGACAGTTTGTATGTTGATTTAGGAAAAAGTGCATTACTGTGTGCTCTATGCTCTTTGAGAAAAGATGGTGTCTTTCTTTTCCCCTTGTAGCTAGGATTTTCATTGTTGAAAAGATATAAAGCTTGCTTATCATCTTTAGACTGCATTTAGGAATTGTATCATACATCTCGTGGTGATCCAGAAAGGCAAACTTCTAAAAAGATCAACCTAAAATAAATTGAATGAACTTAACAACGCTTTGCAACATAACGCACAACATAGAGGTCTAGGCTAGAGACGTGTTCCGGCGTCGTAAAACTTGGTTACTGGTCGCCTCACTGATGGTTGGGTGATTCCTCCTGAGGGACGATTAGTACCAGTACGGATTGTTCTCCCACGTACCGTCGTGTATATATTGGGAGACCCCTATAGGAATATAACCTTTATCCATAGGAAGCCGTGTCGGCCGCCCTACTGATCACAATGCACTGAACACAGCATTCAGGAAGATCGACCGCCCGTACCCTAAAAAGTATTCTACGGTTTTGCGAAAAGTTTGGCACACCCTCTACCTAGAACTCCAGAGCAGTTCCTTTTGGCCTTTTTCAGACTCTATAACGGAAAAAGTCCATCCGAGCATTTGTCACTTCGGGCTCGTTAAAACATCGAAGGAGACTAGAGTCATCTTTAGCTTTTTCTCGACTCTTTAAAATTGAAAAAGCAAGTTGTGTCTAAGCGTCGTTAAAAATTTATTTTAAACGGAACAATCACCCTTTATTCCTGCGTTGATCTTTAGGTTGAGAAAATGGAGCCCACCAACCAAGGAATTCCCCTTGGTGGAAATCCTAGTCCCTTCTCCTCTTGGGGAGATGTTGGTGCGCCCCATATGACCACATTGTCGCTTCCAGGACTGAAAATTGGCCTGCCGGTCTGGCTCTTCTCAACTAATGTCGTTCAGAACACCACTATTCCTGAACAGTCGAATCAACAAATAGACGAGTCTAGAATTTCCCACCAACCTTCTACTTCTTATAATTCTTCCTCTCTTCCTTCCTCTTCACATAACGGAACTGGTAAGACTAAAAACCAAGTTCCTAAAGAGAAGAAGGAAAAGAAGAAGAAAGAGAAAAAGAAGAAGGAGCCAAAGGCAAATAAGGGAAAACAAGTGTCGTCTGATGAAAATCCACACACAGCACTGACCAGGCCTAGATCGCCATGTGTCATCTGCAAGGGAGACCACTTTCACCGAGATTGTCCCTGCATCCCTCGGATACTAAGGGACTGGTCTCCCCGTTTGCAGAATCTGGTGTCGTCGATCTCTGATAACCATGTTGAAAGTACACCCTCAACTAGCGAAAGTGAAGTCCCTGGACAAAAAGGAGGGGCTAGACCTCCCCATAGACTGTGCAAAGGCAACCATGCCCTCCACCGTTGTCCCTTCTTAGACGAGGCTAAAAGAGTCTTGGAAGATTGTCCGGTCTCACCGTTACGACTTCCTCCTGGATATCAAAAACTCTTGCCAAGTCCTTCGTTAGTTGAGAATCCAGCTGGCCCGTTCAAGTAGTCAGCTGAAGCATCTATCATTGAGGATAAACCAGCTGAATCAATACCAGACGAGAGTCAAAAGGTCGAGGCGACAGTTGACCCAGTCTTGACTTCAGAGGATTTATCTTCGAATGATACAGTCACTAAAGAGGATAAGGATGACACCATCAAGATTCTTTTCATCAACACAGACTCTGACGAACACGGGGGCAATGCACCCATTCCTTTATCGTAGGAAGGAAGTTCGTCAGAGACATATTCGTCCGTCTATTCGTTCCCACCACCAAGCAACCTGGTTGTGTCCTTCGACTGGAACCAACTAGGCAGACCCCGGTTGCCAGCCAGTATACCATTCAGAAATATCATTCAAATATACAGAATGGTAATGGCTGGCACAATCATTGATGAGGGGGCATCTGTGAGTATCCTTTCCTCTATTGCTTGGAAAGCACTTGGTTCGCCAGCGCTTTTGCCTAAAATGAGAAATCTATCAGGCTTCGATAAAGGAACCAGTCGACCTTTAGGGATCCTCCCCAATGTGCCGATAAATTTGAAAGGGAAGACCGTTCAAATGAACGTGATGGTCATTCAAGGACCCTTGGATTATAACCTACTCCTTGGATGAGACTATATATATTGCATGGGAGCCATCGTCTCCTCACTCTTTAGCGTAATGTGTTTTCCGCACGAAGGAAGAGTGGTCAAGCTCGTGGACCAACTTTCATTTCCCGGATCACGCATCGCAAATAGTCACATACCATCCCTCAATGGTCTCTTCACGCAAGAAATGTCTCAACCACCGGTTCGTCCTCCCGATGAGCACGAGTGATTCGGAAGGATATGACTGGAACCCAGGGGCATGCGTCCTGGTCTGCTTCGGCAGGAAAACTTTGGGTATAGGGTAGGTTTCCGCGGGAGAATATGACTAGTCCGTACCCCGTCCATGATTGGAAGAGGGGTTGTTCTAGAATAAGATTCTTTTGTCAAAGTTATGTGTTTGACAGAACAGAGTCACTCACCTTTGTTCATCTCGATGGACATCGCCGAAGAAGTGTTTTGTTTGCTGTGTGAATAAGGCAATCTTTGGGTAACCTGAAAGAGGTAGGCCTCTCTCGGTAAAACAAATGTTTTGGCGGAAGTGAAGTAGGGGTAACCTTGAAATCGTACTTTATACCTGGGGGCATGCAAACCTTTTGGAGTGCAAGCAAGGGGCAGCTATTTATTTTTTTAAATTTTTAGGACCTCTAACCCTTTAAACTCGTAGGATTAGTCGTTTCCGAACTTGCATAACGAAAGGATTCCGGGGCAAAGCTTTATGAGGTGCAAGCCCCATAAAAAATGGCATCTTAAATGAGACTTTCTTATCATATGACTGGATAATCGAGCAGTTTTATCGTATAGTTCATGCTCGTTAAAAAATAAACATAAAATCGAGCAGTTTTAGCTCATAGTTCATGCTCGTTAAAAAATAAACATAAGATCGAGCAAGTGTTTCAATCCGCGTTTAAGCTCGTTAAAAAATGAACTACCCAGTAAATAACCACTGCGAATGTAAAATTATCAGCCATTAAAGCCTTGGTCGTGTTTGCACCATCACCTCCACTTTTCCATTGGCCGATCATTCACCTCCATTTGATTGTTTACCCATTTTGAGGAACAGCTGCGAAGAGTGATTTCACTAGCCATCCTTGTGACACTGCCGTGATTTGGAAATTCCAAATCTTACCTGGAATCATCTGCTAACCCGTTTCATCACTCGTTCCTCAAAAGACGAGTCTTCTTTAAGCTCTTTTCATCTGACTCGTAAAATATGAAAAGATTGTCGAGTTTTGGCCTTCCAGCTCGTTAAAGCGACCGGACGTGTTATCCCTCCTCTAGATTTTAATCTTTTTGGACCTGAGGGATTATTGCACAAAAATATCGAGCGCTTGTTTTGTTCGGCTCATTAAAACTATCGAGAAATCATCCCTTCTGTATTGTTTTATACTTTTTCAGACTTAAGGGATTAGATGACAAAAAAGGAACTTTGGAGTTATATTTGCGTACCTTTTCAGACTCTCTAAAATT
Source organism: Pinus tabuliformis (assembly GCA_031772625.1). NCBI lineage: Eukaryota > Viridiplantae > Streptophyta > Pinopsida > Pinales > Pinaceae > Pinus > Pinus tabuliformis. The sequence goes on from CM062805.1 coordinate 782,227,678, forward strand.
GAAAAGGACCGAGTTATCTTTGTCGTTAGACTCGTTAAAAAGCATTAATAGCGACAAACTTGTCTTTAGACGAGAACGAGTTTCACTATCGCTAGGCTTGTTAAAACATAGCGATGGGTTTGCCCGAAGGGCAAATTATAGAACAAGCATATGTTATCCTCCTCAAGCTTGACAAAAATAAAGAGGTACTGGTCAGAAATGACTGGGGAAAAATTGGGAGAAACTCAAAGAACTTTTATTGGTAGCAAGTCGCTCTTGAACATGACACTTCCACTCCGTGCCTGAGTCGGGTTGGGTTGTTTCATTCACCGGTCACATCACCATGGTCTCGCCATACCATCCATCTTTGGGGTAAATGCTACCAATCCATCACACAAGTGTCGCCGATATGTTCAAGAGAAGTCATCCAGAGAAGTCAACCGTGTCCCATCCACTACCATACATTATCCTTCATCCTTTCATGACCGCCACCCTGAACCATATATCATCAGATCGTTTTCACATCCATCAAAATCATTTGCTCCGTTCCATGTCACTGATGTGGGATACATTAAGGCCCTCCTTTGACGGATCGCTTCTTGTTGACATCAGCTCATTATCCAAGAAGTTGATCTAGGAACACCCCCTTCAGTACTTTGAAGCTTGCATGCCTCAATGGCAAGTTTCTCACTTCCGGCGACAGGTATACATCAATGACCTTCGACCGAAATATTTCGTGTGGTGTTCGACGCCAAGCCCTTTATTCACACCACGTGAATTGTACTGCAGTACCTTGAGGGTCATTATCATTATCGGTGATTCCTCTCGCGCTTGTTAACAGTTTACATCATTGACTGGTAATCAAGCGATGTCTTTCCATGTTCGACTTCAGAACATTTCTCACATGGATCGACTTGTACTTAGAGTGAAGATCGGACGAGATTGAAGACCCCGGATCTAGTTTCATCCATCCGGGCTGCGATATATATTCAGGAAAAATAAAGACATGGACATGTACAACATTGCAGCAGATAATCATCCTACCAAAAAGGATGATGATTTCATCAAAATCATCAGTCTACCATCAGACGATTGTCTGTTCTATGTACAGAAAAATGAATTTATAAAGCTGAGCATGGGAATGCCCGCCTCATCTAGATCATGAAAGCAGTATGAAAAATAATGTATTGTATTGTATCTTATTACAGGTCTCCTCCCAGCATTAGAAGAACTTCAAATCCTCCTAATAAAGCATTTCACCCGATAAACGGCCTCATACTTTAGGGGGCAACTGTTATAGACATTTTTGTGCCTTACAGCATTGAGCATGAAATTTCAATAATTCAAGGGATCCAAAGTCCCTAAATGAGTTGTTCCTACCCCTAGAGGAACAAGGTCAACCAATGACAGCTTCTCCCAGAAGTTCTCCACCAAAAACCACTCAGAAATGGTCAAATCAGGATCAATTCAATAGCTCCACTAGCTGTCTGCGCTGAAATGCAAAGTCTGCACTGGCTACTTGCACTGCAACGCAAGTAGAAGCACTACCAGGGTGCGCTGAGCGGGAATTGACAAATGGCAAGTTCATTCAACGAGGTGTAAAGACCCTGGAAGCTTCCAGAATCTTCCTCAATGACACTTGCCTCAATGAATTCGACTAGTGATGAGTAAGAGGTTCTCAACCTCCAAGTGGAAACAAGAACTGACAGAGAGAAGCCACAAGTCAAAAAATGAGCTGACTCATCCTCTCTGCTCACATCTATATATGGATCTCTCACCCAGAGGTTCAAGAGGCTGGAATTTTGTATTTGTAGAGAATTGTTGTTGGTTTGAGATTGACATTAGTACATTGGGTGATTTATGCTTTGTTGGAGGAGAGGAAGGGATTCTTTTGCTGGGAGGTAGATGCTGGATCGGGACTCACTTGGTTGTATCTCCTCTTGAACCTTGTTTATCATATCAATAAAGCTGCTTGAGTTTCTCCTATATGCTTGTATTTCAATGATGTTTTGTTGTATTTGCATATTTAGTTTATATCTGATCCTAAACTAGTTATGAATGTGAATCTATATCTTTCATGTAGTCTTCTGCTCTTGTGATCTTGCAGGAACCGTGTGAAGCTGGACCAGTGAAAGAGCAGGTAGCGAGAAGCGAACGAAAGATGGAGAGTGATTTGATCGACCAACTAGCGGAAGACATCGGTTAGTTAGATCCTTCTTTCTCTATTTGCATCTCATAAAGAAGAATACTCAGATAGCTTTCCTTGTTTGTTGCTAAGGCACTATCACCTCTTAGAGTGGGATAGGGGCATTCCGTATTGGATACTTTTCCAAACAACATACAGTACCCAAATATTTCTATAATAGTTGCCTCCTAAAGCATGAGGTCGTAAATCTTTTGATGTCGGGTGAAATGCTTTATAATGAGGATCCGAGGTTTTTCGCACTAGAAGGTGACCTATAATAAGATAAAATACAATACATTATCTTCATAATATTTTTATGATCTAGCTTAGGCGGGCATTCCCATGCTTAGCTTTGATATATTCATTTTCATGTACATAGGACAGACAATTGTCTGTGTGCAGATTGATGATTCTAGTAGAGCCATCATCCCTTAGTTTGGATGATTATCTGTGTAGCAATGATGTAAATTTAATGTCTTTATTTTCCTGAATATATTGCAGCCTGGATGGATGAAACTAGATCCGAGGTCTTCAAAACTCATTCAATATTCGCTCGAAAGTACAAGTCAATCCATGTGAAAAGATGTTCTGATGTCGAACATGGAAGGACATCATCTGATTACCAGCCAATGATGTAAGCCATTAACAGATGCAAGAGGAATCACCGATAATGATGATGACACTCAAGGTACTGCAGTACAATTCATGTGGTGTGAATGCATGAGTTGATGTCGAACACCACACAAAATCTTTTGGTCGAAGGCCATTAGTGTAAACCTGTCGTTGGAAGTGAGAAACTTGCCATTGAGGCATGTAAGCTTCAAAGTACTGGAAGGGTTGTCCCTAGGTCGGATTCTTGGATAATGAGATGATGTTGATAAGAAGTACCTGTCGTAGGAGGGCATTAATGGATCCACATCTACGACACGGAACAGAGAAAATGATTTTGTGGAGGTGAAAATGTTCTGATGATACAAGGTTCAGGGTGGCAGTCATGAAAGAATGAAGCGTGAAGGTATTGTAGCAGATGAGACACAAGCTGGGTAGGTGAATTCTCTGAGCGACTTCTCTTGAACATATCGGCGACACTGAAATGGATTGGTAGCGTTAACCCCAAAAGTGGATGGTACGGTGGACCAATGGTGGTACGACCGGTGAACGGAATAGCGCAACCCGACTTAATCATGGTGATGGAGTGAAAGTGTCATGTTCAAGAGTGACCTGCTACCAATAAAGTTTCTTCATGTCTTCTTCCCAATTTTCCCTAGTCATTTCTGACCAGTACCTCTTTATTTTTGTCAAGCTTGAGGAGGATAACATATGCTTGTTTTATAATTTTCCCTTCGGGCAAACCCATCACTTTGTTTTAACGAGCCTAGCAACAGTGAAACTCGCTCTTGTCTGAATGGACAAGTTTGTCACTATTGTTTTAACGAGTTTAACGACAAGGATAACTCGGTCGTTTTCAATTTTAGAGAGTCTTAAAAGAGATGGAAAGAAGACTCCAATATCCCTTTTCGTAATATAATCCCTTAAGTCTGAAAAAGTATAAAACAATGCGAAAGGGATGACATTTCGATAGTTTTAACGAGCCGAACAAGACAAATTCTCAATCTTTTTGTGTAATAATCCCTCAGGTCCAAAAATATTAAAATCTAGAGGAGGGATGGCACTTCCAATCACTTTAACGAGTTGGAGAGGCCAATTTATCGGCAATATTTTCATATTTTATGAGTCAGATGAAAATAGCTTAAAGAAGACTCATTTTTTAGGAAGAGTGTGATGTTTTCAGATAGCAGTTGGTTCCAGGTAAGGTTTGGAACTTTCCAATCACGGCAGTGTAAAGAAGGTGGCTAATAGGATCACTCATCACAGTTGTTCCTCAAAAGGGGTAAACAATCAAATGGAGGCGAATGATTGGCTAAAACAAAGTGGAGGTGATGGTAAGAACACGACCAAGGCTCAAAAGCTTATGATAATCATTCACAATGGCTATTTACCAGAGGTGGGTTCATTTTTTAATTAGCTTAAACTCTAGTGGAACATATGCTCATTGCTAGGTTCAATTTTTAACGAGCTTGAACTTCGCTTAAAACTGCTCATGCCAATCGTATAATAAGGATGCCTCATCGATAGGTTCATTTTTTAGGGAGCTTGCACCATTCGAAATTATGCTCCGACTCCTTTTATTATGTAAGCTAGGAACAACCAATCCTACGAGTTTAAAGGGTTAAGAGCCTACAAACTAAGAAAATAAATGGTCACTTTTCACTTTCACACAAAACGGTTTGCATGCCTCTAGGTATAGTGAAGTAGAGTTTCCCAGGTTACCCCTCAATTTGCAGACAAAACACTTGTTCTATCACGAAAGGCCTACCTTCTCCAGGTTACCCTTCAATTTGCAAACAAAAAAAAATTTATATCGGGAAAGGCCTACCTTCTAACATAGGTATCTTATCTCGGTCTAATCCCATTTTCCTAAACAAACAGGTGTGTCAGACCAGTCATATATCCTCCACGGAAACCTACCCTATACCTGAAGTTTTCCTGCAGAAGCAGACCAAGGTACATGCCCCCTGGGTTTCAGTCTTGACCATCGAATCACTCGCGCTCATCAGGTGGACAGACTAGAGATTGATGAGACATTCCTTGCGCAAAAAGACCTGTTAAGGATGGCATTTGACTATTAGCTATGTGTGAACCAGGGAATGAAAGTCGGTCTACGAGCTGGACCACTCTACCTTCATGCAGAAAACACATTACTTGAAAGAGTGAAGAGACGATGGCTCCCATGCTATAAATGTAGTCATGCCCAAGGAGTAGATTGTAATCTAAAGGTCCTTGCACTACCATTACATTCAGATAAATGGTTTTCCTTATTAAAGTTATAAGAAAACTTGGAAGGATCCCTAACGGTCGACTGGTTCCTTTATCGAAGCCTGTCATATTTCGCATCTTAGGCAAAAGTGATGGCGAACCAAGCGCTTTACAAGCAGTTGAGGAAAGGATACTCACAGAAGCCCCTTCATCTATGATGTTACCAACCATGACCATTTTGTAAGTTTTCACTATGATTCGAAATGGTACATTAGATGGTAAACGGGGTCTGCCTAGTAGATTCCAATCGAAGGAAACGACTAGGTTACTTGGAGGTGGGACCGAATAAACGGCCGGATACAACTCTAACGAATTTCCTTCCTGCGGTAAAGGAATGGGTAGATTTCCCCCATGTTCATCGAAGTCTGTGTTTACTAAAAGAATTTGAATGGTGTCGTTTTCATTCTCTTCAGTGACTGTATCATCTAAAGGTAAATCTTCTAAAGTCAAGATGGGGTCGACTGCCATCTTGACCTGTTGACTTTGGTCTGATGTGGACTCAGAGGGTTTATCTTCAATGATAGGTGTTTCAACCGACTCCAAAGGTGGGTCAGTCGGATTTTCAACTAGCAATGGATTTGGCAAGAGTTTCTTGTACCTAGGAGGGAGTCACTGCGGTGATACAGGACAATTATCCAAGACTCTTTTAGCTTCTTCTTCTTCTCAGTTACTTGGTTTTTAGTTTTACTATATTCACCAAGCGAAGAGGAAGAAGGAGAGGGAGAGACAAATGAAGTAAAACGTTGGCGGAGAACTCTGGTATCATCTAGTTGCTGATTCGATTTCTCAGGAATCATGGTGCTTTGAACAACAGAGGTCGAGAAAAGCCATACCGGCAGGCCAATTGTCAGTCTTGGAAGGGACAATGTGGCCATATGAGGTGCACCAACATCTCCCTAAGAGGATAAAGGACTAGGACTTCCCCCAAGGGGGAATCCTTGGTTGGTGGACTCCATTTTCTCAACCTAAGACCAATGAGGGAACAGTGATGTTATTCCAATAAAGATAAATTTTAGACGCTTTGACATAACTTTCTTTTTCACTTTTTAAGAGTCGAGAAAAAGGTAAAGATGACTCTAGTCACCTTCGATTTTTAATGAGCCTGAAGTGACAAGTTCTTAGATGGACCTTTTCCTTTAAGGAGTCTGAAAAGGAACGAAAGAGACTACTCTAGAAATCTAAACAGAGGGATTAACAAACCAATAGCAAAATTGTAGAATACTTTTTACGGTACAACAGTCAATCTTCCTGAATTTTGTGTTCAGTGCATTGCGATTGATAGGGTGGTAGACACGGCTTACTAAGAATAAAGGATATAGCCTATTGTGGTCTCCCAATATATACTCGACGGTATGTGGGAGAATGAGTCCATACTGGTACTTGTCGTCTCAAACAGGAGGAATCACCCAACCTACGATGAAAGCGACAGTTACGAGTCTTTACAACGCCGGAATACGTCTCTAGCCTAGACTTCTAGATGTTGTGCGTTAGGTTCCAAAGCGTTTTTATGTTCATTGAGTTTATTTTACAGTTTATCTTTCTTAAGAAATTTTCCTTTTAGGTTCACTGCGTGATGTAGATATACAATTCCTAAAATGCAATCTAAGATGATAAACAGTCGTTTAATCTTCTTTTTGCAATGAAAATCCTAGCTACTAAGTAAAGAGAAATGAAATCCTTTCAACATAGAGTAGAGAGCACACACTAGATGCACTGTCCTAAATCACAATCAACAAGCAGTCTAAATGCAAATGCACATGTATGTATTTGTTTTCCACTTTCTTAATGTGTGAATGACAAAACGAATGCTAAGTACAAATCTGAATTATCTCTTCTTTCAAAGCGACAGTACTAACGATTTTCTTTTCAAAAAATGACAGGAAGGCAAGACGACACTTTGCGATTTTGAATTGAAAACTGCTTTCGACACTTGAAATACTTATAAATTTAGATCAAATACAAGAGTAACATTGTAATCGACTATCAAAAAGAGAATTATTCTTTTCTTTGACTGAAAACGACACTTGCGACACTTCCAAATCAAAAGACGACAGTTCAATTAAGCTACTTCTTTGTAAAAGAGAACTATAAATGGCACACAATACATAAAAACATTCACAATTATTTGTACAATGGAGGTTGGATGATGCAAATAAAGGGGGGTTATACAATGGTCTACTGATCATAGACAACAAAACTCCTTAATAAAACTAAAGACAGTGAAGAAAAAACCAAAATCTGGAGGTAGATCTAGTCTTGTCTGATCATCGCCCCTGTAACACAGGGAAACAGGGATGCATCCCACCTACTGCACACGGGAGGTGCAATGCATCTAGATTGCCAAGAAGACAAGGTGCGATGGTCTAGAGACAAGAATTTAACTTGGTTCTTGGTCACAGTTTGCAGTTTAGTTCAGGGATTTAGGCCGAGCAAATGATAGTCAGTAACTACAAACTATAGGGATGATCTAATGAGGTTACTCAAGCTACCTCTAGGGCACTTAGGATGTTTGCAAGTCAATTGTTTAGTTCATAAACAAACCCGGAGATTGACTGAAGCAGCGTTGATCTACTTTTCACTTGCATAGCAAATGCAGTTTGAAGGCTAGCTGGCTTGATTTTAGGCTCCGTCTGTAGTTTATGAATCAAACAAATAGAGACAAGCAATCAAAATAATCGCTCCCCAATGGAGTCACCATTTTGTTATTGGGAAATCTAATGTCTATTTAGAGCTGCTAGTCCCACTAAGATGGGTAGCTACCTTAGAAACAAATAGATTAAAGTCACTTGTTTTTTCCTTTACAAGAGAGAGATGAGAAAGAAGCAGAGAGTACCAACCTTAGTCTTCCGCTTGGCTCCTTGCTTGTTTCCTTTCCCCTTTGACAGAATCTCGCCACTACTTCCTTACTTGTCCCACTTCAAAGAGCACCTATAGATTCACAGTACCATAATACCATCAAAGCATAGATATATTTCACTGTAAACAATATAGGATCAGATATATATTGAGCATACAAATGCATATACCAACACAATATTCAAAGATACACAAGAATATGGAGGAAAACTCAAATAGCTTTATTAGTAAAAGTAGTAAAAGAGAGGATTACAACCACTTGTTCTGACCCAGCGCCATCCTCCCAGCTTGAAAGCCCTCTTCACCTCACACAAAGCAAGATCACCCAACAATGTCTTCAAAGAGAAACCAACAGCACCTCTTTGCAAATTACCAAATTCCAACCTCTAGATCTCTGGGATGAGGGATCCATTTATAGATATTTGCAGGGGGGTGAGTCAGCTTCTGGGATTTTGATTATTGTCATCTCTCTGATAGTTCCTGGTACCACATGGATATTTTAGATCTCTTACTCATCCCTAGGCGAACTCAGAGAGGCAAGTGTCAAATGAGTAGTTTCTAGAAGATTCTCTGGGTTTCCACCTAGAAAACTGCTTGTGTCATTTGTCTGCTCTCGCTCATTACACCCTATAGAAGGGCTTTCCAGTATGCATCACACTTTTTGTATGTGGCAGGTGAGATGCATCGCACCTTTAGCACTGGGTCATCTGTATGGTCCTGCTTTGACCAGTTCTGAGTAGTTTTTCATGGAGATCTTCTGGGAGATGATGTAATCAGCTGACCTTGCTCCTTTAGGGTATGAAACAACACTTTTAGGGACTTAGAAGCCCTTCATTTATGGACATATTTGATTGGGGTTGCAGTGCCCAAATATGTCTATAAAAGCCAGGCCCCAACAATCCAACACAGCCCTATTCGGCACTTCTCTTAGAAACTGGACAGAGCTACCCAGTTGACCCTCTGCTCCCTGTCCTACATTGTTCCCAGAAATTGCACAGTAATGCCTTAGTAGGTCCCTTGCAGACCTATTATGCACTGCCCTTGGAAATTGTGCAGAGCTGCCCAGTTGTCCCTCTGGAGACATGCTCTGTCTTTGTTATCGGGAAAACTAGTGTCCATTCAGAGCAAGTTGTGTCTAAGCGTCGTTAAAAATTTATTTTAAACGGAACAATCACCCTTTATTCCTGCGTTGATCTTTAGGTTGAGAAAATGGAGCCCACCAACCAAGGAATTCCCCTTGGTGGAAATCCTAGTCCCTTCTCCTCTTGGGGAGATGTTGGTGCGCCCCATATGGCCACATTGTCGCTTCCAGGACTGACAATTGGCCTGCCGGTCTGGCTCTTCTCAACCAATGTCGTTCAGAACACCACTATTCCTGAACAATCGAATCAACAAATAGACGAGTCTAGAATTTCCCACCAACCTTCTACTTCTTATAATTCTTCCTCTCTTCCTTCCTCTTCACGTAACGGAACTGGTAAGACTAAAAACCAAGTTCCTAAAGAGAAGAAGGAAAAGAAGAAGAAAGAGAAAAAGAAGAAGGAGCCAAAGGCAAATAAGGGAAAACAAGTGTCGTCTGATGAAAATCCACACACAGCACTGACCAGGCCTAGATCGCCATGTTTCATCTGCAAGGGAGACCACTTTCACCGAGATTGTCCCTGCATCCCTCGGATACTAAGGGACTGGTCTCCCCATTTGCACAATCCGGAGTCGTCGACCTCTGATAACCATGTTGAAAGTACACCGTCAACTAGCGAAAGTGAAGTCCCTAGACAAAAAGGGGGGGCTAGACCTCCCCGTAGACTGTGCGAAGGCAACCATGCCCTCCACCATTGTCCCTTCTTAGACGAGGCTAAAAGAGTCTTGGAAGATCGTCCGGTCTCACTGTTACGACTTCCTCCTGGATATCAAAAACTCTTGTCAAGTCCTTCGTTAGTTGAGAATCCAGTTAGCCCGTTCAAGTGGTCAGCTGAAGCGTCTATCATTGAGGATAAACCAGCTGAATCAATACCAGACAAGAGTCAAAAGGTCGAGGCGGCAGTTGACCCGGTCTTGACTTCAGAGGATTTATCTTCGAATGATACAGTCACTAAAGAGGATAAGGATGACACCATCCAGATTCTTTTCATCAACACAGACTCTGACGAACACAGGGGAAATGCACCCATTGCTTTATCGCAGGAAGGAAGTTCGTCAGAGCGATATCCAGCCGTCTATTCGGTCCCACCACCAAGCAACCTGGTTGTGTCCTTCGACTGGAACCAACTAGGCAGACCCCGGTTGCCAGCCAGTATACCATTTAGAATTATCGTTCAAATATACAGAATGGTAATGGCTGGCACAATCATTGATGAGGGGGCATCTGTGAGTATCCTTTCCTCTATTCCTTGGAAAGCACTTGGTTCGCCAGCACTTTTGCCTTAAATGAGAAGCTTCGATAAAGGAACCAGTCGACCTTTAGGGATCCTCCCCAATGTACCGATAACATTGAAAGGGAAGACCGTTCAAATGAACGTGATGGTCGTTCAAGGACCCTTGGATTGTAACCTACTCCTTGGACGAGACTATATATATTGCATGGGAGCCATCATCTCCTCACTCTTTGGCGTAATGTGTTTTCCGCACAAAGGAAGAGTGGTCAAGCTCGTGGACCAACTTTCATTTCCCGGATCACGCATCGCAAATAGTCACATACCATCCCTAAATGGTCTCTTCACGCAAGAAATGTCTCAACCCACGGTCCGTCCTCCCGATGAGCGCGAGTGATTCGGAAGGATATGACTGGAACCCAGGGGCATGCGTCCTGGTCTGCTTCGGCAGGAAAACTTTGGGTATAGGGTAGGTTTCCACGGGAGAATATGACTAGTCCGTACCCCGTCCGTGATTGGAAGCGGGGTTGTTCTAGAATAAGATTCTTTTGTCAAAGTTATGTGTTTGACAAAACAGAGTCACTCACCTTTGTTCATCTCGATGCACATCACCGAAGAAGTGTTTTGTTTGCTGTGTGAATAAGACAATCTTTGGGTAACCTGAAAGAGGTAGGCCTCTCTCGGTAAAACAAATGTTTTGGTGGAAGTGAAGTAGGGGTAACCTTGAAATCGTACTTTATACCTGGGGGCATGCAAACCTTTTGGAGTGCAAGCAAGGGGCGGATATTTATTTTTTTAAATTTTTAGGACCTCTAACCCTTTAAACTCGTAGGATTAGTCGTTTCCGAACTTGCATAATGAAAGGATTCTGGGGCAAAGATTTATGAGGTGCAAGCCTGTTATAGACATTTTTGTGCCTCGTAACATGGAGCATGAAATGTCGATAATTACAGGGATCCTCAGTCCCTAAACATGTTGTTCTTACCCCTAGAAGAACAAGGTCAGCAAACCACAGCACTTCCCATCAGTTCTCCACCTGAAAACACTCAAAAACAGGCTATTTTTGGATCATGTCAGCTGCTCCACTGAGCATCTGCGCTGGAATGCAACTGCTCCTCCTTGTACCTGCGCTGAAAGTCAAATCTAATGAAGGCTACCTGCGCTGGGCGAGATTGGCCAAGTGGCACAGTCATTCTGCAAGGTGTCAATTGCCCAGGAAGCTTCCAAACTGACACTTGGTTCATGGGATTCGCCCTGTGATGAGTAAGAGGTACTTGATCTCCATGTGTAAGCAAGGATCTCCAAGTGGACTCAAGAACTGAAGTTTAACTGAAGAGGGAGAGGACACAAGGCAGCTTTATGTCAGTCTCAAGCTGACTCATCCTTTCTTCTTCTCTCCTATATATAGAGCTCTTCTATGAGGTCTAAGGAGGCTGGAATTTTGTGCAAAGTAAGGAAGTGCTGTTGGTTTATAGTTAGAGCTATTGGGTGATTGTTTTTCCAGAGGTGAAGAGGAGACTTCTTGCTGCTGGGGAGGTGCTGCTGGATTGGAGCCATTGATGGTTGTAACCTTCTCAGAACCCTGTTACTTTTATCAATAAAGCTTTGAATGTTCTCCTATATACTTGTATTGCATTGATGTATTGTATTTACTTGTATATTTGATTCACTCTAATCCATGCATCAGTTATGAGTACATGTATCTTGTAGTTTTCTCCTCTCTGTTGTGCAGGATCTGTGTGTAGCTGGACCGGCAAAGGGAGCAAGGAGCTGGGAACAAGAGACAAAGAGAGAGGATAAGGATCGACAAAAGCGAAAGACACCGGTTGGTTAATCTTTTCTTCCTTCTCTCTGTACTTTCATAAAGGAAAACATTAAAGCTTTACTTTCAGTTGTTGCTAAAGACTGTCACCTTTAGAGTAGGGATAGGGTCATCCGAGTCGGATACTTTTCCCCACAACAAACTGGCGACTCCGCTGGGGAGCCTAGTATCTTGTTGGTGTTTGTAGTATCTTTTTTATTCATTTCCTGAACCAAAGAGTACCAAATCGAAAAGCTTTTGACTATATCAAAAGCGAAGTAGAGGGGCTGCTACTCTTGCTCATTTTTGAGCAGATTCATGATTTGAAGAGCTGATCTACAAAAGACTCTTGTACTCTTTGTGATAGCTTTTCATCCTCTTGATCACCCCTTTGCTTGTACTTGACCTATAGCTTTTTATTTCAGCGAAAACAGTGCATTTTTGAGCTTTTTATGACCCGGAAATCCTTGTAAACGCAACTCTCGTGTCTCAGTGCAGGCTGTCCACAGGCAGTCTGCATTCCAGCGCAGGTACTCCCTTCGGGAACTGCGCTGAGAGTTAATTTGACAGACCAGAGCCTGCGCTGATCCAGTTAGGCTATGTCCTCCTGAGGTTTCCCACTGTGTCTGAGCCCTGTTTTCACTGTTATTTTGCTGCTGATTGCTTGTCATTGTACTTGCTGTAAACCAACTTTCCTTGACATTATTCCGCCTCAGTTGTGTGATGAAACTGTGATTGTTCTTTCAGTATTTCTTGCTTCAGTTACAGTTTCCCATTGTGAAAAGCGAACCGGTATAGCTGTGGCCTCTTAGATCCTGAACTGTAAAAGTGTCTTTGTGATCTTAAGAGCTAGTTTTATTACTGTTCATGGCTGTTTGAGTTTGTTTGTTTTTCATTTTATGGTTTGAATCTATACATTTCCAGTGTCTAAACAAGTCGATCTTAAGGTGTCTTTTGATTTTGGACAAGCTTGTTTACTTTCGCTCGAAATTAGATTCAAAGTTATACAACAGTTTCCTTTTTGTCTTACATCAACATTAAGGATAACGAAAAGAAATATCTGCATTGTGCATTTTGCATTTGACTGTGTGCTTGACGATTTAGGAAAATTTGCATTTTAGTGTATGTTCCATGATCTGTGCGAAAAGTTGTGTCTTTCTTTTCCTTAGTAGATTAAGGTTTTCAAAGTTGAAAGATTGAAAAGTTTTGCTTCTCATCTTAGATTGCATTTAGGAAGTTGTATATATACATCTCGTGGTGATCCTTAAAGGCAAACTGCTAAGCAAGATCAACATTAAAATAAATCCAATTTACATAACAACGCTTTGTAACATAACGCAAACATCTAGAGGTCTAGGTAGAGACGTGTTCCGGCGTCGTTAAACATAGTGACTGTCGATCTCTACGAAGGTGGGTGATTCCTCCTGAGAGTCGGTGGCACTAATACGGACTTGTGCTCCCGCGTACCGTCGCGTATATTGGGAGACCCCTATAGGCATTTATCCTTTATCCTTAGGAAGCCGTGTCGGCCGCCCTACTGATCGCGATGCAGTGAACACAGCATTCACGAAGATCGACCACCCGTACCGTAAAACGTATTCTGTGGTTTCGCGAAAGGTTTGGCACACCCTCTGCCTAGATCTCCAGAGCAGTTTCTTTTGGCCTTTTTCAAACTCTATAACTGAAAAAGTCCAACCGAGCATTTGTCACTTCGGGCTCGTTAAAACATCGAAGGCGACTAGAGTCATCTTTAGCTTTTTCTCGACTCTTAAAACATGAAAAAGCAAGTTTGTGTCTAAAAGCGTCGTTAATAAAATTTATTTTAAGCGGAACATAATCACCTGTTATTCCCACGTTGATCTTTCAGTTGAAAAGTATGGAGCCCACCAACCAAGGAAGCAACCTTGGAGGAAGTCCAAATCCCTTCTCCTCTTGGGGAGATGTTGGTGCGCCTCATATGGCAACATTGTCACTTCCAGGATTGACAATTGGCCTACCTGTATGGCTCTTTTCAACTAATGTAGTCCAGATCGCCACTAATCCTGAGCAGTCGAATCAACAGTCAGAGCAGTCTAGAACTACCCACCAGCCTTCCACTTCTTACAATACTTCCTCTGATCCTTCCTCTTCACAAGGTGGAGCTGGCAAAAGTCAGCCTCCCAAGGAGAAGAAGGAAAAGAAGAAGAGAGAAAAGAAGCAGAAGGGGCCTATGGCAAAGGCGACTGGGGGCAAGCAAAAGACAGCTGACAAAAACCCACACACTGCACCGACCGGGCCTAAATCGCCATGTGTCATTTGCAAAGGGACCCACTTCCATCGTGATTGTCCTTGTATTCCCCGGATACTAAGGGACTGGTCCCCCAGGTTGCACAATCCGGTAGCATCAACCTCTGGTAGTCATGTTGATTGCAGTCCATCAACTAGCGAGAGTGAAGGACGAAAAGGGAGACCAAGATCACCCTGTATGTTGTGTGAAGGCGATCACGCCATTCACCGATGTCCATTCTTAGATGAGGCGAAGAGAGTTTTGGAAGATCGTCCGGTATCACCGTTACGACTTCCTCCTGGATACCAAAAACTCGTGCCTAATCCCTCGATAGTTGAAAATCCAGCTGGCCCGCTCAAGTGGTCAGCTGAAGCGTCGGTCATTGAGAATGAACCAACTGAATCCAGACCAGACGAAAGTCTAAAGGTCGATACGGCAGTTGACCCGGTTCTACCTTCAGAAGTTTCATCTTCGAATGACACCGTCGCCGAAGAGTCATCTTCATGCGACACCCTCACTGAAGAGAATAAGGATGACACCATCCAGGTTCTTTTCATCAGCACCGAATCTGATGAGCGTCAGGGCAATGCGCCCATTCCTTTATCGCAGGAAGGAACATCATCAGGGACATATCCGGCCGTATATTCGGTCCCACCACCAAGCAACCTGGTTGTATCCTTTGATTGGAATCAGCTAGGCAGACCCCGGTTACCAGCCAGTGTACCATTCAGAATCATTGTCCAGATCTATAGAATGATCATGGCTGGTACTATCATTGATGAAGGGGCATCTGTGAGTATCCTTTCCTCTGTTGCTTGGAAAGCACTGGGTTCCCCGGCGCTTTTACCTGAGTTAAGAAATCTCTCAGGTTTTGATAAAGGAACCAGTCGACCATTAGGAATCCTCCCCAATGTGCCTGTCACATTGAAAGGGAAGACCGTTAATTTGAACGTGATGGTCGTCCAAGGACCCTTGGATTATAACCTACTCCTTGGGCGGGACTATATTTATTGCATGGGAGCGATAGTCTCCTCACTCTTTAGAGTAATGTGTTTTCCACACGAAGGAAGGATGGTCAAGCTCGTAGACCAACTTTCGTTTCCGGGATCTCGCATCGCAAATAGTCAAATACCATTCCTAAATGGTCTGTTCACTCAAGATTCGCCTCCACCCCCAGTCCTCCTTCCCGATGAGTGCGAGTGATTCGGAAAGAAAGACTGGAACCCAGGGGGCATGCACCCTGGTCTGCTTCGGGCAGAAGAAACCCCGGGTATAAGGCAGAATTTCCGCAGAAGAATATGACTAGTCCGTACCCCGTCCGTGGATGGAAGAGGGGTTGTTCTGGAATAGTATTCTTTTGTTAAAGTTATGTGTTTGACAAAAGAGTCATTCACCTTTGTCTAAATAGGTGGGCACTGCCCAAGTAGGAATTCCCTTTATTGCGACAAGTAGTAGCCATCTTTGAATTCAAGCCTCGCCCATTAAAACATATGTTTTGAAGGATAAGTAGGGGCAGCCTGCAAAGAAGGGGACTATATTGTTGTGACAGAGGGTAACCATCTTTGGACAACCCAATGATAGACACCGCCGAAGAAAGAGATTGATTTGCGGCAGCAAATAGAACCCTCTTCGGATAATAAGAAAGAGGCAAGCCTCCCTCAATAATACCAATGTTTTGTCTTTGAGTAGTGTTCTTCTCTTGTCACAAATAGCTGTTCGTTAAAAGTTGGGCCGACGGGAAGACAAGTACCGCGTAAGACCCCTTAAAATAACGAGAAGACTAGTATCGTTAACATTAGATTGGCAAGATGACAAGTAGCTGTGAACACCCAAAGAAAAGCAGAGGTAGGGGAGAGGAGGGGCAGCCTCGAAATTCTATCCTATATCTGGGGGCATGCAAACTTTTGGAATGTGAGCGAGGGACGACTATTTATTTTTTTAAATTTTTAGGTCCTCCCTTTAAACCCGTAGGTCTAACCCTTTAAACTCGTAGGATTAGCCGTTTCCGACCTTACATGAAGAAAGCCTGTGGGGCAAAAGTAAAAACTTGCCAAAATTGGAGCATAGCTTCGTGAGATAAAAGCTCCTTAAAAAATAGCTATCTCACAGGAGGCGTTCTTATTATGACTGGTATATCGAGCAGTTTTAGCACATAGTTCATGCTCGTTAAAAAATAAACGCAAGATCCGAGCAGTTTTAGCACATAGTTCATGCTCGTTAAAAAATAAACATAAGTTCATGAGCAGGCTTTCCTTCAGAGTTCAAGCTCATTCAGAAAAAACGAACCGGTAAATAACCTTTTGAGATCGTAAATTCATCAGCCATAAAAGCCTTGGTCGTGTTTGTGCACCGTCACCTCCACTGTTCATTTGGCCGATCATTCACCTCCATTTGTGTGTTTACCTCTTTTGAGAAACAGCTGCGAAGAGTGATTTCACCTAGCCATCCTTGTGACACTGCCGTGATTGGAAAATTCCAATTTGTACCTGGAATCTGCTGCTATCCCTGTTTATCACTCGTTCCTCAAAAGACGAGTCTTCTTTGAGCTCTTTTCACTGACTCGTAAAATATGAAAAGTTTGCCGAGTTTTGGCCTTCCAGCTCGTTAAACGACCGGAACGCTATCCCTCCTCTAGATTTTAATTTTTTTGGACCTGAGGGATTATTGCACAAAAAGATCGAGCGCTTGTTTTGTTCGGCTCGTTAAAGCAATCGAAAACTCATCCCTTCTGTATTGTTTTATACTTTTTCGGACTTAAGGGATTAGATGACGAAAAAGGAATTATGGAGTTAACTTTCTGTACCTTTTCAGACTCTCTAAAAATGAAAAGGACCGAGTTTTCTTTGTCGTTAGACTCGTTAAAATGATTAAATAGCGACAAACTTGTCTTTAGACGAGAACGAGTTTCCCTATCGCTAAGCTCGTTAAATCTTAGCGATGGGCTTGCCCGAAGGGCAGGTTATAGAACAAGCATATGTTATCCTCCTCAAGCTTGACAAAAATAAAGAGGTACTGGTCAGAAATGACTGGGGAAAAATTGGGAGAACATCAAAGTTTAATGGTAGCAAGTCGCTCTTGAACATGACACTTTTCCTCCGTTCCACATCGGGTTGGGTTGTTTCATTCACCGGTCTCATCACCATGGTCTTCGCCAAACCATCCACATTTGGGGTAATGCTACCGATCCATCGCATCAGTGTCGTTATATGTTCAAGAGGGGTCATTCTGAAAGTGTCAACCGTGTCCCATCCACTGCCATACATTATCCTTCATCCATTCATGATCGCCACCCTGAATCATATATCACAGTTTGTTTTCACCTCCACTAAAATCATTAGCTCCGTTCCGTGTCATTAATGTGGGATTCATTAAGGCCCTCCTTTGACGGATCGCTTCTTGTTGACTTCAGCTCATTATCCAAGAAGTTGATCTAGGAACACCCCCATCAGTACTTTGAAGCTTGCATGCCTCAATGGCAAGTTTCTCACTTCCGGCGACAGGTATACATCAATGACCTTCGACCAGAAGATTTTGCGTGGCGTTCGACGCCAAGTCCTTTATTCACGCCACGTGAATTGTACTGCAGTACCTTGAGGGTCATTATCATTATCGGTGATTCCTCTCGCGCTTGTTAACGGTTTTCATCATTGACCGGTAATCAAGCGATGTCTTTCCATGTTCGACTTCAGCGAAATTCTCACATGGATCGACTTGTACTTAGAGTGAAGATCGAACGAGTTTGAAGACCCCGGATCTAGTTTCATCCATCCGGGCTGCGATACATATTCAGGAAATATAAAAGCATTTGTCATGTACATCATTGCAGCAGATGATCATCCTACTCAAAGGATGATAATTTCAGCAGAAAATTATCAGTCTACCATCAGACGATCGTCTGTTCTATGTACCAAAATGTATTTATAAAGCTGAGCATGGGAATGCCCGCCTCAGCTAGATCATGAAAACAGAATGAAAAATAATGTATTGTATTGTATTGTATTACAGGGCACCTCTCAGCACTTGAATGAACTTCGGACCCTCTGGATAAAGCATTTCACCCGATAAACGGCCTCATACTTTAGGGGGCAACTGTTATAGACATTTTTGTGCCTCGTAACATGGAGCATGAAATGTCGATAATTACAGGGATCCTCAGTCCCTAAACATGTTGTTCTTACCCCTAGAAGAACAAGGTCAGCAAACCACAGCACTTCCCATCAGTTCTCCACCTGAAAACACTCAAAAACAGGCTATTTTTGGATCATGTCAGCTGCTCCACTGAGCATCTGCGCTGGAATGCAACTGCTCCTCCTTGTACCTGCGCTGAAAGTCAAATCTAATGAAGGCTACCTGCGCTGGGCGAGATTGGCCAAGTGGCACAGTCATTCTGCAAGGTGTCAATTGCCCAGGAAGCTTCCAAACTGACACTTGGTTCATGGGATTCGCCCTGTGATGAGTAAGAGGTACTTGATCTCCATGTGTAAGCAAGGATCTCCAAGTGGACTCAAGAACTGAAGTTTAACTAAAGAGGGAGAGGACACAAGGCAGCTTTATGTCAGTCTCAAGCTGACTCATCCTTTCTTCTTCTCTCCTATATATAGAGCTCTTCTATGAGGTCTAAGGAGGCTGGAATTTTGTGCAAAGTAAGGAAGTGCTGTTGGTTTACAGTTAGAGCTATTGGGTGATTGTTTTTCCAGAGGTGAAGAGGAGACTTCTTGCTGCTGGGGAGGTGCTGCTGGATTGGAGCCATTGATGGTTGTAACCTTCTCAGAACCCTGTTACTTTTATCAATAAAGCTTTGAATGTTCTCCTATATACTTGTATTGCATTGATGTATTGTATTTACTTGTATATTTGATTCACTCTAATCCATGCATCAGTTATGAGTACATGTATCTTGTAGTTTTCTCCTCTCTGTTGTGCAGGATCTGTGTGTAGCTGGACCGGCAAAGGGAGCAAGGAGCTGGGAACAAGAGACAAAGAGAGAGGATAAGGATCGACAAAAGCGAAAGACACCGGTTGGTTAATCTTTTCTTCCTTCTCTCTGTACTTTCATAAAGGAAAACATTAAAGCTTTACTTTCAGTTGTTGCTAAAGACTGTCACCTTTAGAGTAGGGATAGGGTCATCCGAGTCGGATACTTTTCCCCACAACAAAGCCCCATAAAAAATGGCATCTTAAATGAGACTTTCTTATCATATGACTGGATAATCGAGCAGTTTTATCGTATAGTTCATGCTCGTTAAAAAATAAACATAAAATCGAGCAATTTTAGCACATAGTTCATGCTCGTTAAAAAATAAACATAAGATCGAGCAAGTGTTTCAATCCGCATTTAAGCTCGTTAAAAAATGAACTACCCGGTAAATAACCACTGCGAATGTAAAATTATCAGCCATTAAAGCCTTGGTCGTGTTTGCACCATCACCTCCACTTTTCCATTGGTCGATCATTCACCTCCATTTGATTGTTTACCCATTTTGAGGAACAGCTGCGAAGAGTGATTTCACTAGCCATCCTTGTGACACTGCCATGATTTGGAAATTCCAAAGCTTACCTGGAATCAGCTGCTAACCCGTTTCATCACTCGTTCCTCAAAAGACGAGTCTTCTTTAAGCTCTTTTCATCTGACTCGTAAAATATGAAAAGATTGCTGAGTTTTGGCCTTCCAGCTCGTTAAAGCGACCGGAAGTGCTATCCCTCCTCTAGATTTTAATCTTTTTGGACCTGAGGGATTATTGCACAAAAAGATCGAGCGCTTGTTTTGTTCAGCTCATTAAAACTATCGAAAACTCATCCCTTCTGTATTGTTTTATACTTTTTCGGACTTAAGGGATTAGATGACGAAAAAGGAACTTTGGAGTTATCTTTACGTACCTTTTCAGACTCTCTAAAATTGAAAAGGACCGAGTTATCTTTGTCGTTAGACTCGTTAAAAAGCATTAATAGCGACAAACTTGTCTTTAGACGAGAACGAGTTTCACTATCGCTAGGCTCGTTAAAACATAGCGATGGGTTTGCCCGAAGGGAAAATTATAGAACAAGCATATGTTATCCTCCTCAAGCTTGACAAAAATAAAGAGGTACTGGTCAGAAATGACTGGGGAAAAATTGGGAGAAACTCAAAGAACTTTTATTGGTAGCAAGTCGCTCTTGAACATGACACTTCCACTCCGTGCCTGAGTCGGGTTGGGTTGTTTCATTCACCGGTCACATCACCATGGTCTCGCCATACCATCCATCTTTGGGGTAAATGCTACCAATCCATCACACAAGTGTCGCCGATATGTTCAAGAGAAGTCATCCAGAGAAGTCAACCGTGTCCCATCCAATACCATACATTATCCTTCATCCTTTCATGACCGCCACCCTGAACCATATATCATCATATCGTTTTCACATCCATCAAAATCATTTGCTCCGTTCCGTGTCACTGATGTGGGATACATTAAGGCCCTCCTTTGACGGATCGCTTCTTGTCGACATCATCTCATTATCCAAGAAGTTGATCTAGAAACACCCCCTTCAGTACTTTGAAGCTTGCATGCCTCAATGGCAAGTTTCTCACTTCTGGCGACAGGTATACATCAATGACCTTCGACCTAAAGATTTCGTGTGGTGTTTGACGCCAAGCCCTTTATTCACACCACGTGAATTGTACTACAGTACCTTGAGGGTCATTATCATTATCGGTGATTCCTCTCGCGCTTGTTAACAGTTTACATCATTGACTGGTAATCAAGCGATGTCTTTCCATGTTCGACTTCAGAACATTTCTCACATGGATCGACTTGTACTTAGAGTGAAGATCGGACGAGATTGAAGACCCCGGATCTAGTTTCATCCATCCGGGTTGCGATATATATTCAGGAAAAATAAAGACATGGACATGTACAACATTGCAGCAGATAATCATCCTACCAAAAAGGATGATGATTTCATCAAAATCATCAACCTACCATCAGACGATTGTCTGTTCTATGTACAGAAAAATGAATTTATAAAGCTGAGCATGGGAATGCCCGCCTCAGCTAGATCATGAAAGCAGTATGAAAAATAATGTATTGTATTGTATCTTATTACAGGTCTCCTCCCAGCATTAGAAGAACTTCAGATCCTCCTAATAAAGCATTTCACCTGATAAATGGACTCATACTTTAGGGGGCTACTGTTATAGACATTTTTGTGCCTTACAGCATTGAGCATGAAATGTCAATAATTCAAGGGATCCAAAGTCCCTAAATGAGTTGTTCCTACCCCTAGAGGAACAAGGTCAACCAATGACAACTTCTCCCAAAAGTTCTCCACCAAAAACCACTCAGAAATGGTCAAATCAGGATCAATTCAATAGCTCCACTAGTTGTCTGCGCTGAAATACAAAGTCTGCACTTGCTACTTGCACTGCAACGCAGGTAGAAGCACTACCAGGGTGCGCTGAGTGGGAATTGACAAATGGAAAGTTCATTCAACGAGGTGTAAAGACCCTGGAAGCTTCCAGAATCTTCCTCAATGACACTTGCCTCAATGAATTCGACTAGTGATGGGTAAGAGGTTCTCAACCTCCAAGTGGAAATAAGAACTGACAGAGAGAAGCCACAAGTCAAAACATGAGCTGACTCATCCTCTCTACTCACATCTATATATGGATCTCTCACCCAGAGTTTCAGGAGGCTGAAATTTTGTATTTGGAGAGAATTGCTGTTGGTTTGAGATTGAGATTAGTACATTGGGTGATTTATGCTTTGTTGGAGGAGAGGAAGGGATTCTTTTGCTGGGAGGTAGATGCTGGATCGGGACTCACTTGGTTGTATCTCCTCTTGAACCTTGTTTATCATATCAATAAAGCTGCTTGAGTTTCTCCTATGTGCTTGTATTTCAATGATGTTTTGTTGTATTTGCATATTTAGTTTATATCTGATCCTAAACTAGTTATGAATGTGAATCTATATCTTTCGTGTAGTCTTCTGCTCTTGTGATCTTGCAGGAACCGTGTGAAGCTGGACAGGTGAAAGAGCAGGCAGTGGGAAGCGAACGAAAGAGGGAGAGTGATTGGATCGACCAACTAGCGGAAGTCATCGGTTAGTTAGATCCTTCTTTCTCTATTTTCATCTCATAAAGAAGAATACTCAGATAGCTTTCCTTGTTTGTTGCTAAGGCACTATCACCTCTTAGAGTGGGATAGGGGCATTCCGTATTGGATACTTTTCCCAACAACATGCAGTACCCAAATATTTCTATAACAGTTGCCTCCTAAAGCATGAGGTCGTAAATCTTTTGATGTCGGGTGAAATGCTTTATAATGAGGATCCGAGGTTTTTCTTACTAGAAGGTGACCTATAATAAGATAAAATACAATACATTATCTTCATAATATTTTTATGATCTAGCTTAGGCGGGAATTCCCATGCTTAGCTTTGATAAATTCATTTTCATGTACATAGGACAGACAATTGTCTGTGTGCAGACTAATGATTCTAGTAGAGCCATCATCCCTTAGTTTGGATGATTATCTGTGCAGCAATGATGTAAATTTAATGTCTTTATTTTCCTGAATATATTGCAGCCTGGATGGATGAAACTAGATCCGAGGTCTTCAAAACTCATTCAATATTCGCTCGAAAGTACAAGTCAATCCATGTGAAAAGATGTTCTGATGTCAAACATGGAAGGACATCGTCTGATTACCAGCCATTGATGTAAGCCATTAACAGATGCGAGAGGAATCACCGATAATGATGATGACACTCAAGGTACTGTAGTACAATTCATGTGGTGTGAATGCATGAGTTGATGTCGAACACCACACAAAATCTTTCGGTCGAAGGCCATTAGTGTAAACCTGTCACTGGAAGTGAGAAACTTGCCATTGAGGCATGTAAGCTTCAAAATACTGGAAGGGTTGTCCCTAGGTCAGATTCTTGGATAATGAGATGATGTTGATAAGAAGTGACCTGTCGTAGGAGGGCATTAATGGATCCACATCTACGACACGGAACGGAGCAAATGATTTTGTGGAGGTGAAAACGATCTGATGATACAAGGTTCAGGGTGGCGGTCATGAAAGAATGAAGCGTGAAGGTATTGTAGCAGATGAGACACAAGCTGGGTAGGTGAATTCTCTGAGCGACTTCTCTTGAACATATCGGCGACACTGAAATGGATTGGTAGCGTTAACCCCAAAAGTGGATGGTACGGTGGACCAATGGTGGTACGACTAGTGAACGGAATAGCCCAACCCGACTTAATCATGGTGATGGAGTGAAAGTGTCATGTTCAAGAGCGACCTGCTACCAATAAAGTTTCTTCATGTTTTCTTCCCAATTTTCCCTAGTCATTTCTGACCAGTACCTCTTTATTTTTGTCAAGCTTGAGGAGGATAACATATGCTTGTTAATTTTCCCTTCGGGCAAACCCATCACTTTGTTTTAACGAGCCTAGCAACAGTGAAACTCGCTCTTGTCTGAATGGACAAGTTTGTCACTATTGTTTTAACGAGTTTAAGGACAAGGATAACTCGGTCCTTTTCAATTTTAGAGAGTCTAAAAAGAGATGGAAAGAAGACTCCAATATCCCTTTTCGTAATATAATCCCTTAAGTCCGAAAAAGTATAAAACAATGCGAAAGGAATGACATTTCGATATTTTTAACGAGCCGAACAAGACAAATGCTCGATCTTTTTGTGTAATAATCCCTCAGGTCCAAAAATATTAAAATCTAGAGGAGGGATGGCACTTCCAATCACTTTAACGAGCTGGAGAGGCCAATTTATCGGCAATATTTTCATATTTTACGAATCAGATGAAAATAGCTTAAAGAAGACTCATTTTTTAGGAAGAGTGTGATGTTTTCAGATAGCAGTTGGTTCCAGGTAAGGTTTGGAACTTTCCAATCACGGCAGTGTAAAGAAGGTGGCTAATAGGATCACTCATCACAGTTGTTCCTCAAAAGGGGTAAACAATCAAATGGAGGCGATTGATTGGCTAAAACAAAGTGGAGGTGATGGTAAGAACACGACCAAGGCTCAAAAGCTGATGATAATCATTCACAATGGCTATTTACCAGAGGTGGGTTCATTTTTTAATTAGCTTAAACTCTGGTGGAACATATGCTCATTGCTAGGTTCAATTTTTAACGAGCTTGAACTTCGCTTAAAACTGCTCATGCCAATTGTATAATAAGGATGCCTCATCGATAGGTTCATTTTTTAGGGAGCTTGCACCATTCAAAATTATGCTCCGACTCCTTTTATTATGTAAGCTAGGAACAACCAATCCTATGAGTTTAAAGGGTTAAGAGCCTACAAACTATGAAAATAAATGGTCACTTTTCACTTTCACACAAAATGGTTTGCATGCCTCCAGGTATAGCGAAGTAGAGTTTCCCAGGTTACCCCTCAATTTGCAGACAAAACACTTGTTCTATCACGAAAGGCCTACCTTCTCCAGGTTACCCTTCAATTTGCAAACAAAAAAAAATTTATATCGGGAAAGGCCTACCTTCTAACATAGGTATCTTATCTCGGTCTAATCCTATTTTCTTAAACAAACAGGTGTGTCAGACCAGTCATATATCCTCCACGGAAACCTACCCTATACCTGAAGTTTTTCTGCCGAAGCAGACCAAGGTGCATGCCCCCTCGGTTTCAGTCTTGACCATCGAATCACTCGCGCTCATCAGGTGGACAGACTAGAGATTGATTAGACATTCCTTGCGCAAAAAGACTTGTTAAGGATGGCATTTGACTATTAGCTATCTGTGAACCAGGGAATGAAAGTTGGTCTACGAGCTAGACCACTCTACCTTCATGCAGAAAACACATTACTTGAAAGAGTGAAGAGACGATGGCTCCCATGCTATAAATGTAGTCATGCCCAAGGAGTAGATTGTAATCTAAAGGTCCTTGCACTACCATTACATTCAGATAAATGGTTTTCCTTATTAAAGTTATAAGAAAACTTGGAAGGATCCCTAACGGTCGACTGGTTCCTTTATCGAAGCCTGTCATATTTTGCATCTTAGGCAAAAGTGATGGCGAACCAAGCGCTTTCCAAGCAGTTGAGGAAAGGATACTCACAGAAGCCCCTTCATCTATGATGGTACCAACCATGACCATTTTGTAAGTTTTCACTATGATTCGAAATGGTACATTAGATGGTAAACGGGGTCTGCCTAGTAGATTCCAATCGAAGGAAACGACTAGGTTGCTTGGAGGTGGGACCGAATAAACGGCCGGATACAACTCTAACGAATTTCCTTCCTGCGGTAAAGGAATGGGTAGATTTCCCCCATGTTCATCGGAGTCTGTGTTTACGAAAAGAATTTGAATGGTGTCGTTCTCATTCTCTTCAGTGACTGTATCATCTAAAGGTAAATCTTCTAAAGTCAAGATGGGGTCGACTGCCATCTCGACCTGTTGACTTTGGTCTGATGTGGACTCAGAGGGTTTATCTTCAATGATAGGTGTTTCAACCGACTCCAAAGGTGGGTCAGTCGGATTTTCAACTAGCAATGGATTTGGCAAGAGTTTCTTGTACCCAGGAGGGAGTCACTGCGGTGATACAGGACAATTATCCAAGACTCTTTTAGCTTCGTCCAAGAAGGGACAATGGTGTAGGGCATTATCACCTTCACAGAGTCTGTAGGGAAACTTAGATTTTCCTTTCTATCTGTTGACTTCGCTTTCACTAGTTGACGGTGTACTTTCAACATGATCTTTAGAAGTTGATGACATCGGATTGTGCAAGTGGGGAGACCAGTCCCTCAGGATCTTTGGGATGCAAGGACAGTCTCGGTGATAGTGGTCTCCCTTGCATATGACACATGGAGATTTAGGTTTGGATAGTGCAGTGTGTGGATTTTCGCTAGACAATGCATGGTTGCCCCTTTTTGTCGTTGGCTCCTTCTTCTTCTTCTCCTTCCCCTTCTTCTTCTCCTTCCCCTTCTTCTTCTCCTTCCCCTTCTTCTTCTTCTCAGTTACTTGGTTTTTATTTTACTATATTCACCAAGCGAAGAGGAAGAAGGAGAGGGAGAGACAAATGAAGTAGAACGTTGGGGGAGAACTCTGGTATCATCTAGTTGCTGATTCGATTGCTTAGGAATCACGGTGCTTTGAACGACAGAGGTCGAGAAAAGCCATACCGGCAGGCCAATTGTCAGTCTTGGAAGGGACAATGTGGTCATATGAGGTGCACCAACATCTCCCTAAGAGGATAAAGAACTAGGACTTCCCCCAAGGGGGAATCCTTGGTTGGTGGACTCCATTTTCTCAACCTAAGACCAACGAGGGAACAGTGATGTTATTCCAATTAAGATAAATTTTAGATGCTTTGACATAACTTGCTTTTTCACTTTTTAAGAGTCGAGAAAAAGGTAAAGATGACTCTAGTCACCTTCGATTTTTAATGAGCCTGAAGTGACAAGTTCTTAGATGGGCCTTTTCCTTTAAGGAGTCTGAAAAGGAACGAAAGAGACTACTCTGGAAATCTAAACAGAGGGATTAAAAAACCAATATTAAAACTGTAGAATACTTTTTATGGTACGACGGTCAATCTTCATGAATTTTGTGTTCAGTGCATTGCGATTGATAGGGCGGTAGACACGGCTTACTAAGAATAAAGGATATAGCCTATTGTGGTCTCCCAATATATACTCGACGGTATGTGGGAGAATGAGTCCATACTGGTACTTTTCGTCTCAAAGAGGAGGAATCACCCAACCTACGATGAAAGCGACAGTTACCAGTCTTTACAACATCGGAATACGTCTCTAGCCTAGACTTCTAAATGTTGTGCGTTAGGTTCCAAAGCGTTTTTATGTTCATTGAGTTTATTTTACAGTTTATCTTTCTTAAGAAATTTTCCTTTTAGGTTCACCGCGTGATGTAGATATACAATTCCTAAAATACAATCTAAGATGATAAACAGTCGTTTAATCTTCTTTTTGCAATGAAAATCCTAGCTACTAAGTAAAGTGAAATGAAATCCTTTCAACATAGAGTAGAGAGCACACACTAGATGCACTGTCCTAAATCACAATCAACAAGCAGTCTAAATGCAAATGCACATGTATGTATTTGTTTTCCACTTTCTTAATGTGTGAATGACAAAAAGAATGCTAAGTACAAATCTGAATTATCTCTTCTTTCAAAGCGACAGTACTAACGATTTTCTTTTCAAAAAATGACAGGAAGGCAAGACGACACTTTGCGATTTTGAATTGAAAACTGCTTTCGACACTTGAAATACTTATAAATTCAGATCAAATACAAGAGTAACATTGTAATCTACTATCAAAAAGAGAATTATTCTTTTCTTTGACTGAAAACAACACTTGCGACACTTCCAAATCAAAAGACGATAGTTCTATTGAGCTACTTCTTTGTAAAAGAGAACTATAAATGGCACACAACACATAAAAACATTCACAATTATTTGTACAATGGAGGTTGGATGATGCAAATAAAGGGGGGTTATACAATGGTCTACTGATCATAGACAGCAAAACTCCTTAATAAAACTAAAGACAGTGAAGAAAAAACCAAAATCTGGAGGCAGATCTAGTCTTGTCTGATCATCGCACCTGTAACACAGGGAAACAGGGATGCATCCCACCTACTGCACACAGGAGGTGTGATGCATCTAGATTGCCAAGAAGACAAGGTGAGATGGTCTAGAGACAAGACTTTAACTTGGTTCTTGGTCACAGTTTGCAGTTTAGTTCAGGGATTTAGGCCGAGCAAATGATAGTCAGTAACTACAAACTATAGGGATGATCTAATGAGGTTACTCAAGCTACCTCTAGGGCACTTAGGATGTTTTCAAGTCAATTGTTTAGTTCATAAACAAACCCGGAGATTGACTGAAGCAGCGTTGATCTACTTTTCACTTGCATAGCAAATGCAGTTTGAAGGCTAGCTAGCTTGACTTTAGGCTCCGTCTGTAGTTTATGAATCAAACACATAGAGACAAGCAATCAAAATAATCGCTCCCCAGTGGAGTCACCATTTTGTTATCGGGAAATCTAATGTCTATTTAGAGCTGCTAGTCCCACTAAGATGGGTAGCTACCTTAGAAACAAATAGATTAAAGTCACTTGTTTTTTCCTTTACAAGAGAGAGATGAGAAAGAAGCAGAGAGTACCAACCTTAGTCTTCCGCTTGGCTCCTTGCTTGTTTCCTTTCCCCTTTGACAGAATCTCGCCACTGCTTCCTTACTTGTCCCACTTCAAAGAGCACCTATAGATTCACAGTAGCATAATACCATCAAAGCATAGAGATCTTTCACTGTAAACAATATAGGATCAGATATATATTGAGCATACAAATGCATATACCAACACAATATTCAAAGATACACAAGAATATGGAGGAAAACTCAAATAGATTTATTAGTAAAAGTAGTAAAAGAGAGGATTACAACCACTTGGTCTGACCCAGCGCCATCCTCCCAGCTTGAAAGCCCTCTTCACATCACACAAAGCAAGATCACCCAACAATGTCTTCAAAGAGAAACCAACAGCACCTCTTTGCAAATTACCAAATTCCAACCTCTAGATCTTTGGGATGAGGGATCCATTTATAGATATTTGCAGGGGGGGTGAGTCAGCTTTTGGGATTTTGATTAGTGTCATCTCTCTGATAGTTCCTGGTACCACATGGATATTTTAGATCTCTTACTCATCCCTAGGCGAACTTAGAGAGGCAAGTGTCAAATGAGTAGTTTCTAGAAGATTCTCTGGGTTTCCACCTAGCAAACTGCTTGTGCCATTTGTTTGCTCTCGCTCATTGCACCCTATAGAAGGGCTTTCCAGTATGCATCACACTTTTTGTATGTGGCAGGTGAGATGCATCGCACCTTTAGCACTGGGTCATCTGTATGGTCCTACTTTGACCAGTTCTGAGTAGTTTTTCATGGAGAACTTCTGGGAGATGATGTAATCAGCTGACCTTGCTCCTTTGGGGTATGAAACAACACTTTTAGGGACTTAGAAGCCCTTCGTTTATGGACATATTTTATTGGGGTTGCAGTGCCCAAATATGTCTATAACAGCCAGGCCCCAACAATCCAACACAGCCCTATTCGGCACTTCTCTTAGAAACTGGACAGAGCTACCCAGTTGACCCTCCGCTCACTGTCCTACATTGTTCCCAGAAATTGCACAGTAATGCCTTAGTAGGTCCCTTGCAGACCTATTATGCACTGCCCTTGGAAATTGTGCAGAGTTGCCTAGTTGTCCCTCTGGAGACATGCTCTGTCTTTGTTATCGGGAAAACTAGTGTCCATTCAGAGCTGCTAGTCCCACTAAGACGGGTAGCTATCTTAGAAACAAACAAACTAAAGTTACTTGTGTTTTCCTTTATGAGAGATAGATGAGAGAGAAGTAGAGAGTACCAACCTCAGTCTTTTGCTAGTCTCCTTGCTTGTTTCCTCTCTCCCTTAATAGAGCTTTCACCACTCCTTTCTCACTTGTCCTGCTTCAAAGAACGCCTACAGAGTCAAGGCAGCAAAATACCATCAAAGAATAGAGATCTATAACCATGAACAATATAGGATCAGATGTATATTAACCATACAAATGCATATACAAATACAAGATTCAGAGATATACAAATATATGGAGGAAAACTCAAATAGATTTATTTATAGAAGTAGTAGAAGATAGGATTACAACCAAGCTATCTGATCCAACATCATCCTCCCAGCATGAAAACCCTATTCACCTCATACAAAGCAAGATCACCCAACAATACAGTGTCTCAAAGAGAAACCAACAACACTTCCTTACAAATTACAAAATTCCAGCCTTTGGATCTCCAAGATGAGGGATCCATATATAGATGTTTGTAGGAGAGTGAGTCAGCTTATAGGATCTTGATTAGTGTCATTTCACTAATAGTTCTTGGTTCCACTTTGAGATTTCATGATCTCTTACTCATCCTTGGGCAAATTCAGAGAGGCAAGTGTCATATGAGCAGTTTCTAGAAGATGCTTTGAGTTTCCACCTAGCAAACATCTTCCACCATTTATCTGCTCTCGCTCATCGCACCCTACAGAAATGAATTTTAGTATGCATCGCACCCCCCGTGTGTAATATGTGAGATGCATCACACCCTCAGCATGGAGCAGTCTGTATGGTCCAGTTTTGACTAGTTCTGAGCAGTTTTTTAGGGAGAACTTCTGGGAAATGATTTAATCAGTTGAACATGATCCTTTAGGGTATGAAACAAAAATTTTAGGGTTTTAGAGCCCTTTGTTTATTTACATATGTGATTGGGGTTGCAGTGCCCAAATATGTCTATAACAATTGCCCCCTAAAGCATGAGGTCATAAATCTTTTGATGTCGGGTGAAATGCTTTATCATGAGGATCCTTGGTTTTTCAAACTAGAAGGTGACCTATAATAAGATACAATACAATACATTATCTTCATAATATTTTCATGATCTCGCTGAGGCGGGCATTCCCATTCTCAGCTTTATAAATTCATTTTCATGTACATAGGATAGACAATCGTCTGTGTGGCAGAATGATGATTTTGGTAGAGTCATCATCCCTTAGCTTGTATGATTATCTGTGCAACAATGATGTACATTTGATGTCTTTATTTTCCTGAATATATCGTAGCTCGGATGGATGAAACTAGATCTAGGGTCTTCAAACTCGTTCGATCTTTGCCCGAAGTACAAGTCGATCCATGTGAAAAGATGTTCTGATGTCGAAAATGGAAAGACATCGCATGATTACCAGCCAATGATGTAAGTTGTTAACAGGCGCGAGAGGAATCACCGATATTGATGATTACCCTCAAGGTACTGCAGTACACTTCACGTGGTGTGAATACATGAGTCGATGTCGAACACCATGCAAAATCTTTCAGTCGAAGACCATTGATGTAAACCTGTCGCCGAAAGTGAGAAACTTGTCATTGAGGCATGCAAGCTTCAAAGTACTGAAAGGGTTGTTCCTAAGTCAACTTCTTGGATAATCATTTGATGTCAACAAGAAGTTACCCATCGTAGGAGGGCCTTAATGAGTCCCACATCTATGACACGGAACGGAGCAAATGATTTTGTGGAGGTGAAAACGATATGATGATACAAGTTTCAGGGTGGCGGTCATGAAAAATGGAGAGTGAAGGTATTGCAGCGGATGGGGCGCTAGCTGGGTTGGTGAATTCTCTAAGCGACTTATCTTGAACATATCGGCGACACTGGAATGGATTGGTAGCATTAACCCCAAAACGGATGGTACGGAGGACCAATGGTGATATGACCAGTGAACGGAATAACCCAACCCAACTCAATCATGGTGATCAAGTGAAAGTGTCATGTTCAAGAGCGACCTGCTACCAATGAAGTAATTCAAGTTTTCTTCCCTTTTTCCCCAGTCATTACTAACCAGTACCTCTTTATTTTTGTCAAGCTTGAGGAGGATAACATATGCTTGTTCTATAATTTTCCCTTCGAGCAAACCTGTCGCTATGTTTTAACGAGCCTAGCAATAGTGAAACTCGTTCTTGTCTACATGGACAAGTTTGTTGCTATTGTTTTAACGAGTTTAATGACAAATATAACTCAGTCCTTTTCAATTTTAGAGAGTCTAAAAAGAGATGGAAAGGAAACTCCAGTAGTCCTTTTTCATAATATAATCCCTTAAGTCCAAAAAAGTATAAAATAATACGAAAGGGATGACTTTTCGATAGTTTTAACGAGCCGAACAAGACAAGCGCTTGATCTTTTTGTGTAATGATCCCTAAAGTCCAAAAAGATTAAAATATATAGGAGGGATGGCACTTCCAATGACTTTAACGAGCTGGAAAGGCCAATTTCTCAACAATATTTTCATATTTTACGAGTCAAATGAAAAAGCTTAAGGAGACTCGTTTTTTGAGGAACGAGTGATGTTTTTGGATAGCAACTAGTTCCAGGTAAGGTTTGGAAATTTTCACTCACGGTAGTGTAATGAAGGTGGCTAATAGAATCACTCAACGTAGTTGTTCCTCAAAAGGGTAAACAATCAAATGGAGGCATATGATCGGCTAAAAAAGAGTGGAGGTGATGGTAAGAACACTACCAAGGTTTAAAAGTTGATAGTTATGCGATCACAAAGATTATTTACCGATGGTGGGTTCATTTTTTAATGAGCTTGAACTCTGGGGAAACATATGCTCATTGCTAGGTTTATTTTTTAACGAGCTTGAATTTTGCGTAAAAATGCTCGTGCCAGTCATATAATAAGGATGTCTCTCATTAGTAGGTTCATTTTTTAGGGAGCTTTCCCTATGCGAAACTTTGCTCTGAAGCCTTTTGTATGCAAGCTAGGAACGACCAACCTACGAGGTTAAAGGGTTGAGAGCCTACAAACTAAGAAAATAAAAGGTCTTTTTTCACTTACATGCAAAAAGGTTTGCATGCCCATAGGTATAAAGAGAAGTAGAGTTTCCAGGTTACCATACGAAATTTCTTGCATTAGCAATATTGTTTCGTCCACATTTGCAGACAAAACACTTCATTGGCTCCGTCGAGAATAGACAAAGGTGAATGGTGGTAATTTCCAATCACATAACCTTCGACGGGGGAATCCTTTTCCAGTCTAATCCCATTTTCCTAAACGGACAGGGGGTCAGACTAGTCATATATCCTACGTGGAAACTTAATTTATATCTGGGGTTTTCCTGCTGAAGCAGACCAGGCGCATGCCCCCTGGGTTTAGTCACAATCACCGAATCACTCGCGCTCATTAGGTGGACGAACTGGAGATTAATGAGACATTCCTTGTGCAAAAATACTAGTTAGCCATTTGACTAGTAGCTATGTTTGAACCAAGGAATGAGAGTTGGTCAACTAGTTTGACCACTCTGCCTTCGTGCAGAAAACACATCACTCGAAAGAGTGAGGAAAAAATAGCTCCCATGCTGTAAATGTAGTCACGCGCAAGGAGTAGATTGTAATCTAGAGGCCCTTGGACTACCATCACATTTAGATGAACAATTTTCCTTCTCAAAGTTATAGGCAAATTTGGAAGAATCCCTAACGGTCGACTGGTTCCTTTGTTGAAGGCTGACAGATTTCAAATCTTAGGCAGAAGCAATGGCGAACCAAGCGCTTTCCAAGCAGTTGAGGAAAGGATACTCACAGAAGCCCCTTCATCTATGATAGTACCAACCATGATCATTCTGTAAGCTTGTACTATGATTTGGAATGGTACATTAGATGGTAGGTGGGGTCTCCCTAGTAGATTCCAATCGAAGGAAACAACTAGATTGCTTGGAGGAGGGACCAAATAAACGGCCAGATAAATCTCTCACGAACTTCCTTCCTGCGATAAAGGAACGGGTAGATTCCCCCCCATGTTCATCGGATTCTGTGTTAACAAAAAGAATTTGAACGATGTCGTTCTCATTCTCTTTAGTGACTGTATCATCTGAAGATGGACCTTTTGAAGACAAGACTGGGTCGACTGTCATCTCAACCTGTTGACTTTGATCCAGTGTGGACTCAGAGGGTTTATCTTCAATGATAGGTGCTTTGACCGACAAAAAATGTGTGTCAGTGGGATTTTAAATTAGCGATGGACGCGGTAAGAGTTTCTTGTATCCAGGAGGAAGTCGCTACGGTGAAGCAGGATGCTTATCCAAGACTCTTTTAGCTTCATCCAAGAAGGGACAACGGTGGAGGGCATCATTACTTTCAAACAGCCTACAAGGAAATCTAGATCTTCCTTTATGTCCATTGACTTTATTTTCACTAGTTGATGGTGTGCTCTCAACATGATCATTAGAGGTTGAAGACACTGGATTGTGCAAGTGGGGAGACCACTCCCTCAGGATCCATGGGATGCAGGGACAATCTCGATGATCGTGGTCTCCCTTACAAATGACATATGGAGATTTAGGTTTGGAAGGTGCAATGTGTGGATTTTTGCCAGACGATGTAGCATTGCCCCCTTTCACCGTCGGCTTCTTCTTCTTCTCCTTTCCTTTATTTTTCTTCTCAGTTACTTGGTTTTTAGTGTTACTAGTTTCACCAAGCGAAGAGGAAGAAGGAGAGGGAGAAACAAATGAAGTAGAAGGTGGGGAAGCAACTTCAGTATCATCTGGTTGCTGATTTGATTGCTGAGAATTTACGGTGTTTTGAATGATAGATGTCGAGAAAAGCCATACTAGCAGGCCAATTGTGAGTCCTGGAAGGAACAATGCAGCCATGTGTGGAGCACCACCATCTCCTCAAGAGGAGAAAGGACTAGGATTTCCCCCAAGGGGAAATTCTTGATTGGTAGACTCCATTTTCTCAACCTAAGACCAATGAGGGAACAATGATGTTATTCTGATTAAAATAAATTTTATGATGCTTTGACACAACTTTCTTTTTCAATTTTTAAGAGTCGATAAAAAGATAAATATGGCTCTAGTCGCCTTCAATTTTTAATGAGCCTGAAGTGACAAGTGCTCGGATGGACCTTTTCTTTTAAGGCATCTAAAAAGGAATGAAAGTGACTTCTCTAGAAATTTAGATAGAGGGATTACCAAACCAATCGCAAAATTGCAGAATACTTTTTACAGTATGGCAGTCAATCTTCCTGAATACTATGTTCAGTGCATTGCGATTGATAAGGTGGCAGAAATGGCTTCCTAAGGATAAAGGATATAGCCTATTGTGGTCTCCCAATATATACTCGACAGTACGTGGGAGCACAAGTCCATACTAGCACTTCTCATATCAAAGAGGAAGAATCACCCAACCTATGATGAAAACGATAGTTACCAGGCTTTATGATGCCGAAATACGTCTCTAGCCTAGACTTCTAGATGTTGTACGCTAGGTTCCAAAGCATTTTTATGTTCATTGAGGTTTATTTTATAGTTGATCTTTCTTAAAAAGTTTTCCTTTAAGGTTCACTACGTGATGTAGATATACAATTCGTAAATTTGCAATCTAAGATGATAAACAATCATTTACTTTCTTTTAGCAATGAAAATCCTAGCTACTAAGGAAAGAGAAATGAAATCCTTTCAACATAGAACAGAGAGCACACACTAGATGCACTTTTCCTAAATCAATTACCGCATGCAGTCTAAATGCAAATGCACATTCATGTATTTGTTTTTTCAGTTTCCTTAATGTGAGAATGAAAAAAAGAAAACTAAGTACAGATTTGAATTATCTTCTTTCAAAGCGACAGTATTAACAATTTTTTCTTCAAAAAATGAAAGGAAGACAAAGGCGACACTTTGTGATTTCAAATTTAAAACTGCTTTCAACACTTGAAATACTAATAATCTCAAAATTAAGTACAATAGAAATAGTGTAATCAACTATCTAAAAGAGGAAGACTTTACAACACTATTTTTCTTGACTGAAAACGACAGTTGCGACACTTTCAAATCAAAAGACGACAGTTCGATTAAGCTACTTTTTGCAAAGGAGAATTGTAAATGATGAAAAATACATTAAAAAAAAATGTTCACAATTATTTATCAATGGAGGCTGAATAATGCAAAGGAAGATGGTTTAAACAGTGATATACTGATCATAGACAGCAAAACTATTGAATAAAGCTGAAGACAATGAAGAAAAAACCAAAATCTGGAGGCAGAAATAGTCTTACTCAATCATCGCACCTGTAACACAGGGAAACAAGGATGCATCTCACCTGCAACACACAGGAGGTGCGATGCATCCAGATTGCCAATGAGAGACAGTGCGATGGTCCAGGGATGAGACTAAGCTTGGTTTTCACTCACAGTTTGCAGCTAAGTTCAGGGATTTAGGTTGAGCTAATGATAGATAGTAAACACAAAGTATAGGGATGATCTAATGAGGTTATTTGAGCTACCACCAGGGCACTTAGGATGTTTGCAATTTAGATGTTCAGTTCATAAACTAACCCAAAGATTGACTGAAGCAGCGTTGATCTACTTTGCAGTTGCATAGCAAAAGCAGTTCGAAGGCTAGTTGGCTTAACTTTAGGCTCTGTTTGTAGTTTATAAAGCAAACAATAGTAACAAAACAAACAAACTATTTGCTCCCCAGTGGATTCGCCATTTTGTTATTGGGAAAACTAGTGTCCATTCAGAACTACTAGTCCCACTAAGACGGGTAGCTATCTTAGAAACAAACAAACTAAAGTTACTTGTGTTTTCCTTTATGAGAGATAGATGAAAGAGAAGCAAAGAGTACCAACCTCAGTCTTTCGCTAGTCTCCTTGATTGTTTCCTCTCTCCCTTGACAGAGTTTTCGCCACTCCTTTCTCACTTTCCTGCTTCAAAGAACACCTACAGGGTCAAGGTAGCAAAATACCATCAAAGCATAGATATCTATAACCATAAACAATATAGGATCAAATGTATATTAACCATACAAATCCATATACAAATACAAGATTCAGAGATATACAATATATGGAGGAAAACTCAAATAGATTTATTGATAGAAGTAGTAGAAGAGAGGATTAAAACCAAAATGTCTGATCTAACATCATCCTTCTAGCATGAAAGCCCTCTTCACCTCATACAAAGTAAGATCACCCAACAATACAATGTCTCAAAGAGAAACCAACATCACTTCCTTACAAATTACGAAATTCCATCCTTTGGAGCTCTAGGATGAGGGATCCATATATAGACGTTTGTAGGAGAGTGAGTCGGCTTCTGGGATTTTGATTAGTGTCATTTCACTAATAGTTCTTGGTTCCACTTGGAGATTTCATGATCTCTTACTCATCCATGGGCGAATTCAGAGAGGCAAGTGTCATATGAGCAGTTTCTATAAGATTCTTTGAGTTTCCACCAAACAAACTGCTTCTGCCATTTGTCTGCTCTTGCTCATCGCACCCTATAGAAGGGCTTTTCAGTATGCATCACACCCCCCATGTGTAATAGGTGATATGCATCACACCATCAACATGGAGCAGTCTGTATGGTCCAGTTTTGACCAGTTCTGAGCAGTTTTTCACGGAGAACTTCTGGGAAATGATGTAATCACTTGACCTTGATCCTTTAGGGTATGAAACAACACTTTTAGGGGTTTGAGAACCCTTGGTTTATTGACATATGTGATTGGGTTTGTAGTGCCCAAATATGTCTATAATAGTTGTTGGTCACTTTAATTGTTTGTTAATTAAGCAGTCGAGTGCCACATAAATTGTCAACCTGGGAAAGTCTGATTATTTCAAAGGTGACTACGCACTGTATGTACTTGATTTTAATAGCATTAAAACCTATAGTATAAACAATTCATTCTCTATTAAACCCTTACTCTGTGTTACAGCAATTATAGTCTATTGCAGGAATGGAATAAGAACAGATAATTAATTAAAGAGAATAAATCTACAAAAGGAAGAGATGGTTGTCCTGTAACAAAGGATCAGGACCCTATCCCCAGAGTAGGAACATTCAGCACCTGCCTCTGTTATCCAGTTCGCCAATACACTCTGTAAATCCTAGTCACCGGGAGGCACTCATACATAGCATCAATCGATTAAAATAAAAATAGAGTCTTATCAAAAGTAAAATATCATCAGAAGCAATACTCGTGAATAAGGTATGAAAAGAAATCACACACAACACACAAAAGAAAGAAGATGGGTGAATCTTGTGATGAAGATGGGCCCTGTCCTTCTCACAAGATTCCCCAGGAAACGGAAACTAGGACAAAATACTCAGAACAGAACTTTATTCATCTGTCAATATACCATATTACAAGAAAGATTCAATCTCATCCTTCCACTACAATTCCTGTGTTACAGCTTGTTAATCCTCTCTATCTCCCCCT
This sequence comes from Pinus tabuliformis, assembly GCA_031772625.1. Lineage (NCBI taxonomy): Eukaryota > Viridiplantae > Streptophyta > Pinopsida > Pinales > Pinaceae > Pinus > Pinus tabuliformis. The sequence continues at coordinate 782,265,784 of CM062805.1, forward strand.
TATAATGTAGATGTCTCCTCTTTATAGAGGAGACATCTATTACAAAAGATTTTCATTATACATTCTAGTTCGACCCTTTGTACAAAAAAAGGGAAATCAGTTCCCGTTAATAGAATGTTGTTACAGTAATGTGGATCATGAACGTTATGATCAATGTAACCGTCTATTCAATAATCGATCGGATTCCTTTGCTGTTGTAGATCTGATACGCAAATCTCAACTGTCTCCTTGAGGTTCGCACGCTGTCCTTGTTGTTTCAGCTTCGAGGTTCGTGCTGTTCCGTTGTTTCAACAACTGCAAAATATGGTCTTGCCCGCTTTAGGCAGTTTCAACAATTGTTCAGCAACTTAGTCAACTTCAAGGATCAATAATAAAGATAGCATAATTATGTGTTGAATAACTAAACATATAGCAATGAGGAGAGTTACTGTATACCTTTTGAATGATTAAGTCAAAACACTAGCAAAGGCTTTCAACTATGGGTTGAAGAGGGTAATATTATGACAAAATATAAGGTCAAAAATAGACAATATGGTGTCCTAACATCCCCCCAACTGAAAAGGTTGCATGTCTGCATGCAACGTCTACTCTGAATCTGAGTCAGAATACTGGGACGAACAGTGCAAATTGCTTATGCAGTAACTATAGAAGGTGTTGTCAACCATGTCTCTAAACCCATGGACACTCTAAAGTTTCTGCCATGCTACCAACTCCTCCTGTTTGGTCAATTTAAATTGAGCCTTATATTGTTGTCCAGGTAGCCATTGGAGAGGGAAATGAAAGTGGTAACCAATCCATCATTCAGCACATTGTCTAATGCATTTAACATAATCAGGTATGAGTGAGATTTCCACCTGAAGATTGAGAGGATTATAAGGATGATATTCTCGTCTTTCTTTAGGACAATGTTCCTAGAATAGATTATTTGCTTTTATAGCCAGGGCTCCTTTAATGATCACATAATATTGGCAGTCTTCCAAGACTGCTTCTTGTAGTTTCCTGATATGATCAATAATCCCTGGTTCTCGTAGAATTCGTTGATGTTCTGCAATGAAGATAGCTGCATTCTGTGGTTCAGCACGAATCCAGAGAAGACAGTTCTCCTCATTGTGTGCTGCCGACATAAAAGAATTCTGCCAAGTAAGCTTATTGGCCAAGAAGGAAATAAAGGCTCTTATTTGGATATCACCAACAAGAGGAAAAAAACTAATATTTCTATCTTCAGGCATAGCCTCATTGTGAAGATAGAGTTCACACAGCAAGTTTTGGTCACTATTTGGTGCTTCTGTGAAAGTCTCAATAAATTATTGCGGTGTAGAGACCTGGTGGGGTCTTCCATCCTTGATTGTTTTTATTTGGAGGAACGCTAAGCGTTCTCTCAAAAATACATAATAGTTAAAAGAGGGTTTCCTTGTAGCGAGTAACTGCTAGACCAAGTCAAAGATGAGGGACAGTCTGGTTTTTAATTTCTTATTCTCCTTATGTTGTGCACGAGACTGTTCAAGCACTTCCCAATTTATGTATGCATAGTTGAACCATAATGACTTCTGTTGCTAAAATGTCTTTCCTTGTGAGAGCTCATACTCTGTCTTCCATGTGTCACTTAGTTTTTGAAGACTGGAAGTTTGTGTGTAAGCATTGCTGACACGAGAAGGTTCAGTCTATGTATACATAATTGTAAAAGACTTTGGTACTGGTTTCTGTTCTGTAACAACTTGGGTAGGCCGGGGTGGTTCTGTTTCTTTCTCTAAAATTCTTGAAGACCCTGCTGGTTCTTGTGTAACAGCAGGGTGTTCCTTTTTTACTATAATAGGAGAAGGTATTGGACTGGCTCCAGACAACGGAACTTCAACTATCTTATAACCTGATCGAGTATAGAGATCACCACATTCACTGCACATGTATTCACTGTATTGATCCTTTTCTGCACTCTTTTTAGCTGCAGAAGCTACCTGAACTAACATGTACAGATTGAGTTCCTTTTTATAGGTTTCCCTAGCCATTTTTAACTCTTGCTGATAAGCCTTAATTTCCGATTTCAAAAACTCATTTTCTTCTTGCAGGGAGGCTAAAGAAACTGGGGCTTCTGTAGTTGCAGGTTCCAATGGAGGAGAGAATTGTTGTTTAGCATCAACTTCATCATTTGCATCCACAACAGGTGGTTCTTGTGTATCACCTGTTGGGTCAGTGGCTGGTTCTTGTGTATCAGCCACATCTAGGTCATCTTCTTTTTGTTCTCCAACAGGTGGTTCTTGTGTGGCACCTGTTGGGTCAGTGGTTGGTTCTTGTGTAACAGCCACATACCCTATATCGTCTTGGGTGTCTACTTTAGATGTATCGGCAGCTGGTTCTTGTGGAGCAGCTGCCTCTTTTGAAAAAAATGATGTCACAAAATCGTGAACGCTCTACATTTCGGCACCCGAGGGTGAGGAAGGTGAAGGTTCAGGGCTAGGCGGAATACGGGAATTTAGAATGATAGGTGGGGAATTTGGGATAATGGCCTCAGTTGCTGCAGACGACCTTGTTCGTTGCCATGGTAAGGAATCAGGAAAAACAGTAGTTTTTCTCTTACGAGCACTTTTCCTCAGGGTAGGGGGATTATCAGAAATGGTGGCTTCCTTAACTGAGGCCCTGGTTCTTCTTTTTAGTGGGGTTGCAGCTTTCTATTACTTTTTCCTCTTAAAGAAAATGATGGGGTATTGTCATCTGAATCATCGGTGGGGATATGGACTATGGGAGTGGATGGTTTAGCTTTATTAAGGGGTGGGGTCTGCTGCAAATTTTTAGTGCTCAATTGGGGTGTTTCTGCTGCTGGTTGCTGATTTTCGACAGCTTGCTAGGAGTTTTCCTCGGATTGCTGGAAATTTTCTTCGTCTTGCTGAGGATTTTCCTCAGCTTGTTGAGGAGGGTTATTGAGGGAAGGTGGATTGTGCAGGGCAAAGCCTCTATTTATTAAGAGCTGGACCAAGCGATGGTGCGTGAGGCAGAGGAGTTAGTGCCTTGCTTTCACGATATAGTGTGCCATATTTTTTAGACAGCCAAGCAGATAATAGGGCATATTTATTAAACGACCATGCCTCAAATGATTTAATAAAACAAAATCGCGTTGGTAGATTACCTGATAACGACCCTCGCAGGTGAAATACTGCTTAACAAATTCTACAACCTTTGGCCATGGTGGTGGTAGTGATCGAAGTGCAACACCCCTGCCTTTGATTTCAACGTGATCCCCTGGTAATAGAAAATCTTGTTGTGCATTGAGAATGAGGTGTTTCCTGCTGAACCAGCGAGTACCATCAGTTGGTAGTCCTGAAACTTGCGTTATGTCCTCCTCTGTTGCTGGAATTCGCACCCCTTGGACAGTGGAGTATCCTTCCCTCAAATTGCATGCAAATTCCAGAACCTGCTGTGAATCAAGATCCGGAAGTCTTCTGAAGTAATCCACCCATACTGCTTGTAGAAAGATTTGGTATGCCTCCAGGTAGATTTCCAGTAATTCCATCGAGCCAGGTTCATGTCTAACAGCATTTCCTCCTATAGTTACTGGTTCAGACAAAATACAAAGTGCAGAGCTGAGTTGCCAAGGTCGAAACAGAGCAGAACGTTACAAATGAAGTTATGACATGATAAAGTACAGACAAGGTGACTTAGATACTACCGCAAGAAATAGAGATGGCGGTGATTGGCGTGTCATGTAATGATTACAATATTTTGGTAATGCCCCCCAACTACGGTCGAATGATATGGTTGGTGGTACAACGATTTCAGCAGTCGTATCAATATCTCCTAATTAACTATAATTTAATATTCACACTTAAACATGCATACCTTTATATTTACCTTTGGTTGTTGCGCCAAAAAGTATTATCTCATCCTTAATAGGTCGATGATAATTATAAAAAGGGTTTGTAAAGTATGAGGGTTTTTATACACAAGGTTTTCATTATTCACAAGAAGTAGTAGTGAAGGAACATAATTATCAGGATGAATGGCTGATTCCTTTAATGAAGAATGATATGTTTCTATTGGAGTAATAGTTCATTCTCAGGAACAAAAATGGGGAAATTGGTGCTTTTTAGGAAAAATGGAAAAGATTGGTGTTTAAGCACTGGGATTTGGTGTTTCAGCAACGGGAAATGGTGTTTCAGCCACGGGAAATGGTGTTTCAGCAACGGGAAATGGTGTTTCAGCAACGGGAAATGGTGTTTTAGCAACAGGAAATGGTGGAGAAAAATGTAAGAGGGAATGAATTATGATCTGAAGTGACATGGCAATGCTTCCCAAGCCACAAATTAGTTCTTCCTATATTGGAATTTTTCTTCTCAGCCACCCTCCGAAGCTAAGATCTGCAAAATAATTAATTGTAACATGGCAACCCTTGACAGGGATTATTATTTAGGAAATATAATCTAAAAATAATTACATAAACAGAAAATTAAGTGCATTGAGGGATAGTAGGTCCCCCCAAAAAGGCATAGTGTATGTCTGTCATGCAAGTAGCTTTGAAATCTTCTTTAGAAATAGGTTGTTGATACAAACAGAGTCGATAACCATTCACTAATAATGGTGTTCTAGAATCATCAATCTTTAGGAGTCAGATTGTTCCATTTGGAAAAACAGTATCTACTTCATAAGGTCCTAGCCACCTTGTTCTTAATTTACCTTGAAAATTTTCAAAATGGGATTCATATAGTAGAGCCCAATTACCTTTTTGGAACTGCTTATGCTTAATAGTTTTGTCATGCCACCTAGTTCTTTGTTGTTGTATCATGGTTGTTTGATGGATGGAATCCAACCTCTTTTCATCCAATTCCTGAAGCTGCTGCAACCTAGCTGTCTGTGCATTAGTCAAGTCAAGGTTAACAGCTAAAGCAGTTCTTAAGGATTTGATTTCAAATTCCACAGAAAAAACAACATTTTTACCATAAACTAATTCATAAGGTGAAAAACCCGTAGTGTTCCTCCAAGTAGTTTTGTAAGCCCATAATGCTTCAGGCAACCTTTGAAACCAGTCCCTTCTATTTTCCTTTACAGTTTTTGTTAAAATGGCTTCTATGACTTTATTCATACTTTCCACCTACCCATTTGCCTGGGGGTGATAAGGTGTAGTCATTTTATGCTTAATGTGATATTTCTGGAGTGTATCTTTGAAGCCATGAGAGTTAAAAGGAGGTCCTCCATCTGTGACTAGCTCTCTAGGCAAACCAAACCTAACTAAGATTTCTTCAAATAAAAAGGTTAACATTGATTCTTCATTAGCTCTGAGGAGTGCCTTAGCTTCTACCCATTTAGTCATATAATCTGTGCAAACCAGTATATAAACTCTTTGATTGGACGGAGGATTGATGGGACCTATAAAATCTAGCACCCATCTTTCAAAAGGTTCAAGTATTACCTGGGGGTTGATTGGCATTTCATCCCTGTGATTAGGCTGGCCCATTCTCTCACAGCTATCACAGGCCCTAACATATTTCTTTGCGTCCTTGAAAATTGAGGGCCAATAATAACCCATTCTAAGAACTTTGTGTGTTTTTATTTTATCCACAAAATGCCCTCCACAAGGGCCATCGTGACAAGCCTTTAATATATCATAAACTTCATCTTCTCTAATGCATCTCTGAATTTTCTGATCGAGTCCTGTGTGAAAAAGACACCCGCTTATCTAGCTGTACCTAGCACTTTGCTGAACGATCTTTCTTTTCTCTCTGTGCGATAGGTGTGATGGTAGTTTCCCTGCAACTAACTAATTGGCAATGTCTACATACCAAGGTGAGTGAGCAGATACTGCAAATAAATATTCGTCAGGAAAAGAATCATCTACTAGAATATTTTCATCAGTTTTTAACCGAGAAAGGAAATCAGCAACTACATTTTCTTTACCTGGTCGATCTACAACTGTGATATCAAATTCTTGTAATAATAATAACCATCTGGTAACTCGAGCATTTGCAACTGATTTGTTCATTAAATATTTAATGGTCGAGTGATCAGTATGAACAAAAGTAGTGTAACCGGTAATATAATGTCAAAACTTATTAATAGCATAAATGACTACTAAGAATTCTTTCTCAGTAACTATATAATTGAGTTCAGCAAGGGTCATATTTTTACTAATAAAATAGGTAGCATAGGGAAGATTGTTTACTTCTTGACCCAAGACAGCTCCAATTTCAGTATCTGAAGCATCAGAGGATATATGAAAGGGGAGTGCCCAGTCAGGTCCTCTTAAAATGGGAGTTGTAGACAATTGATGTTTAAGTTCATTAAATGCTTTTTGACAACCATTAGTCCACTTAAATTCAGTGTTTTTCATAAGTAACACAAACAAAGGAGAAGCTATTTTAGAAAAATCCTTGATAAATCTTCTTTAATATCCAGTATGTCCTAAAAAACTTCTTACATCAGTTTGTGTTTTAGGGATAGGAAGAGTCTGAATTACTTGTACTTTAGCCGGATCAACTTGAATTCCTAGGAATGAGATGAAGTGTCCCAATACAATACCTTGATTCATCATCATATGGCATTTTTCAGTACTTAAGGCAAGATGTGCTTCTATACATCGTTTAAGTACTTTTTCAAGGTTCTGTAATGCATCTTCAAAAGTCACACCATAAGGAGTAAAGTCATCCATAAATATCTCTAAGGAATCATTAAGCATATCAGAAAAAATCCCTATCACTACTCTTTGAAATGTTGTTGGGGCATTACATAGTCCAAATGGAAGAACTCTATAGGCAAAAGTCCCCCATGGACTAGTAAAAGTGGTCTTGTCCTGATCTTGGGGTGCAATCTTGATCTGATTATATCCACTAAATCCATCCAAAAAGGAAAAGAATCTCTTACCTGCCAAATTGTCTAGTACCTGATCAATAAATGGTAAGGGGAAATGGTCTTTCTGAGTGGCCTTATTTAGAGCTCTATAATCTACACACACTCTCCATTTCCCATTTTTCTTGGGTACAATTACTAATGGAGAAACCCATTCACTATCAGATATAGGATATATAAATCCTGCATTCAACAACTTTTGAAGTTCTTCCTTCACAATTTCCCTTAAATTTGGATTCGTTCGTCGTTGGGATTGACAGGCTGGGCAAGATCCTTCTTTAATATAAATACGATGAGTACATAATTCAAGAGAGATTCCCTTCATATCTGTGTAATCCCATGTGAATGCTTCTTTATTCTCATGGAGTAGCTTCATTAACTATTGTGTTTCAGCATCTGTTAGGTTAGGGTTTATATTTAATGTTTTTCCAGGCTTGATTTCTACTGTTATACCTTTGGAGGAGATACCAGCTGATGTCTGAGATAAATTTTCAGTTCTAAGGTTTTGCTGAGATTCAGATTCCAAGATTGTAGTCAAGTGATCATGTATTTCAGAGTTAACCAAAGAAGGTTCAGAAATAAAGTTGCTAATTAATTCATCTTCGGTTGAATCTTTAAAAGTTAAAGCTTGTCCGACAGTCAAGATGGGTTGGGTCTCATCATCCTCATAATCTAACCATACATAGTTATCATTATTAATCATAGGTGTAGCATGAGGGTAAAGAGTAAGCTACTTGGTTTCACATCCATTAGAAATTGTCATTGAACCTGATCTATAGCTGATGAAGGCATCTGCTGTAGCCAGCCAAGGTCTCCCTAAAATCAATGGGTGACCCCCCAACTTTGTTTTAGTTTGTAATACAACAAAATCAGCTGGGTAGTTCCAATATTCGACTAAAATTATCAGGTCTTCAATGACTCCTTCAGGTTTGATTGCGGAGCGGTCAACTAGCTCTAGAATGGTTTGGGTTTCCCTAATTACATTCTTTAACTGTAGTAACTGTGCGGTTTCAAGTGTCATGATGTTTATTGCAGCACCCAGATCTACTAGAACTCTAGAAACAAAAGTTTTTCCAACCTGCACTGTGACCGTAGGATGACCAAGGTCACCATATTTCACAGGGGGGTTTTTCTCTGACATTAGAGCTGCTAGATCACCCATCACATGAACTATGAGGGGATCTTTAGCTTTTCTTCCAGGTTTCTTAATACAAATATCTCTAACAGTTCTAGCATAAATTGGTACATCTTTCAGCGCTTGTAAGAGTGGAATTTTAACATATAAATTCTACAGTTCTCCTAAAATATTAAAAGCAGGTGGCTCAAGTGTTTTGGTAAGAGCCAGACGTTCAGGGAATGGTGGCTCTACTGCTTCAGCAGTATTATTAGAGGATGATTCAACTATTTCAGCATTGTTATTAGATGACTTTTCTTTTCCAATTTCTTCTTTATCAGAGTCATAAGAAGTAATGTCATCAATAATGGGTTCAACTATTCTCCCAGAGCATAAATGAATATCATTACATTTCATAGGGGAAACAGGTTGGTTTTGAATATCAATTACCTGCAGAGCTTTATTGTTATTTGGGTTGGGGTTAGGTTGTAAAGGTAGTTGGGGTCTCATTGTCTAATTATTCGGTGGAGTATTTGATGGTAAGGAGAGAGATTGCTGATACTAAGGAAATTGGTTTGGAAATGAGATCTGTTGAGTTGTCCAATTTGGGTTCCATTGATTAAAATAGGATTGTTGTAGAGCCCAGGGATTCCATATCGTAGGATCAACAAAAAGAGGATTTGGTTGTTGCATGGGTGGGAAATTCATTTGATTAAAGGGTAGGTATTGCATTTGATTCAAGGGTGGGTAATTTTCTTGAAAAGGATGATGATTATTCCAACGATTAAATGGCATGTTAGGATTCATACCTTGTCCTCATGGTTGCCATTGCCTCCTCTGTGTCAGCAAGTACACTGCTTCAGCTTCTTCTTCAGTTGGCTGCAGCGCTACTTTTATTCTTGGCAAAGAAGGGCATTGTTGAGTCTCATGGTCCTTTTCACAAATAGTGCAAATCGGCACCTTGTCCAGTGGGAATTCCCTTAGTGGGTGTTTTTCTCTGCATTTAAAGCAGAAAATAGCCAGAGCAGCTTCTGCTTCTGCCTGCTTCTTTTTAACATGCAAGGTATCAATTTGTGAAGCAAAAGAGTTTAACATTTTAGTTTTAAATTCTTCAAGTAAGTTACCTATTTCGGCTCGTGTTGCTCCTCCACTTGCTGATTTCTGGACTCTTCAGTATGTACTATCCTTGCTTTTTGGTCTGCTTGCTGCTCCTCTTGAACATCTCTTACAGAGGTTGACAATCTCATCATATGATTCCTTAGATATATCCCCTTTTCCAAGCATATTCAACATATCTAAACAATCATCTCGTACCCCTTTTAACAGTATTGACTTAAGAATATCCTTACTCATATCCGGATGATCAGATCGCTGCAAATTATACTGTAGTCTTTCCACAAAGTCCTCCAGATTTTCGTCCTCCTTCTGAACCATATTAAATAATTCCTCCTTCCTTTCTCTTATTCAGCAATAATCTTGGTATTTGGCCAAGAACTTTTCTTTCATTTGATCCCATGTTGTGATCACATGTCTTCCCAGGCTCATGAACCACCTCAATGCATTTCCTTTTAATGTTGCTGGAAATAACTTCAATTTTTGAGGATTAGTAACATAATCATAGCTCCTACACAATATATCAAACTTGAACAAAAATTCATCAGGGTCTTCAGATGATAACCCATGGAAATTAGGTAGGGCTGAAAGTGGAATGTTCTTCATAGGAGTTGCTCCTCTAGGAAGTTCCCCAATAGGGAATTCCAGGGTGGAGAGAGAATTCTCTCCCCTTCCTTCTTCTTTGTGACCTCCACCGAAAATTCCTTCATTGTTATCCTCCATTGGTTGCTTTCCTGATGCGCTTGCCCGGTCTTTAGTGTTTTCTGTTGGACTTTCAATGTCCTGCACTGGTTCCTCCACTTTAGTCTCCTCTATTGGTTCATCAATATTTTCTACTGATCCTTCGAATTCTTCCACCGGTTCCTCAGTATATTCTGATGGTTCTATAACCCTCTCTGGTCCCACTACTTCCTCTATCTGATAGTCTGTTTGGAAAGAGTGTTGGTTCTATGGCCTTCGAGAGCTTAACCTCTGGGATGTCTCAGCTTTTGAAATAATATCGTCAATGAAAGTTTTTCTTCCTCCTCCTTTGCCCTTTCCGCATGTAAGGTTAGCCTTCCTACGTCCTTTCATGCATCCTGTATCTCTAAAAGAAAATCATTAATACTTTTCAAATATTCAGTCGCCTTCCCCGGCAACAACGCCAAAATGTTGGTCACTTTAATTATTTATTAATTAAACAATCGAGTGCCACATAAATTGTCAACCTGGGAAAGTCTGATTATTTCAAAGGTGACTATGTACTATATGTACTCGATTTTAATAGCATTAAAAGTTGTAGTATAAACAATTCATTCTCTGTTAAACCCTTACTCTGTGTTACAACAGTTATAGTCTATTGCAGGAATGGAATAAGAACAGATAATTAATTAAAGAGAATAAATCTGCAAAAGGAAGCGATGGCTGTCCTGTAACAAAGGATCAAGACCCTATCCCCAGAGTAGGAACATTCAGCACCTGCCTCTGTTATCTAGTTCGCCAATACACTCTATAAATCCTAGTCACCGGTGAGGCACTCATACACAGCATCAATCGATTAAAAGAAAACAGAGTCTTAGCAAAAGTAAAATATCATCAGAGGCAATACTCGTGAATAAGGTATGAACAGAAATCACACACAACACACAACAGAAAGAAGATGGGTGAATCTTGTGATGAAGGTGGGCCTTTTCCTTCTCACAAGATTTCCCAGGACACGAAAACTAGGACGAAATACTCAGAACAGAACTTTATTCATCTATCAATATACCATATTACAAGAAAGATTCAATCTCGTCCTTCCACTACAATTCCTTTGTTACAGCTTGTTCATCCTCTCTATCTCCCCCCTATAATGTAGATGTCTCCTCTTTATAGAGGAGACATCTATTACAAAAGATTTTCATTATACATTCTAGTTCGACCCTTTGTACAAAAATAGGGAAATCAGTTCCTGTTAACAGAATGTTGTTACATTAATGTGGATCATGAATGTTACGACCAATGTAACCGTTTATTCAATAATCGATCGGATTCCTTTGTTGTTGCAGATCTGATACGCAAATCTCAACTGTCTCCTCAAGGTTCGCATGCTGTCCTTATTGTTTCAGCTTTGAGGTTCGTGTTGTTTCCGCTATTTCAGCAACTGCAAAATATGGTCCTGCCAGCTTTAGGTAGTTTCAACAATTGTTCAGCGACTTAGTCAACTTCAAGGATCAATTATAAAGATAGCATGATTATGTGTTGAATAATTAAACATATATCAATGAGGAGAGTTATTGTATACATTTGGAATTATTAAGTCAAAACACTAGCAAAGGCTTTCAACTATGGGTTGAAGAGGGTACTATTATGACAAAATATAAGGTCAAAAATAGACAATATGGGGTCCTAACAATAGTCTTCCCATTGGAAACTATGCACAACTGCCCAATTGTCCCTCTATAGCCCTATTCTGTCTTCCATATGGAAACTGCATAAAAGTGCTCCCCCTCAAGGTCCCACCTGGCAGCTGACACTGGTGACTTTCACTGCGCAATTCTACCTGTCAATGGTCACTACACAATTTTTCCTAACAGTGCAGGTTGTCCTTCCAGAACTCCTCATTCCAACATGAGTTGTGCTCTGTGTTGTCTTAGTGAGTTTTCCTCCCTCCCTGTCACCCGGAACATGAGAACAATGCATCATGCTAAACTAGGAGGTTTTAGACTTAATGTCATCCCATCATGAGTGAATTGTAGGAACAGGTACACTAATAGATCGTGGTGAGACGACCAATGTGATGAAGAAGGAGCACACATACTAGAAGACTTCTTGCAGTTGGACGAGCGTACCAAGCACATCAAGCAACAAGCGAGAGAAACACATGCATGGAACCATCATGCAAGACCAAGACCATCAAAGAACCCACAACACAATGCCATGCAGAGGAGAAGATGAAGTACACTAAGAGTACACCCATCACTCAGTAGAGTAGCATCTTAACATAGACACCACATTCAGCCAGTACATGTCAACAGTGTCATGTCGAGTTGTGCCATGAGTTGTCTTGGCCACATTACCACTATGGGCCTTATCCATTGTAACAAAATATAATGTAAAGTGAAATGCAATGGACACACACAAGCATTAGTGGAGTTTTGAGGTCTACAATGGGCCTCCTAAGGAAATTATAAAATAATAGTGGAAATAATAAAATAAGATTAGATTACATCATCAAATTTTAGAGGGAAAAAAGACAAAACGTTTTTTTCAACTCGTATTTTCAACTTATCTTCGTAAGGGTTTGCTCAAATTTCGAGCGGAAACACTCTTTGGATGTAGAATTTGATTCCTAATACAAGGAGTGCCCAGGTTTCATAGTTTCTATGGACCCTACTATGTGAAAAATGAGAAATACATGGAAAACCTTATTGCAATCAAGCTTTTTCATGTATTTCTCATTTTTCATGTAGTAGGGTCCATCGAAAGTATGCAACATGGGTACTCCTTGGATGAGGAATTAAATTTTTCATCCAATGAGTACTCCCGCTCAAAATTTGAGTAAAATATTAGGGAGATAAGTTGAAAATACGAGTTGAAAAAATAGTTTTATTATTTTATTATTTTTTAATATTTGTACTTTTTTACTCCAAAAATTGTGAATCATCCCTGATGGTGGACATCGTCATCTTGAATCCTATTGGTTCTTATAAAGTTTATTTTGGCAGTACATTTTTCTTAGGAGGCCCATTTTAGACCTCAAAAATACCCTAATGAAGTTGAAGAGTCATGTTAGTTACAAAGTCATCGGAATTTGAACGATCATGAGGGTAGTCCGAGAGTCACGAGGGTCAAGAATCACCTTTGGCTATATATACCCCTCCCATTGTATGAGGAAGGAATTTTCACCTTGGTTCCTCCCACTTAGCCTTGAGAGTCTGTATTATGTTCTTTGAGGAGCGAGGAGTGGCTCCAATGTCCCACTACAGGGACTAATGATGTATGGTGTATAGATGTGTCTCGGGACTTTTTCTTAATTCATAATCATGTTAAGGCCAACACGTTTTCACGCATGTTTTGTAGATTTTTGTAAGACTACTTTTTAAACATTTGCAATACATGTTTTCTTAACCTTTACTAAGATAGTTGAACTACTTTGGTTTTTTTAGTACTTAAATTGTTGAAGATGTGTTGTATTGCTTATCATCGTTGTCCCAGCCCTGTGGACTACTCCACGGGATACTAAATGGACCACCTTTGTGAATTGGCTTTCATCGTTGTCACATCCTTGTGGACTACTCCGTGGGATACTTGACAAACCATCTTTTTTTCTGGTTATAATGACCGTCACATCCATGTGGACTACTCCGCTAGGTGGTGTACGTGTTGTCCCCTTCACCATGGTTTTAACGACTGCCGAATCCACTGTGGACTATTCTGTTGGGTATTGGACAAACCTTTCTAGTTTGTGTGTGTCTCTTCATGGGTGGTACTACTAACTCTCACTTAAAGTCTCACTTTACTCTCCCCCTTTGTAGTAAGAGAACCTTGACACAATTACATTATGCATTCACCAGGCACATGTACCTTGTTGTTTGAAGATACCAACGTAACACTCTCATTTGCTGAAAGCTAGAGCCAAGGCAGATCTTTAAGTATATGGAAACCAGTCCTTCATACCAGATGGGACTCCTACACCAAACGGTGTGAGGTCTAGTTGGGACTTCACATCAGGGAGATCCCCTTTGTTGGCAAGTCCAGCCTCGTCAACAAAATGGTGCTAGAAGGAGGGAAAGATGACAAGTTGTGCTTGTAGATTCTAGTTTGAATCTCTTATTTAAAAATGGAACTTCCTGACATCATAATCCCAGGATGTCTTTCTATAAATTTCGAATGTACCATCCCCGCAGAAGTCATCCATGACCTATTAGAGTTAAATTTCAGTGGTGAGGGTGAACCATCTTTCATGTGCATGTGCACCAAGTTATAAACTTTTGCATACGCCACAAGATAGAGTATGATGATGTCTGGACTGTATTACTCACCCTAACTTTTGAAGGTCGTCCTCAACACTCATGTTAAACATTACCCTTTTCCTCTATTGATTCATTTGGTCAGCTTTTCAAAATGATGATAAAATTAGATAAGTGTAGCCACCAGGAGTTCCATGAAAAAATATGTCATTTAAGTATGGAGCTTAATGAATCAGTTGAGGACTTTTCTTATCACTTCCTTCACCTTTGTTACTAAATTCTTGAACAACTTGTGAACTTTGACTTCTTGAGAAAAGAGTTTAAATGCTTGGTTCATAGTTCTCAATATGGTGAACCTCCTGATTTCCCTTCCTCCCCAACTATTGCGGATCATGAGGCACCTCAGATCATAGAGGAGGAGCCCAATGACCTCATTTGCTCCTTGTCCTCCTTATTTTCCGGTCTTGACTTCGGTGCCCCCTTGTAGTGACTACAAAGTTGAGAAATCTGTGTAGCATGTCCCCAACCCATCTTCTCATTCATCTCCTGCTTCAATGGAGGAAATTCCAGAATGGATTAGGAATCCTACAACAAATAATCACTCCTCCATTTTGCAAGAGGATTTCACCATTCATAACTCAAACCTTGAATCTGATTTGCATCTCTGCCATCCCCCATAATCTACAATCCATGACTACTTGTACCATGACTCACTTGATCAATGCACTTCACCAGCTAGTTGTTCGCATTCTCTTAATTCTCAAGTTGCTGGCTCAAATTACGATCAGGCGCAAGGTAGTCACATTACATAAGCAAAGGAGCAAAAAGGTGAGGGACATTATCAATCTTCCCTGTTTGTTTCAAAATTGTGCGCATCAAAACAATGAGCTTCCATTCTTGAACGATTATCAATATGTTAAGCTCAGTGGAACATCTTGTAAAATTAATTCTTTCGATCAACCCCCAGTCTTGGGTAGTCATCAATCCCATGCTTCCATATGTCGTGATGAATGCCCAAGCACATCATGTGGTCTTCCCTTTTCTCATGAAGACTTAACTCAGATCTAGAATGTGCTCAGTCAAAGAAGACTTCCATATTGAAACTTCCTCTTCACTTCACCTGCCCATGTGTCCTACCATTCACAATGCATCCACATGCGTTAGAGATACTCCACGTTCTCTTTTTTCTTCATCTGGTGAGTTATCTACTCGATTAACACAAGGTAGTGAGTCTTTCCATGATGAAGTTCAAAATAGTATAATCATAGAGTGTTCTTCCCATTCCTTGTCATCTCCTTGTGTGCATGAATACAACTCTTCAAATCATCTGGTTGAAGTTGAAAACTCTAGTGTAACCTATGACAGAGATGGTTGTCATCCTGAGAGGAAATTTGAAATCAGCAATAATAGCTATCCTCAAGCCATGCATGATCTAGTTCACACTTCAAAATATGATGTTTCAATTCAGGAAAGTTCTAGGATGTAGCAAGGAGTCGAGGCACTTCAATGTTCATTGATGGTTATTTCAGGACCTTGCAAATCTGGGAATCCCCCTGAACTAAATCAGATTTGGTTTGTCATGCACAATCCATCTATCTGTATGGTTTCATACAATGTGGATCCCTGTGTAAAAAACGTTTGGTATTCTGAGTGTGATATTCCATATTTTCAAAATTTTACTTATGAATGAATCCATGAATCTGTTATAACACGTCTGTCTTCATGCACGTCCCTTACATCAAACTCAGGTTGGGAATGTTTGTCTCTCATGAAATCAGGGAATTGTGAAGTCGATCATCTCAAAGACTGTCTTTGACTACAATCATACTATTGATGGTGTTGGACCCACCAACATGTCAGGGGATCTCCCCGTAAGAAGTCCCATTTAGACCTCAGACCATTTGGTGTGGGAGTCCCAGCAGTGGGTCGTATGGTATCTCCTTGACCGCAGTTTTTCACAGAGGCAAGTAAGATGTCCCTATTGGTAGCAAGGTTGTGACATATGCAGTAAGTCAAGAAAGGTGCATGAGATGTTCTAACACACCGAGGGTGAGGTGAGTGCACCCCTTGGAAACTTGTGATAGCACCGAGTTAAGAAGGTAACACATGAGAAAATATGAATCACAACATGGAAGGAAAATTAGCTAGCAATTCAAAGTCATGGTTAAACCAACAACACATTTTAGTAAGATTCATACATACATATAGAGAAAATAGCTACACATGCATGCATAAGCAAATAGATATATATATCATTTAGAGTAAACAAGATAGTTGAAATTCAATATGAAATATGCATGAAACATGTGTTGAAAATAATACTGAGAGGGGGGGGTGAATCAGTATTATCAGATCAATAATACTTTTTCAATACCCAGAAACATATACGCTACTTCAGTTAAGTGAACCAGCGTGTACACGCTACTGTGTCTAAAGAAACCAACGTATAACCAGAAAACTTATGATTCAGTTAGTTTATCTTCTGTAAAGGCATCAGGACATTATTAACCATATTAAAAATAAACAGATGCAGTATAACAGAACAGATCATCACACAAAAGCCACACACATGAACACCATGATATAAGGTGGAAACCAAATGTGGGTGAAAACCACCTGCTGCAAGTCGTCTCTATCTTTCTTTAATAAGAAACTTCAGTTTACAATCTTTTGTACTGGTGCAGCCTTGTACCAGTATGCAGGCTACAACCTGCAGAAGGCTACAACCTTCTCTTGTTTTCCAAACTCTCCTGGAAGGGAGCTCCAACCCCCCTTTTGCTCTTGTACTAGCTAGGAAACTAGTACGTAGGTGCTGGCCTACAATCTTCTTTCCTTCAGGTACCACTTTTCATCAATTTTCAGACTGGATACTCCTGAAGCACAACATTTCAATCTGAAGACCACGATTCATTCACCTTTCATAGCAAATCATAGAAGCACAAAACAACCAATACTAGCATCATCAAACTTTGAATCACTGAACCACTGAAACCCTGTCAACACCCAGTCACCAGAACACAGAGCAGATTACAGAACCCTGCAATAACAGACAGACCCAACTGCAACCCAAAAAATAAAGCTTCAAAATATATACGCTGCTTCAATGAAACAAACCCGCGTATACACGCGCTTTTCCCGAAGCCAACCTGCGTACAGATCTAAAAATAATTTCTCATAACTTGCAGGTGTACCAGTCATCAGTCATACTCAGAACATAATCATTGCGTCAGTATGCAGATCTAAAAATATGCGTAATCAACCATATACCGATAGTTCATTTCAAACAATTTGATCCCGATCTATCCTTTCATCAACCGATGTGATCTCTCCTTAGTTCAGATCAAGCAATGTAGCATCAACCCAGAACCTGCATACTAGATCTCTTTCTTCATTAGATATTCAAGACTTTTCAGATGCATTTGCCTAATGATCTTCTTCTCCTTATATAGCCTTAGGCCTTGCTCAATACCACGAGCCAAAACCATAGAAATCCAATACCATCAGCTTCAAAACTAGGGATCAACACGTCCGTCGAGACATCATGGTTCAAAACCATAGGCACAACTTCCAAGGAATAACCGCCACGGACCAAAGATAAGTTTTTCCACATACACGCTCTTTTACTGAAGCCAACCTGCATGTACACGCGACTTGGTATATAGTGAACCTGCATATACGCGACTTGGTATATAGTGAACCTGCTTGTATACGCGACTTGGTATATAGTGAACCAGCGTGTATATATTTTCTCTTCATACTTGTAGTCTGATCATCAATTCCTTGCTGCTATCCTTCTGCACTATGATTTGTCATCAGTGTGATTTGCCATCAAGGACAACACTTGTCTCATAATGCCACACCTATGCCAAAGTGCCAACAATCTCCCCCTTTGGACTTGATGGCAACCCCAAGATCCTTAGAATCATTCTCCCCCTTTGTCATCAAGGGCAAAGGGCTGTGCTCCCCCTGTGAATGTGTTGATATCTCTGCTCTGCTGTGCTGAACATGCTCCAGGCAAGATCTGCAAAAGATGTTCTTCAAAAAGAACCAAGCCTTATACATCATAAAGGACCTTTCTATCACCAAAAGACTCAATACATACATCCATACTCAGAAATTTATGTATAACAACCAATTACATTACATCATTCATCCCAGGCATAGTGGGGAAATCAACATAGGCCGTTACATGACCTTGACACCATAGAAGAGATATCACAAAAAAAAGATACATGACATAGAGACGAAAGATCTAGACCAAGACTTATGAAAGTCATCAGCAGCATCTGATAATCATCCTTTTAGATCAGCAATGGCGATTTCCTTCTGTGCTCCTTCTTCAACAATAATTGTGAACTGGGATCAAAAGCATCTAAATGCCAACAATGCTTTATTAGACTTTAAGCTGCTCCCCCTAAAACTGTGCCTGCTGCTCCCCCTGAAACTGTGCCTGAAGGACTCTGTCATACCCATCTCAGACCTTCTCCAATCAGAATCTGCCCTTGCTGTTCAGAACTCCATATACGCGATTTCACCTGCAAAAATCAGCGTATGTACACGGATATCCCTTATACAACACGCGTATACCAACTTTTCTTTAGAACAGACAAGCTTCAACAGCAGGATGAAGCATCAACTACTCCCAGCTTCTGTCTGAGGTATTCAAAAGTCTCCCTGGGCAGAGGTTTTGTGAGAATATCAACGACTTGTTCTTTAGAAGGAACATACTCCAACTTGACCTTTTGTTCAAGCACTTATTCCCGGAGGAAGTGATACTTGATTGGTATGTGCTTGGTCTTTGAATGCATGACTAGATTCTTTGAAATGCTGATTGCACTTGTATTATCACATAATATAAAGACAGGTGGAGTGCAAGTGATTTGAAAATCCTACAAGGTCTGCATCATCCAAAGAAGTTGTGTGCAACAAGATGCCGCAGGCACATATTCTGCTTCAGCTGTAGATAAAGCAATCGAACTCTGTTTCTTGCTGAACCAAGATACTAATCTGGAACCCATGAAGAATGCACCACCACTTGTGCTTTTCCTGTCATCCACACTTCTGGCCCAATCTGCATCTGTGTAAGCATGAAGAGTGAGATTTGTATCTCTAGGATACCATAGGCCATAGTTTTGAGTCCCTTGAAGATACTTGAAGATTCTTTTGACTGCCTGAAGATGAGTTTCCTTTGGGTTGGCTTGAAATCTTCCAACAATTCCTACTGCATGCATAATGTCTGGTCGGGTACCTGTCAAATAAAGCAAACTCCCAATCATGGATCTATAATTTGGTTGATGAACTGCTGCTGATTCATCATTTGTACTGAGGCTGCATCCTGTAACCATGGGAGTACATACTGGCTTTGAATCTTCCATGCCATACTTCTTCAAGATCTGCTTGAGGTACTTGGTTTGAGACAAGAAAATACCTCCTTCATTTTGTTAGATTTGAAATCCAAGAAAGTATGTCAATTCTCCAAGTAATGACATTTCAAATTCTTTCTGCATAACCACAGCAAAGTTTTGACTCATAGCCTCTTCATTGCTGCCAAAGATAATATCATCTACATACACAACAAGTATTAGAAATTTGTTATTTTCAACTTTCATATAGAGATTGTTATCTGCTGCTCCTTTTGAAAAGCCTTGTTGGTGAAGATATTTTTCCAACCGATAGTACCAAGCCCTTGGAGCTTGTTTGAGACCATAGAGAGCCTTTTTCAATCTGCATACAAGGTTTGGATCATTCCCAAGGATGAAACCATCTGGCTGCTCAATGTCTACTTCTTCTTCTAAGTCTCCATTCAAAAAGGCTGATTTCACGTCCATTTGAAATACTTTGAAGTTTTGAAAACTTGAGAGAGCAAGGAACATTCGGATGGCCTCAAGTCTTGCAACAGGGGCAAAGGTCTCTTCAAATCTATTCCTTCTTGCTGTGCATACCCTTTACAAACAAGTCTGGCCTTGTTTCTAATTACTTCTCCATTTTCATTCAATTTATTTTTGAAGACCCATTTTGTCCCTATGACATTCTTATCTTTTGGTCTAGGAACCAATTCCCAAGTGTTGTTCTTTTTGATCTGCTCAAGTTCTTCATCCATTGCTTTGACCCAACATTCATCTTTGCATGCCTCTTTCACATTTTGTGGTTCAGTGGAAGAGAGTAATGCCAAATAGCTTGAAGCTTCTGCAATTGTTCTTCTTGTTTGTACTCCTGCTTCTTTCTGTCCCACAATCTGAGATTCTGGATGATTCTTCTGGACATATCTGGATGAAGTCTTCTCTTCTATTCTTGTCTGCTCCTCTGGTTCTTCTTGAGGTTCTTCTTCATTATTTTGTCTTTGAGGGTAGCCTTCATCTTCTTCAATGTCTTCATGATGAACTTGCCTAGGAATGTATCCCTTCTCATCAACCACAACATCAATGTTGTCAACAATTCTTCCAAGTCTTTTATTGTAGCACTTGTATGCTTTGCTATGTGGAGAATAACCAAGAAGAATGCCTTCGTCTGCTCTTGGTTCAAGTTTTCCAAGTTTCTCATCAGTATTCTTAATATAACATTTGCTCCCAAAGATTTTGAAGTGCTTCACCGAAGGAGTCTTACCACACCAGAGCTCATGAGGAGTTTGAGTGCTGTTTACTCGAACATTTGTTTTGTTGAGAATAATAACCGCAGCATGTGCAGCTTCACCCCAGAAAGTTGCGGGAGTACCTGATTCATCAAGCATAGCACGAGCCATTTGTTGGATTGTTCTGTTCATTCTTTCCACAACTCCATTTTGCTGAGGAGTTCTAGCTGTAGAGAATTCTCTTCTTATCCCATGTTCTTCACAGAAATCGAAAAATTCATTTGAGGTAAACTCCCCACCTCTGTCAGATCTGAGGCACTTAATCTTGTGTCCTGATTCATTTTCAGCCAAGGCTTTGAAGGATTTGAATTTTTCGAATGCTTCATCTTTGTGCTTCATAAGTCCTAACCAAACAAACCTGGAGAAATCGTCAATAAATAATATCAAGTATTCTTCTCCTCGAGGTGTTCTTTTTCTGAATGGACCACATGTATCTGTATGTACTAGCTCAAGAGGCATGCTAGCTGATCCTTCCTTCTCAGGAAAATTAGTTCTGGTTTGCTTTCCAAACTGACATGATTTGCATATGGTGTTGTCTGGTATTTTGATATCTGGAAGATCACGAACTGCCTGATATTTGCATGCTTTCCTTATCTGTGGAAAGCTTAGATGCCCCAACCTCCGATGCCATAGCCAGTGTTCATCATTCTTGCTCAAATAACATTGTTGTTGTCTTTCTTCAAATATGTATAGATTATTTGGAGTCCTTCTTCCTTTGATCACTATTTCACCTGTATCAAGATCACGAACACAACATCCATTTGATTTAAATATTACCTCTGTTCCCTGATCGCACATCTGACTGACACTCAGAAGATTATGCTTCAATCCATCAACATACAGAATATTTCCAGCTTTGACCTTCTCTTTCAACGGAGCAACACCTTTTCATTTTATGGCTGCAGAGATATCGTTTCCAAAAGAAACTTTCTTTCCCTTTTCTAATGCGGTATATGATTCAAGTTTTTCTTTGTCCCCTGTCATATGCTTCGAACATCCGCTGTCAATGTACCATAGACTTTCTTGACCTTCTGCATAAAAGGCTATCCCACATCTTTCTGGTTGCGGTTCCTTTATTCTCCATGTTCTGACATTTGAGGTTTGTTCCTTCTGAGTTGTCTTCCAGAACCTGCTCCTGCATTCAGAGTCTTCATGACCAAAGTTATTACAAATAGAGCATTCAACCTCATTTTCAAGAATCGAAAAGTTGTTATAAGTCCTTTTCATGGTTCCAGTCATACTTCTTTGCTTTTGAGCTTCTCTAGTCATGATTGTCTTGTAGGCAACACATTGAGCTGCTTTGTGACCGAAGTTATGGCAAGAAAAGCATTGGCCATTAAAGAAATTTCTCCGATAATCAGATCTATCATCCAACCGATTGTAGCTTCTATTGACATCCATTCTTGGGGCATATTGGGAAGATTTTACCTCTGACTGATTGTAGCTCCTGTTTGTCCTTAAGGCCGCTTGTCCCCGAACTTCTTGATAGTCTTTATTTGTTCTTGAGGTAAATTGTCCCTGATTCACCTGATGATTTTTATTTGGTCTTTGTTCGCTCCTCCTTGCTGCATCAAGATAACTTTTAGAGGTAGAAGCTTGAGATGTTTCTCCATTATATCCCAGACCTGTCTTGATCAGAGGAGAACGCTGCACATTGATAATCTCATCCAAGGTTTCAGATCCTTTAACAAATTTAAGATTAATTTCTTTTGTTTTCTCAATCTCCTTTCTAAGACAAACAATCTCACATTCCAATTTTTCAAGATGTTTTTCCTTTTCTGCCAGTTGACATTGTAGAGAATCAATAATATCACTTTTCTCTTCTAAGAAAACTTTGAGATTATTCATTTCTTCATAAAAGCCTTCTTCATCTATGGCATCCATGTAGTCATCATCTTCAAAAGCCATTAAAATTTTATATCTATAACCCTGTTCATCTTCATCACTATTTGAAAGACCATCATTATCTTCATGAGTGTAATAGCTTTTCTTCTTTTCATTTTGTTTCTTGTTCCATTTAACAGGTTCCTTTCCCTTGTCATTCTTATCTTTGTGAGGACATTTGGCAGCATAATGACCTACTCTTCCACAAGCAAAGCATTTAAAAGGTAACTTACCTCTGAACCTTCCAGAACCCCTTTGAAGATTTCTGACAAAATTTGATTCTTCTTCTTCATCTTCTGGCACCTGACTTGCTTCATAATAATCTTCTTTGCCTGAAGCCTTGAAAGCAGCTTCTCTTCTGTCTGATGGACCTCCTTTTCTCATTTCATAAGCAGTTAGAATTCCGTGAAGCTGTGACATAGTAAGAGTTCGTAGATTTTCTTTTTCTTCTATTGCAGACACTTTAGATTCAAATTTGGGGGACAATGATCTTAGAACCTTTTCAACCACAATAGCCTCTTTTATTTCTTCACCCAAGTTTTTCATGCAATTAACAACCTCATCTACCCTAAGGAAATAGTTAGCCACACTTTCATCATTATACATTCTGAGAGTCTCATACTTAATCCTGAGAGTTTGAAGTTTAGCACGCTTTACCTGTTCGTCTCCTTCATAGCTCGTGACAATTTTGTCCCATATTTCTTTTGCGGATTTATAATGCATTACCTTCATGAATTCCGATTGGGATATACATCCTAATAGAGTACTGACTGCTTTTGCATTTGTTTCATACTTCTTTTTCTCGGCTGCATCTGTAGGAGTAGCTGAAGGAAAAGCGTAGCCTGTCTCTACGATGTCCCAAACCTCTGTACCAAGAGATTGAAGATAGGCAGTAACTCTTACCTTCCAATAATTGAAGTTTGTCCCATCAAAAACCGGTGGCCTGATTGATGCTTCTCTCTCGTAGTTACTCATGATGAACGATCTACCTTCAAGCGATCAAGCTTCTCTGAAAGACCTGCTCTGATACCAATTGTTGAAAATAATACTGAGAGGGGGGGGTGAATCAGTATTATCAGATCAATAATACTTTTTCAATACCCAGAAACATATACGCTACTTCAGTTAAGTGAACCAGCGTGTACACGCTACTGTGTCTAAAGAAACCAACGTATAACCAGAAAACTTATGATTCAGTTAGTTTATCTTTTGTAAAGGCATCAGGACATTATTAACCATATTAAAGATAAACAGATGCAGTATAACAGAACAGATCTTCACACAAAAGCCACACACATGAACACCATGATATAAGGTGGAAACCCAATGTGGGTGAAAACCACCTGCTGCAAGTCGTCTCTATCTTTCTTTAATAAGAAACTTTAGTTTACAATCTTTTGTACTGGTGCAGCCTTGTACCAGTATGCAGGCTACAACCTGCAGAAGGCTACAACCTTCTCTCATTTTCCAAACTCTCCTGGAAGGGAGCTCCAACCCCCCTTTTGCTCTTGTACTAGCTAGGAAACTAGTACGTAGGTGCTGGCCTACAATCTTCTTTCCTTCAGTACCACTTTTCATCAATTTTCAGACTGGATACTCCTGAAGCACAACATTTCAATCTGAAGACCACGATTCATTCACTTTTCATAGCAAATCATAGAAGCACAAAACAACCAATACTAGCATCATCAAACTTTGAATCACTGAACCACTGAAACCCTGTCAACACCCAGTCACCAGAACACAGAGCAGATTGCAGAACCCTGCAATAACAGACAGACCCAACTGCAACCCAAAAAATCAAGCTTCAAAAGATATACGCTGCTTCAATGAAACAAACCCGCGTATACACGTGCTTTTCCCGAAGCCAACCTGCGTACAGATCTAAAAATAATTTCTCATAACTTGCAGGTGTACCAGTCATCAGTCATACTCAGAACATAATCATTGCGTCAGTATGCAGATCTAAAAATATGCGTAATCAACCATATACCGATAGTTCATTTCAAACAATTTGATCCCGATCTATCCTTTCATCAACCGATGTGATCTCTCCTTAGTTCAGATCAAGCAATGTAGCATCAACCCAGAACCTGCATACTAGATCTCTTTCTTCATTAGATATTCAAGACTTTTCAGATGCATTTGCCTAATGATCTTCTTCTCCTTATATAGCCTTAGGCCTTGCTCAATACCACGAGCCAAAACCATAGAAATCCAATACCATCAGCTTCAAAACTAGGGATCAACACGTCCGTCGAGACATCATGGTTCAAAACCATAGGCACAACTTCCAAGGAATAACCGCCACGGACCAAAGATAAGTTTTTCCACATACACGCTCTTTTACTGAAGCCAACCTGCATGTACACGCGACTTGGTATATATTGAACCTGCATATACGCGACTTGGTATATAGTGAACCTGCTTGTATACGCGACTTGGTATATAGTGAACCAGCGTGTATATATTTTCTCTTCATACTTGTAGTCTGATCATCAATTCCTTGCTGCTATCCTTCTGCACTATGATTTGTCATCAGTGTGATTTGCCATCAAGGACAACACTTGTCTCATAATGCCACACCTGTGCCAAAGTGCCAACAACATGTTGGCTCTGTTATATTAAGAAGTGTAAGTTCCAGTAATACAATACATCCATGTCCAACCACTAGTTCCGACAGTGGAACGTTATAGTCACTATCGCCTACTCCTCCAAAGGGATATACTAGCTCTGAGTGGAGAATCCAAGGTTCATTACAATATTGTCCAAGCTCTCTCTAAGATACTCCTATCAGAAGCTTGGCTGACCAAAAGCCTCTACAATGAGTTATGAGGGACTATTTATAGCAAAGGGTGGGGTGACACTTAACATTTGCCTTTGTGATAGTTCATCTATCCTCATGACTCTTCAACTACTCTATGATTGTTACATTCAACTATCGACACTTGAACTTCCACTTGAAAAGACATTACATTACAATGCACATGTGCCCATGTGAGACCAAATGGCTTGAAAAATCCATGCAAGACATCACTAACACTCAGACCGTTGTCGCGAGACCGAATCTTTGACATCCTTGTGATGGTCGAAGGTGGTGGACTGATGCCAAGCTTGCTCTTCTATGATGGTGTATGTGCACTCAATGGTGACATATTGCTGAAAGCAAACTCTTGCCTCGTTGTATCCGAGTACAATGATATGACTCCTCCATCCAACTTGTCTGATAGCATACGCATGGTTATCTTGACTACAGTTGGACCAACAACATACTAATGCATAGTGTTTGTGCTGATCTCCAAGTGTGTGCTAGTGACCATGCGCATCAACTTGTCAAAATGCGTGTTCAGCTCCAGTCACATTTGCTTCTTGTCTTTGCCTTGGTGAGTGTGCCAAAAGGGTGGGATCGTATGTGTGCGCACAATGACATCCATGTTGATGAATTCCCTTGCATGCGATCAATAGCACTGCTCACCTTGTCTACTCCGTAATAGCTTCTAGGATGGATCTATAACTTGTGTGGGCGCAGTTCCATCAGTCTGTGCATGTTGCACCCCCTGTTGTACTTGTTCCTATTGCAACTCATTCTCTCATCTATGCAACTTCTTCCTTGAGTTGTTGCTTCAGCACATGCAACTACTTCTATGTTCCTTTCTCTTCCTTCAAGCGATCTTCGTGTTGTGCCATCACCTTATAGCCTCAATCTCCAAAGTTTATTTGGTCATGAGTGGACTTGTGTTGAAATTGCATCTTTGCTCTGCCTCTATGCTGTCAACAACCTTCCCGTTGCATTCATCACGTGTAGTCGTGCTACCTTCTACTGCTGCTGATGATGCTACTCATTGTGACGTTGTTTCCATTTCATCTTGATATCCTTGTCCATGAACAACTTGAAGTCTTCATAGATAGGCAAGTTCATAGACACTTGATCGACTGCAACCCCAAGTTTGTTCTAAACTATGTCTTCGACTCTACTCTCCTGGAAGCCATTGCACTTGTGCTGCTGAGAAGCAAATGAACACATGTGATACCTAGAGACATAGCAAGACTCGTGACAAGAAATCTGTTAGTCGAAAACCAAAATAAACTTAAGGACTGACTTACAACATACATGTGTGATTGATAATGAAGGTTGCATAATTTGCATCGGGAGGTTTGGAGACTGACTGCTAAAACTACACAAGGCATAGTCTTGGCTATGGGGAGGCTGACTGACTACTGGAACTACACAATGCACAGTATAGCCTAGCTTGCTGAGGACTGAAACTATGTAATGCGTAATTTCAATCAGCAGTGACATGCAACCAACAAACTTCTTTGCTCTATTTCTGGGGCTAGTAGGACACTGCCTCCAAGAATTGCACAATATTAGTTTGGAGGTTAGTGTTGGACCAAACTTGCACAATTTCTGGAGGGAAGGTAGAGCCTTCGCTTCCGGAAATGCATAGTGATAACCGAGCAAGGCACGGTCCGAGCCAAGGCAGCCTAGACTGGCCGACGGGCAACTGAAAACATGAGAAGTTTGAATGCATGATGATCCGAGTGCAAATAAGAGTGAATGATCATACATGCAAACAACAAGTGCAAGATTCATAAAATGGGAAATCATGCATGTGTGTGAAGCGAGTCTCTGCAATGGTGACCATCCATGCAAAAACAATGTCATGCATGCGAAAACAGTGAGACATGAACGAAAACTAAAATGGTGCTTCTACAAGCCAATATACATCAAAACAATAGCAAGCACTCACTAAAATCAAGAAATTTGCACTCACACAAAGTGAAACGCAAAAAGCGACAGAAATGCAACGCAAGACATGAAAAGCAGGCTTACCCTAATACAGCTGAGAAGAATGTGTCGACGACTCCTAGATGTAATGTGGGATGTTAGAGCTACAAGGTTGATGTGAGGAATGAGCTCTGCAACAACCGATTGATGGGTTTTCATAAAATCAAAGTTGTGACACGCATGCCACAAATCTAGGAAAAGCAGCACTTGGTGGGAGGTTTCTAAAATGATCCTTGCATGTAACCTTCAGCTGCTAAAAATAGATCCTTGACTCAAGGGATGCCTTTACATGTTGCCTTGGGAAAAGAAATCGATTCATGAAAATCAATTTTTCTTGGTCCCAGAGGGAATCGATCAACCTGAAGGCACATGCATTGGTCTACGAGCCTGGGATGGAAATCTGCATAGTTTCTAGGCTGAGCAGAGATGGTTGTCCCAGAGTGATTGCGTAAATTTTGGGAGGAACAGGTGACTGTCTCCTAGTATTACATAATTTCTGGGCTGAGCATTTGTCCTGGGTCAGACCTCACAATTTTCTCAAGGAAGTCTATCTAACTACATTGCACAATTTCTGAGACCAGCAAGCTGTCCTGAGTCAAACCTCACAATTTTCTCAAGGAAGCTTGTCTAACTACATCTCACAATTTCTGAGTTGAGTAGTTTTCTCGGGTCAGACCTCTCTCTTTTCTCAAAGAAGCCTGACTGACTGTATTGTGCAATTTCCTAGAGTAGCAAGCTATCTGGATGGATTTGTGCAATTTTTGCTAGCTGTTGGGCTGGCTGTCTTAGTGGGATTGTGCAGTTTCTAGGAGCAGCAGGTGACTATTGCCCAGAATTGAGCAATTTATAGGTTAAGAAGTTGTCTTGGGATGAATTGCACAATTTTTTAGAGGAAGAATATCAGGAAGAATTGCACAATTCTGGAGCCCAGATGGGTGTCCAACTGGGTTTGCACAATTTTTGGAGGGAAGGCTAATTCCCCTCCAGAATTTCACAATTCCCAGAGGGAGCTGCTCAACCAACATCTGACACTAATTTTGGAAAGCAGCCTGTGAAGGGGGTGGAACAAACTTGCATGCATAGGCTGAAAAGACTCTATGAAACAACTAAAGCTGATGTGCTTGACAGTGAAAAACATGTTGTTGAGGATGGTCGGTAGGGAGGCTCCAAAATGAAGCTAAGGCAAAATTTTGGAGGGTGGTTGTAGCCACTACAACACTTGGTGACACACTGGTAGAACTCCAACTCTCTGAATGGACCTTGTTCGTGAAAAGCAAGTCTAACACCTCTGGAAGTATTGTTCAGTTCTCTGGTCGTCTTGGTTTCCACACTTACTTGATTGTAAGATGTAGCATCTACCAAGCCCTTGGTCGGTTGACACACATTCCAAGCCAATCCAACATAGTTGTTTTGATTGGGGATGAGGGGTATATTGGTGCACAAGCAGTATATTCATCAGAGTTTTAGTTTCATCTCTAGTGTTGCTCCGCTGCCAACAGACATGGACAGTAACCCGGCGGAGTCACACAGGAACACAAGCATCGCTCCGCTGCCAGCAAGCCTGGTCAGTACCCTGGTAGAGTTACTTGTATCACCTCACCACACAGGAAGCCTTTCTCTTCTTTTTCCTTATTCATTTTTCATTTTTTTAAAACTTTTTTCACATTTTCATTTTTTTCATTTTTTCATAACTGTGCATAGCACTTATTCATTTCCAAAGCAGAAGAGGGATCCCGACTTATTGAGAGAAGAAGAGGTTGTTCCTTCAGAGAAGTAGTTTATATGTACCTCTAACATGCTTGTTAAGGTTTTCCCCTCACCTTAATCCACTTGACTGAGCTGCCAAGTGTTAACCCAAAAACAACTGACTAGAGTAGGTGACACTAGTTAGTGCGCAAGAGTTGTGTTTTCACCAAGGTTCACTTCGAAGAGGATGTATTTTCCATCGACGCATCATGGACTGAAGGTAACAAGTTCTTACATAAGAGAGCGAACAACAGATAACCAAATGTTGATAAGTGTATAAGTCCTCTTGTACTTTACCCAACTTGTTTCAAGAGTCATACATGGTTGCATGCGAAACTAACCTATGAGTGAAAAAAAAAAGGAGAAGCATAAGTAAATGTGAAAGTAAAGCGGAAAGAAAATAAGCAAGTATACAAAAAAACATGTGAAGTAAGTAAGCAAACAAGCATGCAAGAAAACAACTCAAAAGAAAACACTAATCCTACTCCTAAACTAATAGTGCATGGGCTTGATCATGTGAAGTGATATTTCCAATGCAGTCATCGGCGGATTGGTCGACCCATGTTGGTGAAGGCATGGTTCACGAACCTCGCAATTACGCAAACTAGAAAGCATGGAAGATATAACAATGAAGACAAACACACTCTGATCTTAAGTGCGTCAACAAATAAGAAGTGAAAGTGCATGACATGCACTCTGTGGACTTGCCATGGTGTTGTGCTACACTGCGGGCAGATGTTGAGTGTATGCATTCTCTTGACTGTGACATGTAAGAAAATGTGAGAAAGGTAGACCATTTACATTGTGCAAGTGTGCTTTCTTTGTAAGATTCCTCCAGTGTGTAAGCGATGGGATCGTGTAGTTTGAGTGGAGGAAGCAAAATCTAGGTGTTTGGATGATCTTCAATGAAAAGAAGAGAGTGATGAGGAGCCTTATGTGTTTCAACAATTTCCTGATCGGAAGTGAAACCAACCTCAAGACAACAAGGGCCTGACATAACCATCAGCTCAGGCTGAAGTGCCTCGATAGTCTGGGGGGTTTCGACTTCGTCAACAAATAGATCATCGTGCACCAGCGTCTTTAACAAATTAACAACAATTGAATCGACATCGTGATCAGATGAATAAGTGGAGGATCACGACAACCAAGATCATAAAATTCTGGATGTTTGTCGACATCCTCATGATTTGATGAATTGTGCAGAGGGGTAGATAAGAAGCAAGGATGTTCACCCTCAGTGTTTTTAGAAATGACAGATTGAACAGATTTTCAGAGGAAGATGTGTCCTCTCTGCAATGTAATGACAGACTGACATCTGACGTGTCTTGTGAATGATCGAAAGTAGAAACATCCGGAAATGAGTTTTCACAGGGAAAATCAGTAGTGGCAGAATCACAAGGGATGTCAAGATAAAGTGGATGGGACTCGGCTGGAAGGGAGTCATCCTTCACTGTGGGTTCTTCTTTAGATTCCTACACACACTCATCATGAATGATGGCACAGGTTGGCTGCAGAACACCAACTCCATCAACATATTGATCCTCGTTCATAGTAGGTGAGGAGTCCAGAATGGAAGAGCACAAGACAGTACAATCTGGAGGATCAACAGAACACAGGGATAGAGGTCGAGGGAATGAATCCACATGACAACCAATAGGCTTGCAAGCCAAATCTGTGTAGATATCAAGAGCGGTGGGGTGGGAGGGTGTGACAGTTCAACAAACGTTTGTGCATGATCTCCCATGTCACTCTATAGTGGTGGAGCTGTCTGATGAGGTGAAGGAGGACAGTCACTTGTGACAGCAACTTTGCCTACCTGTGATTGAGTAGATGCATCACTGAAGTGTGTTGAGCAATGTTTGGATGATTTCAAGAATTGTGGATTTTCAGATATGTGAAGAAGATACTCAAATATTCCATAAAGAAATTCCCAATCAATTTCATCTTCAGGAAATCGGTATGCAAGATTACAAAAGCATGTGTAAAATTGTTCAATGGATTCATCAGGTGCTTTTCATAATTTCAGAATTTCCTTATCGAGTGCTTTACAGTTAAAGTGATTGAAAGCACCGTCAATCTTTGTGACCATATGAACAAGAGAATGAATAGATTTTTTGAGAAGCTTGGCTTACCAGTGCATTGGGTTCCCTTGAAGCGTGTAGACGAACAACATGCAGCTGATGTACTCTTCGAAGATTCCATGTCTTTCACATGAGCCTACAATGATGACCGCATGCCTAACCAAGGCTACATAGCCTCCACCATCATATGTTTTATGTGACAAGTTATCAGAGAGCTCTTCCGAGATTTCGAAGTCATTTCCATAAGACATACACTCCAGAAGAGAAACACTATAGCTAGTCATGATGGATATGCAGATATTCAAAATAGATGTGAGGACTCAGTTTCTCATCTGGCCCTCCTTCTAGTGCCAAAATGTTGACAGTGTTGGACCCGCCAACATGTCAGGGGATCTCCCTGGTAAGAAGTCCCAATTAGACCTCAAATCATTTGGTGTAGGAGTCCCAATAGTGGGTCATATGATATAACCTTTACCACGGTTTCGCACAGAAGAAAGTAAGATGTCCCGATTGGTAGCAAGGGTTTGACATATGCAATAAGTCAAGGAAGATGCATGAGCGATTCTAACACACAGAGGGTGAGGTGAGTGTGCCCCTTAGAAATTTATGATATCACAGAGTTAAGAAGGGAACACACAAGCAAAGATGCATGACAACATGGAAGGCAAGTTATCTAGCAATCCAAAGTAATAGTTAAACCAACAACACATTTCAGTAAGATTCATACATACATATACAGAAAATAGATGCACATGCATGCATAAGAAAATAGATACATATATCATTTAGAGTAAACAAGATAGTTGAAATACAATATGACATATGCATGAAACATGTTGTCTCTGTTATATTAAGAAGAGTAATTTCCAGTCATAAAATACATCCATGTCCAACCACTAGTTCTGACAACGAAATGTTACATTCACTTCTGCCTGCTCCTCTATAGAGATATACTAGCTCTGTGTAGTGGAGAAGACAAGGCTCGTTACAATACTGTCCAAGCTCTCTCTAAGATACTCCTATCGGAAGCTTGGCTGACCAAAAGCCTCCACAATGACTTATAAGGGACTATTTATAGCAAAGGGTGGGGTGACCCTTGACATTCCCCTTTGTGACCATTCATCTATTCTCATGACACTTCAACTACTCTATGACTGTTACATTCAACTATCGACACATGAACTTCCACTTGACAAGACGTTACATTACAATGCACATGTGCCCATGTGAGACAAAATGGCTTGAGAAAGCCTTGAAACACATCACTAACACTTGGACTATTGTGGTGAGACCAACTCTTTGACATCCTTGAGATGGTCGAAGGTGGTGAGCTGATGCCAATCTTGGTCGTCCGTGATGGTGTTTGTGCACTCAATGATGACATCTTTCTGAAAGCGAACTCTTTCCTCCATTGCATTTGGGTACAATTATATGGCTCCTCTGTCCAACTCGTCTGATAGCATATGCATGGTTGTCTTGAGTGTAGCTAAACCAGCAACATACTGATGCATAGTGTCTGTGCTGATCTCCAAGTATGTGTAGGTGACCATTCACATCAACTTGTCAAAATGCATGTTCAGATCCAGTAGAACTTGCTTCTTGTCTTCACCTCAGTGAGTGTGCCAAAAGTGTGGGATCGCATGCGTGCACACAATGACATGAATTCTACTGAATTCCCTTGCATTTGATCAACAACCCTACTCACCTTGTCTGCTTTGTGCTAGCTGCCAAGATGGATCTATAACTTGTGCTGGCACAGTTCCATCAGTTTGTGCATGTTGCGCCCCCTACTATACCTTCCTTCAAGAGACACCACAAAACCTAAGAGTTAGCTAGACTAGATGCAAAACACACACTTGTGTGGATTGAAGTGGATATTGTAATATTGACATCGTAAAAAGATAGCTCTTAAGTTATCCAAATGGTCACGACGTTTAGCCGAATGAGAAGGAAATTCATCGAGGTATGGCTAAACAATGTGTTGAATGTCATGGAAAGCATAGGACATTGCTCATTGAAAGGTAGTGCCAGCATTATTTAGACTGAAAGGAAGCCTTTTGTAAGAAAAATTACCCCATGGATAGATAAAGGTTGTTTTATGCTGATCGGTGAGTGAAATGTTAATCTGCTTATAGCCGAAAAATCCATCCATGAAAGAAAAAATATCACTACCTGCATATTCATTGATGATATGATCGATAAAGGGAGTAGGATAATTGTCTTTTGGACATGTGCGATTGATATCACGGTAATCAACACAAACACGTATCATGCCCTACTTTTTGGAAACATGGATGATATTGGATACCCAATCCGTCAATGGAATAGGATAAATGAATCCTTCTTTCAAAAGCTTTTGTACAGCTGCTTTGATCGCAATAGCCTTTCGAGGGTGCACAGGGCGAAGTTGTTGTCGAATAGGCTTAGCTCTAGGATAAGTCGGAATCTCATGCACCACTACAGCTGGATCGATACCATACATCTCCTCGTATGACCAAGAGAAAACGTCTTAGAATTATTTGAAAAACTGAGTATAAATATTGATCTCATCTGGAGAACAAGAAACCCCAATATGGATGTGTTGACAATGTTGGACCCACCAACATGTTAAGGGGATATCCCTGATAATAAGTCCCAATTAGACCTCAGACCGTTTGGTGCAGTAGTCCCAGCACTGGGTCATAAGGTAATGCCTTGACCGCGATGTCGCATAGAGGCAAGTAAGATAACTCTATCAGTAGCAAGGGTGTGACCGCTGCAGTGATTTAAGGAAGGTGAATGAGAGGTTCTAACACATGGGCAGTGAGATGAGTGCACCCCTTATCAACCTATAGCAGTACTCAGCTGAGAAGAGAACACACAAGTGAAGATGCATCACAAGCTGGAAAATAGATCAGTCGACAATCCAAAGTGATGGTTAAACCAATAACACATATGAATCAAGATTCATATAATCACATACGAAGCAATTCATACACAACTATGTAAGTTAAATAACATACATTTCTAAGCAACCGGAGCAATCCAACTACAATAAAAACATATGCATGAAAATGTGTTGGCTCTTATTATATAAAGAAGTGTAAGTCCCAATCATACAATACATCCATGTAAACTTGCTAGCCCCAATAGTGTAACGTTACAACCACATCCACTTGCTCCTCCAAAGAGATGAACTAGCTCTGTACAGTGGAGAAGCCTAGGCATGTTACAATATTGTCCAAAATTTCTTCAAGATAGTCTTATCAAAATCTTGGAGGACCAAAAGCCCTTACAATGAGTTATGAGGGACAATTTATAGAAAATGGTGGGGTGGCCCTTGACATTCCCCTTTGTGACCGTTCAACTACCCTCATGACTCTTCACCTACTCTATGACTATTACATCCACTATTGACACTTGACTTACACTTGACATGACTCAACATTACAATGCACATGTACCCATGTGAACACAATGGCTTGAGCAAGCCAAACTAGACATCACTCTAACTTATACAACTATAGAAGTTCAACTGCTCAACATCCTCATGCTGATCAACATTAACATATTGATGCCAAGCTCTATAGTCTCTGATAGTGTCTGTGTGTTCCACGGTGACATCCATCTGAAACATGACCTTTGCCTCCATAGCATCCAAGTACACTACTCGGGCTCCTCTGTCCAACTCATCTGAAAGAATGCGCATCATTGTCTTCAATGTGGCCAGACCAGCAACATGCTTGTGCATGATGTTTTCAGTGATAGGAAAGTCTGGGCTAGTGGAAATTCGCATCAACTCGTTGAAGTACAAATAAAGCTCTAGTCAGACCCTCTTCTTAGTCTTTTACTGGGTGAGAGTCCCAAGTGATTGGATCATATGTGTGTGCACCACAACATCCATGCTCTTGAATACTCATGCATGGGAATCATGTATGCTAATGATGAGTTGTGATAGGTCTTCATAGTTCCGGATCTGACTCTGGATACGTGCTTTCAGCTCGAACGCATTTGGCCTCATCAAATTTGGAAAGTGAAGTGGGGCTCCCTTGTACTTCATCGTCCATGTTTGCATGTTGTCAACAACAGCATGTATGTTTGTCAAGATGCGTGCTCTCCTATAACATCGCTACTACCATCCGTTGAGATTGATGACTGCCTTGTGCATGGTACCAAACTTGGAGTACAATTCTCGCATAATTGTGTCAAGGGACAATACTTCATCTAGTATTGCCTTCTTCAATTCAGCTCAGGCAGACATTGTCACTAAGTCTCCTCCTTGCTTGACCACCTATAGTTCCTTCACCATTCGCTCATTCTCAGCTATAATAAAATAAACACTTGAGCTAGTGGCTTCGGCATACACTTTGGTTGTATCAGCCAAAGCAGCTAGATGCCTGCACACATCAATCACGATCACTCATTCTTAAACTTGCGTAGGAGATGTTTGATCCTCCAGAATCGATACTCTGCGAGGCTACACAACTCTATGTTGGGATTCATCAAATGATATTTTGTGAATCTCTTCTTCCTACTGATCACCAAGGATCTCAGTGCCTCCTTGGTCATCTGAGACTTGCTCCTCTTATGGATGCATTGAAGTGGGTGAGTCAACCTCTTTGTGGTGAGGCATGAGGTTGGTATCCAGTTCCAACTCCTATTGCTCCATGTCTGCATCCAACTGTTGAAGTGCCTGTTTTATCTCATGAGCAAAGTCTTTCCCCTATGATGCTTCACCCTGTTCACCTGATGCAAGTTTTTCAGGTGAATCGACTACTTGTATGGATGCTTCTTCATCTGTTGGCACATGTTGTGCCCCCTGTTGTATCTGATGATGTTGCGCTTCCCTTGGCTATTTGTGCAGCTCTTGTTACTTTCAGAGTTGCTCTCTCAGCTCATGCAACTCCTTCTTTGCTTCTTCCATTCTCTTCTTGTCATTTTGCCTTTGTGTGATTCACTTGTCGTGCCGATGCCTCTTTGCCTCTATAGCCATAGCTGCTTTCTCTACAACTAGATCTTCTCAAAACTTATAGCTTTTCTCCTCCTCCATGCAATCGACAATGTTCCTCTTCCCTTTGTCGTGCACTATTATGCTTGGCTCTGCTGCCACTGCTGCTATTGTTTCTCTCCATGATGCTGCTTCACAATGCTTCGCTAACCACTCCACATCGAATCCAACTGGTTCATTGGGTCTGTAGAAATTGTAGCGATATCTCCATGGGTCCTACTCAACCTAATGAAATGCCATGTAGATCTAGTTGAACTGAACTCTCCTGCAGTGATCCTTCACAAAGCAATGTGGGTCATACGGATTTTAGCTTCGAAGGTCGAACGGGTATTTATTTATCATTTATTCTTCGAAATCCACTTTCTTGATACTTTGGATCTCATATAACCCAATCCACAACGGAAGAGTGGGACAAGGTGCCTTCTTCTTCTGTTGTAGTCTAGTTGTCAATCCTGCCGAGATGTGATAGGCTACTTCCTGCATGACAATTACATCCAAGGCAAACTTTGGTAGAACATATGGAGGCTTCTCCACATTGAACAGCCAGATGAAAGTGTCGAATGGTGAGGCATACCAATCTCCAATGCCTATCAATGCCTCCATTACTTCCTTTGACATGCAGGGTGGATCCTATTCAAATATCATCTTTTACACAGGGATGAAAAAATGATCGGAGAGTCGTTGATTACTCCTTTGAAGTTGCATTCGAACAACAACTTGAAATATGTGTTCACAATAGTCTCCATCAATGACCATGCCCACTCCAAGCCTGGGAACTCATGTTGGGCACAGACTGCATCTATGATGTAACCGGACATGTAAATATCTACTGCATACCTCCAGGTGATTGTTGAGCCTCCATTACTTGCTCCTTCAGCTGATGAGCCAGTATGATGGACCAGTTACATGGTTTTCCTTCTCTAACCAATTGGTCAAGTGAAACCACCCAAATCTATGGGAAGGTTTCCATGCTTGCTTGTCCATATAGTTGACAAGAAAATATGATAAAATATTGGTACGCCTTCCTCAGTATCTTTGTCTTGTAGACCTGGTTGGGCGTCATCCTGAAACGAGCTTGCTCCTTTACCCAATCCTTTAGAATGTCTCTGGAGTTAGCACTTTTGTTGCGTAAGATGAATGGAGTCTCCATGAGGGTCATAGGCTTTGACATCCGATACATCTCATAATAATCTTGTTCCCAAAAGGTCACAAGCTTCATGCCACTGACACTGCTCAAGGTCATCGTCTCGGGATCGATGTGAGAGACGATCCAGTGTATCATGTCCACACATGGGAACACAGGATATCTGCATGAAATATGATATAATTCGGACTTTTGAATGTTCACATACACCTGACGATCTTCGAGGTGTTCCCAAAAAGTGCCTGCAAATGTTTCATTGACTTCTTGCCACTTTAGTTTGATGTCTTTGTCTAGATATAGCTTTGTATCTTCATAGATCAGCAGACTAGAGGACACTTGCTCAGCTTCTGCTCCAGCTGCATTTCCATTGGTGTTCTGAGATCATGTTCTCTTGGAAGCCATTGAGACAGATGAACACCTGAAAGATCTAGAGACATGCAATATGCATGGCAATAAATCTGTTAGTGAAAACAAAGAAAATTCTAGGGAATAACATAGCACATACTTTGGAAACTGATGAGCAATATTGCACAATTACTTTTGGGAGGCTAGGTGATTGGCTACCAGAATTGCGCAAAATGTAGTCTGGGTTGTTTGGTAGGTAGGACTGGCTGCTGGATCTATGTAATGCGCAATCTAGACTAGCTACTGGTTGCTAGGATTGCACAATGCGCAATTCTAGCTAGGAAGGACTACAGGCCCAGGGACTGAATTGCGTAATTTCCTGGGCCAGCTATCACTATCCTCCATAAATGTGAAAAATAGTCCTGGAGGCTAGTGCTAGGAAAAAATTCACATTTCTGGAGAGGAAGGCAGAGCCTACCTTTCCCAGATTGCTCAATGCAGTCTCAATGAGTCAGAGTTTGAGCTAAGGTTGGCCCGATTCACCGACGAGAAACTAAAAGAAAATAAGAAAGTAAATGCATGGTGACACTAAGTGATAGCAGAAGTGATTGACATTACATGAAAAACATGAAAGAAAGATTCAGCAAATAGATCAACATGCATGTGGGTGAAGCAGTTCATCTATTTTGCGAACGTTCATTCAAAATAGTTTCATGCATGCGACAACAGTGAGATAGCAACAAAAAATGAAACAGAGATAGGGAAAGCTAGTATACATGTAAATGATAGCAAGTGTTCAAATAAATTAAGCAAATAGTACTCACACAAGCGAATACACAAAAAGTGATAGAAATGCTGAAAAAGATAAGTTGAGGCCACTTACCCGTGAACAATTGAGTTGGATGTGTCGAAGAGTCCTGGACGTGTTGTGGGATGTCAAAGCTCCAAGATCGATGTGAAAGAATGAGCTCTGATTTGTCAAATAAATAATTTTGGGCTCATGACGCACATGTCACAAATCTAGGAAAAGCAACACGTAGAGGGAAACTTCTAAAACAACTTTGCATGTAACCCCTAGCTGCTAAAAATAGCTCCATAACTCATGGGATGCCTTTTTCATGTTTCCTTTTGCTATTCCAAGAAGAACAATTCATGCATGCATGCAAGTCAAGTTTCCCTGGTCCCGGGTGGAACTGGTCAACCAGACTGCTCATGCATGCAGCTGCTCAACTGCTTGAGAAAAATGCGCATTTATGGCTGGGAGTTCGGCTGACTTCCCAAGAGGTTTGCACAATTTCTAAGTAGAGTAATTGACTGCTGCCCAGATTTGTGCAAATTCTAGGCTGATCATCCCTCTTGGGTAAATTTTCACAATTTCTGTTGGGAGTGTTGACTGGCAAAATTGCATAATTCTGGAGCCCAACAAGCTTCCAACATAATTGCACAATTTTTTGAGGGAAGGATGGTTTCCCTCTAGAAATGCACAATTTCTTTTGGAACATGCTCAGCCTACAGCTGGACCAAGTCTAGGTGAACAGTCTGTGAGGGAAGTGGATCAAGTTGTGATCGACAGGCTGCCCTTGTGCATGAAAAACACTGAAGCTTGCGTAATTGATGAAGAAAGACAAAGTGTTATGAAAGGCTGGTAGGAAGGCTCCAAAATGAGCTAAGGAAAAATTTTGGAGGGTGGTTGTAGCTACTCTAGCACTTCGTGACACACTGTTAGAACTCCATCTCTCTGAATGGACCTTGTTCATGAAAAGCAAGTCTAACACCTCCAGAAGTATTTTTCGGTGCTCAGCTCATCTTGGTTTCACACTATATTGATTGTAAGATATAGCATCTGCCAAGATCTTGGTTGATTAACACACATTCCAAGCCAAGGCAACACAATTTTTTAGATTGGGGTTGAGGGGTATATAGGTGCACAAGCAGTATAGGAGTCAAAGTCTTAGTTTCATCTCTAGTGTTGCTCCACTGCCAACAGGCCTGGACAGTACCTCGGTGGAGTCACTTAGGAACATAAGCATGTTTTCGCTACCAGCGATAGTGGTCAATACCCCAGTGGAGTTACTTGTATCACCTCCCTACGCAGGAAGCCTTTCTCTTCTTTCGCCTTATTCATTTTTAATTTTGAATTTTTTGAATTTTCATTTTTTCATTTTTCATTTTTTCAACTGTGCATAGCACTTATTCATTTCAGAGGCGGAAGAGGGATCCTAACTTATTGAGCGCAGAAGAGATTGTTCCCGTAGAGAAGTAGTTTATTGTATCTATGACGTGCATGTTAAGGTTTTCCCCCTCACCTTACTCTACTTGACTGAGCTGACAAGGGTTAACCTAAAAACAACCAGCTAGAGAAAGTAACACTAGTTAGTGTGAAAGCATTATGTTTTCACCAACTTTCAATTTGAACAGTACGTATTTTCCTTCGACGTATCATTGACTTAAAGTAACAATTTCATCATACAGAGGCAAGTTGACATATAACCAAGTAGTGATAGTTGTACAAGCCCTCTTGTACTTCACCTAGCTCATTTCAAGAGTCATGCACGGTTTCATGCAAAACTAACCTACGAACGAAAAAAAATGAACTAACAAACATCAAAGAAAAGAAAAAATATAAGAAAAAGTGAAATAAAAGCAAGTAATCAATCAAATAAGCAGACAAACAAGAAAACAAATCGAATAAGAAAACAAGCATGCAATCAAACTGACTAAAAGAAAACACTACTCCTACTCCTAGACTAATGGTGCATGGGCCTAATCACATGAGGTGATATTTCCAATGCAGCCACCGACACATTGGTTGACCCATGTTGGTGAAGGCTTGGTCCACGAGAAACCCAGTTGTGAGAATGATCAACCAAGAAAGATATAACAATGAAGACAACCACACTTTGTGTCTGACAATGCCCACAGCACATAAGTGAGTGCAAGTGCATGATGAGCAATCTATGGACTTATCATGGTGTTGTGTGACACTGCATGAAACTTTGAAGCATAAGCACACTCTTGAATGAGGCATGCAAGGAAATAAAATAAACAAAGATAACTTGTGTCGTAAACATGTGCTTGCAATGTAGGATTCCTCCAATGCATGAGCGATGGGATCATGCAGTTCAAGTGGAGGAGATGTGATCTGTGTGTGAGATGAATCTTCAATGTATACAGATGAGTGATGACGAGCCT
Source organism: Pinus tabuliformis (assembly GCA_031772625.1). Lineage (NCBI taxonomy): Eukaryota > Viridiplantae > Streptophyta > Pinopsida > Pinales > Pinaceae > Pinus > Pinus tabuliformis. The sequence continues at coordinate 782,306,569 of CM062805.1, forward strand.
TGGGTGATTTAATAGTTTCCTAACCGGAATTCAGACTAGCCCCAAGAGAGAGAGGACCTAACATAACCATCAGCTCGGGCTGAGGTGCCTCGACAGTCTTGGGTGTTTCAACTTCATCATCAAATAGATCATCATATACCAATGGCTTTGAAAGATCAACTGTGATAGGGTCATGATCGTGATCAAATATGGAAGTAAATGGATCACGACTACCACGATCAAAAAAATCAATGAATTCATCAGCATCCTCATGATCAGATGAATCAAACAAAGGGGTAGATGAAAAGCGAACAAACTCATCCTCTGTGTTCCCAGAAAAGACAGATGAAATATCAAGTGGATTTTTAATGAATAGCTTGTCCTCTCTGTTCTCAAATGATGGGCCAACATCTGGTGGGTCCTACAAGTGATCAATAATGGGTGCATCCATGGATGAAGACACACATGTGAAATCATGAATGGCAGGTTCATCAAAGATGTTAGGAAATAATGGAGGGGGTTGAGACAGAAGTAAGTCATCCTTCGCCAAGTGTTGATGCTCAAGATCCCACTCATACTCTTCATGAATGACATTTCATGTTGGTTGTGCAAAACCAACTCTGTCAATGCGTTGTTCCTTGTTCACAACAAGTGAAGAGTTCGGAATGGACAAACACAAGACAACATCATCTGGAGGAACACCCGATTGTGAAGATGGAGGTTGTAGAACAGAATGAATATGAGAACTAAAAGGAACCACAACCAAATCTGCACAAAAATTGAGTGCAGTGATGTTGGGACAATGTGAAAGATGAACAGGTGTGTGAGCATTATCTTCAACATCACTAGGCAATCGTGGAGCTGTTGAATGAGAGGAAGACGGACAGTCAGTTGATACAGTAACCGCATCCAGATGAGATTGCACGGCTCCATCAATGAAGAATGTTTAGCAAGGCTTGATCTCAAACTTATTCTTGGGATGGGTAGATTTCTTAAGGCAATACTCGAACCGGTCCCAAAGATAAGAAAATTTCATCTAGCTCCTCAAAGCTTGAAACTGCAAGTCACGGAAGCGCTACCAAAAATCAATAACCGATTCATGTGGAGCCTTCCATTGTGTTAAAATTGGAAACCAGGGCAAAACTTCATGTGGGTCATCTTATTCATGGCTAATAATATTTTTATTAGATTCCTCTTGTCGAGAGGTGTAGGATTGATATAAAGATCATCCAATTCCGATAAGTATTCATGAAGATATGAATTTATTTTGATTATGGAATTATTATCAAGTCGGCCTACAACTCATGTAGGCTCAGAAGCCCAACAGTCGAATCTATTCACCCACCAATGTTGTGTATAAATATAAGAGGACTTTTCCTCATTTGGACTCACTCATCTCATCTCATCTCTCTCTCTCTATTGCACAGATATGAGTCTCTTCTCTACTCCGCTGAAATGGGTCTCTCTCTTCTCTCACACATGTGAAGCCGGAAGCTGTTGAATTTGAAGCTGCAACTGCAGAAGTAAATATTGACTTGTGTGGCCTAGAAGATATCCTCTTTGGAACTATGCTGTAGGTTCATCTGAACCTCCTTTGAAAGCCGCAACTTTTGGTGGTGGAATGAAGTCAATCCGACGAACGGTTTGCAAGATATCGACTGCCCTAGTTTGAAGCCGGAAACTGCTGAAACTGAAGCTGCAATTGCAGAAGTAAAGATTGACTTGCGTGGCCTAGAAGATCTCCTCTTTGGAACTGTGTTGTAGGTTCATCTGAACCTCCTTTGAAAGCCGCAACTTTTGGTGGTGGAATGAAGTCAATCCGACGAATGGTTTGCAAGATATCGACTGCCCTAGTTTGAAGCCGGAAACTGTTGAAACTGAAGCTGCAACTGCAGAAGTAAAGATTGACTTGCGTGGCCTAGAAGATCTCCTCATATGAACTACATTGTAGGTTCATCTGAACCTCCTCTGGAAGCCGAAACTTTTGGTGGTGGAATGAAGTCAATCCGACTATCGGTTTGTGAGATATGGTCTGCCCTAGTTTGATAATGAAGTCGTTAATGCTGATGCTACTGATCTAGGGTTTGCTATTGCTGATATGAATCAGATTTATTGTACTATTTCTCTCTGCTGAATTATTGAAGATAAAAGAATATTTGATCAAAGGGTTTCCCCACACATTGTGGGGTTTGTCCCTGGCTAGCCGCCACATCTTGTGTCTCTTGTCTTGGCTTGTTTTATGTCGATCGTTTAATGTTCTATCTGCACTTTACTTTATGTACATGTGATTGCTAATCGGTGGAATATAATAAGGAAAAGAAGTAAACTGTTATAAGCATAGAGCATACCATAACTTAACATGGTATCAGAGTTGAGGTGAAGACAAAGCCCGAGCAAGAGCAAGAGCAATCATCGAAGAGAAGATTGGAAAGGCTATCCTAAAAGAACTATGGGGTCCTCAACACTCTTTCCTGCCGAAGACAAGCTTCGTGAGAAAGCTGACTATCACAGATGGAATATGTCTATCAATCTAACCCTAGAAGATCAAGGAGTGTTGGACCATGTAAGAGGCAATATTGTTGAGCCTCCATCAAATGCATCCACTGCTGCCTGGAACAAATGGAAAAATGGAGAAGTCAAAATAGAATATCATCCGGGACTCTATCGACAAGCACTTGGTGTCCTACATCTCTGAACTGGACACCTCCAAGGAAATCTACAATAGACTGGAATTAATGGCTAGATGCATTAAAGAAGAAACAAGGGAAGAAGTGCAAGAAATTCCCATGCCTAAAGGTCCTCCTGCTGCCTTTTCTTCTCATGCAAAGAGAAGAAAGGACTCACACCAGGACGATGATCAAAATCCCTCTGATGGCAAATCAAAGGAATGACAAATTCAACAGCAAAGGTAAGAGGAGAGCTGGAGATCGAGGAAGAGGACAACCATTCAGGAAGGCTAGAAAGTCCAGGATGTATTAAATGCACCTGACCTCAAAAAGGACCTAGCGTCCATCTCGGAAATGGAAGACAAAGGCTACAAGGTAACCTTCAGCAATGGCAAGGTACGTATATGGAAAAATAATGTTAAAGATGCCTTTACTCTTGGGTTTCATGTTGATTCATTATATCAGGTCGATGGAAGTCCGCTAGGTGTCATATCTGATGACACATCTCTTCAGTCCAAACTTTGGCATCGAAGGTTTGCCCACCTTCATTACAAAGCTCTACCCGATGTAAGACAGATGGTAACAGGGATGCCTGAATTCCAAGTAGAGAAAGAAGGTGTATGTCCGGGATGTGCCAAAGGAAAGCTCAAAAGGGGACCATTCCCCTCAAGCCAAAGCAAGACCTCTGATATATTACAATTGGTTTACTCAAGCATACCTGAGGTTGGCATTAAGAGGGAGACTTCTACACCACATACTCCTGAGCAGAATAGTGTGGTGGGAAGGAAGAACCACACGATGATGGAAGCTATCCGGGCCATGCTACATGATCAAAGACTTCTGAAGTTTCTATGGGCTGAAGCTGCAAACACTGTCGTATATGTACAAAATCGATGCCCTCATCAAGCATTGGGTTCCAAGACTCCTGAAGAAAAATTCACCGGTAAGAAACCTGATGTTTCTCATTTTAAAATTTTTGGAAGCCCTGTATACTTTCATGTGCCGAAAGAGAAAAGAAATAAATTGGGAGCATCTGGAAAGAAGGGAATTTTCGTGGGCTATGGTGAAAATACTAAAGGCTATAGAATCTATGTAGCCGGTCAAAGGGAAGTCATAATTATTCATGATGTCACCTTTGACGAAGATATGGCTCTCAGCGAGGTGATCAATCTTCCGACTTTGAGGAGCTCTCAAGAAGCCGACACCAGGGAACCAAAAGAAAAGGATGATGAATCAATGCCTGATGTAGAAGAACCCATGGATCCGATTGATCCTCCTCCATATGAGCCTTCCTCTTCTAGGAAGAGGCCTTCATGGCTTAAGGGGTTACTTGATGATGCTGAAGGACATGTTGCACCCTGAGGAACCTTTCGTGAAAGTAAGAAACCTAATAGGTATCAAGGATACCTGACCATCATGAGCACGATCATAAAAAATGAGCCTTCGTCATTCTCAGATGCCGTCAAGCATCAAGTATGGAAGGATGCTATGACCGAAGAATATGAGTCTATCATAAAGAATGATGTTTGGGAAGTAGTTCCCAGACCCTAGGACAAGACTGTTGTTACTTTCAAATGGCTTTACAAGATAAAGCATGCAGCAGATGGAAGCACGGAAAAGTATAAGGCTCATTTTGTTGCTCGAGGTTTCTCCCAAAAGGAATGTATAGACTATGATGAGATATTTGCACCTGTTGCCAGATATACAACCATCCACTTGATCATAGCCCTTGTCGCTTCACAAGGATGGAACCTACATCAGATGGATGTCAAGACTGCGTTCTTGCATGGCTTGATCAAAGAAGAGGTCTATGTGGAGCAACCCGAAGGATTTGAGATTTATGATTGAAAATCTCATGTATGCAGGTTGAAGAAGGCTCTCTATGGGTTGAAGCAAGCACCCCGAGCATGGTATGAGAGGATCGATAGCTACTTGATGAAGTTGGGATTCACTAGGAGTGAAGCCGATCCTAACCTTTACTTTAAGGTTGAAGATGAAAAGCCTATCATACTGGTGTTGCATGTGGATGGCCTCTTTCTACAGGTGCAAACCCTCTCATTCACAAATATAAGAGGGAGATGGCTTCTGAATTTGAAATGAAGGACCAAGGACTTGAAGTGTGGCAGAAGCCAAGGGAAATTTTCCTATCTCAAGGAAAATACATGGTAAAGATATTGGAAAGATTTGGTATGATGGACTGCAAGCCTGTGACTACCTCGAGGATCTTAACTTTTAAAAGTTATATGGTAGTGATGTCGGACCAGATTTGGGAAATGCCTCTGAGTTTCATAAACTCATTCGCATTGATGTTCTTGGTGAACCTCCATCCGAACATATGTTTTGCAGTTAGCATTGTGAGCTCATATTTGGTTGAGCCTCACTGGATTGATGCCAAGAATCTTCTGAGATATCTTCGTGGCACAATGGGTTAAGATACACTGTCGAAGATGTGAGACTACTTGGATATACTGATGCAGATTGGGCAGGAAATGTGGTGGACCGTAAGAGCACTTTCGAGTGTTGTTTCACCTTGGGATCTGCTTCGATATCCTGGATGAGCAGGAATCAGAAGTCGGTGACTTTGAGCACCGCTGGAGCAGGATATACTGTTGCTAGCATGACCTCGTGTGAGGCAGTCTGGTTGTGAAAGCTCTTTAGTGAGCTATTTGGATTTACATTGGATACCATTGTGATTCTCTATAACAACCAGAGGTGGGATTCGATTATTGAGGAATCCCGTATTCGTCGATTGCTCCAGCAGATAGACATCATCTGGGATATGGTAAGTTGATGAGCAAGGAGGCTCCATCGCATTAAGATGATGTACAGGTTGATACACCTTATCAAAGCCCTGAGGAAAGATCTAATTTGTGATTTTCCCAAACGACTTGGAGTCATCAAGAAACCCTTGTACAAGGGTCCTGCATGTTGCATACATTGAGCTCTAGGAGCTTTGAGGGCTTGTGGTTCTTACTGGAGAAACATACGACCACAGGGTGACTCACCCTCCCCTGGTGGTGCGCACTGGAACAAGATGATTTGCTCTCTTGTGGAACAAGATGATTCGCTCTCTTGTGGAACAAGATGATTCGCTCTCTTGTGGGACAAGATGATTCGCTCTCTTATGGAACAGGATGATTCGCTCTCCTGTGTAGTAGGATGATTAGTTCTCCTGTGAGGCCTGGATTGATGTGTTCTCCATGGCAATTGTAGCAGGATTGATGTGTTCTCCTGTGAGGCCTGGATTGATGTGTTCTCCATGGCGGCCTGGATTGATGTGTTCTCCATGGTGGTTGTAGCAGGATTGATGTGTTCTCCTGTGAGGACAGGATTGATTAGTTCTCCTGTCGAGGCATCCTACCCATGCAGTCTGGGACTCATGGGAAGTACCTCTCATCTAATCAATGAGTAGGGAAATGAAGTTACGGACCATAATAGTACCGATGGACGCATCGTTGTAACTACCGTACTCCCTACGCTAGGATGACCTCCATTGATTTGGGATCAATGATACTGGTCTAGGACAAGTATTAGGAGTTGTATCATACTATGATTCTGACTTCGGGTCGATTGAGACTGGTCTGGGATCAGTGGTACATACTCTGAGACTAACTTTGAGTCAGTGGAGGATGATATTGGTCTAGGACCATTGGAGTTGTACTCAGTATGACGCTGACTTTGGGTTGGTTGAGACTGGTCTGGGACCAGTGGTACATACTCTGAGACTGACTTTGATTCAGTATGATACATCCTCGATCATTTCTTCTTCTTCATAATTCGGACAAAAGCAGAGTAGAACAGAACAATGCAAGAGTAGAGCAGAACAGAAAAAAACAGTACAGATCAGTGCAGGGCAAAACAAGACAAAGCAGAACTAGAAAAATAGAGCAGAGCAGGGAATAGGTCAGGCTGTACAAGGCAGTGCATTTGATGGATGAATAGTAACGACCGATAGACAGATTGCAGATGAAGTTCTCCATGGTTGAGAGGGAGTGTTAAAATTGGCAACCAGGGCAAAACTTCATGTGGGTCATCTTATTCATGGCTAATAATATTTTTATTAGATTCCTCTCGTCGAGAGGTGTAGGATTGATATAAAGATCATCAAATTTTGATAAGTATTCATGAAGATATGAATTTATTTTGATTATGGAATTATTATCAAGCCGACCTACAACTCATGTAGGCTCAAAAGCCCAACAGTCGCATCTATTCACCCACCAACGTTGTGTATAAATATAAGAGGACTTTTCCTCATTGGGACTCACTCATCTCATCACATCTCTCTCTCTCTACTGTGCAGATATGAGTCTCTTCTCTACTGCACTGAAATGGGTCTCTCTCTCTCACACATGTGAAGCCGGAAGCTGTTGAATTTGAAGCTGCAACTGCAGAAGTAAATATTGACTTACGTGGCCTAGAAGATCTCCTCTTTGGAACTGCACTATAGGTTCATCTGAACCTCCTTTGAAATCCACAACTTTTGGTGGTGGAATGAAGTCAATCCGATGAACGGTTTGCAAGATATCGACTGCCCTAGTTTGAAGCCGGAAACTGCTGAAACTGAAGCTGCAACTGCAGAAGTAAAGATTGACTTGCGTGGCCTAGAAGATCTCCTCTTTGGAACTGCACTATAGGTTCATCTGAACCTCCTTTGAAAGCCACAACGTTTGGTGGTGGAATGAAGTCAATCCGACGAACGGTTTGCAAGATATCGACTGCCCTAGTTTGAAGCCGGAAACTGTTGAAACTGAAGCTGCAACTGCAGAAGTAAAGATTGACTTGCATGGCCTAGAAGATCTCCTCATCTGAACTGCGTTGTAGTTTCATCTGAACCTCCTCTGGAAGCTGAAACTTTTGGTGGTGGAATGAAGTCAATCCGGCTATCGGTTTGTGAGATATGGTCTGCCCTAGTTTGATAATGAAGCCGCTAATGCTGATGCTACTGATCTAGGGTTTGCTACTGCTGATATGAATCAGATTTATTGTACTATTTCTCTCTGCTGAATTATTGAAGATAAAAGAATATTTGATCAAAGGGTTTCCCCACACATTGTGGGGTTTATCCCTGGCTAGCCGCCACATCTTGTGTCTCTTGTCTTGGCTTGTTTTCTGTCGATCGTTTAATGTTCTATCTACACTTTTCTTTATGTACATGTGATTGCTAATTGGTGGAATATAATAAGGAAAAGAAGTAAACTGTTATAAGCATAGAGCATACCATAACTTAACACATTGTTGTAGTAGCTTTCATTCAAGATGGTCTGGATCAAAATGATGGAACGTGTCTTCAATGATATTACATAAGTGCTCAAGTGAGTGCATGCTATTAGCCGGTAGACTGAGCAGCCCTCTACGTGGAGGCTTGCGAAGTGTGTGTGTAAGAAGCAAGCTAGCATATTCGTCAAAACACCCATCTTCCTCATGAAGCATTGAAAGAAAGTCATGTAAGCACTCAAGCCAGGCCACTTCGCGTTCACCATCATACGTGAATGTGGACAAGTGATCGAAAATCTCCCTCGTGATGGAGACATCTTCACGATTCGAAAGACATCGTGGGGGAAGAAGAGTGCAAGATTCCATGAAAGGTATGCAAAGGTTCAAAACTGGATGAGAGGGCACAGCTTGTCATTTGGCCCTCCTAGCACCAGAAATGTTGACAGTGTTGGACCCGCCAAAATTTAGGGGATCTCCATGGTAAGAAGTCCTAATTAGACCTCAGACCATTTGGTGTGGGAGTCCCAGTAGTGAGTCGTTAGGTAATGCCTTGACTGCGATGTCGCACAAAGGCAAGTAAGATAACTCTATTAGTAGCAAGGGTGTGACTACTGCAATGAGTCAAGGAAGGTGAATGAGAGGTTCTAACACATGGGGGGTGAGATGAGTGCACCCCTTAGCAACCTATAACAGTACTCAGTTGAGAAGGGAACACACAAGCAAAGATGCATCACAAGCTAGAAGGAATCTCAGTCGATAATCCAAAGTGATGGTTAAAAAAATAGCACATTTGCAACAATATTCATATAATTGCACATGAAGCAGTTCATACACAACTATGTAAGTTAAACAACATACATTGCTAAGAAACTGAAGCAGTCCAACTACAATAACAACATATGCATGAAAATGTGTTGGCTCTTATTATATAAATAAGTGTAAGTCCCAATCATACAATACATCCATGTAAACCTGCTAGCCCCAACAGTGGAACGTTACAACCACATCTGCTTGCTCCTCCAAAGAGATGAACTAGATCTGTGCAGTGGAGAAGCCAAGGCACGTTACAATATTTTCCAAGCTTTCTTCAAGATAGTCTTATCAAAAGATTGGTTGACCAAAAGCCCTTACAATGAGTTATGAGGGACCATTTATAGAAAAGGGTGGGGTGGCCCTTGACATTCCCCTTTGTGACTATTCAACTACCCTCATGACTCTTCACTTACTCTATGACTGTTACATCCACTATTGACACTTGACTTACACTTGACATGACTCAACATTACAATGCACATGTACCCATGTGAACACAATGGCTTGAGCAAGCCAAACTAGACATCACTTTGACTTAGACAACTATAGAAGTCCAACTGTGCTAAGCTCTATGGTCTCTGATAGTGCCTGTGTGTTCCGTAGTGACATCTGTCTGAAACCTGACCTTCGCCTCCATAGCATCTGAGTACACTGCTCAGGCTCCTCTGTCCAACTTGTCTAAAAGAATGCGCATCATTGCCTTAATGCTACCAAACCAACAACATACTTGTGCATGATTTTTCCACTAATAGGAAAGTCTAGGTTGGTGGCGATGCACATCAACTTGTCGAAGTACAAATGAAGCTCTAGCTGGACCTGCTTCTTAGTCTTTTCCTGGGTGAGAGTCCCAAGTGATGGGATCACATGTGTGCACACCACAACATCCATGCTCTTGAATACTCATGCGTGGGAATCCTGTATGCTAGTGATGAGTTGCGGGAGGTCTTCATAGTTCCGGATCTAACTATGAACATGTGCTTTTAGCTTGACCGCATTTGGCCTCATCATATTTGGAAAGTGAAGTGGGGCTCCCTTGTACTTCATTGTCCATGTTTTCATGTTGTTAACAGAAGCATGTATGTTTGTCAAGATGTGTTCTCTCCTAGCACATTGTTGTTTCCATCCATTGAGATGGACGACCGCCTTGTGCACGATACCAAACTTGGAGTACAATGCTCGCATAACTGTGTCAAGGGACAATACTTCATCTAGTATTGCCTTATTTAATTCAGATCAGGTGGACATTGCCACCAAGTCTCCTCCTTGCTTGGCCACATGTAGTTCCTTTGCCATTCGCTCATTCTCAGCTATAAGAAAACAAACACTTGAGCTAGTGGCTTCAGCATACACTCTGGTTGCATTTCCCAAAGCTGGATGCTTGCGTACATCAGTGAAGATCACTCATTCTTTAACTTGCGCAGGAGATGTTTGATCCTCTGGAGTCGATACTCTGCGAGACTGCACAACTCTATGTTGGGATTCATCAAACGAGATGTTGTGCATCTCTTCTTCTGGCTGACCACCAAGGATCTCAGTGCCTCCTTGGTCACCGAAGACTTGCTCCTCTTCTAGATGCATTGAAGTGGGTTAGTTGACCTCTTTGTGGTGAGGCATCAGGTTGATATCCTATTCCAACTCTTGTTGTTCCATGTCTACATCCAACTGTTGAAGTGCTTGTTCTATCTCATGAGAAAATTCTTCCCCCTACGATGCTTCACCCTGTTCACCTAATGCCAGTTGTTTAGATGAATCAACTACTTGTACGGGCACTACTTCGTCTATTGGCACATGTTGCACCCCCTGTTGTATATGCTACTGTTGCACTTCCATCAGCTATTTGCACACCTCTTATTCCTTTCGAAGTTCCTCTCTCAGCTCATGAAACTCCTTCTCTGCTTCTTCCATTCTCTTCTTGTCCTTCTACCTTCACATGATTCGCTTATCATGTTGTTGCCTCTTTGCCTCTATATCCATAGCTAGTTTCTCTACAAGTGGATCTACTCGAAACTTGCAGCTTTTCTCCTCCTCCATGCAATCGACAATCTTCCTCTTCCCTTTGTCGTGCACTGGTATGCTTGGCTTTGCTGCCACTACTACTACTATTTCTCTCCGTGATGCTGCTTCACGCTACTTTGCTAACCACTCCATAGCAAATCCAACTGGTTCATTGGGTCTAGAGAAACTGTAGCAATATCTCCATGGGTCCTCCTCGGCCCAATGAAATGCCCCGTAGATCTAGTTGAACTGAACTCTCGTGCAGTGATCCTTCACAATGAAATGTGGGTCATATGGATTGTAGCTTCGGAGGTCGAACGGGTATTTCTTCATCAGTTCTGCTTCAACATCCACTTGCTTGATACTCCAAATCTCATATAACCTAATCTGCAATGGAAGAGTGGGCCAAGGTACCTTCTTCTTCCGCTGCAATCTAGTTTTCAATCCTGCAGAGATGTGATAGACTACTTGTTGCATGACAAGTACATCCAAGGAAAACTTTGGCAGAACATATGGAGGCTTCTCCGCACTAAACATTCGGATGAAAGTGCATGACAGTGAGGCATACCAATATGCAATGCCTATCAATTCCTCCATTGCTTCCTTTGACATGCAGGGTGGATCCTGTTCGAATATCATCTTGTACACAGGGATGACAAAATGATCAGAAAGTCGTGTGTTTACTCCTTTGAAGCTACATTTGGACAACAACTTGAAATATTTTTTCACAATAGTCTCAGCCGGTGACCATGCCCACTCCAAGCCCAGGAACTCATGTCAGGCACAGACTACATCTAGGATGTAGGAAGACATGTAAATATTTACATGCATACCTCCAAGTGACTGTCAAGCCTTCATTACTTTCTCCTTCAACTGATGGGCCAGTATGTCGGACCAGTTACATGGTTTTCTTTCTCTAGCCAATTGGTCCAGTGCAACGACTAAACTCTGTGGGAAGGTTTCTGTGCTTGCTTGGCCATACAGTTGACAAGCAAATATGATCAAGTATTGGTATGAATTTCTCAGTATCTTTGTCTTGTAGACCTGGTTGGGTGCCATCCTTAAGTGAGTTGGCTCCATTACCCAATCCTTAAGAATGTCTCTAGAGTTAGCACTGTAGTTGTGTAAGTTGAATGGAGTCTCCATGACAGTCATGAGCTTTAGCAGATGATACATCTCATCATAATCCTATTCCCAGAAGGTCGCAAGCTTTGTCCCACTAACATTTCTCAAGGTCATTGTCTCAGGATCAGTGTGAGAGCCGATCTAATGTATCATGTCTACGCATGGGAACACTGGATATCTGCATGCAATCTGATATAAGCCATACTTGTGAATGTTCACATACACCTGAAAGTCTTTGAGGTGTTCCCAAAAGTGCCTGCAAATGTTTCATTGACTTCTTGCCACTTCAGTTTGATGTCCTTGTCTAGATACAACTTTGTATCTTCATATATCAATACACTAGACGACACTTGCTCAGTTGTTGCTCCAAATGCATTTCCATCGGTGTTCTAAGATCCTTTTCTCTTGGAATCCATTGAGAGAGATGAACACCTGAAAGACTGGAAACAAGAAACATGCATGGTAAGAAATCTGTCAGTGAAAACAAAGAAAATTCCGGGGAATGACACATCACATACCTGGAAACGGATGAGCAAGATTGCGCAATTTCTTCTTGGAGGCTGGGTGACTGGCTACCAGAACTATGCAAAAGGTAGTCTGGGTTGTTTGGGAGGCAGGACTAGCTACTAGATCTGCACAATGCACAATCCAGACTGGCTGTTGGGATTGTGCAATGCGAAATTCCAGCTGGGAAGCACTGCAGGCCCAGAGACTAAATTGCGCAATTTCCTAGGCCAACAACCACTATCCTCCAGAAATGAGCAAAAATAGTCATGAAGGCAAATGCTAGGAAAAAATGTGCATTTCTAGAGAGGAATACAGAGCCTTCCTTTCCCAGATTGCGTAATGCAATCTTAGTGAGGCAGAGTCCAGGCCATGGTTGGCTCGACTCACTGATGGGAAATTGAAAGAAAATAAGACAGTGAATGCATGGCGAAACTAAGTGATTAACAGTGCATTCAAAACATCAATGAAAGATTCAGCAAATAGATAAACATGCATGTGGGTGAAGCAATTCGTCGATTCAGCGAACGTTCATGCAAAACAGTTTCATGCATGCGACAGCAGTGAGATAGAAATGAAAACTGAAACAGATCTAGGACAAGCTAGTATACATGTAAGTGACAGAAAGTGTTCAAAGAAATCAAGCAAATAGCACCCACACAAGCAAATACACAAAAAGTAATAGAAATGTTGAAAAAGACAAGATGAGGCCATTTACCCATGAATAGCTAAGTTGGAGGTGTTGAAGAATCTTGGATGTGTTGTGGGGTGTCAGAGCTCCAAGATCGATGTAAAATAATGAGCTCTGATGCATCGAATAAATAAGTTTGGGCTCATGACGTGCATGCCACAAATCTAGGAAAAAGCGACACTTCGAGGGAAACTTCTAAAACAACTTTGCATGTAATCCCCAACTACTAAAAATAGCTCTCTGAATCATGGTATGCCTTTTGCATGTTTCCTTTTTCTATTCTAGGAAGAACAAGTCATGCATACATGCAAGTCAAGTTTCCTTGGTCCCGGGTGGAACTAGTTAACCGAACTACTCATGTATGCAGCTGCTCAACTGCTTCATAAAAATGTGCATTTCTGGTTGGGATCTGGGCTGGCTGCCCAGGATGTTTGTGCAATTTCTAGGCAGAGCAACTGAATACTACCCAAATTTGCACAAATTATGGGCTGAGCAGCCCTGTTGGGGAAATTTGTGCAATTTCTACTAGGAGTGTTGGCTGGAAGAATTGCGCAATTCTGGAGCCCAATAGGCTACCAGACAAAATTCACAATTTCTGGAGGGAAGGCTGGTTGCCCTCCAGAAATGCACAAATTCTTGGGGAACCTGCTCAGCCTACAACTGGGCCAAGTCCGGGTGAACAGCCTGTGAGGGAACTGGATCAAGCTGTGTTTGACAGGCTAACTTTGTGCATGAAAAACACTGAAGCTTGCGTACTTAACGAAGAAATACAAGGCGTTGTGAAAGGATTGTAGGGAGGCTCGAAAACAAGCTAAGGCAAAATTTTGGAGGGTGGTTGTAGCTGCTACAACACCTGGTGACACATTAGTAGAACTACAGCTCTCTGAATGAACATTGTTCATGAAAAGCAAGTTTAACACCTCCGAAAGTATTGTTTGCTTCTTAGCTCATCTTGGTTTTATGCTAGCTTTATTGTAATATGTAGCATATGCCAAGCTCTTGGTTTATTGACACACATTCCAAGCTAAGGCAACACAATTTTTTCGATTAGGGTTGAGGGGTATATAGGTGCACAAGCAGCATAGGCATCAGAGTCTTAGTTTCATCTCTAGTTTTGCTCCACTGCCAGCAAGCCTAGACAATACGCTAGTGGAGTCACATAGGAACATAAGCATGGCTCTGCTCCCAATGAACCTGGTTAGTACCCCAGCAGAATTACTTGCATCACCTCCCTGTGCAAGAAGCCTTTCTCTTCTTTCGCCCTATTAATTTTTCATTTTGAAATTTTTGACTTTTCATTTTTTCATTTTTCATTTTTTCAACTGTGCGTAGCACTTATTCATTTCAGAGGCGGAAGATGGATTCCAACTTATTGAGAGCAGAAGAGGTTGTTTCAACAGAGAAGTAGTTTATTGTATCTCTGATGTGCCTGTTAAGGTTTTCCCCCCTCTACTTAACTGATCTGACAAGGGTTAACCTAAAAACAACCAACTAGAGAAGGTAACACTAGTTAGTGCGCAAGCGTTGTGTTTTCACCAAGGTTCACTTTGAACAGTACGTATTTTCCTTCGACGTATCATTGACTAAAAGTAACAAGTTCATCATACAGAGGCAAGATGACAAATAACCAAGTAGTGATAGTTGTACAAGCCCTCTTGTACTTCACCCAGCTCATTTCAAGAGTCATACATGGCTTCATGCAAAACTAACCTACGAACGAAACAAACGAACTAAAAAACATCAAAACAAAGCAAATGCAAAAGCAAAAGTGAAAGAAAAGCAAGTAAGAAATCAATCAAGCAAACAAAGCGAATAAGCAAACAAGCATGCAAGCAAACTGACTGAAAGAAAACACTACTCCTACTCCTACACTAATAGTGCATGGGCATGATCACATGAAGTGATATTTTCAATGCAGCCACCAGCACATTGGTTGACCCATGTTGGTGAAGGCTTGGTCCGCGAGCAACCAATTGCAAGAACCAGCAAGCAAGAAAGATATCACAATGAATACAACCACACTTCGTGTCTAACAGTGCCCACAGGACATAAGTGAGTGCAAGTGCATAATGAGCAGTCTGTGGACTTATCATGGTGTTGTGTGACACTGTGTGAAACTTTGAAGTATAAACACACTCTTGAGTGAGACATGTAAGCAAGTGAAAGAAACAAATATAATTTGCATCGTACATGTGTGCTTGTAATGTAGGATTACTCCAATGCATGAGCAATGGGATCGTGCAGTTCAAGTGGAGGAGATGTAATCTGTGTGTGAGATGAACCTTCAATGTATTGTTGGCTTATGGGGGCCTAACCCAGGTTCAAAGTTATTTATCAAAACAAATCCCTACACTACTGGCCCTTTCGGCATCAGCCTGTGGAGCGCGGACTAAAGTCTCACCTGAAGCAGTATGGGGGGATGCTGGAACCAAGTTTCCACACCCTTGAGATGGATGTGATGTTGGTTTATTCCAACTAGAATTTCCTTCGTGCAAGTCACTTCGTGCTCTATTCAACCCTTCATTACCTTTGCGAAGTGTTACAATTGGCTTTCACGCAGCCCTAACCAGGGGTTGAGATGCTTTCACACCGCTAGGGCAGCGAACTGTGATGTTTCCCAAATTAGACTAAGTATCTTACTTATCTTATTGACAGATCTTAATTATCTTTGTGTAAGAAAATATTCTAACTTGCATTCACTTAACCAATATAGTTATACACATTTGTGCATCATATAAGCATTCAATATAACAGATGCATAAACAGGAAATAATTACACAGAATTGATAGAAACTTCTCTTTATTAATACTCCTAGATATTACAAACTCAACTCGCCCTATGCACTCAGCTACAGGGGTCCGCACACTCAACTGTGGAATACTAGGCCTTTGCACACTCAGCTTCAGAGCCTCTTCCTATGCTATGACCCAAAACTAGACTTTACACTTCAGATCTATCTCGCATACATCATCATTCCTTATACATTCTGTGATAGATTCCATTGATTCCTTAACTACTTAGAGCTTCTCTCTATTTATACAATTCCATGGTCCACGGACCATGGGTAGATCTTCTATAGCCAACATTACATTATCAAAATAAGGGGCGAACAACCCTATCACTCTTTTACAACTATGCGCTCTGCGCCCACAAAATTCGAAGTCTTTACATTGGAATTAGAAACTTGGACCCAAAATTTGGGCTCTAAGCCCCAAAACTACCCTTGGGGGATCCCGTGCCCAACAGGCCCCCAACACAAACATCGTGACTCACCATTGAGTCACTCTGTAGGTATGGAGATCTTTGTGCGAAGACCTCCCAACTTTGATTGGATCATTGCAAGTTCAGCAGCGCACTGAGCGACTACATGTTGAACTTCCTCTATGCATCATTCAGTGGCTATTGTCATTGAACTGTTGCCCTGAATCCTTTCCTGAGTTTCTTGCAAATTAATGGCCTTCCCATTTTCCTCCATTATGAGCTTCATCCTCAGCAGATTCCTGGGTGAGATGCACACCAATATCATGGCTTGTTTATCCTTCTTGGGTCTCGATGTGTGCGGTGATTTAGGGACCTCAGCGATTATTCCAACGCTCTCTAGGGCTTCTACTTCCACAATTTCTTGTGCGGATTCTGTGGGTGTCAACATTAGTCTTGTTAGAAGGTCTTGCATCTCCTTTGGAAAGGTTTCAAACACTGAACTTGCTCTCAAAGCCTCAAAGTTCGACAGGTCCATAAACACTTGATAGCGCAACAACTGAGTTCTCAAATGTCAAGTGTTGTTTGCTAGATATCCACTCATAATTTATAGCACCTTTTGAATTTGAATTGGACCATTCCCCCCACATTCAATCCATTAATGCTATATTGATGGTAGATTTTCAAGAATCTAGCCTATAAATTTCGCCTTAAATGCCTTTCGTCCACTCCATTTGCGCTCAAACCAAGCATCACATCATGAATAGTGAATGTAATGGTCACTTTCTAGTAGACCTGCGCGCCATCACAGCTGTCTTCGCGTTGTCATGGACCCTATGACACTTCGCTACTACGCGCAGTCCTGACATCGTGCAGTTCCTAAGCAGAGTAGTTTATAGTCCTGTGCCTCCTTTCAGCTGCCTGGAGCACTAAGACTATGCTTCGGTCGACTAGTCAAGTGGTTGGGCCACCTGTGTATGGCTTCAAACGACCGCCATTGACTTTTCCTAGGAAGGTCTATCCATTTAACTTGACCAACTATACCATGCCTCCTGGGAATTTATCAAACTTATTATCATACAACAACCCCAGATCGTTTACCTTGAATGTGCACAACTTGATGTGTCAGTCGTGCCATGCCTTTTCACGCTGCTTTTGGACCTACTGGTGAAATCCCGCTAAAAATTGTTCTTCTTCGAGCTCTTCCAGTTGTGCGAGCCTCTCCTTCAGGGCTCCATGATCCATCATACCTATGAGCGCTGCTATGCCCAGACTAGGCACGATGTATTACATAGTGTTACAGGAAAAAGTGTCTATGCAGAACTGCTAATCCCACTAAGGCGTGGTAGCTACCTTAGAAACAAACAAAGTAAAGCTACTTTCATTTTTCCTTTATGAAAGATAGATGAGAGAAGAATAAAGGAGACCAACCTCTATCTTGTGCTTGGCTTCTAGTTCGATTCCTCTCTCTTCTGATAATCCTTTGCTACTTGCTTCCTTGTACACCCAGCTTCATAGAGTACCTGTAGAATCAAAGTAGCATAACACTATACAAGAACATGGATCTATTATCATAAACAATCTAGGATCATATGTAAATTGACCATACAAATGCAGAAAACATAAATGACACAAGAGTATGGAGGAAAACTTGAATAGCTTTTATTGATAATCAAGAAAGAGCCAAGAGAGTTACAACCAGTTGTTCTGACCCAGCATCATCCTCTCAGCAAGTAAGCCCTTCTTCACCTCATGCAAAGCTTAGATCACCCAACACTATGATGTTGCCTCAAGAAACCAACAACAATTCCTTACAAGATGCAAAATTCTAGCCTCTGGATCTCTGGGATGAGGGATCCATATATAGATATCTGTAAGGGAGATGAGTCAACTTGTGATTTGATTAGTGTCTTCCCTCTCATAGTTCTTGCTTCCACTTGGAGATTTATGATCTCTTACTCATCCTTAGTCGAATTCAGAGAGACAAGTGTCACAGGAGAAGTTTCTGGAAGATTCCATGCCTCTCCACCTCGTGGATTGACACTGCCATTTGTCACTTCTCATCCATCGCACCCCATAGAAGGGCTTTTTAAAATGAAACGCACACACAGAGTGTACTTAGGTGAGATGCAACGCACTTTTCCTATGGAGCAGGTGAAATGATCATGTTTTGACCAGTTCTGAGCAGTTTTTCATGGAGAACTTCTGGGAGAAGCTGTAATCAGTTGACCTTGTTCCTTTAGGGGTTAGAACAACACTTTTAGGGACTTAGGAGCCCTTGGTTTATGGACATTTTATGCTTGGGGTTGCAGTGCCCAAAAATGTCTATAACAGTTGCCCCCTAAAGCATGAGGTCGTTAATCGTTTTTTGATGTCGGGTGAAATGCTTTATGATGAGGATCTGAAGTTCTTTCAAGCTGGGAGGAGACCTATAATAAGATACAATACAATACATTATATTCATAATATTTTCATGATCTAGCTGAGGCAGGCATTCCCATGCTCAACTTTATAAATTCATTTTCATGTACATAGGACAGACAATTGTCTGAGTGTAGACTGATGATTCTGGTAGAGCCATCATCCCTTTGATTGGATGATTATCTGTGCAGCAACGATGTACATTTGATGTCTTTATTTCCCTAAATATATATCGCAACCCGAATGGATGAAACTAGATCCGGGGTCTTCAATCTCATTCGATCTTCACTCGAAGTACAAGTCAATCCATGTGAGAGATGTTCTGGAGTCGAACATGGAAAGACATCGCCTGATTACCAGCCAATGATGTAAGCTGTTAACAGGCACGAGAGGAATCACTGATAATGATAATGACCCTCAAGGTACTGTAGTATAATTCACGCGGTGTGAATAAAGGACTTGGCGTCGAACACCACGCAAAATCTTTCGGTCGAAGGCCATTGATGTAAACCTATCGTCGAAAGTGAGAAACTTGCCATTGAGGCATGAAAGCTTCAAAATACTAAAAGGGGTGTCCCTAGATGAACTTCTTGGATAATGAGCTAATGTCGACAAGAAGCGATCTGTCATAGGAGGGCCTTAATGAATCCCACATCAATGACATGGAACATAGCAAATGATTTTAATGGAGGTGAAAACGATCTGGTGATATAAGGTTCAGGGTGGCGGTCATGAAAGAATGGAGCGTAAATGTATTGCAGTGGGTGAGACACAGGTGAATTCTCTGAGTGACTTCTCTTAAACATATCGGCGACACTGATGTGATGGATTAGTAGCATTAACCCCAAATGTGGATGGTGTGATGGGACCATGGTGATGTGACCGGTGAATGAAACAACCCAACCTGACTTGGATGCGGAGTGAAAGTGTCATGTTCAAGAGCGACTTGCCACCAACAAAGCTTCTTCAAGTTTTCTTCCCAATTTTTCCCCAGTCATTGCTGACTAGTACCTCTTTATTTTTGTTAATCTTGAGGAGGATAACATATGCTTGTTCTATAATTTTCCCTTCGGGCAAACCCATCGCTATGTTTTAACGAGCCTAGCGATAGTGAAACTCGTTCTTGTCTGCTATGGACAATTTTGTCGCTATTAGGTTTTAATGAGTTTAACGACAAAGATAACTCGGTCCTTTTCAATTTTAGAGAGTCTGAAAAGGGACGTAAAGGAAACTCCAAAATTCCCTTTTTGTCATCTAATCCCTTAAGTCCGAAAAAGTATAAAACAATACAGAAGGGATGAATTTTCGATACTTTTAACGAGCCGAACAAAACAAGCACTCAATCTTTTTGTGTAATAATCCCTCCAGTCCAAAAAGATTAAAATCTAAAGGAGGGATAGCACTTCCGGTCCCTTTAACGAGCTGGAGAGACCAATGGCTCGGCAATCTTTTCATATTTTATGAGTTAGTTGAAAAGAGCTTAAAGGAGACTCGTCTTTTGAGGAACGAGTGATAAATTTGGGTAGCAGCTGATTCCAGATGAGGTTTGGAATTTTCCAATCACGGCAGTGTTACAAGGATGGCTAGTGGGACCACTCTTCATCGTTGTTCCTCAAAAGGGGTAAACAATCAAATGGAGGTGAATGATCGGCCGATACAGAGTGGAGTTGATGATGGGAACATGACCAAGGTTTTAAAGGCTAAAGTACTACATTCACGATGATTATTTACTGGGAATTGGTTCATTTTTTATTGAGCTTAAACGTTGGGGGAAACATTTTCTCATTGCTTATGTTTATTTTTTAACGAGCATGAAGTCTGCGTTAAAACTGCTCGATTAATCCAGTCGTATAATAAGAATGTCCCATATATGAAAACAACAATTTTTAGAGTTTTGCCCCACATCCTTTCTTTATGCAAGTTAGGAAATGACCAATCCTATGAGTTTAAAGGGTTAGAGGACCTACAAATTTAAAAAATAAATGGTCGCTCTTTGCTTGCACTCCAAAAGGTTTGCATGCCCCCAGGTATAAAATAAAGCTTCAAGGTCACCTTTTATTCTACTGACAAAACATTTGTTTTATCAGGAAAGGTCTACCTCTTTCAGGTTACCAAAGATTGTTCTATTCACAGCGCAAACAAAACACTTCTTCGGCGATGTCTACCGAAATAGACAAAGGTGAGACAATCCACTCACATAACTTTGACGAGGGAATCTTATTCCAGTCTATCCCCCTTTTCCAATCATGGATGGGAGTACAGACTAGTCATATATCTCTCGCGGAAACCTACCCTATACCCGAAGTTTTCCTGCCGAAGCAGACCAGGGTGCATGCCCCCTGGGTCTCAGTCACATCCCTCGAATCACTCACGCTCATCAGGTGGACGGGATGGGGATTGATGATACATTCCTTGTGTGAAAAGACCATTCAAGGATGGTATATGACTATTTGCTATGAGTGATCCGGTAAATGAAAGCTAGTCTACGAGCTTGACCACTCTTCCTTCGTGCGGAAAACACATTACTCTAAAGAGTGATGAGACAATGGCTCCCATGCAATAAATATAGTCTCATCCAAGGAGTAGATTATAATCCAGGGGTCCTTGGACTACCATTACGTTCATATGAACGGTTTTCCCTCTCAATGTTATGGGCACATTGGGAAGGATCCCTAACGTTTGACTAGTTCCTTTGTCAAAGCCTGTTAGATTTCTCATCTCAGGCAAAAGCGATGGCGAACCAAGCGCTTTCCAAGCAGTCGAGGAAAGGATACTCACAGAAGCCCCTTCATCTATGATGGTACCAGCCATAACCATTCTATATATTTGAGCAATAATTCGGAATGGTACACTAGTCGGTAAACGGGGTCTGCCTAGTTGATTCCAGTCAAAGGAAACAACTAGGTTGCTTGGAGGTGGGACCGAATAGACAGCCGGGTACGACTCTGACGAACTTCCTTCCTGCGGTAAAGGAATGGGTAAATTTCCCCCATGTTCATCGGAGTCTGTGCTTACAAAAAGAATTTGGATGGTGTCATCCTTATTCTCTTCTGTGACTGTATCATCTGAAGATGGAACCTCTGAAGGCAAGACCGGGTCAAATGCCGCCTCGACCTTTTGACTTTCGTCTGGTATGGGTTCAGATGGTTTGTCTTCAAGGATAGACGCTTCGGCCGACCACCTGGGCGGGTCAGCTGGATTTTCAACTAGCGACGAACTCGGCAAGAGTTTTTTATATCCAGGAGGAAGTCGTAACGGTGAAACCGGATGATCGTCCAAAACTCGTTTAGCCTCATCTAAGAAGGGACAGCAGTGGATGGCATGATTGCCTTTGCACAGTTTACAAGGAAATCTATATTTTCCTTTTTGTCCTGGGGCTTCACTTTCACTAGTCGACGGTGTGTTTTCAACATGATCATCAGAGGTTGACGACACCGGGTTGTGCAAACGAGGAGACCAGTCCCTTAAGATCTGAGGGATGCAGGGACAATCTCGATGATAGTGGTCTCCTTTGTAAATGACACATGGCGATTTAGGCCTAGTCAGTGCAGTGTGTGGATTTTCGCTAGACGACGCTTGGTTGTCCCCTTTCGCTTTTAGCTCCTTCTTCTTCTTCTCTTTCTTCATCTTTTCCTTCTTCTTCTCAGGTACTTGATTTTTGGCTTTACCAGCCCATCAAGTGAAGAGGAAGGAGGAGAGGAAGAATTGGAGGAAGTAGAAGGTTGGTGGGTAACTCTGGAATCGTCTAGTTGTTGAATCGATTGTTCAGGAATTGCGGTGTTCTGAACGACAGAGGTTGAGAAGAGCCATACGGGCAAGCCGATTGTCAATCTTGGAAGCGACAATGTGGCCATATGGGGTGCACCAACATCTCCCCAAGAGGAGAAGGGACAAGGATTTCCTCCAAGAGGAATTCCTTGGTTGGTGGACTCCATTCTCTCAACCTAAGACCAATGTAGGAAAGGTGATGATTATTCCATTTAAAATAAATTTTAGACACTTTGACACAACTTGTTTTTTCAATTTTTAAGAGTCGAGAAAAAACAAAAGATGACTCTAGTTGCCTTTGATTTTTAATGAGCCTGAAGTGACAAGTGCTCAGATGGACCTTTTTCGTTAAGGAGTCTGAACAGGAATGAAAGGGACTGCTCTGGAAATCTAGCTAGAGGGATTACCAAACCAATCACAAAACTGTAGAATACTTTTTACGGTACGGCAGTCAATCTTCCCGAATGTTGTGTTCAGTGCATTGCAATCGATAGGGCGGCAGACATGGCTTCAAATGGATAAAGGATTAAGCCTATTGTGGTCTCCCAAAATATACTCGATGGTACGTGGGAGCACAAGTCCATACTAGCACTTATCGTCTCAAAGTGGAGGAATCACCCAACCAACAGTGAGAACAACAGTTACCAAGCTTTACGATGCCGGAATACGTCTCTAGTCTAGACTTCTAGATGTTGTGCGTTAGGTTCCAAAGTGTTGTTAGATTCATTAAATTTATTTTATAGTTGATCTTGCTTAATAAATTTGCCTTTCAGGTTCACCGTGTGATGTAGATGTACAATTCCTAAAATGCAATCTAAGATGATAAACAGTCTTTTATCTTCTTTGTGCAATGAAAATCCTAGCTACTAAGGAAAGAAAGACAGAATTCTTTCAACAAAGAGCAAAGAGCACACACTATATGCATTGTCCTAAATCAAACCAATCAAATAGCCTAAATGCAAATGCACATGCATGTATTTGTTTTCGGCCTTCTTAATATGTGAATGATAAAAAGAAAGCTAATGCACAAATATGAATTACTTTCAAGCGACAATTACTAACAAGTTTCTTCTCAAAATCAAAAATGAAATTAATGACAACACTTTACGATTTGGAAATGAAAACTTGCTTTCGACACTAGAAAAACTACAAATTCAGATCAAATACAACAGTAACAGGGTAATCGACTATCAAGAGCAATCAGGCTCTCTTCTATGACTGAAAACAACACTTGCGACACTTTCAAATCAAGAAACGACAGTACAATTATGTTACTTTTTTGCAAAGGAGAACTGAAAATGACTCAACAAATACACAAAAACATTTATAGTTCTTTGCAAAATGGAGGCGGAATAACAGCAAGGAAAGGGGCTTCAAACAGAGGTGTACTGACCATAGGCAGCAAAACTCATAAATAGAACTGAAAAGAATGAACAGAAACCAACATTCAGGAACAATGTCTAGTCTGATCAACGCACCTGTAACACAGTGAATTTGAAATGCAGCGCACATAATACACTCGGGAAGTGCGTTGAAGTTTAGATTCACATAACAGAGAGTGCGTTGGGCCAGGGACGAGACTTTGCTTGGGTTCCAGGTCACATTTTGCAGTTTAGTTCAGGGATTTTGGCCGAGCAAGTGGTAATCAGTAAATCAACAACAGGGGTAGATCTAAAGAGGTTACTAGAGCCACCACAAAGGGTAATTAGAGAGTTTGTAAATCAGTTGTTTAATTCATAAACAAAACCCGGAGATTGACTGAAGCGGAATTTATCTACTTTGTATTTGCATATCAAATGCAATTCGAAAGCTACCTGGCTCGACTTCAGGCTCCGTCTGTAAGTTTATAAAGTAAACAACAAGGTAGATAAACAAACAACCTAGTTGCTCCCCAGTATGGTCGCCATTTTGTTACAGGGAAAAGTGTCTATGCAGAACTACTAATCCCACTAAGGTGTGGTAGCTACCTTAGAAACAAACAAAGTAAAGCTACTTTCATTTTTCCTTTATGAAAGATAGATGAGAGAAGAATAAAGGAGACCAACCTCTGTCTTGTGCTCGGCTACTAGCTTGATTCCTCTCTCTTCTGATAGTCCTTTGCTACGTGCTTCCTTGTACACCCAGCTTCACAGAGTACCTGTAGAATCAAAGTAGCATAACACTATACAAGAACATGGATCTATTATCATAAACAATCTAGGATCAGATGTAAATTGACCATACAAATGCAGAAAACATAAACGACACAAGAGTATGGAGGAAAACTTGAATAGCTTTTATTGATAATCAAGAAAGAGCCAAGAGAATTACAACCAGTTGTTCTGACCCAGCATCATCCTCTCAGCAAGTAAGCCCTTCTTCACCTCATGCAAAGCTTAGATCACCCAACACTATGATGTTGCCTCAAGAAACCAACAGCAATTCCTTACAAGATGCAAAATTCTAACCTCTGGATCTCTGGGATGAGGGATCCATATATAGATATCTGTAAGGGAGATGAGTCAGCTTGTGATTTGATTAGTTTCTTCCCTCTGATAGTTCTTGCTTCCACTTGGAGATTTATGATCTCTTACTCATCCTTGGTCGAATTCAGAGAGGCAAGTGTCACAGGAGAAGTTTCTGGAAGATTCCATGCCTCTCCACCTTGCGGATTGACACTGCCATTTGTCACTTCTCGCCCATCGCACCCCATAGAAGGGATTTTTGAAATGAAACGCACCCACAGAGTGTACTTAGGTGAGATGCAACGCACTTTGCCTATGGAGCAGGTGAAATGATCCTGTATTGACCAGTTCTGAGAAGTTTTTCATGGAGAACTTCTGGGAGAAGCTGTAATCAGTTGACCTTGTTCCTTTTGGGGTTAGAACACTTTTAGGGACTTAGGAGCCCTTGGTTTATGGACATTTTATGCTTGGGGTTGCAGTGCCCAAAAATGTCTATAACACATAGGCATTACAGTTTCCACTCCATAGACAATCCTAAAAGGTGTTTGTCCCGTCAGTTGCTTGCATGTCATCCGATAAGCCCATAACACTGTAGGGATGTGTAGATCCCAATCACTTCGTTGTGCATTGCATACCTTGGTCAGCACGGTTTCTGGTACTTTGTTGAACGCTTCTACGTGTAGAATATTCTACATGATTACTCTTCCTATATAATTTCTTCCCAACACTAAGATCCATCTACAAGTTTGCCCCCCTAACACATGCTTATTAACCAGGTATTTTAGCGTGGAGTACATGTGCCTCCGCGCAGGTTGGGGCTTTTCTCCATAGGCCTGCATCCACTTGGCCAGATGCCTGTGCAAATCATCCTGCCCATCATACTTGTCTATAAGTCACATCTTAGGCTTCCCAAATCATATTCACAGCATTCTCCTACATTTGCGCCAATCATCAAAACTTCCTTTGTGCGTACCCCACCATCTCGTGGGCATAGCGTGCAATACCCATTCTAAGGCCTGGAAGCGTTGCTTCTCTGGAACCTCCCTTTCAAATGCATCAAGAAGGTATATACCTCATTTAGACCATCATAAGTAGGTAGATCTCTTACTTCTGTTGACACACATCTCAACGACCTTGTCATCATATTGCAGTTCAACGTAGTTACTTCGTATAACCAATTCTGCCATTGTTCTATAATCCATCCATCCACGATGGGATTCACCCATTCTTGGTCTCGCGCTGTTATCGTATAGATACAGTCCAGATCATCATCCCTTTCATAGTCGCGGACCGGCTCTGTATAGCACGATCCTTCAGCAGGGTCCAGGGGTATAATTATGCATAGTGACTTCTTTTCAAAGATAATTTTTTGCTTCTTCAGATTAATTACCCCGTTCATATTAGTGGCCCAGTCAATTCCTAGGAGCGTGGGCTAGGGATTGTTGTCTTCAAAAATCTTTATCACTTCAAAATCTACTAGCACGCTCGCTCCCTCTACATCCATAGTTATTCCCTACAATTACCCCATGGGTATTATTTTTTGTTTGTTCACCATTCTCAGCTAAATCAAAGACCATTGCAGCACAGGTCTCCCCATTCGCTCCCATGTCTATTTTGGTAAAACATTCGCATCTAATACCAAATCCAAAATGATTTGGTCCATCTTGTATTCTCTGATCTATGCGGTTAGTCTCATTTCACGGCCTTTTCTTGTCTTATGCTTTCCGATATTCCAAACTACGTGTGGTTCTCCTGGTGTGGTGCCAGCGCATCTGTTGATGAGATCCTGTAACCCTTTCACAGCCTTAATGTCGTGCAATAACCTCATACAGGTTTCCAAGAAAGATGTGAGTATGGAGGGATCCATTTCCGACTCATGTTGATCTTTACTCCCTGACATGGAGGTCTCAACAAAGCTCTTCTTAGCTTCCATGAAGGTTTCCTGAGTGTTAGAGTCGGTCTGGTCAGTCCTCCGTCAGAGATCAAAACTCTTTATGCATTTCATTTTAGGTGTCCCGCTCCATTCACTTAGCTGAATTCGGCTAGGGGCATGCCATAATCTGACAGAAAATGTCATGCTAGTCATTTCCCCCCCCCCCATGTCTGGCTCCTGCTGGCTTAGATATTTTGTCAATGATCACCAAAGTCCATGACAGTCAAGGTCTGGTCCTTTAATGGGCAAAAGTCATTTTCGATCATTAGGTCTAGGGATTAATCAATTTGGTCTTTAAATATCTCTAGTAAAGCCATGCAGGCTAGAGTGAGGCCCTTACACAGTTATGATTCAGAGAGTTTCATCGTCATGTGGATAAACTTCGACTGTTCTTCAAAACTCTATTTTGAAGAAAAGTCAAACAGTGTCATTGGTGATAAAATTTTCAAAAAAGTTCTCAGTTTATTTCTTCATGTGCAGGCATCGTTTCCATGGCCAAATGTCCTATCATCCCTGCAAAGAGTGCTGAAAATTTCATCATTTGAGCCAAAATTTCAAAGGAAAAGTGAAAATCAGTGTTGCTTTAAGTCAGTGAAAAAGTGTCAAAACATAACATTACAAAAATGGGTTTTTGAAAAGCAAAATTTAACCCATGACTTCCAAGTCTTTATATACAAGTTTCCACCAAAAAATCAAAGTCATTGTGCAAATCAAGGCATATGGAAACATTGCAAAGTCTTTGAGTGTGCATCGTGCATGTTTGGAGCAAGGTTGGAGGCGGTTTTCAAGGCGCGGCGCATATACACATGGGTGCGGTGCACAAAGAGCCACCCCGTAGTTCAAATTTTCAACGGGCGCGGCGCACACCCCGGGCACGGCGCACTGGGTTTTACGCGCGGCGCACATAGACAAAGCACCAAAACAGTGCCAAACTTCCCCAAATTTTTGTGAAGCCCCTCAAATTGACAGGTAGGCTCTATGACATGACTTCTTCCTCAAATTTTATAAATGATATGGTGGTTTATGGCAATGTTTGAAATGCAACAAAACTCATAAAGTCAACCACAAGAAAACACCAAAGGCCATTGTTGCTAGGGTTGCATATTTGTGGTATTGAAGCCAAGGTTCCATTTTCACCCACCATTTTTCCCTATCCTCCCTTTATCATTTTTCCCATTATCCCTACCCTAAAACACTACCAAACCCTATTCCCTTTCCCCTCCTCTTATCTGTCAACAAAACACCCCAAAACCCTACCTTGTCAAAACCCCAAAAACCTACCCTATCAAATACCCAAACCCCCTACATATCCCTAAACAAACTTCTCCCCATAAGCCCTATTCCCATCACATTACTCCCCTCCTAATACTCCCTTTTGTTTCATTGTTCCCCTTGGTGGCAGATATCACAACAACACCTAGTTTCACCATCATCAAAGGGAAGTCCAAGCATAGTACATAAACAGCAGTCATGACATCTGAGGGTTCATCAGAGTATGAGGTGGAGACTCAAAGTGATACATCCCCAAAAGAACAGGCTCCTAGGAGACATCACAAGAGTGGAAAACATGTTAGGGATGAGCCAAACACCCTCATTGAATTGCAGGCATGCCCTCTTGCTATGTCATGTTTCCAGCACCTAG
Organism: Pinus tabuliformis; assembly: GCA_031772625.1. Lineage (NCBI taxonomy): Eukaryota > Viridiplantae > Streptophyta > Pinopsida > Pinales > Pinaceae > Pinus > Pinus tabuliformis. Next base: position 782,334,966 of record CM062805.1, read on the forward strand.
CATGTTTTGAATTTTGTCAAAGGGTGGCTAATGTTAGAGTTCATAATGAGTTGGCCCATCTTTTTGTGCTTCACCTACATGGAGGTCAGTCTATCTTGGCCAGGGTCACCTTCACATTGACACCCGAAACTATCTCAGTGGCAACAGGCATACCAAATGTTGGAGAATAGTGGCATAAGAAGAAGAAGGTGCATAGGAAACATTATGAGCCTTACATTAAGGCCAGTTGTTTGAGGTAGCTCACAAGAGTCTTTCCATTCCGATATTTGAGAAATGAGTATGCTCCACTCATGAGGTTGATCATGAAGTACTTCAGCTGTGAGGGGAGGTTCTCTCGTCTATATGCCTATCACATCAGGTTGCTCATGCACTTTACCAGGGTGCGGATGATGAACCTCCAATTTTTCATTTGCAGGAACATAGAGAGGATGAACACTTTCATGCAACATAAGACCCCTCAGCAGCAACTTAACAGTGTTTATCACTTTTCTCTTATCCGGATTTTGGTGCATCATCAGTTGGGATTGCAGGGCATTGCTTGGGAGGACTTCATCTCCCGTGACCTCTTCAGCACTCCACAGGTATTATCAGAGGCAGAGCATGAGATAGGTGGTCCTTCTCACCAGTATGAGCGCCATGAGGCCGCTACTATGCCAGTATTCATCACCTATCAAAGAGGTAGTAGACATTTGTTTGCAGCGGCAAAGCGAGCATTGTCTCCACCCGGGGTGGAAGGGGCCTTGCTTCCGGCATTGACGACACAGGAACAAGATAGAGGTAAGGAGCCAATGCATGATGGGGGGCCTTCATGTGAGCCATCAGGTGAACGAGAGACCAAATTCGTTCTCCTTCATGATGATGAGACAGATACAGAACCGACAAACCCAGAGCTTAGAGAGATCATCCAAGAGTAGCAATCAGAGATTGAAGCCTTGTCCCTTGATTTAGAAAGCGCAAAATGGAACATGAAATATTTGGAGCAGAGGAACAAACAGCTTGAGGATCAGCAAACGATCATGGAGCTACAAAACATTCGTGAGCATCGCCAAGCTGCACAAAGGAGAAGAGTTGAACTCACGTCATTGGAGCAAGAGATTAATGAGGACCGGGAAGCCAATCTCAAGAGAGTTAACATGCACTTGGAGAGGCTGCTGGACAAGGCTGACAAGGACCATGCCTTATTGAGACACATGGCTTTCCATTACAAGGCACGAAATATGAGTGCAAAGGCCTGGATAAAGAACTTGAAGGCAAAATTGAGCAAAGCAACAAAAGAGGCAAAAGAGGCAAAGGAGCAAGATTGGCTTCGAATCTTGGCTGAAGCTTCTTTGGCATAGCATAGCACTTCATAGAGAACCTCCAGCCCAAATTTCAAGAAATTTGGGGCAATTTTGGTCACATGGTAATTTTTTGGTCAAAACACAGGTTTTTTCTCCCTGTGCGCCGCGCCAATTGGGAGCTCAAAATTGGAAATGGCTTGCATTTTTGGATTTAGCATGCAAAATCATGACTACTGGTGCTTGGACAAGAAATTTGGGCATGATTTGAGTCTCCAGGAGGTCAAAAATACCCAAAAAAATGACCTCTTTGCCCCTATTTTGACACACAGGAATCAGGCTTGGGAGAATGAAGATTTGGAGGGGCAAATGAGCACCAAATTCAGAAATTCCACTTGGGTTGGAAAGTAGACAAGATAGGCTTTCCAAAAAAAACACTTGGGCACATTTTGGACTCCTAAAAGTGCCTCAAAATAGGCTCCAAAGTGGCACAGCGCATATAGAAAATGGCGCGGCGCATATAGGAAAAAGGGCCAATTTCACCTCCATTTCGCGAAATTTCGATTCACGACTTTTCCAAGTGGGCCCGCTCATCTACATTTCAATTTTTCGACATCTAAGGTGGCATTTAAAATATTTTTACTCCAGATTGGCTTCTATCCAAGTGGCAAAGGAAGGCAAACAGTCACCCAAGCCATTTTTCATGTTTGTAACGCTGCACCTGTAGCTAATGGTTGGTTTTCCACCTACATTTTGTAATGATTCGAGTAACTCCCAACCCTTGGGTGTTCTATCTCTTCATGGCACACTCTATATATTGTATGCAAACTATTTGCAAAGGGATGGTTGGCTTGTAATTTCTGGGAGACTGTGGGAGAGAAACTCAGTTATTCATTGTACATTTTGACAGAGGATTAATGAAAGGAAGTGGCTCTGTTTCATGAGATTCATGTGGTTGTGAGTGTAGCAAATGTGTCTCTTATGTTTCATATGCATTTTGTAATGTTTCACAATTCATTTCGTATTCATTTCCAGTGAAATTTTCTAAGTTAGATAAGGTAGAATTCAATTTTGTTGCTCTGCCTGTGGGAAAATTTCATGTTCAGTGTTCTTCTTCTGTTGAAAAGGATTCATGTACTTATGCCCTTTTCACCCTCCTAAGCAATTCCTCCATTCCGCGTTATTTCAAACTAAATTGCTAGACTTTCATCCTGCCTTGCCTCACGAAGTAATCTGTGCCTTTGTATTAAATTATCTATTCATTGCTATCTGTTGGTCCCATACCATCCCAGAAACACAGTCATTCATAAAAATTTGTTTCTTGTATCCATATTCACTTACTAGCCTAAGATCAATATTTCACTGTAAGTCATCTCAAACCGTTTCGTTTATCTATTCACTGAGCGTGACTCGGAGAGATCCCTCTCCTGTTCTGGTAGGGCTAGCTACCAGACTGAGCATGGTTTGTGGTTACCCCGAATTTTGCCTTCCTTCAGCCTAAGGCAGATTTAGGTGCTTGCATAGTGGCGACTCCACTGGGGAAGAAATTAATCCCCTTACTTCTTGAAAATTCTAATATTCTAGATGATAATTTTAGGATTTGATAGGCTGAGTAAGTTGTTCATGTCCTTCTGATTTTTTCGAAAATAGCACGATGGCATCGAGACGGTATACCAGAGCCAATCCAGACCCAGATCCTCCTCATATCTATGAAAACCCCAATTTGATTCCAAGACTCCTTCGTCAAGAGAGCTCTATAACTCCCCTGTTCAAATCCCATTCATGTCTTGACATTTTCGAGTATCTTGAAGAGCTTGAGTTTGACGAATGGTTTGAAATATCATTGTTCGAGACCAAATCTGAAAGGGTTGTTGACTATATTGTCCCCAATCCACAATTTCTTGTAGACTTGGAGACGGAAAGGGCTAACCAGTTAATTGATAATTATATTGCGACACAGCCTCAAACTCCAATTGCTAGCCCCTTACAAATTGTGCACACTCCCCCAACACCTCCAAGGCCAAATACACCAAGAGTGATGGCTGCCTGTTTTGCACCCCTGGTTCTGCCTCAAGTTCTAGATGATATGCCCGCAGATTATCAAAGCAAAATCCCATTTTTTGATGGCACTCCTAACAGCATTACCGCTCAGCAAAATGTAGACAGAATGACAGATTTCTATGAACTTCATGAGATCGATGCAGAGAATGTGGCAATGAGACTCTTTGTACAAAAATTTGCAGGTGATGTGAGGAAATGGTTCAGAGGTTTTCCGGCGGCAAGTATCGCTACCTTGGCCGAGCTACAAAGACAATTTTTAAACCGATGGGAAGTGAAAAAGAATCCTCTTCAAATTCTGGCTGAATATGAGCAAATCAAACGAAACGTTGGTGAGTCGGTCCAAGGCTATTGCACTAGATTCAATTCAGTTTATAACGAAATTCCAGATCATCTAAGGCCACCTATGGGACTAGCCATGGTGAAGTTCCCGAATGGTTTTGATGCTAACATGGCTTATCAATTAAGAGAGAGAGAACCGGCCACAATGGAAGACATGCAGAAAATCGCGATCAGCGTTGAAGCAAATGTGTTGTCCAAAAGAGCTAGAGCGAAAGCAGAAAAGAAGGTCACAGTCAAGGAAGAGTCTTCCTCGATGGATCAATTACTCAAGAAGGTAGAGCAGATGCTTGGAAGGGTGAAACTCGACAAACTGGAGCCACAAGTTAGAAATCCTAACTTTCGTGGTCAGCAACAACCACAATATAGAATAAGACATAGAGATCAGTGAGCCTAAGAGCAGACAACACAACAGCCAGTGCAGCCACCTTTGCAGCAAAATTTTGTGCATGGACCGGAATCAGATGAGGACGGGAATGTAATAGGTGAAGAAAACCACCTCTTTACTCCTGATGATTTGCCTATTTATCTCACTAAGGAGGAGGAGTATGCAGAAAGTTCGGCTATACGCAAAGATGTAGATTTCATTCTAGCAAACGACACCGTCTTGGAGGAAGAATCAGATGAGTACCAAAGAGGCTATATGAATGCTCTGTCCACCCAGCAGCAGTGATATTCACTTAGAAACAGAGATGTGCCGGTCAAACCAATTCAGAAAATGAAGGATGTTGAGGCATCAAAGAATGATTCATCAGTTACACAAAGGAAAGGAAAGGAGGTAGTTGGTCCGGAGAGCATAAAATCACCATCAACAGAACAATCACATCAGCAAGTTGCATCGAAAGAAAAAGGAAAAGAAATAAATCATAGTCAAAGAGGTAGAAAATATTCCCACTTTTAATTTAGAGAATGAGATTTCTAAATTAAAGGTATCCATCCCCTTGACTGAAATAATGAGGAACAACAGTTATAGAGGACAAGTATCTAAAATTTTGAATCTAGACCCATTGTCTGACATGGTGAATGTCAAAGATGATCAACCTGAAATGATTTTTGGGCCAACATCGAATGGTGATTCTCCTAGTAGTGATGTGCCACCCTTTTATATCAGTTTAAGATTGCATGATTTTGTGTTACATAATGCCATGTTCGATTCCGGAGCTTCTCACAATCTCATGCCCAAAGCTATCATGGATAAGCTTGGTCTGGACATCACTCTAAAATACCATGATCTCTATTCATTTGATTCCAGCAGAGTAAGATGTATAAGACTCATCAAAGACTTGGTTGTGAGTCTGGATCAGCTCCCAATGAAGAATGTTTTGATGGATGTGGTTGTAGCAGATATTCCTCCCAGGTTTGGCATGCTTCTTTCCAGGTCTTGGGTAGCGAAATTGAAAGGGACACTACAGCTAGATTTCTCCTATGCAACAATTCTGGTGTTTGGAAAAATGAGGAAATTGTATCGGGAAAAAAAAATGAAATACATGATCACAAGCAAGGAGAAACCAATAAATCATCCAATTAACTATGTACATACAGATTTAGAGTCTTTTGTTTTGTATTCAGATAGTTTCAATGATATAGATAGTCAATTAGTTGAAGCAGATGATATTCCGGAAATAACAGAAAATTTCAGAGAAATTTTAAATAAAAAAGGACAAGAACAGCAAAACACTGTTGGGCAATCAGCTGAAAGTAATGGACAGCAAGCAGACAAGGCACAGCGAGCAGATTTCCAGCACTTGCAAGAGGAGGAAGAAGGTTTGTGGACCATGGATTTCGATGGAGCAGTAGGAAATGATGGCGCTGGAATTGGAATTTGGGTACGTTGTCCTTTCTCTGCCCCAAACAAAGTGCCTAGTAACGTACGGGTATGCTCTTACAAGTTGGCTTTTGAGTGTTCAAACAATGAAGCTGAGTATGAAGCTCTGATTGCTGGCCTAAAGATTCTAAGAAAGCTGAATGCTAAGAGGATTTCAGTATATGGTGACTCCGAATTGGTAATTAAGTAGGTCAAATGTGAGTATCAAGCAAAGCGTCCTAGGATGCGGGCTTACCGTAATGCAGTTCTAGACATCCTAAAATTATTTTCAGAATACACCTTGACATGCGTGCCTCGTATACAAAATAGTATTGTTGACGCTCTTGCCAAGGCAGCAAGTAGTTTGAATATCCCAATGAACTCTAGCAATAAATTCGAAATCCATGTCAAGCATCGTCCAACCATTCCAGACAATCAGAGATATTGGCAAGTGTTCCAAATATGATGAGGAGATTGGTGATTTTCTGCAAAACAAAGGCAAGTTCAAAGAGACCTAAATTGATGTATAAAATGAAGATGGTAAAGGTAATGGTACAGATGAGGTGTAGATCAATGAAATGGATGTGTTGCAGCTGAAGAATAACGTTATTCCTAAAGGCTTGATACCTTTAGAAGAAATTTTTGATCAAGATGATGTAGCCCGCAAGCCAACATTGCAGCCAACAGAGAAGGGTGTAGAAGAGGTCAACATTGGAACAGCTACAAATCCTAAGTTGGTAAAATTTTCCAAAGCATTGCCACCAAAGATCAAGGACAAATATATCAGTTTTTTGTCTTCATTTGCAGATGTGTTTGCTTGGGACTATTATGACTTAAAAACATATGATACCAATATAATTCAGCACACTATACCCATCAAGCCCAATCAAAAACCATTCAGAAAAAAGTTAAGGAGGCTAAATCCAAAGTTGCTACCATCTATTGAAAAGGAGGTAAACAGGTTGTACAAATCAGGGATCATTGTGCCCATCAGATTTTCGGATTGGATCTCTAACTTGGTGCCCGTATGAAAGAAGACAGGTGAAATCCGCTTATGCATTGATTTCAGAAATCTCAATAAAGTTTCATTGAAGGAAAACTATCCACTGCCCAAAATGGACCATATACTTCAGCGAGTAGTGGGAGCATCTCGTATGTCGCTACTTGATGGTTATTCCAGATATAACCAAGTTTCTGTCCATGAAGATGACCGAGACAAGATAGCATTCACCACTCCATGGGGAACATTTCATTACGCTAAAATGCCTTTCGGTTTGAAGAACGCAGGTGCCACATTTCAGCGTGCAATGGACTTGGCTTTTGCAAATGATAAGGATGTCTTTTTGGTTGTGTACCTGGATGATTTGACGGTGTTTTCCAAATATTATGAAGAGCACATGTACCATCTAAAAACTGTCTTTCAAAAGTGCAGAAAATATGGCTTGTCGCTGAATCCGAAAAAGAGCTTGTTCGCCATGGAGGAAGGCAAACTACCCGGGCACATTATCTCAAAAGATGGCATTCGTATTGACCTAGCACGTGTGCAAGCAATTCAGCAAATCGATCTGCCCCGGAATAAGAAAGAGATACAATCCTTCAATGGTAAAATGAATTTTCTATGCCGCTTTGTACCTAATCTTGATGAGCACCTAAGAGAGATTGCAAACATGCTTAAGAAGGACAACCAAGTGAAGTGAATGGAGGAGGCTATAAAATCTTTCAATTTAGTCAAATTGGCTCTTTCTTCAGCTCCTGTTCTAGTCAGCCCGGACTACACTCAAGATTTCATATTGTTTTCATTTCCTTCGGAGCACACTATGGCAGCTATATTATTGTAGAAAAGAGATGATCATGAAAGACCCATTGCATTCTTCAGCAAAGCTATAAGAGATGCAGCCTTAAAATACAACATCATTGAGAAGCAAGCCCTTGCACTTGTGAAGGCATTGAAAGATTTCCAGGTATATATTCTACATTCTCATATTTTGGCCTATGTTCCTAATGCTGCTGTCAAAGATGTTTTAGTACAGACTGATCCGGAAGGGAGACGAGGAAAATGGATTGCAGCCTTGCTGGAATATGATGTGGAAATAAAGCCCACAAAGTTGGTTAAAGGACAGGGATTGGCAAATAATGGCCGAATCAAACTTGCACACCTTGGACATAAATCTGATCGCTTCTATGTCCGATGAGAATGAGGAAGCATCATCAATTCAGGTATATGAAATGTTTGCTCTCTCTCCGTGGTATTCATATATCATATATGTGCTTAAAAATTTGTCACCACCGCCTGGCGTGACTAGAAACAAAGCGAGAACACTCAAGTTGAACGCTGCCAAGTTTTGCATTCTTAATTCTGCACTTTATTGGAAAGATCCTGGTGGTGTTCTTTTAAATTGTTTGGTGGAAGAAGAAGAAAAGAAGGTCATGGAGGACTGGCACCAAGGAGACTGTGGTGGTCACCTTTTTTGGAAGTCAACAACAAATAAAATTCTGAGAGCAGGGTACTACTGGGCGACATTGTTTGCTGATGTATATAAGATGGTCAAGCTGTTGGGTTGTGTTATATTCTTTCCACGACTAACCTACGTAGTGAAACGGGGGGTTAGAGGGGGGCGGTAGCCCCCCTTCGTTGCGTCGATTGCGCAACGGGGGGGTCATAGGGGCAGCGGTAGCCCCCCCTATCCGGGGGGTTTGACGGGGGCGGGTAGCCCCCCTCTATGGGGTCCGGGGCAGCGCCCCGGGAAAAATTTTTTTGGACCCTATATTAGGTTGGGCGAACCTACCTATGGTTTTGTGCATGATTTTCGCACATGGTATTGGACGCGATGGTTTTTCGGTCCATGGTATTGGATGCTTCGGCATGTATAAATATGTATTGTAACATTGAAAGGAACATAATGAAAAATCAAGCTGGTAGTCCCGGTTTTGGGATCCACGGAAAAATATCTATGCATATGTATTTTATGGGTTATGCTCTCGCATTGTTTATTTTCTTTGTTTAAGAATTCGTATGCAGGTAATTTCTGTACAGGGTTAAAACCTATATTTGGTATCAGAGCTGTTTTGGCTTCAAGGGGATGCCTTTGTTGCTGAGGGGTTTCGCTCGGGCTTGTGGTAGACCTGTTCAGTGAGAGATCTGCGAGATCGATTCTGGTGGTGAAAGAAGATGGCGAGCAGTGGAAAGATCGAGATTGAGAAGTTCAATGGTCAGAGTTTTGAGTTGTGGAAACTCAAGATGGAGGATCTGTTGGTCGATAAAGATCAGTGGATCGCGGTAGATCCAGGTACTAAACCATCGGGAGTGACCGATGAAGAATGGAAGAAGTTGGATCGGAAGGCAAAGAGCACAATACGATTGTGTGTCTCAGATTCAGTATTGTTGAATGTATCAGGGGAAGCTACGGCAAAGGCTTTGTGGGTCAAGTTAGGGACTTTGTACCAATCTAAGTCTCTGGTGAATAAACTGTTCCTGCGGAAAAAGCTGTATAACCTGAGGATGAAAGATGGAGACTCGGTGACAGAGCATCCGAATGCGTTTAATACTATGGTAAGTCAATTATTATCTGTTGATATTAAAATTTCAGATGAAGATAAGTGCATCAGTCTATTGTGTTCTCTACCAGATTCGTGGGATAGTCTGGTTATTGCAATAGGTAGCAATGCAACTGCTTTGCAGTTTGATGAAATAGTCTCAGCCTTGCTGACGGAGGAGATGAGACGGAAGAATATGGACAACCAGAATGGTGATGCCTTGTCTGTACGAGGACGGTCCTAGAACAGAAACAAAAATAAGTCATCGAGCGGGAGATCTAAATCTAGAGGGAGATCTAAATCTCCAGGAAAACCTACAAAGGTGGTGTGCTGGAAATGCGGAAAGGAAGGACACTTCAGAAGGGATTGTAAATCTAAAGCTCCTGATAAAGGAAAGGGATTTGATGATGCTCCTTCTGCAGAGGCGAAAACCACCTCAGATGAAGGTGGGGATGTGTACTTGGCTTCTTCAAGTACACATGTAGATCATGAGGCATGGTTGATTGACTCAGGTGCATCCTTTCACTTCACTCCCCATAGAGAGTGGTTCTGCGAGTATGAGAAATACGATGGTGGTGATGTCTTCTTAGGAGATGATAGGAAGGCTAGAATCATTGGTCGGGGAAAAGTAAAGTTGAAGTTGCAAGGTGGAAGGGTTAGAACACTTCCAGGTGTTCTACATATTCCTGCATTGGCCAGAAATTTGATTTCTGTAAGCAAGTTGGATGATGCAGGTGTAAAGACGGTGTTCGAGAAAGATACCTGCAAGATGGTTCGAGGAGCACTGATATTGATGCGGGGAGTTCGGATTGGAACTCTGTACAAACTGCAAGGTAGCATTGTTGTTGATGGGTGCAATAGTTCTATGGTTCCTGAAAATGGAGTAGAAAATCTAGTGGTCTCTAGAGAGAAGACCATGTTGTGGCATCAAAGGCTTGGACATATTGGAGAGAAAGGCCTTCGAATACTTCATGGTAAAGGTATGGTAGAAGGTATGAATGATAGCTCTCTGGATTTTGATTTCTGTGAAAATTGTGTGTATGGGAAGCAGAATCGAGTGAGTTTCCCCTCTGGTGGTAAGAGGACGAAACAGATATTAGAGCTTGTGCATAGTGATGTGTTTGGACCTGTGAAGGTTCCATCACTGGGTAAGTCTGTGTACTATGTATCATTCATAGATGACTTCTCAAGGAATACATGGATATATTTCCTTAAGAAGAAATCTGAAGTCTTTGACAAGTTTAAAGAATTTAAGGCTCTGGTGGAAAATCAGACAGAGAAGAAGATAAAGGTGCTGAGGACAGATAATGGTGGAGAATTTTGCAGCAAGGAATTTGAAGAATTTTGTAAGAAGTGTGGTATAGCACGGTAGAAGACTACTCCATATACACCTCAGCAAAATGGAGTCGCAGAAAGAATGAACAAGACGTTGATGGAAAGGGCAAGAAGCATGCTCAGTGGTGCCGGGTTAGGACAAGAATTCTGGGCAGAGGCGGTGGATACTGCATGTTACCTGATCAACAGATCACCTTCATCAGCGTTGGAGGATAAGACTCCACAAGAAGTATGGACTGGTAAGAAACCCTCTCTTTCACATCTGAGGGTATTTGGATGTGTTGCATATGTACATGTTCCAAAGGAGAAACGAACCAAGTTGGATAGTAAATCTGAAAAGTGCATCTTTATTGGGTATAAGGATGGTTTAAAGGGTTATAAGCTTTGGAACCCAGTCACACGGAAGGTTGTGTACAACCGAGATGTGGTGTTCAGAGAGGTAAAAGATGTTATTCAACATGAAGTCCAACCAAAGGAACCTGAGAAGATAGAGTTTGAGCAAAGGAGGAAGAATCAGACTCTGCAGTAGAGGAGGAATCAGAAGATGAAGAGCCACTAACTCTCGCTGTGAGAAGATCGGGTCAAGAAAGAAGGCAGCCAGAAAGGTATAGTCCATCTGCTTTCAGTTCAAATTTTGCTTTGTCTGTTACTGATGATGATCCCAGAACTGTGAAGGAAGCAGTGGATTCAGAGGATGGAAAACTCTGGAAAGAGGCCATGGTTGATGAAATGGCATCTTTGCACAAAAATGAGGCTTGGGATCTGGTAAAGTTGTCGGCTGGAAGGAAACCCATTGGCAGAAAATGGGTGTTCAAGAAGAAGACTAATGCAGAAGGAAAGGTGGAGAAATACAAAGCTCGGTTGGTAGCAAAAGGTTATTCCCAGGTGCCGGGAATTGATTTTGGTGATATTTTTTCTCCTGTTGCCAAGGTAGCTTCTATTAGATTACTTTTATCTGTTGCTGCTGCTTTTGATTTTGAGGTAGAACAGATGGATGTGAAGACAGCATTTCTTCATGGGGATTTGGAAGAGGAAATCTACATGAGGCAACCTGAAGGCTTTGCGGTGAAGGGTAAGAAAGAACTGGTATGCAAGTTCAAGAAGTCTCTGTATGGGTTAAAACAGTCACCAAGGATGTGGTATCATAAATTTGATACATTTATACGGGGACTTGGCTTCACCAGAAGCAAAGCAGATCATTGTGTGTATTTTAAATTAATTGGTGACCGTGTTATTTATCTAGTCTTGTATGTGGATGATATGTTGCTGGTTGGAAATGACAAAGAAATTATCCAGGATTTGAAGACCCAATTGTCCTCCAAATTTGACATGAAAGATCTTGGTGCTCCAAACTATATTTTGGGCATGGAAATTAAAAGAGATCGGGCAAAGAGGAAGCTCTGGTTAAACCAGAGGAAGTATGTCGAGACAATACTGCAGAGGTTTAATATGCAGGATAGTAAACCGGTGAAGGTTCCTATTCCTGTAGGTGTGAGGTTATCTGCTGAACAGTGTCCCAAGACACAAGAAGAGGAAGAGGACATGTCCCGTGTTCCATATGCAAGTGCAGTCGGTAGCCTGATGTATGCAATGGTCTGTACTAGACCAGACATTGCACATGCAGTGGGAGTATTGAGCAGGTTTATGTCAAAACCTGGGAAGGAGCACTGGACAGCAGTGAAGCGGGTTTTCAGGTATTTGCGTGGCACTAGTCATTATGGTTTGTGCTACCAAGGAAGACCAGGATTGGACAGAGTGTTGGATATTCATGGTTTTGTTGATGCAGACTGGGCTGGAGATCTGGATCAGAGAAGATCTACAAGTGGGTATGTGTTTAACCTATTTGGAGGTGCAGTCAGTTGGATGAGTAAGAAACAATCTGTAGTGGCACTATCAACTACAGAGGAAGAATACATGGTAGCCACTCATGCAAGCAAGGAAGCAGTTTGGTTGCAGAGATTGTGTTCAAGTATGGGGTTAGTACAGGGAGCTATAAGAATAGACTGTGACAGCCAAAGTGCAATTTTCTTGGCAAAGAACCCTGCTTATCATTCAAATACAAAGCACATTGATGTTTAGTATCACTTTGTGAGGGATATGATAGAAGACAAAAAGGTGTTGCTGGTAAAGGTGGACACTTTGAAGAATACTGCAGATGAATTGACAAAATTTGTGAGCTCTGAGAAGTTCTCTTGGTGTAGAGAAACAATGGGTGTTTCAGGGCTGGAAAAATGACTAAGCTCTCCTGTGGCCCCCTGTGGAAAGAAAACAACAAGTGGGAGATTGTTGGGTTGTGTTATATTCTTTCCACGACTAACCTATGTAGTGAAACGGGGGGTTAAAGGGGGGCGGTAGCCCCCCTTCGTTGCGCCGATTGTGCAACGGGGGGGTCATAGGGGGGGCGGTAGCCCCCCTCTACGGGGTCCGGGGCAGCGCCCCGGGAAAAAAATTTTTGGACCCTATATTAGGTTGGGCGAACCTACCTATGGTTTTGTGCATGATTTTCGCACATGGTATTGGACGCGATGGTTTTTCGGTCCATGGTATTGGATGCTTCGGCATGTATAAATATGTATTGTAACATTAAAAGGAACATAATGAAAAATCAAGTTGGTAGTCCCGGTTTTGGGATCCAGGGAAAAATCTCTGTGCATATGTATTTTATGGGTTATGCTCTCGCATTGTTTATTTTCTTTGTTTAAGAATTCGTATGCAGGTAATTTCTGTACAAGGTTAAAACCTACACAAGCGCTGTCATAAGTGTCAGATTTTTGAAGGAAAGCAGAAGTTACAGCCTTTGCCACTTAAGCCTATTGAGGTGATTTCCCCTTTTCAGCAATGGAGATTGGATTTCATTGGTGAAATTCATCCCGCTTCTTCCGGACAACATAGATGGATCCTCACAGCGACAGATTATTTCACGAAATGGATCGAGGCAATTCCCACCAAGCAAGCTACTGATGCGGTAATCATTTCATTCCTTGAAAATAACATCTTGTCTCTCTTTGGTTGCCTGAATAAGTTAATCACTGGTAACGCAGCTGCTTTCAAATCAAAAAGGATGGTAGAGTTTTGTCATAAATATAACATCATTTTGGGTCACTCAACTGCCTATCATCCACAAGGCAATGGATTGGCGGAGTCTTCGAACAAATCATTGGTCAACATCATCAAGAAGCTGCTGGAAATAAATAAGAAGAGCTGGCATAAGAGGTTGGTCAATGCACTTTGGGTAGATCGGGTCAGCCAGAAGAAATCCATTGGTACGTCACCGTTTGAGCTTGTTTATGGAGTTGATACAGTATTTCCTACCTCTCTCGCTGCCCTGGTAGTCAAACTTCTTCAGGAGGCCGGCAGTGAAGAAGATCCCATGCAGAGAAGGTTGAATCAAATGGTCCACTTGCAACAAACCAGAGAAGAAGTTTTCAAGAACACATCCAAATTGCAGGAGAAGATCAAGAAAATTTATGACGGAAAAGCAAAGGCGGATAAATTTCAGTTGGATGATGTGGTGCTAAAGTGGGATGTAAGGAATGAGGAAAAAGGTAAGCACGGTAAGTTCGAGAATCTTTGGAAAGGTCCTTTCAAGATTGCAGCATATCGGGGTTAGAATGCCTTTCTTCTGAAGGAAATGAACGGGGAAGATTGTCCAGGAGGGCCGATCAACGGTCGGCTGCTCAAGTAGTACCATTGTTGAGTTATTAACGCTGCTTCCACTATCATTGTAAATACCATTTTTTTTTTAGTTTGGTTTGAGTTTGTCAAGTTAGTCTTTAAGTCATTTCAATGTCAATTTTTTGGTCATTTTAGTTTCATAAATGAGTCAGAGTCTGGTGTTGTTTGTCAAAATGATGACTCCATAGCCCAATGGACGAAGGCACTGTCTAGCTCTTCCAGAGATCTGTTGTTCTTAGCACCTCCAAGGAGCTACCATCCCCCATTGGAGCCAATGTTAGAGTCGGTCTGGTTAGTCCTCTGTCAAAGATCAAAACTCTTTATGCATTTCATTTTTAGGTGTCTCTCTCCATTCTCTCAGCTGCATTCCGCTAGGGGCATACCATAATCTGATGGAAAACGTCATGCTAGTCATTCCCCCCCATGTCTGGCTCCTGTTGGCTTAGGTCTTTTGTCAATGATCACCAAAGTCCATGACAGTCAAGGTCTGGTCCTTTAATGGACAAAAGTCATTTTCGATCATTAGGTCTAGGGATTAATCAATTTGGTCTTTAAATATGTCCAGTAAATCCATGATGGCCAGAGTGAGGCCCTTACACAGTTATGATTCAGAGAGTTTCATCGTCATGTGGATAAACTTTGATTGTTTTTCAAAACTTTGTTTTGAAGAAAAGTCAAACAGTGCCATTGGTGATAAAATTTTCAAAACATTCGTCAGTTGATTTCTTCAGGTGCAGGCATGGTTTCCGTGGCCAAATGTCCTGTCATGCGATCCCTGCAAAGAGTGCCAAAAATTTCATCATTTGAGCCAAAATTTCAAAGGAAAAGTGAAAATCAGTGTTGCTTTAAGTCAGTGAAAAAGTGTCAAAAAATAACATTAGAAAAATGGGCTTTTGAAAAGCAAAATTTAACCCATGACTTCCAAGTCTTTATATACAAGTTTCCACCAAAAAATCAAAGTCATTGTGCAAATCAAGGCATAGGGAAACATTGAAAAGTCTTTGAGTGTGCATCGTGCGTGTTTGGAGCAAGGTTGGAGGTCATTTTCAGGGCGCGGCGCATATAAACAGGGGTGTGGCGCACACAGAGCCACCCCGCAGTTCAAATTTTCAATGAGCACGGCGCACTGGGTTTTGCGCGCGGTGCACACAGATAAAGCGCCAAAACAGTGCCAAACTTCCCCAAATTTTTTGTGAAGCCCCTCAAATTGACAGGTAGGCTCTATGACATGACTTGTTCCTCAAATTTTATAGATGATATGGTGGTTTATGGCAATGTTTGAAATGCAACAAAACTCATAAAGTCAACCACAAGAAAACACCAAAGGCCATTGTTGCTAGGGTTGCATATTTTTGGTATTGAAGCCAAGGATCCATTTTCACCCACCATTTTTCCCTATCCTCCCTTTATCATTTTTCCCATTATCCCTACCCTAAAAGACTACCAAACCCTCTTCCCTTTCCCCTCCTCTTATTTGTCAACGAATCACTCCAAAACCCTACCTTGTCAAAACCCCAAAAACCTACCCTATCAAATACCCAAACCCCCTACATATCCCTAAACAAAATTCTCCCCATAACCCCTATTCCCATCACATTAATCCCCTCTTAATACTCCCTTTTGTTTCATTGTTCCCCTTGGTGGCAAATATCACAACAACACCTAGTTTCACCATCATCAAAGGGCAGTCCAAGCACAGTACATAAACAACAGTCATGACATCTGAGGGTTCATCAGAGTATGAGGTGGAGACTCAAAGTGATACATCCCCAGAAGAACGGGCTCCCAGGAGACATCACAAGAGTGGAAAACATGTTAGGGATGAGCCAAACACCCTCACTGAATTGCAGGCATGCCCTCTTGCTATGTCATGTTTCCAGCACCTAGCATGTTTTGAATTTTGTCAAAGGGTGGCTAATGTTAGAGTTCATAATGAGTTGGCCCGTCTTTTTTTGCTTCACCTACATGGAGGTAAGTCTATCTTGGTCGAGGTCACCTTCACATTGACACCCGAAACTATCTCAGTGGCAACAGGCATACCAAATGTTGGAGAATAGTGGCATAAGAAGAAGAAGAAGTTGGATAGGCAGCATTATGAGCCTTACATTAAGGCCAGTTGCTTGAGGCAGCTCACAAGAGTCTTTCCATTCCGATATTTGAGAAATGAGTATTCTCCACTCATGAGGTTGATCATGAAGTACTTCAGCTATGAGGGGAGGTTCTCTCGTCTATATGCCTATCACATCAGGTTGCTCATGCACTTTACCAGGGTGCGGATGATGAACCTCCCATTTTTCATTTGCAGGAACATAGAGAGGATGAACACTTTCATGCAGCATAAGACCCCTCAGCAGCAACTTAACAATGTTTATCACTTTTCTCTTATCCGGATTTTGGTGGATCATCAGTTGGGATTGCAGGGCATTGCTTGGGAGGACTTCATCTCCCGTGACTTCTTCAGCACTCCACAGGTATTATCAGAGGTAGAGCATGAGATAGGTGGTCCTTCTCACCAGTATGAGCACCATGAGGCCCCTACTATACCAATATTCATTACCTATCAGAGAGGTAGTATACATTTGTTTGCAGCGGCAAAGCGAGTGTTATCTCCACCCAGGGTGGAAGGGGCCTCGCTTCCAGCATCGACGACACAGGAACAGGACAGAGGTAAGGATCCAATGCATGATGAGGGGTCTTCAGTGAGCCATCAGGTGAATGAGAGATCGAATTCATTCTCCTTCATGATGATGAGACAGATACAGAACCGAAAAATGCAGAGCTTAGAGAGATCATCCAAGAGCAGCAATCAGAGATTGAAGCCTTGTCCCTTGATTTAGAAAGAGTCAAATGGAACATGAAATATCTAGAGCAGAGGAACAAACAGCTTGAGGATCAGCAAATGATCATGGAGCTACAAAAAATTCGTGAGCATCGCCAAGCTGCACAAAGGAGAAGAGTTGAGCTCACGTCATTGGAGCAAGAGATCAATGAGGACCGGGAAGCCAATCTCGAGATAGTTAACATGCACTTGGAGAGGCTATTGGACAAGGCCGATAAGGACCATGCCTTACTGAGACACATGGCTTTCCATTATAGGGCACGAAATATGAGTGCAAAGGCCTGGATAAAGAGCTTGAAGGTAAAATTGAGCAAAGCAACAAAAGAGGCAAAAGAGGCAAAGGAGCAAGATCGGCTTCGAATCTTAGCTGAAGCTTCTTTGGCATATCATAGCACTTCATAGAGAATCTCCAGCAAAAATTTCAAGAAATTTGGGGCAATTTTGGTCACATGGTAATTTTTTGGTCAAAACACAGGGTTTTTCTCTTTATGCGCCACACCACTGGCGCGGCACTTATAATATGGAGCTCCAAATTTGAAATGGCTTGCATTTTTGGATTCATCATGAAAAATCACGAATACTGGTGCTTGGACAAGAAATTTGGGCATGATTTGAGTCTCCAGGAGGTCAAAAACTCCCAAACAAATGACCTCTCTGCCCCTATTTTGACACACAGGAAGCAGTCTTGGGAGAATAAAGATCTAGAGGGGAAAATGAGCACCAAATTCAGAAATTCCACTTGGGTTGGAAAGTAGATAAGACAGGCTTTCCAACAAGCACAATTGGGCAGATTTTGGACTCCTACAAGTGCCTCAAAATAGACTCCAAAGTGGCACGGTGCATATAGGAAAAAGGGCCAATTTCACCTCCGTTTCGCGAAATTTTGATTCGCGGCTTCTCCAAGTGGGCCCACTCATTTACATTTCACTTTTTCAGCACCTAAGGTGGAATTTAAAGTATTTTCACTCCAGATTGGCTTCTATCCAAGTGGCAAAGGAAGGCAAACAGTCACCCAAGCCATTTTTCATGTTTGTAATGTTGCACCTGTAGCTAATGGTTGGCTTTCCACCTCAATTTTGTAATGATTCAAGTAACTCCCCAACCCTTGGGCTTTCTATCTCTTCATGGCACATTCTATATATTGTATGCAAACTATTTGCAAAGGGTTGGTTGGCTTGTAATTTCTGGGAGACTGTGGGAGAGAAACTCAATTCTTCATTGTACATTTTGACAGAGGATTAATGAAAGGCAGCGGCTTTATTTCATGAGATTCATGTGGTTGTGAGTGTAGCAAATGTTTCTCTTATGTTTCATATGCATTTTGTAATGTTTCACAATTCATTTCATATTCATTTCCAGTGAAATTTTCTAAGTTAGATAAGGTAGAATTCAATTATATTGCTCTGCCTGTGGGAAAATTTCATGTTCAATGTTCTTCTTCTGTTGAAAAGGATTCATGTACTTATGCCCTTTTCACCCTCCTAAGCAATTCCTCCATTCCACGTTATTTCAAACTAAATTGCTAGACTTTCAGCCTACCTTGCCTCACGAAGTAATCTGTGCCTTTGTATTAAATTCTCTGTTCATTGCTATCCATTGGTCCCATACCATCCCAGAAACACAGTCATTCATAAAAAATTGTATCTTGTATCCATATTCACTTATTAGACTAAGTTCAATATTTCATTGTAAGTCATCTCAGACCATTTCGTTTATCTATTCACTGAGCGTGACTCGGAGAGAGCCCTCTCCTGTTCTTGTAGGGTTAGCTACCAGACTGAGCGTGGTTTGTGGTTACCCCGAATTTTGCCTTCCTTCAGCCTAAGGTAGATTTAGGTGCTAACACCGAACGCGCTCCAAATCAAACTTAGCTTCTTTCGTCAGGGCTTTGCGAACCCAGGTACTGTCTTCCGGTCGTTTCCCCTTTTCATCTCCTGTCACGATTCCACTTCAAAGCACAATATTTATGTTCAGATCTTCCTCGCGTGGCTCAAACCTCATCATCTGCAGGTTCTGAGTCGGGGGAGGTGGTGGCGCTCCTTTTTCATGTATCCTAGCTATCATTGTAGGACAATCTTCCGTCTCATGATCAAACAGCATGCAATACTTGCACAACAAGCGCGTTGGATTCGTGCAATAATGGACATAGTGTCCTGGCCCTCTACAATTGTAGAAAATCAACTATCGGTGACCTCTACCAGGTCCTCCTCTACCTCAACCTTGTCTGCGCCCCTGAAATCTTGTCCATGCCATTCGTACATTTTGGTCAAGGGGATACGTTTTGGCCTGTGAAGTAGGAAAGTGTTCCCTCTGTGGAGAAAGGCAACCCCTCTAGCCCTAGAGTGGGTCTAGTCACAGCAAAGACAAAACAACAATTGATTCCCTTAAATAGTCATCGTTGGAGGCCTACCTCAAACTGGTGGTTGATGCAGTTCCATTGCACTACTCTAGCTTTTATTTCCTTCTCCTTAATGAGCAATCAACCTAAAACACCACAATAAAACAATAGAGCATGTAACCGAGAACAACAATGATCTATTAACTCATAAAGTCAAGGGGTAATGAGCTATCAAGTAAATTATATACAAGACTTAGGAAATCATCATTGATTGTATTAATAATAAATCAAGAGCAAAGCTTACAACCAAGTCATGACGTCGCAAGCCTTCTCAAAGGGTCCAGCTAGTATGTTTCTTCAAGAATTCACTCTCAAGGATGGGTCTCCCAAATAAATAATATCTCTATCTCACTCACAAGCTTTAATACAAGGTTAAGGGCACTCCACAACCTCTTGCAAACTATTTATCAATCCCACACTTGTCACACTCACACCAAAGCCATCTACCAAACTCAAATGCACTAGCAACATTTTACAACCAAAAGAACTAGCAGATCATAGCAATGGTGAGTGATTTTATAGGAGAAGGAGTCTCCATGAAATGAGGGAGAGTGAGCTTATCCTCAAAGAAGGTAGCACAAAAGACAGAACTACCATCCCAAAGGGGGAAAGGCAACCTAAACTAACCTAACAACCAGGTCTAGAGACATCCAGAAGGCCGACTGTTGGAACAAATTCACCCAATCTGGATCATCACTAGCCATGAACTAAGTCTCAGTGACGGCATCACTAGGAGGCAATGCATGCAGACTGATCGTCATGATACATAGTTAATAGCCTCATGTGTGGACTTGAAATTCGACCGTCACGGGAAACATGTGTACACCTGCGACGGGGTCACGATGAGACCATTTATGACAGAGGACCATCGCGTATATTAAGGTTTCACTCCCAACGAGGTAGAAACTTAGGGAATGAGTGTCAATTTGCAGCATTAGAGAGCATTTGCTTAATATTCTTGGCACATGCTCATCACCCGAGAGACCCGCATCACCCGCTAGGCACATGTTATGCCGTGAGGGGGCGGCAGTCGATTGGTATCATGGGGGATGTTGTTCCAAGAGTGGCTAGACTGTCGAAAGGTCATAGTCGAGGATTGGCTGTACGCAGGCACAGATTTCCGTAGAGACCCTGACATGTTGTTTCCAAAAATAATTGGGGTACTCGCCAGCAATGATGGGGGGAAATTTGGGAATCATCATTGGTTACCTGTGGCAGCTAGTCACTCTTGAACATCGACACTTTTTCTTCTTGTCAGGTTGGGATATCCATACATTGTCATTTGGCCTTCTGAGGTTTTGGGTTGCCATTTTGCCTCATTCCATCTGATCCATGTCGTCTCCATCGAGCGTTCGATCCCTTGGTACCTAAATTCTGCCACATTCCAGAATCATGTCGCTGATATGTTCAAGAGTATAATCCTTCCACAATTTACACCCTTACCTCCTCCTCTGATACTCTATTTCACCATCTACCACTTGTTCCTTATCTCATGTCTTTAATGGGTGAACATTATGGCCCTCCTATGACGAATCGTCTCCTGTCGACATTAGCTCAATATCCAGGAGATTTTTCTAGAGATCCCTTTTGATACCTTGGACCTTGCATGCCTCAATGGAAAGTTCTTCGCACCTGACAATAGACTCTCATCATTGGTCTTCGATTGGGTGATTCCATGAGTGTTCGACTTCAGCTCATTTTTCACACTTAGTGGATTGTACTGGACAATACCTTGAGAGCCATTGGCATTATTGGTGGTTTCTCTCACGCTTGTTAACGGTTTTCATCATTGACCGGTACTCAAGTGACTTTCTACCATGCTCGACTTCAGCACATTTGTTCGCATGCTAGAATTTGTACTATGATTGGTTGGGTTTCAAGACCCCAAACTAAGCTCACATATGTTTTGGTTGCGTGGATTGGTTCGTGATTACATACATGACTCTTTTATGGACGGCTGTGACCATACCTGAGTCTTCATGGATGGTTGTGACCATACCTTTATCATTCTCCTGGTCTTGTCAATTGGGAGGCTGCATCCATACCACAGACCATGTTTCATATGTCTTTTGGATGGTTTCGCCCATGCCTAGACTACATGTATTTCACTATCAGATATATCAGTTGTACTTGTGCCTGCAGGTTCTTGTAGGTGGTATTCCAATTCAGACAATTTCGTAAAGCATTTAACCCCTCCCACTCTCTCGGGCTTCATGCTTTAGGGGGCATCTGTTACACAGTAATTTGTCACTATCCTCATCTCAGTCCCTCTACTGTGCCATGTGTCAAATAAACATGTTCATATCTTCCAACCAATGCAAGAAGATTAAGAAAATGCTCTCTAATGCTGCAAATTGACCCTCATTCCCTAAGTTTCTGCATCGTCGCGAGTGAAACCTTAATATACGTGACGGTCCTTTGTCATAAACAGTCTCATGTGACCCTATCACAGGTGTACACTTGCTTCCCATGACGGTCGAATTTCAAGTCCTGGCACGAGGCTATTAACTATGTATCATGACGATCGATCTACAGGCATTGCCTCCTAGCGATGCCATCACTGAGACTTAGTTCACGGTTAGCGACGATCAAGATTGGGTGAATTTGTTCCAACATTCAGCCTTCTGTATGTCTCTAGACCTGGTTGTTAGGTCAGTATGGGTCGCCTTTCCCCCTTTGGGATGGTAGTTCCGTCTTTTGTGCTACCTTCTTTGAGGATAAGCCCCCTCTCCCTCATTTCATGGAGACTCCTTCTCCTATAAAATCACTCACCATTGCTATGATCTACTAGTTCTTTTGGTTGTATAGCGCTGCTAGTGCATTTGAGTTTGGTAGATAGCCTTGGTGTGAGTGTGAAAAGTGTGGGATTGCTAAATAGTTTGCAAGAGGTTGTGGAGTGCCCTTAACCTTGTATTAAAACTTGTGAGTGAGATTGATATATTATTTATTTGGGAGACCCATCCTTGAGAGTGAATGCTTGAAGAAACATACTGGTTGAACCCTCCGAGAAGGCTTGCGATGTCAAGACTTGGTTGTAAGATTTGCTCTTGATTTATTATTAATACAATCCATGATGATTTCCTATGTCTTGTATGTAATTTACTTGATAGCTCATGACTTCTTGACTTTATAATTAAATAGATCATTGTTGTTCCCGGTTACATGCTCTGTTGTTTTCTTGTGTTGTTTTAGGTTTATTGCTCATTAAAGAGAGGGAAACGGAAGCTGCAGCAACACAACGGAACTTCATCAACCACCGGTTTGAGGTAGGCCTCCAATGATGACTATTTAAGGGAATCAATTATTGTTTTGTCTTTGTTGTGATTAGACCCACTCTAGGGCTAGAGGGGTTGCCTTTGTCTGCAGAGGGAACACTTTCCTACATCACAGGCCTGCACCCTGTAGGTGGGAGTTCTATCCATCATCAATCATAGCTTCTGCAAGTATGCTCTTCATGTCCCACTAACCTACAAAAGTTGTAGAACAACTATTGTGAAGTTTGTGTATACTTCTGTAATAAGTGACAATTGTTTGTGGCATGTTTTCTGTCTATTTGGCAGATCATGCACCACAAAGCAAGCACCGCGCTAGGTCCTTCTTAAGCTTCCAGCCTTAGAGGCATCGGTCATCCTCCTGCAAGGTAATTCATAAAAACCAGGCAGTGATCTTTGTCATGACCCTGACTCTTGCATTTTACACACCATACTTCTTCATGCGCTTCTAGTCGAACCGTCCTATCTTATTTCAAAATCTACATCTTAAGGCACAGATTCTTTAGCTGCGCGTGGATCTGTTGAACTCCTAGGTTAGGATCCTGCATCAGCGTCTCATGTAGCCTCATAGCGATATCTAAGGCCTCTATCTGAGTTGTTATCTTTGGTTGCGATAGTGCACTCCTTAAATGTGGTAGTAGCGAAGCTACAAACCACTCGCCATGTTGTCCATCTGTCAGATTCATATTTTCTTCGCGAATTATACATTTCAGCCCTTGATCTAGTTCCCAAGGAGTCTCGCTTGGTAGCATTGTGATCTCTTTAAATCCCATGATCGAATGCGCTTCATATTTAGGCCTACTAAATTCTCTATTTAGCGTTGTTTGGATATCCACAACTCTCCCATTTGGGTTATCGTTGGAGTACTTAATATACCAGGTGTTAGCCTCCTATTGCAATAGGTTTCATATTTCATGATTGACTGTTTTACATGCCAAATATGTCATCTTTTCATGCTTCAAGGTTCCATATTCCAAGAAGTTCCATTTTGAAGAGTCATACCATTTTTGAAGAGTTTTACAGTTAAGGGAAAGCCAAACAGCTTAATCTTGGCTTCCCTAGGTTTAAATTGCTTGTTTTAGAAGATAGAGAATGAATATTTGTCCAAACAGCTTAAGCTTGGCAGATGAGTAGCTAGGTAGAGAAATAAAGGAGCCCAATTGCTTAATCTGGGCCCTTGGAAGATATAAGGGTACATTTAGATAGGAGGGCAGTTAAAAGAAAAGAAGACAATCAGGGTCTGCAAGTCTAAGTGCACCCATTCAAAAGGAAGAAAAAATGCTAGGTAAGTAGGTTGGGTAAGTAGTTTTGTGGTTGCAAAATCAAGCTATGTGATCCATTTCATGTTTTTCAAGTGTTATATCTATTCATATCACAATTATGAGGCAGTTTTTCATTTGGAGGAGCTCAAGCGAGGCATGTCTAACTCCTCCTTCTTCTTATTTCCCCAAATCATTCACTAACCTCCCCAAAGAGGTCAAGATCTGCTTGATATCTCTTAAGTTTCATCATTTGTCATATCATTGGCCTAAGTAAAGGTTTGCTTTGCTTAGGAGTACTCTTCTTCACTCTATAAGTCATTTTTCCCTTTTTAACTAGCCTAAGATCTCTGAACTTAGTGCTTTCTTGTCATTTTCATATTAACTTCTAACATTATTATGTAAATCCCTATCTATTTCCCCTTCCCCTTACTAAAAAGCACTAAATAGCTCCCTTATGTACATATTCCCATCCCCTGGCACTATAGCCCTATAACATCAATTTGGGGAAATGCTAAGTTCATTTGGGCTTGGCATTAGCCCTTTCGCGTCTTAACCTGGAGTTAGCTTAACCTCTGGTTAAACTAATAACCATTCCTTCCCCTCTCTTACCCATAAACCTTAATGTTTTACCCTGCGCGCTCACATTTTCAGGTTTTGTTTAAATTAAACTCTACCCCCGGCACACAAACCAAATAAAACCCACATTACCCACAAAACCAAAGTTTTGACCCCCCCCCCCCACCACATAAATAAATCAAATATTCGGGTGGGCCCCCACACATAAACCTGCCGTCAGCTCCACACTCCGTCAGCCCTTCGATCCGCCCTCCCAAATCCAATGGCTCTCGGCGATTTCGGAGCCGCCCCGACAATCGACGGTTAGCCTCCAATAGGCTAGTGGTTTCCCCACTGTACAAAAGACGTGTGTCTCCACACGATTGCATCGGGCGGTCTCTGACAAATACCGCCCCCGTACAGAAGGCGGTCCAATGAAACCACAAACCGCCTTCTGTCTCTCCACCCCCTGACGAGAGTGCTACGTCACCCTGCCACGTCACCCTGCCATACCAGGACCCACCGCTGACGTCATGCTAACATCATCACCAAAAAAGGTGCGAAGGGCGAAAATCGCAGCAAAGGATGCCCAGAATGAGAAACTGAGGCAGTTTTCGATGCGCGATTAGCACTTAGCGCTAATCGCTAAGGAAAATTGCTCAAAATGGAGAGCTTCCTAGCTTGGCTACCTGCAAAACCCAAAAATTCGCGGGAGGCAACGCTAGAAATAGAGAAACTAAAGAAAACATAGCATAAACAGAACTAGAGAACTAAAGGTATACTGGTATGTTCATATTCAATCGACCAGCACCGATAGCATTCTAGAGGCCACGAAAAGCATTTGCAGCAGTTATTTTTGCCTTGAAAGGGCAGAAAAGGGGCGATTTAACAGTTTCAAGCATATCAAGGGAGAGAAAGTGGCCCGATTCAACTATTAAAGAGTATCAGAGGAAAGATAAAGCCCAGGTTCAATTAAAGAGTATCAGTGAAGTGGCAAAGAGTATCAGATCGGCAATATCAAAGCAGGTGAACATTAAAGGCCTCCATCCAAGTCAAAGAAGCAGTAAAGGCCATTCAAAGCTCATTGGATAGAAATTAGTGCACATTAAAGCCACCTAAAAGCAGCAGAACCGTCTCACTACACCGAGCCACCAAGGACACCATATTAACTCATTTTGATGCAGCTGCCTCCAGCGCAGCTCAAATAAATATCTTCTTGCATTAACTTCAGGACAAGATTAGGTTAAAGAACTCATTTCCCTCAGATCTATTTAAGATATGTTGTAATAGATATTTTTGGATATTTTCTCTATGTAAACCACCCTAATTCATTGTTTAAAGGGTTGGTTGGTTGATAACCCTCATTCTAGACTTGCGCTGTACACTTTGAGAGCTCTATAATCAAAGACTGTTGGAATGCTTTGGATGAAGAACTGACTATTGTGTTATTTAATGGCCAAAGAGTGACTATGGAATTCCTGTGCTACTACATGGCTCAATAAGTGTTTTCCTAACTCTGTTTACAGTTTAAATATGTTTATGCCACCAGTGTGTTACCATCTAAATAGCAAGAAAAAAGAATAGTTTAGGTTTTGCTTGACTGCACCCTATGCTCAGTTCTTGTTATTTCTATATGTTTTCTTTAGAAATGGTTATGAATATGCATACTTAAATGATCATGTTTACCCTATTTCTTTCACATATGACTGTTATTTAGGAATTCTTGACTGCTCCTAGACAAACTTTCATTCACTTTCCCTCTATGTTAGCTAATGAAAGATTCTTAGTTGTCTTTCATATCTGACCTTCATTCCATCTTTATTCCAGCCTGATATTGTTCTATGTGTAGCTATCCTACTCTGTATTCCTCTTGTGACCAAGAAAACGCAACAGCAAGCCCTAATCCATGACTCCATGCCCAATGGTTTGAACTTCTCACTCTATGCATCCCAACTCTGCTTGAAAACATCATCCTTCCCACCAAAATCAAAACAAAACCCATGTACACCATAACTAGCCTAAAATCAACCGAAAACAAAGTTAAATTTTAAAGAGAGAGCCCTCTCTGACTGCAGGTAGGCTAGGACCTGCAGCCCAAAGATTGGTTTGTGGTTACCTCGGTTGTATCCCTTAAGGAGCCAAGGGACAACCTGAGTGATAACATCATTGGCGACTCCACTGGGGACCTTATTCAGAAAATTCCAAAAAACAAGTTAGAAGCTGGCTCCCAAGAAGAAAACACATAATACTAGGTCAAATCCAGACCCAAATCCACCAGCTGTTTTTGAAAATCCCAATTTAATCTCTAGAAACCTTAGCAAACAAAAACAAGAATAGTTTGTTGATTCTAGTCCTGAAACAGTTCAGCCAGGCTGTTTTCCAACCCCTGTTAAAGTTTTGTTTCGTTCAACCCATACTTCCCCTTGTTCATCATCCACCTCTCCAAGCACCTTTTCCACACCTCCATTCACTGCGCATACTACCACTACCACCACTGTTATGACAGCTGTTCCAGTCATTCGACTTATCCCTGTAAATATGGCTAACAAATATGCACCTTTACAGTTACCTGCAAATCCAGGGGCTATGCCTAAGGATTATCAAACCAAAATCACATATTTTGAAGGTACTGGTTATGGCACATCCCTGCAACATACCAAGAAAATGCAGGACTATTTTGAGAGTTATGAAATAGATGATGATAGTGTAAAAATGAAGATTTTTGTCCAAAGTTTAACAGGAGATGTAAGGCCCTGGTTTAGAGCTCTTCCTACAAATTCCATAGCTGACCCAGAGGCCCTTTACCAAGCATTTCTTAACAGATGGGAGAAGAATAAGGACCCTCTGCACATATTATCTGAGTATGACATTATCAAAAGAGGCCCTCAAGAAGCCGTCTTAGACTATTGTGCCAGGTTTAACAATGTTTACAACACTATTCCACAAAACCTTAGACCTCCACCTGATCTTGCTTTATACAAATTACCTGATGGATTTGATTCAGACATAGCTTATCAGTTAAGGGAAAGAGCCCCTCAAACCTTAGCAGACATGTAGAATGTAGTTGTTAGTGTGGAGGAAAATCTGATCGCCAAGCGAAATAGAGCAAGAGCTGAGAGAAGAACTACTTTTAAAGACGAACCTTCAGCCTTTGAGCAAAAATTGGACACAATCATCAAAGGTATGGACAGCTTTGAAAATAGAATGGGAACTATTGAAAGAAAAGCCTCATGGGAAGGACATCAAAACTATCCTATCAGAAATCCAAACTTTAGAAAAAATCAGAACCCAAACGTTGGAAGGGCAAGTCCTGACCATGATATAAGACCTCCTTTTCATGAAAACTATGCTGAAGCATCCACATCTAGTGAGCAGATAGAGGACACTCACATAAACTTGATGGGTTTGAAGAGAGAACAACAAGTATTCCTAACCCAAGAAGACCAAGATGACCATGATATAAATCAATTTCAGACCAAGTCTAGAGAGTCACTTGACTTCAAACAAGGTTGTGATTTAGCTGTCTACGAAGTCCATGAACAATACAAATTAAGAACAAGAACCATTGATGTGTCTGATCCCATCAAGCCAAAGGATGCCAAGCAGCCTAAGAAAGTAAAGGACAAGGCCACTATCACAGAACCTGCTGATAAAACAGACCCAAAATTAAAAGAAGTGACCATAGAGGATGTATCTGACATGCAGCCCTCTAATAACCAGCCTTTTGTATCCTTTCCCTCAAAAGACAATGTAAATAACACTCCTCAAAGCCTTCCCAGAACAGAACAATCTCAAGAAATCACTGATAACCAAGAGAATATCACTGAAAATACAATTGAAAAGGGAAAATCTGCCAATCACAATACTAAAACACAGTCAGAAAAACTTTTTGATTTAGAAGCAGAAATTGGTAAATTAAAGATATCTATTCCTCTCTCTGAACTTGCCAAACATGATGTGTATAGACAGAAAATCAAAAGATCACTGCAAATTCCAGAGAACAGGGATGATGTTAATGTCTTAGATAATCAACCTGAATTACTTTTTGGTCCTGAAGTCAATGTTAAATCAGGACATGGAGTTGTTCTACCCTTTTATGTCAGTTTGTACATTCATGATAAAGTGTTGCACAATGCTATGTTTGATTCAGGTGCTTCACACAATCTAATGCCCAAAGCTGTAATGGAGAAGCTAAACCTTGATGTCACTAGACCCTACAAAGACTTATTCTCATTTGATTCTAGTCAGGTCAAGTGTTTAGGCTTAATCAAAGACCTTTGTGTGTCTTTAGTCCAATTTCCCAACAAAACGATCCTAATGGACGTGGTGGTTGCTAACATTCCACCAAAGTATGGCATGCTCTTATCAAGATCTTGGGGAGAAAAACTCCAAGGATCTCTCCAACTAGACCTCTCCTATGCCACTATTTCAGTCTTTGGGCAACCAAAAAGACTGTATAGAGAAACACTGATGAAGTATGTGGTAAGTAGTGAGGAAAAACCCCAAAATTTTCCCATTTACTCAATCCATTCTAATATGGATTCCTTTATATTGTTCAATGATGACAGCTGCCCTCCCATTGATGAGAAGCCTTTGCCTTTAGAACAAGAAACATGCATCAATCAAGAGTCGGTTGCCCATACCCGTGAAACTGTGAAAACAATTAGTGCAACTAGCATACAAGAAGAACCACATGAAGCACAAAACCTAGGTCCGCCCAATCCTAAAATGACTGAAACTCTTAATACTAACCACAAGCAAGAAATCACATGGTATTTAGAGTTTGATGCTTCTATTAATAAGCTAGGAACAGGGGCAGGAATATGGATTCACAATACACATAACAGCCATGCAGAGGGTCATGCTTACAGACTAAACTTCAAATGCACCAACAACATGGCAGAGTATGAGGCTCTCTTTTTAGGCCTTAAACTGCTCAAAGCTCTAGGAGCTGCAAAAGTGTCCATTCTAGGTGACTCCGATTTGATCATTCAACAGATGAAAGGTAACTTTGTTACTAATGACAATAGGCTAAGAGCTTATAGGTCTGCTGCCACAGAAATACTCAATTCCTTCACCGAATCCAAGCTTGCTAAAATTTCTAGAAGCCATAAAATGCATGATCATAGTCTAGCTACTTTTGCTAGCACTTGCAAGCTGCCCTTTGAGCCCAATTACCACTTTACTGCTGAGATAAAGCACAGGCCTGTTGTCCCTAACAATATCAAAGATTGGCAAGTGTTTGAGGATGATGCTCAAATCAACAATTTTCTTACCTTACAGCAAGAATTCTCAAGCTCAAACATTGATGAAGATGCCATGGATGACCCACAACAGCAAATGAGCCAAAATGAGCAAACTATAACAGCTGAAGCAGCAAATCAAATGTTGCACCCAACCATTTTTTATGAGAAAAACATGCAAGAGCTGAAGCAAATGCATTTAGATGAAATAGCTGAAGCAGAGGCTGAAGTCATTGATTTAAAAGACAACTTTCTACCTGTTGGCCTCACTCCATTAGAAGACATATTTGATTCAAACGATGTCCCCAAAAAGCCAAAGATGCAGCCCTTAAACGCTGTTGTGGAAGACTGTAATATTGGGACAGCAGAGAAGCCCAAAATGATTAAACTGTCTAAATCTTTGCCTCCCGATCAAAAACCAAAATATGTTGATTTATTTAAAGAGTTTCAAGATGTATTTTCCTAGAGTTATGAGGACCTTAAGTCCTATGACACCTTCGTTATTCAACATACCATTCCCTTAAAGCCAAATAAATAGCCCTTCAAATAGAAACTAAGGAGAATCAATCCTGTGCTTCTCCCTTTGATTGAGAAAGAAGTGAAAAGAATGTTTGAGGCCGGTATCATAGCACCCATTAGATTTTCAGAATGGGTATCCAATCTGGTTCCCACAAGGAAGAAAACAAGGGAGATTAGACTTTGTGTAGATTTGAGAAACTTAAACCAAGTTTCCCTTAAAGATCACTACCCACTGCCAAAAATGGACCACATTCTACAAAGAGTAGTGGGGTCTTCAAGAATTTCTTTGCTAGATGGCTTTTCAGGTTTTAATCAAATACTTGTTCACCCGGATGACCAAGACAGGACATCGTTTACAACACTGTGGGGAACATTTAAGTATGTGAAGATGCCTTTCGGACTAAAGAATGCAGGTGCTACCATTCAAAGGGCCATGGACATTGTATTTGCCAAGGAAATCCATGATTTCCTAGTGGTTTACCTTGATGACCTTACTCCTTTCTCAAAATCTGATCAAGAGCACCTTAAACACCTAAGGCAAGTGTTCCTAACCTGTAGGAAATATGGCATTTCCTTAAATCCTAAGAAATCTCTCTTCGGCCTGGAAGAAGGAAAATTGCTAGGCCATATCATTTCAAAATATGGGATTAGAATTGATCCTGAAAGAATTCAAGCCATCCTTCAAATCCCTTATCCAAGAAACATCAAAGAGTTGCAAGCATTCCTAGGAAAGATCAATTTCCTAAGAAGATTTATCCCAAACTTGGCCGAGCTGATAAGAATGCTAAATGCCCTCATAACAAAGGAAAGATTTCTAAAGAAGGTAATAGAAGCTACTATACCCATGTTAAAAGTAATGACTCATTCAATGGTAGTGAAGACATTAGAAGTCTCATGGCATATGAAAAGAAGAATGCAGAAACTGAAGAAGTTACCAAATTAAACGAACAATTGGAGAAAGTAACCAGGGTAAGGAAGAAATTGCAGGATATAGTAAATGATCAGAGCATAACCATTCAAAGACTTGAATCAAAGATCCTCTCTCTAAAAGAAGATCTTGAAAAATCAAGAAAGCAGAACAGAGAAGCTCTTAAAGATCAAGAACATGAAGTGATCAAATTAAAGAAACAAGTGGAAGAAGGAAGAAAAGCTAAAGAAGACCTAAGGAATCAGTATCTAGAAAATGAAGAACAACATCAGGTTGAGGTAAATATCTTAAAAGGTAAATTAGAAGAAAAGGATAAATTGTTGCGATTTCAAGATAGTACTAAGATTTTGGATGACATTCTTGGTAGTCAAAGATCAACTATTATCAAAACTGGTCTTGGTTTTTTTGAATCCGTTGAAGGTGAATCTAGCTCACAAGGTGAGGCAAGAAACTCTAATGAGAAATCTTAAATGCTCAACAAGGAACAACCAAGGAAAGAAATTCCTCAAGGAAAATCCTTTACTCCTAACTATGGAAGTGATAGACGATTATTTCCTCCACTGAATAATGTTGAATGTTATGTATGTCATAACCTTGGACATGTTGCAGCCAGATGTAGAAGTAGAATGGTTCAAGACCATCACAAAAGATCATCGCATCCCAGGTATTTCAGAGGATATTACTTTGCCTGCAATGCATATGGACACAAAGCAATTGATTGCAATAGAAGGAACATGAAATATGTAAGATGTTATACATGCAAAAAACTTGGACATAAAGCAAGGGAATGCAGGAGCAAATTTCAAAATTCAAAACAAGAGGACCATACATCATCACAGTTCCAGGAATTGAAGAAGACAGAATTAGAGACAGAAAGGTGTGACATAACTCAGTTAGCTAACATAACAAACACAAGGGAATCTGAAAGTGAAGAAATTCAGTATTCCATCTTGAATACGCTGATATAATGAAGATAAGTCGCGTATATATGCAAGTTACAGGCTACAGAGGCGTGTATATGGAGATCAGAAGAAAGGGCAGCAAAACAGATCCAGGAAATGGTTCCGTCTGGTTGGCTCAGGCTCAGGGGGAGCATATACTTTAAATAATGCATTGTTGGCATTATGGTTAGAAGTTTTTGATAAAGTCTATGAAGCTAAATGATACATCTTGCTGTTTGATCAAAGGAATGGTATTGCAGGTTTGGATGTTGATGCTTATGGTGCAGATCATATATGATGAATGATAGTCATGGTCTTGAATGAATTGCTGGTCTTAGAACTTGCACCTGCTCAGGGGGAGCATGGATGGATTGATATAACTTGGCATATACAAAGGGGAGCTCAATCAGAAACTTCAGCATGTACTCAGGGGGAGTATGGACAGCAAAAGGTATACCAAGGAAGAGAATATCTTGGTCCGCCCTTTGCCCTTGATGTCAAAGGGGGAGAGTGACTTGGTGTGGTGGTTGCCATCAAGTCCAAAGGGGGAGATTGTTGGCATTATGATACAAGTGTTGTCCTTGATGGAAACTCACTCAGAGGTTGATACAGGTGATGGCAACTCAATCAGAGGACAGATCTTAGTACAGCAGGTCAAGAAAGATAGTTACGCGGGTTCATTATGACAAATCGGCGTATACACGCAGGTTGGACGTGCCGAAGTCGCGTATGCGTATACACGCACTTTCACACAAGGAAAAGCGCGTACATGTGGGAAAACTTATGTCTTGGTCCGTGGTAGTTAGTCCTCGGTATTTGAACCTATGGTTTTGGACCATGGTATCTCCTCAGAAGTGTTGACCCCAGGTATTGGGCCCTTGGTATTGTTTATTATGGTTTTGTACCATGGTATTGAAAGAAACCTAACCTATATAAGAAGAAGATCATTAGGCAAAGGAGATAAGCAAGGAATGGACGTCTGACGAAGTGGGAAGATCTAGTATTGCTGGTTATCTGTTTGTGATGCTTGGCTATGGTTGGATATGACAGTGAAGGTATAAGTAATTATCTTTAGATCTGTACGCGGGTTCTCTCTGGTGAAAGCGCGTATACACGCGGTTTTGATATAGTCAATTAGCGTATGCATTATGAGATTTGGTGTTTCAGGTTGTTGCTGATTCTAGTGATTGTTGCAGAGTTCTGGGCTCTGGTTTATGTTTTGTTTTTATGATGACAAGGTTTCAGTGATTCAGTATTGGGTGATTTAGAGATTTATGATGCAAGTATAAGTTGATGATTGTATTGCAGCAGTGATTGTTTTGTACTCATGGATCTAGTCTGAAAATTTATGAAACGTGGTCCCTGAAGAAAAGAAGGTTGTAGCCTTCTGTAGGTCAACACCTACGTACTAGTATATTAGCTAGTACAAGAGCTGAGGGGGTTGTAGCTCCCTTCTAGAAGTAGCTGGAAAACGAGAGAGGGTTGTAGCACTCTGGAGGTTGAAGCCTGTGTGCTGGTAAAGGACTGCACCAGTACATTGTAAAAGAAGTTTCTTATTAACGGAAGAAAGAGACGAATTGCAGCAAGTGGTTTTCACCCACATTGGGTTTCCACCTTATATCTTGGTGTTCATGTGTGCTACTTATGTGTGATGATCTGTTATGTTTTACTGCACCTGATTACTGTTATTATGGTTAATAATGTTCTGATGAATTTACTAACTAAATCAGAAGATTACTGCATGTACGCTAGTTGCATTTAACACAGTGACGTATATACGCTGATATACTGAACTGAAGCCGTGTATATGAATCTGAGTATGAAATTGAAAAGTATCCGATTTGATAATACTGATTCCCCCCCCCCCCCCAGTATTATTTCCAACAATTAGTATCAGAGCAGGTCCTTCAGAGGTAGCTTGATCGCTTGAAGGAAAAGATCCATCAGAATGACTAATCTAGAAAGAGAGGCACACATTAGGCCACCAATCTTTGATGGGAACAATTTTACCCACTCGAAGATAAGAACCACTGCATATCTACAATCACTTGGAGTAGAAGTTTGGGGAATCGTAGAAGGAGGATACAAATCCCCATCAGCAACTCCTACAGATGCAGCAGAGAGAAAGCAATATGAGCTCAATGCCAAAGCTGTTACGATCTTATTGGGAAGTTTGACACAATAAGAATTTATGAAGGTCATGCATTTCAAATCAGCTAAGGAAATATGGGACAAAATCATTCTGAGCTACGAAGGAGATGATCAGGTAAAAAGATCAAAGCTTCAAACTCTCAGAATCCGGTATGAAAATCTTAAGATGCATAGTAATGAAAGCATAGCTAATTACTTCCTGCGTATGGATGAGATTGTAAATTGTATGAGGGATCTGGGTGAAGAATTTAAGGAAGTTGTCTTAGTTGAAAAGGTTTTGAGATCTCTATCTGCTAAATTTGATTCCAAAGTGTCTGCCATAGAAGAGAAGGAGAATCTGCAGAAAATCACCATGTCACAGCTTCACGGAGTCTTAACTACTTTTGAAATGTGAAAAGAGGGACCATCAGAAGCTGCATTCAAAGCGTCAGGATACATGTCAGAGGAAGAAGATGAGGTAAATTTTGTCAAGAATCTTGAATGGGGAACTCGACGGTTCAAAGGTAAGCTACCTTTCAAATGTTTTTCATGTGGTAGAGTTGGTCAGAATGCTGCTAGATGCCATCATAACAAAGGAAAGATGTCTAAAGAAGGTAATAGAAGTTATTATACCCATGTTAAAAGTAATGACTCATTCAATGGTAGTGAAGACATTAGAAGTCTCATGGCATATGAAAAGAAGAATGCAGAAACTGAAGAAGTTACCAAATTAAATGAACAATTGGAGACAGTAACCAGGGTAAGGGAGAAATTGCAGGATATAGTAAATGATCAGAGCATAACAATTCAGAGACTTGAATCAAAGATCCTATCTCTAAAAGAATATCTTGAAAAATCAAGAAAGCAGAACAGAGAAGCTCTTGAAGATCAAGAACATGAAGTGATCAAATTAAAGCAACAAGTGGAAGAAGGAAGAAAAGTTGAAGAAGACCTAAGGAATCAGTATCTGGAAAAGGAAGAACAATATCAGGTTGAGGTAAATATCTTAAAAGGTAAATTAGAAGAAAAGGATAAATTGTTGCGATTTCAAGATAGTACTAAGATTTTGGATGACATTCTTGCTAGTCAAAGATCCCCTATTATCAAAACTGGTCTTGGTTTTTATGAATTCGTTGAAGGTGAATCTAGCTCACAAGGTGAGGCAAGAAACTCTAATGAGAAATCTAAAATGTTCAACAAGGAACAAACAAGGAAAGAAATTCCTCAAGGAAAATCCTTTACTCCTAACTATGGAAGTGATAGACGATTATTTCCTCCACTGAATAATGTTGAATGTTATGTATGTCATAATCTTGGACATGTTGCAACCAGATGTAGAAGTAGAATGGTTCAAGACCATCACAAAAGATCATCGCATCCCAGGTATTTTAGAGGATATTGCTTTGCCTGCAATGCATATGGACACAAAGAAATTGATTGTAATAGAAGGAACATGAAATATGTAAGATGTTATACATGCAACAAACTTGGACATAAAGCAAGGGAATGCAGGAGCAAATTTCAAAATTCAAAACAAGAGGACCATACATCATCACAGTTCGAGGAATTGAAGAAGACAAAATTAGAGACAGAAAGGTGTGATATAACTCAATTAGCTGACATAATAGACACAGGGGAATCTGAAAGTGAAGAAATTCAATATTCCATCTTGAATATGCTGATATAATGAAGATAAGTCGTGTATATACGCAAGTTACAGGCTGCAGAGTCGCGTATATGGAGATCAGAAGAAAGGGCAGCAGAACAGACCCGGGAAATGGTTCGGTCATGGTTGGCTCATGCTCAGGGGGAGCATATACTTCAAATAATGCATTGTTGGCATTATGGTTAGAAGTTGTTGATAAAGTCTATGAAGCTAAATGATACATCTTGTTGTTTGATCAAAGAAATGGTATTGCAGGTTTGGATGTTGATGCTTATGGTGCAGATCATATATGATGAATGATAGTCATGGTCTTGAATGAATTGCTGGTCTTAGAACTTGCACCTGCTCAGGGGGAGCATGGATGGATTGATATAACTTGGCATATACAAAGGGGAGCTCAATCAGAACTTTAGCATGTACTCAGGGGGAGTATGGACAGCAAAAGGTATACCAAGGAAGAGAATATCTTGGTCCGCCCTTTGCCCTTGATGTCAAAGGGGGAGAGTGATTTGGTGTGGTGGTTGCCATCAAGTCCAAAGGGGGAGATTGTTGGCATTATGATACAAGTGTTTTCCTTGATGGCAACGCACTCAGAGGTTGATACAGGTGATGGCAACTCAATCAGAGGACAGATCTTAGTACAGCAGGTCAAGAAAGATATATACGCAGGTTCATTGTGACAAATCAGCGTATACACGCGGGTTGGACGTGCCGAAGTCGCATATGCGTATACACGCACTTTCACACAAGGAAAAGCGCGTACATGTGGGAAAACTTATGTCTTGGTCCGTGGTAGTTAGTCCTCGGTATTTGAACCTATGGTTTTGGACCATGGTATCTCCTTAGAAGTGTTGACCCCAGGTATTGTTTATTATGGTTTTGGACCATGGTATTGAAAGAAGCCTAACCTATATAAGGAGAAGATCATTAGGGAAAGGAGATAAGCAAGGAATGGACGTCTGACGAAGTGGGAAGATCTAGTATTGCTGGTTATCTGTTTGTGATGCTTGGCTATGGTTGGATATGACAGCAAAGGTATAAGTAATTATCTTTAGATCTGTACGCGGGTTGTCTCTGGTGAAAGCGCGTATACACGTCGTTTTGATATAGTCAAGTAGCGTATGCATTATGAGATTTGGTGTTTCAGGTTGCTGTTGATTCTAGTGGTTGTTGTAGAGTTCTGGGCTCTGGTTTGTGTTCTGTGTTTTTGATGACAGGGTTTTAGTGATTCAGTATTGGTTGATTTAGAGATTTATGATGCAAGTATAAGTTGATGATTGTATCGCAGTAGTGATTGTTTTGTACTCATGGATCTAGTCTGAAAATTTATGAAACGTGGTCCCTGAAGAAAAGAAGGTTGTAGCCTTCTGTAGGTCAGCACCTACGTACTAGTATATTAGCTAGTACAAGAGCTGAGGGAGTTGTAGCTCCCTTCCAGAAGTAGCTGGAAAACGAGAGAGGGTTGTAGCCCTCTGCAGGTTGAAGCCTGCGTGCTGGTAAAGGACTGCACCAGTACATTGTAAAAGAAGTTTCTTATTAAAGGAAGAAAGAGACGAATTGCAGCAGGTGGTTTTCACCCACATTAGGTTTCCACCTTATATCTTGGTGTTCTTGTGTGCTACTTATGTGTGATGATCTGTTATGTTTTACTGCACCTGATTACTGTTATTATGGTTAATAATGTTCTTATGAATTTACTAAATGAATCATAAGATTACTGCATGTACGCTAGTTGCATTTAACATAGTCGCGTATATACGCTGATATACTGAACTGAAGCCGCGTATATGAATCTAAGTATGAAATTGAAAAGTATCTGATTTGATAATACTGATTCACCCCCCCCCCCTCTTAGTATTATTTCCAACACTCACCTCCTTCTTTTAGCCTCCACACACTTGCCTTGCATAGTGCCTCTAAACCAAAGCCTTTGAACATTCCCTTCCTGGATGTGCTTGTCCTCCTGGGAAGAACTGTCTTCCTCCTTGACTTCCTGTAGAACTCCTGCTGAGAAGGTCATAGAAGGTAATTTGAACTTCTCTACCTTGATCATTGATCCAAGGTGGCTCAAACAAATGTGAAGTTACATCTACTTCACAAAAAATTTCATTTGTTCCTGTTTGACATACTGTTAACAACAACAAGATTACAGACAACAACTAGATGGCTTAAACTCTTGCTTCAACAAAGGAAATAGATTTCAAATCTTGTGAACACCTCCATGTCTTTACATCTGCATACAATGATTGACTAGATAACAAGCCAACAGAACATGCCTTTAAAACAATTGACCCTTCAAGTCAAGTATGTAAAAAAAGAATTCTACAGTTCTTTTTCAAAGATGAAACACTTCATCATCATCTTCATCTTGGAGACCAAATCAACTTTTCCCAAGTCCATATTACATTACATGCATGTTTAAAACAAAGTAATCAACCCTTCAAGTTTATCATACACATGTTCAAATATAAGGAAATCATCAACATCCCTTTGTTCATGCATATCATGCTTATGCATGCATTTCACCTTTCAAGTTTCGCTTAAGCACACTATAATTTTGAAGCTAAAATGAATATAATGTTGCAGCAATAAAGTGAGTCTCCTACTCGACTTTTCAATTCACCTTCTTGGTAAAATATTGTAACTTGCATTCCATTAACAAAGAAATGCAAATAGATGCATTATATCAATAGACATGCAATCTTAATTGGATAAGAACTCTAACCATTTCTTACCAATCCATTTCAAAGGTCCTTCCTTTGTCTGCACATCAACAACAACATGTGAATCATCTTGAAACTCATCATTTATGGAATCTTTATTTCCATTCTTTCCATTCCCTCTTTCCACCTTCTTCAACTTTTGTGGAAGCATTGTTGGATTCAGAGTCCAACACTTTTCAGAAATATGTCCTTCCTTATGGCAGTAAGTGCAAAACATGTGCATCTTCTTGATAGCATGATTTGCCTTGTCCAATGGACCTTTGGCTTCTTGCTTTCTTTCCTTCAAAAGTTTCCTATATTTGGCCATTCTCTTCCAAAATCTAGAAACATTATGGTTATCCAACCCACAAAAGGAAGATGCAATTATTTTCCCATACTTATATGGAAATTTACCATGCTAAACATAATCAAAAGGAATATGATTAGGACCAGATTTATATCTATCTTTTTTACCTTTATTACCTTCATGAGGAGGTGAATCAAATGAAGAAGTAGCTCCTTTTGGAACACCATCAATCTCTTCATTGCTTTCAGAGTTTCGACAACTCTTTGGTTCAAGTGCATGATGATATACACCTTCTTTCTGCAAAGTATGCTTCACACTATTGCATTCCCCAAGAATACAATCTTCACACTCTTGAGGTAGAAGACCTAAAATGAAACTCCTTCTTGGAACTGTTTCAATTGTCTTCATGGAAACTTTGGAACTTTCTTCATAAGCTTGTCCATATCCAAGACCCAAATACTTAGGCCTTTCCTCAACTATTATTGGCTCAACAATACCCTATGCATGTTTGCCCAAGCCTTTTCCGTCATAGCCCATCTTGGATATTAACTTGGAACCTACGCCTCTAGTATTTTTTTCAAAAGAACCAATATAGACATCCTTAGAAGAATTTGAAGACAAATAGGAATTATTTACCTCTTCTTCAAGCTAATACTTGACCAAGGCTTATTTGGCAACAAGGAGATATGTCTCCAACTCATGCATCCTTTTCAGGATCATATTTGAAATATGAAGTTGCCTCTCCATTTCCTGCAATTTGTCAGAAAGCAACTGCTTCTCTTCCTTCATGGTATTCAACTGCTCTCTAAGTATGATGCTCTTCGTTCCATCCTCATACATTTCTCTCACCATATCCATCATGGTGAACAAGTCTTGCTTCGTGTCTTCATCAAAGAATCTTGTGAAGAAAGAAGAATTTGAGGGCTCACTTGTAGAAGTAGTCATTATCAAAATGAACAAAAGAACTTCAAACAAGATTAACAAAGAGCTTATTCAAGCAACCTTTTGCAACAAACCTCTTGTGCTTCAAGGATTGCTTTGAAGTCCTTTGGGATAAGAAGAATGACTTCATCCCTTCTTCCTTCTTGTCCTCTCCTGGACTTAGCTATCAATACCTTTCACGTCTGCAAACTCAAACAACAGTCAGTTTACAAACAATCAAACAGCTAAATTCTTTCGATTGTTTGAACACCTTTCAATTCAAACAAGCATATATATTTCTCTATCAATCAAGCATCTTGCTTTGATCGATCAAGCATCATGATACCACCTTCTCTGGTATAACTTGCTCTGGTAACACCTTCTTGAAGGTGGTGTTAATCACCCTAATGCTCTAATACCACCTGATCTAAAATGGGGACCTAAAGGCTTCTTGTCATGCTTACAAGAACCTCTCCCACTCCAAAGCTTATATATTTTCCAATATCTATGCTTATGATTGATAATTTGTGAAATTAAAAGAACTGTAAATAGGTGTATGCTTTTAGTTTTCCTTTAACTGCTTAATTGCCTTAAGTTTATTTGCTTAAACTGGTCTATAAACATACATAACAGTAAAATGCAGCAATAAGCAATCACACACAACAACAATATAATATGGAGTTCACCCAAACCTCTTGGGCTACATCTCCTTGAGCTCTAATCAACTCGATTAGACTCTTTGGGATTATGGCTTAAATTATTTTACAAGTTCTACACTCAACTCCATAGCTTTACAACTAAACCAATGGGCTTAGAATGCCATCTTACCCCTGGCTGTCCTTTAGCTGCAGACAGATCTAGGCTTCTCTAGACTTGACTCCTTCAGTCAGTGCTCTGAGCTTCTTTAGCTTCTGGCCTCTCTGACTCCCTCAAAATTCTGTATTGTCTCTAGAATCCTTCTTCTGTCTTCAATACAATAGTCACCAACAACAGCTTGATCATTTCGATCTCTTTGTTGTTCTGAACTTCATTGCAACTTCATGGCTCTTTAGAAGTCCATTTGAGCTCTCTGGCTCTACAGATTTTCCTCCAATCTCTGGTGGATATGCCTCTATCAAGTGCTCTAGCTCTGCAACTCTCTGAGCTTCCCTTTTAGAATTCACTGAGCCCTTTTCTCTGTGCGAGCCTTCCTCACTCCGCAGAATACCCTCCTGGCATA
Organism: Pinus tabuliformis; assembly: GCA_031772625.1. Classification (NCBI taxonomy): domain Eukaryota; kingdom Viridiplantae; phylum Streptophyta; class Pinopsida; order Pinales; family Pinaceae; genus Pinus; species Pinus tabuliformis. The sequence goes on from CM062805.1 coordinate 782,375,890, forward strand.
TACTGAGCTTTCCCTTTGGATTCCTCAGCATTCAAATAGCTTTGGGCTTCTCCGAGTTGCCTCTGTGTATTACTTTACCCTAGCCTTCTCTCTCTATGTATTCATGGCAGTACTCTCGGCCTCTGTGCGAATCCCTATCAATTTTTTTTTCGTGCCTTTGTAACACTTCAATTACAGTTGCCTAACGCATGGAAGCCCGACTGTTTCCTTACAAGAAGTAGTTTACAATTTAAAAGGAACCGGCAGGCACAGGAACCCGATCCTTTGGCCTTCCTCCTGCCATAATCCTGAAAATAGCAATATAACAGAAAACACAGGAAACGCATGAGAAACACAATGTGGGCTTTAAGCCCAGACTTCAAATGCCCTTCAATCTCATCTATATCCCTCTCCAGTCCGTCCTGTCATCGCAAATTGCGATCACACATGCATATGGCCAAAAAACCCAATACATGGAAAATACACAGAAAATCTGAGAATCTAAATTTCAAATTATATGCAATCACGTCCATAGAACCTTTCGGGTCCGCGCTCTTTATCGCATATCACAATCGCATTGCGTATGGAAAAAAACCCAATACACAGGAAAATACAAAGAAATCCTGTAAATCCAGATTTCAAATGATATGAAATCGCACTAATAAGCCTATCAGGTCCAAGCCCTGATTGCAAATAACAAACGCATATGTCAATGGACCTTTATATTGGGGATCCACCGATCTTCGATCATTGATATCGGCGCATCTCATATCGCTATCGGCCCCATCACATCGATGTATCGCTATCAGCCCCCTCGCATCGGCGCTATTGTTGATTGGTGCCATCACATATCGCAATCACAACGGCCCAAGAACTATACAACATCCCTTTGACTGTGCCGATCGCCAATCCGTCGATCCGCCGATCGCAAATCGCTTGCCCAAGGTTCCGATATCGCATGAAGGCCTTCCTTCGATGCGATATATCGGAGATCGCTATCAGGGAGTCCTTCCACCTTTGGTTAAGTCCTCCCTTTGAACCTTTCCACTGTTATTTCCTTCAATGAGCCTTTAATTCCATTTTTATAAGGATTTGCCTCCTTTTCTAAGGATAATGGGCAATCTTCTTTTTGCAATAACTCCTTCATCTAGAGTCTGTTTTGGTCCATTCAAATTACAATAGATTTAGATTGAAAATATCTACGTAATGAGACTATTCCTAAGAGCATCCTTTGACTTTCATTTTCCCCTGTGAAGAATATTTTTAGGCTTAGAGTCTATGTTAGATCCATTTTGGATCAGAGGAGCACCAGAGGTGATATGTCATCACACGGGCTTGTGGATCCTCCATTTTTCCCTCAAATTTGGGCAATCGCTTGGAATCTTCGATGGAACTAGAGGCCAGTATGGCGAATGAATGGGATCATTCGTAAGCCTCAAAATATTATGCAGCTCTAATGTAGCCAAGAAAGGAAATTGCATGTTAAATGGAATATAGGGCCTTTGAGGAGACCCAAATTGTGGAGTCCATCCTTGTTGGTAAGGATTTTGCCCCCACAGTGGAGGATTTTGTCCATATGGAATCTGGTTTTGTCCCCATTGAAGGTTACCTTGCCCATAAGGAGGATTTGGTCCTAGGTAGGTTTGATACTGCCTTTCCATATGCCATTGATGAGCATTGTACATGACATACTGGTTATAAGGTTGTTGAACCTGCTAACCATATATGTAAGGATTTTTAACCTGCTGCTGTAGGGGTTGACCTTGACCTTGCAAAGGTTGACCTTGCTGATATGCATATAAGGCTTGTTGGTGCCAAGGCTGACCTTATCGCTACAAAGGCTTAATTTTCTACTGTAAATGTTGGCCTTGTGGATGCAAAGGTTAGCCCTCAGAGGAGAAAGGTTGGGAGGACTGTTGAACAAACTGCGTCTGTGGCTGCAAAGTTTGTTGCGACTGTTTCAAAGGTTTCCCTTGCGGTTGTAGCAGTTGTACTTGTTGTTGTAATGCTTTCACTTACTTCTACAAAGATTTCCCTTGCATCTACGAAGGTCGCCCTTGTTGTTGCGAAGGTTGTCCTTGTTGCTGCAAGGGTATCTAGATAGTTCCTGGGGTTATACCCTAATGGTATTGATAGTTCCAAAATTGGATCAGGCCATATCCACCAAGAACAGTGGATTTTCTCGGCTGAACATAAGGCCTAGCTTGAGGAATGTAAGGTGGATTTATCATAGCTTTTGAATGATATGGGACATAAGCTGGTTGGAATGGGACCTAAGCCATATATGGTTGTTGGTATTGGACGTTACCTAACGCATATGGACCAGCAAGGTTAGGAATAGTGTCGTAAAAGGGTTGATTCATTCCAACCATGCGAGTTTGTAATCCACTCACACTAGTTTCCCCGGACATAACAGGGATATTTATATCTTTCCCCCCGGGCGGTGGCACATTCTATCCACTTGCTGGAGGGATAGAAGAACTTACCAAGACCTTACCTAAGACCATCAGTTGAACCGGAAGAGTCGGTCAAAATGACGAAACAGGTTGAGATGGAATGGTAGGTTGAATCGAAACTGAAGTGACAGCAGTTTACACAATCGGTCAAGAGTTTATATTCTGAACGAAAAAACCTAATGTAGGCATAGCGCCAGAAGACCAGATGGGTTTATGATACAAAGACGAGGCACTAGGAGTGACTAAAACCAATTGAGCTAGAGAGGTATAACCATGTGGCAATGTGGTCTCATTAAACTCAGGATAAGAGAGAGGTGAGACTCTTCCCGTAAAAGGGTAGCCTTCTGGAGGGAACTCATATCCCTTCTCATCATCTATGTGAGGAGTGTGGGTAGCGGAAACTTCGAATGGCCTTGAGAGGAGACTAGGATCTCGCCTTATGACTCCATAGATGGAAACAACTAGCGACGAGGAACTAGATATGTCTAAGGAGATAACTCCAAAGGAATACTAGGATGATCGTACGGATTGTACAAATGCTGTGGAGATATCACAACAGGATCGAACAATGGGTTCGGTGGATAGAAAACTAGTATTTGTGGACTCTTGGGTGTCTGGATAAGATTATCAGAGGAATCCAGATCAGTTTCTTGTGGTGACCAAGAATCTGTTGGAGGCGACGAGAAGACAAAGGTTGGATACTTAGAACAATTCCAAGTTCAACACTTTGATCCTCAAGCGATTGAGGAAGCTTTGGATGAACTCCTTGGGAGGACCCTTCAATATCAAACAATGAAGGGGTAATATGAGACGGACTCAATGGTTCAGCCACGGTGGCTTCCCCTCAACAACAAAAAGGGAAAGGAAACAATTTGATTAAGGCTTTAACAATCTTAAAATTAACAAGGAATTACTCAATTTTGTGTAAGAAGCAACTACTTGGGATTGACATGTTTACCATGGGCAGTTAAATTTTAGAAACAAAAACATTTCCTTTTCATGTTTTAAGAGTTGAGAAAAGGGTGAAAAGGTGACTCTAGTCACTTTCAATAGTTTTGTGAGCATGAAAGGACAAGTTGCTCGATGATATCTTCAAATTTAAAGATTTAGAAAAGATCAAATGGTTGCTCAGGTGAATCTAGGTAAAATGAGTACCAAGTAACCGTGAATTGCAATATACACCTCAGCCAATAAATTGACCAAGGACTTGACGTACGTGCAGGAAATGTCCCTGAATGTTGTGTTCAGTGTATCATGTTTACATGGTAGCAAACTTGGCTTCCTATGGATAAAGAATTGCAACCTATAGGGGTCTCCCTTTATATACGCGACGATGCGAGGAGCACAAGTCTGTGCTAGCGTTGTCTAATACCTAAGTGAACGAAAGCTGCTAAGTTTTAAAGATGTCGGAACACATCTAACCTAGACCACTAGATATGATCGTTAATATTTCAAATTATCCTTAGGTTAATTGATATATTTTAAAGTTGATCTTGTAGTTATGTCTCAATTTCAAGGCCTTAACAATGTTTCTTCTTCCTAAAATGAAAACTAGATGATGAAATGAAATCTTTCAATTTGATGAAGGTTATCTATGTAGGGAAGAAAAGTGCTCAAATCATGCATCAAACCAAATTCAATACGCATCTATGACCATCTTCAAATGCTAAATGCAAAATATGAAATCTAATCTTTCATATGATAAGCAAATGCAATGCCAAAACAAATCTTAAAGCAAAATTTCCTTAAGATGTAATGATGTTTTTCTCTCTTTTTAAAAAATGCAACTAATGTAGTCTAGTGCAAAGTAAAAGAGATTGAAAGCAAACCAAGAAGTATGAAAATCTCTTTCACATCAATGATTTGAATGCAACGCAAAATTTTCCAATAACTAGAAAAAGAATAGCACTTTCACTTTCAGTTCGAAACATAAACAACTTCAAAGCAAACACTTTATTTTGATTCCGAAGAGACAATTGATTTGTAATCTATCGCTTGTCGAATGAAGCTTAATCAACTTTTAGTATATCCACTAATGAAAACAACTTGAGGCACAAGAATCAAAAAGTAAACTGCAAGCACGTCTGAACACACAAAGACTCTTTAGCACACGAAATCAATATGTGACCTTTGGTGGGAAGACCAATGAATGTACTGAGGTTGACCTAGAAGACCTAAAACCTTAAAAGGCTAATCAAACTTCAAGAACATTCAAGCCAAGATAAAAGATAATTGTAATCGGACAATGGGAGGGTCAATGAGAAAAACACTAGTAAATCTCAGGGGGAAGAAAACTGAAATTAAAAATCAAAGAGAAAACCCTAAATTTCTTACTTTTCTGCAATCATTGCTGTGTTAGGAGTAAAGTAGCGATCATTGCTACTATAACTAAAAACACGCAATATCATCGCGACTGTCAGGCTCAAATCCTTGATGGTCAAGAAAAAGGACAAATAAATCCAAAAACTTCAAAAACAGCTCATGTTAACCATTTTCAGGCATTTTCCAAGGAATGACACTGACTGCAAGCAAGAAATTAAGTCTAAAAATCAATGGTTGACCAAACTTGTCAAAAGACAAGGTGAAGGGATGGAAGGAAAGGGTCATAGGCTCCCTAGTGGAGTCACCATCTTATTAACAAGTTTAATCCTTTCTAGAGACATAGACGATCCCTCTAGCCCAATAAGTGAGTGTAGAAATTGGAGGGACAATCAACTAGACATCTTCCTAGATTATGATTGAAAAATAGAACAAGAGAGAAGGCCTACCTTGCTCTAATCCTAATTAGATTTCCTTTGTTGAGATCCTCGAACTTCTTGTGTCAAGGTCTTGTTCCTGCTTCTTTCAGTGCTTATGCACCTGCACAAAGGACCAAGAGAAAACAAAGCATGCCAAAACCAATAGCAAATCCATTAATAATATATTTAGCTGATCAAGGAATGCCAAACCAATACATACATGAACATATATATTTTGGGAAGATGAACTAGCAGTTGTATTACTATTTAAAGAGTAAAGGGGAAGCTTACAACCATAGCCTTGACGTTGAAAGGATCTCCTTGAGTGGTAATCCAAGTCCAAGCCAAGAAACTCTCCAACACTCCTTCTCCAAGTCTAATGAATAACCTCTAAGCACAAGCTCAGCATGGGGGTGCAAATGGACATAGATCAACCATTTGGGAATGGTAGAGGGAAAATTTATAGTCTAGGAGAGGGAGTTAGCCCTCCTCCAAAGATAGGATTAGGCCCACATCTTAAGGAGATAGCTCATAGGGATGAGACCAAGAGGTCATAATAGGAGGATTCAACCTCATCTATGTGAAACCACCTCCAACTCGCCACTCTGGAAGCTTCTAGATCACGAAGCTTCTCATCCTCTTTGGGAAAACTTCCTTTTTGAGACCATCATGGGTATGAAAGAGAACAGAGTGATGCCATCACTGGCTTAACAAGGTGCAATAGGGAATCATCGTGGTTTTGAGCTTCATAAGGGCGATGATTCTCAATTTAGGGTTTCATGATCATTTCTTCAGGGAAAGCTCCAGATATTTTCCAAGGAAATTTAAAGGAGGGATTTAAGCTATATACATTGATGAGTATATTGTATAATGGTCATGTTTCAGGCATTTTAGGGTATGTCACAAGGAAGTGCAAGAGGCGTGACAAAATATTGTGTAACAAGTATATTCTAGATATACTACATGATGTTTTTTATGATGCCATACATAAACAAGATTTTAATACAATGATGAATGCTTACTCCTTTAGAGTTAATTCCTCTCGAGTCCTTACCGTTCCCCCCTTCCATCATGCTTTGATTTGACCTTTCTTCCTCCTTATCTTTCTTTTTTAATGTACCTATAACTTAAATTCCAACGGAGCTGGATATACAAATACAAAGACATGATGATGATCTAGGGTTTTTATGGATTTATTAGAGACTATACTCCTAGGCTTATTATACACAAACCCTAAATTCCTTGACTTCTTTGAAATTTCAACCCTAAAATTTATGTGTCATACCCTAAACTTGATCTAATTCCACCATCACTAGATTTTACCATAAGCCCCTAGACATTCCTTGCAAACCTTAAAATTCAGTAGCTAGGGTTTCTATGAGGGAACAACTAGATTAGGGTTATGGATACTTACTTAACAAGGTTTTCTAATTAAATTATCCTCTAGTATTTTCAATCCTAGATGCCAAAACCTTTTAAACCATATATTTTAGTCTTACAAAACCCTAATTACTAAACATACCCTTTATAATTTGAAATGCACATAAATCAAATTTGTACCAATTCCCAAATGGGTCTTTTAGAATGACAAGTACTCTTTGACTCATGAAAAATCTAGGAGACCTACTGACAAATAACTTGAGCATGAAACCCATGCTCCAAAAATAATTTCTTTTTATTCTTTACATTATTTTCCTTTCTCCTTTTTACATAAGAATTACATCATGACATGAGTCAAATGACAATTATGAAGACCAAAACTAGTTACAAATTCCAACAAGGGATACATGTAGTTGTGATCTTGTGGTGTTGCCCATTTCTTACATGTTCAATTTCTATTTAGTTAATTCTTTCAATGGAAATACTACAAACATTAAAATTATTCATAATTTTATATTATGCAACAAAGAACTTTTGTATCTAATACATTGGAAGCTTTGTGAATTTTCTTGCGCTATGAAGAAATTTAATTTGCACATTCCAGTACCTACTAGCTCTAGGTTTAACAATAACTTAATTGAAATGGCACTTTTCAGTGAATTTCAATCTTTTGATCTTTTGTAGTTATTAATTTAACAAGACAAGTCATTTAAATTGAGATAAGCAACCCCCGGATGCGGGCGTTAGCGCTGAGAATTAAAATGATAGGACAGTGGATGGGCGGGGCAGAATGCCACTTGCCCGACCTGCACAGGAAACGTGGAAGGGCAATAACACACGGTGCATGGCACATCTGCATGATCGTCATTCAGGGTACGTTATACCACCGGTTCGGCTGGAATGCCAGGCTCACTGCGAGGGAATTAAGTTTCACACGCACCAGCGTGCAGTGGAGGGCTCAAGCCATCAAGGGAGCAGTAATGGGAGGCGACTCCCAAGACAAGGCGGGTAACCTTAAAACCGGAGAAGGGTTGAGGAAGATGGTAAATTCGGTGGCTCTGTCGCTCTGCCGACACTCCTCTGCGCATGCAAAGAAATACAGTGAGAAAGCAAGGAATTGGACCCCGGTGCTGATAATCTTGGCCTTCTCTGTGAGGCTGGGACTTGGCAAACCTAGAGGATAGCTCAATCTAGGCAGAGGAGGCTCAATTTGGAGGCATCGCTGCATCCAAGCTATAGCCCCACAACAAAATTTCTGGATTTGGGCCACTATCATCTGCAGGATGCCTCGATTGAGACCTAGAGTAGGCAGTCGCAGGGGGTAGCCGAGAAGAGCCCCAACAGACTCATCCTCCAGTGACTTGAATCATCCACCAAGGAGAGGGCTTTCTTCTCGCAGTAGAAGAGGAAGGTCTCGAGCCTCTGACTCTCGACCCGGTCCGATTCCTGCCACAGGCTCCGCCATATTCACCTTTGACAGTGCTCTAAACAGGCCCAGGATCACAGCCTATTTTACAGTGGTTTTTCAGGAGGAAAGTTTAGTTGTTGACTTAAGGACTCAGGCAGAAAATTCGAGGGCAATCCAGGACCCCTCTTCATCTTTTCAGCTGGCTACGGAGAACACGCCTCAGCGGGAAACAAATGAACAAAGGAGCAGCGCACGGGAGGCGATGATGGTAGATCTGGGTCCTGATGCTCAGAATGTGACACAGTTAGAGGAACCACCTGATATGGGCTGGTGTCGAATTACTGAAGAGCCCATTGATGAATAGAAAGGCCATCCACGCTTCTCTTTTTGTAGAATGCCCCTCTCCACAGGGCAAGGTTGTAAGGCGACTCGGTCATGGGTTTCTGGTATTGTCTCATGTTTCAGTGATCATTCTCCTCTGGTATTTTTTTGAGTTTTTGATTTGTCTCATGTTTCAGAGATTATTCCCCTGCGTGGGAAACAAAAATAGACATTTTTCAAACATGCCTGTTTTGAATAGAACTGCCTCCCACAGGAGCAGAGTGCTTGACTACGGTCATGATGTAAATATACTACCTTCTTGTTAATATAATAGATTTAGCTTTATGTAGAAAAAAAAAAAATGAGAGAAGCAACAACTATTTTCTAGATTTAGGAGAAACAATTGATGTCATTCCTTTGAAAGTGATGAGAAAATTAGGTGTTACAACCACTAGGGCATATACAAATGTATATGCCATGGATTCTAAGAAAATAATAATGGGAAAAGGAATAATTCCACATTTTTGTGATATTCAGTAACTCAAAGCATGCATATATACAAAAGGAAGTGGCTACTTTCTTCACATTCCATGAGGGACTATTGTTCTTCTTTAAGATTGTTCATTTCACGTGCCTCTAAATTATGTACAACAACAAAAAATCTAAAGGATTATGTATCTAACATTTCCCACTTAATTTGAATGGGTGTTTTTGAGTCCATACATCATTTTAAAATTTTCAAAATTTTATCTTCCAAGTGATTTTATGAAGATGTCAACAGTTTTCTCATTTGTGGAACAATGTATCAAATGAATAGTCTTTCCCTCTACATGATATTGAACCAGATGATACTTTATCTTGATGTGCTTAGTTTTCTCATGTAATATGGTATCTCTAGACACCTTGATTACAGAAGTATTGTCAACCATAAGAAGAGTAGAATTCACTTGTTTCTCCATCACTTCACTTCATCATAAGTCAAGGCAGTCACATTGCATGGGAGTGGTGCCCCTTTAGGAGGATCAGAGTTCTATAAAATGAGGTTTAATGGCCATTGTTTGGTATAATTTATTTGATAGTAATCAACAATGCTTCATCTCTATCTCTTATCTACTTCTTTCCTTGCTATCTATACTATATGCAAGATAGATTATTGCAATCTATTTATTTCACTACTTCCAAGAATGTTTATTAAAGGAAAAGAAATTGTTTTCTTAATTTTACTACTTCTACGAATGTTTATGACAGGAAAATAAAATGTTTTCATTCGTTGAAGATATATTTCAGAAATATTGGTAAGGTTTGAAAAGAATGTAGGAGATTATTTGTTTAAGTAATAGAAATAACTTAATTTGAGATTGATTATTTGTTTAGATAATTGAAAAAAAAAGGTATTGAAATATGTAGTCTGGGGGACATGACGACAATGATCCTGATTGGTTTGATGATAATGAGATTTTCATTTCTCCTGATGCAATAGTCAATAATATTATGGTTAAAACGAACAAAAAACTTGTTCGTTTTATTCACATTAGAAATAAAATTCTTGATAATAAAGATAGGATCAACATGTTCAATCAACATATCCATAGATATCAAGTAATAGCCATATTTTAAAGTGATTTTTTATGTCATAAGTTAAATTATGAATGTTTGTTTTTTAACTTTTACATTATCTAATTGAAAAAACATTTTCTTACTTATAATTATTTTTTGGCAGAGATCATACCACAACATACAGACACGACGAGCCAGCTTTTAATGGAAAAGAGTGCCATACATTAGGATCCTATACCAGAAGAGGAGCACATGGAAGCCATTCCAATAGTGTTGACTAGTGCATGAGGTAAATAAAACTCTAATGTTCTTTTTATTAAAGAAATACTTGTAATAATAATAATAATAAATATCAATTTAACATTTCTTTCTTGTTACAGATGATGATCGACCCAACTTATGGCAGCCTCGAAGACACCATGAGTACATGATCATGCTGTCAAAAATAAAGAAATATAAAAATAAATGATTATACTAGTTATATAATTAGAAACATCATGTACCATATTATAAAAACATATTTTTGATGATAAGATTAATTGAGATGAAGTATTTTTTGTTTATGATTAATGAATGAATGAATGTTATATGTTAATAAATAATTTCTATATGTTTATTTACGTACACAACTTTGTTTCATATTATATAAACATTTTTTATGATAAAATTTATTGAGATGAAATATCTTGTGGACCTAAGAATGAATGAATGAAATATGAATGTTTGTTATTTGTTTTTTTATGTATATTAATGTCTTTCTTTCAACTATTTCCTAGTATATATATTGGGTACTAGAGAATTGGGAGTGATGCGAAGGGGGGGAGGGGCCATGAGAGCTTCCACCTTCACATGGTTGGCCTTTTTCAATAGAGAATAAATTAGGATTTGGATCATATTGGAGAAAAACACCCTCGATCCAACAGAGCAACAACAAAGTCAATGATGACTTCACTATTGCTTCATTGAGTGGAGGGAGGTTTGATCCAATATTAAATTATTCAATATTTATTCTCGAAACCGAGAGGATATCATTTAGGTATTCATGCACTCAATTTTTTTAAAATATTATTTATTCATGCAAATAAATTTAATATTTGGTCAAATTTAATCTAAGTTATCCTCATTGGTCTCATGAATATGTTTAGGACAACTAGAATCAATTTGGATGTTGAAGTGGAAAAATTATCGGAAGCAAATAGCTCCAAATAGTAACATTTCATTTAGCATTCAATTTTTTGTTATTGTTATTAGGCATTTGTTTTATTACCAAATATTGAAAATATGTCCATTTATTAACTTTTACATTGCACTTGCATGAACATATTCCCTTATTTTATATACTTTATTACATAGATAAGATTTAAATATGAAAAAATTGTGAATAAATAGGTATAAAAAAAAAATTATATCCCCTTCAAGGGATCACTGGATGAAGATAAAGGAGGCCTGGATTTTTTGGAAAATTCATTAGCGAAGCATATTAATTCACCTTTCCTTTCTTTGACATTATTTTTGACATTACATTATTATTCTTTTCTTTATGCTTATGTTCTTATCATCAAATCAATGCCAAAAGAAAAACAATGAAGATCACATGAACACAAGATATAGGTTCCAAGCCAGGGTAAAACCCCTCTAAGGGGGAAACCCCAAAATAACTTCTCTTCTTATAGAATTAGTTTCAAAGGATACTTCCAAGACCAAACCCTAGACTGGGCTCCCACCAAAAACCAAGCTAGCCACCCACCCTTTCTTTTGCAAAACAAGACAAGGCTCTTCCAAGGATAGTGAAGCAACATCTTCCAGCCTTCTGTCCTTACCCAACCAGTATGCAACTTTCTATGCAATTTCAGACCATAAAAACCCTATGGAACTCGCACATGTGGTAAACAAGGGAAAATTTCCATATCTTTGATTTCTTCTAAAGCTTCATCATTCCTTCGTTGGCCTTCTCATTCTTTTCTAGGATTTTTCACACTTCTTCTTAATTGCATATCAAACCAAAACTTGATGCTTGATATATGTCTAAGGAGGTCAAATTTCCTCCTTTATATAGCCTTCCAGGTGGCTCTTTAAGCCCGACTTGTTCTTTGGAGCCCTCTAGACACTATCAAATACAAAATAAATTATATTTTCCTCGATACAAGTGCCCACAAGGGTCTTTTACAAAGTGAAAATTACTCTTGACTCATGACAAACCATAGGAGCATTCGGTGGATGCTTAACCTAATGACAAAATGACTTGAGCATGAAACCCATGCTCCAAAAATAATTTTATTTTAATTATTTACATCAATTTCTTTCTACAAATAAGATTTACATCATTACATGAGTCAAATGAAAATTATGAAGACCTAAAATAGTTACATTCTTCAACACTCCCTCTTAACTAGGGAGGTATTCATAAGTTTCCAACTAGTACAAGGATATTACTCCCTTTGAAAAATTCTCATAATAAGATTCGGATTCATAAGCCAACTATAAGCATCAACATTATGATCAAGCAGCACTATCTTTAAGTCCTAGCTTGAAAAGCTCTACTTCATTCAAGACCATTATGCTAGCAATTTTTACGTCTGATACAGAACCACCTCTACAAGGCACATAACCCATCTGGATGTCCACAAATTATGTCCTTTTAAGACTATTCTTATCTTGGATTCTTGGCCCCAAATACTCAAAGAATATCAGTCCTCTTCGCCCACTCTTATATTGTATACCTTTCATGTCCTCAAAATTTTCAGTCCCTTTCCTTTCTTGGATGTTTTATCCTCAAGGAAACCACAAATTCTTATCCAATTCTCTACCATTCTCTCTCCAAGGCCTTCACTTCGACTTATGGTTGTTAGTCCTAGTCAAGTGCTTGACATATGAAGTAGACAATGCACATGTGAATTCAAAAATCACTCCCTCTCAACTAGAGAAGATATCCCTATTTTCCTTTTTAAATTGAGAATAGATCCTTTCTCCTATTCAAGGAGACTCCTTTACTCCCCCTCAAATACAGAGGTGATTCCTGATTTCATTTCTAATTGGGAATTCATATCTACAAGCTTTCTATATTCTCTTCATAAGAGTATCATCTGCCAGTTCTTCATAGCTGCGTGGCTCCCTCTTTTCTCTACATCTCATTGTATCGATCTTGATTCCTTTTCATGGATCCATCTTCTTCAATCTTGTAATATGTTTCAGGTCATTAATTTTGCACAACACTTTCAACTTTTCAATTTTAATGAACACAATATATTGAGCCTTTCCATGTTTCTAGTTGATCATAACTTTATCAAAAAATTGATCTCCTTTGACCTTCAAGTTATCTTCTCACACTGCTACCTTTCAATCCCAAGATGAGCGCATCTTGACTTCACAGTTGTTAGGTACCATATTGTTATCGAGAAAACTAGTGTCTATGTAGAGCTGCTAGTCCCACTAAGGCCGGTAGCTACCTTAGAAACAAACAAACTAAAACTACTTTCGTTTTCCTTTATGAGAAATAGATAAGTGGGGAATAAGGAGTCCAACCTCTGTCTTACGCTTGGTTCCTTGCTTGATTCATCTCCCTTCTTATAGGTCTTCGCCACTCGCTTCCTCGTCTACCCAGCTTCAAAGAGCACCTGTAGAATCAAAGCAGCATAACACTATCCAAGAACATAGATCTATTATCATAAACAATATAGGACCAGATATATATTGACCACACAAATGCATATAACATCAATCATACAAGAATGTGGAGGAAAACTTGAATAGATTTATTGATAATCAAGAAAGAGCAAAGAGGATTAAAACCAATTGTTCTGACCCAGCATCATCCTCTCAACAAGAAAGCCCTTCTTCACCTCATGAAAAGCTTAGATCACCCAACACTATGATATTGCACCAAGAAACCAACAGCACTTCCTTACAAGATACAAAATTCCAACCTCTGGATCTCTGGGATGAGGGATCCATATATAGATGTTTGCAAGGGGAGTGAGTCAGCTTTTGAGATTTGATTAGTGTCCTCTCTCTGATAGTTCTTGATTCCACTTAGAGATTGATGATCTCTTACTTATCCCTGGGCGAATGCAGAGAGGCAAGTGTCACAGGAGAAGTTTCTGGAAGATTCCATGATCCTCCACCTTGCGGATTGACCATGCCATTTGTCCATTCTCGCCCATCGCACCCCATAGAAGGGATTTTCAACATCCATCGCACCTACTGTGTGTAGGCAGGTGGGATGCAACGCACTTTTACCATGGAGCAGTTGAGATGGTCCAGCTTCTACTAGTTCTGAGTAGTTTTTCATGGAGAACTTCTGGGAGATGTTGTAATCAGTTGAACTTGTTCTTTAGGGGTTGGAACAACACCTTTAAGGACTTAGGAGCCCTTGTTTTATGGACATTTATGATTGGGGTTGCAGTGCCCAAAAATGTCTATAACAGTTGCCCCCTAAAGCATGAGGTCGTTAATCTTTTGATGTCAGGTGAAATGCTTTATCATGAGGATCCGAGGTTTTCTTGAGCTAGAAGGTGACCTGTAATAAGATACAATACAATACATTATCTTCATAATATTTTCATGATCTAGCTGAGGTGGGCATTCACATGCTCAGCTTTATAAATTCATTTTCATGTACATGAGATAGACAATCGTTTGAGTGTAGACTGATGATTCTGGTAGAGCCATCATCCCTTATATTGGATGATTATCTGTGTAGCAATGATGTACATTTGATGTCTTTATTTTCCTGAATATATATATCGCAGCCCGGATGGATGAAACTAGATCCGAGGTCTTCAATCTCGTTCGATCTTCACTCAAAGTACAAGTCAATCCATGTGAGAGATGTTTTGGAGTCGAACATGGAAAGACATCGCCTGATTACCAGCCGGTGATGTAAGTTGTTAACAAGCGCGAGAGGAATCACCAATAATGATGATGACCCTCAAGGTACTACAGTACAATTCACGTGGTGTGAATAAGGGACTTGGCGTCGAACACCACGCAAAATATTTCGATCAAAGGCCATTGATGTAAACCTGTCGCCGGAAGTGAGAAACTTGCCATTAAGGCATGCAAGCTTCAAAGTACTGAAAGGGTTGTTCCTAGATCGACTTCTTAGATAATGAGTTGATGTCGACAAGAAGCGATTTGTCATAGGAGGGCCTTAGTGAATCCCACATCAATGACACGGAACGGAGCAAATGATTTTAATGGAGGTGAAAACGATCTGGTGATATAAGGTTCAGGGTGGCGGTCATGAAAGAATGGAGCATGAATGTATTGCAGCGGATGAGACACAGGTGAATTCTCTGAGCGACTTCTCTTGAACATATCGGCGACACTGACATGATGGATTGGTAGCATTAACCCCAAATATGGATGGTGTGATGGAACCATGGCGACGTGACCAGTGAATGGAACAACCCAACCCGACTCGGATACAGAGCGAAAGTGTCATGTTCAAGAGCGACTTACTACCAACAAAGTTTCTTCTTCAAGTTTTCTTCCCAATTTTTCCCCAGTCATTGCAAACTATTACCTCTTTATTTTTGTCAAGCTTCAGGAGGATAACATATGCTTGTTCTATAATTTTCCCTTCGGGCAAACCCATCGCTATGTTTTAACGAGCCTAGCGATAGTGAAACTCGTTCTTGTCTGTTATGGATAAGTTTGTTGCTATACGGTTTTAACGAGTTTAACGACAAAGATAACTCGGTCCTTTTCAATTTTAGAGAGTCTGAAAATGGACGTAAAGAAAACTCCAAAAATCCTTTTTCGTGACATGATCCCTTGAGTCCGAAAAAGTATAAAACAATACAAAAGGGATGAATTTTCGGTACTTTTAACGAGCCGAACAAAACAAGCGCTCGATCTTTTGTGTAATAATCCATCAAGTCCAAAAACTATTAAAATCTAAAGGAGCGATAGCACTTCCGGTCACTTTAACGAGCTAGAGAGGCCAATGGCTCGGCAATCTTTTCATATTTTATGAGTCAATTGAAAAGAGCTTAAAGGAGACTCGTTTTTTGAGGAACGAGTGATAGATTCGGGTAGCAGCTAATTCCAGGTAAGGTTTGGAATTTTCCAATCATGGTAGTGTCACAAGGATGGCTAACAGGATCACTCTTCGCAGCTGTTCCTCAAAAAGGGTAAACAATCAAATGGGGGTGAATGATCGGCCAATACAGAGTGGAGGTGATGATGAAAACATGACCAAGGCTTCAAAGGCTGATGGTAATACATTCACAATGGTTATTTACCAGAAATTGGTTCATTTTTTAATGAGCTTAAACTCTGGAGGAACATTTGCTCATTGCTTATGTTTATTTTTTAACGAGCTTGAATTCCGCGTTAAAACTGCTCGATAATCCAGTCGTATAATAAGGATGTCTCATATATAAACGGCATCTTTTCAAAGCTTTTCCCCGCATCCTTTCTTTATGCAAGTTAGGAAACGACCAATCCTACAAGTTTAAAAGGGTTAGAGGACCTATAAATTTAAAAAAATAAATAGTCGCTCTTTGCTTGCACGCCAAAAGGTTTGCATGCCCCCAGGTATAGCGAAGTAGAGTTTCGAGGTTACCCCTCAATTTGTAGACAAAACATTTGTTTTATCGGGAAAGGCCTACCTTTTCCAGGTTACCCCTCAATTTGTAGACAAGACATTTGTTCTATCGGGAAAGGCCTACCTTAATAGAGGTATCTTATTCCGATCTAATCCCATTTTCCAAAATGGACGGGTGTGTCAGCCAGTCATATATCCTCTGTGGAAACCTACCCTATACCCAAGGTTTTCCTGTCGAAACAGGCCAAGGTGCATGCCCCCTGGGTTTCAGTCATATCCTCTGAATCACTCGCGCTCAACAAGAGGACAGGATGGGGATTGATGAGACATTCCTTGCGTGAAAAGACCATTCAGGGTTGGTATATGACTATTTGCTATGTGTGAACCGGGGAATGAAAGCTAGTCTACGAGCTTGACCACTCTTCCTTCATGCGTAAAACACATTACTCTAAAGAGTGAGGAGACAATGGCTCCCATGCAATAAATATAGTCTCGTCCAAGGAGTAGATTATAATCCAGGGGTCCTTGGACTATCATTATGTTCATGTGAACGGTTTTCCCTCTCAATGTTATCGGCACATTGGGAAGGATCCCTAACGGTCGATTGGTTCCTTTGTCAAAGCCTGTTAGATTTCTCATCTCAGGCAAAAGCGATGGTGAACCAAGCACTTTCCAAGCAATTGAGGAAAGGATACTCACAGAAGCCCCTTCATCTATGATGGTACTGGCCATGACCATTCTATATATTTGAGTAATGATTCGAAATGGTACACTAGCCAATAAACAAGGTCTGCCTAGTAGATTCCAATCAAAGGAAACAACCAGGTTGCTTGGAGGTGGGACCGAATAGACGGTCGGATATGACTCTGACAAACTTCCTTCTTGCGATAAAGGAATGGGTAGATTTCTCCCATGTTCATCAGAGTCTGTGCTTATGAAGAGAATTTGAACAGTGTCGTTCTTGTTCTCTTCGGTGACTGTATCATCTGAAGATGGATCCTCTGAAGGCAAGACCAGGTCAACTGTCGCCTCGACCTTTTGAATTTCATTTGGTGTGGATTCAGATGGTTTATCTTCAATGATAGACGCTTTAACCGACCACAAGGGCGTGTCAGCCAGATTTTCAACTAGTGACGGGCTTGACAAGAGTTTCTTATATCCAGGAGGAAGCCGTAATGGTGAAACCAGACGGTCATCCAAAACTCTTTTAGCTTCGTGTAAGAAGGGACAATGGTGGACGGCATGATCGCCTTCACACAATTTACAAGGAAATTTATTTTTTCCTTTTTGTCCAGGGGCTTCACTTTCACTAGTTGACGGTGTATGCTCAACATGATCGTCAGAGGTTGATGACACCAGATTGTGCAAACGAGGAGACCAGTCCCTTAAGATCCGAGGGATGCAAGGACAATCTCAATGATAGTGGTCTCCTTTGCAAATGACACATGGCGATTTAGGCCTGGATGGTGTGTGTGGATTTTCGTTAGACGATGCCTGGTCACCCCTTTTCGCCTTTAGCTCCTTCTTCTAGTTCTCTTTCTTCTTCTTCTCCTTCTTCTTCTTAGTTACTTGATTTTTGGCTTTACCAACTTCATCAAGCGAAGAGGAAGGAGGACAGGAAGAATTGGACGAAGTAGAGGGTTGGGGGGTAACTCTGGTATCGTTTAGTTGCTGACTTGATTATTCAGGAATCACAGTGTTCTGAACGACAGAAGTTTAGAAGAGCCATACGGGCAAGCCAATTGTCAATCCTGGAAGAGACAATGTGGCCATATGGGGTGCACCAACATCTCCCCAAGAGGAGAAGGGACTAGGATTTCCTCCAAGGGGAACCCCTTGGTTGGTGGACTCCATTTTTCTCAACCTAAGACCAACGTAGGAAAGGTGATGTTTATTCCGATTAAAATAAAATTTAGACGCTTTGACACAACTTGTTTTTTCAATTTTTAAGAGTCGAGAAAAAACAAAAGATGACTCTAGTTGCCTTCAATTTTTAATGAGCTTGAAGTGACAAGCGCTCGGATGGACCTTTTCCTTTAAGGAGTCTGAAAAGGAACAAAAGGGACTACTCTGGAAATCTAGACAGAGGGATTACCAAACCAATTGTAAAACTGCAGAATACTTTTTACGGTACGGCAGTCAATCTCCCCGAATGTTGTGTTCAGTTCATTGTGATCAATAGGGCGGCAGACATGGCTTCCTATGGATAAATGATATAGCCTATTGTGGTCTCCCAAAATATACTCGACAATACGTGGGAGCACAAGTCCGTACTGGCACTTGTCGTCTCAAAGTGGAGGAATCACCCAACCAACAGTGAAAACAACAGTTACCAGGCTTTATGACGCCGGAATACGTCTCTAGCCTAGACTTCTAGATGTTGTGCGTTAGGTTCCAAAGCGTTTTTAGATTCATTAAATTTATTTTATAGTTGATCTTGCTTAAGAAATTTTCCTTTAAGGTTCACCGCGTGATGTAGATGTACAATTCCTAAAATACAATCTAAGATGATAAACAGTCATTTAATCTTCTTTTTGCAATGAAAATCCTAGCTACTTAGGAAAGAGAGATGGTGTTCTTTCAACATAGAGCAAAGAGCACACACTATATGCACTGTCCTAAATCAAACCAACAAACAGTCTAAATGCAAATGCACGTGCATGTATTTGTTTTCAGCCTTCTTAATGTGTGAATGATAAAAAGAAAGCTACGCGTAAATCTGAATTATTTTTCAAAGCGACGTTACTAACAAGTTTCTTTTCAAGACAAAATGAGGACAATGACGACACTTGCGACTTGGAAATGAAAACTTGCTTTCGACACTTGAAAAACTACTAATTCAAATCAAATACAAGAGTAACAGTGTAATCGACTATCAAGAAAAGTCAGATTCTCTTCTATGACTGAAAACGACACTTTCAAATCAAGAAACAACAGTACAATTACGTTACTTCTTTGTAAAAGAGTACTGAAAATGGCTCAAAATACATAAAAACATTTACAGTTCTTTGCACAATGGAGGCGGAATAACGGCAAGGAAGGGGGTTTCCAATAGAGGTGTACTGAACAGACAGCAAAACTCCTGAATAGAGCTGAAAAGAGTGAACACATAAACCAAAATCTCAGAGCAGAAGAGGTCTGATCAGCGCACCTGTAGCACAGGGAAACTGAAATGAAACGCACCTACCACACTCGGGAAGTTCAATGCATTCAGGTTTCAAAGAAGAGACAGTGCGATGGACCAGGGACGAGACTTTAGCTGGGTTCTGGGTCACAGTTTGCAGCTCAGTTCAGGGATTTAGGCCGAGCAAGTGGTAATCAGTAACTGAATCATAGGGGTAGATCTAAGGAGGTTACTAGAGCCACCACAAGGGCAATTAGAGAGCTTGTAAATCAATTGTTTAATTTATAAACAAAACCCGGAGATAGACTGAAGCAGCATTGATCTACTTTGCACTTGCATAGCAAATGCAGTTTGAAGGCTAGTTGGCTTGACTTCAGGCTCCATCTGTAAGTTTATAAAGTAAACAAATGTATATAAACAAACAACCTATTCGTTCCCCAGTGAAGTTGCCATTTTGTTATCGGGAAAACTAGTGTCTATGCAGAGCTGCTAGTCCCACTAAGGCTGGTAGCTACCTTAGAAACAAACAAACTAAAACTACTTTCGTTTTCCTTTATGAGAAATAGATAAGAGGGGAATAAGGAGACCAACCTCTGTCTTGCGCTTGGTTCCTTGCTCGATTCCTCTCCCTTCTGATAGGTCTTCACCACTCGCTTCCTCGTCTACCCAGCTTCAAAGAGCACCTGTAGAATCAAAGCAGCATAACACTATCCAAGAACATAGATCTATTATCATAAACAATATAGGACCAGATATATATTAACCACACAAATGCATATAACATCAATCATACAAGAATGTGGAGGAAAACTTGAATAGCTTTATTGATAATCAAGAAAGAACAAAGATGATTACAACCAATTGTTCTGACCCAGCATCATCCTCTCATCAAGAAAGCCCTTCTTCACCTCATGAAAATCTTAGATCACCCAACACTATGATATTGCACCAAGAAACCAACAGCACTTCCTTACAAGATACAAAATTCCAGCCTCTGGATCTCTGGGATGAGGGATCCATATATAGATGTTTGCAAGGGGGGTGAGTCAGCTTTTGAGATTTGATTAGTTTCCTCTCTCTGATAGTTCTTGATTCCACTTGGAGATTGATGATCTCTTACTCATCCTTGGGCGAATGCAGAGAGGCAAGTGTCACAGGAGAAGTTTCTGGAAGATTCCATTATCCTCCACCTTGTGGATTGACCCTGCCATTTGTCCACTCTCACCCATCGCACCCCATAGAAGGGATTTTCAACATGCATCACACCTACTGTGTGTAGGCAGGTGGGATGCAACGCACTTTGACCATGGAGCAGTTGAAATGGTCCAGTTTTGACCAGTTCTGAGTAGTTTTTCATGGAGAAATTTTGGGAGATGTTGTAATCAGTTGACCTTGTTCTTTTAGGGGTTGGAACAACACCTTTAGGGACTTAGGAGCCCTTGGTTTATGGACATTTATGATTGGGGTTGCAGTTCCCAAAAATGTCTATAACACATATATTGAGATTTCCTCAACATTATTCATACACTCCATATAGTTGAACTTGTCTCAACTGTCATCCTGCAACATTATCCCATGTAGTAAAACAATATTTTAACAAGATAACCAACAATAAATATTAATATCTGACTTACCTCATTGTGAAAAAATTCTCATCATCAACATATTCAAGGTCCATCTCCATGTAATTAGTCCTTCATGCAACAGAGTGCCCAAGGATCGAACTTGATTACCAAGTTACCATTTTCTCCCAAAGATTATACTAGATGTTGATCACTAATATATATATTCATATATTCTAGTGAGAAATTCTTTAATATTCTTATACATTCAGAGTAAGTCAAATTCATCCTCTTAGGAATCATATAACCAAATGAAATATTTACTATGCATAACTTATGACTAACTTTTCTTCCAAGATTATATGCATCCAACCCAAAAGTTATTTCAAGCATGCATTCTTAATCTTTCACACAATCATCTAGATAAATGTATTCAACAATGAGTTTGCAACTTCAACAACTAAATTCCTTCATTCTTTTCAAAGTATTGTTTCCATACAATATGGAATAAATATTAATCTTGTCATAATTCTTCTTCCAAGAGTCTTCCAGATGATGACTCTTATAGGATCGTGATGATCCATATTAGCAAAATGACATCCTCTAACATAATGTTAGACAATGTATGGATGAACACTTATGTAGAATGGTCACCAATCTTTTCATTCATATAGGACTAGATGATTTCAAGCAATTAAAACAAGTAGACTTTAAATATGATATTATCACCTACTTTTATCTATGATGTCATGCCAAAATGATCCAGGTGGATCTTGGTGGCCACCTGCCAAGCCCACCTGGACCCCCACCATTGTTCTTCTCAGCATTTTTGAATCGGGTCCTGAACTTCTGGAGCCGTTTTGAGGCCCTAAATGACGTTTTTTGGGGAATCCGAGGGCAACATGGGTCCATGGAATGGACCGACCGATGTTTCCCGTTCTAACAATGGTAGTGCTCGTATAGATCTTTCTAACGAGCTATTGTATGCATCAAACGGAGATCGTATGCCAGAGTTACGACCCCGGGAAGTTGGTGTACCAATTTACCCCAAACGGGGCCCATAGTTTGGCGTTTCATCTTCTAGGGTTAGGTTTTGGAATGTTAAGGGTTTTTCCACTGTTTCTCAACAATAAATAGGCCTGCGAGCCTCATTGTAAGACAATTCAGAGGCATGTAGCCACCACATCTCTTCTCAGAGATAAGCTACCATCGCCCTAGCTGGGTTATTTCCATTACTGTTTGTAAGCATATTTCAGTATTCTACATTAATGAAGTAAAGTATTATTTCCGCTGCATATCTATGTTTATGGTTATCTCTATTTTTATGGTTATCGCATCTCTGTATTTATGGTTATCTCTGTAATCTATTGCGTTCCCGCTTAAATCTGGATCAGTGGTATCAGAGCGGTCTGCTTTTTCTCTGTTTTTCTTTGCATGTCCCCAACGAGGTCGGGATATAAGGAGTTAGGGCTTGAACTGGTCGAACCTTTACAAGACCAGCCTCGCAAATCCTGACGGCCTCCCATGGCAGACGAGAAGAAAGACGAGGGGGCAGGAGATCCTATCAAAATCTTGCTCGAAGAAGCCCTCGAGCGACAACGGAATGCGATGATGGACAGTTTCGCCCAAATCCTTCAGCGGCTACCAGAAGCGACACTTCAGCTTCTAGTAGCTACTCTGGAAATGCCACGCCCTTTAAGGTACAAGTTAATTTTGAAATCCCCATCTTCGAGGGTAAAATAGACGCAGATGCGGTAGATAAATGGTTAAATCTGCTAGAAGGGTATTTTTCTGTTCATGAATTTTCAAGTCGAGAAAAGATTGTTTTCGCTCTTCTCAAAGCAGCCCCCCATGTCAAGGACTGGTGGAAAACCTACTGCGAGCAGAAGGATGAAACTACCGGCTCGCTATTTTCAGCCGCACCCACTTGGGATTCATTCCGCGATGCCATCAAGGAGCAATACTACCCTGTCAGAAGCTATGAGGATGAATACATAAAATGGACCACACTGCGGCAAGGAAGGGACCAAGACGTGCCAGAGTTCACCAATCTCTTCCATAACCTTCGCAAAAAGTTGAGTATCAAGGATACGGAGCAGCATTTGATACTCAAATACCGCGACTGCCTGCACAAGTACATTCAGGAAGAAATACAATTCCTGAACATCCCCTCGCTCGGCACAGCATACCGATATGCCGTCAAGGTCGAGCAGAAGTTTAAACAAAAGAAGCGAGACTTTGGGTCTGCGACTCCGAAGCAAGGGAAAGGTGCCCCTAAAACACAGAACAAAGGGCAAAGCCAAGGCGGGGCAGCCCAAGACAACCCGCCAAAGCTGCAGACAAAGAACAGCACCGCGAAGACGAAAAAGGACACGGGAAAATGGTGTGAGTTCCATAAGAGCTCCACTCACAACACCAGTGAGTGTCGGGCCAAGCAGTCACTCATGGCCGAGCTAAAGGTTCCAGAATCAGATACCTATTCCGACTCTGAGTCAAAACTCGACAATCGGAATGAAAAAGGGAAGCAGATCATTGACGCGGATCCCAATGCCACTGTTGCTACCACCAAGATCCAGAAAAGTGAACCCAAAGATCCAGAGGAGGAGGAGCGTCTCTTCCACTCCCAGATGTGGGTAAAGGGCTCCCCGCTACAGTTCATATTCGATAGCGGGAGCCAAAAGAACCTCATTTCAGCGGAGGTCGTGAAGCGGTTGGGCTTACCGATCACAGCACACCCACAACCATACACCATCGGGTGGCTTCACCAAGGACGAGATCTTCGTGTGAGCCAACAATGTCGCCTTCCGTACAACATCAAGCCCTTCACGGATGAGGTATTGTGTGACATCGCTCCCCTTGAAGTTTGTGATGTATTATTAGGACAACCATACTTGTGGAAGAGACATGTTGTGTATGAATCAAGGCCTCGGGCTGTTATTGTTACATTGGGGAATAAGTTGTACAGGATACCAGAGGTAGCACCGCCTACCGCCATCTCCTTGATTACTGCAAAACAATGTAGTAAGCTCATTTCCAAGACTGGGAAGTTTGTTTTCCTGATGATACGCCCTCAAGGAAAGAAGAAGCTGGTGGCCACGACCCCCAGACAGGACCCCTCCGCACGACAACTACAGATGGATAAGGTCGTGAAGGAGTACGAGGACATCTTCACCTCCCCCGCAGGGCTTCCTCTGCACTGTCAGGTCAAGCACTCCATCGATCTAACCCCAGGTGCGCCGCTACCCAATGGACCAATTTATCGGCGTTCAGTTCTAGAGAACGATGAAATCAAGAGGCAGATTCAGGAGTTGCTGCAGAAAGGTCACATCCGTCCGAGTTCATCGCCTTGTGGGAGCCCGATCGTGTTGGTACAGAAGAAGGATGGGACTTGGAGACTCTGTATTGACTATCGGGCGTTGAACAAGATCACTGTTCGTAATAGGTACCTGATCCCACGGATTGATGACCTCTTGGACCAACTAAAGGGGGAAAAGTACTTCAGCAAGATCGATCTGAAGTCAAGATACCACCAGGTACCAATCGAACCCTCTGATGTGTGGAAGACTGCCTTCAAAGACAAGGAGGGCCTCTTCGAATGGTTGGTCATGCCCTTCGGATTGACGAATGCTCCTGCAACCTTCATGAGGCTAATGGATGACATCTTGCGGCCATTCACCAACTCATTTGTAGTGGTATACTTGGATGACATTCTGATCTTCAGCCAGAGTTCGGAAGAGCACCTCCACCACATCCGACAGGTTCTTCAAACACTGCGACAACACAAGCTGTGTGCCAATTTGGAGAAATGCACTTTTGGCATGACCCAAGTTCAGTATCTGGGATACATTATTGATGAACAGGGGGTGCATGTGGATCCGGCCAAGATCCAAGTCATTCGGGATTGGCCAGCCCCGACCACTCTGACAGAGCTCTGCAGCTTTCTAGGCCTTGCCAACTTCTATCGCAGGTTCGTGTTGGGGTTTTCTCATATCGCTTGGCCCTTGAGTCAAGTCACCAAGGGAGGAGCGAAAGTGAAATTCTTTTGGTATGAATCTCAACAGAAGGCATTCATAGAATTGAAAGATCGCCTTTGCACGGCACCAGTGCTCACATTACCAGATTTACAACAACCATTTGAGGTCGAGACAGATGCCTCTGACTATGCTATTGGGGCAGTCCTTACTCAACACGGGCATCCAGTGGCATATCACAGTGAAACACTTTCAGACACAGTCCGAAAGTATCCAACCTATGATAAAGAGATGTACTCCATTGTGCAGGCGTGCCGACAATGGAAGCATTACATTTTGGGGAAGGAAACAGTCATCCACACAGACCACCGACCCCTGCAGTTCATACAGACCCAAGGGAAATTGCAAAATGATCGCCATCAGAAGTGGTCTACATATCTGCAACAGTTCCATCTGAACATCAAGTACAAGAAGGGTAGCACCAATCATGTTGCAGATTGCCTCAGTCGACCACCAATCATGGCGTTAACCACTGGGCTCAACTCTTGTGGGCACGAGACTTCTGATTGGCCACTTCTCTACAAAAGTGACCGAGAATTTGGCCACACATACCAGACACTCTTGGGGGGTCAGCATGTTCCAGATTTTCACCTCCAAGGTGCACTATTATGCCACCTGGGTCATCTTTGTGTTCCTTCAAGCGAGTGTGCTAAGATGATTTGGGAAGCACACTACAGTCGGGCTGCTGGACATTTCAGGGTTGAGAAAACAGTGGCAGTACTACAAAAGTATTTCTATTGGCCAAATCTTCGACAGGATGTCGGGAAGTACATCAGATCATGTATTGCCTGTGCCATTGCCAAACCAACCATCAAGAAGCAAGGCCTCTATACCCCGTTGCCTACCCCTAGTCGACCTTGGGAATCCATCTCCATGGATTACATGTCAGGGCTTCCTTCCACCAAGCATGGAAATTATTGTGTTTTTGTGGTCGTCGATAAGTTCTCGAAGATGGCCATTATGGTGGCTTGCAAGAAGAATATCACAGCAGAAGCCACTGCTAGACTCTTCTTTGAACGAGTGTGGGTGCACTTTGGTATCCCACAGCCTATCATCTCAGATCGGGACAGTTGGTTCCTCAGTACATTTTGGTCCAGTCTCTGGTCAATGCTGGACACCAAACTCACTAAGTCCACAGCCTTCCATCCTCAAACTGATGGCCAGACCGAGGTTGTCAATCGAATGATTTTACACATTCTACGCATGTACAACTCAAAGCATCCACGCACATGGGATGAGAGCCTCCCCTATGTTCAGCACAGCTACAACCGAGCTCTTCATAACTCGACTGGCCACAGCCCTTTTTAGGTGGGCTTGGGATTCCAACCACTATGCCCCATTGATGTGGCCCTGCCACTTGCAACTACTCACACAACTTCAGCTCATGTCCAGTCCGAAACAGATAAGGCAACCAGCTTCATTGAGCACATCCAACATATTCGCCAGCAGGTCCATGACATTCTGGAGAAATCAAATGCCAAGTACAAGCAGCGACATGATCAACACCGGGTGCCACACAAGTTTCAGGTGGGCGACAAAGTCTGGTTGCATCTGCAAAAGGAACGCCTTGCTGGAGCCTATCGGAAACTGAGACCACTCCGATATGGTCCTTACACCATTACTAAGGCTGTGGGGGACAATCCATTTGAGCTCAGCATTCCCCCATTCCTTGGCCTACACCCAGTGTTCAATGTGGATCGCCTTCGGCCATACTTTCCACCATTGCTAGACACATCCGACATTGCAGAATAGCTCACACCCACATAATTAAACCCAGATTGCATGGAACAGGCTGCAACTGATCAGATCATGGACACACAGATCAAGAACACTCGCCAACAGAATATCCAACTATATTAGGTTGTCAAAGCAGGCCAATTCCTTCACCAGGGCAAGTGGTTCACCAGGGACCAAGTTCAGCAAAAGTTTCCTCATCTCATGGAGGAACTCAATGCAATGGGGACCATTGCTTCCTAAGGGGGGAGGAATGATCCAGGTGGATCTTGGTGGCCACCTGCCAAGCCCACCTGCACCCCCACCATTATTCTTCTCAGCATTTTCAGTTTCCTTAATTGTAGCACAACTTACTATTTTTAGCAGTTTTTCGGGTCCTGAACTTCCGGAGCCGTTTTGAGGCCCTAAACGACTTGTTTTGGGGAATCCAGGGGCAACATGGGTCCATGGAATGGACCAATGTTTCTCATTCCAACAATGGTAGTGCTCGGATAGATCTTTCTAACGAGCTATTGTATGCGTCAAACGGAGATCGTATGCGAGAGTTACGACCCCGGGAAGTTGGTGTACCAATTTACCCCAAACGAGGCCCATAGTTTGGCGTTTCATCTTCTAGGGTTAGGTTTTGGAATGATAAGGGTTTTTCCACTATTTCTCAACAATAAATAGGCCTGCGAGCCTCATTGTAAGACAGTTCAGAGGCATGTAGCCACCACATCTCTTCTCAGAGATAAGCTACCATCTCCCTAGCTGGGTTATTTCCATTACTGTTTGTAAGCATATTTCAGTATTCTACATTAATGAAGTAAAGTATTATTTCCGTTGCATATCTATGTTTATGGTTATCTCTGTTTTTATGGTTATCGCATCTCTGTATTTATGATTATCTCTGTAATCTATTGTGTTCCTGCTTAAATCCAGATCACAAAACCACACAATGATACATGCTTACTCTTTTAATGACCTTGTTAGAATTAGTTTCTTCAGGTTCCTTACAATTACCTCCCTCCATCATGCTCATCATTTCAAAGGAGTCATCATCAAGCATGATAGTTACTTTGCTTCTTCCCTCCTCATATTGCTTTCACCTGCAATGTTAAGTAATAAGTAAAATAAAGAAAAGTATACATATACAAGAGCATGATGTCAATCCAGTCAATATAGGGTTTCCATGGTTTTCCCAAAAGGTATAATACTAGGGTTTTTTAAGTATGAGCCCTAAATTCCTTAATCCTTTTCTAGGAAAGATTAGTCCTAGAGTTTCGATGTCATACCCCAGATTTCAACCAATTCCACCTTTACCATGTCCTATATTTTTTAGAAAACCCTAGATGTTGAATGTTATTATTTCTATGAGGGAAAAATATATTAGGGTTTCTCACTAGGGTTTTTCCTATTTAGGTTCCATCTAGGGTTTTCAATACCTAGATGCCAAAAAAATTTGACTAGATGAAATCTACAAACCCTAGGTTCAAAACATGCATCAAAAACCCTAACTCATTTTTTTATGCAAACCCTTTATAAAAATAAATATAATTCCCTTAAATATCACATAACTTTGTCTTCCATGATCACTAGTTAGGGAACACCAATTTCCTACATCAACCCTTCATCTAAGGATAAACCTTTTTAATGAAATTGTGGCCATATTTCTTCTATTAGCCTATGTAACTTGTTGTCCAAAGAAACTTCTTTGGCACCTTGTTTAGGCCTATCTGGCTCTCCTAATAGTCACTTCAGAAGATCGGCCTAGTCACGATAGGTTTTCTACCTATGGTGTCTATCCAAGGAAGATAAGCCACACAAATATGAGCACAAAATTTTATCATTTTTATATCTTGGCCTATGTTGGCCAATTTTAGTCTTACATCTTCTTTAAGGTGAATTTTTCACTATCTTAAGGACTAGTTTAAGATGTCAATGCTTGATTCTTCCACCATAGTTTTCATTTTCTGTATTTCAATGTTTTTTATCAATATGTCTGATACCTATTTATTATATAAAAATATTGATACTATTGAAACCTTTTGGTCCTCCAACTAGGGATTTTCATAGTCACTGCGTAGACCTTGAGAAAAATGCTTCTCCATCCAACAATTTAGATCCTACTACAAGATGTCTTCTCTTGATTCATAGTTTAGGTTTGAACTTATCTAAGACCTTTTGTCACCTCAAAACAATTCACTACAAGATCCTCAGTTCTTCTGTAGTCTTCACACAAATGTGACCTTCCAAAACCTTCACTCTATTACAGGGGCCCTCCTGTAGCTTTAAATTGGGGCTTTGTATCTGATGCTATTGGCATCATATTCTGAAATGATTTTGGATCAAAGACAGTGACGAAAATAGGATTATTCTAGGCCTTAAATAACTCAATATTCGATAACCTTAACACTTGAGTCTAGAAGGAAATATGGCCAATTTAATTGCCAGAGTTGTTCAATGTAATTTACTTTCAAGGTTATGCCTTTTTGCTTAGTCATATGAGTGGTAGATATTTCAACTAACTTGACATTTCTTCTGTATTTTAAAGGGAGTTGTTGTATAAACTGGTAATTCAAACTTACAAATTTCTTCATATTGGAAAGAACATACTACCACAAATGGAAGAAGGTATGAGCAACGGTAGTTGAATAGCGTATTATTTGTTTGTATGTTTCATTATCTAGTCAAATGTGATGGAACATGGTTGATATCATGAGTAGCAAGATGAGGGATACATGTAGTTGCGATCTTGTGGTTTTCCCATTGCTTACATATTGAATTTAATTTTAGTTAATACCTTCAACAGAAATACTAGAAGCATTAAAATCATTTATAATTTTATATTATGCAACAAATAACTTTTGTATCTAATACATTGGAATTTTTGTAACCTTAGGGACAACCTCTAGCTAAAAGGAGGTTAGTGCCTCGAACATCCAGTCAATTTAAACAAAGATATTTATTTTCATAGTATTTTAAACAACTCTACCCAGAGACAAAGCTAGAGGTGTAATGTGATTTTAATTCCTAGAAAAGTAAACAAACCCTTCAAGATGGCCAACGTATTTTGTGACTGTTATAGACATTTTCGGGCACTCCAACCCCAATCATAAATGTCCATAAACCAGGGCTCTTAAGTCCCTAAAAGTGTTGTTCCAACCCCTAAAAGAACAAGGTCAGCTGATTACATCATCTCCCAGAAGTTCTCCATGAAAAACTACTCAGAACTGGTCAAAAGTGGACCATCTCACCTGCTCCATGGTCAAAGTGCGCTGCATCCAACCTAAATGCACACGGGAGGTGCGATGCATACTGAAAAACCATTCTATGGGGTGCGATGGGCGAGAGTGGACAAATGGCAGGGTCAATCTGCAAGGTGGAGGATCATGGAATCTTCCAGAAACTTCTCCTGTGACACTTGCCTCTCTGCATTCACCCAGGGATGAGTAAGAGATCATCAATCTCCAAGTGGAATCAAGAACTATCAGAGAGAGGACATTAATCAAATCTCAAAAGCTGACTCACCCCCTTGCAAACATCTATATATGGATCCCTCATCCCAGAGATCCAGAGGCTGGAATTTTGTATCTTGTAAGGAAGTGCTATTGGTTTCTTGGTGTAACATCATAGTGTTGGGTGATCTAAGCTTTTCATGAGGTGAAGAAGGGCTTTCTTGCTGAGAGGATGACGCTGGGTCAGAACAATTGGTTGTAATCCTCTTTGCTATTCTTGATTATTAATAAAGCTATTCAAGTTTTCCTCCACATTCGTGTATGATTGATGATATATGCATTTGTGTGGTCAATATATATCTGGTCCTATATTGTTTATGATAGTAGATCTCTGTTCTTGGACAGTATTATGCTGCTTTGATTCCACAGGTGCTCTTTGAAGCTGGGTAGAAGAGGAAGCGAGTGGCAAAGATCTATCAGAAGGGAGAGGAATCAAGCAAGGAACCAAGCGCAAGACAGAGGTTGGTCTCCTTTATTTCCCTCTTATCTACTTCTCATAAAGGAAAACGAAAGTGGTTTTAGTTTGTTTGTTTCTAAGGTAGATACCAGCCTTAGTGGGACTAGCAGCTCTACATAGACACTAGATTTCCCGATAACAAAATGGTGACTCCACTGGGGAGCGAAAAGATTGTTTGTTTGTCTATATTTGTTTGCTTTATAAACTTACAGACGGAGCCTGAAGTCAAGCTAGCTAGCCTTCGAACTACATTTGCTATGTAAGTGCAAAGTAGATCAATGTTGCTTCAGTCTATCTCCGGGTTTTGTTTATGAAATGAACAATCGATTTACAAACGCTCTAATTGCCCTTGTGGTGGCTCTAGTAACCTCCTTAGATCTGCCTCTATGATTTATTTACTGATTATCACTTGCTCGGCCTAAATCACTGAACTATGCTGCAAACTGTGATCCACACCTGGATCAAAAGTCTCGCATTGTACCATCACACTTCCTATGTGTTGTAGGTGGGATGCATACTGGAATCCCTGTGTAACAGGTGCACTGATCAGAAAGGGCCAATTTTGCCTCTAGACTTTTGTTTTTTCACTCTTTTCAGCTCTATTCAGGAGTTTTGTTGTATGTAGTCAGTATACCTCTGTTGGAAACCCCCTTCCTTGCCATTATTCCACCTCCATTATGCAAAGAACTGTAAATGTTTTTATGTATTGTGAGCCATTTTCAATTCTCTTTTACAAAGAAGTAACGTAATTGAACTGTCGTTTCTTTATTTGAAAGTGTCGCAAGTGTCGTTTTCAGTCATAGAAGAGAATCTGATTGTTCTTGATAGTCGATTACACTGTTACTCTTGTATTTGATTTGAATTAGTAGTTTTTTCAAGTGTCGAAAGCAAGTTTTCAATTCCAAATAACAAAGTGTCGTCATTGTCTTCATTTTGTTTTGAAAAGAAGCTTGTTAGTAATGTCGCTTTGAAAAATAATTCAGATTTGTGCTTAGCTTTCTTTTTATCATTCACACATTAAGAAGGCTGAAAAACAAATACATGCATGTGCATTTGCATTTAGACTGTTTTTTGGTTTGATTTAGGACAGTGCATATAGTGTGTACTCTCTGCTCTATGTTGAAAGAATATCGTCTCTCTTTCCTTAGTAGCTAGGATTTTCATTGCAAGAAGAAGATTAAACTATTTTTTATCATCTTAGATTGCATTTTAGGAATTCTATATCTACATCACGCGGTGAACCTGAAAGGAAAATTTCTTAAGCAAGATCAACTGTAAAATAAATTTAATGAATCTAAAAACGCTTTGGAACCTAATGCACAACATTTAGAAGTCTAGGCTAGAGAAGTATTCCGGCATCATAAAGCCTGGTAACTATTGTTTTCATTGCTGGTTGGGTGATTCCTCCACTTTGAGACAATAAGTGCCAGTACGGACTTGTGCTCCCACGTACCTTCTAGTATATATTAGGAGACCACAATAGGCTTTATTCGGGAAGATTGACTGTCGTACCGTAAAAAGTATTCTGCAGTTTTGTGATTGGTTTGGTAATCCCTCTGTCTAGATTTCCAGAGTAGTCTCTTTCGTTCCTTTTCATACTCCTTAAAGGAAAAGGTCCATCTGAGCACTTGTCACTTCAATCTCATTAAAAATCGAAGGCGACTAGAGTCATCTTTTTTTTTTCTCGACTCTTAAAAATTGAAAAAACAAGTTGTGTCAAAGCGTCTAAAATTTATTTTAATCGGAATAAACATCACCTTTCCTACGTTGGTCTTAGGTTGATAAAAATGGAGTCCACCAACCAAGGATTTTCCCTTGGAGGAAATCCTAGTCCTTTCCCCTCTTGCGGAGATGTTGGTGCACCCCATATGTGTTATAGACATTTTTGGGCACTGCAACCCCAATCATAAATGTCCATAAACCAAGTGCTCTTAAGTCCCTAAAAGTGTTGTTCCAACCTCTAAAATAACAAGGTCAACTGATTACATCTTCTCCCAGAAGTTCTCCATAAAAAGCTGCTCAGAACTGGTCAAAATTGGACCATCTCACCTGCTCCATGGTCAAAGTGCGCTACATCCCACCTAAATACACATGGGAGGTGTGATGCATTTTGAAAAGCCCTTCTATGGGGTGCGATGGGCGAGAGTGGACAAATGGCAGGGTCAATCTGCAAGGTGGAGGATCATGGAATCTTCTAGAAACTTCTCCTGTGACACTTGCCTCTCTGCATTCGCCAAGGGATGAGTAAGAGATCATCAATATCCAAGTGGAATCAAGAACTATCAGAGAGAGGATGCTAATCAAATCTCAAAAGCTGACTCACCCCCCTTGCAAACATCTATATATGGATCCCTCATCCCAGAGATCCAAAGGCTGGAATTTTGTATCTTGTAAGGAAGTGTTGCTGGTTTCTTGGTGCAACATCATAGTGTTGGGTGATCTAAGCTTTTCATGAGGTGAAGAAGGGCTTTCTTGATGAGAGGATGATGTTGGGTCAGAACAATTGGTTGTAATCCTATTTTCTCATTCTTGATTATCAATAAAGCTATTCAAGTTTTCCTCCACATTCTTGTATGATTGATGATATATGAATTTGTGTGGTCAATATATATCTGGTCCTATATTGTTTATAATAATAGATCTATGTTCTTGGATAGTGTTATGTTGCTTTGATTCTACAGGTGCTCTTTGAAGCTGGGTAGACGAGGAAGCAAGTGGCAAAGATCTATCAGAAGGGAAGGGAATCAAGCAAGGAACCAAGCGCAAGATAGAGGTTGGTCTCATTTATTCCCCTCTTATCTATTTCTCATAAAGGAAAATGAAAGTGGTCTTAGTTTTTTTGTTTCTAACATAGCTACCAGCCTTAGTGGGACTAGCAGCTCTGCATAGACACTAGATTTCCCGATAACAAAATGGTGACTCCGCTGGGGAGCGAATAGATTGTTTATTTGTCTACATTTGTTTGCTTTATAAACTTACAGACGGAGCCTGAAGTCAAGCCAGCTAGCCTTCGAACTGCATTTGCTATGCAAGTGCAAAGTATATCAATGTTGCTTCAGTCTATCTTCGAGTTTTGTTTATGAACTGAACAATCGATTTACAAGCTCTCTAATTGCCCTTGTGTTGGCTCTAGTAACCTCCTTAGATCTACCCCTGTGATTGATTTACTGATTACCACTTGCTCGGACTAAATCCCTGAACTAAGCTACAAACTGTGACTCGGAACCCAGTTAAAGTCTCGTCCCTGGTCCATCGCACTATCTCTTCTGTGGATTCTGGATGCATCAGACTTCCCGAGTGTAGTAGGTGCGCTGCATCTCTTTTTCCCTGTGTTACAGGTGCGCTGATCAGACAAGGCCTTTTCTGCTCTTAGATTTTGGTTTCTGTGTTCACTCTTTTCAGCTCTATTTAGGAGTTTTTCTACCTATCGTCAGTACACCTCTATTGAAACCCCCTTCCTTGCCATTATTCTGCCTCCATTGTGCAAAGAATTGTAATTTTTTTTATGTATTTTGAGCCATTTTCAGTTCTCTTTTACAAAGAAGTAGCGTAATTGAACTGTCGTTTATTGATTTGAAAGTGTCGCAAGTGTCGTTTTCAGCCATAGAAGAGAATCCAATTGTTCTTGATAGTCGATTACACTGTTACTCTTGTATTTGATTTGAATTAGTAGTTTTTCAAGTGTCGAAAGCAAGTTTTCAATTCCAAATCACGAAGTCTCGTCATTGTCTTCATTTTGTCTTGAAAAGAAACTTGTTAGTAATGCCGCTTTGAAAAATAATTTAGATTTGCGCTTAGCTTTCTTTTTATCATTCACACATTAAGAAGGCTGAAAACAAATACATGCATGTGAATTTGCATTTAGACTATTTGTTGGTTCGATTTAGGATAATGCATATAGTGTGTGCTCTCTGCTCTATGTTGAAATAATATCATCTCTCTTTCATTAGTAGCTAGGATTTTCATTGTAAAAAGAAGATTAAACGATCGTTTATCATCTTAGATTGCATTTTAGGAATTGTACATCTACAACACGCAGTGAACCTGAAAGGCAAATTTCTTAAGCAAGATCAACTGTAAAATAAATTTAATGAATCTAAAAATGCTTTGGAACCTAACGCACAACATTTAGAAGTCTAGGCTAGAGACATATTTTGGAGTCGTAAAGCCTAGTAACTGTTGTTTTCATTGATGGTTGGGTGATTTCTCCACTTTGAGACGATAAGTGCCAGTACGAACTTGTGCTCCCACGTACCGTCGATTATATATTGGGAGACCACAATAGTCTGTATCCTTTATCCATAGGAAGCTGTGTCTTCCGCCCTATCGATTGCAATGCACTGAACACAGCATTTGGGAAGATTGACTGCCGTACCGTAAAAAGTATTCTGCAGTTTTGCAATTGGTTTGGTAATCCCTCTGTCTAGATTTCTAGAGCAGTCTCTTTTGTTCCTTTTCAGAATCGTTAAAGGAAAAGGTCCATCTAAGCACTTGTCACTCCAGGCTCATTAAAAATCGAAGGCGACTAGAGTCATATTTTGTTTTTTCTCGACTCTTAAAAATTGAAAAAACAAGTTGTGTCAAAGCGTCTAAAATTTATTTTAATCGGAATAAATATCACCTTACCTATGTTGGTCTTAGGTTGAGAAAAATGGAGTCCACCAACCAAGGAGTTCCCCTTGGGGGAAATCCTAGTCCTTTCTCCTCTTGGGGATATGTTGGTGCACCCCATATGGCCACATTGTCGCTTCCAGGATTGACAATCGGCTTGCCCGTATGGCCCTTCTCAACCTCTGTAATTCAGAACATCGTGATTCCTGAACAAACAAGTCAGCAACTAAACGATATCAGAGTTACCCCCCAACCTTCTACTTCGTCCAATTCTTCCTCTCCTCCTTCCTCTTCGCTTGATGAAGCTGGTAAAGCCAAAAATCAAGTAACCGAGAAGAAGAAGGAGAAGAAGAAGGAGAAGAAGAAGAAGGAGCCAAAGGCAAAAAGGGGCGACCAGGCATCGTCTAGCAAAAATCCACACACTGCACCATCCAGGCCTAAATCGCCATGTGTCATTTGCAAAGGAGACCACTATCATCGAGACTTTCCTTGCATCCCTCGGATCTTAAGGGTCTGGTCTCCTCGTTTGCACAATCTGATGTCGTCAACCTCTGATGATCATGTTGAAAATACACCGTCAACTAGTGAAAGTGAAGCCCCTGGACAAAAAGGAAGATGTAAATTTCCTTGTAAACTGTGTGAAGGCAATCACGCCGTCCACCGTTGTCCCTTCTTAGATGAGGCTAAAAGAGTTTTGGACGACCATCCGGTTTCACCATTACAGCTTCCTCCTGGATATAAGAAGCTCTTGCCGAGTCCATCACTAGTTGAAAATCCGGCTGACACGCCCTTGTGGTCGGCCGAAGCGTCTATCATTGAAGATAAACCATCTGAATCCACACCAGACGAAAGTCAAAAGGTCGAGGCGGCAGTTGACCCAGTCTTGCCTTCAGAGGATCCATCTTCAGATGATACAGTCACCGAAGAGAACAAGAACGACACCGTTCAAATTCTCTTCATAAGCACAGACTCCGATGAACATGGGGGCAGTCTACCCGTTCCTTTACCGCAAGAAGGAATTTCATGAGAATCATATCCAGTCATCTATTCGGTCCCACCTCCAAGCAACCTGGTTGTTTCCTTCGATTGGAATCTACTAGGCAAACCCCATTTACCGGCTAGTGTACCATTTCGAATCATTGCTCAAATATATAGAATGGTCATGGCCGGTACCATCATAGATGAAGGGGCTTCTGTGAGTATCCTTTCCTCAACTGCTTGGAAAGTGCTTGGTTCGCCATCGCTTTTGCCTGAGATGAGAAATCTAACAGGCTTTGACAAAGGAACCAGTCGACCGTTAGGGATCCTTCCCAATGTGTCGATAACATTGAGAAGGAAAACTATTCACATGAACGTAATGGTAGTCCAAGGACCCCTGGATTATAATCTACTCCTTGGACGAGACTATATTTATTGCATTGGAGCCATTGTCTCCTCACTCTTTAGAGTAATGTGTTTTCCGCATGAAGGAAGAGTGGTCAAGCTCGTAGACCAACTTTCATTCCCCGGTTCACACATAGCAAATAGTCATACACCAACCCTGAATGGTCTTTTCACGCAAGGAATGTCTCATCAATCCCTAGTCCATCCTCCTGATGAGCGCGAGTGATTCAGAGGATATGACTGAAACCCAGGGGGCATGCACCCTGGCCTGTTTCGACAAGAAAACCTTGGGTATAGGGTAGGTTTCCGCAAAGGATATATGACT
The DNA here is from genome assembly GCA_031772625.1 of Pinus tabuliformis. Classification (NCBI taxonomy): domain Eukaryota; kingdom Viridiplantae; phylum Streptophyta; class Pinopsida; order Pinales; family Pinaceae; genus Pinus; species Pinus tabuliformis. The sequence continues at coordinate 782,413,003 of CM062805.1, forward strand.
GGTTGACACACCCATCCATTTAGGAAAATGGGGTTAGACCAGAATAAGATACCTATGTTAGAAGGTAGGTCGTTCCCGATAGAATAAATGTTTTGTCTGCAAATTGAGGGGTAACCTGGAAAAGGTAGGCCTTTCCCGATAAAACAAATGTTTTGTCTGCAAATTAAGGGGTAACCGGGAAACTCTACTTCGCTATTGTTGAGTCTTGAAAATGTCATTCATTTCCATTACACTTTCACTATTATGTCCATTATATCACCTCCATTTCACTACTATGTCACCACATTCATCCCACTTTCATTATCATTGGGCCACAATTATGTTTTTCCAATCTTTATTAATTCTAAGCCTTTTAAGTGAATTTTTGGTTAAAAATTAGAAAATAATGTGCATATTCTTATACCTAACAAATGGGTTGAGATTGTTGACATGTGTAGGTTGAAAGGAGGCTTTTAGAAGACCCTTATGTGGCACTCTAAGGCCAAATTCGAATTTGAGTGGAAAGAATCATGGGATCATGATGATATGTGTCAGATCTCCTAATTGTATTGTAACTCTAAGAAGACATGTGTCTTATCAGTTCCTATTTTGATTAGGACTCTAGAGGTAGAGGGAGAGATTCATGTATTCTCATTAATGAGATGGCTCTCATCTTTTTGTATAAATAGGAGATCTCTCTCCTTCATTAGTTAGTCCTCTTTAGCTTAGAGTTTGGAGTTCTTAAGTCTTTTTAGCTTGTGAGTTTGTAGTTCTTCCTTGATGGCTTTTGAAAGCTGTGGAGAGCTTTGTTGTACTTTGTAATTTTGAAGAATTTGAATAAAGATTTGATGTTCTCAACATGGAAGGAGATGTGAAGTAGATGTCATGGAGCACATTAGAATGTAAGGTAGAGTAGATTTCATTTTGTAATTTTGCTTTGATTTCATTATGTCATTTGATTGCTTTCAAGTTGGTAGATTAGATTTTTCATTCATGCAATTTTAATTCATGCAAGTGTGTTCAACGGGTTGATTGTAGGTTAGTAATGCACATAGATTTTTAATGACTAATGACATGACGAAATCATCTTGTCCTTCTGCTGATTTATTTTTTTGAGTTCTAATTCCAGCATTGTTATTTCAATCAGTTTTGTTTTGCTCATTTACTTTCCTGCAATTTAGATATCATATTGCTTACCTTGTTCATGATTGCTTCCCATAAGGTAGATTGAGCTGAATGGTAAAGGATCAGAAGAGTTGAAGTAGTGTGATTAGTTTCCTTTATGCAATTTAATTTCTTGCAATTTAGATATCATATTGCTTAACTTGTTCATGATTGCTTCCCATAACGTAGATTGAGCTGAAGGGTAAAGGATCAGAAGAGTTGAAGTAGTGTGATTAGTTTCCTTTATGCAATTTAATTTCTTGCAATTTAGATATCATATTGCTTAACTTGTTCATGATTTCTTCCCATAAGTTAGATTGAGCTGAAGGGTAAAGGATCAGAAGAGTTGAAGTAGTGTGATTAGTTTCCTTTATGCAATTTAATTTCTTGCAATTTAGATATCATATTGCTTAACTTGTTCATGATTGCTTCCCATAAGGTAGATTGAGCTGAAGGGTAAAGGATCAGAAGAGTTGAAGTAGTGTGATGAATTAGTTTCTTTGCTTTCAGTCATTGAGTTGCTTTAAGTTCAGTTTTTACTTTCTTTTTCATACAGCAGCAAGGATACTGGGTCTCATAGTCACTAGCTCATTGATTGGTTATTGCATTTTATTTTGATTGAAGTAGCTGCATATTTACACTTTTGTTTAAGTACTAATTCCATCAATAACATGTTTTAAGATCTTTTGAAGTGCTAAGTTTTGGAAGTTACCATTAGGGACATAGGCCTTGTCTTGAAATCTCTATCCATACTTGTCCTTTAAAAGTATTCTTAAGACCTTAGAATAGGATTTCCATTTGCATTAGACACTTTAGGAAACCAACAAAAACAAAACCCCAAAACAAAATAAAATCTATAAAACAATGAAGTAAGAAAAAGGTTAACTAAGCACATATGGTGCACCACACTTCATCAGTTTACGATACCCAGATTGATAATTTATGTAGATCAATTTAAGACGTTAAATTGACTAGACAGTTATACCTGGGGTCATGCAAACCTTTTGGCATGCAAGCGAAGAGTGACCATTTATTTTTTTAAATTTATAGGTCCTCTAACCCTTTAAACTCGTAGGATTGGTCATTTCCTAACTTGCATAAGAAAGGATGCAGGGCAAAGCTTTGAAAAAATGCCATTTGTATATGAGACATCCTTATTATACGACTAGATCGAGCAGTTTTAACGTGGAATTCAAGCTCATTTAAAAATAAACATAAGCAATGAGAAAATGTTCCCCCAGAGTTCAAGCTCATTAAAAAATGAACCAATTTCTAGTAAATAACCATCGTGAATGTATTATCATCAGCCTTTGAAGCCTTGGTCATGTTCTCATCATCACCTCCACTCTGTATTGGCCGATCATTCACCCCCATTTGATTGTTTACCCTTTTTGAGGAACAGCTGCGAAGAGTGATCCTATTAGCCATCCTTGTGAGACTGTCGTGATTGGAAAATTCCAAACCTTACCTGGAATCAGCTGTTACCCGAATTTATCACTCGTTCCTCAAAAAACGAGTCTCCTTTAAGCTCTTTTCAACTGACTCGTAAAATATGAAAAGATTGTCGAGCCATTGGCCTCTCCAGCTCGTTAAAGGGACAAGAAGTGTTATCCCTCCTTTATATTTTAATCTTTTTGGACTTGAGGGATCATTACACAAAAAGATCGAGCGCTTTTTTTGTTCGGCTTGTTAAAAGTACCGAAAATTCATCCCTTTTGTATTGTTTTATACTTTTTTGGACTCAAAGGATTATACGACGAAAAAGGATTATTGGAGTTTTCTTTACGTCCCTTTTTCAGACTCTCTAAAATTGAAAAGCACTGAGTTATCCTTGTTGTTAAACTCATTAAAACCGAATAGCGACAAACTTGTCCATACAGACAAGAACGAGTTTCACTATCGCTAGGCTCGTTAAAACATAGTGATGGGTTTGCCCGAAGGGAAAATTATAGAAAAAGCATATGTTATCCTCCTCAAGCTTCACAAAAATAAAGAGGTACTGGTCAGAAATGACTGGGGAAAAATTGGGAAGAAAACTTGAAGAAACTTTATTGGTAGCAAGTCGCTCTTGAACATGACACTTTCACTCCGCATCCGAGTCGGGTTGGGTTGTTCCATTCATTGGTCACATCACCATGGTTCCGTCACACCGTCCATATTTGGGGTTAATGCTACCGATCAATCATGTCAGTGTCGCCGATATGTTCAAGAGAAGTCGCTCAGAGAATTCACCTGTGTCTCACCCACTGTAATACATTTACGCTCCATTCTTTCATGGCCGCCACCCTGAACCTTATATCACCAGATCGTTTTCACCTCCATTAAAATCATTTGCTCTGTTCTGTTTCATTGATGTGGGATTCACTAAGGCCCTCCTATGATAGATCACTTCTTGTCGACATCAGCTCATTATACAAGAAGTCAATCTAGGAACAACCCTTTCAGTACTTTGAAGCTTGCATGCCTCAATGGAAAGTTTCTCACTTCCAGCGACAGGTTTACGGCCTTCGACCGAAAGAATATATGTAGTGTTCGACGCCAAGTCCCTTATTCACACCACGTGAATTGTATTGTAGTACCTTGAGGGTCATCATCATTATCGGTGATTCCTCTCGTGCCTGTTAACAGCTTACATCATTGGCTGGTAATCAGGTGATGTCTTTCCATGTTCGACTCCAGAACATCTCTCACATGGATCGACTTGTACTTTGAGTGAAGATCGAACTAGATTGAAGACCTTGGATCTAGTTTCATCCATCTAAGCTACGATATATACTCAGGAAAATAAAGACATCAAAAGTACATCATTACTGCACAGATAATCATCCAACCTAAGGGATGATGGCTCTACCAGAATCATCAGTATACACTCAGACGATTGTCTGTCTTATGTATATAAAATGAATTTATAAAGTTGAGCATGGGAATGCCCGCCTCAGCTAGATCATGAAAATATTATGAAGATAATGTATTGTATTGTATCTTATTACAGGTCGCCTTCCAGCTCAAAAAAACTTCAGATCCTCGTGATAAAGCATTTCACTCGACATCAAAACAGATTAACGACCTCATGCTTTAGGGGGCAACTGTTATAGACATTTTTTGGCACTACAACCCCAATCATAAATGTCCATAAACCAAGGGCTCTGAAGTCCCTAAAAGTTTTGTTCCAACCTATAAAAGAACAAGGTCAATTGATTACATCTTCTCCCAGAAGTTCTCCATAAAAAACTGCTCAGAACTGGCCAAAACTGGACCATCTCACCTGCTCCATGGTCAAAGTGTGCTACATCCCACCTAAATACATAGGGGAGGTGCGATGCATCTTGAAAATACCTTCTATGGGGTGTGATGGGTGAGAGTGGACGAATGGCAGGGTCAATCTGCAAGGTGGAGGATCATGGAATCTTTTAGAAACTTCTCCTGTGACACTTGCATCTATTGGACACAGATTGTCATTAATGTCAATATGGAAATATTCAAGGAAGGAGACAAAGCCAAAGAAGAGGAGCACACAGAGCCAAGAGGAGCCAAGCAGAGTAGAGGTAGTTAAGCGTTGTATGAAGTTGTTGGTGAACACTGGTGAAGGTTGCTGCAGCTGTTGAACACTGTTGAAACACTTGGAGAAAAGTTGTTGAAACACCAATTTCTCCGTTGCTGAAACACCGACACTTAAGTTGCTGGTGAACACTGGTGAAGGCTGCTACAACTGTTGAACACTGTTGAAACACCTGGAGAAAAGTTGCTGAAACATCGACACTTGTCAAAAATTTGTCGATACACTAGTTTCAGCGTTACTGAAACACCAGTTTCAGCATTGTTGAAACACCTCCGCGAAGACATTATATTTTCGCGTTGTTGAAACACCTCAGTGACCACATTATATTTTCGTGACACCAACAATCGAAGGTAATCATGAGGAAGATAAAGCAAATGGAGGAGGGAAGCCGGAAGGTCGAGCGAGTGTTGAGGAAGCCGAAGCTCAAGCGAGCGAGGAGGAAGCCAAAGAGCCATTGAGTAAGCGGAAACGAATGGACAAAGTCATGAGAATGTATAAAACATTAAAAATAGAGAACTGTTGTTGCTATTGGTGTGGTGAAGAACCGGAGTGTGAGGTAGTAGAAGCAGCAGAGGCAGGAGAGTAAGAGTGAGACAATCTCAGTTGAATAGTGTGCAGCAGCATACCTATTTATACCAAGGTTGGGTTGGAGCCAAGAGGTTGGAGCCTCAGAACTGAACTGGACAGAAGTCATTGGGGTAGGTGCTCCTAAGTGCAGGACCACTGCAAAACAAAGTTGGTGCTCTGGAGGTTGGAGCCTCACTGAAGTCCAAATTGGAGCTTGGCAACTATTCACAATCAGAGTTATACTTATATTGTATTTATTTCATTGCATTGTTTTGGTTTTTAATAAAAGCATTAATTACAGCTGTTGATTTTTGTGTTCTGTGTATACATACACATATCTATATATGTTGTTGGCAAGCACTAGAACAATTAAAAAAGTATAAATAAATAGTAAGAAATACTGATTCACCCCCCTCTCAGTATTTCCAACAGTTGGTATCAGAGCAGGCTTCTTCATACTAGCCTAACAACTTGAAGAAGGATCCGCAGCCATGATGAGAAACCACAAAGCATTAGGAAGACCTCCTCTGTTCGATGGCACTAACTTTGGTTTCTGGAAGAAAAGAATGACCTACTACTTAATGTCCCTTGGACCTGAAGTCTGGAATTTTGTTCAAAATGAATACAAAACGACTACCACTCTTCCAACGGACCAAGACGAGAGGAAAGACTACATCGCAAATGCAAAGGCCATGAACTCCATCACTAGTGGAATCACTGATTCTGAGTTTACAAATCATGCACTGTACATCTGCCAAAGAAATGTGGGAGGAGCTAGTTGGCTTGTATGATGGAGACTCAAAAGTAAAAAAGGCAAAGCTTCAAACTCACCGAAGACAATTTGAAAGTTTGAGGATGGAAGATGAAGAAGACATTGCAGCATACCTCCTCCGAGTAGCTGAAGTGGTAAATTCCCTGAAAGGATTGGATGAAAAAGTTGAAGAAAGTACCATTGTTCAAAAGGTATTAAGGTCTCTTCCAAACAGATTTGACTCCAAAATAAGCGCTATAGAAGAAGCAAAGGATCTAGATACCCTCAAAATGAATGAACTCCATGGAATTCTCACTGCCTATGAAATGAGGAAAGGTGGCCAAAGTTCCAAAGGTGCAGCATTCAAGGCCTCAAAGTCAAAGAAGGGGAAAGAAAGGAATGACTGTAGTGATGAGTCTGATGTGGAATCCGAATTGGCTCAATTTGTACGAAAGCTGAAGAGAGGATCTAAGCTTAAAGGCAAGTATCCTCTTAACTGTTTTAAATGTGGTAAAATAGGTCATTATGCAGCAAAATGTACTCATAAACATGATAGCGATGATGAAGGAAATTCTAAAAGAATGGCACATAAAAAGAAAGGGTTCAATAAGAAAAACTTCTTCTCCAAGCAAGATGAGTCTGATGAGGATGAGTTTATGGCCATCAAAAAGAAATCAGATGAGGAAATTGATCATGATGAAAGCCAAGAAGCATTATTCATGGCACTCACAGATGATGATGACTCAGGGCTAGAAGGAAATGTAGATGAACTGTTAATAAGCGCCATTGAAGAAAACGAGAAACTACGAAACAAAATCATTTCTCTCCAAGTGGAAAACGAGGAAATAAGAAGGAGAGAAGATCTCTTAGAAGCAAAGCTTAAAGAAGAGACTTGTGAAGAACGTGAGGTCAAAATAGTGTCTCTGAGAAAGGAGTTCGAGCAAATTAAAAAGGGCTGTAAAAGCTCTCAAATACTTAAGACTATTCTGAAAAATCAAAAACCTCAACATGACAAGTCTGGAATAGGTTTCAAAGGAGAATCCTCAAGCACTAAGAATAGTGCGAAAAGATATGTCGATGCACTTTCCTGCAATCCAAAAGATGAAAAAGTATGTTATCAAAAGTGCATCCCAGATTCCAAAAATGAAGAAAGAATTACTCCAAAGAAGAATGTGGAGTTGAATCATGGACACTACAGCAAATACAAACCTGTACTCCACCAAGGGCCCATCAAAAATCCAAAGAACGAGGGAGAAGTAATTCCCAGGAAGGAAATCGACTCAAACCATGGTTTCTTCAACAAGTACAAAACCATCTTTCTTGGGCATTGATTTCACTGTAAAAATTTTGGTCATCAAGCCAGACATTGTATGGCTCTTAGAAATGAAAAGATAGAGCTAAAGGACCGAATAATCAACTTATATGCCCTCAAAAGGCAAGGAAAAATCAAAACCTTCAATTCATTTGATCCCTTAACCAAATTTGATCTGATTTGCTCTTTCTGCTACAACATTGGACACTATGAACAAGATTGCCCACTCAAAGGAAGAAAGACAAGTAGCAAGAACGCCAGCATGGACAAATGTGGCATGGTTTTATATGCTCAAAATAATGGAAACCAGTGGTTTGTAGATAGTGGGTGCTCCAGACACATGACAGGAGACAGAGGGAAGTTTGTCTCACTGAGCAAAAAGGAAGGGAATGTGTCTTTTGCAAGCGGATCTGGCATAATTGCAGGAAAAGGAACAGTTACTCTAATAAATGGAAAAGGAAAAGCTCAAGATGCTCTGCTGGTTGACAGACTCAAACACAACCTCCTAAGTGTCAGCCAAATCTGTGATCAAGGACATAAGGTTGTTTTCAGCACCAAAGACTGTGAAATAAGGAACTCTGCCTCAGGGAAACTTGTGGCAAAAGGGGTGAGAACACCAGACAACATTTACATTCTGAACAAGATTCAGGAAAATAAATGCTACTTGAGTGAGACAGATGAGAATTGGTTGTGGCACAAGCGACTTGGACATACAAGTTTCGAAAATCTGAACAATATCAGCAAGATCAAAGTTGTACAAGACATCCCAAGGCTGTTCAAACCAAATCAAGCAGTGTGTGGTCCATGTCAACATGGAAAGCAGACCAGAACCAGCCACAAGACAAAGGAACACTGTACATCGAAGCCCTTGGAGATCATCCATGCTGATGTGTGTGGGCCAACTAGAAATCAAGCACTCCAAGGGGAAAGGTACTTTGTGTTATTTGTTGATGATTATACTAGAATAATGTGGATATATTTCATAAATTATAAATCTGAAACTTTTGAGTGTTTTAAGAATTAAAAAGCCCTTGTAGAAAATGAAAAAAATTCAAAAATTAAGTGCCTCAGAACAGACAGAGGAGGAGAATTCACATCAAACGAGTTTAGTGAGTTCTGTAATATTCATGGAATTAAAAGGGAATTCTCGGCTGCCAGAACACCTCAGCAAAATGGGGTAGTTGAAAGACGAAATCGAACAGTCCAAGAGATGGCAAGAACCATGCTATTAGCAGCCCCTAAATTCTGGAGAGAAGCAGTAGGGACAGCTATCTATACACTGAATCGAACTCAATTAAGACCAAATTGTGATAAAACTCCTTATGAGCTATGGAAAGGGAGACCTGCTTCAGTGAAGTACTTCAAGATATTTGGAAGCAAGTGCTTCATAAAAATAAATGATGGCTCACCCGGAAAGTTTGATTCTCGGGTTGATGAAGGGATATTTCTTGGATACTCTACACAGAGCAAGGCTTACAAGTGCTACAATTATCGACTGAAGAAAATAGTGGAAAGCATTGATGTAAAGGTTGATGAAGAACTTCCAGTAAAGGAAATTGAAGAACATGAAGATGACTTTCTCCTTGAAGAAGAAGAACCTAAAGAAGAAGAGATAGATGATGAAGAAGAAGAAGAGAAAAGAGAACCACCTCATACCCCTTCAAAGATGAAGTATGTTGAAAGATATCATCCAGAAGAACAGATCATTGGCGATAGAGATGAAGGTGTGCAGACCCGAAGAAGGATAACAACCTCACCCAAGAGAAAAGTCATTGCCCTCCTATCTATGATAGAACCAGAAACATTTGCAGAAGCAAGTAAGGATCCTCATTGGGTAAAAGCAATGGAAGAAGAAATGTCCCAAATTGAGAAGAACAAGACATGGGAGCTGGTACCTCGTCCAAAGGACAAAAACATAATAGGAACCAAATGGGTGTTCAAAAATAAAATTAATGAGGAAGGACAGGTTATCAGAAACAAGGCAAGATTTGTCTGCAAAGGCTATTCACAAATTGAAGGAATTGACTTTGAAGAGACATTTGCACCAGTGGCCCGTATGGAAGCTATTAGGATGTTCTTAGCATTTTCTTGCTCAAAAGGATTCAAAATCTATCAACTGGACGTGAAATTAGCATTTCTAAATGGGGAACTCAAAGAGGAAGTCTACATGGAGCAGCCAGAAGGTTTTGATTTGACAGCAGGAAAGGACCTAGTCTGTAAGTTGAAAAAAGCTTTATATGGATTGAAACAAGATCCTAGAGCTTGGTATGCAAGATTGGATCACTACCTACAACAACAAGGCTTCAAAAAGGGAGTGGCTGGAAGTAATCTATACATAAAGACAGATCAAGGTAAGTTACTAGTTGCTCTTATTTATGTCGATGATCTGATTTTTGCTAGTAATAATGATGAAATGAGCCATGAATTTTCTCAAAACATGTCAAAAGAGTTTGAGATGTCAATGATAGGAGAGTTGTCCCACTTCCTTGGACTTCAAATATCTCAAACCAGAGCAAGATTGTGTATATCTCAAACCAAATATCTAAAAGACATGCTCAAAAAATATGGAATGGAGGATTGTGCACCTATGAGCACACCTATGACCACCAACTGCAAACTGAGCAAAGATGATGACTCCCCTCTAGTGGATGCAACTCATTACAGGTCAATGATCGGAGCCCTTCTTTACTTAACACCTACACGACCAGACATAATGCAAGCAGTAGGAATGGTAGGAAGATTTCAATCTGCTCCCAAACAATCCCATTTATTAGATGTAAAAAGAATTCTCAGATATCTAAAGGGAACTTCTGATTTCGGTCTTTCGTACCCAAAGAACTCAACACTGACTGTAACTTCATACACCGATGCTGATTGGGCTGGAAGTATAGATGATTGGAAAAGTACTAGTGGAAATGCATTCTTCCTTAGGAGACTGTTTGGTATCCTGGCTCATCAAAAAACAATCATCCATATCATTATCCACAGCCGAAGTCGAGTATATTGTTGTAGCAGACTGTTGTACTCAGATATTATGAATGAAGGAAGCTCTAAAAGATCTCGACATATGTACAGATAAACCAATTACCATCTATTGTGACAACACAAGTGCAATTAGTCTCAGCAAAAATCCAGTGATGCACTCAAGAACCAAACACATTCCAATCAAGTATCATTTCCTCCGTGAGCAAGTAGCTGAACAAAACATTGTCCTGGAATATATCAGTACTAAAGAGCAGATAGCTGATGTTTTCACAAAACCTCTTCCTCGAGAAGAATTCGAACATCTGCGCCAAAAGATGGGGGTTATTTCTTTATCCTCACTCAAGTTCATTCATAAAGATGTAGCAGGACAGAGGGAGCAAGTTGACAGGGGGAGTCTGTATGCATTCCTTTGCCATTGATGTCAAAGGGGGAGAGAGAGAGCAGAAGAATATTGCCATCAATAACAAAGGGGGAGATTGTTGGACACAGATTGTCATTGATGTCAATATGGCAATATTCAAGGAAGGAGACAGAGCCAAAGAAGAGGAGCACACAGAGCCAAGAGGAGCCAAGAGGAGTAGAGGTAGTTAAGCGTTGTATGAAGTTGCTAGTGAAGGCTGTTGCAGCTGTTGAACACTATTGAAACACTTGGAGAGAAGTTGCTGAAACACCAATTTCTCTGTTGCTGAAACACCGACACTTAAGTTGTTGGTGAACACTGGTGAAGGTTGCTGCAGCTGTTGAACACTGTTGAAACACCTAGAGAAAAGTTGCTGAAACACCAATTTCTCCGTTGCTGAAACACCGACACTTGTCAAAAATTTACCGATACACCAGTTTCAGCGTTGTTGAAACACCAGTTTCGGCGTTGCTGAAACACCTCCGCGACGACATTATATTTTCGCGTTGCTGAAACACCGCCGCGACCATATTATATTTTCATGACACCATCAATTGAAGGTAATCATGAGGAAGATAAAGCGAATGGAGGAGGGAAGCCGGAAGTTCAAGCGAGTGTTGAGGAATCTGAAGCTCAGGCGAGCGAGGAGGAAGCCAAAGAGCCATTGAGTAAGCGGAAACGAATGGAAAAAATCATGAGAATGTATAAAATAGTAAAAACAGAGAACTGTTGTTGCTTTTGGTGTGGTGAAGAACCAGAGTGTGAGGTAGTAGAAGCAGCAGAGGCAAGAGAGCAAGAGTGAGACAATCTCAGCTGAATAGTGTGCAACAGCATACCTGTTTATACCAAGGTTGGGTTGGAGCCCAAGAGGTTGGAGCCTCAGAACTGAACTGGACAGAAGTCATTGGGGTAGGTGCTCCTAAGTGCAGGACCACTCCAAAACAGAGTTGGTGCTCTAGAGGTTGGAGCCTCACTGAAGTCCAAGTTGGAGCTTGGCAACTATTCACAATCAGATTTATACTTATATTGTATTTATTTCATTACACTGTTTTGGTTTTTAATAAAATCATTAATTACAGCTTTTAATCATTGTGTTCTATGTATACATACACATATCTATATATGTTGTTGGCAATCACTAGAACAATTAAAAAAGTATAAATAAATAGTAAGAAATATTGGTTCACCCCCCTCTGAGTATTTCCAACAGCCTCTCTGCATTCGCCCAGGGATGAGTAAGAGATCATCAATCTCTAAGTGGAATCAAGAACTATCAGAGAGAGGACACTAATCAAATCTCAAAAGCTGACTCACCCCCCTTGCAAACATCTATATATGGATCCCTCATTCCAGAGATCCAAAGGCTAGAATTTTGTATCTTGTAAGGAAGTGCTGCTGGTTTCTTGGTGCAACATCATAGTGTTGGGTGATCTAAGCTTTTCATGAGGTGGAGAAGGGCTTTCTTGCTGAGAGGATGATGCTGGGTCAGAACAATTGGTTGTAATCCTCTTTGCTATTCTTGATTATTAATGAAGCTATTCAAGTTTTCCTCCACATTCTTGTATGATTGATAATATATGCATTTGTGTGGTCAATATATATCTGGTCCTATATTGTTTATGATAATAGATCTATGTTAATGGATAGTGTTATGCTGCTTTGATTCTATAGGTGCTCTTTGAAGCTGGGTAGACGAGGAAGCGAGTGGCAAAGATCTATCAGAAGGGAAGGGAATCAAGAAAGGAACCAAGCGCAAGATAGAGGTTGGTCTCCTTTATTCCCCTCTTATCTATTTCTCATAAAGGAAAACGAAAGTGGTTTTAGTTTGTTTGTTTCTAAGGTAGCTACCAGCCTTAGTGGGATTAGCAGATCTGCATAGACACTAGATTTCCTGATAAAAATATGGCCACATTGTCGCTTCGAGGATTGACAATCGGCTTGCCCGTATGGCTCTTCTCGACCTCTGTCGTTCAGAACACCGTGATTCCTGAACAATCAAGTCAGCAACTAAATGATACCAGGGTTACCCCCCAACCTTCTACTTCATCCAATTCTCCCTCTCCTCGTTCCTCTTCGCTTGATGAAGCTGGTAAAGCCAAAAATCAAGTAACTGAGAAGAAGAAAGAGAAGAAGAAGAAGGAGCCAAAGGCCAAAAGGGGCAACCAGGCGTCGTCTAGCGAAAATCCACACACTACACAGTCTAGGCCTAAATCGCCATGTGTCATTTTCAAAGGAGACCACTATCATTGATATTTTCCTTGCATCCCTCGGATCCTAAGGGACTCGTCTCCTCGTTTGCACAATCCGGTGTCATCAACCTCTGACGATCATGTTGAGAATACACCGTCAACTAGTGAGATTGAAGCCCCTGGACAAAAAGGAAAATGTAAATTTCCTTGTAAATTGTGTGAAGGCGATCACGCCGTCCACCATTGTCCCTTCTTAGACGAGGCTAAAAGAGTCTTGGACGATCGTTCGGTTTCACCGTTACGGCTTCCTCCTGGATATAAGAAACTCTTGCCGAGTCCGTCACTAGTTGAAAATCCGGCTGCCACGCCATCGTGGTCGGCTGAAGCATCTATCATTGAAGAGGAACCCTTTGAATCCACACCAGACGAAAGTCAAAAGGTCGAGGCAGCAGTTGACCCGGTCTTGCCTTCAAAAGGTCCATCTTCAGATGATACAGTCACCGGAGAGAACAAGAACGACACCGTTCAAATTCTCTTCATAAGCACAGACTCCGATGAACATGGGGACAGTCTACCCGTTCCTTTACCGCAGGAAGGAAGTTCGTCAGAGTCATATCCGGCCGTTTATTCGGCCCCACCTCCAAACAACCTAGTTGTTTCCTTCGATTGGAATCTACTAGGCAGACCCCGTTTACCGGCTAGTGTACCGTTTCGAATCATTGCTCAAATATATAGAATGGTCATGGCCAGTACATTCATAGATGAACGGGCTTCTGTGAGTATCCTTTCCTCAACTGCTTGGAAAGCGCTTGGTTCGCCATCGCTTTTGCCTGAAATGAGAAATCTAACAGGCTTTGACAAAGGAACCAGTCGATTGTTAGGGATCCTTCCCAATGTGCCGATAACATTGATAAGGAAAACCGTTCACATGAATGTAATGGTAGTCCAAGGACCCCTGGATTATAATCTACTCCTTGGATGCAATTATATTTATTGCATGGGAGCCATTGCCTCCTCACTCTTTAGAGTAATGTGTTTTCCGCATGAAGGAAGAGTGGTCAAGCTCGTAGACCAGCTTTCATTCCCTGGTTCACACATAGAAAATAGTCAAATACCATCCTTGAATGGTCTTTTCATGCAAGGAATGTCTCATCAATCCCCAGTTTGTCCACCTGATGAGCACGAGTGATTCGGAGGACATGACTGAAACCCAGGGGGCATGCACCCTGGTTTGTTTCGACAGGAAAACCTTGGGTAGAGGGTAGGTTTCCGTGAAGGATATATGACTGGTTTATGAGATTAGACTGGAATAAGGTTCCTTCGTCAAAGTTATGTGAGTGGAGCCAGTTGTGCCACTCACCTTTGTTTATTTCGGTAGACATCGCCGAGGAAGTGTTTTGTCCGCAGTGTGGATAGAACAATCTTTGGTAACTTGGAAATTTTTCGCTATACCCGGGGGCATGCAAACCTTTTGGCGTGCAAGCGAAGAGCAACCATTTATTTTTTAAATTTTTAGGTCCTCTAACCCTTTAAACTCGTAGGATTGGTTGTTTCCTAACTTGCATAAAGAAAGGATGTGAGGCAAAGCTTAAAAAAAAATACCATTTTAAATGAGACATCCTTATTATACGACTGGATCGAGCAGTTTTAACGCGGAATTCAATCTCGTTAAAAAATAAACATAAGAAATGAGAAAAATTTCCCCCAGAGTTTAATCTCATTAAAAAATGAACCAATTTCCGGTAAATAACCATCGTGAATGCATTATCATCAGCCTTTGAAGCCTTGGTCGTGTTCTCATCATCACCTCCACTCTGTATTGGCCGAGCATTCACCTCCATTTGATTGTTTACCCATTTTGAGGAACAGCTACGAAGACCGATCCTGTTATCCATCCTTGTGACACTGCCGTGATTGTAAAATTCCAAACCTTACCTGGAATTATTTGCTACTCGAACTTATCACTCGTTCCTCAAAAAATGAGTCTTCTTTAAGATCTTTTCATCTGACTAGTAAAATATGAAAATATTGCCGAGCAATTGGCCTCTCCAGCTCGTTAAAGTGACCGGAAGTGTTATCCCTCCTTTATACTTTAATCTTTTTGGACCTGAGGGATTATTACACAAAAAGATCGAGCGCTTGTTTTGTTCGGCTCGTTAAAATTACCGAAAATTCATCCCTTTTGTATTATTTTTAACTTTTTTGGACTTAAGGGATTATATGACGGAAAAGGATTGTTTGAGTTTCCTTTACGTCCCTTTTCAGACTCTCTAAAATTGAAAATGACCGATTTATCTTTGTCGTTAAACTCGTTAAAGCCGAATAGCGACAAACTTGTCCATACAGACAAGAAGGAGTTTCACTATCGCTAGGCTCATTGAAACATAGCGATGGGTTTTCCCGAAGGGAAAATTATAGAACAAGCATATGTTATCCTCCTCAAGCTTGACAAAAATAAAGAGGTGCTGGTCAACAATGACTGGGGAAAAATTGGGAAGAAAACTTGAAGAAACTTTATTGATAGCAAGTCACTCTTGAACATGACACTTTCACTCCGTATCCGAGTCGGGTTGGGTTGTTCCATTCACTGGCCATATCACCATTGGTCCATCACACCATCCATATTTGGGGTTAACGCTACCAATCCATCATATCAGTGTCGCTAATATGTTCAAGAGAAGTTGCTCAGAGAATTCACCAGTGTCTCATCCACTGCAATACATTTACGCTCCATTCTTTCATAACCGCCACCCTGAACCATATATCACCAGATCGTTTTCACCTCCATTAAAATCATTTTCTCTGTCCCATGTCATTGATGTGGGATTCATTAAGGCCCTCCTATGATGGATCGCTTCTTGTCGACATCAACTCATTATCCAGGAAGTCAATCTAGGAACAACCCTTTCAGTACTTTGAAGCTTGCATGCCTCAATGGCAAGTTTCTCACTTCCGGCGACAGGTTTACATCAATGGCCTTCGACCGAAAGATTTTGCGTGGTGTTCGATGCCAAGTCCCTTATTCACACCACGTGAATTATACTGTAGTACCTTAAGGGTCATCATCATTATCGGTGATTCCTCTCGCGCCTGTTAACAACTTACATCATTGGCTGGTAATCAGGCGATGTCTTTCCATGTTCGACTCCAGAACATCTCTCACATGGATCGACTTGTACTTTGAGTGAAGATCGAACGAGATTGAAGACCCCGGATCTAGTTTCATTCATCCGGGCTGCGATATATATTCAGGAAAATAAAGACATCAAATGTACATCATTGCTGCACAGATAATCATCCAATCCAAGGGATGATGGCTCTACCAGAATCATCAGTCTACACTCAGACGATTGTCTGTCTTATGTACATGAAAATGAATTTATAAAGCTGAGCATGGGAATGCCCGCCTCAGCTAGATCATGAAAATATTATGAAGATAATGTGTTGTATTTTATATTATTATTGGTCGCCTTCCAGCTCAAAAAAACTTCGGATCCTCATGATAAATCATTTCACCCGACATCAAAAGATTAACGACCTCATGCTTTAGGGGGAAACTGTTATAGAAATGTTTGGGCACTACAACCGCAATCATAAATGTCCATAAACCAAGGGCTCTTAAGTCCCTAAAAGTTTTGTTCCAACCCCTAAAAGAAAAAGGTCAGCTAATTACATCATCTCCCAGAAGTTCTCCATGAAAAACTACTCGGAACTGGTCAAAACTGGACCATCTCACCTGCTCCATGGTCAAAGTGCACTGCATCCCACCTAAATGCACACGGGAGGTGCGATGCATACTGAAAATCCCTTCTATGGGGTGTGATGGGAGAGAGTGGACAAATGGCAGGGTCAATCTGCAAGGTGGAGGATCATGGAATCTTCCAGAAACTTCTCCTGTGACACTTGCCTCTCTGCATTCGGCCAGGGATGAGTAAGATATCATCAATCTCCAAGTGGAATCAAGAACTATCAGAGAGAGGACACTAATCAAATCTCAAAATCTGACTCAACCCCTTGCAAACATCTATATATGGATCCCTCATCCCAGAGATCCAAAGGCTGGAATTTTGTATCTTGTAAGGAAGTGTTGCTGGTTTCTTGGTGTAACATCATAGTGTTGGGTGATCTAAGCTTTTCATGAGGTGAAGAAGGGCTTTCTTGCTGAGAGGATGACGTTGGGTTAGAACAATTGGTTGTAATCCTCTTTGCTATTCTTGATTATTAATAAAGCTATTCAATTTTTCCTCCACATTCTTGTATGATTGATGATATATGCATTTGTGTGGTCAATATATATCTGGTCCTATATTGTTTATGATAGTAGATCTCTGTTCTTGGATAGTATTATGTTGCTTTGATTCCACAGGTGCTCTTTGAAGCTCGATAGAAGAGGAAGTGAGTGGCAAAGATCTATCAGAAGGGAGAGGAATCAAGCAAGGAACCAAGCGCAAGACAGAGGTTGGTCTCCTTTATTCCCCTCTTATCTACTTCTCATAAAGGAAAACGAAAGTGGTTTTAGTTTGTTTGTTTCTAAGGTAGCTACCGGCCTTAGTGGGACTAGCAGCTCTGCATAGACACTAGATTTCCTGATAACTGTGACTACAATTTTTCTGAAGTTATAGTGTGGTAGGAGAAATTTTAAGAATAAAGACTCAATGCACAGGGCAGTAAAGAATCCAATGCACAGAATCTTAACAGAAAATATGGAATGAAAGAAGGTGAAGTGATGGATTTTTGATGGATTTTTGGATCCCTTGATTAAGGTGTCTCTATATAAATATAAACAAGTATCCTTTATTGATAAATTTGTTTATAAAAATACACACCATTTCTTCTTAACACAAATTATAATAGAATAATAACACAATAAACAAGTTATATAGAAAGAGAAAACATACTATAGCGATCAAATATTTGGAATCACTTGAAAACCTTTATTAATCTTCCTAGAAAACTTATGCACATTGCATGGAAAATGAAATGTCTCCAAGCAAAATTCTAGAACCCTTACATTAGTGTCGGGCGCAGGATCCCCCAAGGGCATTTTTGGGTCTTAGAGCCCAGATTTTGGTCCAATTTTGTAATTCCAATGTAAAGACTCTGCATTTTGTGGGCGTGGAGCGCGTAGTTGTTAAAGAGTTATAGGGTTGTCCACCCTTATTTTGATAATGTAATGTCGGTTGTAGAAGATCTACCCATGGTCCGCAGACCATGGGATTGTATAAATAGATCGAAGCTCTAAGTAGTCAAAGGCATCAAATAGAAGATCTAAGATGGAATAATGAAGAGATAGCTCTTAAGTGTAAAGTTTAGTTTTGGGTCATAGCGTAGGAAGAGGCTCTGCAGCTGAGTGCATAGAGGCCTAGTATTTCACAGCTGAGTGCGCAGGGCGAGTCAAGTCTGTAATCATCTGGAAGTATTAATAAAGAGAAGTTTCTATCAATTTTGTGTCTTTATTTCCTGTTTTATGCATCTGTTATATTGGGTATGAATTTCACTTCTAATGCTTATATGATGTGCGAATGTGTATAATTGTATTGGTTAAGTGAATGCAAGTTAGAATATTTGTTTACGTAAAGATAATTAAGATATGTTAATAAGATAAGTAAGAAGCTTGGCGTAATTTGGGAAACATCACAGTTCATTGCCCTAGCAGTGCGAAAGCATCTTAGCCCATTATTAGGGTTGTGCGAGGGCCGATTGTAACGGATCATGAAGGAGCTGAAGGTTAGAACAGTGCGCGAAGCGACCTGTGCGAAGGCAAGGTCTAGTGGGAATAAACCGACATCACAACCATCTCAAGGGTGTGGAAACTTGGCTCTGGCATCCCCCCATATTGCTTCGAGTGAGACTTCAGTCCGCATTCCACGCGCTGATACCGAAAGGGCCAGTAGTGTAGGGATTTGTTTGGCTACATAACTCTGAACTTGGGTCAGGCCCCCTCAAGCCAACAATTGATCCCTCTATCTTTATTTAAGGGAAAGTTAGATCCAAAGACAATTATGAGTAACTGTCAATTGTCTTAACTACTTCTTAACTATTTAAGTTCTTTAAAAACACTAAAAACTATTACAAAATTACAAAAATGAGATCATTTCATTTTCTTAAAAATTAAATTCATTTAGACTTTCGAGACTCTTGCTCCTTTGATGTAGCTCCTTCTCTTGATGTAGCCCCAGGTTCTACAACTCAAATGTTTAATGGAACCACAATATTTTGGAACTTTTTCTAGAGTACCAGATCAGGAACAAGAGATTGGACCATTCTATTATAAGCCATATTTAGATTAGTCATCTTATCATAATTTGGTTTTTCTGTAAACATAATCTTGATCTGCCAAAGCAATTGAAAATCTCTTTACAAATAATTCACTATGGTCGAGCCCTTCAAACTTGCATTTTTATCATGTGATGAGTTTACTTTACTTTTTTCCTCTACTAAAAGTGATTGATATTGTTCCCATGATGAAGATTTCCCTATTGGTCCCAGTAGGTTGGCAGGTATGCCCTAACTCTTTGATCAAAATTGATATTAAAAAGTGCAATTGATTCTTTGACTTCTCCCAATTTGTTCTTTGATTGTTTCCTATACATATTCCTCAGCACCATTTTATTGGTTTTCATTACTACATTTGCTCTATTTGTAATATCTATAGCTCTCATCTCTTGGGAAGATTTAGCATTTAAATAATCAATAATAATTTTTTCCATTTGTGTGCTCTCTTGTGATTTGTTTTTGTTTGCAGTAATAATCATTTCAAAGGCTTTTATCATAGCCTTCTCCTCTGCAATAATATTTATATGGTCCCAAATGGCTCGAATTTATTGAATTATGTCATCCAAAATAATTTGACTTGTCTTAATTAAAGACATGTTCCCTTTGAGTCTATCCTTCAGCTCTTTGATTTCTACATATGTTGCCTAGAACTTAGTATTCATTTGATTTGCATTCTCTTTTTCTATATTGAGATATATTTATTTTTTGCTTAATTGTCCTTTAGTATCATTTAGTTCCTTTTGTAACTTTTTCAGTTCATATTTTGATATTTTTTATTCGGTCATAACTCTAGCCAATTTTCTTGTAGGATCCTCTGAGTCAATTGAGACCACCACATTACGCACATGTTTGTCCATATAAATTATTTCTTGAGTAATGCAATCTCTTGATTTCTATCAAGCAACTCCTTTGTCAAAATTTCTTTTTCCTTCGCCACCTAGGTCAATTCAGGTGACTGCACATGCTCTGCACCAAGCATATTCAGTTTCTTTCTTAATGATTGGACTTCTAACTGACTATTTTGTAGCAAATATTGAATTGTTACTCTATCTTCAGGGTTAACTGCTAGTTTGATGATTGACTTTTTAAACTCCTCATTTTGAGTGTGCAGGGCTCTGGAATTTTCCCTCTCCTATTTAAGCTGATATATTATTTTTTCCACGAGTTTTTATGTTTTACTAGCTGCCAGAGAATTCTTTCCAAGATTAGTATATAGAGATTAACTTGTTTGTCTATGCAAATTGATCTTGTCAGGAAGAGGAATATCTTTATCATTCACGGATAAATTTATTGTCTTGAAATTTATGCCTAATGAAATAGATTGAGCAGTTGGGTGGGTAAGAGATAATTTTAACTGATTCCTCTTAAGTTCCATAGATGAAAAGAATTGGGTTTGGTAATTTGATACTAACAAGGCTTCCAAATGTGTTGCAACATTACTTCTTACTTTAACTTTTCTCTCCTCAATCTGTTGAAATTCCTTTTGTAAACCATTAATGTAAGAAGAAGTATCCTCATCAATAGGAATTGGGGATGAAGGTGAACATTTTGTATCTCCCAATTGTACTTGGAACCCTATTTCATTTGAGGGATTTTCAATCAACTGAGAAAGATATTTTTCTTCAGTTTCTCCTCCTTGAATTTTGGCTTTCTTGCTAGATTGTGAGTCTTCAATATCAATATCCATAAATTCTAGAGCATTCCTCTTCAAAAAAAAATCCTTGGGAAGAGGAGTTCCTACATCTATTTTCTGTTGTTGATCCTCTATACCAAAATTTGATATTTTTTCTACCTCTGGATTTGCTACATGGGTTTATGGTACACAGGTCATTTCTATTCTTATTTTGGAAATTACTTGATGAGGATCATAATTCCATTTTCCCCTTGTCCAAGACCCATTTCTTTCATAATTATTTCAACTTATTTTGTAGCTTATCTATTTTTCACTTTAAAAGGACCAATTGTTCTAGGTAATTTAAATAGGAATCCTTTATGATCTAGAACAAAATGGACCTAATCCACATTTAGGCTTTGTCTAATTAATTCCAAAGAAAAGATCCTCATGGGTGTAAATACATACAACTTGTAAGGTGGGGTCTTTGCACCATATAACCTTATTTCCAAACAGTATTCAAATATATACCAGTCACCAACCCTAGTATCTTTACTCAATTGCAACAAAGATTTTTCTTATATAAGAATTCTAGGAGAATACTAATTATTCGTAATCTTGTAAACGGCTAAGACAAAAGAAGATATATAGTAGGAAAATCCTTAATTATTTTCTTTCTTCTAATAATATTGGTCCAATCAATGATAGACTACTTCTTCTTATTAGAATCATAAATATTCAACCCCAAATCAATAAATTGATCAGCATGAGTGTATAGGAAAAGGTAAACTAGCAAAGATGGATATCTAAAGTATCCAATGATGTTGAAATTTTGAAATTGGAGGTTAATGGAGTATTCCCAATAGGAAGGAATATCTAATATAGTGTTTGGTTGTATCATTAAATGGAAAAACCCCAAAGCCTAGTGATTGATGATCCATATATCATCTTTCCCCAGAATACCCATAATAAAAAAAAAAAAAACAAACAAACAAACAAAAACAAACAAAACAAAACAAAAAAAAAAAACAAAAACAAAACAAAACAAAAAAAAAAAAAACAAAAACAAAAAAAAAACAAAACAAAACAAAACAAAAAACAAAAAAAAAAAAAAACAAAACAAAACAAAACAAAAAACAAAAAAAAAAAAAACAAAACAAAACAAAACAAAAAACAAAAAACAAAAAAAACCAAAACAAAAACAAAAATAAAAAAAACAAAAAACAAAAAACAAAAAAACAAAACAAAAAAATAAATTGGTCAAGTAGGTTTTGAAAATAGGGTTATAGGAAATTTGGTGGTTGTTGGAAGGAGGCTATATCTCAGAGGCAGAATGAATTCAAATAATTTCTTCCTATTCTCTTTAGAAAGAGATTGATAAGTGACTAGGAGGGAATCATCTGTAAAAGTGGTGTAATTGTCAAACTCTGGGAAATTTAGGGCTTGGTGAATCAATTGAGAAGTGACTTGTAAAATGTTCTCGCTTGAAGAATTCATCACAAAATTGCATTAAGGATAAAGAGAAAAGGTCAACTAACTAACAAAATTTGGAAAATGATAAGTACGAGGAATAATTACAGCACGGTGTCCAGAGTTGACTTCTTGAAAGGGGTCCTTGGACTCAAATTCTTTCGAAAATAATATCTGGTGGAATTCCATGAGGATCAATGAACAGATGGGATCAAAAATGTCCCTCTACATATCCATTAAAGGAATATGGGTGATCGATGCAGCAAGAGTAGCTTTCTTGGTCATTTTAACACTTTTTTGCATAATTAAATTGGGTAATATTGTTGCCTGGGTGTTTAGGAGGAGGACGCTGCAATTTTCAGCCGGGACTGAAAGCAAAGTCTGTCTGGAAATTAACAGACACAGAATGGAATGAAGAAAAAATTTGTTCAATGGTGAGGTAGGAGAATGAGAATGATAAGGATATGGATGAAAGTAGTACGAAAGGGGTGAGGTGGATGGTGATGTGGAAAAGTGAGTTGGCTCGCTTGATCCACACTCACCTGATATCGTGGGTGATTTTTGTAGAAACCCCTTACTGCCCTCGTGGGCTCCTGAGCTGATAGATATTTTTCCCATGGGAGATGGAGGGGAGGATCACACTATTAGATCTCCTGGTTGGTTGTTTCTAGAAACAGCCTCTTGGAGGTTCCTCTCCAAATAAAATTCGTTTAATTCACATTGTTGAGTATAGATGTGATGACAGTTTAATCCAAATGTGCGTCAATGCACTTGCAATGTGCACGTTCTTTAATTTTCCGTCATTATGCACATACCTAGGGTGGCCCACCTTTCAAACTCTCATATGACTAAGCTCCACTTTATATAATTTAGGCCTAAAATGTTAGGCTCACACTATATACATAGGATAAAAATTTAAACACAAGGACTTTACAAGATATTGATCATATGAGTCCCTATATATATATATATATATATATATATATATATATATATATATATATATATATATATATATATATATATATATATTAGATATATGCATTTTTTGTATTTTCTTTTAAATATAAAACGAAAAGTAGCTACAACATGAAGCTTTGTGAACTTGCTTTCTTTGGGAAGAAATTTAATTTGTACAATCCAGTACCTAATAATTCTAGGTTTTTACAGTACCTAAATTGAAATGGCACTTTTAAGTGAATTGCAATCTTCTGAACTTGTGTAGATATTAATTTAATAACAAGACAAGAGATCCAAGGTGGGAGAAACATTTAGAATTGATGACATCAATTGAGGTGAGATAACACTAGAGTTATGTCATTGTATGCTTGGGTTAGTTATTTTAATATATTATGTCATTCTTTAGAGATTCAATATATATAAAGATTCTTGACATTTCTAGAAGTAATCTCTTCTCTTTTAGAAATTGCTTTAAAAATTTCTTCTCAAGAAGTATTCCTTTTGGTATTGTTCATGGTGGGAAAAATAAATATGATAAGCATGGTTTAATTCCATGTCATTTTAGCACATAGATCTAGGCACATTCCTTTAACTCTTATACACATCTATACAAACAAACAGTCTCTCTTTGATGTTGGAGCTCTAAATATGAGCTAATAGAATTTTTCTCCTTGCAACTCTAGGTATCATTAGATCCCTTTCTCTTCATATGGATCAGTTCCTCTACTTGTTGCAGCTTATGTTTCCTGCATGGTCACCAGTGATGAATTTATGAACTCCACAACTTTCTATTATTTCACTACAGAAATGGCCTTACAATTTCTATGAAGCTTTCTATTTATAGACACTCTTGATGTGTATGCATTGCTTATAAAGAGAGGCATTCCTAATTCAATTTTGTTGATCTTAAATTGGGTCACTACAATATTTTCACTTGCAATACCCTTCTCAATAGCAAGAATAACTATTCTTTTTTATAATTACCTAAATGAGTGTGATCAAATGCATTGCTGGAAATATCATCTTTTTGCTACAATGGCCTTCTTGCTACAATTCCACCCATGAAAATACTGCTTTAATAACATAAACATGGACTTGTTTTTCCACATGCCATATCTATCTATAAAGGGGCTACAAGTATTTAATTACATCACAAATTTTGGGGAAATGAAAATGGTGTGTCATAATATTCTCCTTAAAATCAAAGCCAAGTCTAATCAATTGGTAGTGCAATGGCTAAATCTTACCAGTTATCCTTTTTTAATTAAATCTATTTCATCATCTCTCCACATTTTTACTTTTGATCTATATTAGCTTTGACTGGTGTTAGGCTTACCATTTCTCAAGACCTTAGATTCTTTCTTTGATAGGGAGGAATGCCCAACCATAACTAGTGTCATTTAGTTATTCAAGCCTTAAAGAACAAGTCTCCCCACCCCGTTATCTCATGGAGCACAAGAGTTCAAAGAAGGTATCAGTTGAAACATATAGAGCCATCCATATAGATATATAGGGAGGCCCAACTGAATTTCGCTGGATCTGAGAGTGTCGCAGATCAAATTCTATTTTTTTAATGCTCAAGTACCCGTCGGATATTCGATGTTAAGTCAAAACTCTCGAATATCTGACTCCACACTAAGAGGATAAATCATCGAATATCCAAATTTGTACCAACAGAAAAAGTGTCAGCTTCATAATATTCTCGTTTCACTAAACTATTATAATGTCACTTATCTAATGCCAAACCGTTAGACGTCTGACTCCATATTGATGGAACAAACCATCGGATCTTGTCAGACTAGAATAATATGACATTGATTCTCCGACACCAAATATCTGATGGAATGAAGGTGTTGGCATCAAATATCCAACATCAAAGCGTCAAATTTTGAAACTCATTTTTGCAACCTTTGATGGAAGATATCCGACATTAATCTTGTCACATATCTGACGGCTATTAGCATCGCAAACTAGACCACAAAGCATAGGATGATTAAAGGCATTTTTGGTCATCATAGACATCAGATATTTGACGATAGTCTCGTCAAATATTTGACACTTAATAAATGGTCGACTATTTGACACAATCCCACCAACAAAAATTATGAATCCAATATGTCGGATAGCTGATGACAATGAGTCAAATAGTCGACAAATATACATCATATTTTCTCGACAATGAGTCGAAAAATATACATCATATTTTCTCCCCATTTATAATAGTGTGCACACATAGTGGATTTTTTACTACAAGGGCATAATTCTGATGGTTCCCCTTCTTGATCATATAAAAAAAATGGATATAGAACTTGAAGTGTTGAGATAGAATTTGATGACTCGAGTGCCAAATTCATTAAAGGAACAAATGAAGTCCAAATGAGATATGTTGAGTTATGTAATTTATAAATAGAAAGATAGCGACATCAGAAGTGTTCCTCATGAAAATACAAGTGTCTAACTTTCGTGAATGCACATAATATATAATTAAAGAAAAAAAAGAGAAAACGTTACACATAGATCATATGGATCTGAATTCCAAATCAAATGGATCAGTGAGAGAGTCGATTGAGGTGTCCCGTGCAAAGGGTGTAATCATAGTTTAGTTGAGATGTGAAGTTATTGCATAAAAGAAGAAGTGCATATCTGAAGACATAATGAGAAGTTTCATAGATCTGAGATAGATATCAGTAAAAGTGTTCTGGACAGAGGCAGAAAGTAACAACATAGATTTGGAACTATTGTGCAAAATAAAGGAGCATATCTGAAAAGTTTCAAAGTATATATGTAGAGTTAGCACAGAAGATCCAGTGAGTTGATAAGCATAATTCTAAGGGAGCTACTATGATGTGTTGTAAATTTGATTAAATCATAAGAATCAGAAAAATAGAGTTTGTGGTTGGTGAATGATCTAAAAAAGTAGATCTGAGGATAAAAAATTAGTTGTAAGAATGAAATTTAATTAAAGGCTGCCACAGATCTGATGGATCTAAGTGGTTGAAGCAAGTCATTGTTTTTAGATCAGGGGATTAGAGTCTCTTTCGGGTTGGTGCTTATAAAGATCGGGGATGCCTCCAGCATGTTGGTGCCTACAAACAAGTGGGATTTGGTGCTTCCAACAAGTGGGTTCCTACAAACAGGTGTGAGTTGGTGCTTCCAATAAGTGGGTGATTGTAAATAAAAAGGAGTTGGTGCCTCCTAGACATTGTGCCTATAAATTCTAATGTAAACTAAAGTTGGTGCTTACATTTACATTAAACTAAAATATGATTTGTGGTATTCTCCCATATGGGTTTCCATGTAAACTTCTTGTGTTCAAGATTTTATGTGATTAGTGCACTGATGTATTGTTGAATGTGGTTAATTGGATAAATAATTTTTAAAATTTATAAAATACCAATTCATCATGCCTCTCAGTATTTTCCTAGTTTCCAACAGTTCTCTCATGTTACCCGAAATTTTCTCCAAGGAAATTGAATATGTAAATATGGAAATGAATTTTCTTGTTTCATACTACTTTTATTTAAAGGGGAACCTTTTATCCTTCCATATTATGTTCTTGATAAAACAATTGTAGCAAAATTGTGCAAACAATATAAACCGTAAGCCAATTTATTTGATAAGAAAAGAAAGAAGCAATTTATTTCACGACTTTTCAAATTGAAGATATCAAAATAAGGATTTTATCTCACTTGAATGAGATGGCTTCATATTTTGATTCATTTAAAATGAAAGAAGCTCAAGCCTACGATGGTTTTATCCCAGGAGGAATTTTTTAACTCATATGTTATATGTTGTTTATGATTCATCGTTGGGTAGATCACTGCAGTTAATTGAAGGCATGGTTGATAATAAAAATCTAGGCAAAATTTCTAAAGATAGAGCTCATGAACAATTTTGTCGTAGTGATGTCCGTACTTTGATAAGTACTAATAGGAAACATTGATATCATGGAAAATATATAACCATCCTAGATCCATCTTAACTCTAGATCTACCAAGTGTCGAGAGGGACCAAATCTATTTTCACTTTAAAAGATGTTTCCATCTCAATAGATTTGATCCCTCTCGACACTTGGTAGATCTAAAGTTAATATGGATCTAGGTTGGTATTAATATCACTTTAAGTATATTGAATATTTCTTTAAAATACTTTATTACGTAATGAAAATACTTATGTATTTTATTATGAATGTATATATTGTCATTGCATATTGATTTATATGTGTTTGGGTGTCGTTAATAAAACTTCAAGTAACATGCATTTAGTTATATTATTTAAACATTAATGAGGAAAGTTAGACAATATTAAAATTTTCATTCCAACATCTACTTGCACATAGTAAAACACAAAATATTAATCCTTGACAAAAAACTTTTCTCGAGAGAAGAAAGCATTTCTGAAGTTGGCATACAGAACAGATGAAAGCAATGGACAGAGATCCTAAGGATATCCAGTTCCTATGAATCATGGGAATCATTTGAGAGGCCTTCCATATCCTTTGCTCTTGGGCTAAATTACTAGGCATGATCACCCATACCCTTGGTCTCCCTCTTTATTTCGCAATTCAGGTGAACCACTTTATCTCGTACAATCAGCAATATAAAACTCGTGGGTTGGGACTACTTCATGGTAATATTTAATTATTTTTTCATAATTGACATTGCCTATTACACGGCCTCCATATCGGTCTTCCTCCTAGTTTCTTTTTTTTCAATTGAATAAATCGTGTATGCAGCAGCTCTCATGTATATATAGTCTTGACCGGGATTGGATCACAAGAGTTGTGGGTACCAAATCTCCCCACCTAATCATTGGACCACATCCTTCAGACTTCCTCCTAGCCTATACACATGGATAGTGAACAAATTGAATTTCAATTTTTTTTGTTTTTCACTATATTCTTATAATTGTCATATTCTCATGTTTATATGTGTATATAAGCATGGTGTGGAAACTCGCCTACGTCGGATTTTTGTGGATATTGTAATAATACAAAGTATGTAAGAGTACTTTTTCAGAATCTATCATTTCAATGTTCTGCCTAGTATACTAAGGATGCATAATCTTGGCAAATTAAAAGCATGCGAGCCAAAGATTTAAATTTATTGTTGAAAGTATATTATGCAATCAGACAGAGAATAGAATGGATGGTGGCTTTTGTCATCACCTACACACAATCTCTTCTACAATGTAGAGGCTACAACTATGACTCTATCCAAACTGAGATGTCCCACAGCTGCAGTGATCCGCTCCTTCAAAATAAATCAAACAATGAATCACACGCAAATTCAAATAATGAATATGGTGATAAAAAATAATGGATCACACAGACATTCAAATAAAGAATATGCTAATAACTTAGATGTAGTAAAATATATTAATACTCTACATATGCTTCTAATTAAGTTTCTCAACACAAACTATATGGATCACATGGATATTTTCCATAACCGATTTGTTTATGGAAAGTATAACTCAAAAAAATTCTTGGTGTAATCCTAATTCGCCATTCTCCATTTATTCGTGGTTGTCAATATTGCCATTATGATTAATCAATATAACTCAATCATTCTCTTATATAGATAATCATTCAAAAAATACAACACTTAAAAAATGTTTATATCTAGTTTCTAACATCTAACGCCTACACATATTCCCTATAATGGGTTATAGATTGCCTCTCAGCAAACATAGCACTAGTGTCGGTTCTCCTTAGAGATTCCAAAAAAAATCGTTAGTATCCCATAAATGTAATTGAAATGTCAGTGAGAAGAAGAAAAATGCGGTTGGTAGTGTTGAGGATGGAGGAGATAGAAACCCTCCTCAAATTCCAATTAAAAAATCACACCCTATTTCAATTAGTTCAAGAAGAAAAAGAACAATATAGAGAAGAGAGATAAAGAAGCTCAAAAGGAAAAAATGCATGATGAAGTTGTTGAAAATAATGAATAAATTGTGATTCCTAGCTGGGTAACAATGTAGTTAATTGATAGTAAATATATGGGAAAATGACTAGCCCATGATGGACAAATTGGTTATGAACAAGATTCAGTCACTCTGCACCATGCAAAATTCAACACGAAATCAAGGAAATTGCAATTTGAGAAATCTAGTTTAAAAAATAAAAAGGTTAATGATAAGTGGCATTTGGCTATAAACATTGAAGATATGGTTACTTAAAAGGTTTTAGAATTTAATCAAGCCATTGGGGATGTTTTATCTTACTCATTAAAAAAATATTAAGTTGAAAAGAAGAGTAACTAAAGTGGAGACAATCTTATTTCCAAAATGACTCTTTGTAAAACCATTGACCATCTTGGAATAGATGAAATTCCTAAAGTAACCAATTGAATCAAGCTCAAAACTAAAATTATCTCAAACTCTATTGAATGGAATAAGAAAATATGTTTTTGATAATATCAACAAACGGCTTATCATTATTTTTGAAGCGTGGGAAGTGTTGAAGAATGTAACTAGTTTCGGTCATCATAATTCTCATTCGAGTCTTGACATGATGTAATTTCTATGTATCTATCAAAAGAAGAATGAAAATAATTTTTATAAAGCATGGGCTTCATGATCAAGTCATTTTTTCATTAGTTCAATCATCCATTGAATTCTCCTAGGGTTTGTCATGAATCAATAATCATTGTCACTTTGTAAAAGACCCTTGCAGGCACTTGTATCAAGAAAAGGAAAATTATTTTAAATTTAGAAGTGTCTAAAAGACTCCTAAAGACCAAGTCAGCTATCCAAGAAGAATTTTCCCTATAGAGGGTTTTTCAAGCCTCTTGGAATGATATAAAAGGAAGGCACTTCAACCTATTTGGGATACATTCAAGGACACACATCTTGGATTCAATCTAAAGTTGGAGTATGGGTGTGAAGGCCTTGAAAAGTAAGGAGAAGTACAGTGAAGGAAGGAATAAGGCCTTATGAGGTTCAAAAGTCTGAAATATATCTTCTATTGGTCACGTGTGCGATTACCCTAGGATTTCTAGGCTTAGATTAGGTCTGAAAGTATAGGAAGTATTGCAGGATTCTTTGGTAACCTTAAAAGGTTAGAAGAGCTCTCGTCATAGAGAGAGATAGTTTTGTTGCCTTTGGATAATTTGTCTTGCATATTGGTTGGTTGACTTGGTTTCTTGGTGGTAGGCAGAGTCTAGGGTTTGGTCTTGGAAGCCTCCTTTGAACTAATTCTATAAGAAGAGAAATTATTTATGGGTTTTCCCCTTGTAGGGGTATTTCCCTGGATTGGAGCCTATATCTTGTATTCATATTTTGTATGTTTGTTATCATCATGGATTTTGGTATTTATTTGATGATAAGAACATAAGAATAATAATGAAGAAGAACGTAATTTCACAAATAATTGTCATGTAAGGAACAATGAACTTAACATGCTTCCCTAATCAATTTTTCCAACATGGTATCAGAGCTAAGGACAAGAGTATGGGTGGCTAGAATATCACTAGTAAAAAAACAAAGAGTTTCCAAAACAAGAAGTAAGGATTGTTTGTAATCTCCTTGAAAGTCAAAGAAAAACCAAATTGACAAGGGAAGAATGGTAGTTAAAATACCTCAAAAAAAGGAAACCAAGAAGGTTATATTTCCCTGAGATAAGGTCACTGAAGTTCTAGGTTTGTTAAGGCCTAGAACAAGCATGTTTTCATCGCCCTTTCTACTCAAGATCATATCCGAACTTGGAAACAATAGCTACAGGACTGAAGCCCTGTGACAAGGCTACAAAGAGGGTCGTGTGGAAACAATTGAATACGGATTGGATGGAGGTATATCCCTATGGTAGAGTGAAGGATTTTAGGCCTAATAATTAGGTCGAATTTCAAAGGAAATAGATCTGAGGAGAGAAATAAAGTCTCATTATTAGTTGTGGGTTTTTAAATATTAAATAAGGTTGAGCATTCGAAGAAAAGGCCTATCCTAGGTCGTAATTTTTGTCTCAAATATCAAGAAATGCCTACACTAATCTAGAAGAATAGTGAATCAATACCCTTGAAGAGGATGGACTTGATTCCAATTTGAATCAAGTAACATGCATGAACTTGATTCTAGATCTATCATCAAGGGCATCGACGTATTTTTGTATCTCCTTAAAATTATTTTTGAAACAAATTAAGTTGTAATAGGAGCCCTAGTTCAATGTCTGAAGCTTTAAGAATTAACAAGACCTAAAATTGGTACCAAATCTATTGTTACAAGGACATTGAAATAAATGGAATCCCTTGTGAACTTGTCCAAGGACAACTTGAATCCTGAAGAAACAAGCCTGAATTCAAAAGAAGAAAAGGTTAGTCACCTTAAATAGAACATCTTGACTTGACATTTTGAAGTTTCTCTTGAAGGAAGAGTTGATAGGAATATCGTGACAACAATGAAAGTGACAATTTTTTGGGTTGTGAGATCAAGTTTTTAAGATGTTGAAGAAATATTTGTAGCAGCTTCCGGTGATCATGGAAGAAAAAGGTACATAGTCCTTATCCATAAGGAATAAATAAGTGTTTTATGCTTACAATGAACAAAGGGTCTACATGAAGTATGCATTAGGGTTTTGTTGCATGTTCTGAATCTAAGGTTTGAAGGCTTCACTTTGTTGAAGGATTTTTATTTCTAGGGATTGTAAACCCTATATGGGATTTTATTAAGAAACCCTAGTCTATGTGAAAACCCTAACCCTAATATGTTCCCTCATAGAAACCCTGGATCTTGAATTCTAGGGTTTACAAATAATCTAGGGTATATGGTAATCTTGAGCAGGGATGGAATTGAAATCTAGGATATAACATCAAAACCTTAGGGTTGATGTTTCCAAAAGAAATATCAAATGAATTTATGGTTTGTGTCTAAGAATCCTAGGATAATTCCCTCTATGAAAACCATGGAAACCCTAGATTGCCATCATGCTCTTGTATGTGTATATATTTTACTTGGTTTTACTTGTAGGTGAATGTTGTAGGTACATAATGAAGGAAGCAATATGAGAAGGATGGATGAGAAAAGCAATCCTTATGCGTGTTAATGATGAGCGTGATGGAAGGAGTGAACTATAAGGACTCTAAAGAAATTGATTTTAACAAGATCATCAAAGGAGTAAGCATGTAGCATTGTGGAATATTATTTTAGTATGGCATCATCGATAGAAGTATGTGATAGTATCATATTGAGAGTCTACTTAATTGAATTGTTTTATAAGAATCATCTAGTATTTCAAGAATGAGAAATTTTGGGACTATTTTTCATAATTTTCATCCTTAAATTGTATAACATTATGTTAGAGGTAGTCATTTTTCCAAGGTGGATCCTCAAGGTCCTATAAGAAATAATACTCTTAAAGGGATGAAGTATTGTAATTGGTCAAGTTGTAGACTCATTATGCATATAGCTAGATGATTATGTGAAATATTAAGAATGCACGTTCAAATTAACTTTTGGGTATGATTCACATAATCCTGAAGGAAAAGTTGGTCATAAATAATGCATGGTGAATTCATTAGGGGAATTTTTAGGTTTAGAATGGACCTCCTAAAAAAAAATTACAATCAAAATAAACTTTATAAGAACCAATAGGATTCAAGATGATGATGTCAACCATGGAGGGATGATTCACCATTTTTGGAGTAAAAAGGTAAAAAGTTTAAAAATTAATAAAATAACATAACTACTTTTTCAACTCGTATTTTCAACTTATCTCCCTAATGTTTTACTCAAATGTCAAGTGTAAGTACTCGGATGCAAAATTTGATTCCTCATCCAAGGAGTACCCATGTTTCATTCTTTATATGGACCCTGCTACATGAAAAATGAGAAATACATGAAAAAATGTGATTGTAATCACGTTTTTCATGTATTTCTGATTTTTCAGGTAGCGGGGTTTATCGAAAGCATGAAACGTGCATACTGCTTGGATGAGGAATCAAATTATGTGTCCAATGAGTGTTTCTGCTCGAAATTTTAGTAAACCCATAGGAAGATAATTTGAAAATACGAGTTGAAAAAATAGTCTTATCTTTTTTCCCTCTAAAATTTGATGATGTAATCTAATCTTATTTTATTATTTCCACTATTATTTTATAATGTCCTTAGGAGGCCCATTTTAGACCTCAAAATTCCCCTAATGCTTTCATTGGATGCCTAATAGGATAAATTTGACTTACTCTAGAATTAATGGAATATTAAGGCTTTCTCACTAGAACATATTAGTGATCAACATCTAGCATAATCTCTAGAAGAGAATGGTAACTTGGTTATCAAGTTTGATCCTTGGGCACTCTGATGCATGAAGGAATATTCATGTGGAGATGGATCTTGATGATGTTGATGATGATAAAGTTGTCACAATGAGGTAATTCTATTGTTAATAAAATATTATTGGTTATCTGATTAACATAGTGTTTTTCTACATGGAAATATGTTGCAAGAACATATGATGATAGTTGAGGCAAGTTCAATTGTATGAAGAATGTTGAGGGACGCTCAATATATGGTAGCTGGGAACTGTGAAGTCAAGATATGCTCATATTTGGATTGAAAGGTAGCAATGGGACAAAATTACCTAAAGGTCAAAGGAAATCACTTTCATGAGAAATCTATGATCAGCTTTAAGTCTCAAAAGGCTCAACATAAAGCCTTCATTAATGATGACAAGATGAAAATGTTTTTCAAGATCAATGATCTGGAACCTATCACAATATTAAAGGGAGAAGATGGCTCTATGATACCAGGAAGGAAGCAAGCTCAATACGATGAGATGTGGAAGAAATATGGAGCCACATTGTAGTTTATATTCTTATGAGGAAAACATAGATATCTTGTCAGGAATCCCCTCTATATTTGAGGGGGGTAAAGGAGTCTCCTTGAATACGATCAAGGATATATTCTTAAGTTAAAAATAGAATAGGGATATCCTATCTGGTTGATAGGGAGTGATGTTGGACATTGCATGTGCATTATCTTCATGTGTCATACACTTGACCAGGACTAACAGTCGTAAGTCTAAGTGAAGACCTTGCAGAAGGAATGGGGGAGGATTAGATAAGCATCTTTGGTTTCGTTGATATAAAGGAAAGGGACTGACACCCTCTGAGAATAGGATAGGTGTCCAAGATAAGAGTGGTCAAAGAGGATTGATATTCTTTGAGGATTCGGGATTGGAAATCCAAGATAATAATAGTCCTAAAAGGACATACCTTGTGGACATATAGATGGGGTGTGTGCCTTGTAGAGGTAGTGTGGTATCACATGTAAATCCTCCCATCATAATTCTCTCGAATGAAGTAGAGCTTGTCTAGTTAGGCCTCAAAGACAGTCTTGGTTGATCATAATGTTGATGCTTATAGTTGGCTTATCAATCTGACTCTTCTTGTGAGAATTTTTCAAAGGAATTATTGTCCTTGTACTGGTTAGACAATTATGAGTACCTCCCTAGTTAAGAGGGAGTGTTGAAGAATGTAACTAGTTTAAGTCTTCATAGTCGTCATTTGATTGATGACATGATGTAATCTCTATGTATTTATCAAAAAAAGAAAGAAAATTAATTTTATAAAGCATGGGTTTCATTCTCAAGTCATTTTGTCATTAGATCAAGCATCCATTGAATTCTCCTAGGGTTTTTCATGAGTTAAGAACCATTGTCATTCTGTAAAGGAACCTTGCAGCACTTGTATCAATAAAAAGAAAAATATTTTTAATTTAGAAGTGTCTAGAAGGCTCCAAAAGACCAATTCAGTCATCCAAGAATAAGCCAGCCTAGAGAGGGTTGTTCGAGCCTCTTAGAAGTCTATAAAAGGAAGGAACTTAAACCTATTTGGGATACATTCAAGGACATACATCTTGTATTTAATCTGAATTTGGAGGAGGGGTGTGAAGGCCTTGAAAAGAAAAAATAAGGAAAGTGAAGCAAGGAAGAAGCCCTTATGAAGTTTGAAAGTTTAAAATATATCTTTTATTGGTCACATGTGCGAGTACCCTAGGATTTATAATGTTACCTCAAGTATGAAAGTGCAAAAAGTATTGCAGGATCCTTTGGTAACCTTAAAAGGCTAAAGAGTTCTCATCTTGGAGAGAAATGTTTTTGCTACCCTTGGAGAATTTGTCTTGCAGATTGATTGGTTGACTTGGTTTCTTGGTGGTAGGCATGGTCTAGGGTTCAGTATTAGAAGTATCCTTTGAAGTAATTCTATAAGAAGAGAATTTATTTATGGTTTTTCCCCTTGGAATGGTTTTTCCCTGGCATGGAGCCTATATCTTATGCTCATCTTTTGTATGGTTGTGATCTAATGGTTTTTGGCATTTATTTCATGATAAGAATATAAGAAAAATAATGAAGAAGAACATAATGTCACAAATAATTGTCTTGTAAGGAAAATTGAAATTAACATGTTGCCCTAATCTATTTTTCCAACAATTTGTAGCCATAAACCGAATCATTGTGGATCTAGAATTACATATTTTATTAAATATTTGCACAATGATATAGAAGTTGATGAAAAAATTGTAAATATGTTGTAAATATATATACTTTTAGAGTTTTTTTGAATGAGACAAAGAGGAGAGAAGAAAATCTCACATTCAAGCTCTGACTTAAACATCTCAAAGCATGCTAGCTAGAAAGGATCAATGTACTTTGACATTTAATTTCTAAGTGTGATACTCTTAAGGATAAAAGAAGTGAATTGTTCCTCAAAATACTTGATATAATCAAAGAATTTATTGGCCCATATATGATAATGGATGGTATATTGTTAACTAAGGAACTAATGCAACAACGTTAAATACTCTAAATCTCTATTGGGAAAATGATTTTTCTGAAGATGAAACAGGAAGGTGGTTAGTCAACTATGTTAATAAAATTAAGGCTAAGGAGAGATCATTTATCAAATGGGTTTTGAGTTAAAAGAAATTGAATATGAGTTGTCAACTTCTAGAATTAAGCATGAGCTAGCAATATCATTGTTGCGTGAGTTTAATGAACAATGGCTCGGAGATGTGGTATGGGAAGTAATTGATGATGCCCAACCATGAAAAATTGGTTATGATAGTTAAGGATTCTCAAGGTGTTACTTTTAAAGGAGACTTTAATAAACAAAAGTATCAACTTTTCTCTAACATAGTAAGTAAAAATATTCTCATTGAAATTTCAATATATCTTTCCTAAGCAATTACATCCCAACCTTTCATTTTAAAGCCTAAGGCTTTAAAATGTTAAAGGCCAATTTCTCATTGCAATTCCTTATTTCTTCTAGGCCATCACCATAATCATATTTATTTTATCCATAAGAGACCCATCCCAATCCACTTGAATGAACACATTTTTTTTACAAATATTATTAAAAAAATTACAAACATTTAATATTTGAGAATATTAAAGGTTCCACGGAGAACACTCATGAGCACATAGCTAGTGTGATTCATGACCTTGACTCCAAAGAATATGATTACAAGTGTGTGTTTTCATTTCATATTTATTATTTAATTGAATTATCTTGTCAATTTCCCTATACACATGGTCTATTTCATTTCATCTACCCCAATGATTTGTTATACTTTACTTCTACTATGTTGGAGATGACTTGTCATGGAAATATCGTTCTTATATTTTTTGGGTATGTCTAATATTATTTACATGGATACCTCCATGCATTTTACATTTTGTTGGGAAAATCATAGGTAAATCCCCCCTTACATCGAGGTTTGGGGAAATTCCCATAAAACAAAGTCATTTTTTGGTGTTCATTTTGGCGTTTATTTTTGGCCATTTTTTGCACACGATTTTTGTTGTTAACAATTTTAAGGCACATGGTAGTTTAGCTCGTGGTTTGTAGTTTTGGTTAAGGAACTATGGTTTTATTATAATCCAATGTAAATGGATTGGTGGTTTATGCTATATAAATTCCTTGTAGGTTCAAACTGCATATTGTAATATGCTAAAACAATTGACTTGAATCTACTCTACTCATCAGTGGAAAAAACAAATGATCAATGAAATCAAGAAGCACAAAAGAGAAAGAATTAAATCACACATAACACAATAATTTTTTGGGGAAAGCCACAGCTAAAAACCCCCGCTATTTGTATATTGCATTAATCAGAAAATATGAGAAGATTACAATGCTTTGATCAAGCCTGAGAAACCTCTACACAATCTCAATCTATCTCACTACTTCACAAACAAGCTCCAACCAACACTTAGCCAAATATGTTGTGTGCCAAGCTCCAACTTCCTTGCACAGGTTCCTATTGAATTAGCCCATATTTAATTGGGAAATTCCTCATCCATAATTTCGCAATCCATCAATAGGCCTTCCTCTGATTGCATGCACCATCGATTTAATTTAGATGATTTTACAACTAATAGTACATTGTCCTTGAACTCTAATCTCAACTAGGTCTTTCACTGATATGGAATCCATGAGTTAATTATGAGTGAATATTCAATTTACAAGTTGAGGAGTGTTGACACCCCACTATTGCAGGTTACACCCCACTATTTGATCTCCCACTAATTCCTCCATTAGTTGGAACTAGTTTAACTTAATTTAACGTAGTTAAACTGAATTAAATTATTACAACTCAAAAAAACTCAACCTGGGCCCCTAAAATTTAGGAACCACTCTACATGACTCTAGATAGACTCCCAACTTGAATTAATTGTGTCAACTAAGTCAAATTAACTTAGTTAACTATTACAATTTGTTATGAGAATTAGAATTATAATTTAATTCAATGACAAAATTAAATTAGGATTTTCTTATTTCATTTTTCAACGCTCCCTCTCAACAAGAAAGGGATTATTGTCTAACCTGATCCTGCCTCTTTGAAACTCAAATTTGCATCTTGACAATGCCTTTATCAAAATATTTTCATCCTTCTCCTCTTTAGGATTGTACTCCAACAACATGTTTCTCCTATGCACACAATCTCGTAGATGGTGATACTGTATGTCAATATGCTTGGATCGATCATGAAAAATTGGATTCTCAAAGAGTTTGATACAATTATGATTGTCACAGTAAATCACTGTAGGATCCATCTGCTGACCAAATAACCCAACAAGGATCTTCCTTATACAGATAGCCTCACAAGTTGCTTGACTAGAAGCCATGTACTATGATTCTGCTGAACTGAGTGCAACTAATCTCTGCTTCCTGTTGTAGCAAGAAACTATTGTTGACCCAATACTAAATATTCCCCTTGATGTTCTCTTTATGTTAGATGGACTCCCAACCCAAACTACATCTATGAAGCCTTGAAGCTTCACTCCCTATGTTTGTTTGAACCAAAGACCAATTTGAGTGGTGCCTCTGAGGTATCTCAACACATGTTTATTTACCTTCCAATAAATTTTGGTTGGCTTAACCATGGCTTGACTAAGCTAGTTAACTGTAAAACACATGTTCAATCGTGTGTTCACCAAATACATGAGTGAACCCACAAGTTGTCTATAAATAGTAGCCTCCACTACTTCACCTGAAGTAGCATCCTCCTTTATCCAGATACCTGCTAGAG
Source organism: Pinus tabuliformis (assembly GCA_031772625.1). Taxonomy (NCBI): domain Eukaryota; kingdom Viridiplantae; phylum Streptophyta; class Pinopsida; order Pinales; family Pinaceae; genus Pinus; species Pinus tabuliformis. The sequence continues at coordinate 782,451,749 of CM062805.1, forward strand.
GAGTCTCCATGGGTTTGTTTCTCTCCATGTGGAAATTCTTCAGTATCTCGTTGGCATACTTTCCCTGAGAGACAAATTGTTCCTCATCTCCTTGTCATGCTTCCATACCAAGAAAGTAATGCATGAGCCCCAGGTCCTTCATCTCCAACTCTCTTGTAAGATCCTCTTTGCAAGATTTTATCAGCTTCTCATCACATGTTAGAATCAAATCATCAACATATAATACCATAATCAAAAATTTACCTTCAACCACAATATGGTAAAAGTTCACATCTGCTTCACTTTTGGTGAAACTGTTATGAAACCAGCTCAAGAAAAGATAGAAAAGATAGATCAACGCCTTAGAATTCAGCCTCTTCGAGGGGGCAACCTCCTTTACATTACATAAATGAACAATTCTTCGATGATACAAATGAAAAAACCTCCTTTCTATATATAGGAGTCTAAGGAGTCACAATATAATCCAGCCGACCTAACAATAATAATATAAAGCCACAAAAATAACAATAGAGGGATTCTATGGGGCACAGAAATAACAATATGGGGGTAATAGGGGCACAACAATATAAATAAGGGGTATAACTACAATAGTAATGGGGTAATCACTAGTATTATAGGGACCCAACATGCCCCTCTCCTTCAAAAAAGTGTTGTCCTCAACGCTTGAGCAGTTCTGGATACTTCTGCATAAAATTCTCATCCTCCCATGTGGAATCTTCAACGGATAAGTTCTTCCACTTGATAAGATACTCTGAAATCGATCGATTTCGTAGCTGTCGAGTTCTTATTTCTGTGACTGCTTCCGGTTCCAATATAATTTTTCCTTCCTCGTCAAGTTCTGGCAATATTGTTTGAACTGGGAGCTTGTCGCCTATAACCTTCTTTAAACATGAAACATGGAAAACTGGGTGCAATCGAGAAGCTGCAGGAAGCTCCAATTTGTATGCCATAGTACCAATCTTTTCCAACACCTTGTACGGACCATAATACTTTGGTGATAATTTATTATCCTTCTTAGCTTGCTTTAGGGACATTTTCTTATATGGTTGTAGCCATAGGAATACCCAATCACCTACATCAAAACTTCTTTCACTGCGATGTTGATCTGCCTGTTGTTTCATTCTATTTTGTGCCAACACGAGGTTATCCTTTAAGAGTTGGAGGACTTGTTGTTGATGTTCGATGTGATGTTCCACTGCCTGAACCTTAGAATTTTCTCTTAAATATGATGTGATTGATGGTGGTTGGTACCCATAAAGTGCCATAAATGGGGTCATTTTTGTTGTTGTATGGAAGGAAGTGTTATACCACCATTCATCCAGAGGCAACGATTTGACCCATTGTGTCTGTTTATCAGATACAAAGCAACAAAGATATCCTTCCAAACATTTGTTTACTATCTCAGTTTGCCCATCAGATTGAGGATGATAAGATGATCTATGAGCTAACTGAGTACCAAGACAAGAAAATAATTCTGTCCAAAAATTTCCAGTGAAAATGGGATCTCTGTCACTTACAATAATCTTTGGATTTCCATGTAGCTTTTGAACTGTTTCCATAAATGCAGTAGAAACTGTACTGGCTTTAAATGGATGTGATAATGCACAAAAGTGTGCATACTTGGTAAGTCTGTCAACTACCACCATGATGACACTCTTTCCCTCAGACTTGGGTAAACCTGTGATAAAATCCATTGAAACCTCCTCCCAACGTTGGCTTGGAATGGATAAAGGTTGTAATAGACCCGGTGTCTTAATTGTTTCAACTTTATTTTGTTGGCAAACCAAACATTCCGCCACAAACTTTTGAATATCTGATTTAAGGCCATCCCAAAAAAATTCCTTCTTAACCCTGTGGTAAGTTTTTAAAAATCTTGAGTGCCCTCCTAAGGGAGAAGTGTGCAATTCCATAAGAATCTTTTGTTTTAGCTGGGAATTCTTACAGAGGTATAAGCGATCTTTGTACCATAACGAATCATTTTGCCAGCTAAATGTATCAGAAGTACTGGAATATTGTTGTAGCTTTCGAATAAGTGCCCACACTTCTTCGTCATTCTTCCATTCCTCCTTTGCTTCGTTTATCCAATCTGGTTGGATAATAGAAATGGCACACAACAATGCTTCCATATCCTCATCCTTTCTTGAGAGTGCATCTGCCACCACATTTTGCTTCCCTTTTTTGTAGATTATTTCAAAGTCATAACCCAACATCTTTGTGACCCACTTTTGTTGCTCTTCAGAAGATAATCTTTGTTCTAAAAAGTATTTAAGGCTATCATGATCCGTTTTTACCTTGAAGTGTCTTCCCATTAGGTAGGATCGCCATTTCTTAAGTGCATGGAGTATTGCCAACATTTCCTTCTCATAAATAGCTTTGCTTAAAAACTTTCCCTTGATTGGACGACTTTCAAAAGCAATGGGTCTTTCATCTTGCATTAGAACAGCACCAATTCCATTTCCTGAAGCATCACATTCCACAATAAAGGTTTTTGTGAAGTCCGGTGTAGCTAAGACCGGTGCTTGGCACATTGCCTCTTTAAGATGTTTAAAGGCCTTTGTTGCTTCCGGAGTCCATGAAAATGAATCTTTCTTCAATAATGTTGTTAGAGGTGCTGCTATTCTCCCATAATTCTTAACGAACTTGCGATAATACCCTGTCAACCCAAGAAATCCTCGCAGATGCTTTATGGATGTGGGGATTTTCCATTCCTTAATGGCTTTAATTTTGCTAGGGTCTACCTTAACTCCTTCATGAGATACAATATGACCCAAATATTCCACCTCCTAGACTCCAAAGAAACATTTGGATCTTTTTGCATATAATTGTTTCTCCTCCAATAGTTGTAGCACCTTGTCAACATGTTCAACATGATCCTTCCAAGACTTGCTGTAGATTAGTATATCATCAAAAAATACCAACACAAATTTTCTAAGGAATGGTTTGAAAATTGAATTCATCAAACCTTGAAATGTTGAAGGTGCATTGGTAAGGCCAAAAGGCATGACCAAAAATTCATAATGACCCTCATGAGTTCTAAATGCCGTTTTCGGAATGTCTTCAATCTTCATTCTGATTTGATGATATCCCGAACGAAGATCCAACTTGGTGAAGTAAATTGATCCATGCAATTCATCCAGTAATTCATCAATGACAGGAATGGGGAACTTATCTTTAATAGTGAGCTTGTTGAGCTCCCTATAATCTGGACACATGCGCCATGATCCATCCTTCTTGTGCACCAATACTACTGGAGCTGAGAAAGAACTTTGACTCGGTTGAATTATACCAGCCTCTAGCATTTCTGCAACCATACGTTCAATTTCACTTTTTTGGACATATGGATATCTGTACGGCCTGATGTTTGGAGGAACACTTCCTAGAATCAGATGAATAGCATGATCATGATCACGCATAGGTGGGAGACCTTTGGGAGTCTCAAATACCTTGGAATGATTGTCCAGGACTTTTTGTAGATCTGGAGAAATAGATGATTCCAATGTGGAAACATCTAGCGAACATAATTGTGCAATTACACCTCTTTGCTCCTTTTTTAGAAGCTTTGTCATGCCATTAGAGCTGATTATCTTTCCTGGTTTCCCTGCAATACCCCTTAATTCAACTTCCTTTCCTTCCATAGAAAATTTCATGAAAAGTTCTTGAAAATTAAAAGCTATTGTACCCAAGGATTGTAGCCATTGGACTCCTAGTACAACATCAGCACCTCCCATTGGAATGGAAAGCATTGGACTAGTCAATACATATTCTCCCATGGATAGCTTGATATTATGGCACTTTCCAGAACAATTTATTGTTCCTCCATTTGCAATCATCACTTGACACTCTGGTGCTGGATATAGGAAGCAATTCAATTCTTTTGCTACCCTACAATGAATAAAATTGTGGGTGCTTCCTGAATCAATCAACATTATTACCTTTTTCTTCTTGATTTGTCCTTCTATCTTGATGGTTTGAGGAGTGGTAATTCCCGCCAATGCATTACAAGATATGGTCGGATTTATTTGTTCTTCATCTAGGCTTTGTTCCTGGAATATATCCTCTTCTTTTGACCTTTCTTGCTCCTTTTCTTCTTCCTCTTCACAATCTATGTAGAATAATTTCTTCTCAGCACACTTATGACCTTTTGTGTATTTTCTATCACAATTGTAACAAAGCCCTTTTGCTCTTTTTTCTTCCAATTGTTGTGGTGTCAACCTTGTAGGTTGTGGAAGAATATGGGCAACAACACTTCCGTCTTTATAGTTGTGAATGGTATGCTTCCTAGTTGCCATAATTTTGCTTTCCATTTTTCTTTCTAACCTGAATGCCTTCTCTAATGAATCAGGTTCCCAAAGGCGCACATCATGTTGGATATTATCCTTTAAAGACTCTATGAACACATCAATCTTATGCTCCTCTGGAATATCTTTTACCCTTATGTTCAATTTTTGGAACTCCTCAATGTCCTCCATTATTGAACCCTTTTGTTTGAGACTTATCAATTGGCTAAAAAAAGTGTTGCTTTTTGTATCGTCATAATGTGCTATCAATTCTTCCGTAAAAATTGCCCAAGTGATAAATTGTTTACGAGAACAAAGCCATTGATACCATACAAACTGATTTGGTTCCAAATATAAAGTTTCCATACGTACCTTTTGTGTGTTTTGCACATTATTGAGGTCGAAGAATTGCTCCATCTGTAATATCCATGTGGCGGGATCCTTGCCATAAAACTTCCTCATATCGATTTTTGGAACATGGTGAGTCTTTGATCCAACATTAGAGTCTATGGAATCATGATTGACATTTCTTTTGTTCTCATCATGAGTTTCCTTTAGTACTCTTTCACCCTTAGTGACCATTTCTTGTAGCAACTTATTCATATTTATCTTCAATTCTTCCATCTTATCATCCATGCCATCAATTTTAGCGTCCATGCCCTTCACTTTAGCTTCCATGCCATCCATCTTAGCTTCTACGCCTTTCTTTAAACAATCCATCTTAGCTTCTACACCTTTCTTTAAACCATACATCTTAGCTTTTGTTCCTTTTTGTGCAAGGGACAGTTGTTGCACTTGGTCTTGTAATTTTGATATATCATGTTGCATTTCTTCCTCTTCTTCATGAGTCATGCTAGAGCTTTCAGGTTCCTTACTAGGTGTTTGCATTTTCTTTCCTCGGGGCATCAGTTACCGATAATAATGCTCTACTATGCCCTTTGAATTCCTTCAAAATAAATTTTCAAACCAAGCTTAAGCAAAAATTTAAAAAAATCTACACACCTTTTTTCACTTTGTAGGAGCTTGATATTGCCTCTGATGTATCTCTGTACTTTCCAATCATCTAGTTCTAAAATTGTGACCTGTAGTAGCTCTCTATGTCCTCTTTCCAATGCCACCAGTCTGATCCAAATTGGATTCTCCAAGAAAGAGTTATGCACAATCTCCCAAGATGACCTGATTATAGACCTTTACAGAAGAGTTAACTTGTATGAAGTGCCACGTGTACAATTTTCAACCTCTGGTTCTGAAAAAGATATACCAGAAACTACAGTCCGTCCTCTTTCTGTACCTTCTTACGAAATTTCAATCCGATCCACAGAGAGAAAGTTATGACGATTTTTCCTAGGTCACCTGTTTTGAATGTAAATCAGGAGTCTTCAAAAAGACCAACTTCCTCCGAGCATATCTCCGCAAATATTGCATGAAATGCTCTGAAATTTGGACCCAAGGTTCAGCGTGATTTCTTCTCAAATGGGTTTTTTTTGTGACTTCTGAAACGTCACAGAAGAAAAGTTATAGCGAAAATTCCACTATGACCTGTTTGGAGCAGCGAAACCCTAGAATCCAAAGCTCTGATACCAAATGTTATGAAACCAGCTCAAGAAAAGATAGAAAAGATAGATCAACGCCTTAAAATTCAGCCTCTTCGAGGGGGAAACCTCCTTTACATTACATAAATGAACAATTCTTCAATGATACAAATGACAAAACCTCTTTTCTATATATAGGAGTCTAAGGAGTCACAATATAATCCAGCCGACCTAACAATAATAATATAAAGCCACAAAAATAACAATAGAGGGATTCTATGGGGCACAGAAATAACAATATGGGGGTAATAGGGGCACAACAATATAAATAAGGGGTATAACTACAATAGTAATGGGGTAATCACTAGTATTATAGGGACCCAACAGAAGCCCAACCCGGTGAAATAGTTTCCAAACCTGGTGTACCAAGCATGGGGTGCTTATTTCAGTCCATAGAGTGCTCGCTTGATTCTGCACACATGAGACTCTTTTTTGAAGGTCTCAAATCCTTCTGGATGCTCAATATACACCTCTTCCTCAACCATATTGTTGAGGAATTTTGTCTTCACATCCATTTGATGTATCTTCCATCCCATCTGTGCTAACAATGCTAGAATAGATCTAATTGATGAGTACCTTGCTACCAGAGAAAAGGTCTCACCGTAATTAATTCCCTCTACCTGAGAGAATCTTCTGGCCACAAATCTAGCCTTTTGTTTCTCCACACTCTCATTTGTTGCTTGCTTTACCTTGTAAAGCCATCTGGAACTCACCACTGACTTGTCTATTGGTCTTGGGACAACTTCCCAAACATTATTTCTAATAATGGAGTCATACTCCTCAGCCATGGCATCAAACCTATACTGGTTGTTGCACTTATTCCTCAAATGAGGATGGCTCAACCTCTACACTCTCACTCATAAGATCCATGTATCCAGTGTACCGATCTGGTGACCTCCTCTACCTGCATTGTGATGTGAGTTCTCCCATATCCTCTTTAGAATCATGCATCAATATTTCAGCCTCTCTGGAGTGCTTCGTTCCATCTCTTGAAGTCTCTACGTGAGTGGGTGCTTCTACTCTCTTCTCCTCTGCATGTGGTTGCACCACATCATCCTGAGGTTCCTCCTTTGGAGCTAAAATCTCCTCATCTACATGTAACCGAAAATCCCTCTTAAGGGAACATCTCATCGCCTTCTCTTCATTTAACTTCACATCTCTACGAACCACTATCATCCTATTGGATGGCAGGTACACCCAATAGTTGTGAGGTGTATCAGTGTACCCCACAAATATTCCCAACTCATTTTTCGGTTCTAGTGTTTTCTGTGCATCCTTGGTAACATGAAAATAGACTAATGAACCAAAGATACTGAAGTGTGCCACATTTGGTTTCTTACCTAAAAAAACTTCTTCCGGTGTACTCATCCCGAGAATTCAATGAGGGCTTCTATTCTGCAGATAAACAGTTGTGTTGCATGCTTCATCCCACAAGTGAAATGGTAGGCCCTAATCATGTAACATCATACGTGCCTCTTCCACAATACTTTTGTTTTTGTTTTCAGCCACCCCATTCTGTTGTGGGTTATGAGGTGTTATTAAATCTCGTCGAATGCCTTTTGATGCACAGAAGTTCTTGAATTCATTCAACACATATTCTCCATCGTTATTGCTTCTATGAGCTTTAACTTTCCTGCCTGTATATTTCTCGACAAGTTCTTTAAATTCAAAAAAATTAGAGAACATCTGAACATTCTTCTACATGAAGAAAATCCAGCACTTACAAGAAAAATCATCAAAAAAATATTATATAATACATGTGCTTGGCCATGGATGTTTTCGAGAACGATCCACAGACATTTGAGTCAACTCAATCAAGGATCGCTTGCACTCGACTGTCTTTATCATGAAAGGAAACCTTGGTGTACTTCCCCAATGTACACCCTTTGCATGTGTCTCTCTACTCTAGTGTATCCTTGGGAAGTCCTGTAGAAATTTGGTGCATGATCTTCAAGGCTCAGTGGTGAAAGTGACCCAATCTTTTATGCCACAACTCACTGATGTCTCAGCTTTGCACCTTCTATGCTTTTGTGCTCAAAGAAACACAGTATTCTACATACAATTTGTAGAGGTTCTTCAGCCAAACCTCGATCTTTTTCGCTTGTCCTGAGGCTATGTGACAAAAGAAATCCTTTCCCTTTCTAAATATCACATTGTAGCCACGGTCCTCCAACATGGAAACTGAAACCAAATTCTTCTTCAATCCTAGAACATACATGCCATGTTTTAATGTGAGAAGAGTACTAGACTCCCTTTGAAAGGTAACAATACCGATGTCGGTCAGTCTATACCTCCCACCATCTCAAATCTCGATGTGCATCTATAGGTCCTTCTCCTCCAAGTCACTGAATAACTCATTGTTGTCGTTCATAAGGAATGAGGCTCCACTATCCAGGTATCACACACTACCCATCACCAATGTCACCATGTAGGCAATGAGGGTGAAATCAAGTTCGAATTGTGAAGCAATAGCTTCACCTTCTGCTCCTCATAAGGGATTCTTATCGGCCTTCTCGTGCAGACATGTTGTGGCATAGTGTCCCAGCTTGTGATAGTGAAAAAAATTAATCTTCAACATGTCCTTCTTCTTGCCACCCTAACTGGAATATGATTTGGAATGGGATGAATTCCCCTTCCCTTTCTTCTCCTTTATAGATAAGGCACAGTTATCCTCATCGTCATACTTGTATGAGGATCCATCCCTGGTATTTCGTTGAATCTATTCTTGTACCAAGTCAAACCATAATCAATCCCACACTGGTAGTTTCTCCCTCCCATTAATTGAGTCATGGTAGTTGTGTCAGATTTTGCAAAGTCTTAGAAGTTCTAGACTCACCAGAGCATCTTCAACAACCATAGCACCGACACTTCCAATCTCATCCCAACATTGGGTGAACTTGGTCAAGTACTTCAGTATTATGTCGCCCTTCTCCATCTCGATCTTTTTGAGCTTGTCCTTTAGTGTCATCTTCCTATGGCCAATGATGTTTTGGAATTGGTTCATTAAGGCCTTCCACATTGCAAATGGAGTTTCCTTACCATTGGCGGTTCAAGACAATATTATCTCAAACTCCTTCTAGGATAATCCTTCTCACCTTTGCCACACACTTTCTCCACTCTATTGGATCTTGAGCATCAGCTAGCTTAGGAATATCATTATCTCTGAATTCCTTAAGCTCATTCTCTTCCAACACTGCCTCCATCATGTCCTTCCAAGCAATATAGTTCGAGCTACCCTCAAGAGCATATTTGATTCTCAATTCGTAGAACGACATCCGGTTGGCTCTGAAGTATGATACCGCAAATTCAATTTCTCTAGAAAAATTCAAACTTGTATTCAACTCTTCTATAGTGATTTCAACTCTAATACCATGTAGAAATTCGTTGTAGATTCAAACTGCAGATTGTAATATGCTAAAACAATTGACTTGAATCTACTCTACTCATCAGTAGAAACAATAAACAATCGATGAAATCACAAAGCATAAAAGGGAAATAATTCAATCACACATAATTGTTAAATTATGGTATGTTCTATGCTTATAGCAGTTTACTTATTTTTCTTTTTATTAGCCACAGATTAGCAATCACATATACATTAAGTAAAGTGAAAATAGAACATTAAATGATCAACAGAAAACAAGCCAAGACAAGAGACACAAGATGTGGCGGCGACAAACCCCAATGCGGGGAAACCCTTTGATCAAATATTATTTTATCTTCAATAGTTCAGCATAGATAAATAGTACAAAATCGGAATTCTGTAATTTTATATCAGTAGTAGCAAACCCTAGATCAGCAAAGTCAAACTTGGTCAAACTAGCTGAAATTGTCCTCGAACAGCCTGAAGAAACAGCCCCAAAAGTTCAGTCAATTTGCAGATTTCTGAAGTCAACTTGAAGCCCTAAACTAGGGCAGTCAACACCGGTCAAATTAGAGGTTAGATCACCTCGATTTTCGTGCCAAAAATTGTGGCCTTCCTAGGAGAGGCAACCACACCCAATCCGCACTCTTGGAAGGTCAATGCTTGGTCAACTCTAGTCAAAGAGATGACCTGCTGCCCTAGCGTCCTTCTTTCTATGTCTTCCTTGCCCTAGGACGTATTCCTTTCAGCCACACGTGTGAGAGAGAGAGAGGCTCCTTTTATGTGTAGGAGAGAGAGAGAGAAGATGAGTGAATTGAATTGTCCAAGTGAGGAGAATGCTCCTTGTATTTATATGCAAATGTTGAGGTTGAATAGACATGATTGTTGGGCTTCTGAGCCTACATAAGTTTGTTGGTCGACCTTGACAATTTGTCCATAATCAAAATAAATTCATAGCTCCATAAATACTTATCGGAATCGGATGATCTTTAGATCAATCCTACTCCTCTCGATGAGATGAATCTAGGAAAAATATAATAAGCCATAAATAAGGTGATCCACATGGAATTTGGCCCTAGTTGCCAATTTTAACAACTCCCTCTCAACTAAGGAGAACTTCATCTGCAACCCGTCAGACCGTCATTGCTATCCATCCATCAAATGCACTGTCCTATACAGCTTGACCCCACTCCACTCTGCTCGAACTATGAAGAAGAAGAAATGATCAAGGATGTATCATACCATCCTCCACTAACCTGAAGTTAGTCTCAGAGTGTGAACCACTCTCACTAATCCCAGATCAATGGAGGTCATCCTAACATAGGGAGTATGGTAGATACAGCGATCAATCCATCAATAGTATCACTATGGTCCCTATCCTCATTTCCCTGCTCATTGATCAGATGAGAAGTACTTCCCATGAGTCCCATACTACATGGGTAGGATGCCTCGATAGGAGAACTAATCATCTTGTCCATAGGAGAACAAATCATCCTGTCCAGTGGATGCCACGGAGAAGTAATCATCCTGGCCTACATGAGAACTAATCATCCTTCTCCACAGTCACCACGGAGAACTAATCATTATGTTCCACAGCTGCCACGGGGTGTCACAGGGTAAGGTTGAACCTTTACCCTGTACATAGTACACCACCAGGGGATGGTGAGTCGCCCTGTGGTCACATGTCGCTCCAAGAAGCAGCCCGTGTCCCCCCAGAGCTCCTAGAGCTCAATACACAATACTCGACCCTCATAAGATGGTCTCTGAATGACACTAAGTTGTTCTCGGAAAGTCGGTAATTTGACCTTTCCTAGGGGCTTTGTCAAAATGTTGGTGACATGTTCATCTGTACCGATATGTTGGAGCCTTATTGCTCCTCGTTGTACCATATCCTGAATATAGTGGTACCTGATATCGATATGCTTGGAGCAATCATGAAATATAGGATACTCTGATAAATGGATCCCGCTCTAGTTGTCACACAAAATCACGATGGTATTCAATGTAAATCCAAACAGCTCACTGAAGAGTTTTCGCAACCAGACTGCCTGACAAGAGGCCAAGCTAGCAGCAATGTACTCTGTCTCGACGGTGCTCAAAGCCACTGACTTCTGCTTCCTTCTCATCCAGGATATCGAGGTAAATCCCAAAGAGAAACAACACCCATAAGTGCTCTTTCAATCCACTACACTACCTGCCCAATCAGCATCAGTATACCCAAGTAGTCTCACATCTCCGACAGTGTATCTCAACCCATGAGTGATTGTGCCACAAAGATATCTCAACAAATTCTTGGCACCAATCTATGTGAGTGGTGAGGCTCAACCATATGTTGACTCAATGTGTTGACTACAAATCATATATCCAGATGAGAATTCACCAAGAACATTAATGCTCTGACAAGTTGGCGATACTCGGTAGCATTTCGTAAAACAGGTCTGGCAACACTACCACTTAACTTCTTGAAGTCAAGATCCATCGAGGTAGTTACGGGTTTGCAGTCCACCATGCCGAATCTCTCCAATATCTTTACCACATACTTTCCTTGAGATAGGAAAATCTCCCCTAGTTTCTGCCAGACTTCCAGTCCTAGGAAATAGTGCATAAGTCCTATGTCTTTCATCTAGAACTCAAAATCCAGCTCCCTCTTACATTCGTGAATGAGAGGGTCTACACTTGTTAGAAAGAGGTCGTCAACATATAACACCAGTATGAGAGGCTTGTCATTTATAACCTTAAAGTAAAGGTTAGGGTCGGCTTCACTCCTAGTGAATCCCAGCTTCATCAAGTAGCTATCGATCCTCTCATACCATGCTTGGGGTGCTTGCTTTAGCCCATAGAGGACCTTCTTCAACCTGCACACAGGAGATTCTCGATCATAAATCTCAAATCCTTCGGGTTGCTCCACATAGACCTCCTCTTTGATTAAACCATGTAAGAACGCAGTCTTGATATCCATCTGATGTAGGTTCCATCCTTGCGAAGCAGCAAGGGGTATGATCGAGCGGATGGTGGTATGTCAGGAAATAGGTGCAAATATCTTGTCATAGTGTATAACTTCCTTCTGGGAGAAGCCACAAGTGACAAAACAAGCCTTATACTTTTCCGCACTTCCATCAACTGCATGCTTTATCTTGTAAAACCATTTTGAAGTGACAACTGCTTTGTCTTGGGGTCTGGGGACCACATCCCAAACATCGTTTTTCATAATGGACTCATATTCCTCAGTCATATCATCCTTCCATACTTGATGCTTGACGACATCTGTGAATGACAAAGGCTCATTTTGGATGATCGTGCTCATGATGGTCAGGTATCCCTCATACCTGTTCGGCTTCTTACTTTCACAAAAGGTTCCTCGGGGTGCAATGTGTCCTTCAGCATCATCAAGTGTCCCCCTAAGCCATGAAGGCCTCTTCCTAAAAGAGGAAGGCTCTTGCAGAGGAGGATCAATAGGATCCATAGGTTCTTCCACATCGGGCATCGTCTCATCTTATTTTTCCTTCGGTTCCCTGGTGTCAGCTTCTTTAGATCCCATTAAAGTAGGAAGATTGTCTAACTTGCTAAGAGCCATATCTTCGTCAAAGGTGACATCATGACTAATCTAAACTTCCCTTTGACCAGCCACATAGATTCTATAGCCCTTAGTATTTTCTATATAGCCCACGAAGATTCCTTTCTTTCCAAATTCACCCAATTTATTCCTTTTTTCTTTAGGCACATGAAAATATACAGGGCTTCCAAAACTAAAATGAGATACATCAGGTTTCTTACCGGTGAACATTTCTTTGGGAGTCTTGGAACCCAATGCTTGATGAGGGCATCGATTTTGTACATATACGGCGGTATTTGCAACTTGGGCCCATAGAAACTTCGGAAGTCTTTGATCATGGAGCATAGCACAGACAACTTCCACAATTGTACGATTCTTCCTTTCTGCCACACCATTTTGTTCAGGGGTATATGGCATAGTAGTCTCCCTCTTAATGCGAGCCTCTTTGCAAAAGTCATGAAACTCATTGGATTCATATTCAGTCCCATTATCAGTCCTTAAGATCCTAATCTTCTTTTCAGTTTGATTCTCAATCAATGCTTTGAAGTGTCGAAACCAGGAGAACACTTCATCCTTCTTTTTAAAGAAGTATATCCAAGTCTTGCGAGAATAATCATCTATAAAATTGAGGTAATATAAATACCCCCCCAAGGAGTTCATAGGCATCATACCGGATATGTCTGAGTGAACCAACTGCAATATATCGTGTTGAAAAGTGTGCAACAAGAAATTCTTGTTGAGAATGCAACAAGATGATGGAGCTTAGTGAAAAGAGTCGCCTTCACTAAGTGGGCCCGCATGCAAATTATGGCGCAAGTTCTATTTTTGATCCCAGAAGGGATGATCACAGTATGAGTGATCAAAGTTTGGGTGATCACAGTGTGGGTGATCATAGTGTGGGTGACCACAGTGTGAGTGATCACAGTGTGAGTGATCAAAGTCTATTTTTAGACTGGCTGTCAAAAATAGAAAAGTCAAATATTATTGTCTCATAATAATATTTGGACTATAAACTTGATATTATTCTCTTGGATCACTTCAGGATGAGCTACGGATGTGGTACATGCAGATCCCAGAGGGAAATACGTGGTTACCTATGGGATGACTAATATTTGCATGCAGGAATTCAGTTAGAACTCAAGTGAGTTGAGTTTAGTGGACTGGAGGTGTAGTTGATGGAGTTGTGTTCAGTTTAGCCTTGTTAAACTAGTTGTATTTAGTCTAACTGATCAATAGACTAGAGATGAGTTGGGTGAATTAGTTATTAATTAATTCACAAGTTATTAACTCATAATGCAACTATAGAATACATCAGTTAACTCAGTTGCATGTCATTGCATGTTCAGTTCAGCAGGGACAGGTGTTAGAGAATCAGATTGCTATCAGTTGTGACTATAGTTGTGCATAATGATTTGCACAATCAGAGGGATTGAGTATGCCAATGAATTGGCCAATACTAAGAATTGTAGCCTGTGCTCACGTCCAACACAGTGTGAGTGATTATTTTCAGGTCAAATACGAGTTTGATAAGCCATTCTCATCAGTTCTTGAGCAGGTATTGAGCTGGAGAGGCAGGCAAGCAGCGGAATAGATTTGGAGATCAGATCTGAGCTGTATTGTGTGTAACAGGTGGAGATGGTACTGGATTGCTTGTGATAAGCATTGTACTTTGTAATGTTACATGATTCAATCAATATAATATACAGATAGTGTGGGGTTTTTAGCGAGATGCTTTCCCCGGGATACATACTGTGTTTATGAGTTTGATTGATGCTTCTATATGTGCCTGTGAATGTTTTTGCTTCTGTAAATTGATGATCGACATAGAGGAGATTATGTATTATACATGTTGCGCTTATAATTGTATGATCAGGATAATCTCTGTGAATATGTGTTAAATTATTCAAAATTTCTACATGGTATCGAAGCTGCTTGATTTGTAGAAGAGATTTTTACAGGATATCAAGCGAGGATTGATCATCAGATCTATTATTCAGGAAGTGTTTACATTTTATTTCTTCAGGCAGAGTCTATAATTGGGCCAGGTAGCCTCTGGATTCATCCTTCTTTTGGAAGGTGAAATATCCGGTGAATTCCCATACAGTCGATCTCTGTACAAGAAATATTGTGTTCTCACGAATTCTAGATCAGAAGCGGTTGAGTTTTGAGCTGGTGGAATTCGAATTTAATTCAAAGCAAAATATAAAACTCAGAAACATTTAGTGTGAGAATGGAGACAGTATGCCCGAGTATCTCACGAAGCTCACCCAATGCCGGGATGAGCTGGGAAGTGTGGGGGTGACTGTCGGATGAGGATTGTGAGTCTAGGACTCCTTGACCTTCCTAAGAGTTGGCATAGCTACCAAGACTCGGTGAATGGAAGGGAGAAACTGCCAGGATGGGAGAGACTTTGGTCGGATCTTGTGTAGGAGGAGATTAGACAGAGCACCAGAGACGGTTCTTCATCCATGCGGGATGAGGAGAACTGTGCCTTAGCGAGTAAGGCGAAGAAGGGGAAGGGGAAGGTTTCTCTTTCCAAATCCAATTCTTCCAATGATGGGAAGAAGGTTGACAAGGCGAAGGTGAGATGCTTTCGTTGTCATGAGATTGGTTCACAGGTCAAGAACCTGTATGCTCTTGAGGTTCAAGATGCATGCAAAGCCTTGAGCAGCGAGGCAACTGATGGAGACTTGGTTATTGAGAGGGAGCGTATATTACCTCTCAACATGCAAAGCCAAAAGAAGTCTCAAACGATTGTGGAGGTGCCACGATTGGTGCAGCAGCTTCAGGAGGTTGTGGAGGAGCCACAACAAGGGAAGCTGAGAGGAGATCGAGTAGAGACATCTACTCATGCAGAGACCTCCAATAGGGGAAAACTTCGAGCCAGGTGGGCTGAGGGATCGCATGCAGCCATACCTCCAGGTAGGAGGTGGGGTGATGTGGATTGATTGTCCCAAGGAGGAGGGGCAGTGTTCACACCTAATCCGAAGGCGGTTGGGTAAACTGGAACGTGAACAGTCATCAAGAAGATGAATTGTTCCATCTCCTTTGTGTATATAAACAATAGTTCTCTAATGAAATAACAGATCAGTTTTCTTCTGCTCATTCTGGAGTTACCCTGGCCTGACATGGTATCAGAGCGCAGGTCCCAGATTCCTTGTAACTCCCATCTCTGTCCTGAGCGCTCCTCTGTCCTGAGCGCTGCTCAGTCCTAAGCGCTGCTCTCTCCTGAGCGCTGCTCTGCCCTGAGTGTCATTAATTCTCTGCGCATCAGTTAAATAAAATTGTCATGTGATTCGCTACCTCTCCACACCAGATGCACTGGCTCTACAACAGATCATTGAGAACGTTGTAGATCCTTCCGTTGAGAAGTTTTCAAAGGAAACGCCGACTTGCAGCTCGTTGTTCTCAGGAACATTCAGGTACATTTCCCATTGTATGGTATCTACCGCCTTCTTGCTCTCACCGGTGACATAATAGATTTTTTCTGCACCTCTTTCATCTGGGTCTCTGTTGACATATCTCGTCACGCCCCCGAGCCTCTGATCAAAGCCATCGAAAGCCTCACGACCTTGATTTCTGAGAGTTTGTTGGGCGCTCCTCCGGTGATCTTTGCAACCCTGAGCAAGGCAAGCTCAGCCTTGAGCTCCTTGAGCTGGCTTAACAACTCTTTTCGCAAGTCCGCCCTAGCTCTGGCCATTTCAATTCAAATCGTTTTGCAAGTCCGTCTTCCCCATTGTGGCAGGATTTAGTTATCCTAAGCCTCGCACTATAATCGATCGAGATAATCTCACACGCAACCTCCGCTTGCAGCGTCGCTCCTCTGCCTCCTCAAACCCTCACTAAACAGCTTTGCATGTGATGGCCTTGCAGCTTTGTCCCCGGTGTGATACCTTCGGAGATGGGGAAGCTAGCAAAGTTACAGATTCTATTTGCTCGTTCTTGTAATCTAGTCGGTGATATTCTGGATTCTATTGGCAATCTGTCGTCTTTGACAAACCTGGATCTGTCTTCGAATCAGCTCTCGGGACTTATTCCAGAGACCATCACAAAGTTGAATCAAATAGGACAGATTGAGATCTACGGGAACAAGTTAACAGGAAGGATTCTTGAGAACTGGGCTAATCATATTTCTCTCAGAAACTTTGATGTTTCAAAAAAAAAATATGCTCAGCGGGACCAAGGCATAAAGATATTGTATGTGACTCATAAAGATGATATTATTATATGCATTATCATCTATGTATTTGAAACGAGTTATTAGCTGTCATCTGTATAGACATTGAATATTATAGTATGCAATATCATCTATGCCACACAGATGCTTATACTTGGAGCGGAAAGGATTCAGAGGGTCGTTTTCCATGCATTCTTGACACGAAGCTGCTGGGATAGTTGAAAGTGTTGAGTATTGTGCAGTATCATTCAAAACATTTATATCATTCAAAGCATTTATATATTGCGTTGCTTTCAAAGTAATATTACATGATACATTAATATATTGAAGTGATATATTGAAGTGATCCCTTGAGCATTTTTTTAAAACATAGTAGTATTGCATGATATATTGAAGTGATATGAAATGCTTCTAGCAAACATTAGAGGGATTTGAAGGCTGTAACGCAAGGAAATTTTTTTTTATCAGCAAATGTAATTTTTTTACAGAATGCATTCAATCATCTCTATGGTCGGAATAGTTCTCACTGGCAAGGAGAACTATTCTGAATGGTCTCGGATGGTAAAACACACCCTCATCTACAATGAGTTGTGGAAAGGAGTGTGTGTCGGAGAAGAAGACAAAGACCCTGTGCAGCCTACATCAGATAAAGAACTTGTCATTTGGGAAAACAAGAACAGCAAGGCCTATGCATTGATCGCAGCATCTGTAAATGAAGAAGTAAGTCGTCATATTTCATCCTATTCCACTGCCTTTGAAGCTTTACAAAAGCTGAAAGAACTCTATGATTCACATTCTGCACTTGAAGTTGTTCAGCTCATGATTAAACTCTTCACTCTTGAACTGAAAAATAATGATCCTCTTGCTCTTGCATCTGAAATAAAGTCTATAATGCATGATATTAAATCCACTAAGGTTGAGTTGGATATCTCTCTTATTGCCTTTCTCAAAGCACTCTATCCTACCTACTCCAATTATCTTGAGTCATTACAAGCAAATGGAAATCTTAAAGATATAACCTTTGACTCTCTTGTGAAAAAGTTTGTTGAAAGAGAGAAAGCCTTTGGAAAGAAGACAGTCCCTGAATCTTCTGAAGAGACTGTTTCCCTTGCTCATAAAGAAAAGCATCCTGCTCAAGATTCTACAAGAGGAAGAGGTGGACGAAGAGGAAGAGGAAGATACTTCAGAGGCAGGGGGGCAGACATTCTCAAGCAGAAAAAGCAGATCTGCATTGCATTCGCTGCAAACGAAATGGATCACATGATGCTTCTACATGCAAGCTACCATGGGACAAAATTGAGCAGAGAAGAAATCAGAAGAAAGGTAAAACTGATGATACAGACAAAGGTAAAGCACCTGAATCCGCTCACTATATTGAGGCACAATGTAACATTGGAGTAAATGAAGATTTGTTTAATGCTTCACTTGCTTCTTCAAAAAATGATTGGTTGCTTGATTCAGGAGCAACCTGTCATATGACTCATAGGAAAGATTTTTTTGAAGATTTCACTGACAATGTTGATGGAGCAGTATACTTTTCAGATCAGTCAAAAATCAAGCCATCGGGGCTTGGCACAATCAGGCTTAAACTGCCTGGTCTTCCAGACTTTCTTCTGGATCATGTTCTATATCTCCCACAGCTCAAGAGAAACTTGTTGTCCTTGGTCCACATCCGCCAGCAAGGTCACTCCATTCATGTGTTTGATGGAAAGCTTGAGGTAAGAAAGGCATCTGACCACTCACTTGTCATGAGGGGAATAGAAGAAGAAAGACTTCTTAAACTGCAAGGAACCTCTGCTCATGCACAACATTTCTCATATATTTCTCATCATGAAGAAGGTACACTCCCGTCAAGTTTATTATGGCATGCTAGATTTGGACATTTAAACTATGATAGTCTCCGCTTGTTGAAGAAAAATGGTGTTGCTGGTTTGCCTACCATTCCTAGAAAACATAAGCAATGTGATGCTTGCATTCTAGGAAAGCATAGCAAACAGTCTTTTCATGATTCACATTCAAGAGCACATAGGAAGCTTGAACTCATTCATTCATATTTATGTGGTCCAATGCATGTTCCTTATGCAAATGGAAATAAATATATCATGACATTTATTGATGATTACACCAGAATGTGTTGGGTTTATTTATTGAAGAACAAATATGATGCTTTTCAAACATTCAAGAATTTTCATAAGTGGATTGAAAATGATGCACAATCTCATATTGGGTCTATTCGCACTGATAATGGAAAAGAATATACATCAAATGAATTTGAAAACTATCTTCGCCAACTGGGATCAAACATCAAACAACTGTACCTTATAATCCCCAACAGAATGGTGTAGCAGAAAGAATGAATAGAACAATCTGGAATATGGTACGATCCATGCTTTTCTTCAAAAATGTAAAGATAATGTTTTGGGTTGATGTTTTTCTATGTGCTGCATATATAAAGAATAGATGTCCATCTAGTGCTATAAGAAACAAGACTCCTTATGAATTTTGGTATGGACATGTTCCTTCGGTAAAACATCTCAGGATTTTTGGTTCCACCTGTTATGCTTTAATACCAAAGGTACATAGAAACAAACTTGGTGCTAGAAGTCGTAAGTGTATCTTCATGGGGTATTCAAACACCTCTAAAGCATATCGTCTCTATGATGAAGTAAATAAAAAGTTTGTTGTATCTAGAGATGTCATTTTTCTTGAATCATCCAAATCTGACAGTGTTGTTGAGCGGCAACTTGATCGCTTGGATAGATTCACAAAAACAAAATCATTTCAAGAGTTTGGTAATCAGATTCCACATCTTGAAGGGGGGATTCCTATACTAGATCAACATGTGGAATCTTCTTCTGAAGAACAATCTCCCTTGCATGAAACTACAACACCGAATGATCCTTTAAGTGATGTAATTGATAGAATTGGGAGACTCAATCTTGATTCAGTCCCAACTCAATCAACAGAGCAGCCTGGACCATCTCAGAAAGGTCCCCCAAAGTGGCTGACAAAGACACTTGAAAGTGTTCATCCTGATGAAATTGGAAAAGCAGGAACCAGAAATACAAACCGACAAGATGGAGGTGATGTAGATGACTCTAATTCACCTGTTGATATGGATGTTACTTATGATTGTGAATTGAACTTGTATACAGATTTTGAACCAACTTCCTTCAAAGAAGCTGCTTCTCATGATGAATGGAAAGAAGCGATGCAGAAGGAGTATGATGCCCTCATAAAGAATGGCACTTGGAAGCTGGTTGATCCTCCATTTGGAACCAAACCAATTGGCTGCAAGTGGGTTTACAAGAACAATTACAAAGCTGATGTCTCACTTGACAAGCACAAAGCTAGGCTTGTGGCAAAAGGTTTTGCACAGAAGGAAGGGGTCGATTATGAGGAAACTTTTTCCCCCACAGCAAAATGGGCCACCATCCAGACACTCTTTGCACTAGCTGCCCAGAACGGTTGGAAAGTCCATCAAATGGATGTAAAAACTACATTCTTGAATGGAGATCTAAAAGAGAATGTTTTTATGTCCCAGCCTGAAGGATTTGCTGTGAAAGGACATGAACATAAAGTATGCAAACTTGTGAAGTCCTTGTATGGCCTCAAACAAGCACCACGAGCCTGGTATGAAAAACTAACTGAGCATCTTCTGAAACTCAACTTCAAACATTTTGATCTTGATGATGCAACTTTATTTGTCAAGAAAGTTGGCAAAACAGTTGTATATCTTGTTGTATATGTAGATGATCTTTTAATGACAGGGAACAATGAAAGCTATATTGCATCCATAAAGAAAGAATTAGGAAAAAGTTTTGAAATGACTGATTTGGGCTATGTTCATTACTATCTTGGCATTGAAGTAACCCAACATCCAAAATCCATATTTCTTTCTCAAAAGAAATACATTGGAGACTTGTTAAACAGATTTGGCATGACAGAGTGCAATCCTCTTTCTACTCCAATGGAACAAAACTTGAAGATCACATCTATTGAAGGAAAGGAATTTGAGGATGCAACAAAGTATAGACAGCTTGTAGGAAGTCTCATCTACCTCACTACTACCAGACCAGACATTTCATTTGCTGTTGGAATCCTCTCCAGGTTTATGCAAAAGCCTTGTGAGGGACATTGGTTTGCTGCAAAAAGAGTTCTAAGGTACTTGAAGGGAACTCAAAACCTTGGAATCAAGTATACACAGGTGGACGACTTCAACTTGATTGGATACTCTGATTCAGACTTCGATGGAGACAAAGAAACTGGGGTATCTACTTCAGGATATGCTATGAGTCTTGGATCAGGAGCTGTCTCCTGGAGATCACGCAAACAATCAGTTCCAGCAGATTCCACAACAGAAGCAGAATACGTGGCAGCAGCTGAAGCAACGAAAGAAATTGTGTGGCTCAGGAAAATTCTTGAAGATTTGCAGGTAAAACAAGTACAATCAACTCCACTCATGATTGATAACACCTCTGCAGTAAAGTTGGCCAAGCACCCAAAGTTCCATGATCGTACTAAGCACATAAATACTAAATATCATCTAATCCGACATCATGTTGAGGCCAAAACAATCCATCTCCGTCATTGTTCCACAAATGAGCAAATTACAGACATCTTCACCAAAGCGCTTGGAAGAGAAAAGCTTGAAAGATTCAGAATGATGCTTGGACTCACCAACATCCCTTCAGATTAAGGGGGGAAATGTTCACACCTAATCCGAAGGCGGTTGGGTAAACTGGAACGTGAACAGTCATCAAGAAGATGAACTGTTCCATCTCCTTTGTGTATATAAACAATAGTTCTCTAATGAAATAACAGATCAGTTTTCTTCTGCTCATTCTGGAGTTACCCTAGCCTGACAGGCAAGATCCTTGAGGTACCCAACCTCTTGGATGATACCTTGCTACGGGAGCCCCAGATGTGTAGTAGCAGGAACTGACTGATTGGGTAGAGACAGATGTGGATGGAGCGGCAGAGAGAGCGACAGTGCAGGGAATCCCAGGACAGCGCATAGCTAGCAGGCTGCAGCAATGCAAGAGGCACAAGTGTTTTGCACAGTGCTAGGTGGCACAGAGAGGTGTGCAATGGTGCGAGATGCATGGAGATGTTGCAGTAGCACAGATGTCAGAGAGGGAGCACTTGTCAGCGGTAGGTAGAGCTTCAGCATCAGAGGGTGTTTCTAGTCCAATAGGGAGGTCAGTTGGGAGGTGCAGTGCGGATGCAATGCTGGGAGATAGAACCAGCAGCAGCACGAATGCAGTCATAGATCAAAGTGACAGAGGGTAGAACAGTCAGATATTGAAGAGCACAGAGATGTAGAGTCTTCAGTTGACAGAGGCAATAGCAGTCAGAGACTTTGATGACAAAGCAAGTGGACTGGCCAGATGTGTTGCATGGAGAACATTCCAGAGTTTCAGGATCGGGTTTGAGAGGAAGCCTTTCTTGTTGAGAGGGAGTGTTGAAAAGTGTGCAACAAGAAATTCTTGTTGAGAATGCAACAAGATGATGGAGATTAGTGAAAAGAGTCGCCTTCACTAAGTGGGCCCGCGGGCAAATTATGGCGCAAGTTCTATTTTTGATCCCAGCAGGGATGATCACAGTATGAGTGATCACAGTGTGGGTGATCACAGTGTGGGTGATCACAGTGTGGGTGACCACAGTGTGAGTGATCACAGTGTGAGTGATCAAAGTCTATTTTTAGACTGGCTGTCAAAAATAGAAAAGTCAAATATTATTGTCTCATAATAATATTTGGACTATAAACTTGATCTTATTCTCTTGGAGCACTTCAGGATGAGCTACGGATGTGGTACATGCAGATCCCAGAGGGAAATACGTGGTTACCTATGGGATGACTAATATTTGCATGCAGGACTTCAGTTAGAACTCAAGTGAGTTGAGTTTAGTGGACTGGAGGTGCAGTTGATGGAGTTGTGTTCAGTTTAACCTTGTTAAACTAGTTGTATTTAGTCTAACTGATCAATAGACTAGAGATGAGTTGGGTGAATTAGTTATTAATTAATTCACAAGTTATTAACTCATAACGCAACTATAGAATACATCAGTTAACTCAGTTGCATGTCATTGCATGTTCAGTTCAGCAGGGACAGGTGTTAAAGAATCAGATTGATATCAGTTGTGACTATAGCTGTGCATGATGATTTGCACAATCAGAGGGATTGAGTATGCCAGTGAATTGGCCAATACCAAGAATTGTAGCCTGTGCTCACGTCCAACATAGTGTGAGTGATTATTTGCAGGTCAAATACGAGTTTGGTAAGACATTCTCATCAGTTCTTGAGCAGGTATTGAGCTGGAGAGGCAGGCAAGCAGCGGAATAGATTTGGAGATCAGATCTGAGTTGTATTGTGTGTAATAGGTGGAGCTGGTACTGGATTGCTTGTGATAAGCATTATACTTTGTAATGTTACATGATTCAATCAATATAATATACAGATAGTGTGGGGTTTTTAGCGAGATTCTTTCCCCGGGATACATATTGTGTTTATGAGTTTGATTGATGCTTCTATGTGTGCTTGTGAACGTTTCTACTTCTGTAAATTGATGATCAACGTAGAGGATATTATGTATTATACATGTTCCACTTATAATTGTATGATTAGGATAATCTTTGTGAATATGTGTTAAATTATTCAAAATTTCTACATATCGGAGGTCTTGCTTTGGCTTGAGGGGAATGGTCCCCTTTTGAGCTTCCCTTCGACACATCCTCGACATACACCTTCTTGCTATAATCTGAACTCGGGCATCCCAGTCACCATTTTTCTTACATCGGGTAGATCTTTATAATGAAGGTGAGAAAACCTCCAATGCCATAGTTCGAACTGAAGAGATGTGTCACAAGACAAGACACCCAGCGGACTTCCACCGACTTGATATAATGAATCAACTCAAAACCCAAGACTAAAATCATCTTTAAAGCTCTTTTTCCATACACGTAACTTGCCATCGCTGAAGGCCAACTTGTAGCCTTTGTATTCCATTGTCGAAATGGACACCAAGTTCTATTTGAGATCAGGTACATATAATACATCTTGTAAGTGGATGTTATTACCTTGATTCAATTGAAGAGTGACATTTCCTACGCCTTTCACGGGATATTTTGAATTATCTCCAAGAATAATTTCCAAGTTGGTTTCCTTCTCTATCAGATTATAGAGAGCTTCTTTGTAACCAGTGAAGTGCCTTGAGGGACCACTATCAATAAGCCAATTTCCCAGCAAGTCTTAGGGAGCAGTAGTAGATAGAGTTGTTGGTAGATAATATTCATCTTTCTTATTGTTAACGGTGTTAGATTCATACCTGGAATTTCTTGCCTTCTTGAATGGTTGTCCTCTTCCTTGATTTCTAGCACTACTTTTACCTCTGACATTCCTTTGATTGCCTTGAGAGGGATTTTGATCATTGTCCCAGTGTGAGTCCCTTTTATCAGGGAACTCCCTAGCATAGTGAAGCTTTTTAATGCAATTGTAACTTTGTCCTTTTCTTCCACCCTTTGGTCCAGCCTTTCCTTTGAATTTAGCCCCGGAATTTCTTCTTCTTTTAGTATGAGAAGAAAAGGCAGAGGGATGACCTTTAAGTATGGGCATTTCTTGCTCTTCCATCCTCGTTTCTTCTTGAATGCATCTGGAAATTAATTCCTCAAATCCAGGAATTACATTATTGTTGAGAAGAGTAGTCCTGAATATATACCATTCAGATGGTAGTCCTCCAAGAGTTGTGAGTGTCATTTCCCTATCAAGAATTACTTCCCCAATAGATAGGAGATCATTCTTGATCCCAGTGATCCTTAAGAAATATGCTTGCATACTTTCATCTTTTCCCTTCTTAATTTCCTTCAGCTTATTTCTAAGAAACAAGACTTGATTTGCATCATTAACTTTAAATAAACTCACCAGTCTATCGTAGATTTCCTTGGAGGTGTTCAGTTCGGAAACATAGGCCACCGAGTGTTTGTCGATAGAATCCCGAATGATCTTCCTTGCTTTGACTTATCCCTTGGTCCATTTGTTCCTAGCAGCAGTGGATGCATTTGATGGAGGCCCAACAATCCCGCCTCTCATATGGTCCAACACTTCATGCTCTTCTAATGTTAGATCGAGAGACATCTTCCATCTGTGATAGTCAGACTTCTCATGGAGTTTTTCTTCAGCAAGGAAGTGTGTTGAGGACCCCATGATTCTTTTAAGATAGTATTTCCAACCTTCTCTTCGGTAATTTCTCTTGCTCTAGCTCTTGTTTGGGCTTTGTCTTCACCTCGCCTCTGATACCATGTTAAATTATGGTATGTTCTATGCTTAGAGCAGTTTACTTATTTTTCTTTTTATTAGCCACAAATTAGCAATCACATATACATTAAGTAAAGTGCAGATAGAACGTTAAGTGATCAACAGAAAACAAGCCAAGACAAGAGGCACAAGATGTGGTGGCTAGCCAGGGACAAACCCCAATGCGGGGAAACCCTTTGATCAAATCTTCTTTTATCTTCAATAGTTCAGTAGAGAGAAATAGTACAAAACCTGAATTCTGTAATTTTATATCAACAACAGCAAACCCTAGATTAGCAAAGTCAAACTTGGTCAAACTAACTGAAATTGACCTCTAAAATACTTGGTCAATTTCCAGTCAACTTTTCCTCAAACAGCTTGAAGGAATAGCCCCAAAAGTTTAGTCAATTTGCAAATTTCTGAAGTCAACTGCAGCCCTAAACTAGGGTAGTCAACACCAGTGAAATCAAAGGTCAAATCATCTTGATTTTCGTGCCAAAAATTGTGGCCTACCTAGGAGAGGCAACCACACCTAATTTTCACTCTTGGAAGGTCAATGCTTGGTCAACACTGGTCAAAGAGATGACCTTCTGCCCTAGCATCCTTCTTTCTGCATCTTCCTTGCCCTAGGACGTCTTCCTTTCAGCCACACGTGTGAGAGAGAGAGGGGCTCCTTTTATGCGTAGGAGAGAGAGAGAGAAGATGAGTGAATTGAATTGTCCAAATGAGGAGAATGCTCCTTGTATTTATATGCAAACGTTGAGGTTGAATAGACATGATTGTTGGGGTTCTAAGCCTACATAAGTTTGTTGGCCGACCTTGACAATTTGTCCATAATCAAAATAAATTCATATCTCCATAAATACTTATCGGAATCGGATGATCTTTAGATCAATCCTACACCTCTCGATGAGAGGGATCTATGAAAAATATCAGAAGCCATAAATAAGGTGATCCACATGGATTTTGGCCCTAGTTGCCAATTTTGGAGTTTGGCACAATGATTTTCTAGGGAAAGCCACAGCTAAAAACACCTACTATCTGTATATTGCATTAATCAGAAAATATGAGAAGATTACAATGCTTTTCTCAAGCCTAAGCAACCTCTGCACAATCTTAATCTATCTCACTACTTCACAAACAAGCTCCAGCCAATACTTAGCCAAATCTGCTTCCTGCCAAGCTCTTATTTCCTTGCGCAGTTTCCTAGGGAATTAGCCCGTACTTAATTGGGAAATTCCTCATCCATAACTACGCAATCCATCAATTGGCATTCCTCTATTTGCATGCACCATCAGTTTAATTTAGATGATTTTACAACTGATAGTACACTTTCCCTGAACTCTAATCTCGACTGGGTCTTTCTCTAACTTGACATGCATGAGTTAATTATGATTGAATCTTCAGTTTACAATTTGAGTAGTGTTGGTTACACCCCACTATTGGATCTCCCACTAATTCCTCCATCAACTAGAACTAGTTTAACTAAAAATAACTCAACCTAGGCCCCTAAAATTTAGGAACCACTCTACATGACTCTAGATAGACTACCAACTCTAATTAACTGAGTCAACTATGTCAAATTAACTTAGTCAACTATTACAAGTTGCTATGAGAATTAGAATTACAATTTAATTCAAGGACAAAAATAAATTAGGATTTTCTTCTTGCATTTTTCAACAGATGGATGTCGGGGGTCCTATCTATGTGTGTGTGTGTGTGTGTGTGTGTACATGTGCTTTAAGGAATAAAACTATTTCTTTTTGGTTTTCCTATTTTTGGGTTTCCAGGGTAAAATATATGTTTTAATGTGTATGTTTATCATTACATGTTTTCTATTTTACTAATAATTTGTTTCAAACAATTAATTGTACAAGGTTAAAACCTAAATTTTGGTATCATAGCAGTTTTAGCTTCAAGCAGATGCTTTCGTGACTTCAAGGGGTGCTCGAGCCTATGGTAGACCCTATTACAATGGGAGATCTATAGAATTGATTCTTGTGGTGAAAGGAAATGCCTAGTAATTGAAAGATAAAGATCAAGAAATTCAATGGAAGATTTTTTAGTTGTGAAAGCTCAAAATAGAATAATTTTTGGTGGACAAAGATCAGTGATCACTATGGATCCAAGTACTACACTGACATGGATTTCAAAAGAATACTGGACCAAGTTGGATCGAAAGGAAAAGAGAAAAACAAGGTTGTGTCTCTCAAATTCAGTGTTACTAAATGTTTTAGGAGAAATTAAAGTGAGGGCATTATGGAACAAGTTAAGGACTTTGTATCAACCTAAATCCCTAGTGAACAAATTGCTCCTACAAAAAAATGTGTATAATCTAAGGATGAAGGCTAGAGACTCAATGACATAGCATCTAAATGCCTTCAATATTGTGGTAATTCAGCTATTATCTATTGATATTTATATTTGAGATGAAGATGAGCATATTAGTTTGTTGTGTTATTTACCAAACTTGTGGGATAGTTTGGTTGTTTCCATTGGTAGTAATGCAACTACTTTAAGTTTTGATGATATATTCTCATCCTTGTTATTAGAGGAGGTGATATCGAAAAGCCTATAAATCTAGAAAACATATGCCCTATCTGAAAGAAGATGATCCAATAATAGAAATAGAAATAATTCCTCATGTGAGAGATCTAAATCTAGAGGAAGATCTAAATATCCAGGAAAAAATTTAAAGGTATGTTGAAGATATGGAAAAGAAGGGAAATACAAAAAAAATTGTAGATCCAAAATTGCAGAGAAAGGAAATGGATTTGATGATGCTCCTTATACAGAATCAAATTCCTCCTGAAATGAGGGAGGGATGTGTACTTGGCTTCTTCAAGTACACATGTATATCATGAGGCATGGCTAATTGAATTAGGGTCATCCATTGGTGATGTTTTCCTTAGACATGACTTGGAAGCTAGAATCATAGGAGGAGAAAAAGTCAATTTGAATCTCATGGCTGGAAGGATTAGAACAGTCCCTAGTGTCATGCACATGCATCCCAGTATTAGCTAGAAATTTGATTTTTGCAAGCAAGATAAACGATGCAGGTGTATAACCAATGTTTGAAAAGGATGCTTGCAAGATGGTTTGAGGAGAAATGGCATTGTTATAGTCTCTAGAGAAAAGACTATGTTGTGGCATCAAAGACTAGTACATATCGTAGAAAATGGACTTCAATTATTATGATGTTAATGGTATGGTAGATGATATGTCTAATTTCTTTCTAGATTTTGAGTTATGTGAACATTGTTTATATGGTAAGCATAGTTAGGTAAAATTCTTCTCTAGTACTACAATGGCAAAGGGAATATTACAAATGGTGCATAGTACTGTGTTTGGACCCATGTTGGTTCCATAATTGGGTAATTCTATGTATAATATCCCATTTATAGATGACTTCTCAAGGAATACATGGATTTATTTCCTTAGGAAGAAATATGAAGTCTTTAAAAAATTCAAATATTTTAAGGCTCTTGTAGAAAATCAAATAGAGAAGAAAATGAAAGTGATAAGGGCATAAAATGGTGGAGAATCTTGTGAGAATGAATTCAACAAATTATGTAAGAAGTGGGGTATATTAATGCTAAAGGATACTCCATACACACCTCAGTAGAATGGGGTTGTGGAAAGGATGAATATGACACTCATGGAGAAAGAAAGGAGCATGGCCAATGGTGACTGATTAAGATAGGAATTTTGGGCAAAGGCAATGGATACTACATGTTACTTGGTAAATAGATCACCCTCATCAGCATTATATGATAAAAATCCATATGAGGTATTGACTAGTAATAAACCTTCTCTTAAGCATCTCAAGGTATTTGACTATGATTCTTATGTACACAATCTAAAGGAGAATAGGTGTAAGCTAGATATGAAAGTTGAAAAAAGTATTGTTATTAGATATAATGATGATTTTAAATGTTATAGGCTTTCGAACCCAAAAACTAAGGTTGTGTGTAGTCGATGTAGTATTTAGAAATCAAATATGTTTTCAAATAGGAAGTCCTAAAAAACAAATAGAGAAGATAAAGTTTGAACTGAAGGATGATGAACGACATTCTATAGAATGGAAAGAACCAAAAGAATAAGAGCCACATGCTCCAATATTGAGGAGATCAATTCAGGAAAGAAGGAAGCCAATAACGTATACTCCACCTAATTTCCATTAAAAATTTTCATTCTTTGTTACTAATGATGATCCTAGAACTATTAGGGAGGAAGTGTATTCAAAGGATGGAAAAATATTGAAAAAGGTCATGGTTAAAGAAATGGAAGCCTTAGAAAAAAATGAGGCCCAGGATTTAGAGGAGTTGTCAGCTGGAAGAAATCCCATTGGTAGCAAATGGGTGTTTAAGAGGAAGTTTAATGCATAAGGAAAAGTGGAGAAATATAAAGCTTGATTACTAGTAAAAGGTTATTCCCAAGTAGAGGGAATTGACTTGGTGAGATTTTTTCTCTTATTGAAAAGTTAACTTCTATTTGAAGGTTTTAACCCTGTATAGAAATTACCTGCAAATGAATTATTAGAAGGCATAAAAATTATACAATGGCGAGAACAGAAGATATACATATCTTTTTTTCTCCTAGAACCCAAAACCAGGAAAACCAAATTATTTTTTCATTACATCCCTTTCAATGTTACAATACATTATATACATCATGAAGCATTCATAAACCCCCAATCAATTAACCCTAGATTAGAACATAATCGTAGTTCCCTTGATTGGATCTACAAAATACCATGGGAGAAACCATCATGCATAAAACTATGGGTGGGTCAACCCACCATCCTTGGGTCTACCCAAAAAAAAAAATTGAGGTGCTTCCCAGAACCCATGCAAGGGGACTACCCCCGGCCCCCTCTTTGTGCTTGATGCAACGTAACAACTCCTACAACTATTTGCGTAAAGAATATAACACATACACAACACTATTATATTTATTATTTTTTTTATTTTTTTTAAGTAGAGCATATAGATTTGAAGATAGCATTCCTACTTGCGTATCTAGAAGAAGAAATCTACATGAAGTGGCCAAAAGGATTTTC
Source organism: Pinus tabuliformis (assembly GCA_031772625.1). Lineage (NCBI taxonomy): Eukaryota > Viridiplantae > Streptophyta > Pinopsida > Pinales > Pinaceae > Pinus > Pinus tabuliformis. Next base: position 782,482,068 of record CM062805.1, read on the forward strand.
AATGAAGGGAAAGAAAGATTTGGTATGCGAGATAAAAAAAAAAAAAAAATTATCTATATGGGTTAAAGCAATCATTAAGAATGTGGTATCAAAAATTTAATACTTATATATTGGGACTTGGCTTCATAAGGAGAAAATTGGATCATTATGTTTATTTCAAATTAGACAGTGATCATCTTATTTATTTGGTCTTGAATGTGGACGATATGTTGTTAATTGGAATGACAGGGAAATCATCCAGGAAGTGAAAACTCAATTATGCTCTAAATTTGACATAAGGGATATTGGTGTTGAAAAATCCATTTTAAGCATGGAAATTAAAAGAGATTGGGAAAATAGGTAACTCTTTATAAATCAGGGGGAATATGTTAAGATAATATTGCAAAGTTTTAATATGTAGGAATGTAAATTAGTAGGTCCTTATTCTTGTAGGTGTAAATTTATATGTAGAACATTGTCCTAAGACAAAGGAAGAGGAAGAGGGCATGTCTTGTGTTCCATATGTTGGTGCAATTGGAAGTTTGATGTATGCAATACTCTGCACCAAACCAAACATTGCACATGCAGTAGAAGTATTAAGTAGGTTTATGTCAAAACTAGGGAAGAAGCATTGGACAACAGTCAAGATGGTTTTCAAGTATTTGTGTGGCACTACTAGTTATGGATTGTGCTACCATAGAAGACAAGGATTGGACAAAATGTTGGACATTGTTTATGCTAGCTAGGCTAGATATTTGAATCACAAGTTCTCTACAAGTGGGTATGAGTTTATCCTTTTTAGACGAGGAATTAATTGGATGAGCAAGAGACAATATGTAGTGGCACTCGCAAGTACATAAGCTAAATACATGTAAGCCACTCATGCAGGAAAGGAATAAATATGGTTACAAAGATTGTGTTCAGGTATAGGTTGGTACAAAAAGCTCTGAGGATAGTTCTAACAAGAATTATGCAACATTCCTAGCAAAGAATACATAATACCATTTTAAGACAAAGCATATTGATGTTTAGTATTAATTTGTGAGACATATGATTGAAGAAAAGAAGGCATTGTCAATGAAGGTGGAAACTAGGAAGAATGTTGCATATTCATTAACAAAACCTGTGAGCATTATGTTCTATTGGTGTAGAGAAACAATGGGAATTATTGCACTATATTCTTGATCAATGTACACCTATGACCCCATGTGTGCAAAGAAAACAAGTGGGAGAATGTTGTGTGTGTGTTATATTCCTTGCATGACTACTTCCACACGTTTTATGTTGCATCAGATGTTGGGGGGGGGGGGGGGGGGGGAGTGGTGTGGTCCCCCTTGCATGGGGGTTTGGGGCAACAACCCTGTAAAAAAAAATTGATAGTTTTTTGTAATTGTTTTTGGCAATTTTCAGCACATAGTTTTCGTTTTTAGTGGTTGTGTGGCACATGGTGGTTTATCCCATGTTTTTGTAGTTTCACTCAAGGAACTACACTTGTATTCTAATCCAGGGTATATATATATATATATATATATAAAGAAGAATATATATTAAAAAAAACTTTCTAGTCTTCCTAGTTTTGGGTTTCCAAGGTAAAATATCTATGTTAATATGTGTGTTTTCCATTACATATTTTCAATTTTATTAAAAATATGTTTGAAGCAGTTAATTGTATCAGGTTAAAACCTATAGTATTACTACAAGTTCTATACTATATATTCCATTACTGAAATCCATTTTTATACGTTTAAATGCCTGGTCTTATCTCATAATTTTTTATATTTTTTAAGAAAAGAGGTGTACCACCTCAAAAAATGAAGAAGGGATTTACCTTATAGTGTTATCTCGAATACTAGTAACAATCTCAAAGATCAACACCTTTGATGAACTAGATACTATTCTAAATTTTGTATAGTAGCCCACAAAAAGGCCTAGTCATTGCCTCCGTGTTATTGAAGCATATGTTGCCACATTGAGGGTCAAACAAATAATAGCATTGGGGTCCTATTGGCACCAAGGTAGGGCCAAGTTTTGGAAAAATATGCAAGAGTTGTACTAAAGAGGATTAAGTTGTGTATGAGGGATTTTGTGTTAAGAAAGGGTTAAAATTACAATTCGTTTGAGATCATAGTCTCAACAACAATTAATGTTCTAAGCAAAAACCTTAAAATCAACCTTCAAAACAAACATTAATGCTAATAATAGCACCGAAATTTTTTTGAAGTTAACATTGCAACTTATTTGAAATTGTGGCTTTGATAACCAACAATGTTGCAATTTGAAACTTAAAAATCATCCTTTAAATTAAAACGTAATGCTACAAGAAGCACATTTTTTCTTAAGATAGGAAAATGTTAAAAGAAAAAGACATTAAAATTGCAATATTTTCAGATCATAAACTAAAAACTAGCATTGTTGTCACTAAAACATAAAAATATATAAATAAATGAAATACATATATAAATATAGATAGCAAAATTATAATTTTTTATATATATATATATATATAAAACATTAAAAATAAATAAATAACCATTAAAAAAAAATTATATATATTAAATTAAAATTTTATAAATAAAACATAACAAAATATTAAAAATAAATTAAAAATAAAAACAAATAATGGTCTTAAAATTAAAAATTTAAAGGGAAAAATGTTAGAACGTATTTGGAGGGAGTGTTTCCTCTCGCTCTTTATGCGGGTGCCGAAAGGTGGCTACTCCAAAAGATAGGTCATTGTTGGTGAGGGTAGTTTTCAGAATTTGCATCAATGTGCACCCCCACTTAGTACTATTTTTAAATAAACAAACTCATTGAATTTTTTTTTGAAATTTTCTCTCATTAGTGAAATGTTTTTCTTAATTTATTATATAATTTTTATTAAACTTAATTAAATAACAATAAAGAAAAATACAATTGTTTTATATTTTTAAATAATTTAAAATATATATATATATATATATATATATTATTTTTTTATTTTCAGGGAAAAAATTAGTTTTCTAATTTTTTAAAGGTTTAAGTTTATACTATATTTTTAAATCGTAATTTATATATATATATATATATGATGTTTTTCTAATATTTTTGAGAGTTAATTTAATTGGTAAAGTCTTTATTGTTAAAACACCTTTGCTATTGAGAAGTTAAGGGTTCAATTCTCTCGACACCCTCAGGGTCAAGCTTTGTGGTTAAGCCGGCAGGAAATGGTCGCTTAAGATGGATTTGTTACAAATATTCCATAAATAGTAATATTTGCTACAAATATTCCATAGATAGTAGTCACCAATTTCTGGGATCTGTGAACCATCCATATATATATATATATATATATATATATAGATATATATATTCTTCCAAAATAAAATAAAAATAAATTTCCATCTCTTTTTTTTAATTTCTTTAAAACTTTAAGTTTGTAATTTTTTCTTAAATCGTTATCATTTAAAATGTTATTTGACAAAAAAAAAAGCATACATTCCCCTTTGCTTTAACATTTTTCTATAGATATGCTTTTTCATTTCATTTATTTATTTATTTTTCCTTGTTAGCAATTTTGTTTGCAATAGTATCATCTTTCTAAGCCATGGTTTCAAAAGTGTTACAATTTTAAATAAAAAATAAAGAGCAAATGTGCTATTACTAACACCAAATTTCAATTTGGAATGTGATTTTGAGATTTCAATTCACAGTATTATCAATTTGTTAACCCTGCATTTTCAAACAAGTTGTAATGTTAACCCCAAAAAGGATACTACAACTAGCACCATTTTTCATTTCAGGGTTCAATCTTAAGTTTTATTTTTTTCAAAATTGTACTAGTTGACAAGTCCTTGATTTCAAACAAGTTGTAATTTTAACCTCAAAGAAAAAAGGGTGATGATGGAGCACCATTTTTTTTATTTAAGTATATTTTTTTAAGGTTTTTGTTTGCAACTTCATAGATGATAGTTCAAAATTCTGTAATTGAGCCGAGAGGCTCATTCTACAACCCAAAATGATGTGTAACTATGTCCGTCCATCATCAAAGTTGAAATTTTGCTATCTCAGTCAAAAAAATAACAATAATAATAATAAAATAACTATACAAAACATTTAAATAATGTCGGCTCATAAAAAAAATATGCACGTGAAGAAATTGGATCCCTCTCAGCTCATGTTAGATCCGTATTTAAGATGGATCCGTATTAGCATCTATTTTTTAAACAAGGATAAATGGCCAATAAATGTGACATTTAGAAAAACAAAAACTTTGGAGGGTTCTCATCAAGTTAGTAACCATGCTTTTCACTTTTTTCTATTTTATTAACTTTGGAATGGAAGGATCTCTTTCACTTTGCACATTTATTAAACATTTGATCTATAGATTTTGCACATGTTAATCATTTGAGAATATTTATTTACCTAGTATGCATGATTTTCCTATAGATCAAATAGATATATTTGCTTAGAGCAATTTTTGTGAAGGCTTTTAAATCATTATTAAATCTACTCAAAATCATGGTTTTAGATATTCATACCATGGAATTGAAAAAACCAACAAAAAAATTGTTGAGTGGGATATACTTATGTGCATTGTATTGAAATAACTTCTCTGAATATTTATTAACCAGTTTACCAAGTGATATTGTATATATAAATCATCTAAGAGATAAGTCATTGGATAAGTGTGTGCCACCTAGGATGGTAGAATTTTGAACTGGTTATAGTTCCTCAATAGAGAAGATAATATCCAATTGGTTGATTACTAAGAAGACCCTATAAAAGAAGTGGGATCTAGTTGTACCAAAGTAATGGCTCATGGGGTGTAAAGCAGGGAGACTCTGTATAGGACTTTCAAACTTTAGGTTGTGATTCCAAAGTGGATGAGATAGAAGTACATCAGTCTCTACCAAATATTGTCAAACTAATAATGGTCATAGGACAATGGATATGAGGTTGGAGATAGAATGCATAGTTTAAAATTTTAGGGAAAGTTGTTTTCTCAATGCTATCAACGGGTGTCATAACTCTCTATGCATTCTAGCTTAGGTGGGAAAGGGAGAGGCATGGAAACTAATATAGAAGGAATTGCAATCCCATAGCTTGGAGTACAAGGGTTTCAAACATATAAAGCCATATTTGCATTCAAAGGAGTGTAGGAGTCTTAGGGTGGGTTCATCTATGTGATATGGACCTCACTCAAACCAAGGTTAAGAGTTTATATTGGTTGAAAAATATTATATTAATCATATTAGAGGTGTATGGTTTAGTGATGCTTACCTAAATTAGGGATCTCTATGTGGAATTTTTAATAGGAACGAGACTAGAATAGTCTCATGAAGATAAGATAAATAAGAAGAGGGGGGGGGTGATAAGCAAAAAAGAAGAAACGGTAAATATAGTTGTGGGAGAAGACTTGGGGGTAGCTCAAATTCTATAATTCTTTAGGCAGGCATATAGCAAAAGAAACATTAAATTTATGGATGCAACAATTTTGAAAGTTGATAATAGGACATGGTCCAGTTTATTACATCATAGTTCGAGGATTAATTTCTCTTTTCATGACGAGAGAATATAGTAAAATACTAAATGGGGTTTGGTCTGGGGATTATTTGTTTTTATCCTTAAATCCCCTAGCATGCATGCATCAATCCAATAATAGAATAAATGTCCAATATCCTGATTTATATTAAAGCTCTATGACTTACATTGGAGTTTTGGACTAAAACATTTCTAAATTATTCAGGGAATAAGTTGAGTATGTTTCATATGGTGGATTCCTCCTTTCAAGGTATTGCATTCAAGATTTTTGCCAAAAGTTTTAGTGGAAAGTGATATTAAGGAGAGATTGGCAGATATTATAGACATGTTATTGGGCCATTGAATCCATAAGCAAATTATCGATTATCGTCACATGTTCCATCTAGATGTGTGAGATTCCATATGCATGCTTATTTTGCCAAGTATTTTTCTAACCCCTTCTTAAAGAAGATTGGAGGATAAAGAATGAGATCATGAAATCCTCTCCATGAAATAATCAAGGGAATTTATATTTGGTTAAAATAATCCTAAGGGAGAAGAAAATGAATCAAATATTGCAAATGATTAAAAGATCCCTACCAATATTGTTCCTATTCTACAAGTACCAATTTCAAAGGATGATAATTATGCAAAATTTTGCATCCCCATAGAGATTCCTCTTAGGGATTTGAGAGCAATGAAATATATGTTCAAATTCAATCCTTCTGCCCAATTTACTCAAAATATTGTTAATAGTGGTTTATGTTTTAGGTATTTTGAGAAAAATCTTACAAACAAATCATTCAATCCTTTTATGAAACCAAAAAGGGAAATACTTCTAGGTGGAGAAATATCTAATTATGAGCCTTTTCTAAGGCCTGGTAGGAAAAAAAATACAAAAGAACCATCCAATCTTGAGTCTAAAGGAACCTCCCAATAATATTTAGAGAATTTCAAAGGGTCTTAGAAGCCATCAAGTTGATACCATATTAGACCATTGGAGAGAGAATAGGGGTTGAGGGGAAAGGTTTTGGGAGGTTTGGGGTTTGATGAGGCTAATAATTTAGAGAACCATTCTATAGGTAGGAAACCAAATATTCACAGTGCCTAGAAGGCATGGAGAGAAATTTTTCAAGGCAAAGACAAGTCACATGGTTCCATAGAGCTAGCCAAATCTAAAATAAAAAAAATATGATCTCTTTGAACATCAAAGGGTTGGGAAACCCTTACAATAAGTTGGCCCTATCTATGTTAATACGATATTAGAAGCCAAACATTATAGTTATACAAGAATCCATGAGGGATGATAATAAGACAATAGGGTTGTCGAAATCATGTCTAAAAATTTGTGAATTTATTGATATAGATGTTGATGGCTTATTAGGGGGGAATTGCCTCTAATTGGTGTTCAACTGCCACTCTAAAAAATGTTTTTTTTTTTTTTTTTTTTTTTTTTTTTTTCATGCTTGGGTGTAGCTTTCAGAATCAAGGGCTTGGGTATTGATGTATGTTTTCTTAATGCTTATGAGCAATACAGTGATACAAAAAGGCGTTGGGAAAAATTTCTCTTAATGTAATAAAACAATACTTGTTAGTTATAGGAAGATCATTGAACTTCACTTGGGAAACATTACAAATATGGGGTTCACTAAAATATAATTGACAAATTAGGGGATTTTTTAAAACAATATTTTGAGCAAGTGAAATGCATTGATGTCCATGAATCAGTCAAGATTATTGCAACTTGGAGGAATAACATAACTAGGAATGATAGTGTTTTGAAGTGGATGGAAATTTTCTTATATTTGAATAGCTATTGGGGAAGATATAAACATCTACATTATGGATGGACAGTGGTGGAGGATTATGCTATTGTCCAATATTTCTTCAATTAGAGTCAATAAATGGTCAACCACTTTCCCTTTTGAATTCAATATTTGTTGGATGGAGGAAGAGGAATTGCATATTGTAGTTAAAAGTGAGTGGATAGGTTATGATGATAGCACAACGATTTCGGCCAACATTCAAATTGCTAAATATATGAAGAATATGAAGTCCAAAGTGGTGGACTTGAAAATGGAAAGACATAAATCTAAAGACAAGTCTTTAAATATGTTAAGGAAGAAATTAGAAGGATGCATCATAGTAATTATTTTGGGGTCTTCAATGAAGAAGAAAAAATGAAATTGAATGATTTGAAAATAAAAGTGAGGAGGGTGTTGGAAAATAGAGAAGTAGAATGGAGATTGAAGAGTAAGCAAATATGGCTAGAAAATGGTGTTTAGAACACCAAATTTTTCATCATTTCACAAACCAAAGGAAAAAGCATAAAATTATATGGGAAATAAAGGATGGGGAAGGAATATGGGTAAGAATCCATGGGGAGATAACTTGAGTACGGGTTAGGAATTTTCAATATATTTACAAGGAGCCTAACTATGTAAATGTTCTAAAAAAATTCAAAGCTTTTTATTTTTCTACATTTGTGACAAAAGAATAGAATGAGTAGATCCTAGAAGAAGTTCCCAAGGAGAAGCTAAGGTCAAATTGTGTTTTTTAAAAAGGTACAAATTTCATACCCCTAGTGAACATATTATTGAGTTATTTCTTATGTTTATGTGTTGGCTCAAGAATATTTGTTAAGGGTGGTTAAGGAAGTGCAAAATTATAATAAAATGCCAAGGTGCTTTAATTCAACATTCACAACACTCATTCCAAAGAAAGAAAAAACATATTGTTTTGATGGCTTCAAACCCATCTCATTTTTCAACTTATCTACAAAATTGTAGCAAAAGTAAGTAAGGTTCAAAGGCATGTTTTCAAGGGTGATATCATCTTAATAGTTTGGTCGCTTGGAAGGTATGCAAATGCATAAAGCCATTGGTATAGCACAAAATATTTTCACTATATGAAAAGTAAAAGGAAATAGTTGATGGTGATTAAGCTAGATATATCAAATGCCTATGACGAAGAAAACTTGTTGTGACTAAGATTATTTTGTATTGATGTTGGTTTTAACCACTCTATTGTCAATTGGATCATGGGTTTTGTGCCATTTGAGAATTTTGCTTTATTTATAAATGTGACAACTTAAAATTTATCCAAGCCAACAAGAGGATTGATGGAAGGTTTTCCGCTATCCCCTTTGTTGTTTCTCTTAACAACTGAAGGGATTGGTAGGGTTTTTGTGGAAGAAAAAAGTATAGGAATCTTACAAAGTATAAAAATAGGTTTAGTCCTCTTAACCCACCTTGTATTTGTAGATGATATTCTATTATTTTTAAATGGAACTAAGAGGAAAGCCAAAAAGGTTGAGATAATAAATATATTATGTGTGGCCACTAGGCTGGCAGTAAATCCTCATTCAAACACAATAGGTTGAGAGAAGAAGTGCTTCAAAGATCAGTCACTTTATTTCCCTACGAAATTATGGATTTTCAAGAAGGTCTAATGTATTTGGGTTTTATTCTGTTGAGTGTGGAGCCTTATTATCTGCCTGATTCAGAGGTCTTGTTTCAGCCATGTTTGGATCCCATTCCCTAATCGGGTGTGGGGGGCTTTCCCCCTCACTATTGTTGCCCCCCCAGCATGGATTCAGGGGTAGCACCCCTGAAAGAAAAAATTTGAGAAAAGTTGCCTTGTAAAATATTGTAATTTCATAGTCAATCTGGGTCATTCATTAGATGGAAGATTTGATGATAGGAGTCATGTTAATTTAGGGTTTTTTTCCCTAGAAGGAAACCCCCAGTTTTTATGAGGGAATTGTATTGCAGTTGTGTATTATTCTGTGAGAGAAAAACATAGGAGACTATGTGAGAGCGAAGAGGAAGCTACAATGAATGTGCTCTGGGTTGTATCTCTTCTATTTGTTGGATAATATAAAAATAAGGATTAGTTGTTTCTCCGTGGACATAGCCCAAATTGGGTGAACCACGTACATTTGTGTCTCTCTTTTTTTATGCTTTTATGTGTTTGTGTTTCCGCAATATTTTATGTGTTCCATCTCTGTTACTTAATTTATAACATATTCTTAAGCTTCATAGTTATGGTAATAATGGTTGAGGTTGGATAATTGAAAGGATTGAGGGTAAAATATTTCATTGGTGTAGCAGATGGTTCTCAAGGGGTGGAACATTAACTTTGGTTAATTCTATTTTGGAAGTAATCCATGTGTATTAGCATTCTCTTTCCTTCATTCCAAAGGGAGTATTGCAATGATTTAGGAAACTATGTTTCAATTTATTAAGGGGATGTGAGAAGGATACATGAATGGTTCATATCTCTGCATGTTTATATATTGCTAACCAAAGGATATGGGAAGGTGGGGTTTAAAGAACATGCAACTATTTGGTGAATCATTCACTCTAAAAGTTTTGTAGAATTTGTTGACCAAAGACCTATGTTTGGAGGAGAGTTATTGATCATATGTATATCACCCTAGATATTTCACACACTAGATTAGGAATCCTAGGAAGAACACAAAAAACATGTCCAATCAATTGAGGAATTTAACTTTGGAATTTTGTATTATTGGAAATAATTCATCGTGGAAAATTGGTAATGGGACCTAGTTTATATTGTGAGCTAATTCAATTTTGGGGTGTAGAAATGCAGTCTTATTACCTCTATAGAAGATAGAAAACTTACAAGGTCAAGGTTTGCATTAGTTAAATCAAGCAAAGATATTTTTCACAACTTCTATCTAGTCAAAATAATCGAGATTAGCAAAGTCACTAGAGTTAGAAAGGGAAGAAAAGATAGGTGAATATGTTGATAGTTGGGTTAAGAAAGGGTCACATAAGAATCAAGGACGAGGCTAACTCATTAGCATAGGTATAAGACAAGGGTTCAAGGATGTCTTCTCTAGGATTTGATAAAAAGTATTGAATTCAAGTGATGAACAAGTAGAGGCATAGTGTTGGACAAAAATCTAGAATATAAAATTCCCCACAAAAGCCAAGGCATTCTTATGGTTGCCACTTATTGACATGCATTATGATTCAAAAAGGGGGTAAGAGTGGCCCGAGTCTATGTTATTTTTGGGGAGAAGTTGAAACAAATATTGGTCACTTAATGACTCATTGCCCTTGAATTGGTCAAATTTGGAAGGATGTTGAGAAGCTTATTGGTATCTCCAATGTTTGGAATGGTACATACATTGAGCAATGTTTAGGAAAATGGTTTAGAAAGGTGTTAAAAACCTTCAAAGAACTTCCTTGTTAAATATTATGGGGAATATGGATTTCTCATAATGATAACTTATTTAATGGCATCTAGACACCAACCTTTCAAGTGTACTCATACTTCTATGGTATATTTCAAGGTTGTAAGGAGGTGCCAAAAGATAGAGGGACAAGGAAAATTGGCTATTTGTTGGTAGACAAAAGATATCCATGGGGCTTCTTTGATGGGATCAAACAAGATGCTCATAATTTTTATAGCACTAGAGGAATATTATTCCTTACATATGAGCATTTTATTAAATTGAAAGTAGGTCTGGATACAAGAAACAATAATTCAACAGAATTCTCAACTTTAATATTTATTTAAGTTTGCAAATGAGAAAGGGATTAAAAGAATGCAAGTATTTGGAAATTATGTACTTGTAATAAAACGGATAAGAAGTGCTAGCCAAATTTAGAATGTGACTCACAAATCTCTAATAGATCATCTAAAAAATTATCTAATCTTTTTCAAAGCATTTATTTCACACATAATTATCAATAATTGAACGAGATTGCAAATGGAATATACCAAATGATGCATAGAGCCCCCAACGGGTAGCTCTATTGGAAAGCACCATGAAAATGAAGTCTTATGTACCAAGAGATTTGAGGTTCAAATCCGCCCTACTTACTCGTGTCTGTGGAAGGGGCATACGTAGACACCTAGGGGTTATAGTGGCAGCAATGAGAATCAACACCATGTCATGCGAGTACGAAACCAACCCAATTTCCAATTCTTCTAGTCACAAAAGGGATTCATAGCAAGTGGTGGAAGGAACTGTACAACTAGATGAAACACTTGACGTTCCTTCTCCATTTCTTCTCATGTACCTTAAAGACCTTTATGAAGTAGCTTTACAAGACAATTACTATTGATTTAATTGTTCCTTAGGAAAATCCATGTGTATATTATAAAGACTCATATAAAGTCCAAGAAATTGGACAAGGCACTCCTATAGGATATATGCACTATAAGTGTTATCTCCACAAAGAAGCATGTGTTTTAATTAGGCATGAAGCTTCATCTTTATTTATTAGCATATTGTTGTTAGTATTGTTAGTATTTTTATTTTATATATTGCATTACATTTATTAAACATTTAAATTCATTAGATCATCCCTCTTTTAAGATGCTTCAAGAAAAGGAGCATGCTTTTTAATTAGGTATGAAAACTCATCTTTAATTATTAGCATTATTTTTTTTATTTTTTTTCTCTCTTGAAGAAATATCGTTATATTACGTATGAGGAATATAAATGTTTCAGTTGTCAAGGGATTATCAGACAATAAGGCTCAAATATATACTCATTATGAGCTCAACATGTCACATTTGGCAATTGAACCCGGGTGAGGAGGATAATAACACTTCTCCCAACCACCCGAACTACATCCAATTGACTTTTTCAAAGGACATGGGGTGGGCTTTGATCCACTTATGTGTACAAAGGTCATGAGACCATTTTTAATATAGAATATTTGTGTGCAACCACATGTTCAACCACTACCTCAAGGTGCACCCATTGCTTCAGGGCTAGGCCCTCATGGGAACTGAACCTTACACAATGGTGAAAAATCCTTTATTTCCACCATTGAATCCAACCCCTTTGGGAAATTATTATCATGATGTTATCATTATTAGACGAACGTTTATTATATATATTGCATTACATTTACTAACTGGATTAATATTCATTAGATTTCCTTCCCTTCAAGATGGGTCTTCCTCCAAGCATAATAAGAAATACTTTGATGATTTGTTATATGTCAAAGAGATACTTAATGATTCATTAAATGTTAATGAGTCTCCAAGAATATTTTCCAAAACCAAAACAGAGTTAAGAAACTCAATAACTAGAGAGATTACCAAATGACTCCATCAATTGGGGAGTTGTGGACAAGTAACATATTATGAGATCTCTTACTCATGATGGATTCTATCTGTAAGAGCTTACTATTTTGATTGGATTTTCCTCAAACCTTATTTCTTTGTGCCTACATATATAGGCTTTAACCATGTGCCACAATATATAGACTGAATCCCTCTAACGAGTACAGTCTTCCCTAGAATTTGTGATTCACATCCTTAATTGGGTATCAAGATTCTTGCAACTCAGTCAAAGTCATAGGACTACAGGCCAAACATTCCATGGTTCAAATCGCAATTTATTTTAATTCTCCCTCCTAAACAAGATTAAAACAATTACCCCTTGCTTAAAAATCAATTGAAGTGAGTGCAAGGTAATGACTAAAAAATTTTACCAGTTTTTGGACAAGTCATTTGATCTTGGACGTGTCTTTATGGAAGGTCAATAGATTATGCAAACTCATCAACACTCTATGGATAGCCAATGATATATGCAATCCAAATCATTAAGTTCATAAAACTCTATTATATGTTATGGAATCAAGGTTTTAGAAGCATCCACCCTTATATTTTCAACAATTTCTAGACAATTGTTAATCATCGTAGTAATCTTCTCAACCTTTTAAACACCATAAATTTATGTATCAAGAGAGAGGGGTGAGAAGTTTATTGTATGAGAAGGTCCAAAGTAAGAAGTTGTTGAAACATATGATCTTTTCCATCCTTTATATGTGTTTCAACTGAATAGGTCCATTTATTCCATTGTTGGTAACTACATTTGCCCATCAAATCAAGCTATCAACTATGGTGCCTTCAATATTATAAATGTTTATTTTCTCATGGCATATGCAATGGTTGTCATCACCAATTAACTTGCCTTTGGAAACAATTTCATATGATTTATCCCTTGGGTTGATGTTGAAGGGTGGGAGCATTGCCATTTCAGTTTTATTTTTCTCATGCCAATCAACCTCAATGTTCTCATGGTCATTATTGTGACAACACACATAGTCATTTTCCTCATTGGTACTAAAATGCGAATAGGATTTGGTAACTAGGTCCAACTTCTATAGTTTACCTTAATGAATGTTTGGATATGAGTGGCATAATGCCATTATTGTTAAGCCCTAGTCTATAGTGCATCCATCTGATGCATCTTTCTGAGCTTATCACACTTGTCCTTCCAACGATTTGGTGAGAGAATATCACTCATCCAATGAACTTCAACAGACACACCCCGGTTCAATAACCAAAGCAACTTCATCACTTTCTTCTCATGGTGGTCATCTCCACATAAATAACCAACATATCAACACCATTAAATGATATTGTGAACGTTTGGGCAATTGAAATATATTACGTAGTTGGGGTGCCCTGAGAATTGATATAAAATTGCCATGAATGTCATTGGAGTCTTATTTAATTGTTTCATTCTTTCATTGTTGTCATCCAAGTTTTGTTTTATTTCACCCTAGATTTGCATCATCTCATCTCGATACTACTTCAATTAGTCCAAACAATTATGTAATTTTGCATTAATAAGCATCATTATTATTCCCAAGGGTTCTATGGATTTAGCCCAATCAAGGGCCTTGGTAGCAATGTTTTTTTTTTTTTTGCATGTGGTTCACAAGCACCCTGGTCAGTGAGTGATCGCTACGTCCACAGAAAAATCTGGGCGATAGCTGGGCTAAATCGCCCCTCGGCCTACTGCAAGACCTGACCCCAAGAGCTTCGAGTGGATTCGACCATGTGACTTCCCGATGGCGAGGCATGGTTTTTGACCAACTGAGCTAACCCTTGGGGCTAGCGTTGGTACCAATGTTATAAACATAAAGGCGCTTCTAAATTATTGACAAATAAATATAATAATGTGTTTTGAAGAATTGATGAGATATGATGAACATAAAATGAACATGAGCCCCAAGTATAATTAAACTCTCAAGGGGCATTTCCATAATGAGAAATGTAGGTAGGCAACCTTGCCTTTAAATATAAGCATAATGCTATTAGTGGTAATAGCATAATGCTATTAGTGGTAAGCGTATCTTTATAATACATTTATCTTCATTATATATATGGCCAACATTGAAGATAAGAGAATAAATGAAGTCATGGAAAAAGAATAGGGAACAAAGTTGGCCATGTAAGCATCATGATGATCTCTAATGCATGCCAATGGATTGCAAGGTGGCATTCCTTTGGTGGGAAATTTCTAATGGAGAGTGGTCATATTGACCATATTAATTATGAATGGAAACTCTAAATTATCATGGCATTACAAAAAAAAAATGAGGTGAATCTTTTAATTCCAATGATGATGATCTATGAATGTTGGGATATGAGTGGCATATTGCCATTCTTGTTAAGCCCTAGCCTATAGTTCATCCATCTGATGCATCTTTCTGAGCTTATCACACTTGTCCTTCCAACGATTTGGTGAGTGAACACTCATCCAATGAACTTCAAGAGACACACCCGGTTCAATAGCCAAAGCAACTTCATCACTTTCTTCTCATTGTGGTCATCTCCACGTAAATAACCAATATACCAACACCATTAAATGATATTGTAAACGTTTGGGCAATTGAAATATATTAGGTAGTTGGAGTACCTTGAGAATTGATATAAAATTGCCGTGAATATGGAGTTTTATTTAATTATTTCATTCTTTCATTGATGTCATCCAAGTTTTGTTTTATTTCACCCAAGATTTGCATCATCGCATCTCGATACTACTTCAATTAGTCCAAACAATTATGTAATTCTGCATTAATAAGCATCTTTACTATTCCCAAGGGTTCTATGGATTTAGCCCAATCAAGGGCCTTGGTACGAATGTTATAAACATAAAGGGTCTTATACATTATTGACAAATAAATATAATAATATGTTTTGAATAATTGATGAGATATGATGAATATAAAATGAACATGAGCCCCAAGTATAAATAAACTCAAGGGGCATCTCCACAATGAGAAATGTAGGTAGGGAACCTTGCCTTTAAATATAAGCATTATGCTATTAGTGGTAATAGCATAATGCTCTTAGTGGTAATCGTATCTTTATAATACATTTATCTTCATTATATATATGGCCAACATTGAAGATAAGAGAATAAATGAAGTCATGGAAAAAGAATAGGGAACAAAGTTGGCCATGTAAGCGTCATGATGATCTCTAATGCATGCCAATGGATTGCAAGGTGGCATTCCTTTGGTGGGAAATTTCTAATGGAGAGTGGTCATATTGACCATATTAATTATGAACGGAAACTCTAAATTATCATGGCATTACAAAAAAAAATGAGGTGAATATTTTAATTCCAATGATGATGATCTATGAATGTTGGGATATGAGTGACATATTGCCATTCTTGTTAAGCCCTAATCTATAGTGCATCCATCTGATGCATCTTTCTGATCTTATCACACTTGTCCTTCCAACGATTTGGTGAGAGAAGATCACTCATCCAATGAACTTCAACAAACACACTCAGTTCAATAGCCAAAGAAACTTCATCACTTTCTTCTCATTGTGGTCATCTCCACATAAATAACCAACATACCAACACCATTATGCAATCCAAATCATTAAGTTCATAAAACTCTACTATATGTTATGGAATCAAGGTTTTAGAAGCATCCACCCTTATATTTTCAACAATTTCTAGACAATTGTTAATCATCGTAGTAGTCTACTCAACCTTTTAAACACCATAAATTTATGTATCAAGAGAGAGGGGTGAGAAGTTTATTGTATGAGAAGGTCCACAGTAAGAAGTTGTTGAAACATATGATCTTTTCCATCCTTTATATGTGTTTCAACTAAATAGGTCCATTTATTCCATTGTCGGTAACTACATTTGCCCATCAAATCAAGCTATCAACTATGGTGCCTTCAATATTATAAATGTTTAGTTTCTCATGGCATATGCAATGGTTGTCATCACCAATTAACTTGCCTTTGGAAACAATCTCATTTGATTTATCCCTTGGGTTGATGTTGAAGGGTGGGAGCATTGCCATTTCAGTTTTATTTTTCTCATGCCAATCAACCTTAATGTTCGCATGGTTATTATTGTGACAACACACATAGTCATTTTCCTCATTGGTACTAAAATGCGAATAGGATTTGGTAACTAGGTCCAACTTCTATAGTTTACCTTAATGAATGTTTGGATATGAGTGGCATAATGCCATTCTTGTTAAGCCCTAGTCTATAGTGCATCCATCTGATGCATCTTTCTGAGCTTATCACACTTGTCCTTCCAACGATTTGGTGAGAGAATATCACTCATCCAATGAACTTCAACAGACACACCCAGTTCAATAGCCAAAGCAACTTCATCACTTTCTTCTCATTGTGGGCATCTCCACATAAATAACCAACATACCAACACCATTAAATGATATTGTAAACGTTTGGGCAATTGAAATATATTAGGTAGTTGGAGTGCCTTGAGAATTGATATAAAATTGTCGTGAATATCATTGGAGTCATATTTAATTATTTCATTCTTTCATTGTTGTCATCCAAGTTTTGTTTTATTTCACGCTAGATTTGCATCATCTCATCTCGATATTGCTTGAATTACTCCAAATAATTATGTAATTCTACATTAATAAGCATCTTTACTATTCCCAAGGGTTCTATGGATTTAGCCCAATGAAGGGCCTTGGTACAATGTTATAAAGGCGCTTATACATTATTGACAAATAAATATAATAATATGTCTTGAATAATTGATGAGATATGATGAATATAAAATGAACATGAGCCCCAAGTATAAATAAACTCAAGGGGCATCTCCACAATGAGAAATGTAGGTAGGCAACCTTGCCTTTAAAGATAAGCATAATGCTATTAGTGGTAAAAGCATAATGCTATTAGTGGTAATAGCATAATGCTATTAGTGGTAATCATATCTTTATAATACATTTATCTTCATTATATATATGGCCAACATTGAAGATAAGAGAATAAATGAAGTCATCGAAAAAGAATAGGGAACAAAGTTGGCCATGTAAGCATCATCATGATCTCTAATGCATGCCAATGGATTGCAAAGTGGCATTCCTTTGGTGGGAAATTTCTCATGAGAGTGGTCATTTTGACCATATTAATTATGAATGGAAACTCTAAATTTTCATGGCAGTACAAAAAAAAATGAGATGAATCTTTTAATTCCAATGATGATGATCTATATCCCTCTCCCACAATGGTAGAAAAAAGTGCATCAATATATTGTAATGTTCAATTTTAGCTAACCCTTTGAGTTCCTTATTTTTTCTAATATTATAATGTTTATGGATCTTATTGATTAATCATCATAGATCGATGTTGGTAGAAATTGCATATTTAGAATCTTTCTAATAAAATCTTAATTTATCCTTATTTTGATCTTGAGGTGATGGTGTACTTGGTATTTCAATGTATATTTGATTGAATATAAAAAGCAAGCTTAAAAAATATGTGTTCCAACTCCATACTCTTAAACTGAGAAATGTATATTTGATTGAATATAAAAAGTAAGTTTAAAAAATATATGTGCTCCAACTCCATACTCATAAACTGAGAAAGCAGATGTGTAGCAACTTAGCAAGCTATTAAGTTTAAAAAATATATGTGCTCCAACTCCATACTCATAAACTGAGAAAGCAGATGTGTAGCAACTTAGCAAGCTATTATAAATCTTCACATCAGTATTTGCCAATCTATAGGCACCCTCATAATCAGCTCTACTTTTGCATCCATTAACCCAAACACACATCATCCTCAAAGGAAAGAAACTTGAATAAATTTCCATTACTGGCTCTCGTCGTCCAAACACATTCATAGGCAGCTATTCATAGACAGCTTGAAGCCAAGTACCACCTTTATCCTTGAAAGGTGCGCTCTCGTTTTTCCTTTCCATGCCATAATATGTTCTGTCAGTGATTCAACTTAAAAGTGAATCCTCAGCTCCATTTCTTAAAATTAATATTGGGCATTCCTCTACAAGCATTTTATTTGCTAGCATTGGAATAAATGGTCTCATAAACCTTTTCCAAACAGCATGTGTCTGCAAACTAAATAACACTTATCATGGGATCAACAAATAACTTTCACCTCAAACTAAAATCCTATTATACTATATCATGTCTTCACATCTATGGCAGTCTCCAAATTTGATTAGTTCTAGTTAACCGCAAGTTGCAAAATGACCACAGTACTTACAGCTTCATTTAGCCTAATTTACAAAGTAGAATACGAAAAATTGCAAGGAATGCATCAACTAGTTTAAGTGTAACCTTTCCATACATTAGGGATATAACCCACGCCTTACAGTACTTGAATATAAACATCAGAATTCTCTGACCACGGGCCATATAATCTAAACATCAGAATTCTCTGACCACGGGCCATATAATCTAAACATCAGAATTCTCTGACCACGGGCCATATAATCTATGAACCGATCAAATTTATAGCAGAAAGAGAATAAAGCAGCCTATATATATATATATATATATATATATATAAGCTTGTATTTGAACAGGCAAACCTGCAACGATATGGAGGTTGAATCTATAATGAGCTGCGCAACATTAAAGCTGTTAACCTCTTTTATCACCTCACAAGAGAACCTTTAACTCAGATAACATTCGTCTTCAATGAGCCATCTATAGAACCAATAAAATATAACCCAAAAGGATAAGGATGATTCTCAACAAGGGTCTACTCTGAACAGCAAACAATCTATCCATGACACTCGAGCAGCTCTAAGAGTCTAAACTGATCACTCACTTCAAATTGAATTCGTTCAAGATTTTGCCAAAATGTGCTTTTGCATTATCCTTAGGCAAGTATGGAATCTCAGATATTCTAGGGGTTTGTAAACTTAGGCCCATATTTATCACACAAAATGTGGCAAATAATGAAGGAAGAGCATGTTACAATATGCATAAATTGTATCCAGAGGACCCAGATCCAGTGAAGCCCTAACAAATCCACCCCAACTCTTGAATAGCTTCCCTCTGCGATGGGCAATTGAACAGATACTTGTACCTCTTCCCTTTTTTTATCAAGGGATCATGCAATAATCCCGTATGGGCTTTTGAGATCCTTTTTAGGAGCTATTACGATAGCCAAATGACATCTCGATGGAACAAAAATTTGTGCTGCAAAAGTAAAAACTCAGTAGTCATGAAAATAGCCTATTGTTTGCCAAACTAACTCTTACAAGTGTTGATACGTTGCCTACATGTAGAACAAGTGCCTACACACTGTTGACATGCTATCCACAGAAAAAAACAAATGGCTATAGTTGTAAAAACAGCCTATTGCTCATCAAATTCAACTCTCACAAGTGACAGCATGCAAAACAAGCACTCTCACAGTTGCAAAAAATGTCCAATATCCAAAGGTGAAAAATAGGTCATATGTAACAGATCTCCGTGACCAGATGAAATTTTCAATCATAACATAAGAAAGAAAATAGAGGTCTAATATCCATGAAATGGTAAAATACACTTTAGGATTTGAGAGTCAAAGTGTTTTTAAGGGCTACAGCTTGCTTTCACCTTCGAAACATCCTTCAACTCACAGCACACAGTAGAGTCTGTCCCAGACATCCTAAGAGACATCCTTAGCTCAAGGTAACAACCCTCGGTACACATACTATATACTTTTTTTCCATTATGTTACTAATATCGAGGAAGAACGGAGATAATTTTGAGCACTGATAAAAGCAAGACCAATTATTATGTCCCGTCTTCTAAGAGACATTAAATCTCAAAGATGTCCAAAGAAGATGCACTTGTTTTGTTCCCATAAATTGAACACAAGAAACTCGTTTTATAAAAGACATTGAATGATGGAGCTCCAAAAACAGACATCTGGGTGTACGAAAACAAGATAAATGGCATTAAATACTTGGAAAAAAAGTGTTTTTATTGCATATAAATGAATCAATCATCAATATCCACAATCTTTATTGTTCTCTCATGCCATAATAAGGCATTTGTGTCAAGCTTATGACTATATAAAGGGTTGAAAATTAAAACTGAAAATTATCTTGGTCTTGCCAGGCCATTATGTCAATAGGATGAGACACGTTCCTTGGGATATCGTTTCTCTATTGCACCAACTCTTTCAGGAGGCCAGATAACATGAGTAACTCTGCCCTGCACTAAACCCAATGGAACCTGCAAAAGCGGCCATTTTAGATCACAATCAATTAAAAATCTGATAAAATATGCATTAACGAATCAGTTGCGGGACCTATGAAAAAAGCAACATGTTTCATTAAGACTTGGCCAAACAGAATATTATCATTCCACTTACTGGCCCAAATGATCTGGAGTCCAAGCTGGAAACTGCATTGTCTCCTTCAACCCAGCAGTGACCTTCAGGTATTTTTACTATCTCATATGTTCCAGGAACGCTTATCCAATCTCCGGGCAAGGCTATCAACCTCTTTACATGCCACTCATTGCGCTCATATGGAGATCTGCCAAAAAAATTCATTAAATCCCATTTGACAACAACGGAATAGAAAGCACAATATTCAGAAGTATAAAGACGAAACAATCAACGTCTTTGCTGACTTTCAAAAATACTACCTGAATACTATTACATCCCCATGGGAGAATTTATAGTTCTGTAAACAAAACTTCTCCAGCAAAACAAAGTCTCCTTCCAATGACCCAAATCGATTTTTAGAGCCTGGATTCAATGTAGGTTGCATGGAACGTCCCTGAACTGCAACAATGCTTGCATATCGGTCTGATATTGTAAGTCCAATTAATGCTCCAGAAAGAGATTTCTTTGAAAGCATCCACAAGAAATCCCATGCTCCCATATTACCTATCCTTAGCAGAAATACATTCTCAAAGAACTACAACCTACACAAACAGCATTACATTTTCAGAAAAAAATGCAAGGAATAAATTCACAAATTTAACGAGTTTAACTCACTTATGAACTACTCAAGGTATAAAATAAACTGTATTACTCAATGCAAATCAATCATGAGATATACTTCTTTCTCATGATTATCTTATTGATTTCATGCTAAGCAATAGGCACAACAAATATGCCACAACATTCGCTATGACCCTGTACTTCAATGTGAAACTTCCAGCTCCTTCTATGTTTTTGAAATTAATAGATAACAGAAACATGAGTACAGGAGTGAATCAAGTGGGAAGCTGTCACTTTTCAGGATTTTACAATTTGGATATGCATTAGCACCAGGGATTATAAGAATATATAAAGATCTACATGAGAAATCATTGCGGAAACCCTTCTAATGTTTGCCATCGATTTCAACAAAGGACCTATTACCACCCAAACTAGCAGGGTTGCCAAGGACCTTGCAACCTAATAAGATGGCACACACAAGACAAGCACCCAGTGTCACCTCCGCACGAGTCCCCACTCTTTAAGCCCTCTAGAATGGCTATGAGAGGATTCCCTTGAACAAGTGCTTCAAACCAAAATTAGAAGACCGGTGCCTTGAATGGGGTCTTGGTGGAGAGAGGAGTTAATCGTTTGCTGTCTTACTATCTAAAAATGTGAATTACACAGGAAGTAAATGCAGAGCAGATGTATAAGTCACTCAAAATTCAAGATATTCAACATGTAAATAACTCAAACGAGTGAAAATTAATATAAATACCAAATCTATGAATGTTCCTTCGTATAAACCTTTGGTAAGAGGGGTGGTTATGGTAATTTGTCTGTTGTCCTGTGTGACTGCAGAAAATATGCAGAACAAAAAAATGAAAACAGCCACAAATCCCCCTTTACAGAGCCACCCAATAGTGCCTAGGCACTCTAGATTGATAATCTAGGGGTGGGGAAGCTATGACAACAATGGTCACTTTATGCCCTTCCTAAGTTTCAAATCTACAATGGAAATGAGTTCCCAGCACGCTGGAAACTCTGTTGCAGAGGTTTTGGGATCAAATCCCACTGTGTAATAACCCAAAAAATTATTCCAGCCTATAGATATGACTTTTTATCAGTGGAATATGCTTAAAACAGTACCAAAATAAAGATATTAACTTGAAATACAAATATGGAACTTATTACAAGGGTTCTTACGATGATAAATTACTCGGAGAAACCCTTGTACCTTGGTCTTCTACAAAATCTGAAAGTATATGGTTGTAACTTACTACAGATTTGCAAAAACATCTCAATATACCCATGAAGAAATGTGTTTTTGAATGTTCATATCATAGGCATATTGATCCCTTGGGTAGATATTAAAGTTATGCTTAAAATACCCAAGGATTACTAGCTAATCTTAAGATAAAACTTGAAGAGTACATACTACAAACTAGCAAATGTTTAATTAAAACAGAAAATAAAAATAATTTTGGATTTCTAAAATATCGAGTGGTTGTTGAGAATGGCTTACCTTGGCCACAATTTTACCTCTCAAATGTCGGGTTGTAAATTACATTCACCTTTAAGTCGCTCACGCAATTGGATAGTGACATGAATTTGGGGTCGAAAGACTATGTCATCCCCACCTATGTCTAAGATCTTCCACAACTTTCAGAATCCAACTAGGAGCAACCTCTAGCAAAGCACCTCCAATCCTCAAGTCGACAATGCGGAAAGAGAAAAGCTACCTGTTCCAATCACTCCTACTTGCAACAAAAGAAATAGAGAAAACTAGTGCCTTATCTACTCCCCCCATGTGACTATGTAGCCCTCGATGGGTCGTCCCTCTTGTTGATTTTTCATAGGTCTTCTAAACCGATAATTACTTCTTATGATTTCTTAATTTAATCACTCATTCATTCAACTTCATCATAAAGTAATTACACAGAAGATCTTCAACAATAGACATTAGAATCATAAAGAGACAGCGAAATCAAGAACACAAACATTTACCCTAGGAAAACCCACATGAGAGAAAAAAACCCAATCTTCAACAATAGACATTAGAATCATAAAGAGAGCCAAATCAAGAACACAAACATTTACCCTGGGAAAACCCACATGAGAAAAAAACCCAACAACCTTTTCCTTGGAGAAATTCTTCAGTTCAACAAGAGACACATCTAGATCATCTAGTCAACCATAAGGTCAAACTGAACAATAAAGACGACTTGGTCAAACCTGGTCCAACTCCTTTCTAGTCAAGTCATAAGTTTGCCCATTCAGAAATTTGGTCCTATACTTTCCTCAGAAATTCGGTCCTGCAACATGCCTCTGAAATTCAGTCCTGAAACATGCCTCTGAAATTCGATCCTTAACATGCCTCTGAGATTTGGGCTTCATCATCTCAGAAATCCGTCCTCAAATTTGTCCTTGAGATAGACAGAACGCTGCCTTAGAGGTGACTTCTTCTCTGTCTCAAATCGACTTCTTTTCTACTTCAGATCAACTTCTTTGCTCAGAGCAATCCGAGTTCCTTGAACAGAAAGATCCAAATCATTGTGTTTAGGAAGAGGTCAAGTGCCTTATAAATATCCTTCTTGCTGGCCGAATGGGTGCTATCTTGTCTAGGCTGACTTGACTAGGAGGAGGGCTGACTTGGCTATTTTGGAGCCAAAAATTTATTTCCGAAAATTCAAATTTTCTCTTTTAAAAAAACGACATGAAGAACATGTCATCTATTATCCCTTTTGACAAGGTCATGAAGAACATGTCTTATTTATTATTTCAAATACATCAATAGATTAATTATGAAGACCAACCATAGCTACAAAATTCAACACCTCCAACATTTGCGTTGTTGGAAATACTGAGAGGGGGCTGAATCAGTATTTCTTTTCAATTGTTACTTTTACCAGTTAGATCACTTATATTTAGAACACAAAATGAACAATAAGAATAAATGCTTTTATTAATTTCTTCAATAAATCAAGTACAATATATGTAGGGCTCCAACCCTAGGTGAAGACACCGATCTTCAATCTCCCAGGCTCCAACCTGTATTTGCCAAGCACCGACTTGGACTTCCAAGGCTCCAACCTTGTCAATTTTGAGGCACCAACCTCAAGGGCTCCAACCCTATATCTGGTTCAGGCTCCGACCTGGTTTCTTGAGGACTTCGATCCTCTAGGGCTCCAACCCTATCTTATCCAAGGCACCAACCTTGAGTTTAGGAGCACCAACTCCAAGGACACCAATCCTATATTTTCCAAGCACCAACTTGGACTTTCCAAGGCACCAACCCCAAGGGCTCCAACCCTATAGCTTCACTTTGTCAAGGTATGTTTGGTTATACTTCACGGCTCCCAATGTTTTCTTCAACAAGCCCTATCAATCTTCAGCTACGCCTTCACTTAGTCTCCACGTCACATCATCAATGACAACCTTGTTCTTCACATGAAGGTGTCACCACTGCTCTTCATGTTACCCAAACAAAAATTCTTCAAGGTCACCTCATAATGGCTTCAATGCATCATGGTCTTCAATGATCTCCACAAATCTTCAATATGTTGCTTCACAAAGTTCTCCAACTCTGCCCTATTATGTTCTCAAGAGAAGACTTCAACAAGCTCTATTTGTCCAATCCCAATAAATCAACACTTCGACCATGACAACTATGACAACTTCGACCACAATAGTTTCAACCACGACAACTACGGCAGCTTCGACCATGGCAACTATGGCAATTTCGATTACGGCAGCTTCGACCACATCAACTACAGCAGCTTCAACCACGGCAGCTTCGACCACGGCAACTACAGCTGCTTCGACCACAGCAACTACGGCAGCTTCGACCATGGCAACTACGGCAGTTTCGACCATGGTGACTATGGCAGCTTCGACCACGGCAACTACGGAAGCTTCAACTACGGCAGAATTTTATGCCCAAACAGAGTTATTTTTTTTCATCCTAAACAATAGTCTCCTCGTTCTCCTCAGCCTTCTGTCTTCTTCCATACTTCGTATCTCTGAATTCTTGCCCGAATTTCTTATCAAAATGAAGTGTTTAGACGTCTATTTATAGATATTTCGTTTATAACTGAAGGGACACGTCTATTTGAAGTGAGGCCGACTTGTATGACTGAGTGTAGGTCGACTCACTGCTAGGAATAATTTCCTTCACTTAAAAATTCAAGATCTCACAAACTATTGGGAGTTTCAGGGCAAATGAAGGCTCATTAGAAAGAGGAAAAAATCCTCTTTAAGATGGTCTAGGATCCATTTTGAAAGGATTCCTCCAAGGTGTCCAAAATAATTTTTCTTTGTGATTGTCCTTAAATTTTATGCATAAAAAGTTTGGGATAGCATGAGGAATGTTTGGGACAGTGTGGCTTCTTCATTCTTTGGCTTCTTCATTGTTATCAATGTCATCATAGGTTCATAGAGTCATTATGTAGGAGTTCAACATCCATGTCGCATGACGCATGAACACTGTCATCATATACTAGTGCAGTCATAGTGCAACATCATTAGGAGAACTCCAAAATAATCTTCAGCCATCAAATGATCTCCAACCATGTTATCAAGACCTCATCAAGTGCCATCACCAATTGTGGTCATTCATCAAGAATATGACATCATCAAATGTAGTCCTCCATATGTCATCAAGGGCTTCTAAATACTTGGCACTTGGCACTTCTTAAGACTTCTTCATTAGTGACTTGACATATTGATTGATGACATTCTTATCAAACAAGAGTTATGACATCATCATATGGAACCAGGCATCTATTGTCTTCAACCTTATCATCTCATTCTAGGGTTTCATGATATTCATTAAGGCATATCAAGAATATCTGCCATCTCGGCCAATGCCATATTGACATCAATGACAACATTGATTAACATGCGTAACCCTTACTAATTGTTTATTATCTTATTAAATCCCTTTTACAATATTAAAAAAGAAAAGATAAAATAAAAGGAACCAACCCACTCCCCGATGGGGGTGTCCATGCCTCGAGAACTGGAGTTAAACAAGGTGTTATGCCGCCATTAGAATGTTACGGATGATCTTCAAGTTAGTTAGCGTGGTGATAAGCGCCCATGCAGAAGCGTGGGCGCTGAAAGGGATATTGTGGGTGGCATTCATTGCACCCTGTCAAGTTGGTGCCTTAGTTATGGGTATTATGAGAGGTGAATTCTAGCACTCGTCTCTCTGGTTGAGGAGCCTTACGCTCTACATAGGGGGAGAGGGAGGTCGGGCTAGTGTGCAGTCAAAGGGTTGTGGCAATTTGAGGATAATTGGGTTAACTGGGTCAACCTCATATGATGGTTGGGACATTAGACTCTCCAAACTTGGCCTGTGGAGAATTTAGGAGGAGGCGACGCCTTTGGCTCTCTTCTCAAGGTTGTTTTGATGGGTTAAGTTTCTTCGGTGTGCGCTTTCAGGTATCTCCAAAGCTCTTCTACCTCCAAGCGTTTTCTAGTTGGTTTTATGGGAAATCAATGTTAAGTTTAAGTTTGACAGACTCTCTGGTGGCATGTGGACTTTTCATGTTTGCGTTTTTTTGGGGAATTCGACAGTGGTTAGTGGGTCTTTCCTTTCAATTGTCGGGACTCCTCTTAACTTGGTGGGGCCTTGAGGTGTGGGAAGCCCCTAGTTGTCTGTCTGTGTGTTTAGTCTTCTGGCATTTAGGTGTTCCTGTCCCTCTAGTTTATCTAGTGTTTGATTCTTCCTTTTCCTAGCATCAATGTGCTTCGAGGTGATTTGTTTACTTTGGCCTTTTTTCTGTTCCCGTTGTTGTTGGCTACTCGTATTTGGTGCATTGGGACTGGGCTGCTGGTGGAAGTTGGGATTTTGCAGTGGGGTAGTTTAGGGAGTCTTTGCTTACCTTTTATGGCATTGGGGTGGTAGAGATGCTTGCGATTGGGACCTCGGAGCCTCCTTGTTGGCTATCCAAGCCTGGGTGGCTATGGGTGGGTTATTTGGCAATGTTGGGTGCTCGCGACCCTGGTGGCATAGTCTTCGGTCCCTTGCTCTCTTGGTTTCAGGGTGGTGTTGTGGCTTTGGGGTGGTGCAGGGTTCGGAGTGGTGTTGTGGGAATCATTTGTTTCTTTTGTGTGCACCTCGCCTATCATGCCTCCTCCTCGCAGTGGTCGACACAATTCGGGGGGCTGGGGAGGGCGAAGGATTCCCATTCGTTCAAGTTCCAGGCGACAGTGGGGGTCCTTTGTGTCGTCCTCTTTTCAGCCGCCAGGAGGTATCTCAGCGGACTCACATTCTTGGATTTCTCTAGAGGACCATGGGGAGTTCATGAGAATCCTTGGACATATTTAGCATAATTAGTGACAGTTGCATGACCGGATGGTGACTATATGGCGTGGCTAGCATCGCATTCTGGATAAACTTGAGCAACTGGAAGAACATTTAGCATGTTACCCCTCAAACTAGCAGGGGTCCTAGGAGGGGATCCTATAGAGCAACTATTAGGTCAAGGGGCAACAATGGAACGATAGCCCAATGTCACCTCAGCTAAGGCTCCCTACTCTTTACAGACTTTCACCAATGGGAGGAGACCTAGTATAATTAGGATCACTATAATGAATATATCAATGACAGGATCCCTGTTGTCGCCCAAAGCGTACACCTAAGGCGCAACGCTCAGAGTAGGGGTTGTCACCCTGATCCCTAGTCACTCCATTCTAGCTCTCTCTTAGACAATCTAAGGGGCGTAGTCCCTAAAGATAGATAAAAGGGGGGAAACTTGTTGAAGCAACAAGTCCTAGGAGATCAATGGGCAAGATCAGTACCTTTCTTGACAACTTGAATTATAATGAATTAGCAAGTGTTTTATTAAATGAGAAAAATATATCTTAACAAGATGAAGCAATTAAGAACAATGAGGCAACAACGAGATCAACAAATATAGACCAGTGCCTAATGAACAATGCTCAAAGTAGATTATATCACTTGCACAAATATGAAGAGCTTCAAGTTACTAGATAAGCAGTGTTGCAAGATGAATGTTAGTGCCACAGATCAAGATAACTAGAAGTATGAATAGTAAAGAATAATTGCAAGAAAGAAACTTATGCTTTTCAATAAATTATGACATTCAAAAGTACAATAAGCTTGCAATTATAATATTGAGCCCACAATTCCAATTACCAATGATCAATGAATGCAAGATGAGAAAATACAAGAAGAAAAAGTTAGCAATGAGGTTGGTAAGTTAGTAATAAAATAAAAGGGACCCTCAAAATGGGATACCATGGGGAAAGGACCCCAAGCTCCCTCTAGGAAGAAACTTCTTTATTATTAAGATTAGAAAAATGTCTCCCTTTGACAAAGTGACAATTCAAATAATCCTAAGGGGGCTTTATAAAATATATCATTTTAAATGTCCTCCCTCAAGATACACAATGATTTTACAAAACTTATAATGATATTACTTCTCCCAAAATTAAAATTTCAACTTCCCTTGAGATATTAATATATAAATGAGAGATTTATAATTGATTATTGTATTTAATTAAACAAAACCCTCTTCAATTAATCTCACTCTAAATTGCCATACGTCTTCAGGGAGAGTGAACTACAAAAGGGTTAAATTGAGGAACCCTTCTAATGTTTGCGGTAAATGGATGAAGGCTACCAAAAAATAAAATCTTTAAAATATTGAGCCTTCCTAAAATTCAATTTCAAGATTTTTAAACTTTAGAAATGCTCTACTTTCGTCAATATAATTTAGCTCAAAGAAATTTCACGTCAAAGCTTAGGAAGAAATTACACACTCACGGCTATGAGCAACAAAAAAAATTGAGTCTTGAATTGGACTTCCAACTAGTGAGATAACGGCCCAGATATCAAGGCAGCCTCCAGAGGAGAAATCGATCTGAAATTTTTACTATTTAACTTCAATTTTGATCCCAAGGCAATGTTGAATCTCCTTAAAATTATCAAGCTTTATGCCGTTGGGAAATTCATTTGTTTGCAGAAGGTTCAAGCCCCAAAAGGTCTCTTGCACCAAGTGAATGTAACAATTTTATGGCTGCTCAAGAGAAGGCATTCGGTCTACAAACAAAATATTAGTGAAATCCAACCAAACTCCCAACGAAACCCCTGCAAAAATTGCTTCAAGCCATGATCTTTGACCTTAACCTCAAATATGGGCCTTGTTACCACTCAAACCAACAAGGGACCTAAAAGGGGTTCCCAAGAGGGCAACTGCTAGGTTAAGGGCAATGGTGGAGGTTTATCCACTATCACCACAGCTAAGTCTCCCTGCTCTTTATGGACTTTCACTGATGGGAGGAGTCGCAATAATGTAGGGATCACTTGTAAAGTATATGTCAATGGATAGGTGAAAAGTGACCCTGGAAACCCTTTCCCAAGGATGGAGTGAAGGATGGAACTTGCTTGCTCTTTAAGAAAGGGACTTGGTCTTCCAGGGGTAAGGGGTGAGGATTGGAGGTTTGAGGGAGAAGGAATAGGCTTATAAACGAGGTTCTCAATTCCTATAATCCTGGGGAAACTTGGATTCCCAAATGGTCTTTGACAAATAATCATTATTGAGAAGTGGGACCACATGGGGCCAAGTGGACCAAGTCCAGGCTCGGGGATGGAATGTAGCAACCAATGATGTTCCTATCCTGGACAAGGTGAAAGAAAAGGACAAAACAACCAAACAAGAATAGTTACTTCAAATGGTTGAATTGATCCTATTGAAGTCTAGCCTTGGGGAGGCCTAGGCAAAATTCGATCCTAGAGCTAGGGCTTGAGATTCTCGGAGATTCCACCATTAGAATTGGCCTCAAATTTGGATGAGAGGGAGGGGACCCACTGGCGCAGTAGCCTAGTAAATTGATGCCCTAGGTGACCTTTGACGGCTAGACATGGGAAAAAGTGGTGAAAGGTGAAAAAGGTGAAGGAGATGACCACCCTTTTTTAGGGATCAATGCCTAATTCACTTGGAGATATGGAGTCAAGGATGATGATGAGTAAAAACTTGGTTTCTTGATCAACGAGGCCCGGAAAGTCAACGTCATCCAATGTTGAGAGGAAGAAAAGGAAAGTGACCTTCAAGCATTTATACTTCAAAGAAAATGATGCAATCATATCAAGACCAATAATCTCTAGGACATTTCATTCATATAACATTGGCCCATACATTAAATTAGCTAAAACATGCTTAATTACATATTTCAATTATGCATCAACTAGCCCTAATTTTAGCAGTATGCAGCAACAAGAATCACAACATCAATATTTTCTTACAATGTTATAGAATATATCCAACCAACATTTTGTTTGCAAGACAACGCTCCAAGACAAGAAAAATAGACCAAATCCATACATCAAAAGTCATTCATCTCCAAAAAATATCCTCCAAGGAAAAAATGTGAAGTTCTCTATGATTAGAGAGTTCCCAAGTCAAGTGATGATCCAAATGAATGTCTAACATCAATATATAGCCTCCTCAGGAGTTCGAATTAGCCTATGGGCCTACATTAGCCCCTAATGATACAATAATGTGCAAATAAAACCCCTACTGGTGACAAGCCCACCAAACTAGCTCACAAGTGTAAAAATAAGCCTCACAAGGGGCCAAATAATAATATGTACATGTTGTGGGGCCCTCCAAAGGCCTAATAATGTCCTGAAGTGCCATACCGTGGAATAAATTCCTTAGAATATGATGGACAAGGAGGTGGCCCCTTGTTCTCCAAGTAGTAGACCGTGGTGCTCCTAGTGGGTCTGAGGGCACATAAATGACCCCATGGGTCTCCATATGAATCGGAGATGCCTATAGATCATCTGCAAGGGTCTAAGTGGTGGAATGAATGTTGCCACGATATCGTACAAGTCTTCGGACACTTGCCAAGAGTGTGGGGCTCTTGTGAGGGGTTGTTGGGCATAATGTACCAAGCATATCACCATCATCCTAAAAGTGGATCACTAGTAGTCTCTAAGCATCGATGAAGATCCGAGGAGTGTTGTCTATTGTTGTAGAGGCTAATGGCTCTCTATGCACACCCTATATGTGTCAATGTAGACCTCAGGGGGTTCAGATCCCGTATAGGGAGACCAAACCCAAATGGAAACCATCTGTAATCCTGCATAAGATCCAATGCGTCCCATAGGATTCCAGTACAACCAGTCATTAAAAATAATCGGGTAAAAGAGTTTACAAATCATGGATAACAAAGTGGGCACTTCATAACAAAGTGGCTTTGAAGTGGATCACTAGTAGTCTCTAAGCATCGATGAAGATCCGAGGAGTGTTGTCTATTGTTGTAGAGGCTAATGGCTCTCTATGCACACCCTATATGTGTCAATGTAGACCTCAGGGGGTTCAGATCCCGTATAGGGAGACCAAACCCAAATGGAAACCATCTGTAATCCTGCATAAGATCCAATGCGTCCCATAGGATTCCAGTACAACCAGTCATTAAAATAATAGGGGTAAAAGAGTTTACAAATCATGGATAACAAAGTGGGCACTTCATAACAAAGTGGCTAGATCAAAGACTGAAGTGCGGGATCCGCGAAGCTAATATGCAGCTCACAGATAGTCAGCGCCGCAAGTGGTTTATAGCCTCGCTCCTGCCCCACCTAAGGATTGCTTTATCGCAGCAAAAGATAGGAACTCAAGGGGAAGCTCTAGAAATTGC
Organism: Pinus tabuliformis; assembly: GCA_031772625.1. NCBI lineage: Eukaryota > Viridiplantae > Streptophyta > Pinopsida > Pinales > Pinaceae > Pinus > Pinus tabuliformis. The sequence continues at coordinate 782,514,192 of CM062805.1, forward strand.
AATGAGATTGCATGAAACGCCTATTCAGGACGTGCCCTTGGGAGTCCAACAAATTTACTCGCAGTCGCAAAACATCTGTTTGGAATTGTAGAGCTTGAAAAAAGAAAAGGAGGCTCGGACAGAGGTGCACGAAGAACTCTGGTGCCTCAAGTGTAAGAGCCAGGGGCATGATAAGGATCATTGCCTTGTCTTCATGAATTATATCTCGGGGGGGCCGGATGCCCCTTAGGCAGGAAGCTCCAGCGGGACCAAGTATGGGGCCCACGCTATGGTGCGCTATTTGTCAGGTGGACGGAAAACATGTAACGGATAACTATCATTTGCTGCAAAAATTTGTGCAGACACCACAACAATTGTTCTACGATTTTTGCAAATCAGTGGGCCACGATGAGCGCCACTGCCGTAGCTATGAATTAATGATGGAGAGGATGCCTATGTATCGAATGCAAGCAGAAACTCGGCCTCTAGATCAAAGCAATGGGGGAGCGCGCAGAGAATATCAGGGGTGTGGATGAGGCCGAGGAGGAGGAGGACCTGGTAGAGGTCATGGACAGGTCATTTGTTATAATTGCGGAACAACAAGGCACTACGCACGGGAGTGTACGAGTCAGACATGCCCGTCATGTCAATACTACACTTAGTTTGACCACACAATAGAAGAATGCCCTGTGTTGATAGCTAAGATGCAGGAGAAGAAGGCACAGCCTCAACATCCTACCCAGAACTTACAGATGATGAGGGCTGAGCCCCGCAAGGAAGATCCAAATGTGAATATCGTGCTGCGAAGCAGAATAACGACTGGTGATGATAAAGGAAAACAACCTGAAGAAAGTGGGTGGGTCCACAAGGCCCCAGAAAAGGAGGTTGGGTTTGATCTGGAGTGCGCGAAGGAAACGTTTATGGAGGCGAAGAAAAGCTTCGCTGAGGCCTCTACCTCAAGAAGTCAGGACAAACTACCAGCAATCGGCACGCCTACAGAGGTTGACCCCTTTGTGCTTACCACCTTCTTGGAGACTTGTATGAAACTACTGCGCAATAGCAAGGTTGTGAAAGGGCTACAAGAATTGATAAATAAGTGTGCTGGGAAGGAAAATGCTCCTGAAGGACACCACGTAGTCAGAAAGATTGGCAAACATAAGACAAGGACAAGGCGCGAGATGAGGCTCACCGCACAAATAGGAGACTATGAGATGGACCAGGTTATTTTGGATCTAGGATCTGATGCGAACGTTTTGCCTAAACAAACATGGGAGAGAATGGGGAGGCCTGCACTGCAGTGGTCTCCGATTCAGTTGAGGATGGCGAACCAACAGAAGATTATCCCTATGGGACGATTGCATGGAGTGACCATAGATATAGAAGGTGCGAGTGCACTGGCTGATTTTGAAGTAATAGAAATCGTTGATGACAGCAATCCATACCCCGCGCTCCTTGGAATTGATTGGGCTATTGATATGAATGGGGTAATCAATTTGAAGAAGCAAACAATGTCGTTCGAAAGGAAATCACTCCGCGTTGTAGTACCATTGGACCCTACAGAAGGATCGCGCTATACTGAACCAATCCGCGACTATGAGGAAAGTGATGATGATTTGGATCAAATCTACAAAATTACAACGCGAGACCAAGATTGGGTTAATCCAACAGCTGATGGATGGATTGCATGGGACTGTGAAAGCTCTTGTACCTCAGACTCAGATGAAGAATTGGAGCATTAGCAGAATAGGCTAAATGAAGTATCTACGTTGCGTTGCAATATGATGACAAAATCATTGCTTGTGTGTCATTGGAGGTGAAAATTTACCTTATTACGATGGTTTAACTGATGTAGAGAAGTTTTTGAAAGCTTTTGAAAGAAAAATCCCGAAGGATCATCGTTTTCAAGCACTGGATTTGGCACTGTGCGCTACGCCCGCTCGATGGTGGGGTACGCACAAGGACAACTTTGATGAATGGCGCGATTATAGGAGGATGATGAGGATGCGATTTGGTCGTCCTAAAGTGCGGTTAACTGAGAAATATGATGGGAGGAATGATCCGCGCGATCATTTAGCAAAGTGGACTAAAGTCTACAGAACAGAGTCGCAGCCAGAGTGGGTGCACTTATTCTGTCACACTTTGGATATAATCCCTATGAATTGGTACCTAGAAACGGAGCTCCGCCACGACACCGCAGAGTGGGATATCTTAAGGGAAGGCTTTGTGATGACCTTGAGTTTTGAAGACGGATTTGAAAGCATTAATGAGGCACTGTAGGAGGTTAAGGCAGCGATATTCAGAATTCCGCAGGATCCCTTGGAATTGGTTCAACCGGATTGGAGCACCTAGCTACGCCATGCACTGGAATGCTATAATGTGACTGCTGAAGGGGAGGATGAGGATCCAAGGAATATCAATATCCCAGAAACGGAAGGCCACTGTGAGGTCGAAGATCCGCAGATAGAGAACTCGGATATCACTGCACCATTGAAGACCAAGCAAGTAAACATTGGTACTGAAGCGGAGCCAAAATTTGCAAAGATTGGAGATTACTGGGATGATGCCACAATGGATAAAGTTGCTAAGTTACTCCGCGAGTACCAGGATCTTTTTCCTACAAAATTTTCGGACTTGAAAGGCATCATAGGCGATTTGGGTGTGATGAAAATAGCTTTGAAACCGAACGCGAAGCCCGTCAAGCAAAAGGACATATCACCTTAATGCCAAATACACAGAAAAGGTCCACTTGGAATTGGACAAGATGCTTGAGGCAGGTATTATTGAACCAGTGGAGGAATCTGATTGGGTGAGCCCAATGGTAGTTCAGGAAAAGAAGCAGAAGGGAGAGATAAGGATTTGCGTAGATCTAAGAAAGCTTAATGATGCTTACGTCCATGATCCTTTCCCGCACCGTTTACGAATGAGGTATTGGACAATGTTGGAGTACAGGAGGCCTATTCATTCACTGATGGGTTCTCTGGATACCATCAGATTAAGATCGCACCAAAAGACAGGAGTAAAACAACCTTCGCGATGGAATGGGGGTGTTTTCAGTACACGGTGATGCCATTCGAACTCAAGAATGCGCCAGCGATATTTTCTCGTTTAGTCATCAGGCGTTCAAATAGTTTATTCACAAATTCTTGCAGGGATATTTTGATGATTGGACAATGTTTGGGTTAGTAAAGCGCCATGTAGCCAGTTTACGCTTAATGTTGGATACGTGCCGAAGATATCAGATTGCGCTGAACCTGAAGAAATGCTTATTCTGTGTCCCCTTTGGAATTTTGTTGGGTCATGTGGTGTGCAAGCAAGGACTAATGGTGGATCCTGCCAAGATCGTGGTAATAGTCAATTTGGAGGCCCCAAGGAGTGTCAAACAGTTGCGCGCAACGCTGGGCCATACTGCGTATTCTCGAAAGTTCATTAAGGCTTATGCTCATATTACCGTGCCAATGGAGAAGTTACTGAAGGACACTACATTCTGTTGGGATGAAGAATGTCAGCGCAGTGTGGATGTTTTGAAAGAAAAGATGGTCATGGTGCCAATCTTGGTCTTCCCAGGTTGGAAGAAGGAATTCCATGTGCACGTTGACGCCTCGTGTATTGCGCTGCGAGCAGTGCTGACACAGGCTGGCGAAGGAGAGATGGATCACCCTATAGCTTTTGCGAGCAGGAAATTATCAAAGGCTAAGAAGAACTACTCAACGACAGAGCATGAGGGATTGGCTATGGTATATGCACTCCAAAAATTCAGACACTATCTGTTGGGCGGACAGTTCAAGATACACACAGACCACTCCGCATTGAAGTACCTAGTCAATAAGCCTGTGTTGGGGGGGAAAGATATGCAGATGGCTACAACTGTTTCAAGAATATGACTTTGAGGTAATTGTGAAGCCAGGAAGGTTGAATGCAGGACTTGACCATTTGTCGCGAATTGAAACAAGGGAGGAACCTACTAACTTGGAGGAAGGGTTACCTGACGCGTAGCTCTTCGCGGTGCGCGTAGCGGATAATCATTTTGCAGATATTATCCACTTTTTTATTATAGAGACGGCTCCAGAAGGATACACCAGCCAACAGAAGAAAGAATTAGTAGTGCGCACGGCAGATTTCTCGATAGTTGTAAGACATTTATATAAGATGGGATCGGATGAGATACTCCGATGGTATGTGCCCGATTTTGAACAAAATAGCATCCTTGTTGAAGCTCATGGAGGAGCTGCGGGAATACATTCTGCAGGAAAAGCAACAACGTAGAAGATTTTGCGCGCGGGTTTGTGGTGGCCTACATTACATAAGGATACAAAGCATATTGTGGGGCGTGTGATGCATGTCAAAGAACGACCAGGCCATCGTGAAGGGATGAGCTGCTCTGAACTCTCAGGTGTCATTGCAGCCATTTGAGAAATGGGCAATCGACTTTGTAGGACCGATTCAACCCCCAGGCAAGAAAACAGGTGCGTGCTATATCATCACCGCGATAGAGTATCTGACCAGATGGGCGGAGGCACAGCCTGTGAAGGATTGTACAGGGGCCACAGCAGCTAAATTCTTGTTTGAGTATGTGTTAACCAGATTTGGCTGCCCAAAAGTGTTGATGAGTGATCGCGGTACGCACTTCCTCAACGAAACGATCAGCGCGCTGACAGAAGAGTTTTAGGTGTATCATCAGAAGAGTACGCCATATCATCCTCAGGCTAATGGAACAGTGGAGGCCTTCAATAAGATATTGGAGAATGCGCTGACAAAGATTTGCAACGCGTAGCGGAATGATTGGGATGTGCGCGTACCAACAGTATTATGGGCGTACAGGACTACTTGCAAAAAACTAACAGGTCAAACACCTTTCCGATTGGTCTATGGCATAGAAGCTATGATGCCTATGGAATATATCATGCCTAGTCTACGCATAGCAGCTTTCACAGGGATGGCGGATCGCAGAACCTTGGAAGAATAGCTTGCACAGTTGATGGAGCTCAAAGAGGACAGATTCTTGGCTAGATTTCATCAGCAAGTACAAAAGGAATGTGAAAAAGCATGGCAAGATTGACACATCAAGCTGCGCACATTCAAAGTAAATGATTTGGTATTATTATATGATAGTAAGTTCGATAAGTTTCCAGAGAAGTTTCAAATGCACTAGTTGGAGCCATATGTCATCAAAGAAATCACAGATGGGGGCCACAACAACTAAATTCTTGTTTGAGTACGTGTTGACCAGATTTGGCTACCCAAAAGTGTTGATGAGTGATCGCGGTACGCACTTCCTCAACGAAACAATCAGCGCGCTGATAGAAGAGTTTCAAGTGTATCATCAAAAGAGTACACCATATCATCCTCAGGCTAATGGAACAATGGAGGCCTTCAATAAGATATTGGAGAATGCGTTGACAAAGATTTGCAACGCACAACGGAATGATTGGGACGTGTGCATACCAGCAGTATTATGGGTGTACAGGACTACTTGCAAAAAACTAACAAGTCAAACACCTTTCTGGTTGGTCTATGGCGTAGACTCTGTGATGCCTATGGAATATATCGTGCCTAGTCGTACAGGACTACTTGCAAAAAACTAATAGGTCAGACACCTTTCCGGTTGGTCTATGGCATAGAAGCAGTGATGACTATGGAATATATCGTGCCTAGTCTACGCATAGCAGCTTTCACAAGGATGGTGGACCGTAGAGCCTTGGAATAACGGCTCGCGCAGTTGATGGACCTCGAAGAGGACAGATTCTTGGCTGGATTTCATTAGCAAGTACAAAAGGAACGTGAAAAAGCATGGCATGATCAACACATCAAGCTGTGCACATTCAAGGTAAATGATTTGGTATTATTATATGATAGTAAGTTCGATAAGTTTCCAGGAAAGTTTCAGATGCACTAGTTGGGGCCATATGTCATCAAAGAAATCACAGATGGGGGCACAGTTTAGCTCGCAAAGCTAAACGGAGAACCTTTCCCGGGAAGGGTGAATGGGAGCTGGTTGAAGCCGTATGTAAGAGATCCAGCTCAATGACTATATGGTGGCCGAATAGTCTTAGTGCTCCAGGCAGTTGTAAGGGAGCGCGGGACTATAAACTACACTGCCCGGTTTTGGGGACTACGCGATAGGGGGGCTGCGCAAAACAGGGTGATGTCACAGTACCAAAAGCCACGCGAAGGGAGCTGTGCTATGGAGGGAGATACCACGCAGCACAGCCAGAAAATGACCGTTAGAGTCACTATTCATGATTTGACAGCCAGGAGACGGTTAAGAGGAGCGGGTGGGCGGCATTTAAGGCTGAAATCTTTGGAGATCTACCGCCAAATCAGCATTAATGGACGGATTTTGGGGGGAACGGTCGGATTTGAATTCAAATTCTCCTATAAATTACGCATGCCAGTCCAGCAAAGAACACTTTGCACCCTTAGAGTTTTTGAGTTGTGTTGTTCGTCGCTTATGAATCATAAGTTTTTCGAAGATTTGGTCACAAGCTCCGTGTTTGATAATCTACTCGAGGAAACTCGGCAATTCATTTACAGCACTATGTCAGGACCAGGTGAGACTGCAAGCACCGAGGAACTGTTGCCTCCGAAGGAGCGACTCCAGAAGTTGTGAGCATGGAGGCTCCAGCTCCTATGCCTACGGCGCCGAGGTCGCCTAGGCCGAAGCCTACACCAGTGCGCGAGACCCACAAGCCGAAGAAAGACAAGCAGAAAAGGCCAATGCCAGTGTGCGAGTCGCCTAGAAAGCACTCTGCTACCCAGACACAGAAGAAGGACAAGCAACCTGAGAAGGTTGTAGATTTGGAGGTCGAAGAGGGTACTGAAGATATAGATGCTGAGGGCACGGAGCCCATCACTAAGTTGCCAGACTACATCCCTTCGCGTAAAGGGAAGGTGAAGGTCACCAAGGACCCCGATGCGGAGAAATTCGTCATTCATACGCACTTGCTGACGAAAAAAATAACCTTCGAAGGTCGGCGCTTGGCACGGGTTCCCCTTTTAAAAATGGAAGATTGGGACTTGGTTGACCATGAGAGGTTCCCCACCTCGCGACGGAGAATTACATGAAGCGAGGATATTGCAAAGACTCCAGTGTCACTGCGTTGGAGATAGTTTAGTGGATCCGCAGAGTAGAGCAGTCCGGGTTATTGAACCTGCTGTGGGTGCCCCACTACCACCGCTCTAACATAAATACCACCTGTATATGGCAAAGGGAAGGTGAAGGTCACCAAGGACCCCGATGCGGAGAAATTCGTCATTCATACGCCCTTGCTGCCGAAAAAAATAACCTTCGAAGGTCGGCGCTTGGCACGGGTTCCCCTTTTAAAAATGGAAGATTGGGACTTGGTTGACCATGAGAGGTTCCCCCACCTCGCGACGGAGAATTACATGAAGCGAGGATATTGCAAAGACTCCAGTGTCACTGCGTTGGAGATAGTTTAGTGGATCCGCAGAGTAGAGCAGTCCGGGTTATTGAACCTGCTGTGGGTGCCCCACTACCACCGCTCTAACATAAATACCACCTGTATACGGCAAAGGGAAGGTGAAGGTCACCAAGGACCCCGATGCGGAGAAATTCGTCATTCATACGCCCTTGCTGCCGAAAAAAATAACCTTCGAAGGTCCGTGCTTGGCACGGGTTCCCCTTTTAAAGATGGAAGATTGGGACTTGGTTGACCATGAGAGGTTCCCCCACCTCGCGACGGAGAATTACATGAAGCGAGTATATTACAAAGACTCCAGTGTCACTGCGTTGGAGATAGTTTAGTGGATCCGCAGAGTAGAGCAGTCCGGGTTATTGAACCTGCTGTGGGTGCCCCACTACCACCGCTCTAACATAAATACCACCTGTATACGGCAACTACTAACTCTGGTGCATGATGGGTGCTTATGGCTTGGTGTGCCTATCCCCATCATGGACATGCTCATCCACAGGATCACGCTCCTACCACATGAAGGCTTGAATCTGGCCAAGGAGTTTGGCAGAAAGACAAGCGAGCGGGACTTGGCAGAGAAGATGAAGAAGAAATTTGAGCTTCTCAAGAAGCCACGCAACTAAAGTAGCATTTGTGCAAAGTGGAGCTGGGGGATCTTCACAGCAAGATCATCACGCCAGCCGAGTGACTCGAGGGCGAGTCACGACCTTTATGTTGGGGGCCTGTTGGGATGGGGTCCCCTGGGTCAGTTTTGGGGCAAAAGCCCAAGTTTTGATGTAAAAAGATGTAAAGTCTCCGCAAATTGTGGACGCGGAGCGCAAAGTTAGTTAAGAGTCAAAAAGGGCTTTTACCCTCATTCATGTAAACTTAAGTCGATTTTTGAAGATCTGTTATGGTCCGTGGACCATGGGATTGTATAAATAGGTGTGTCTTAGAGAGTCTAAGACAAGATAGATAGAGATAGAGTCTTTTGTCTATGGGTACAACAGAAGGAGTCTAGGGAGTTAGCGCAGGAAAGTAAGAGGAAAGGCTCTGCAGCTGAGTGCGCAGAGGCCTAGAGTAGTGTCCGCAGCTGAGTGCACGAACCCCTGCAGCTGAGTGTGCAGGGAAGTATTGAATCTACAAACCCATACTGAAGATCAATAAAGAAGACTGTTGCAAAAACTCCTGTGTTTTATCTCTTTACTTCTGTTATCTATGATTGCAATATATGCTGTGATGAAATGATGTCTTTATAAAATAATGATGTATTGATGCGCGAATTTACTGGATCCGTCTTATTATCTGAACAGAATTAATGTTAACTGATTACGCGAAGATCGTAACAATTTCTGTTAAAGTTATCGAACACTTAGGTAGATCTGAGTAAATGATGATCTAAGGGTAATCTATGGTACGCGTAAGTAGTTAATTTGCCAGTACAGGGTCCGCAAAATCCAGTCGTAGACCTTCGCAAAGGTCTAGAGGCCGATTGAGGGGAGTCACAACGCCAAGCCTTAAGGGCTTAGAAATCTGCGCGAAGGCAGATCTAGGTCATAGAAAGACATCACACAGATCTCTAGATGTAGAAACTTGGTTCCAGCATCCCCCCATACTGCTTCGGATGAGACTTTGGTTTGCGCTACGCAGATTGATGCCGAAAGGGCTAGTAGTGTAGGGATTTGTTTGGCGCAACTAACTTTGTACCTGGGTCAGGACCCATTAAGCCAACAGGAGGGTTTCTCAAAAGGACTTTCTCTTTGGGAGACTCTTTAGAGGGGACATTTTTGGAAGGATCTTACTTGGGAGAAGAGTCCTCTTTGTTAGGTTCTTTGGAGTTTGCAGGATCTTTTTTATTGTTTCTTCGGGAATATTGGACCCCTTTGACTCCTCCACTACGCTCATCAATGTTCAAAATAGGCTCCTCTTTCTCATCTTTGGTTATGACCTCATTAATGGGAGGATGAGTGTATGAACCTCCAAGTAGAATGTTGAATATATCGGATTCTACAAGGTTAGTTTGCTCGTTTGTTCATCATCATCACTCTTGTCACTCTCACTAGGCTCATCTTCAGAGGATGAACCTTGGTCCACTATATTGGTTGGAGCCAAGGTATTTGGGACTTGAGATGAGCTAGGCTTATCCTCCTCACCTTGCTTTCTTGGAAAAGGCTTCCCCCTTGGAATAAAATTTGATTTTTGGGCTTTCTCCAAAGCGGTGATTTTGTTCATAACAATTCGATCTCGTGAATGGACTTCCTCGGTAAGCTTTTCCATTTTCTTGAGGATAGCCAGAAGGGTTTCCTCATGTTGATCCTTTGATTTCTCCTTCTTAGTCTCAGTTCTGGCTTTAGGGAGGTCATCAACATTCATTTTTGAGATACGAAGGTTTTCCTCAACCTGCATTGCCATCTCTTTAGCTTCAACCAATGTGGAAGGTTTCTTGTCTCTTAAGGCATAGGTTAGGTGGCCCCCAACAGCTTTGACAAACTTATCAAGGATGTTGGCATCAGAAGGCTTTAGGTGATTAGGGATATCCCATACAACCCTATCAAATTTTTGAATGAATTCTCGAAGGTCTTCCCTTCCCTTGGATATTTGATAAAACTTCTCGATGTTGAAGGTTCCCTGGGCATTGCAAGACCACCTTTTCATGAATAGGTCTTCAAACTCATCAGAGTCACTAATGCATCCAGGGGGAAGACTAAGGTACCATTCTCTAGCTTGTCCCTCAAATGATAAAGCAAACAGCATCATGATTCTATCTTCATCAAAGATCATCCTAGGGGACAGTTGCCAATAAAATTCTTCAACAAAGTCACGGGCACTCATAGTGGCATCTCCTTTGAACCTGGGCAACCATCAATTGTATTTTTCAGGTAATGGCTTGGGATCATTACTCAACTTCAAAGGAGCAAATACGCTAACCAAGTGTCTTTTGCTTTTGGTCATCTTGTTGTTTCTAGCGCAGAAGTATCTGTCATTTTCGAAGTGGGGTCACTTACTTTTTCAAATTCAAGAAGGAGAGCAGTGCCACCAGGTGATGGTTAGCGGTTCCTTCTTGCAGCAGCCCTAGTTAAAGGAGGAATGTTGTCTTCTTCAAGCAGACTAGGGGTTTTGACAATGAGTGGAGTCGCCAAAGGAAAAATGATAATGTCGTTAATGAATCAATTCCTCAATGATTCACTAGGGAGGCAGACCTACTTCCTCCCAGTAACGATGCCAGAAATGCTACCACTCAAACTAGCAGGGGACTTAAAAGGGGTTCCTAAGAGGGCAACTACTAGGTTAAAGAAACCGCTGGAGGCTTAGCCCACTGTCACCACAGCTAAGTCTCCCTGCTCTTTATGGAAATTCACCGATGGGAGGAGTCCCGGTAGTGTAGGGATCACTTGGAAAGTATATGTCAATGGATAGGTGGAAAGTGACCCTAGAAACCCTTTCCCAAGGATGGATTGAAGGATGGAACTTGCTTGCTCTTTAAGCAAGGGACTTGGTCTTCCAGGGGTAAGGGGTGAGGATTGGAGGGTTGAGGGAGAAGGAATAGGCTTATAAACAAGGTTTTCAATCCCTATAATCCTTGGGAAACTTGGATTCTCAAATGGTCCTTGACAAATAATCTTTATTGAGAAGTGGGACCACATGGGGCCAATTGGACCCAGTCCAAGTTCGGGGATGGAATGTAGCAGCCAATGATGTTCCTATCCTGGACAAGGTGAATGAAAAGGGCCAAACAACCAAACAAGAATATTTACTTCAAAAGGTCGAATTGATCCTATTGAGGTCTAGCCTTGAAGATGCCTAGGTAAAATTCGATCCTAAAGCTAAGGCTTAGGATTCCTAGAGATTCCACCATTAGAATTGCCTCAAATTTGGAGAGGGAGGGGACCCACCAGCGCAGTAGCCTGTAGGAGATTGAAATTTTTCCTTGGCTTAATTCTTGGGAAATCGATGCCCTAGGTGACCATTGACGACTAGACCTGGGAAAAAGTGGTGAAAGGTGAAAAAGGTGAAGGCGATGACCACCCTTTTTTAGGGATCAATGCCTAATTCACTTGGGGATATGGAGTCAAGGATGATGATGAATAAGAACTTGGTTTCTTGATCAAGGAGGCCCGAAAAGTCAGCTTCATCCAATGTTGAGAGAGAAAAGAAAAGTGACCTTCAAGCATTTATGCTTCAAAGCAAATCATGCAAGCTTATTGAGACCAATAATCTCTAGAACATTTCATTCATATAATATTGGCCCATACATTAAATTAGCTAAAACATGCTTAATTCCACATTTCAATTATGCAGCAACTAGCCCTAATTTTAGCAGTATGCAGCAACAAGAATAACAACTTCAAAATTTACTTACAATGTTATAGAATATATACAACAATATATAATGGTCGATTCTAACACTTGATCAAACAAACCCAAAAAACAATTTCTAAAGCCACACAGCTTCAGAACATGCTGAACATGTAGCTATATACTCAGCGTCAGTCATACTCAAAGCAACAAAAGTTTGCTTTCTACTAGACCATGAAATCATACGGAGCCCAAACCAAAACAAAATCCTTTCTATCATTAGAGCTTCCAGCCCAATCAACATCTGTAAATCCATGCAGTTGCCATCCACCATTAGAAGCAGATTATAAACCATATTCAATAATACCACTCAAATATCTCATAATGTATTTTGTTGCAATCCAATGCATATGTCAGGGCTCAACCAAGAATTGGCTCAATGTGTTCACAGCATAATAAATATCAGGCCTACTATTCACAAGATAGTTCAACGAGCCAATCAATTTGCAAAACATAGAGGGATCAATCAAATCAGAATCTTTGTCTTGGATCTTCTTCAAATTCATCGCCATAGGTGTGTCCATGGACTTGCAATCCATCATGCCAAACCTCTGAAGGATCAAAATAGTATATTTACCTTGGCCAACAAAGATTCCATTAGGTTTTTGCCAATTTTCCAACCCCAAATAGTAATGCATGAGATCAAGATCCTTCATTTCAAATTTAGAAACCAACCCCCTCTTACACTGGACAATGAAAACTTCAACCCTTATCAGAAACAAATCATCTACATACAACAACATCTAGGGCTCATCTTCAACAACTTTGAAATACAAGTTTGGATCAGCATTAGTCTTCTTGAAACCAAGACGCAACAGATAACCATCAATATAGGAGTACCAAGCACGAGGAACTTGCTTTAGCCCATACAGGGTTTTCTTCAATTTGCAAACATGTGATTCTCTATCATGGACCTCAAACCTTGAAGTTGTCAATATAGACTTCCTCCTCAATAAACCCATTCTAAAAAGCATTTTTGACATCCATTTGATGCAATTTCCAACCTGCAATCGAAGCAAGAGCAATGACAGATCTAATAGATACATACCGGGCAACTGGAGCAAACGTGTTTTCATAATCCTCTCCTTTTTTGGAGAACCCATGAGCCACAAATCTAGTGTTGTACTTTTCAACACTTTCATTAGCACAATGCTTAATTTTGTAAATCTACTTTGAAGACACAGCAGACTTTCCTTTAGGCCTTGGCACAATTTCCTAAACATTGGTCTTCTTCAATCATAGCATCTTTCCAAACTTGTTTCTCAGTTTCTTCTTCATAGGTGGATGGTTCAGATTCAATGATCTTGCACATCAAGGTTTTACAATCAAAGTACCTTTTTGGCTTCTTGCTTTCCCTAAAGGTCCCACGAGCTATGGCATGTCCTTCAACTTCCTTTAATGTTCTTTCAAGACAGGAAGGTCTCTTTCTAGTCTCAGGTACAATGGCTCTTGGAGATTCAACAAGTTCATGATCATCAGATTCTTCATGAGGATCTTGATCCATCAATTCAAGTTCTTTAGACTTTGATTCCACATTCTTTGGAGCCACTTGAATCTCATCATCAGAGTCCAAGTGTGTACCCATGGACTTCCAAAAAGAAGCAGCTTCATCAAATATAACATCCTTGCAAGTTTCAATATAACGTTGTCCTGGTACATAGACCCTAAAGGTCTTTGAATCTTCACTGTAGCAAAAAAAGGTTCCTTTCTTCCCAGAAGGTTCCAATTTTGTCCTTTTCTCCTTGGGCAAATGAACATAAACAGGACAACCAAAAATTCTTAAATGCTCAACATTTGGTCACTCATCTGTGAAGACTTCTTCAGAATTCTTGTAGTCTAATATTCAATGTGGGCATCGATTTTGAACATAGACACTTTTTCTTGCAGCTTCTCCCCAAAGAAACATAGGCAACTCTTGATCATGAAGCATGGCTTTGGCAATGTCCATAATAGTCGTGTTTTTTCTAATATTCAATGTGGGCATCGATTTTGAACATAGACAATTGTTCTTGCAACTTCTCCCCAAAGAAACATAGGCAACTCTTGATCATGAAGCACGGCTTTGGCAGTGTCCATAATAGTCATGCTTTTTCTCTCGGTAATTCCATTTTGTTGAGGATAGTAGGGAACTATTAGCTCCCTCTTAATTCCAACATCCCTACAGAAATCAATCAATTCCTTGGATACATATTCACCACCATTATCAAACCTCAAGGCCTTGATCCTTTTTGCAAATGAACGTAAACAGGACAACCAAAAATTCTTAAATGCTCAACATTTGGTCTCTCATCTGTGAAGACTTCTTCAGAAGTCTTGTAATCTAATATTCGATGTGGGCATTGAATTCAAACATAGACAATTGTTCTTGCAGCTTCTCCCCAAAGAAACATAGGCAGCTCTTGATCATGAAGCATGGCTTTGGCAGCTTCCATAATAGTCGTGTTTTTTTTTCTCTCAGTAGTTCCATTTTGTTGAGGATAGTAGGGATCTATTAGCTCCCTCTTAATTCCAACATCCCTGCAAAAATCAATCAATTCCTTGGATACATATTCACCGCCATTGTCAAACCTCAAGGTCTTGATCCTTTTTCCTGTAGCATTTTTAGCTTCATCAAATATAACATCCCCGCAAGTTTCAATATAACGTTGTCCTAGTACATAGACCCAAAAGGCCATTGAATCTTCACTGTAGCCAACAAAGGTTCCTTTCTTCCCAAAAGGTTCCAATTTTGTCCTTTTCTCCTTTAGCAAATGAACATAAACAAGACAACCAAATATTCTTAAATGCTCAACACTTGGTCTCTCATCTGTGAAGACTTCTTCAGAAGTCTTGTAGTCCAATATTCGATGTGGGCATCAATTTTGAATATAAACAGTTGTTCTTGCAGCGTCTCCCTAAAGAAACATAGGCAGCTCTTTATCATGAAGCATGGCTTTGGCAGCTTCCATAATAGTCGTGTTTTTTCTCTCGGTAGTTCCATTTTGTTAAGGATAGTAGGGAACTATTAGGTCCCTCTTAATTCCAACATCCCTGCATAAATCAATCAATTCCTTGGATACATATTCACCACTATTGTCAAACCTCAAGGTCTTGATCCTTTTTCCTGTAGCATTTTCAACTTGAGCTTTGATCTCACAAAAATTTTCAAATACTTAATCCTTTGACTTTAGAAGATAAATCCATGTTTTGTGTGAATAATCATCAACGAAAGAGACATAATACAATCTACCACCCAAGGTTTTGCCAAACATGGGCCCACAAACATCAGAGTGCACAAGATCCAAAATTCCTTCGGATCTACTATCACTGCTAGTACATCTTCCTTTCACAGTTTCCCAAGGCACATCCCTTACAAATGCCATCATGATCAACCTTGATTTCCGATACATTAACAAAATCTTTCATTCTAGTCAAAGTTTTATATTGAATATGAGCGTACCTTCGATGTCATAGCTCACAAAGATCAGTGGTGTTATGAAGCGAAGATTGAATTGAAGACAAAGGAGATATAAGACTCTAATTTGCACACCAATGACCTTGGTTGATTCAAAAGAGGCATGCTTCTTCCATACTCTTGAATCCAATTGGAAGGATTAGCCAATCAATTTGACTTTGTATTTTCCATTATCCCCAAGTTCAACTCTTTGAGCAATCTTCTTCTCAACCAATTCAGAGAGATGATCGATTCCCAATCATGTGCCTAGAGGCACCACTGTCCACCAACCATTTTTCATCATGACCTGCAATGGCACCTATAAAAGCATAATAAAATGAGTATTCATCATCAGAATTATTCTTTCTAGGCCTTCTCTTATGAGAAGATTCATCAAGGCTAGTAATAGAGGCATGATGTTTCCCTTTTCTCTTCTGATCTCCATTCCTTTGATATTCATCCCTTTGATTTCTTTGAGTACAGTGATCTTGATAGTGACCATAAGCTTGGCAACAATAGCATTGGACATTTGTCAGATGTTTTCTATCTCTTCTATCTAGAGAGGAAGGAGGAGGTCCTCTTTGTGGACCAAATTCCCTTCTTGAAGCAAATCTTGGAGCAGATCTTGCATTTGGTCTTCTACCAAAACTTCTTTGAAATCTTCCAAAGTTAGGATTTCTTTTTAAACTCTTAGAATGAGCTGTAAAAGCTTCTTCACTCGGATCTTCAGCCAAGTCTCTAGAATGGAGTCTTAACCCTTCTTGAGAGCAGGCAGCCCACGGCTTATTAAATGAAGGTGCACTTTCTCTTGCACTAATACTTGTTGCAAAAGGATCCCAACATCTAGGCAAACCACCCAAATCAACAGCTACCAATTCTTTGTCAGATACTTCACCAATGGCCTTAAGGTGATCTCTTATTTGAGAGATCCTTGCAAAATATGATGCCACTGTATCATTCTTTGCCATCTTTATATTGCGAAGTTGACCTCTCAAACTTAAGATTAATTGATGTTGTTAATAGTGTATAATCCAATGATGGCATCATACATTCCCTTGGAAGTTTGTTGATCAGCAATATAGGGAATTAGATTATCCCTAACAGACTCTATAATGATGCTTCTTGCCAAAATGTCATCTTCCTGAAACTTCTCTTTTCCTGCTTGATCAACTGGTTCAATCACTTTACCTGTAACAATGCCCAAAACCTTGTGTCTTGCAAGTACTAGGTCCATCCTAGCCTTCCATGCCCTGTAATTAGTAGCTCCTTCAAGCTTGTTCTCTGCCTTCATGAAGGAATTCATGATGAAGATAATGAAGATGACCAACCAAAATCAGAAGATGAAGAATCCCAAACTCTTCAAGGGTGCTCTCAATGCTTCTTCAAGGTGATCTCACAACTCTTTCCCTTCACCAAAGCTCTGATACCATGTTGATTTTCTAGTGCAATCAAGACTAGTATAGTTTTTCACAATTGATAACTACTTCCAATGATATAATTATATTTCTTCTAGCATTCCAATCATAAAGCAACTATACATGAAAAACTTCAACCATTCAATTTCATCAATAGAGCAATAGAGATCACAATGAACAATAAACAAGAGACAAGAGACACCAAAAATTAGGCTTCAAGCCAGGGAAAAACCCACAAGGGGAAAACCCAACCAATCTTTCCTTATGAGAGAGAAATTTTGTTCATCAATAGTACATCAGAATATTCCAACAAGATTCCAAAATTCTGACCTCAAAAATGTCCAAGTCAAAACCAGTCAACGAAGAGAGAGAAAGTCAACTCTGGTCAAGTATATGTCTGCAATAGTAAGGCCGAATTCGGCCTATCGAAACTCTGAATAGGAGGCTGAAATTTGGTTAGGGCTTCAGTCAACAATCCCTGCAATTCTCGGTCAAAGGAGAGACAGTTGACATACGGTCAACAACCCATAATAGAGGTAAAACTTGGTCATGACAAGTCTACAACCTTCGGCCTACAAGCACAGTGAAACCCTCGAGCAAACAGATCCAAAATAGCCCAAGTCAACACAAGTCAAAGAAAGTCAAAACAAATACAAACAAGTTGGTCAACGTTGATCAGAAATCCTCCTTTGCACATGTGGATTAGACTCTACGATTTTCAAATTGAACTTGTGTGTGAGATGATGCCAAAATGAGCTCCAACAAAGTCATATGTGTGTGTGTGTGTGTGTGTGTGTGTGTGTGTGTGTGTTTGAGTAGGTGTCTTTTCACCCATGAGAGTCAACTTGTCCTAATTGAGGTCGACTTGGTCAAAGTCAAAAATATGAGTTTTCTCCATTAATTGCCAATGAAAATACCAACCACAACTACACCATTTTCAACAAATGTCCCCATTTTACCTCTAAAATTCATCTTTGTTGACTCAAACAGCTAGTAGGTGGTACAATTTGACCCCAAGAGGTTATTGTTCAATGCCCTTGCTCTTTTTGACTAGCTTGCCTCACTAATTATTGGATCTTTGACTCCTTACTTTCATCCCACTAGCCCCAAAAACTAGATTGACCCTAGTGTTACCTTATTTGACCTTCACATGGCATAGGAGGAGGATGTCATCATGCATGAGAGAGGGATCTCCAACACACTAGGTTACTTGGGAATTATGCCACCTAGGTTTTCTCTGACTAATTTTGCAAACCACTTTTGACATGTTGCATGTCTCATTATGTCAAAATTTGCCCCTGTTATGCCACTTAGAAACCCCCACATATTGTTGGACCAGTGTTGCGGGGGAGCGCCCCCCCCCCTCTCGATCCCGCTCCCAATCCGTGCTCCGAGCGGGAGCGTCTCGAGAGCGAGCTCCTAAAAAAAACGCTCCCTGCCTTTTCGGGAGCGTTTAGCCTTTTTTGCAAAAAAAAATTGCAGTAATGTTTCAAATGCAATTTTTTTTCAAAGAAACAAATAAGTTCTGAGTGGGGCAACTTAATGATCAAGCCTATGGCCCTAGTATTGATATGCGATTCAAAGTAAAAGTGACATTCTCCTTAATCTTCATTTTCATCCTTTTACTTAAATTTTTAACATTACCATGAAATGACTTATAGGATGTTTGAGAGTGGTTTCGACCACATTGGATTTCATATGGAGAAAGTAGAATTTTAGATTTTATTCAAAATCCAGCAGACTTATCAATTTTTCAGGATTTCAAAATTGCAATGTTTCCATTGAATTTTGTCATGTATTAGGGTATGGAACTCGTATTTAATCAAGAGCACCAATCCCTCTATGTACCTTGATGTTAGTGACATTGGTTGTCGAAATCCTCTATCATGACCCTCCTAAAAATGTACGCATCACTCAAACAAAATCTTGACTTGACATGCTATGCTTTTTCTATCTTATGTTAATGCTTAGAGGGTTCTATTAATGACAAAGATCCCTATACAAATACAGAGGTAATGACAAAGATACCTCTGGATATTAATGCTTAGAGGGTGATATTAATGACAAAGATCCTAATTTTCCAACAAGACTAAAAACTAGACATTTCTCGTGGTGGCAAGAGGCCCGAGCATAAGCAATAGATAATAGATTTACTTGTCTTTTCTAGTTTCTCGTAGTTTTTATAACTATTGACTCTTTCATATTTGTTATGATATTTTTTTAAACAATATATGACAACTTAAGTTTGAAGTTGGCAATGATAACTCATTAGTAATGAATTATGAATATGATGCATCATGAAAGTTGAAAGTTGTTTCATTTCATTTTATAACATTTCATTTCATGTTAGATATTATTTGTTGTAATGATTACACTTAGCTTACAAATACAACCTTGGTGATCAATGATAATAAATGTTATATATTGAATTTTGAAAGCTTGAAACTTTAAGATTGATGAATCACGAGACTCAATATGTTGTATGTTACTAACTTGTGGACGTGGTTAATGAAGATTATAACTTCTAGATGATTGTTGTTATATGGTTCAATCTATGTTTTTTTATGTTTTTTATATCTAATCCATAATTCTACATGTTTTTGTTGAAATACATGTATCAAAATATAAAAATATAAAATATATATATATTATATAAAAAACGCTCCAGGATTCACTCCCAAACCAGGAGCTTTTGAAAATGTCGCTCCCGCTCCCAAGTAACACTGTGTTAGACCAACTTTGACTACCATTTTCTTGATGATGCCTTCACATGTTAGAAAAATTTCAATGTCGTGTTGGAAATATTGAGAGGGGTGTGAATCAATATTTCTTTTACAATTGTTATTTTATGCTAATTAAGATCACTAGGTAAAAACAAAACACAAGATGTATAACAAGAAAATATTTTTATTAATGAGAATGATGTGGACTCCAATCCTCTTTTACAATAAATCATATACAATAACACTTCAAGGCTCCAACCCTAGATGAAGACTCCAATCTTCAATTTCAAACCAGGCTCCAACCTGTACTATACCAAGGTCCAACTAGGTCTACTTGAGGACTCCAATCCTCTCAACAAATCAAGCTTCGACTTGGTTTTCCACAAGACTCCAAACTTGTGTGAGGACTCCAATCCTCTAGGATTCCAACCTTTTGCTTCGATTCTTCAAAATGGTTTTAGTACTACTTCAGGACTTCCAATATCTTCTTAAACAAGTCCTGAATGACATCTACCACGCAATCTTCAAAGAATGTCTCCAAGAATGTCTCCAATAGACTTCAACAATGCTTTAAGAACTGCTTTATCAAGATTTCAAATCTTCAATAACTGTTGTAAAGGATCTTCTCCAACTGTGCTCCAAAATGAAAGTCAACTTCAACAAGATATCGAAGGTATCTCCAAAGCTCTTCATGTATGCTTCAGATAAGCTTCTTCAAAGTTACTCCATGAGGGCTTCAACAATGCTCCAACTAGCTTCTTCAAGCTAATCCTTCAATACAACTCCAAGCCTATTACAACAGGATCAACAACTCTTCAATGAATGTCCCAACAAGTCAACATGTCTTCAAAGAACAACTCTCAATAGTACTTTATTAATGCAAATTGACTTAGAATGCTTGTGCAAGGTGTATGAGTCAACTCTTAATAGTACTTTATTAATGCAACTAGACTCAGAATGCTTGTGCAACGTGTATGAGTGAACTCTCAATAGTACTTTATTAATGCAACTAGACTTAGAATGTTTTTGCAAGGTGTATGAGTGATTTCTTAGGTTAAGATTGTTTAATGTTTAAGTACTTAAGTTATAATTAGCCTTTATGACAAGAGTACTTAATAATAAATGGAAAGACAATCTATCACCAAGAATGTGCCAAATTATCAAATGTCAATACTCAACAATAGATCAATTCAACTTATGACAAAATTATCTTCGACAAGATGCTTAACCAATATAATTGATGGAAATTTAGAGAACTTATCCACTTCAATGATTAAATAGAAAATGCAAATGATATTTCCCTGGGACAATTAGAAATCTTCCAAGATATTTTCAACAAGATAAATGCTTATGCTGATATTACATAATGCCAACAATCACAAGATGCACAATTAGATTAGAAGCCTTTAAGCAAAGAACACCAATTAGGCTGCCACTTAAGAGAAACAAGATATTTCAATGCTAATCCAAAGCATAGTTGCGGGGGAGCGCCCCCCCCCCCTCGAACCCGCTCCCAATCCGCGCTCCGGGCGGGAGCGACTCAGGAGCGGGTCAGGAGCGCGCTCCCTAAAAAAAATTTCGCTCCCTGCGTTTTCGGGAGCGTTTTGCCTTTTTTGCATTTTTTTTTTGTAGTAATGTTCAAAATGCAATTTTTTTTGAAAGAAACAAATAGTTTTTGAGTGGGGCAGCTTAATGATCAAGTCTAGGCCCTAGTATTGATATGCTATTCATGGTAATGTTAAAATCTTAAAGTAAAAGTGACATTTTCTTTAATTTCCATTTTCATCCTTTTACTTAAATTTTTAACATTACCATGAAATGACTCAGGATGTTTGAGAGTGGTTTCGTCCTCATTGGGTTTCATATGGAGAAAGTAGAATTTTAGATTTCATTCAAAATCCAGTAGACTTATCAGTTTTTCAGGATTTCAGGATTGGGGGATTGCAATGTTTACATTGAATTTTGTCATGTATTAGGGTATGGAACTCGTATTTAATCAAGAGTACCAATCCCTCTATGTACCTTGATGTTAGTGACATTGGTTGTCGAACTCCTCTATCATGACCCTTCTAAAAATGTACGCATCACTCAAACAAAATCTTGACTTGACATGCTATGCTTTTTCTATCTTATGTTAATGCTTAGAGGGTGATATTAATGACAAAGATCCCCATACAGATACAAAGGTAATGACAAAGATACCTCTGGATATTAATGCTTGGAGGGTGATATTAATGACAAAGATCTTGATTTTGCAACAAGACTAAAAAATTAGACATTTCTCGTGGTGGCAAGAGGCCCAGGCATAAGAAATAGATAATAGATTTACTTCTCTTTTCTAGTTTCTAGTAGCTTTTATAACTATTGACTCTTTCATATTTATTATGATATTTTTTTAAACAATATATGACAATTTAAGTTTGAAGTTGGCAATTATAACTCATTAGTAATGAATTATGAATATGATGCTTCATGAAAGTTGAAAGTTGTTTCATTTCATTTCATTTTATAACATTTCATTTCATGTTAGATATTATTTGTTGTAATGGTTACACTTAGCTTACAAGTACAACTTTGGTAATCAATGATGATAAATGTTATATATTGAATTTTGAAAGCTTTAAACTTTAAGATTGATGAATCATGAGACTTAATATGTTGTATGTTACTATGTTACTAACTTGCGGACGTGGTTGATGAAGATTATAACTTCTAGATGATTGTTGTTATATGGTTCAATCTATGCTTTTTTTATGTTTTTTATATCTAATTCATCATTCTACATGTTTTTGTTGACATATATGTATCAAAAATTAAAAAATATAAAAAATATATATATTTTTAAAAAATCGCTCCGGGATTCGCTCCCAAACTTGGAGCTTCTGAAAATGGTCACTCCCGCTCCCGCTCCCAAGTAACATGGATCCAAAGATTTCAAGTGCTAAGATTTCAACGCCCAAAGAAGCTTGAATTATTCCACACAATGTGATTTGAGATTAGAGTGCTTTAGCGAGTGTTATTATTAGATCTGAACTTATGAAACTTCAACCAACTCACAACAACAAATGTGTTAGTGCACCTTGAGACCAACTTGTTATACAACCATGAGACGAATAATTATAGAGCATGAGCAAGGAAAGTTCTTATGTTACTTATATCTCAAACACATTCAAATGAGCACTTATTAACCCTTTAGGACAACAGCAAGATTATGTATGACAACAGTAAATAATTAATGAAAATTTGTCTCCAAAAATGTTAGGGAATTTCTAGATACCAAACCAAGTTATCCAAACTGAAATTTTGGATTTTTAGCCCTCTTAAGATATTATATCAGATTTGAACACACTTGTTATGCAGATATATCAGTCATTAAAACAATTAGATTAATTCCAAACAAATGATGCCCAATTCACAAAATGACTAGTAAATTTATACCATGAATTTCTTAAGAGAATTTAGACAATTTATGTGTAAATTTTAGAGCATTTAAAGTTAGATTTAATCACTGTTATGAATGTATTCGGAGAGCTGTAGCAAAACAGTGAGAATTATGAAGATTAGAAACAAAACCCTTAGGCCCTAGGCCTCGAAGATCACTTGCCCAATGTGCAAACAATTAGATTTATTCCAAAGAAATGATGCCCAATTCACAAAATGACAAATGAATTTATACCATGAATTTCTTAGTGCATTTAGGCAACTTGTGTGAATTTTAGAGCATTTAAATTTAAATTTAATCACTGTTATGAATGTATTCAGAGAGTTGTAGCAAAACAGTGAGAATTATGAGGGTTAAAAACCAAACCCTTAAGCTATAGGCCTTGAAGATCACTTTCCCAATTTGCAAAAAAAAAATTCCAAAGACTATGCCACCTGAAAACACAAATTTTGGCCAATTTCTCTGCAAAACCCACCAAGAATTAACTTCAAAAAATTTCAGAGATCACCCACAGAGACAAATGAGGGGAAGATAGGCAAAATAAATCTCGTTGAAAGGAGAACAAGGCTAGAAGGCTTGACGTCATGGATGAGGAGGCCCTAATGGGCTTGCGGCTCAAGGGAACGAGCCACAAGGGCTCATGGTAGAGGGTTTAGGGGTTGGTAAGCCCAAGGCAAGGTGAGCGAGAGGGATAGGAGGCCTAAGGAAGGCAACAGACAGCAGAGGGCTAATGGAGGGGGGTCGAAGAGAAGACGGGATTGCGGTAGGCTGAAGGAGAGAGGCTGAGTGGCCTAGGGACCACTGCCAGGCCTACCAAGGCCTAAAAACACCACAGCAAGGGCTCAAAGGGTAGGCTGAGGCCCTTAGAGTCCTACGGCTAGCCCTTGGAATGAAGATAAGGCTGACGTTGAGGCTAAAAGGCTGACGTTGAGGCTAGAAGGGGCCACGCTAGCCCTAGGAGGTCTACAAAATTCTTCAGTTGTTGGCCCTGCAAAAATTGTAAAGTCTAGATCTTACCTTCAAGGGCCTAAATCTAGCTTTAGTCCAGCAATTTTCCTTTGATCTCACCTGCACAAATAAATTTACAATAACCCAAAACCCCAATATATACAAAAATTCAAAATCCCAAAAACCCCAGAAAATAAACAAGGGTTAGAAAACAAGGGTTGGAAAATAAAGTAATTTACAAATTTATTATACAAAATATACAAGTGTACAATGTTTAGAAGAATATTTTGAGAATAAAATTTTTGTAAATCTTGATAATGGCTAAATGTATTTCGAAAAATAAATGTCAAACCACAACCTTAGCGAAGTTAGAAAATCACATAAAATATTCAAAATCCAAACATGGTCAGCCTGTGCCCACAATTTGTGAACTTGGAGCCCAAGGGCCGAGGAACCTACAAACACTATATATTTTCTCAAAGATAAACTGTTAGAACATACAATGAATCAGATCACCTAAGATAAGCCCAATTCTTACCAATAGAATATTCCTATCATCTACAAAGAAGTAACGATTCAATTAAAGTTTAAAGCACAATATAGGAATGTTCGTACCCAGCACATACAACAAATCAGCGAGACAAAGACACCATGAACTGCATCCCAAAGTCTTTTATTATGATTATCAAAACGTTCCCAGCGGAACAAGCGCTTCACATCAGCTTTTACAAAGTTACATTAGCCAAAGATCAGTTGGCTTGAGACACAAATTACCTCTAATTTATAGATGAATCCTCCAAGTGGAAAAATAACGGCTAGTTGGTTTGATCCCCGTCAAAATAATCTTGGTCGTTAATAAATCTTTGATGATCTTTTAATCTCTGTCGTCGAAATAATTATTTTTGAAGAATTTTCGATTTTCTCATTAAAATCATTTTTATTAGCTCAAAAATAATTATTTTGTGCTAATTTCCTCAAAAAATTGACTTTGACTTAACAAACAAGGTCCAATTTTTCTTGAAATTTCCAATATTCATTTGGTGGGGGATCTCCAAAAATTAATTTCTTTAAAACCCATGAAATTTTCCACTTGGAGAATTTAATTTCTCTAACAATTTAATTTTGACTCTAATTAATTAATTTTTTGGCTTACAATTAATTTTGTTTTTGCCAAAAAATTTAATTAATTAGCACTTGAAGGGATTAATTATTTTTTCCATGCACTAAAATATTTTTACATAAGATTTTACCTATGTTGCAGGAAACGTGGTGTAGAGGTCCGTTTCCGTACGGAAACGGGTACGAAACGCGAAAACGCATTTGGTACGACCGTGAAACACGTTTCCGGCCGTACTGCCATGTTTCCCGAAACGGAAACGTGGCCAATACGGTCGAAACGCGTTTCAGGGCCGTACGACCCACGTTTCCTCATTAACTTGTATTTTTTTTTTTTAATCTGTTTTTTAATTTACTTTTAGGGTATGTTAGTGACTTCTTGTTGCTTCTAGATGCGTGTCTAAAGTTATAAAAGTGAATTTTTGCCCTAGTGTTGATATGCAGTTCATGGTAATGTTAAATTCTTAAAGTAAAAGTGATATTCTCCTTTATTTTTCATTTTCATCCTTTTACTTAAATTTTTAACATTACCATGAAATGACTCAGGATGTTTGAGAGTGGTTTCGCCCTCATTGGATTTCATATGGAGAAAGTAGAATTTTAGATCTCACTCAAAATCCAGCAGACTTATTTGTTTTTCAGGATTTCAGGATTGGAGGGATTGCAATGTTTCCATTGGGTTTTATCATGTACTAGGGTATGGAACTTGTATTTAATCAAGAGAACCAAGCCCTCTATGCAAGGGAAACTCCCAATAATCAAGATCATGTAGGGTACTAGGGTATGAAACGTGTATTTAATCAAGAGCACTAAGGTCGTTCGACTATGTAGGAGGAGACTCCCAATACAACAGTGGTCCTTCTAAAGAATGGGATGTGGATGCAGAAAATCCTGATTTGGATCTCTCTCTTGCAGCCTTATAGTCTTTATTGTACTTGCAGCCTCATATATTAATATAAATAAAAGCTGATTTTGAGATTTGGATATATAATAAAGGTTGCTTTTGGATATTCCAATATTTTTATTTTCATTATATGATCATTCATGAGTAAATGTGATGTAAATAAAATCTTGATGTTTAAGTGTAATAAATTATAATGTATCATTTATGCTTTATGATTGCACATATATATATATATATATATATATATATATCTATTCGCGTTTCCCTGTTTCCAAAATTTGGGGAGGTCGTGTTTCGTATCGCTTCCCGTTTCGGAAACTCGTACCCGTTTCCACGTTTCGTGCAACTTAGGATTTTACAAATTCAACCCTCAAAAGGGGAATACCCGTTCGTTATAGACTCTCAAATAACTTACCCAATTCTGCGAAACAATATGATCTAGTAGACAAGTGACTTGTAATAAAATAATTTAGTCAATTAGCTTAAATTATTCTCAAATCACTTTTACAAAAGACTCGACTAAAACTCTAGGACTCACCTAAGACTTCGACAATAGATTTCACCCTTGCTTTGGGGTTTAAGCTGGAAGGAAAAAACTCTTCCGATTCGCTGTGTTTAGAAACACAAGTAATCAATGAAGTTAAAAAACCTCCTAGGATGAAATTCATCGCCACAATCATAGGCTTACCTAGGTTGTTACAGCGATACACGGTCTTGCTAGCATCATTTACATTACAAACTTGCAAAATGGGTTTACAATGACTCAATAAGTTTGGTTGATGACCTCTATCTTTTGAAAAAAATCTGGCACAACTGCTTCCTTGGAACTTTGACAAAATACTCCATATGGGGACATGTTGCTTCCATGAAGTAACATGAGAATCCCAAAATCATGTATCCAAGAAAACAAAAATCCATCAAATAGATATCCATTTAAAATCGAAATCATCATGCATATATAGAGAATCTGTTGGAATAGAAAAAATCTACTCTAACAATTGAAAAGTAAAGACATAAAACATAAGTACATAAAATAAAACCACTTAATGACATAAATGAAAAGGAGCAGGGTTAGAGATACTGTACAAAGATGCCCCATGGCATCAAATGTCTTCAACATAGTGCATACCAAGCATCTGCCGAATTTTAGGTAGATCTATGGGTTGCTTCTCGATTGTGACATGTTGAATTATGAAAATGCTAGGAATTTGACTTATCTGAATATCGAGTTGCTCTCACCCATCAGATGCATCAAACCTCTTCCTTCTATTCTGCTTTTTTCTTTTCTTCCCGGTGGGTTGTGAGGTCAATAATGAAACCACCATAGATTTCCTGTCTTGATCTTGAAGATGCTCAAATGAAATATTGAAGAATTCGAAGTATGCCCTATCTTATTCTAAATATACTTTGTCAAAGGTGACACAAGCTTGGCCTTTCTTAACTTCTTTTTTAACCATGACACTTATAGTTAACCTGTCTTCAATGGGAAAAGTGACCTCCTTGCGATGAGATGGGAATTGCTTCGACGGACTGGGAGACATGTGAGTCGTGAAAAACCCTTTGCACTTGTTGATGCAGGGCTAATACTTTAACCCAACAATCATGTAAGGTTAACACTAAACCCCGCTGTATAACCCAGGTTAATGCTCTGATTCCAGGTGATTATTAATATATTACTATGGGTTTAAAAAAAAACCCCTCTTCAACCTTACTCCCAATTCTCATCAATCAATTCTATAAGCGGAGACTTTTCCTCTAAATTAATTTTATTAAACGAAATATTCTACAACCCTTTTCTACATGGCTTGTGGGACCTCCCGGCATGAATACCCATAATAGAACTCTATACCATAAGTTAAGCATTGAGCCAACACATGTCCTCCTCTTTTTAACATTGCAAACAAATTGGTTTACTTTGCGATGACTTAACACTTTTCTCATAAACCTTTCGAATTGCGAAGTTGATTCTGCGCCACGATCTCCACCGTTGGTTTAGTGCTGATCCAACGACTATCACGTCGTTCGCTCGCCAAGTAGCCCAGACGATCTCCACTGTCGATGTGACCCGTCCAATCGAACGGCTATCGCGCAATCTCATGCAGATTCTAGCACAATCGATATTTGGTCGAGAGCACACGAGAAAAGTGGTTTTCCTTTTCCATCGTGTGCTACGTGTCACTCACTTAGGCTAATTGCGTGAAATTTAGAAATACCGGTTACCACTTTCTTACCCACGCGAGATACCACTTACCATAAACGTCACCGACTGCTGACTTGTGAAGTGTTGACCGATTTAACATGCGATCTGTGCTTTAATCTGAGCCGTCCATCCTCCATTTTCAACGATGTGACTTAATCTCCACTGTTCTTTCGCCCTTCACTGTCTCTTTACAATCCTTTAGGAAGTTAAGAAAAAAGCTGCGTCCTCCACCATAGAAGATAGTTCTCAATCTTCCTCTGTCTACTGTGAAAACCAATTGCATTCACTTCCGGCTAATCCATTCGTCCATTTAAAAGGGAAATCCCAATTTCTACATGCCTATACACAGGTTTTATTAGACAATTAAATACTAATCCCCTAAAGGAAATTTCGTCAGTCATTCATGCTATTCAACACAAAAATTCCACAATATTTCTTAGATTCACAGTCAATGCACCATAAGGCTATTAAGACACATATAGACACAAATTCCCACACATGATATATACAAATCCACACTGTTTTGGTATTTTTATAAAATATTTACAAGGAAAATAGTCACATTCAATTGTTTCAGTTCTTTTCCATAAAATCCATCTACTTCTCTTCCTAACTCCTCACTCTTGCTCTTACTATCCTCTAGCTCTCTAACCCCTAGCTAACCTCTGGCTAACCTCTCGAATTATTCAAAAGATCACAATTTATACAAAAACGGATTCATGAACCAATTTAGTTTAGTTCCAACAATCTCTCACTCTCTCCCAAATTAATCATTTAATCCCTCAAATCCTCACTCTTCCTAGGATTACTCAACTGTCTCTAAGATCTCTACATTCACAACATATTCTCCATAAATAAATTTACAATTAAAATCCCCTCAACTCAACTAAACTTAGGAAAATAAATAAAATGATTAAGGGAGCCCACTCCCTTTAGTAAATGTGAACTAAGACTCATGGGTCTTATAAGTTTTGAAGAATGCTCCTGCACCAGACTCCCCAGGTTGAAATAATTCATGGACTCCTGTTCATGAGTCTTCCCACTTCCTTTGTTGTAAACTTCATTAGATTTCATCTTCCAATTGGTTGTCTGACCTTTTCCAATTGCAAGTGCATTTACTGCCTTCTCTCTTTCTCCTAGATGCCAAACTCTGTGTTGTGGATGTCCTTTTGCTCTGTTGTCATAAGCATCTCCTTTGCATAGTGTTTTGGTGCTGATATCCTGCATAAACAACTCCTGAAACAACATAAATTTTTGTTCCTTTGTCTGCTGCTATCTTGTCATCATCTCAATAGAATTGAGCTCCAACTTTATGTACTTTCCATTGTCTTGTACCTGACTGTTCATTCTGATTTTTGACCCAATCACCAGCATCCTCTTCTGTCTATAAACCATTTTCTTTATGTTGTCCTGTATATCCTTCCATCTTTCCTTGACTTGCTGACTTTGACAATTCCTCATGCTCATCACCTTTGTAGTTTTCATCATCCACCTATCCAATATCTTGAGTAGAATCCTCTCAATCTCAAAAGAAGATTGGTTCTTGTTTGATACAAGAACATATAACCTTTCAACCACATACTGTCCATCAGTTGCAAATATTTTAGTTATTGAACCTTGTTCAATTTCCTCCATATTCCTATTAAATTTAACTGAACTGTTCATCCCAATTTTCAATTGCAAATTCAAAATAAACTCTCGATATTCCAATCTTCTTTGGATTAAAAACAAAATCTGTTTGTGGACTGTACTTTCACATCCTCTATAATTTTCTTTCTCTTCTGCAATGACTTGTTTAAGAGCTATGCCAACTTTCCTTCCTTCATCCCGAACTTCTGAGTCAACTAGTTGCTTACTCTCATCTTCTTGTTTCCATAAGGAAAATTGTCTTTCTGCAATTCTGGAACTTACATACTCCTTCATGTTTACTTGTGCAAACATATCTCCAAGAGCAGTTTGTCCTTCATCCTGAAAACCACATTCAACAATTAATAATTCAAAATCAGAAAATACATAAAATGTTCCATTAAGTCTGCTCCATAATTTCTCTGATTTATCATTCTTTTGATGCACATATGACATGTCAAACTTGTCATATCCTCCTCCATATTGTCTTATTTTGAAATAGTCTTCTTTGTTTTAACTTTGCCCTGAATGTTGTCTAATTTTTGAATTTTGTTCTTTGCTCTTCTCTTTGGCCTTCCTTTCTTTCACACTCCTTTTCATTCTTCATGTATCTTCCTTACAGATCTGTAAGCCACTACACTGCCTTTTCCATGCCCCTTCCTTTTCAACCAAAATCTTCCAATCTCTAAGTTTAGAACCTAAAATTCTCTTTGTTTCTATACAGGAAACAAAATCACCATATACAACAAATTTTTCATTCCACTGTAATGTCCCTTTTACAACAGTAAAAATTACTGTCAACACCATGAATATCACATTCCACTAAACTCCTTTGCTGCTCACTGCATATGCATAGTTCACAAAAGCATCCTTGCCTTCATCCTCTAAGATTATTTGTCTCTTTCCAAGTTGTTGATTACATTCACCCTTACTCTTTTTGCAATTTGTACAAATAACATTGTCTTCAATTTTCTGTTGTGCATCAGTCTCTACTAACCTCTCTTTAAGTTCCTGATTGTCCTCTTTTCCTTTCTTCTTCACAGCCTTTTCTGGACTAACTGTTCCTCCTTGGGATGAATTCTCTTTATAAATCTCTGTTCTACTATCTTCCATAGTACACTCTTTAGTAAGAGTCCTTTCCATTAATGTTCCACTATGTCCTTCCAGATAGTTTGTTGTCTATTAACTATCAATATAGGTTCATAATTTTTGAATAAAAATTGAAGAGATAATCCCATTACCTCAAGTGTTTGCACTGCACATACACTCTTGTTTGCTCCTGTCATAAGGTTATCTTCATACCTCTTTTCTACTTCTCCTTTTGCAATCTGCACTTTCCTTTTGTCTTCAGGCCGTCTGCCATCTTTTTGCCAAGTCTTACTAGATTCATCATCTTCAGGGCTAATACTTTAACTCAACAATCATGTAAGGTTAACACTAAACCCCGTTGTATAACCCAGGTTAATGCTCTGATACCACCTTTGTAGTAGTTTTCAACATTTGTCCATCTTTAGTATCTTTGAATACATTTTCAATCAAGAATTGTTCTATTACATCCATCTCTTCTAACAGTTTCATTTCTTCAGCAACCTGCATAAACATATCTTCTAAAGGTTGTTCATCACCTGCATACATACACAAATCATCAGTTTCAAAAATACTAGGCTCCTCTTTCTTTGATGTTTCAATCATCACATCTCTCTGCTGATTCGAACTTGTCCAACAATTCAAAAAATCATTAATGATTCCTTCCTCAGCAAGGTAAACCTCTTGCTCAGGTCTACAATAGCTATCTTCCATCTCTAACTCAGCTGCTCTGAGTTCTTCTCTTAATTTGATATACATTCTCCTCTTTATCTGTTTCTGCAACAGCTTCCACTTTATCTTCTTTCTTTTCTTAGTCCAACCATAACATTGGTCCTTTTCACATTTTTCTAGCAGCATTATTATGGCATCCACACTTGCTTTCAATTTTGCAATGTCTCTGTCAAATATCTCTTGACTCATCTCCTCTCCTTTGCCATTTTCCTTGGCATCATTCTTTCTTCTGTTGTGGCTTCGTTCTGAACCCCTGCTATGACTATCAGTACTCATTTCCTCGTTATCTCTATGAGCTCCTCACTCACTATGAGTTGCATTAAGCCTCTGCGACAGCAAGTCCTCCTTGTTGTCACTTACCTCACCAATCCCCTCTCTGGACTTGGTCTTTTGGTAAACGCTAGTTCTCTATCTCTAGAACCTCTTAAGCACTCTCTTCGGCGCTCTTTAGGCTTATACCCTCAACTCACCTTCTCCTGAGAACAGTTTAATTGTCCTCCTTGTCCAACCTTCAGCTGGAATATTTAGGTTCACTGCCACTAACACAACTCCTCTCTTTCTTTACACAGTCTGCTACTGTGTGTTGCTGCTATCATTCTCTTCCCTTATAAAAACAATTCAAATGAACCAAACATCAAAATACAACTCACACCTAAGAGATATTCAAATGATCTATCTCTTTAACCTTTCACTGGCTTGGGAAATACATATGTTGCTTTACTTTTCACTGTCTACACTTCAGTTCTTCTTTCAATTGATTTCCTTTTCTTGCTGAGTATATCCATATTCACTTTAATTCCTTACAGTATCTCTGCTGTAATTTCTTCATTTGCTTCTTTGTCACAGCTACCTGACTGAAACTTCATTACCTACTACTTGCATTCACCTACATACATCATTGAAGTTGTCTTCCTCAAATCCCTTTTCCACAGTCAATCTTGAATGAACCGACTGAAGTCTTCATTGCCTGTAACATTTCAGAATTCTTCTCTGCATAAAATATTGTGTTCTGATCTCCTAACACCAATTCCTTTTAGATCATATCCCTCTATATCTGAATCTATTACCAATGCAATTCTACACATTTTGAGAATAAAATTCAATCTTTCAACCAATCTCCACAGAGTATTAGTCTTTGCTCTGATACCAAAATGATGCAAGGCTAATACTTTAACCCAACAATCAAGTAAGGTTAACACGAAACCCCGCTGTATAACCCAAGTTAATGCTCTGATTCTAGGTGATTATTAATATATTACTATGGGTTAAAAAAAAACCCTCTTCAACCTTACTCCCGATTCTCATCAATCAATTCTATAAGCGGAGACTTTTCCTCTAAATTAATTTTATTAAACGAAATATTCTGCAACCCTTTTCTACGTGGCTTGTAGGACCTCCCGACGTGAATATCCATAATAGAACTCTATACCATAAGTTAAGCACTAAGCCAACACGTGTCCTCCTCTTTTTAACATTGCAACCAAATTGGCTTACTTTGCAATGACTTAACACTTTTCTTATAAACCTTTTGAATTGCAAAGTTGATTATGCGCCACGATCTCCACCATTGGTTCAGTGTTGATCCAACGACTATCGCGTCGTCCGCTCACCAAGTAGCCCAAACGATCTCCACCATCGATGTGACCCATCTAATCGAATGACTATCGCACAATCTCGCACAGATTCTAGCACGATCGATATTTGGTCGAGAGCACACGAGAAAAGTGGTTTTCCTTTTCCATCGTGTGCTACGTGTCACTCACTTAGGCTAATCGCATGAAATTTAGAAATACCGTTACCACTTTCTTACCCACGCGAGATACCACTTACCATAAATGTCGCCCACTGCTAACTTGTTAAGTATTCACTGATTTAACATGCGATTTGCGCTTTAATCTGAGTCGTCCATCCTCCATTTTCAATGATGCGACTTAATCTCCACTGTTCTTTTGCCCTTCACTGTCTCTTTACAATCCTTTAGGAAGTTGAGAAAAAACCTGTGTCCTCCACTATAGAAGATAGTTCTCAATCTTCCTCTGTCTACTGTGAAAACCAATTGCGCTCGCTTCCGGCTAATCCCTCCATCCATTTAAAAGGGAAATCCCAATCTCTACATGCCTATACACAGGTTTTATTAGACAATTAAATACTAATCCCATAAAGGAAATTCCATCAGTCATTCATGCTATTCAACACAAAAATTCCACAGTATTTCTCAGATTCACAGTCAATGCACCATAAGGCTATTAAGACACATACAGACACAAATTCCCACACATGATATATACAAATCCACACTGTTTTGGTATTTTTATAAAATATTTACAAGGAAAACAGTCACATTCGACTATTTCAGTTCTTTTCCATAAAATCCATCTACTGCTCTTCCTAACTCCTCACTCTTGCTCTTACTATCCTCTAGCTCTCTAACCCCTAGCTAGCCTCTAGCTAACCTCTGGCTAACCTCTCGAATTATTCAAAAGATCACAATTTATACAAAAACGGATTCATGAACCAATTTAGTTCAGATCCAACAATCTCTCACTCTCTCCCAAAGTATCTCTCCAGCTCCACTCTTTTCTCAAACAAAATCCCAAATTAATCATTTAAATCCCTCAAATCCTCACTCTTCCTAGGATTACTCAACTATCTCTAAGATCTCTACATTCACGACATATTCTCCATAAATAAATTTACAATTAAAATCCCCTCAACTCAACTAAACTTAGGAAAATAAATAAAATGATTAAGGGAACCCACTCCCTTTAGTAAATGTGAACTAAGACTCATGGGTCTTATAAGTTTTGAAGAATGCTCCTGCATCACTTGCCCCCTGGATCTTTCGGTCTAAGCTGAAGTCCCAGAACCTATGTCTTGTCCATCATTTGCAGCTTATCCTGAAGAGTGGTCTTTTCAATTCTAATGGCATCCATCTGGTTAGAGTGTTCAACCTTCATAGCACTGATTTCCTTGGCATGGCTTTCCTCCATGGTTAACAACTTATTCTGAAGACATATCTGACCAACTTCCATATCTTTTATTACTTTGTCATTATCTGCTTTTATGGCAATCAAATGATTCTGCATATTGGACATCATAGCCTCCATTTCTTGAGCACACTTTTCCTTGATGGTGGCTATCTAATTGGAGTGATTAATTTTCATGACCTTTAGCTCCTCATCATGTTTTTCTTCTATAGTTGACGACCTGCTCTGAAAACCAAATTCCAGGTCCTTTGTTACTTTATCATGATTTACTTGAATAGAACTCATTTTTG
The DNA here is from genome assembly GCA_031772625.1 of Pinus tabuliformis. NCBI lineage: Eukaryota > Viridiplantae > Streptophyta > Pinopsida > Pinales > Pinaceae > Pinus > Pinus tabuliformis. Next base: position 782,548,838 of record CM062805.1, read on the forward strand.
CTTTATGATTTGCTTCCATAGTGATCAAATAATTTTGCATGGTGGCCATCTGATTAGAATGACTAATTTCCATGGTTTTCAATTCCTCAACATGTTGTTCTTCTATAGCCATCAACTTGATGTGCATGGATCTCATCTCCACAGAGTGATTCTATTGGCTAAGTTTCATGGTTTTCATCATCTGAGCTTGATTGAATTGCATGTCTCTAAGCCTTTGAGTTAATTCCCTAATAAGATCCCCTTGATCACTTGTTCCTGCCTTTCCACTATCTCGGACTCTGGTTGCAAAGGCACAAGTGGATTCATCATGAAAGTGGTCACAAGGTCTGCAATAATGCACATTTTGATGTGGTGCATTTTCTTGAAATTTTTCTTCGATAACTGGGTCCTTTATAGGATCACTTATATCTTTCTTCATAGTACTAGGGGCACAAGGCGAACCCTTTTGATCTCCATATCTATCTTTAAAAGCATCGACGATGTCTTGTAAAGAATCAAAAGAATCATCAAGAAAATTGCAAAACCAATCTCTAGCATCACCTTCCAAAGAGAGGACAAAAGGCCACCTCTTGACGTCTTCATGATTGTATGCAGTTGCGTGAGCATATTTTTCCAGGAAAGTAATGAACCTTTTGATGTGGTCTGTAGCAGTGGCATCATTACCCGTGAAAGAAGGTAATCTGTCAATAGAACTTTCCCGAATATCATGAGGGGTGTTAGTAAAATGCAAAGGGGAGAACAAGCCATCCATGATGACTTGCTTAAGGGGAAAGGGAGTGAATGGATGTCAGAGAGATCCTTGTTCAAAAAAAAACAAGAAGCGGCCTTCTAGCAAAAACTCTTGCAAAAAATGAAAGAGATGGAGTCGCCACTTGAACATGAATCTAACTCCAAAATCCAAAAAGGTTAGTTAGGAAGAAGCAGGTGGATATCAGGGAGGGCTTCTTGTCTGAGAAATAATGGATGAATAATTGGAGTCGCCACCCAAACCAAAAACCAACCAAAATGTCTAGGTGCAGATAGAGAAGATGAGAGGATTAGTGAGAGAGAAAAGGATAACGGGATGAAAAGATGAATAGATTACAACAGCGCCAAAAAATGTGGTGTTGGGGAGATGAGATAATGAGAATAATGGAAATGTCGTTGAAGTGTCGAGAACAAGATAAACTTATCCCCAGCAACGGCGCCAAAAAATATTGTCGCTCAAATTGTATACACACTGCAACAACGACTCAGGTCGGGGGCTGCCACTCTGATCCCCGACCTCTCCGTTCTAGTTGTCTCCCAACAACAGGCTAAGGGGGGTAGTCTTTATGGAAATGTGAAGATGAAGAAGAAGTTGGCAACCAAAGAGCTTGAGAGACATGATTGAATGGCCTAGCTACATGGTTAATTTAAACAACAAGATTTAAGGATTAGATTAAATTCAAATGTGAGACCAGTGCCTTATGGAGTCAACTTATTGCTTAGTATCAATTAAAGACCCACTAACCGGTTGGGCAATCGTTGCTTGGATGCTTCACTAACTTATATGCTATGCAAATCCTAAGACTTAGGTGTGATGCAAGAATCTTGGTTACTTTTAGTTATATGCCTATTCTAAGTAAGACCTTCATCTTAACTGTTTTGGAACCAATCTTCAGAGCAGGTTGTGGGATGGAAGCCAACGGGAAGCAAGCAAAGGTTTGATTAACAATACCCCCCTATGTTTCAACCACCCAATGCCTCTGGCGCAGCAGAGACTGTAGCTTTGAAGACTGCAAGGCCACCATGCAAACCACTAGAAAGGTGTTGAATCCCTCAAGCTATATTGAGAAAAGGTGGCCCTAGATGTCTATCAACCAAGCTTATGCTTGGAGGTACTTTATTAATGTAACTAGACTTAGAATACTTGTGCAAGGCGTATGAGTGATTTCTTAGGTTAAGATTGTTTAATATTTAAATACTTAAGTTATGATTAGCCTTTATGACAAGAGTACATAATAATAAATGGAGAGATAATCTTATCACCAAGAATGTGCCGAATTATCAAGTGCCAATACTCAACAATAGATCAATTCAACTTAAGACAAAATTATCTTCCACAAGATGCTTAACCAATGTAATTGATGGCAATTTAGAGCACTTATCTACTTCAATGATTAAATATGAAATGTCAATGATAATAAACTGGGACAATTAGAAATCTTCAAGATATTTTCAACAAGATAAATGCTTATGCCAATATTACTTAATGCCAACAATCACAAGATGCTCAATTAGATTAGAAGCCTTTAAGCAAAGAACACCAATTAGATTGCCAATTAAGAGAAACAAGATATTTCAATGTTAATCCAATGATTTCAAGTGCTTAGATTTCAATGCCCAAAGAAGCTTGAATTATTCAACACAATGTGATTTGAGATTAGAGTGCTTTAGTGAGTGTTATTATTAGATGTGGACTTACGAAACTTCAACCAACTCACAACAACAAATGTGTTAGTGCATCTTGAGACCAACTTGCTATACAACCATGAGACAAGAACAATTATAGAGCACAAGCAAGGAAAGTTCTTATGTTACTTATATCCCAATCACATTCAAATGAGCAATTATTGACCCTTTAGGACAGCAGCAAGATTATGTATGACAGCAGTAAATAATTAATGAAAACTTGTGCCCACAAATGTCATGTAATTTCTAGATACCAAACCAAGTTTGTCAGACTGAAATTTTGGATTTTTAGCCCTCTTAAGATGTTATATCAGATCTGATCACACTTGTTATGCAGAGATATCAGTCATTGAAACAATTAGATTTATTCCAAAGAAATGATGCCCAATTCACAAAATGACTAGTAAATTTATACCATGAATTTCTTAGTGCGTTTAAGCAACTTATGTGTGAATTTTAGAGCATTTAAATTTAAATTTAATGACTGTTATGAATGTATTCAGAGAGCCATAGCAAAACAGTTAGAATTATGAGGGTTAGAAACCAAACACTTAGGCCCTAGGCCTTGAAGATCACTTGCCCAATTTTCAAAACAAAAAATCTCCAAAGACTACACCACCTGAAAACACAAATTTTGGCCAATTTCTCTGCGAAACCCACCAAGAATTAGCTTCAAAAAATTTCAGAGATCACCCACAGAGACAAATGAGGGGAAGATAGGCAAAATAAACGCCGCAGAAAGGAAAACAAGGCCTAGAAGGCCTAACATCTTGGATGAGGAGGCCCTAATGTACTTGTGGCTCAAGGGAACAAGCCACAACGGCTCACGACAAAGGGTTTAGGAGCTGGTAAGCCCACGGCAAGGTGAGGGAGAGGCATCAGAGGCCTAAGGAAGGCAGCCAAGGGCTAATGGAGGGGCGCCGAAGAGAAGGGGTTGCCGCAGGTTGAAGGAGGGAGGTGGAGTGGCCTAGGGGACAAGGCCAGGCCTACCAAGGCCTAAAAACACCACGGCAAGGGCTCAAAGGGTAGGCCGGGACCATTAGAGGCCTACAGCTAGCTCTTGGAAGGAAATTAAGGCTGACGCAGAGGCTAAAAGGCTAACGTTGAGGCTAGAAGGGGCCACGCTAGGCCTAGGAGGCCTGAAAAATTTTTAAACCCTCGCCAAAAAAAAACATTTTTCTTCAGATATTCAATTTCTGCAAAATTCTTCAATTGTTGGCCCTGCAAAAAATGTAGAGGCTAGATCTTAACCTCAAGGGCCTAAATCTAGCTCTAGTCCAGCAATTTTCCTTTAATCTCAGCTGCACAAATAAATTTACGTTAACCCAAAACCTCAATATATACAAAAATTCAAAATCCCAAAAGCCCTAGAAAACCCCAGCTGCGAAACAAGGGTTAGAAAATAAAATCATTTACAAATTTATTATGCAAAATATACAAGTGTACAATGCTTAGAAGAATTTTTCAAGAATAATTTTTTTGTAAATCTTGACAATGGCTAAATGCATTTTGAAAAATAAATGCCAAACCACAGTCTTAGCGAAGTTAGAAAATCACATAAAATATTCATAATCCAAGCATGGTCAGCCTGTGCCCACAGTTTGTGAACTTGGAGCCCAAGGGTTAGAGAACCTACAAACACTATATATTTTCTCAAGAATAAACCGTTATAACATACAATGAATCGGATCACCTAAGATAAGCCTAAAACTTACCAATAGAATGTTCATATCATCTAAAATGAAGTAACGATTCAATTAAATTTTAAAGCACAATATAGGAATGCATGTACCCAGCACATACCACAAATCAACTAGACAAAGACACCATGAAATGCACCCTAAAGTCTTTTATTATGATTCTCAAAATGTTCCCAATGGGACAGTAGCTTCACATCAGTTTTTACAAAATTACATTAGCCAAAGATCAGTTGGCTTGAGACACAAATGACCTCTAATTTATAGATAAATCCTCCAAGTCGAAAATAACGGCTAGTTGGCTTGATTCTCGTCAAAATGATCTCGGTCATTAATAAATATTTGATGATCTTTTAATCTCTGCCATCGAAATAATTATTTTTGAGGAATTTTTGAATTACTCATTAAAACCATCTTTTATTAGCTCAAAAATAATTATTTTGAGCTAATTTCCTTAAAAATTTGACTTCGACTTAACCATCAATGTCCAAGGGTCCAATTTTTCTTGAAATTTCCAATATTCCCTAGAGGGGACCTCCAAAAATTAATTTCTTTAAGACCCACGAATTTTTCCACTTGGATAATTTAATTTCTCTAACATTTTAATTTTTTTAATCTAATTAATTAATTTTCTGGTTTAGGATTAATTTTATTTTTGCCAAAAAAATTAATTTTATTTTTGCCAAAAAAATTAATTAATTGACCCTTGAGGGGATTAATTATTTTTTCCACCCTCAAATATTTTAGCCATGGTGTCTGAGTATGAGGGACCATGCACTAAAATATTTTTACATAAGATTTTACAAACTCAACCCTCAAAGAGGGAATACCCGTTCGTTATAAACCCTCAAATAACTTACCCAACTCTGCGACACAATATGATCTAGTAGACCAAGTGATTTGTAATAAAATAATTTATCCAATTAGCTTATATTATTTCCAAATCATTTTTACAGAAAACTCGATTAAAACACTAGGACTCACCTAAGACTTCAATAATAAATTTCGCACTAGCTTTGGGGTTTACGCTGGAGGCAAAAAACTCTTCCAAATAGTTGTGTTTAGAAACACACGTAATCGACGAGGTTAAAAACCCTCCCATGATGAAATTCGCCATCAAAATCATAGGCTTACTTAGACTGTTACAGCGATACACGGTCTTACTAGCATCATTTACATTACAAACTTGCAGAATGGGTTTACAATGACTCAATAAACTATTGGTTGATGATCTCAATCTTTTGAAAAAAATCTAGCACAATTGCTTCCTTGGAACTTTGACAAAACGCGTGCAACAGGGCACAAAATTCTGCCTTCACATAGTCCCTTTACTCCATCAAAGTGGTTGTTCGTAGGCTACCAAAACACTGTCCTAACACGCTATAGCAAGACAAACCTTCCACACATCACCTCCAGCAATCATCTACACGAAAACTCAGCCCAATACTACCTTGACTACCTTTGCTCAGGTCTAAAAGAAACTTGACCCTGTGCAACCATACGACTCAGATATCTCGACCTAATTACATACCTCTGCGACCACCTCAGCCTTAGCTTATTATGTGGCCACCTCAGTCCTATATCTCTACGGCCGTTAAACTCCTACGCTTGCCTTGATGAAGTGTAGCCCTTAATCCAGCATTACTACAGGCCTTATGGCCTCATTGTCCATCAACAACAAGGGTCTCATCGCTCTCCTAGACACATAAACTTACTTAGTCTGTTTCATAGAGATTCACCACATACTTGAGCACAAAACCATGCCATAACCACTTGATCGGCCTTCCTCTCCTTGACCTATACCAAAACATAAGAAACAAAGAAAAACTCATCCTTCTTTCTTCTCTTCAGCTCAGCTACTTGAGGTATGCGGTCACTTTGGCTTGGCTTCTCTTGAGATGAATTGCACTTGTGATGATACCAAATGAGCTTAACTTTACTCCTACTTATAGTGTTCTTGGTGGAGTCAATTAGCCACCAAGGGTCATGACTTTTTCCCAAGCCGACCTAAGCCAATCATGATTAAACACCAATAACTTAAGAGATAAAATTCTTCTCATTTACTTTCACCCACTCCATTGTAGCCCTAGGTGCCCCTTAGCCCCTCATGAATCCAATGAATAAACAATCATTTTTCACTTTGGTATTTCGCCCACAATTTTGGGTACAAAGCCCAACAAACCACATTTTTGTGGGTCAACTCCTCACAAACCTAGTACCGCAGGGGTTGTGGGAGTACCTCCCAAGCTACACATTTCAACACATTAGTCCAAGTCTTTGGTGAACATCTCAAAATTTTCTCCATAATTTTCTCTCCTTAAAATCGGTCCTTTTAAAGCTAGGGCGAAAATCTAGGGCTTGCGTCTAAATTTTAGGGAGAATGATTTTTGGTGATTTAAGAGCCTAAACATCAAGAGATATGTCTATGGTACCTAACCTATCAATTTGGTGGGTATCCACTCAAATTTCATCCATAAAATCTCTTGCCCTAGGTGTTGCTCTAAGAGGGAAACCCTAGTTTATTTTCCCCTCAACTTGAGGACATTCTTGAGGATTTCATGCGCCTTGGCTTAGTTGAATATAATTGTAAAAAACCCTTTCCCTTGGGCCTTGACCTTCTGAATACCTATCACCATCTAAAAATCTCAAAACCCTAGGTATTGAGCCTTTTTTCTAGGGCTTTTCTTTGAGAGTGTTTTGCTTCATTGAAGCCTTGTACCTTTAGCGTGTCACTCTTTGAATGAGCTTCAGTAGGGTCACTTTGTACCTTATCATTAGCATATCCATTTTATGCGATTCCTTCCCACTAGGACTCCTCCCATCGATGAAAGTCCGTAAAAAGCAGGGGGTTTTGGCTGAGGTGACATTGGACATCTACCCCATTGTAAGCAATTTGTCTAGCTCTTGATTGTAGGGTTTCCCTCTCCAAGGCCTGCTAGATTTTGTGGTAACAAACCCCACTAGCAGAGATTGCATCTTTCCTTGCATATTTCATTTTTCAAAAGAGACATGAACTACAAACAACCCTTCTTCATTCTCTGAAAGCCATCTAACATACTTTCTTTCTCCTCCATCCATGCCTCACTACAAACCTTGACCCTCAATCCCTTGTTCCTATATAATTGCATTTATGATGTCCCTGAGCAACCTAATATTGTTATCACCTACCCCCATCCTTGTGTCACTTTTCATCATATAGATATTTGCCAAGCAACATGGGAGTTGAGCACCAATAGAGCAATCAACGATGAGGGGTTCTAGGCAAAATTCTTCAAACATGGTGTACATTCTCTTATAGAATACATTGTTGATTTATTTAACCATGTTGTTTGCTTGAGATTTCCATGGGTCTAGTCCCACCACACTATTCACCCAATACACAAATCAAGATCCAAAACTAGGTCGAACAATTATAAAAATCATTACGGGACACACTTTCTCCAAGCTCTATGCTACCACCCTTCATCTATAGTTCTCAAAGCAGCTTGAGATATGTCACCTAAAGGGCCAAGAGCCATGCAAGTTTTAATCTTAGGCATCAAACTAATGGCCATACTCTAACCTTCATAACCATGATTGGGGAAATGGGACACCGCTCTTTGAAAGCCTTACGTTGCTTTGTAGAAATTCAAAAAGTTCTTGACTCAATTATGAGGGAGGCCCTTTTTCAGCAACTTTCAGACATTGGCACATCAGAGGCCCTCATCATTGTCATCATGCACCTATTTGAGTTCCTCCATGGCCAACTCAGTACAACACACATGTTATCTGATTTTATTGAAGCACCATTGGGGTGAAGTAGGGGTGCCCTCTCCCCCCAACCTAGTTTGGGACTTATATTGATGAGCTAGAGTCCTTCCTATAGGAATACATTTAGCCCAAGGTTGGTTGTCTTCTCCATCAAGTTTTGAACTCTATCCTCCTCTTCACAAATTATGTGATCCTCATGGCCTCTAGCCCCAAGGACATGTAGAGACAAGTGGATGCCCTATCCAAATTTTGTGATCTTTAACAATCGATGGTCAACATGGGTTAAATCAAGGCGATGATCTTCAATAGCTAAAAGAAACAAATTTCCATTTGCTTCTTGTTATTTTTTTTTAGGGGGGTGTGCAGGTTTAGATCACCATAGCTTCTACCTACTAGGGAGTCTACTCTTCAAAGCCTAGGTTTAGGTTGAGGAAGACACTCAAACCTTAGATCCATAAGAGGTACAAATCCTTACTCTCCTCAAGCAAGAGTTTCTAAAACTACTTCCAAGATGGATCTCACAGACTCTATCATTTGACCTATGTTTCCTTATGGTTATAACTTCTACGGTGTGGGGGCCTAATCTACTTAAGTCAAATTGCGCCAATTTGAAGGGTGTACAGACCCTCGAGTTATGCCTTACTGTCAAAAGTAAGAGTGCAATTCCCCACATCATTGTTAAGGTAAAGTCAAATTGTGCCAAGTCAAAGAGTGTACATCAGGAGTAAGAAAGCAATTCCGCACACCATTGTTAATGTAAAGTTTGCAGCCCATCCTTTCTGGCTCAAGACCGTTTTTCAATTGGTCCTGTTTCAACATCATATCTGATATTTTATTGACTTGACAGCTGGTAGGCACCATTATTTGCACCTTTCTTGCTACTCCTTTTATGACTTGGTCTCAAATACATCCACTATACAAGTTCACAATTGTTAGGTTTCAAACATTTCAAGTCTTCTCGATTCAGTTGGCATCTCAATGCACAATCTCCCCATTGTCTTCAAGTCTTCCCTACTATATTGAAATTTCTTCTCCCAAATACAGTCAGCATATCTACTAATGGTATGTCAAGAAAATCTCCAACTAAGAACTCATCACCAATGTCAAACAGATATGAAGTTTTTTTTTTAGGAAGAGACCATCATAACTCCAAAGAAGGCGAGGCTAGGTTCCTTTAAACCCAACTACTTTGAACCTATCTTCTCAAAAATACCGATGTCCCAAAAATTCCTAGGAAAATCCATAAATAGAAAACCATGTGGGATATGAAGAGACTCTAACAAATAAGGGAGAACAAAGAGTGGATTCTAGAAAAAACAACCATGCATAGGAATGAGAACCAGGAAAAAAATCTCAGTACAGGAGGGCATAGAAAAGGAGGAAGATTTAGACAAGAGACTGCCCAAGAAATCTGGAAGGAAAACAGCCAAAATAGTCAAACAATAAGCTACAGCTAGAGATGCAACTTTGGGTACCCAGTTGACCCTAGATAAGAATATAGTTATGGACTCCAGGATAATACGGAACTCTCAAGTACTCCAAAACCATCCCAAGGCAGTGATCACAAAACCCAAAATAAATAATGAAAATTATCACCTGGAATTGTAGAGGATTAGGGAACAAATTCAAAGAGGAAGACTATTGAAAATGTAGCGAAGGAAGGTCTTTTGGCTTGTGCCTTAGCCAATAAAGACCTCGAATTGTCTCTCTCTAGCATGAATATGAATTCATGAGATAGGCTTCAGTGTGATGAGTTGATTTCCAGTTCACTGGAATGGTCATCAATAGATTGAATGTGTAGTGTTGGAGCTTTAGTTCTTTGGAGTCTTCTTCAGTTAGACTACAGGATGAGGTGGCATGGACAAGTCTAGTTAGGATGAGTTAAGACTGCAGAGACGTTTAGTTAGAATGAGTTAAGACTTCAAAGACAAGTGAAGGGAGGACGAGTTAAGTCCTCAGTTCACGACTAGAGGAAAACAAGGAGCAACTCGAGCCAGTTCACGACTAGAGGAAAACAAGGAGAAACTCGAGCCAGTTCACTGAGAGCTAGGCCAAGTGTAACTGAGACTTGCTCTAGTTAACTGGCAAAAGGAGCTCGGCACTTGTGTGAACACAAATTCGAACTTGGCCTCCTTGCATGAATCGAAGATCTATTAAGGCAAGAGAAGGATGAGAGCACAGATGGATGATTCTTTATTGTTGGCAGAGTACATTGGTTGAGGTGCGAAGATCAGGGATTCGAAGAGTAGAAGTCGAGCCTCGCTTCAACAGGGAACACTTGTGTGTGCAAGCCGAGATCGAGAGGTAGGGCCGAGAGCATCTTCTCAAGCCCGAGAGCATGCCGAGAGCAATAGTGGAGCTAAGATTAATTTCTCAGAGGCTATTTGTTGGCTGCAATAGCAGTACACTGAATTTGTAAAAGATCCATTTGATCAAAGAACAATCAATAAAAATCCCACAACAAAGAAAGCAAGTTTTCCCATTTGGGTTTCCTAGGTAAAACACTGGTGTCAAATTTATGTGTGTGCATGTGTTTTTATCTCAAGTATTTTCCGCTGCATGTTGAATGTTAAGAAACTTTGTATCTTGGTGAAAGTTAAACTTGGTTTTAGTTTTCAGTTGCCTTGATTTTTCAGTAAATTCATCTAAGTAGTTGCAGAGTTTCAAGAAAATTAACATGGTATCAAAGCCACGCTCTGTATAAAAACAAGCACCAGGATTTGTTCAGTCAGTGAAGAGTGCAGTTCAGTCAGTAGGCTTGCGCTAGAGTTTGAAGAGCAGTATTTTGGATAGCAATATGTCATTCCAAGGACTAAGGGCAAATCACTATTTAGAGGGAGCCTCTAACTTCTGCTCATGGAGGGAGCGGATTTCAATGGTGTTGGAAGATAATGGGGTGCTAGAATTTGCGAAGAACCCACAAACTGCACCCACAAATGCCCAACAATTGATCCAGCATAACAAGAATGACACCAAGGCCAGGAGGATCATTCTTGAGGGGGTCAAAGACCACATTATCCCTCATCTCCATGGGAAGATGACAGCAAATGATATGTGGAAAGCCATCTTAACTTTGTATCAGGGATCCAGTGATTCTAGGAAGTTTGCCTTAAAGGACAAGTTAAGAAATATCTGGATGAGAAAAGGAGAGACCATCATTATGTACCTTTCCAAGTTCACCTAGGTTCGGGATGAGTTAGTTGGAGTGGGTGAAACTGTAGCAGACAACGACCTTATGAGCCTTGCGTACTGGGACTTCATAAGTCTTGGGAGAATTTCCAGGATGCAATAAGTTGCAAATAGAATCTTCCCAACTGGGAAAGGCTATGGGGAGACTACGTCTAAGAAGAAATCTGTAGGGGAACAAGAGCTAGAGGTCCAGTAAAGACAGAGGACGAGGAGAATTTTGCCTTGGAAGGCAAAGGAAGCAAGGCCAAAGGTAAGAAGAGCCAAGGCAAGGCCAAGTCCAGTCAAAAGAACAACAAGAAGAAGAAAAATTTGAGCAAGATCAAATACTTCTCTTGCCACCAATTCAGACACTATGCCACTACGTGTCCTAAACAAAAGAAGGGGTCTAATATTGACCATGTGGCAACATCAGTTGAGGTAGATGTTTTTAATTCTCATTTAGAGAAGGATTTCTCATTTATAGCTTGCATGGCAAGCTCAGTGGGCAGCAACGTGTGGTACATTGATTTCGGAGCATCCTTTCACATGACTAGGAACAAGGAATATTTCAGCCAGTTGAAGGAGGAGGACATGCGGTTTCACATTGAGCTAGGAGATGATGGTAGGTACCTGACCAAGGGCATGGGCACTGTCAATTTTTGAGAGGAAGTCTCATAACCCTCTCCATCTCAAGGATGTCCTCTATGTTTCGGGCCTTAAAAAGAACCTTGTTTTTGTTTCCACCCTAGAGGACAAGGGTTATGATGTCATTTTTTGCAGAGGAAAGGCCCACCTTAAGCATTTTGAATCTAGAGCCAAGAAGCATATCGGTGGGAGGGTGAAGAACATTTACAAGTTGCAGATTGAAACAGACACAGCCTTGAGTAGTAAGGTAGGGCGTGAGCATGGCAGAGATGTGGGGGAGCTTGGGCACAAACGCATGGGACATTTGCATCATGGGGCGTTAAAGATCCTTCAGCAAATAGCCACAGGGCTACCATAGTGCAGTATTGACAAACTTGAAGTGTGTAAGGGTTGCACACTTGGAAAGTACGCCAAGTCATCTTTTCAGAGCCGAGACAGCAGAGCCAAAGGGATTTTGGAGCTGATACATTCAAACTTATGTGGTCCCTGCTCTTCTCCATCCCTCATGAGACACAAGTACTGTGTCACCTTCATAGATGACTATTCTCGGAAAACATGGATCTTCTTTATGAAGATGAAGGAGGAGGTCTTCTCCAAGTTCATGGAGTTTAAGGCCTTGGTAGAAAACCAAACCAAGAAGAAGATCAAAGCATTGAGGAGTGATAATGGCGAAAAATATGTCTCTAATGTTTTTAGGGACATGTGTGCCAAGAAGGGCATTAGGAGAGAGCTTACAGCACCCTATAAGCCTTAGAAAAATGGGGTGGCTGAGAGGACGAACCGCAACATAGTTAGAGTGGCCAAGGCCATGTTGCATGACCAGGGGGTTGCCCATGTTCTTGTGGGCAGAGGCATGCAACACTGCAGTATTTTTGCAGAACAAGAGTCCACACAGGGTGCTTGGCCGAGTTACACTGAAGGAGGCTTTCACAGGTAAAAATCTTGATGTTTCTGACTTCCACATCTTTGGGACAAGAGTTTACTGCCATGTGCTCAAAGAGAGCAGGAAGAAGTTAGAGCCCACAGCTAAAAAGGAAATTTTTGTGGATTACTGTGAGACACCTCAAGCATACAAGGTGTACGTACCATCACATAAGAAGACAGTTATCAAGCGGGACATGAGGTTTGTGAAGGACAAAACGCTGAGGGATTCCTTAGAGCGAAAGCAGGTTGGAGGCCCTGAGGAGGAGCTTCTTGCTCCAAGCAAGAGCCTTAGCCAGTACCACAGAATGAGTCTCATCCAAGCGACAAGCAAGTCGTATAGCAAGATGACAAGGACTCATTACAGAATGAGAAGGAGAGACTAGGACAAGTTGAGGTAGCCACTCAGTCGGTAACTCCCAGCACAGGGAGTAAGAGAGTCAAGTGAGCCGAAAGGTTGATCCACGAGGCCCAAGAGTGAGTTGAGACTCACAGCTCTACATTCACACACAGCAAGCAGCCATAATGGTACATCGAATACATGGCACTAATGACTAAGTTGTTAGACTCAGAGCCTTCTTGTTATGAGGCAGCCTCTCAGCAAGTTTGGCGAGATGCCATGGTGGAGGAATATTCCTCCATCATGAAGAACAATGTCTAGGAGATTGTGTTACGCCCAGAGGGAAATTCAATGGTAGGCTCATGCTAGGTGTACAAGGTGAAGCATGGAGCAGATGGGAGTGTGCAGAAGTACAAGGCCATATTTGTGGCCAAGGGCTTCTCACAGGTTGAGGGCATCGACTATGATGAGACATTTGCCCCAGTGACTCATTATTCATCCATCAGGGTGATTCTGGCACTTGCAACTCAGATGGGGTGGAAGATCCACCAGATGGACGTGAAGACAGCATTCCTCAACAGGGTGGTTGAGGAAGAGATTTATATGGAGTAGCCAGAGGAGTTTGAGACTTTCAGTAGAGACACTCATGCTTGTTTTCTGAAGAGAGCTCTTTATGGGCTCAAGCAGGCACCAAGAGCATGGTACACTCGCATTGACAGCGAACTTCAGAGATTAGGCTTCACTAAGAGTGAGGCAGATACCAACCTATACTACATCATGGTTGGAGGGCTTCTGCTCATTCTAGTGCTCTATGTTGACAATCTTATCTTGACTGGAGCAGACAGCTTGATTTAGGATTGCAAGGTAGATCTTGCAAGAGAGTTTGAGATGAAGGACAACGAGTTTATGCACTATTTCCTTGGGTTGGAGGTATGGCAAGGTGATGGGGAAATCTTCTAGGTGCAGGGGAAGTACACTACAAAGATTCTCAGGAGGTTTCGTATGCAAGATTGCAAGCCCATGACCACGCCTCTAGTCACAAAATGGGGGAAGGTGGACACTAGTAGAGTAGAGCGATTAGATGCCACGTTGTATAGGCGGCTCATTGGATCGTTGATGTACTTAGTCAACACATGGCCTAATATATGTTTTGCAGTTGAGCCATTTCATGATGAAGCCTTTCCTCCTCATTTTGGAATATCAAATTTGTCTTGTGCAATTTTGATCCAACGAATTTCAAGAGGAGATAAGGAGGCTGAAAAAGTGAAGGAGGGCTATGGGATTTGGCTTGGCATTTCTCTCATTCTTGGGTATTGGTTTGGCTATTGACTTGATGATGTCTCTAATGTACTGATGTATCTTGAACTCTCTCTCTTTCTCGCATAAGGAAGAATTTTCGGGCTTTCCCCTTGTGGGTTTTGCTCTGGCCTCGGGCTTAATTTCTGTGTCTCTTGTCTCATGGTTTCTTGGAGTTTCTACTGCTCTGTCATGCTTATGAATGAATTTTCTTATTACTGCTTCATGATGAAAACTGTTACAAAACCTGATGCTAATGATGATTATTTGGAGTTGTTAAATGTATAAGAAAATTTTTCTAACATTACCCTATTAAAATTAACATGGCATGAGAGCTAGGGGTCATTGAAGAGCAGGACTAATTTATGGCAAATGAATCAAGCAAAGAAGGTCGAGTCTGCAATGGCACTTGAAAACAAGGTCCAATGGTTGAGTCTGCAATGGCATTTGAAACAAAGAAGGTTGAGTCTGCAATGGCATTTGAAAACAAGGTCCAATCTGCAATGGCATTTGAAAACAAAGGTTTGATCCAAGTCTCCCTGTGGAAATTGAGCTTACTTCCTATGGTACTAATTCTCTATGCAAGCTCTATGACATGCTCTATAACATCCTTGATGCTAACCCTCTATGACATGTGAATTCTATGATATTTTATATATTCTATAAGATTGGGAAAATTTTGAATGTCCATGTTCTCTGCGACTTGACTGAAGTGTAATTCTATTCAAAGGGCAGATTTCGAGCCTCTGTGAATTGTCTCTGTGACCAGGCCGAGTTATCCTAACAGATAGCAAGGCATTTATTTTTTGTGGACTAATCTCTGTAACATGAATGCGATTTTTTATGCTAATATGCAAGCCTGTGAATGGAAACTGATGACTACCCTCTGAGATAAAATTGTGGACCTCTGGAAATTGTCTTTCTATGATCCAATCTTCACTATCTATATTCTCCTTTGAGAAATCCAATCCTCTGTAATTGTGCAAGCCTCCATCGTTAAGATATATAGCGTTAACTCTTTATAGTTGTACAAGCCACTTGTGGAGCCTTCTGAGGATAATTGCACTAAAGTGTATGTGAATCGTTATATGGAACAATGCAAGGCCGAGAATCTATCACATTTAAGTCCGTGAAGTTTGTCTTAACTCAAGTTCTGTAAAATTTGCGAAGTCTTTGTCTCCTTTATGCCAGCTACCTCAATTCAAGTCTTGTAATAATGCATTCAAGCAAGCATCTCTGTGGGATTATATCTAAATGCTGAAGTCAAAGATCCAAATATCGACCAAGTCTAATCTTTGTGGAAGCGCAAGATTATGTCTATGTGGATACGAACCTTTTTCTTGTAAGTATCGTCTCTCTAATTTGCGAAATAGTGACAGGACTAAAGAGTATTGATCCTCGTTTGTGATCCCTTATCTGATTTTCAAAAGATCCAATCTTGAAGAATCAAAAGTATGCATGATGGCACTACTTGTGCGAATCCTGTGGCATCATTCATATGAAATCTATGACGTGAATTTCTAGTAATCTCTGAGAATAAGAGCAAAAGCGAGGCATGTTCCATATCATTATTCTCTGTGCATATGTAAATATTGTCATCTGAAGGCTAATAAGTCTGAGATCATCCCAATAAATATGAGCTCTTCCCTGTACTACTTAAAAGGGATGAATTACATTGTCTGAGTCACTAAGAATCTATCTCTGTAAATATATGAGTTAATGAAGCATCACAGCATTCATTACAAAAGGAGTTGACCTGTCTTTCTGGTATGTATTACTAACTCTTTTATCTAAAAGTTGTTGTTTCTCTTAATTGAAGACTAGACTGTGAATGTCTACCTCATCTATGCAATGTTACTTTTGGAACCTCATCAAAGTCATAGGAATTAGCAAAATAAGTAAGGCCTCCGATTTTTTGAAGGATTTCCTAACTGAAATTTGAATAAGTATGGTCATGGGATTTGCAGACAAAACCCTAGATGATGAAATTGAGTTTTTTCTCCGCCAGCTAAGAAAGTCATCAATATGTCAGAGCTCCTGATAAGTTGCATTGAAGTCTTAAAATCAATCAATAATGGGTGGTTTTGTTGCAAGTCTAATCGCTACTTTAGGGTCTGCCAAATCTATGTATGTTGCCCTATATATATGATAGAATTCTCTGCATAGACTAATGTTGCTAGCCCTGGACATTGGAATCAATCTCGAGGATATCAAGACATGATAAAGATCCTAAAGTTTGATCAAATTTATTACTGATGAATTTGAAATGTCTTGAGAATCCTAGGTTTTGGAAGACTGAAATGATATATGGTATTGGTAAGGAGGTAAATAGGAATGTCCTGGGGCAATTTCTCTTTGGATGGATGCAATGAGAATGAGCTTTGTTACCCACCAAAAGTGGGTGACCCATTAGGAGAATTCTTCTCCTAGATTTGTCTTCAACCAGCAGCCAGCAGCCCTTGACAACCACCAGTGTAGCCGATGTATTGTGCCACTCGATCTCTGCTCCCTAAGCTAGTCATATGTCCCCTCACCCATCTATCAAGAGCATATGTTTGAAGGTGGGCAATCCAATCCTAAAGGTATGTTTTTCATTGTGCAATCTGGTGCTTATGCTTGTTTTTCCTTGGGCACTTTGGGCATGGATTATTGAGTGACTTGGAAGAAGGAAGGATTTTGACTATAATTTTGTTCCCTTACCTTAAATGGGGGGTTAATCCTCAATCCTAGTCCCATGGGATCTCCCCTATTAGCTTATAGCTTCAAGAAGGGCATTACTTGGGAAACCCTGATTTTGGTAGTGCAGTTTCGTTTTCCCATTTTACCTTTTTCTCTCCTCTCCGCACATTAAAAGCCCTATTTCATCATTTTCCCTCTCTAGGTCCACATGACCACAGGGTCCGCAAGGCATTGGTACCAATGTTTTAAAACTCCGACTCCGATTCGGCTGAGGATCGACTCCGACTCGGTATCGACTCGGCCAACTCGATCTCAATGACTCGGTCGTTGCAAAAAATACATTAAATATTTATTTTTTATAAAAACACATAATTTTAAAGATTCTCATTCATGTTTCCAAACGCACAGCATTAGAATATAGATAGAAGACAACAAATGATCAAAGTAGGCTCATGAATATATCCATTATATCAAAATGGCACCCAGTGCACTGTCCAATACATACACGATGATGATATATAGATCAAACAAAAACACATAACCAAGGAGGCTATAAATGGCCTCTACAACAAAAGTCTGTGACCAGTACTACTGGCTACTGCTAGAGTTGCCAACATCATCTGGCTCAGTGTTACTTGGGAGCGAGAGCGAAAGTGGGGAGCGAGAGCAAAAACAGGAGCAGGAGCGACATTTTCAGAAGCTCCTGGTTTGGGAGCGAATCCCAGAGGAGTTCGACAACCAATGTCACTAACATCAAGGTACATAGAGGGATTGGTGCTCTTGATTAAATACGAGTTCCATACCCTAATACATGACAAAATTCAATGGAAACATTGCAATCTTCCAATCCTGAAATCCTGAAAAACTGAAAAGTCTGCTAGATTTTGAATGAAATCTAAAATTCTACTTTCTCCATATGAAATCCAATGAGGCCGGAACCACTCTCAAACATCCTGAGTCATTTCATGGTAATGTTAAAAATTTAAGTAAAAGGATGAAAATGAAGATTAAGGAGAATGTCACTTTTATTTTAAGAATTTAACATTACCATGAAATTTGAATAGCATATCAATACTAGGGGAGGAGAATGGACCCCAAATAGCATTTAACTAATTTAGAAAACACCTTGGAGTCCCCAACACTCAGCTAACAATTAAATTTTTTTAAGAAAATATGAAAAATTGCATTTTTTTGGGGGTTACGGGCCGCTGTTATGACTCCGACCGAGTCAATACGGTTTCCTCCACCAAGTCACATTTCTGGGCAATGAAACGGATCAACTCGGCCGTTTCTGTTTCGAATCAGCCGAATTTTAAAACTATGGTTGGTACACCCCCTCCCCTTGTCCAAATGTTTGGGTCGAACCTAGAAATGTTGCCCTAGAGGTTGATGCAACTAAAAAAAGGTTAAAAGCATATCATAGTCACAAGCAAGAAACAAAAGAAAAGAATACTATAAAATGCAAAAGATAGTCAGGACATTATATTAGCTTGTGAGAAACAATGTTATCAGAACTGAAACGGTGATCGAACCGAAAAACCTTGTGAACCGGGAACTGGTAAAAAAACTGGGCCAAAAAATCATTTGACCAAAAACACATAAAATATTCAAATTTTAGAGAAAAACATATATATACATGTGCATCCATATGAATCGTAACCATTATACACAAATAAGCAAAAGTTCTCATTTATATAGCATGTAAGGGTGCACATAACCAAAATAGCATTGAATGCAATCCATCCCTGAACCCAAAATACATCATCAAATAGGCTCTAGATGGCCTCTAGCATCTAAAAATAGCAATGCTACAACAAATACCTATATATCATCAAAATCATTTGGGCAGTTGATCCAAGGCCCAAAGGAGGTTTGTCTCACCCTTGAGGCATGGGAGGGCATGCCCCATCATCATAGTCATCATTTGGAGCATTGTACAGGCTTTTCTTTCATTTGCAGACCCATGAGACCAACAGATGTGCCCCAAACCCACACTGGGGCACCACATGATGACTTACATGGAAAATTAGGGGCCATCCCCTAATTCATCTTTCTTGGAGCCCTCTCTCTCATCATGGCACTTAGGGGACTCAACGTGGCCCTCCAACAACCCTTCATCATTACATCATCAATTTGGCTTACTTATGTATGGATTTTTCATAACTTGTGATAGCTACTTGGACGGCTTGTAACCAAGGCTTGTTTCTAGCACATTGTTTTATAATTTTGGGGGATCACTAGGCTAATTTGATTTAGAGAGACTCATATAAATAGAAAAGAGTCTCATTTGTGAGAACTCGTCATCATCACTTGGATTCTTCTCTTGTAAAAGGAACTCGCAGTTTTTCTTCAGAGACTAATGGAGATTCTTTGATGCTTTTTGACATTTGGAGCTGAAATTTTCAATCTTCTTTGGAGCTACTTCATGATTTGTGGTTAGATATATCATATTGTCATCTTGTAAGTGCTTCTTGTTGAATATTTTTCTTGGAATAATGTCTAATGTATGGAATTGTTGCAACTAGTTAATGCTCTTATGCCCTAATTTGTTGAATATCATTTTAGAAAGCTATTTGGTTGGTAATTGCATATGTTACTCATTGCATGATAAATGATGATTGTTCTTAGTGGATGAGATTTTGTCTTACTTCCATGAAAATCCATTAATCTTGAGTAGGTAAATGTTAAAGGTTGGTTGCTAGGGCATAAATCTTTAGCCTCCTTAAGGATGGTTTTGGCCAATTTTGGATCATCTTATACTCCATAGCCCAAAGGACTAGGCACTAGTCTAAGAAGTTTGGTGATCAACTTCTCTTTTGTTCCATATTTTCTCCTCCTAAATTTCGGTCCCCTAAATGTAGGGCAAAAATCTAGGGCTTGCAAAGAAATTTTAGGGAGGTGATTTTTCAGGAATTTGAGGGTCCAAACCTCAATCTCGCGGTCTAGGCTACCTATGCTCCAAGTTTGGTGGGTATTCACCCAAGTTTCATCCATAAAATCTCTTTCCCTAGGTGCTACTCTATAAGGGAAAACCTAGGTCTTTCTCCCTCACCTTGGAGACTTCTTTGAGGGTTGTATGAGCATGGTATTCGTTGGAATAAATCATAAGAAACCTTTTCTCCTCCCTTGCCTTGACCTAGTGAGTACCTTGGAAGTATTTCTTCCCACAATTATTCATAAAACCCTAGGTCTAGTGCAAGTCTTTCCTAGGTCTCTCAAAGGAACCAAAGAGTCTCTTGAAAGTTTTAAAACATTACATCAAGCTTCTTTTAGAGGTCCTATCCCATCACTTGGGGTCTTGACCTTAGGTATACCTATTATCACTGCAAATATCAAGCCCCAAGTCTTGATCTCCTCCTAGGTCTTTCTTGGAGAGCCTTTAGCTTCTTTGAAGCATCGAACTATTATTGTGTCTCTCCTTAAATAGGCTTAGTGGAATCACTTCACACCTAAATCAACAATCTATTCATTCCAAGTGATTCCCTCTTTACTGGGACTCCTCCCATCAGTGAAAGTGCGTAAAGAGCAAGGGACCTTGACTAAGGTGACAGTGGGTCATTGTCCCATTGTTGTCACTTATCTGGTAGTTGTCCTTTCAGTTTCCCTTCCTTAGGGCCCAGCTAGATTGTGTAGTAACAAGGTTCATTGCCCCCAATAGTATGCAGTGACTTTTAATGTTGTAGATGTTTTGATGCTTTGGAAACTTGTAAGCTTTGAGGATTGTTAGGGTTTTGTTCTAACCCTAGCCCATATACTCAAATTTTCTAGTAATATTTCGATAAATCCTAGCCATGTGATTATGGTTTGTCAGTAGTAAATATGTAAATTGTTTGGCTGATCTAATACCTGTGCATAAGTGTTTGTTGATGTGTAGGTCATTGCCCTGAGGAACAAAAGAAGTACTATATGGCAGATCAAGTTTTGAATTATTGTCATATATTTATGATGAGTTCTGATAACCTAGCAAAGTTGCACTTGATTTCATTCACCAAGTATAGTAAATGCTTGTTAGGGTTATGAGTAAAATATGACATATATATATCTATATATATATATATATTGAATTATTGTCATATATTTCCGATGAGTTCAAATGACCTAGAAAAGTTGCACTTGATTGCATTCACCAAGTATAATGGATGCCTATTAGGGTTATGAGTAACATATATATATAATTGATGCCCTGTGTAGTTGTTGAGGCTAATGTTGCAGATGATAGTGTTGCTACTGACATATTGTTTTAGCTAACTGAGGATAGAATATTATTGTTGCTAAAACTTTGCCCATTTGAAAGTCATATATGCAGCTATAGTTTATGGACAAACCCTAGATTGCTTCTATTATAAGGAGAAACCCTAGCTCCTTGATGTTGATGTTGACAAGGTCGATGATAATGATGTAGGCTCTGTGATAATGATACGAACAAGGTCAACTTTTTGATGATGATATATGGACTCATTAATAATGTGGACTTCTTGATGGTCGAGGTCAACTACTTGATGATGTGAATGAGGTCAACTCCTTAACGATGTGGACAAATTGATGGTTGACTCTTTGATGATGATGATGTTGATGTGGCCTCCCTGTTGATGATGATATAGAGTCCCTGATGATGTGTCGTTATGAGTCTCTTGTCTTGTATATCTTGCTTGGTTGCATTTGTTCTTCCATGGCCTTCTAGTGAGGATTGCAGGTGCACAATGAATACGGCCAAGGTTGTGGCAGCAAATTAAGAAGGATGGAAGAACAAAATACTTGTGATTGGATGAGCCTTTGGACTCAGAGGGAGCAAGACAAGATCAGCTTGGTTGAAGCAAGTTTTGATCTATGTGACATCCATGATGAAGATGGCTAGAAGTTTTTTATGTTGATCTGATTGTGTTGAAAATGAGCCTGTGATGATATGTTTCTAATAAGGTCTAAGATCCTCTTTGTCCAATGTAAGAGGAAGTTGATTGAAGAATTGAAAGATTGAAAATATGGCATGAGCCCGACGAAATTTCTGAGGTTGAGGCATAATGGACTGTGTCCATGGACACTTGCTGGATGAAAAATTTGAAGAAGTTGCGAGACTTTGTTGTTGATTCTTTGATTGGCTTGTTGAACCACCCGATGCATGAAACTACTAACTGGACTTGATGAATTCTAGATGTTGTATTGGTCGAAATGACATTGATGACCCTGTTGCTTGTAACACAATTGAAGCTAGAAATGTAGCAGATTTGTGAAGTTGGTTTCTGATGTTTGCTTCTGTAAGAAGCCTTTTATTGTCTGACGAATTCGACTATGGCACACTTTTCTGTTTTCAAGCAGGGTGATGATATTTGCTTATGTGAGAAGCCACTTGTTATCTGTTGGATTGTTTGCTTCTATGAGAAGCTCCAGCTAAAGTTGAATGAATCGCTGGATGTTGTTGTCTGTTAGAATATTTGATAAAGTGCAGAAGTTTTTCGTGGATACCTTTTCTGTTGTTGAGTCATTTGTTGATTATTATGTGATTGAGCTAAGAGTATTACACATAAGGGTGTTGCTTTAGCCTAGGACCTGCCATGATTTCCTAGATGAGCAGGAAGCAGAGATCTATTGCTCTCAGTACAATCGAGGCAGAGTATATTGCAGTAGTATGGCTAGTTGTGAAGTAGTGTGGTTGCGGAAGCTCCTTGCAGAGTTGTTTGATCATGTGCTAGATTTGATCTTCATATACTGTGACTATCAAAGCAGGATCAGATTTTCAGAGAATCCAGTGTTTCATGACAGGTTGAAACACATTGAGATCAAGTACCACTATATCAAAGATATGGTACAAAGAGGAGCAATGAGGCTCCAACACATCTCGACAAATGAGCAGATTGCAGACATTCTCACCAAGCCGTTGCCGAAAGCAAAGTTCTTATTCTTTAGAGAGCAACTTGGAGTGTAGGAGAATGTATCCCTCCTTGAGAGGGAACACTACTGATCGAGAACACTAAGCATATGCTCCCCCCAGTCTTTCGACTAGCCATGGACTTGGTGAGGGGGGATGAGCAGCGAGGCTCCTGGGTGTGAGGGTACTCCTTAGAGCCATGGACTTGGTTGAGTACATGCCCCAATATGCATCCTACCCACAAGTCACCTTCGTGTCTTTATTGACCAAGGGCCATGGACTTGGTTAAGCTTGCCGAGATTGCCACCCATTTGGCTAGTGGGTGAGGAGACTTAGGTGTGTGTGATCTTTACCAAAGTCAAACACGACTACCATGGACTTGGTTAAGGTAAATTGATCTCCCTAAGTATTGGATGCAGGTGTTCTACCACTTGATCGCTAAGGATCAAGTTGGGTGAGGGTCAATCAATGGACATAGGGTGTGTGTGATCTTTACCAAGGTCATTTATGACTGCCATGGACTTGGTTGTGGTAAATCGATCTCCCCTATTATCATTGTGGATCATTCTTCCGAGATGAGATGATGATGTAGCTATCAACTTTTCCTTATGTTGAGACATTTACATCTGAGATGAGAACTATGACATACTTTTTTAGGCCATGGAGCTTCACCTCGAGACCAATAGGGTGTGTGTGATCTTTACCAAGATCAAATGTGATTGCCATGGACTTGGTTGTGGTAAATTGATCTCCCCTATCATCCATTGTGGTTTGAGACATCACTATTCAACCGAGATGAGATTTATGGAGCAGCCGAAAGAATACCTCCATAGCTAAGACAGAGTGATGCTATCTTCTTTCCTTATGATGAAAGAGAATGAAAATATCTCCATGGCTAAGAAAGAGTGATGAAAATTGTAGCCATGGTCGGCATATCCATCAACGAAAATAAAAGGAAGGAATTGTAAAATTTATAATTTAAATTTCTCCCTCCAAAACTTACAAGTCGGCCTCAAATTGTCTTAGGTCGGCTGGGCCCTAGGAGGCACCCATTCGACCCCCACAAAAGTCTACATAAAGGAGCCTTTCCTCCTCATTTTGGAATATTGAATTTGCCTTGTGAAACTTTGATCTAGCGAATTTCAGGAGAAGATAAGGAGGCCAAAAAAGTGGAGAGTTATGGGATTTGGCTTGGCATTCATCTCATTCTTGGGTATTGGTTTGGCTATTGACTTGATGATGTCTCTAATGTATTGATGTATCTTGAACTCTCTCTCTCTCTCGCATAAGGAAGAATTTATGGGTTTTCCCCTTGTGGGTTTTGCCCTGGCCTCAGGCCTAGTTTCTGTGTCTCTTGTCTCATGGTTTCTTAGTGTTTCTACTGTGATTTTCTATTACTCTATCATGTTTATGAATGAACTTTCTTATTATTGTTTCATGACGAAAAATTTTACAAAACCTAATGCTAATGATGATTATCTGAAGTTGTTAAATGTATAAGAAAATTGTTCTAACATTTCCCTATTAAAATTAACAAGTTTCTACCAAGCATGTCTTGAGGTATATCAAAGGCACAATAGATTATGGGTTATGGTAAAAATAGTTTGATGGAGTGAGAATTGAGGGCTTCACAGATGCAGATTGGGTAGGGAGCTCCACAGATCGGAAGAGTACTTCAGGTTGCGTCTTCAGCATTGGGTCAGTAGTTGTTTCATGGTTTAGCGAGAAGCAGACATCAGTTGCACTCGGTTCAGCAGAGGTTGAATACATCGTTGCTAGCTTGGCAGCATGTGAAGCCATCTGGATGAGGAAGTTGCTTGTGGGTCTTTTCAGGCAGGGGTTGGAGCCCACCATGATTTATTGTGACAAGCAGAGTTGCATTAAGCTCTCTGAGAATCCAATTTTTTATGACCACACCAAGCACATCAAGATCAGGTACCATCATCTCAGGGACTGTGTGTAGAAAGGGATAGTAAAGCTATCAGACATTTCCACATATGAGCGGGTTGCATATATCTTGATGAAGGCCTTAGTCAAAGGCAAGTTCGTGTTTTTCAGAGATATGTTGGGAGTTGTAAAGAATCCCTTCCTTGCTAAGAGAGAGTGTTTAAAATGTAGCGAAGGAAAGTCTTCTGGCTTACAACTTAGCCAGTAAAGACCTCGAATTGTCTTTCTCTAGCATGAATGTGAATTCATAAGATAGACTTCGGTGTGATGAGTTGATTTCTAGTTCACTGGAATGGTTGCATGCATAGTGTTGGAGCTTCAATTTGATGGAGTCTTCTTCAGTTAGACTAGAGGATGAGGTGGCAAAGAAAAGTCCAGTTAGGACAAGTTAAGACTACAGAAACAAGTTCAGTTAGGACGAGTTAAGACTTCGGAGAAAAGTGACGGGAGTGTTAGACATATGGTGTCATTGATGGCAAAAGCAAAGGCAAATTGATGGCAAAGGCATTGATGGGTGCTAGAAGATTGATAAAGGAACAGAGACTTCGAAGCCATTCTCAATATAGCAGTTCATTTCAAGTGTTATTGGAAACTGCTCAGATAGATAGAGCTCTGTGTTGAATGGTGTTGTCATTAATGCCAACATACGTTAATGAACGCTCTTAATATTTGTCTGGATTGCATCAAGTTGGAATCTCATATGGAAGGATCGCTGGAAAAACCCTAGCTCTACGGTTTGAATTCCCTGGGTGATGGTCATACCCCACACTTGTTGGAAGTTTCTGAAGAGGTACATTATTAAATTTGCCTTGGAGATCCTCGCTATTGGATTCTCCTCGTCGAGCTGAATACGGTGATATGTGGCATGCCATGAGAGCCTTCAGGGTTTGTGAGTTATGCCAGTTTGAAGTTAAAGCCCCAATCCATGGGTAAAAAACCCCAAGGTGGATGATGTGGCATAAATATATTGGCTGGTCAAATGTGAAGATAAAAAGGGAATAAAATTAATTTCTTTCATGGTCATAGATTAAAGAAACATTAGTAAATGAAGGGTCAAAACTATTTTTGGGATCACTCAAATATTTATATATCAAAATATAAAGATCTTAATTTTATTGAAGTTTTAAATTTTAATTATAATCTATCTCAACTCCTTGTCAGTTTCAAATCTTTTCCCTAAAGTATGATATTTGTTTTATCCTTCAAACATTATAAATACAAGGTATATCTCTCTTCCAAACTGATACATATGAACATTATGCAAATCTAATTTGTGACCTTTGAATTATCTTCAACCTTGTGGATCATGGAGTAAATCTTTTTGGAGGTCGAGAGTATTGAACATTTCGGGTTTCTGAGGATATCTCGCTGCTCCAGTGCAAAAGATCAAATCCTCTGGCCAAGACAATATCACCTGGTCAATTCTTGTTTCTGGCCCAGTAAATGGTTGGTTCTTTGAGTATTTATTACCCTAGGGTTTCATCTATGCCGCAGAGGCTTGAAATAGTCTGAAGTCTTTTGTGTGTAATCTCTGTGACGTCATCTTTGTTTTCTGAGCATTTGTGATCAAGGCTATGTGAATTTGGGGTTAGATTTGTTGAAGACTGCATTCAGACCTCCGGCCCACAGAGCAACTAAAAGGATCCAGAAATGAGTTAATTATTGACTTGAAGAAATGCGATATGGCTCTGTGATACAAGAAAAATTCGAATTGGCTGGAGGCTTTGTGAAGGTCTGTTCAGTCAAACAGAACTATTCTAAGGCCTAAACATTGCAACCTCAGCCATTTAATTTATCTCAAGTTCGCATCTGTCACTAAAATCACTACTGCCATTTTAAGGTACAGTTCAGCTCAGGTATGAATTCTTCGTTGAAACTGATCTAGATTTGCTTGTTTAGTTTTCTTGAGAAAAGGACTTTACATTGAATATTAAAATCCTCCATTTCTTCAATGGTACTCTCTGCTTTCTGATTTGTTCATACTTTGTCCACTAAAGTTTAGACATTCATTGTTCAGCCTACTTTTGCAAATATCAGGGTTTATTAATTACTGTACTAAACTTCAATTTGTATCATATTGCACACTCAACCATATTGATAACCTTGGTCCTTTCAGCCCTGTAATTGGGCACTCTTTGGTAGACCATTGAAAAGGAATTTTGATCAGAACTAAGGTTAAAACAGTAACCCTACCATATTGAAATAAGTAACCCAGAGAAAACATGAATCCTTATTACCTCAAGATGTTTTGAATAATAGGATTTTGTCACAGAAATTCGGGACACTGACTTGTCAAGAAGTTTGATCATTCAAAGTTACATTGACGGCATCCTTTGCATTGTATGTTTCACTACTGCAATTAGCTATTCTTGTAGACGCTGTCAAATTGTTTTGGTTCAAGTATTGGCTACATTGCTCACTGTTCTGAACTGCCGATAGTATAATCCTGAGCATAAACCACTGCAAACAAAACAAGTGGACAGAATTGAAGTTTGGAGCAGGTCTCTAAATGTAGCAAGTCTTTAAGGCATCAAAATACATCTGCATCATACACGTTGAGAATTGTGTGCAGACCTTGAAGCATCACTTTTATGAAGAATCTAAGAATTTGAGTCACCTACAGCTGAACTGATAAAAGTACAAAAACAGTTATATTTTGTCAAATCTTGCAATAATTGTCATTGGATGCATATGGCACAGAGTGGAAGTTTGATAATGTGTTGATATTGTCAATTGACAACAAGCTCTAGGGTTGATCCTTTTTTTTAAACAATACATTGCCACAAAGTGCATCTCAGTAATTGATGATGCTGGTGTGAGTAGCTAAGGTTTTGATTGCGGCATCCTATGATCCAAAGCTCATCAAGGATACAACTTATTGTTGGGCATAGATCGGATTGGTGGCATCTAAGGTTGTGCTCACAGGCACAGGTTAACAGTGTTAGCAGTGGAAGTATTACAGGATTGTGATGCCAGAGCAGATATGGTGCAGGTTATTGCATTAATGATTCGACATACTTCTGATAAAGTTATTGACAGATTTATCTATACGATGAGCAGTGTTGGTTACAGTTGTGAAGCTAGGGTTTGATATGCAGTTTGGACAAAGATAGAAGTGATTGATATTGACAGCTAGAGTTTGATGAGCAGAGGAAAATTTGATTGATAGAGTTGGTGTTGCAGTTATTTTGTATTTTAGTTGTTTTGTATTGATTCAGAGCACAGGTGGATCCAGTCTGAAAATTGTGAAACATGGTTTGTCCAGTGTCGGCTGATCAGGGTGGTTGGGTGGTGCAAGGAAGTAGAGTGGAGTCTCCTTCAAGTTGGAGCCTGAGAACACTTTAGGGCGACAGAGTGGCGCTAGGGCAGGTTGGAGTATGCACAGGGCATTGGAGCATTCGTCCAATTGCAGCTGGTACACAGGGTGTTGGAGCACCTACAAGTTGGAGCTTGTAAACCAGGACGTTGGAACGTCGTCCCAGTTGCAGTTGGTAAACATGGCATTGGAGCATCATATAGGTTGGTGCCTCCTTCAGTTGGAGCCGAAAACTTGATGTAAATCTTTTGAAGACAAATATTAAGAAGCATTAGGTGGTTTTTGTGACGGAGGTGTTTCCACCTAAAAATCTATGTGTCTACTGTCTCTATTGTTATCCATTGTTGAATGGTGTTGAAAAATGTTTACGTTTATCTAATGCTAATAACAATTAATGCTCTGTAAAATTACAAATATACTAATTGATAAGAAATATTGATTCACCCCCCTCTCAGTGTTTCCAACACTTTGAAAGAGCTTTCTAGTGGTATATGGAAGTCTGCAAATAGCCTCCTAGATTAGAAGCAATTGCCAGTAAAAAATCAGAAGCCCTAAAGTCAAAGGTTGCAGCTAAAAATATGATGGTCTTAGTTGGAGTTAGTTTTGGCATTTGGCCAAACTTGGCGGAGCTTTTGGTGGAGAACATTCATTAAACCTCGAGCATGTATGAACGCAGATTGTGCACCACGCATCCCCTCTAACCAATTGGCGGAATTGTGCGAGCCCAAATGCGCCTAAGGGTTAACAACAAAGGGTAATACGCTATTGGCAATATTGCCATACCGGCAATCATAAGATCAACAACTCATATTAAAAGCAGGACCCCCTTTTACCACAAAATCACATGGGGGGTCCACGTTAAAACCACAGCGGTAAACAATATGTGGCAAGGGAAGCATGGTTGAGCAAGGTGGCATAAACAGGTGAGTTGGACCAATTAACAAAGTGTGCCAGGAGGACGTGGCTGAACAAGTGGCAGGATGAGTTGACAAGCATGGACCAACCAGAGAGATAACACATGGCATCATTTTATTGGCCGACAGAGGTGAAGTGGACGTATAGGTGGAAACTCAAGTGGATGATGACATCAACATGATGTCAACAGTGATGTGGCACCTATGAGTGTGTGAAACGTGGCATGTTTTTTTCGACATTTTCTAGTGGCCAAGTGGGCCAGACCCGGGTGACACATGTCACCATTCTAGAGCTGCCACGTGGCACATATGGCGTTAACAAGATGATGTGGCATTTGAGCCAAAGGTCGTGTTTGGTAATATTTTCCTATGTATTTGATTATCGGAGATAATTCAAAAACTTGTGCAGAAGGTCGAGACTCCAAGCTAGTCGGACCTCCAACCAGTTGAAGGTAAGTGCCAGCATGCAGTAAGGTATATAGGTTGATCTTCGACCTCTTGAACTGTGTGGAAATTCGCACCAAGGTTGGTATTGGAAAGTTTCCATTCAGAAGTCAGGGAGTTGGAGGAGAAACGAAAATTTGGCAAAGCTTTGACCCCATTCGACCGCTGACCTAATAGCAACTTGGTCACAGCTCTAAGTCATTTGGTGAAAGTGCTAAAGGACAAGCGCTCCAACAGTCGACAGAGGACACTAGCAGTTGAAGAATTTTTTAGCAATGGCATGGATAGAGTTGGCAGTATATTTGTTGATTTTGTCAAATATGGAGATAGCCAAATTTAGAAAGTCACAAATAAAGCCTAATATTTTTTCTAGAATTGAAAATTTGGACAATTAACTCAGGTTCACTCACAAAGACAACCAAGTAGAGATTGAAGACTTACAGTACACATCAAGAGAACATTCCAGAAGCAGAAAAACAAGAAGTTAATGAGATCAAAACCTCAGTGAAATTTAAGTGCAAGTTAACTAAAGTTCGAAAATTAAAAATATCAGCCCTAATTTCTACATAAGCATAATCGAATTTCCAAGGGGAGTTGTTGGTTGTATGGTGTGTTGGTGGTTCAATTATTGTTCAGAGGTGTATATTGGTGGATTGATCAGTGATCAAAGATGGTTGAAGGTGATTTTATGGTGATTGTGGTGAGTGATTGAGGTGAGAAATTTATTTGTTTATGTAAAGAAGTAGCCTTCATGATTTGACTTTGAAAATTGTATGAAAGATGAATCATTGAGGTCAAGCAAGTGGTAGCTTGTAGATCAGGGATTGTAGCTCCTTTCAATAGTGGCTAGTAAATAGTTAGGGGTTGGAGCTCCTTTCAGTGGTAGTTGATAAACTAGGGGTTGTTGCTCCTTTTAGTAGTAGTTGATAAATTAGGGAGTAGTAGCTTCCTTATAGTTGCAGCCAGAGAACTTTGTAAAAACAAGTAGAAGTTTGTCTTCGTGAAATTAATTGAAGAAAAATTTTGAAGAATCTATGTGTGATATTTGTGCTTCTTATGTTGATTCTTGTGATGCTCATATGAACTATTGTTGAAGAGTTTATTGGTGTCCTGGTATTCTTTACAAGTGAAAGAAATTTTTAAAATTTCTACAACACCGATTCACCCCCCTCTTAGTATTGTCCTGGTTTTTAACAATTGGTATTAGAGCCAAGTTGTTTCAGGATCAGCTTAATAGCTGGAAAAAAGATCAAGGACCTTGGCAAACCAGGAAGGAGGATACGCCAATAGGGCACCGATGTTCAATGGAACAAACTATGTCTTTTGGAAAGTCAAAATGAAGACTTATATTCAATCACTTGGAGCTTATGTATGGGATGCAATGGAAGAAGAATATCAAAAGCCTCAAGCCTTGATTACTAGAGATCAGAAGATGGAATTTACATGTAATGCTAAAGCTATGAATGCCCTGCTTGTTGGCCTACCTGAATCAGAACTAGTTAAGGTCATGGATTGCTCTACTGTAAAAGCTATTTGGGACAAGATGAGCAGCTGCTATGAAGGTGAAAACAAGGTAAAGCAAGCCAAACTTCAAGGTTTTAGAATGCAATTTGAGTCTTTGAAGATGCATGATGATGAAGATATTGCTAAATACTTTCTAAGAGTTGATGAGGTTGTGAACACTATAAGAGGTCTTGATGAAAAGTTAGAAGAGCCAGTAGTAGTTCAAAAGGTGTTGAGATCTCTCCCTGAGAGATTTAATCCCAAGGTTTCAACCATTGAGGAGATGACAGATCTAAAGACTCTCACTTTGGATCAACTACTTGGTACTCTTACTACCTATGAGATGAGAATTTCTAATGGCAAGCCAACAACAAAGGAGTCAGCCTTCAAAGCAGATAAGAAGCCCAAGGAAGAACATGATGATTCATGTTGTGAATCAGATGAAGAGGAAGCTAAGTTCATGAGGAAGCTTAAGAGAGGCTCAGGCAAGTACAAAGGTAAGCTACCTTTTAAGTGCTTTAACTGTGGTAAAGTTGGTTAGTATGCTTCCAAGTGTCTTGAAAACAAGAAGAAAGAATATGACCCTAGAGAGAATTTTAGAAAAGTGCAAAAGGATAGAAAGAAGGCTAAAAATAAAAGCTTCTACACCCAAGATGCCAGCTCCTCTGAAAGTGAAGAAACCCAATCATCAAATGAGGACAGAACTTATGAAAGTGCAAAGGAGCTTATGCTCATGTCTATAAATAATCTGGAAGGAGAAGTTGTTGATTCTAGTGGACAAGAAGCCGAAGTCGACCTAGAAGGTGAGTTAGTCAGTGCTCTTGAAGAGATTCAAAGGTTGAGGAAGAAAAATAAAACTCAAAAGGAATTGTTGATCAAGGACAAAGTTGAATCTTTAGAACATCTGCTCCTGCAAATTGAAGAAGGTAAGAAGATTCAAGAAACTTTGAATCAGCAACTCAGTGAAAAAAATAAAGCATTTGAAGGCTTGAAGGAGAAATTGTTTCTCTGAGAAAAGAGCTTGAACAAGCTAAAACTTAGCTGAACTTCAATGAGAAATTTACAAAAGGGACTAAAAGTTTAAATGAGCTTCTTGAAGCACAAAGAGTCTCCAATAACAAGTCATGTCTTGGATTTGAAGTCGAGTCAAGCTCAGTGGCTGATTTGAAGGGCAGGAAAGAGATTACTCATGTGCATGTAGCCAAAATTGGAGACAGTGCATCAACAAAAGGAGATCCAACGCAATAGCTGAGAAGAAAAATGACCTCGTAGTCTAATATACAACCAAAGGCAAATCATGTGTTGCAAAACAACAAGAGAAATTTGATTAAGCAAAACCCAAACAATGTAGCCCAACAAGACTTCAGAAATTGATTTTCTCCCAGATATGAAGACATATTTCCAGGTTATTGTTTTACATGCACAAATTATGGGCATAACACAGCAACTTGCAAGGTGAATTTATCACACATATAGCTCAGGCCATGAAGAAGAATTTATCAGCCAAATAATCAATTTATCAGGCAAAGGATGAGTAGAACCAGGTACAACAATTCGTTCTCTCCTTTGAACAATTTGATTCAATGTTATGTCTGTCAGAATTTTGGCCATAGAGCAACTGATTGCAGACTTAAAAATAAAAGGCTTGATCCAATTATCAAGCAAACAAGCCAGGAACCCAAAGTTTGGAAGGAAAAGGAAAATACAGAGAACTGTAATATTGTTTTATATGCTCAGAATGAAGGAAGTCATTGGTATGTTGATAGTGGTTGTTCCAAGCACATGTCAAGAGACAAAAGTAAATTTTTGTCATGGAAACCAGTTGAGAAAGGTAATGTGACCTTTGGAAATAATGCACCTGGTAAGATTGTTGGTAAAGGAGTTGTCAATCTAGCTAATGGCAGAGGTAAAGCCAAGAATGTGTTATTTGTTGATGGGTTGAAGCATAATTTACTTAGTGTGTCTCATATGTGTGACCAAGGCTATGATGTGTTGTTCAAAGCTAAAAATTGTCAAATCAAGTCTGCAGGCACAAGAAAAATAGTAGTTGAAGCTGTTAGAACAGACAGTAATGTCTATGTGCTAAAAGAGAAGACAGAGAGGTGTTGTTTGTCAAAGATTGATGAGAGTTGGTTGTGGCATAGAAGACTTGGACATCTGAATTTTGATCAAATTGTCAAGTTGGGAAAGAAGAATGTTGTTAGAGATCTGCCAAAGCTTTCAAAGCCTGAAAATTCTATTTGCAAGTCCTGTCAGATTGGAAAACAAGTTCGAGTACCATTCAAATCCAAGGAGAACTCATCAACCAAGCCATTGCAATTAGTACATATGGACTTATGTGGTCCTTCAAGAACTCAAACACCTTCAGGTAAATTGTATTTCATGCTTATCATTGATGATTTCAGCAGAATGATATGGGTGGCATTTTTAAGAGAAAAATCAAAGGCCTTTGAAAAGTTTAAGGACTTTAAGGCCATGGCTGAAAATGAGACAGATTGTAAAATCAAGTGCATAAGGTTTGATAATGGAGGTGAGTTTACTTCAAAAGAATTTGATGACTTTTGCAAGCAACATGGCATCAAAAGGTAGTTTACCATAGCAAAGACTCCACAATAGAATGGTGTAGCAAAGAGAGCCAATAGATCAGTTCAGTAGTTAGCCAAAGCCATGATGGGAGAAAGAAATATTCAACAAAGATTTTGGGTTGAAGCTATTCACACAACAGTGGTGATTCTCAACAAAGCACATTTCAAACCAAACAGTGATAAAACCCCATATGAGCTTTGGTATGGCAGACCTGCAACAATCAAGCATTTCAAAGTGTTTGGAAGCAAATGCTATATCAAAAGGAATGATGAAAAGCTTGGTAAGTTTGATGCAAGAGCTGATGAAGGTATTTTTCTTGGATATTCTCAGAATAGCAAGGGCTATAGATGCTACAACAATAATACAAAGAGGATAGTTGATTGTATTGATGTTAAAGTTGATGAACATATTGATTTTGAAGACAATCAGCCAGTAAATATCAGCTCCAATGATCCTGTCACCAATGATGAGAAGGAAGATGAGCCATTTTCAGATGCAGACATTGAAGAATCCCTCAGTCCACACTCCAAAGAACCTGCAAGGTATGTGCAAAAACACCATCCAACTGACCAAATTGTTGGTGACTTAAATGCAGGAGTTCATACAAGAAGAAGACTATTAAATCACCCTACTCAAGTTGTTAAAATTGGCAACTAGGTCCAAACTCCATGTGGGTCACCTCATTTATGGCAGCTGATATTTTTCCTAGATTCCTCTTTTCGAGAGGTGTAGGATTGATTTAAAGATCATCCGATTCCAACAAGTATTTATGGAGATATGAATTTATTTGTATTTACTTGACAAATTGTCAAGGTCGGCCAGCAGTTAAATGTGTGGCACACATGCCCAGTGAATCATATAAATACAAGAGAGGTTGATTCATTTTCTCATCATCTCATCTCCACATCTCTTCTCCCTCCTAGTGATCGGATTTAAACAAGAACGCAACAAATCACAGAGATAACCATATACACAAAGATGCAGCGGAAATAATACTTCATTACATTAATGGAAAATACTGAAATATGCTTACAACCAGAAATGGAAATAAACCAGCTAGGGCGATGGTAGCTTATCTCTGAGAAGAGATGTGATGGCTACATGCCTCTGAACTGTGTTACAATGAGGCTCGAAGGCCTATTTATTGTTGAGAAACAATGGAAAACCCTTAACATTCCAAAACCTAACCCTAGGAGATGAAACGCCAAACTGTGGGCCCCGTTTGGGGGTAAATTGGTACATCAACTTCCCGGGGTCGTAACTTTGGCATATGATCTCCGTTTGACGCGTACAATAGCTCATTAGAAAGATCTATCCGAGCACTATCATTGTTGGAACGGGCAACATCGGTCCATTCCATGGACCCATGTTGCCCCTGGATTCCCCAAAAAACGTCGTTTAGGGCCTCAAAACGGCTCCGGAAGTTCAGGACCCGAAAAACTGCTAAAAATAGTAAGTTGTGCTACAATTAAGGAAACTGAAAATGCTGAGAAAGACAATGGTGGGGGTCCAGGTGGACTTGGCAGGTGGCCACCAATATCCACCTGGATCATTCCTCCCCCCTTAGGAAGCAATGGTCCCCATTGCGTTGAGCTCCTCCATGAGATGAGGAAACTTCTGCTGAACTTGTTCCCTGGTGAGCCACTTGCCCTGCTGAAGGAGTTGGCCTGCTTTGACAACTCGATACAGTTGGATATTTTGTTGGCGAGTGTTCTTGATCTGTGTGTCCATGATCCGATCAGTTGCAGCTTGTTCCATGCAATCTGGATTTAATTCTGTGGGTTTGAGCTGTTCTGCAATGTCGGATGTGTCTAGCAATGGTGGAAAGTATGGCCGAAGGCGGTCCACATTGAACACTGGGTGCAGGCCAAGGAATGGGAGAATGCTGAGCTCAAATGCATTGTCTCCCATAGCCTTAGTAATGGTGTAAGGACCATATCGGAGTGGTCTCAATTTCCGATAGGCTCCAGTAAGGCGTTCCTTTTGCAAATGCAACCAGACTTTGTCGCCCACCTGAAACTTGTGTGGCACCCGGTGTTGATCATGTCGCTGCTTGTACTTAGCATTTGATTTCTCAAGAATGTCATGGACCTGCTGGCGAATATGTTGGATGCGCTCAATGAAGCTGGTGGCCCTATCTGTTTCGGACTGGACATGAGCTGAATTCATGTGAGTAGCTGCAAGGGGCATGGCCACATCAATGGGGCATAGTGGCTGGAATCCCAAACCCACCTGAAAAGGGCTATGGCCAGTGGAGCTGTGAAGAGCTCGGTTGTAGTTGTGCTGAACATAGGGGAGGCTCTCGTCCCATGTGCGTGGATGCTTTGAGTTATACATGCGCAAAATGTGCACAATCATCCTGTTGACAACCTCTGTCTGGCCATCAGTTTGAGGATGGAAGGTTGTGGACTTCGTGAGTTTGGTGTCCAGCATTGACCAGAGACTGGACCAAAATGTGCTGAGAAACCGACTGTCCCGATCTGAGATGATAGACTGTGGGATCCCAAAGTGCACCCACACTCGTTCAAAGAAGAGTTTAGCAGTGGCTTCTGCTGTGATATTCTTCTTGCAAGCCATCATAATGGCCATCTTCGAGAACCTGTCGACGACCACAAAAACACAGTCATTTCCATGCTTAGTGGAAGGAAGGCCTGACATGTAATCCATGGAGATGGATTCCCAAGGTCGACTAGGGGTAGGCAACGGGGTATAGAGGCCGTGCTTCTTAATGGTCGGTTTGGCAATGGCACAGGCAGTACATGACCGGATGTACTTCCCAACATCCTGTCGAAGATTCGGCCAATAGAAATAATTTTGCAGTATTGCCACTGTTTTCTCAACCCCGAAATGCCCAGCAGCCCGACTGTAGTGTGCTTCCCAAATCATCTTGGCACGCTCGCTTGAAGGAACACAAAGGTGACCGAGGTGGCATAATAGGGCGTCCTGGAGGTGAAAATCTGCAACATGCCGACCCTCCAAGAGTGTCTGGTATGTGTGGCCGAATTCTGGGTCGCTTTTGTA
Organism: Pinus tabuliformis; assembly: GCA_031772625.1. Classification (NCBI taxonomy): domain Eukaryota; kingdom Viridiplantae; phylum Streptophyta; class Pinopsida; order Pinales; family Pinaceae; genus Pinus; species Pinus tabuliformis. Next base: position 782,585,361 of record CM062805.1, read on the forward strand.
GAGAAGTGGCCAATCAGCAGTCTCGTGCCCACAAGAGTTGAGCACGGTGGTTAGTGCCATGATCGGTGGCCGACTGAGGCAATCTGCAACATTATTGGTGCTGCCCTTTTTATACTTGATATTCAAGTGAAACTGTTGCAGGTATGTAGACCACTTCTGATGGCGATCATTCTGCAATTTCCCTTGGGTCTGTATGAACTGCAGAGGTCGGTGGTCTGTGTGGATGATCGTTTCCTTCCCCAAAATGTAATGCTTCCATTGTCGGCAGGCCTGTACAATGGAATACATCTCTTTATCATAAGTGGGGTACTTCCAGACTGTGTCTGAAAGTGTTTCACTGTGATATGCCACTGGATGTCCATGTTGAGTAAGGACTGCCCCAATAGCATAGTCAGAGGCATCTGTCTCGACCTCAAATGGTTGTTGTAAATCTGGTAACGCGAGCACTGGTGCCGTGCAGAGGCGATCCTTCAATTCCCTGAATGCCTTCTGTTGAGATTCAGACCAAAAGAATTTTGCTTTCGCCCCGCCCTTGGTGACTTGACTCAAGGGCCAAGAAATATGAGAAAACCCCAACACAAACTTGCGGTAGAAGTTGGCAAGACCTAGAAAGCTGCGGAGCTCTGTTAGAGTGGTTGGAGAGGGCCAATCCCGAATGACTTGGATCTTGGCCGGATCGACATGCACCCCCTGTTCATCAATGATGTATCCCATATACTGAACCTGGATCATGCCAAAAGTGCATTTCTCCAAATTGGCACATAGCTTGTGTTGCCGCAGTGTTTGGAGAACCTGTCGGATGTGGTGGAGGTGCTCTTCCCAACTCTGGCTGAAGATCAGAATGTCATCCAAGTATACTACTACAAAGGAGTTGGTGAATGGCCGCAGGATGTCATCCATTAGCCTCATAAAGGTTGCAGGAGCATTCGTCAATCTGAAAGGCATGACCAACCATTCGAAGAGGCCCTCCTTGGATTTGAAGGCAGTCTTCCACACATCGGAGGGTTCGATTGGTACCTGGTGATATCCTGACTTCAGATCGATCTTGCTGAAATATTCCGCCCCTTTAGTTGGTCTAGGAGGTCATCAATCCGCGGGATCGGGTACCTATTACGGACAGTGATCTTGTTCAGCGCCCGATAGTCAATACAGAGTCTCCACGTCCCATCCTTCTTCTGTACCAACACGATCTGGCTCCCACAGGGCGATGAACTCGGACGGATGTGACCTTTCTGCAGGAGCTCCTGGATCTGCCTCTTGATTTCATTGTTCTCCAGAACGGAGCGCCGATAAATTGGTCCATTGGGTAGCGGCGCACCTGGGGTCAGATCGATGGAGTGCTTGACCTGACAGTGCAGAGGAACCCCTGCCGGGGAGGTGAAGATGTCCTCGTACTCCTCCACAACCTTGTCCATCTGTAGTTGTCGTGCAGAGGGACCCCGTTTGGAGGTCGCGGCCACTGTCTTCTTCTTTCCTTGAGGGCGTATCATCAGGAAAACAAATTTCCTGGTTTTGGAAATGATCTTACTGCATTGTTTTGCAGTAATCAAAGAGATGGCGGCAGGTGGTGCTACCTCTGGTATCCTGAACAACTTATTTCCCAATGTAATAATAACAGCACGGGGCCTTGATTCATACACAGCATGTCGCTTCCACAAGTATGGTTGTCCTAGTAATACATCACAAACTTCAAGGGGAGCAATGTCACACAATACCTCATCCGTGAAGGGCTTGATGTTGTATGGAAGGCGGCACTGCTGGCTCACGCGAAGATCTCGTCCTTGGTGAAGCCACCCAATGGTGTATGGTTGTGGATGTGTTGTGGTCGGTAAGCCCAACCGCTTCACGACCTCTGCCGAAATGAGGTTCTTTTGACTCCCGCTATCAACAATGAACTGTATCGGGGAGCCCTTTACCCACATCTGGGAGTGGAAGAGACGCTCCTCCCCCTCTGGATCTTCGGGTTCATTTTTCTGGATCTTGCGGTAGCAACAATGGCGCTGGGATCCGCATCAATGATCTGCTTCCCTTTTTCATACCCCTTATCGGGTTCTGACTCAGAGTCAGAACATGCATCTGATTCTGAAACCTTTAGCTCAGCCACCAGTGACTGCTTGGCCGACACTCACTTGTGTTGTGAGTGGAGCTCTTACGGAACTCGCACCATTTTCCAGTGTCCTTTCTCGGCTTCGCGGCGCTGTTCTTTGCTTGCGGCTTCGGCTGGTTGTCTTGGGCTGTCCCGCCTTGGCTTTGTCCTTTGTTCTGTGGTTTAGGGGCACCTTTCCCCTGCTTTGGATTCGCAGATCCAAAGTCTCGCTTCTTTTGTTTAAACTTCTGCTCGACCTTGACGGCATATCGGTATGCTGCGCCGAGCCAGGGGATGTTTAGGAATTGTATTTCTTCCTGGATGTACTTGTGCAGGCAGCCACGGTATTTGAGTATCAAATGTTGCTCTGAATCCTTGATACCCAACTTTGTGCGAAGGGTATGGAAAAGATTGGTGAACTCCGGCACGTCTTGGTCCCTTCCCTGCCGCAGCGTGGTCCACTTTATGTATTCATCCTCATAGCTTCCGACAGGGTAGTACTGCTCCTTGATGGCATCCCGGAACGAATCCCAGGTGGGTGCGGCTGAAAATAGTGAGCCAGTACTTTCATCCTTCTGCTCGCAGTAGGTTTCCCACCAGTCCTTGACGTGGGGGGCTGCTTTGAGAAGAGCAAAAACAATCTTTTCCCGACTCGAAAATTCATGAACAGAAAAATAACCCTCTAGCAGATTTAACCATTTATCTACGGCATCTGCGTCTATCTGACCCTCGAATATGGGGATTTCAAAATTAACTTGTACCTTAAAGGGTGTGGCGTTTCCAGAGTAGCTGCTGGAAGCCGATGCGTTGCTTCTGGGTAGCCGCTGAAGGATCTGGGCAAAGCTGTCCATCATCGCGTTCTGTTGTCGCTCGAGGGCTTCTTCGAGCAAGATTTTGATGGGATGTCCTGCCCCCTCGTCTTTCTTCTCGTCCGCCATGGGAGGCCGTCGGGATTTGCGAGGCTGGTCTTGCAAAGGTTCAACCAGTTCAAGCCCTAACTCCTTATATCCCGACCTTGTTGGGGACATGCAAAGAAAAACAGAGAAAAAGCAGACCGCTCTGATACCACTGATCCGGATTTAAACAAGAACGCAACAAATCACAGAGATAACCATATACACAAAGATGCAGCGGAAATAATACTTCATTACATTAATGGAAAATACTGAAATATGCTTACAACCAGAAATGGAAATAAACCAGCTAGGGCGATGGTAGCTTATCTCTGAGAAGAGATGTGATGGCTACATGCCTTTGAACTGTGTTACAATGAGGCTCGAAGGCCTATTTATTGTTGAGAAACAATGGAAAACCCTTAACATTCCAAAACCTAACCCTAGGAGATGAAACGCCAAACTGTGGTCCCCGTTTGGGGGTAAATTGGTACATCAACTTCCCGGGGTCGTAACTTTAGCATATGATCGCCGTTTGACGCGTACAATAGCTCATTAGAAAGATCTATCCGAGCACTATCATTGTTGGAACGGGCAACATCGGTCCATTCAATGGACCCATGTTGCCCTGGATTCCCCAAAAAACGTCGTTTAGGGCCTCAAAACGGCTCCGGAAGTTCAGGACCCGAAAAACTGCTAAAAATAGTAAGTTGTGCTACAATTAAGGAAACTGAAAATGCTGAGAAAGACAATGGTGGGGGTCCAAGTGGACTTGGCAGGTGGCCACCAATATCCACCTGGATCACCTAGTCTCTTGGGTATGCATAGGAGGAAGAAGACTCTCACGTGGGAAGAAGAAAGAGGACGCAGTTAGGGCAGCAAGTTGTGACGTGGAAGAAGGAGGACGCAGAAAGGTACAGCAACACGTTTTGGGTGCTAGAGGACTACGTTGATCAACATATAGGCTCCCTCAGTGATGCGGGGGAGCGCCCCCCCCCCCCTTCGAACCCGCTCCCGAAGCGCGCTCCGGGCGGGGGAGCGGCTCGGGAGCAGGTAGGGTGCGCGAGCTCAACTAAATCGCTCCCGGACGGGGAGCGATTTTCGGGAGACGCGCTCCCGTTAAAAAAATTGCGCTCCCTGGTCTGTGAGGGAGCGCTTCAGGGGAGCGATCGCTCCCGCGCTCCCGGAGCGCTTTTTAATGCCCGGGAGCGATCGGGGAGCGATCGCTCCGGGCATTAAAAAACGCTCCGGGAGCGAATTTTAAAAATTCGGGAGCGATTCGGCGGAAAAAAATTCCGCGGACCCGAAAAAAAAACAAAAAATTTAACTTATTTTTTTGGATTTATAAGCCCAATGGGCCAAAACAAAATCATTTCAATGAGATTGAGCTTGAGTTTGAGAGCAAAGGAGCAAGGAGCAAGAGCTGAGGAGCAAGGAGCCAGAGCTGAGGAGCGAGGAGCAAGTGCCAAGGAGCGAGGAGCAAGCTTGCAGAGGTAAGTAACTTAATCATTTAGTTAGTTTAGCTGGTTAGGTGGTTAGTTTGGTTAGTTTAATTTACCTGTTTGAGTTTAAAGATCATTAATTTAAATTAAATTAATAAATTAAATGAATTAATCCCAATAAACTAAATTAATTTGCAGATTCAAGACTCAAACCCTACAAACATCAAACACGATGGACCTGGGGATTTTTATTGGCATTTTCCTCTTCCTGGTCCCTTTTCTGGTTATTATGGTGGTGGAGAGTAGGAAACGGAGGGGGCCTGAAACTGAAGAGGTGGATGAAGAAGCCGGAGGAAGTCAAATAGGTGAAAACCCCAGTGAGGAGGATGTGGAGGAGGGTGAACATGAGGGTCAAAAAACTAAACAAGACCAAACTCCATTGTGGAAATATGTTCAGAGGCCTGAAGCAGGGAGAGGGGGTGGAACCACTAAATTTCATTGCCCCCATTGCAATTCTGATTTCACAGGCTCATACACCCGTTTGAGAAGACACCTTTGCGGGAAAAGGGCATGGGATGGAGAGAAACAAATAGGAATCAGAACTTGCGACAAGGTGTCAACAGAAGATAGAGCCAAATACATAAAGGAAGAGGAGGACGCCCAATACAAAGCAAAAAGATCAAGGGGTTTCTTTGAAAGCTCACAAAGAACTCCTTCAGCATCCTCCCAAGGCAGTGGATATGGACATGGAGGCTCAGGGTCATCATCTTTACGCCGTAGTAGAACCATATCAGATTTCCTTGATGAGGGGTGTAGGAATGATGTGGATTCAAAAATTTACAGGTTCCTCTATGCAAATGGGATACCATTCAATGTTCTACGCTCACCTTATTGGCACGAAATGGTTTCTGCCATAAATGATGCCCCTAAAGGATACAAGAGCCCTGGGTATGACAAGGCAAGAACAGTTGGCCTTGATCATGAAAAAGCAAAAATATCACATTCTTTGAATAAAATGACAAGTTCTTGGACTGACAATGGGGTGTCCATTGTATCTGATGGATGGACAAATGTAAAAGGCAAGCCATTGATAAGTGTTCTCGCTGTGTCCCGAAGTGGTCCCATTTTTCTAGCTGCACATGATTACTCAGACAAGTTCAAGACCGCTATCAACATTGCAGAAGCATTGCTTGAAACAATTGAGCGTATTGGCCCATACAATGTCATCCAAGTCATCACTGATAATGCTCCTAATTGTAAGGCAGCGGGAGCAATTATTGAGGATAGATACCCGAACATATTTTGGTCTGGATGTTTGGTTCACACATTGAACCTTCTGTTGCATGATATTGTCAAAAACAAAAATGAACAATACCAATGGATTGGTGATTTGTACAAGAAAGGAAAAAAAATGATAAAATTTATTACAAATCATAGCAATACCCATGGCCTTTTCCGCAGTCACTCGAGATTGGAGTTGCTGAAGATTGCGAGGACTAGATTTGGTAGCTATTACCTCACCTTCAGGCGCCTTTTGAAGGTAAGAGAGGGTTTAGCTAGCATGGTATCAAGTCCAAATTGGCAGGTGTTAAAGGAAAGGGCTACAAATGTAGCTGACATTGCAGGTTTTGAAACGATGGAGGAGGCCGCTCTTGATGGGCAGTTTTGGACAACTGTGAGACAGGTATTGGATTTCACCAAGCCAATTTATAACATGATTCGGTTTGCAGATACAGACAAACCAGTGATTGGTGAGGTGTATGAGCAAATGGATACCATGTTGGGGGAAATAAAAGACATTGTTAATAACAGAGATCCCGACTTGTACAATCTGATTCACGATTGTGTGTGTCAACGGTGGAAAAGGCTTAACCTTCCACTACATTGCTTGGCGTATATCCTTACGCCAAAATACTACTCAGATTCTTGGTTGGGCAAACCTGCAGCAGGGGGTGGTGTTAGGACCAAACCCCATTTAGATCGAGAGGTAACTAAAGGATATCTGGATGCATTAGAAAAGTTGGTGCCTGACAGGGAGGAATGTGCAGCTGTGCGCCTTGAAATAGGCAGATACTTCACTGGCAGTGGTTTGTATGGTAACTTCCATGCAATGGACGACAAAGATAAATTTGATTCTCTCACATGGTGGGAAACATATGGGCGGCGACGGACTTTTGCGAAAATTGGCATTGAAAGTTCTTGCACAGGTTGTAAATTCTTCTTCTGCAGAGAGGTGTTGGAGCACCTACAGTTATATACATAATGTGAAAAGAAACAGGCTCAACGAAAACCGAGCAGAAAGCTTGGTTTATGTGCACTACAATTTGAGGTTGTTGAGCCATTACTGTGATCGGGCTAATGAAGATCCCACATATAAAATTTGGGACAATCACCCTGAGGACGACAATTTGGAAGATGGCATTGTACATATGGAAGAACTAGAAGATGAGCTTGTACGGGATGAAGCTGAAGCAGCTGCAGCAGCCATGCCACCTCCACCTCCACCATCCAGTTCTCGGGGCCCGAGTCTTGTTCCATTGCTGTCGCCACCTCCATCGACACCCTCGCGTGGAGGCTCTAGTTCTGGTCGTCGGTCTGGGCGGGAGACTCCTAGAAGACCGCCAAGACCTACTTATACTCCTGGAGACTCTCGTGGCAAGGGCCACTTGTAGATTTACAGTTTACTTGTCTTTTTTAGTTTCTATTAGACTTGTGACTTGTCACTTTAGTTTTCATAACTGTTCAGTGTTGAGTTTTGAGTCCTTGACTCTTGACTCTTGACTCTTTCATATCATTATGACATTATGATATTTTTTGTAAACATTATATCACTGGTGACTGTGACAATGAAAATTTGAAGTTTGAAGTTGGGCCTTGGCAATTATAACTCATTGGTAATGATTGTGAATTATGAATATGATGCTTTGTGAAAGACTAAAGTTGTTTCATTTCATCTCATTATTCATGTTTCATTTTATAAATTTTTAACATTTCATATCATGTTAACAGTTAGAAGTTAGGACTTAGAAATATCTTCGATATTACTTCTTGTAATGGTTTAAACTTGGCTTACAAGTACAACTTGTTACTTTGGTGATCAATGATGATAAATGTTATTGAATTGAATGTTATTTTAATTTATTATTTTACTAAGGTTGATGACGATTATAATTTCTAGATGATTGATGTGATATGGTTCAATGATCAATTTATGTTTTTTTATGTTTTTTATGTCTATTTCATCATTCTACATGTTTTTGTTGACATATATGTATCAAAAATTAAAAAATATATAAAATATATATATATTTTTAAAAAATCGCTCCCGATTCGCTCCCAAACCGAGAGCTTCTGAAAATGGTCGCTCCCGCTCCCGCTCCCGCTCCCGCTCCCGCTCCCAAGTAACACTGGGCTCCCTTGACTGCGGATTTGTGTGGGGAGTCTTTCTCTTGCTAGCCACAGTTCAGATCAGCCTTGTTGACCTCTGTTTGACCATTGTTTTGGGGCAGCGTAGATTAGTTAGGGCTGACTACAGGAGCTGATATATTGATTGTTGTTTTGACCATGTTTTGAGGACTGTTTTGGGTTGCTACTTATTGTTGTTAAAGACCGAGTTCTTCAATTTGACTAGAAGTCAATCCGGGGTTGTCTGACCAAGTTTGACTTTGTTGATCTAGGGTTTGCTACTGCTGATATAAAATTACAGAATTCTGATTTTGTACTATTTCTCTCTGCTGAACTATTGAAAAAAGAAGATATGATCAAAGGGTTTCCCCGCATTGGGGTTTGTCCCTGGCTAGCCGCCACATCTTGTGTCTCTTGTCTTGGCTTGTTTTCGGTTGATCGTTTAATGTTCTATCTGCACTTTACTTAATGTATATGTGATTGCTAATTTGTGGCTAATAAATAAAAAAAGTAAACAGCTCAAAGCAGAGAACATACCATAATTTAACATGGTATCAAAGCTGAGGTGAAGACAAAGCCCAAGCAAGAGCAAGAGCAATCACTGAAGGCTGTTGAAGCAATCTTCAAGAAGTCATGGGGTCCTCAGCACACTTCCCCAATGAAGACAAACTCCGTGAGAAGTTTGACTATCACGGATGGAAGATGTCTCTCGATCTAACATTGGAAGAGCAGGAAGTGTTGGACCATGTGAGAGGCAATATTGTTGCGCCTCCATCAAATGCATCCGCTGCTGCTAGAAGCAAGTGGACTAAGGGAGAAGTCAAAGCAAGGAAGATCATATGGGACTCTATCGACAAGCGCCTGGTGGCCTATGTTTCTGAGCTGACCACCTCCAAGGAAATCTACGATAGACTGGTGAGTTTATTTAAAGTTAATGATGCAAATCAAGTTTTCTTCCTTAGAAATAAGCTAGAGGAAATTAAGAAGGGCCAAGATGAGAGTATGCAAGCATATTTCTTAAGGATCACCAAGATCAAGAATGATCTCCTATCTATTGGGGAAGTAGTTCCTGACAAGGAAAAGGACACTCACAACTCTTGGAGGACTGCCACTTGAATGGTATATATTCAAGACTACTCTTCTCAACAATAATGTAATTCCTGGATTTGAGGAATTGATGGCAAGATGCATTCAAGAAGAAACAAGGATGGATGAGCAAGAAATGCCCGCACTTAAAGACCATCCCTCTGCCTTTTCTGCTCATGCTAAAAGAAGAAACAATTCTGGGGCTAAATCCAAAGGAAAGGCTGGACCAAAAGGTGCAAGAAAAGGTCAATGTTACAATTGCAACAAAATGGGCCACTATGCAAGGGAGTGCCCTGATAAAAGGGACTCACACCATGACGATGATCAAAATCACTCTCAAGGCAATCAAAGGAATGGAAATTCCAATGGCAAAGGTAAAAGAAATGTCGGAAATCAAGGAAGAGGACAAATTTTCAAGAAGGAATGAAATTCCAGGTATGAATCTAACATTGTTAACAATAAGCAATATGAATATTGTCTACCAGCAACCCTCTCTACTATTGCTCCCCTGGACACGCTGGGAAATTGGCTTATTGATAGTGGTGCCTCAAGGCACTTCACTGGTTACAAAGAAGCTCTCTCTAATCCGATAGATAAGGAAACCAACCTGGAAATTGTTCTTGGGGACAACACAAAATATCCCGTGAAAGGCATAAGGAATGTCACTCTTCAATTGAATTAAGAAAATACAATTCATTTACAAGAAGTATTATATGTACCTGATCTCAAAAAGAACCTAGTGTCCAGTTCGGCAATGGAAGACAAAGACTACAAGGTGGCCTTCATCGATGGCAAGGTACGTGTATGGAAAAAGAACTTTAAAGATGCTTTCACTCTGGGGTTTCGAGTTGATTCATTATATCAGGTCAGAGGAAGTCTGTTGGGTGTCATGTCTTGTGACACATCTCTTCAGTCCGAACTATGGCATCGGAGGTTTGCTCACCTTCATTATAAAGCTCTACCCAAAGTGAGAAAAATGGTGACCGGGATGCCCGAGCTCAGATTAGAGCAAGAAGGTGTATGTCCCGGATGTGTCGGAGGAAAGCTCAAAAGGGGACCATTCCCCTCAAGCCAAAGCAAGACCTCCGATATATTGCAGTTGGTTCACTCAGATATATCTGGTATGATGCCTGTGAACTCCTTGGGAGGATATTTATATTACCTCACTTTTACAGATGATTATTCTCGCAAGACTTGGATATACTTCTTGAAAAAGAAGAATGAAGTGTTCTCTTGGTTTCATCACTTCAAAGCCTTGATCGAGAATCAAACCAAAAAGAAGATCAAGATCTTAAGGACTGATAATGGGACTGAGTATGAATCCAATGAGTTTCATGACTTTTGCAAAGAGATTAGCATTAAGAGGAAGACTAATACACCATATACTCCTGAGCAAAATGGTGTGGCAGAAAGGAAGAATCGTACGATTGTGGAAGCTGTCCGTGCTATGCTCCATGATCAAAGACTTCTGAAGTTTCTATGGGCCAAAGCTGCAAATACCGCCGTATATGTACAAAACCGATGCCCTCATCAAGCATTGGGTTCCAAGACTCCCGAAGAGATGTTCACTGGTAAGAAACCTGATGTATCTCATTTTAGAATTTTTGGAAGTCCTGTATATTTTCATGTGCCGAAGGAGAAAAGGAATAAATTGGGTGCATCTGGAAAGAAAGGAATCTTCGTGGGCTATAGCGAAAATACTAAGGGCTATAGAATCTATGTGGCTGGTCAAAGGGAAGTCGAGATTAGCCATGATGTCACCTTTGACGAAGATATGGCTCTTAGCAAAGTTGATAATCTTCCTACTCTAAGGGGATCTAAAGAAGCTGACACTAGGGAACCGAAGGAAAAGGAAGATGAGACGATGCCGATGTGGAAGAATCTATGGATCCTATTGATCCCTCTCAGTAAGAGCCCTCCTCTTCTAGGAAGAGGCCTTCATGGCTTAGGGGGACACTTGATGATGCTGAAGGGCACGTTGCACCCAGGGGAACCTTTGGGAAAGTAAGAAGTCGACCAGGTATCAGGGATACTTGACCATCATGAGCACGATCATCCAAAATGAGCCTTCGTCATTCGCAGAAGCTATCAAGCATCAAGTATGGAAGGATGCTATGACTGAGGAATATGAGTCCATCATGAAAAACGATGTCTGGGATGTGGTCCCCAGACCCCAGGACAAAGCAGTTGTCACTTCGAAATGGCTTTACAAGATAAAGCATGCAGTTGATGGAAGTGCGGAAAGTATAAGGCTCGTTTTGTCACTCGTGGCTTCTCTCAGAAGGAAGGTATAGACTATGACAAGATATTTGCACCTGTTGCCCGATATACCACCATCCACTCGATCATAGCCCTTGTTGCTTCGCAAGGATGGAACCTACATCAGATGGATGTCAAGATTGTGTTCTTGCATGGTTCAATCAAAGAGGAGGTCTATGTGGAGCAACCCGAAGGATTTGAGATTCATGATCGAGAATCTCATGTGTGCAGGTTGAAGAAGGCTCTCTATGGGTTGAAGCAAGCACCCCGACCGTGGTATGAGAGGATCGATAGCTACTTGATGAAGCTGGGATTCACTAGGAGTGAAGTCGACCCTAACCTTTACTTTAAGGTTGAAGATGACAATCCTCTCATACTGGTGTTGTACGTCAACGACCTCTTTCTAACAGGGGCAGACCCTCTCATTCACAAATGTAAGAGGGAGCTGGCTTTTGAGTTTGAGATGAAGGACCTAGTACTGATGCACTATTTCTTAGGACTAGAAGTGAGGCAGAAGCTAGGGGAAATTTTCCTATCTCGAGGAAAATATGTGGTGAAGATATTGGAGAGATTCGGTATGGTGGATTGCAAGCCCATAACTACCTCGATGGAGCTTGACTTCAAGAAGTTAAGCGGTAGTGCTGCCGGACTTGTTTTACGAAATGCTACCGAGTATCGTCAACTCGTCGGAGCATTGATGTTCTTGGTGAACTCCTGTCCGGATATATGCTTTGCAATCAACACGTTGAGTCAACATATGGTTGAGCCTCACCACACACATTGGATTGGTGCCAAGAATCTATTGAGATATCTTTGTGGCACAATCACTCATGGGTTGAGATACACTGCCGGAGATGTGAGACTACTTGGATATACCGATGTTGATTGGGCAGGCAGTGTGGTGGACCGAAAGAGCACTTCCGGGTGTTGTTTCTCTTTGGGATCTGCCTCGATATCCTGGATGAGAAGGAAGCAGAAGTCAGTGGCTTTGAGCACCGCCGAGGTAGAGTACATTGCTGCTAGTATGGCCTCTTGTGAGGCGGTCTGGTTGTGAAAGCTCTTCAGTGAGTTGTTTGGATTTACATTGGATACCACCGTGATCTTGTGTGACAACCAAAGCGGGATTCGTTTATCAGAGAATCTCGTATTTCATGATCACTCCAAGCATATCGATATCAAGTACCACTATATTCGGGATATGATGCAGCGAGGAGCATTAAGGCTCCAACATATTGGTACAGATGAACAGGTAACCGACATTTTGACGAAGCCCCTGGGAAAGGTCAAATTCTTGACTTTCCAAGAACGACTTGGTGTCGTTCAGAGACCCTCTTATGTGGGTCGAGTATGATGTATTGAGCTCTGGGAGTTCTAGGGGGGGGGCGCGGGGTACTTCTTGGAGCGACATGTAACCACAGGGCGACTCACCATCCCCTGGTGGTGCACTACGTACAAGGTGAAAGGTTCAACCCCTCCCTATGACACCACGTGGCGACTGTAGGACAGGATGATTAGTTCTCCTCTGGGCCAAGATGATTAGTTCTCTGTGGCAACTGTAGGACAGGATGATTAGCTCTCCTGTGGGCCAGGATGATTAGTTTGTCATGGCGACTATGGAACAGGATGATTAGTTCTCCTGTGGGCCAGGATGATTAGTTCTCATGTGGTGACTATTGGACAGGATGATTCGTTCTCCTGTGGATAGGATGTTTAGTCCTCCTAATGCAGTCCGAGACTCATGGGAAGTACCTCTCATCTAATCAATGAGTAGGGAAATGGGGTTAGGGACAATTAGTAGTACTATCGATGAATGCATCGTTGTATCTAACGTACTCCCTATGCTAGGATGACCTCCATTGATCTGGGATCAATGATACTGATCTGAGATCAATGAGAGTGGTATGACACACTCTGAGACTGACTTGGGTCAGTTGAGGATGGTATGATACATCCTCGATCATTTCTTCTTCTTCATAGTTCGAGCAGAGTAGAGCAGGGCCAAGCTGTGCAAGGCAGTGCATTTGATAGTTGGGATAGTAGCGACGGTCAGATGGATTGCACATGGAGTTCTCCCTAGTTGAGAAGGAGTATTAAAATTGGCAACTAGGGCCAAACTCCATGTGGGTCACCTCATTTATGGCAGCTGATATTTTTCTTATATTCCTCTTGTCGAGAGGTGTAGGATTGATCTAAAGATCATCCGATTCCGACAAGTATTTATGGAGATATGAATTTATTTGTATTTACTTGACAAATTGTCAAGGTCGGCCAGCAGTTAAATGTGTGGCACACATGCCCAATGAATCATATAAATACAAGAGGTTGATTCATTTCTCATCATCTCATCTCCACATCTCTTCTCTCTCCTAGTCTCTTGGGTATGCATAGGAGGAAGAAGACTCTCTCATGTGGGAAGAAGAAAGAGGACGCAGTTAGGGCAGCACGCTATGACGTCAAAGGAGGAGGACGCAGAAAGGTACAGCAACACGTTTTGGGTGCTAGACGACTGCGTTGACAGCATATAGGCTCCCTTGACTACAGATTTGTGTGGGGAGTCTCTCTCTTGCTAGCCACAGTTCGGATCAGCCTTGTTGACCTTTGTTTGACCAATGTTTTTGGGCAGCGTTCACTGGTTAGGGCTGACTGCAGGAGCTGATATATTAACTGTTGTTTTGACCATGTTTTGAGGACTGTTTTGCGCTGCTACTTATTGCTATTGAAGGCTGAGTTCTTCAATTTGACTAGAAGTCAACCCGGGGCTGTCTGACCAAGTTTGACTTTGCTAATCTAGGGTTTGTTGTTGCTGATATAAATTACAGAATTCTGATTTTGTACTATTTCTCTCTGTTGAACTATTGAAGATTAAAAGAAAATTTGATCAAAGGGTTTCCCCACATTGGGGTTTGTCCCTGGCTAGCCACCACATCTTGTGTCTCTTGTCTTGGCTTGTTTTCTGTTGATCGTTTAATGTTCTATCTGTACTTTACTTAATGTATATGTGATTGCTAATTTGTGGCTAATAAAAGAAAAGAAGTAAACTGCTCTAAGCATAGAACATACCATAATTTAATGGTATCCTTCATCGGCCCTTGCATCAAACTTACCAAGCTTTTCATCAAAAGGAATGATGAAAAGCTTGGTAAGTTTGATGCAAGAGCCGATGAAGGTATTTTTCTTGGATATTCTCATAATAGCAAGGGCTATAGATGCTACAACAGCAATACAAAGAGGATAGTTGATTGTATTGATGTTAAAGTTGATAAACATATTGATTTTGAAGACAATCAGCCAGTAAATATCAACTCCAATGATCTTGTCATGAATGATGAGAAGGAAGGTGAGCCATTTTCAGATGAAGACATTGAAGAATCCCTCAGTCCACACTCCAAAGAACTTGCAAGGTATGTGCAAAAACACCATCCGACTGACCAAATTGTTGGTGACTTAAATGCAGGGGTTCATACAAGAAGACTGTTAAATCCCCCTACTCAAGTGAATGTAGCCTTGTATACATGATAGAACAAAAGGATTTTTCTCAGGCCAGCCAAATGATAAATTGGATAAAAATTATGCATGAAGAGCTTGATCCGATTGAGAAAAATCAGACATGGGAGCTTGTTCCAAGACAAGAAAACAAGAATGTGATTGGCACGAAGTGGGTCTTCAAAACAAATTGAATGAACATGGTGAAGTGGTAAGAAATAAAGCAAGGTTAGTTTGCAAAGGTTATGCACAAATTGAAGGTTTAGATTTTGATGAGACCTTTGCACCTGTTGCTCGATTAGAGGCAATTCGTATGTTCTTGGCTTTTGCTAGTTTTAAGAAATTCAAGATATATCAGATGGATGTCAAATCTTCTTTCTTGAATGGATAATTGCAGGAAGAAGTCTACATTGAGCAGCTAGATGGTTTTTAGTTGTCAGATAAGCCTAATTATGTTTGCAAGTTGAAAAAGGCCTTGTATGGTCTCAAGCAAGCCCCAAGGGCTTGGTATTCCAAGTTGGATAGTTACTTGCTCAAGTGTGGTTTTAAAAGAGGCAAAGTTGATAGTAATTTATATGTGAAATCTAATGATGGAAAATTATTAGTGGTGGTTGTCTATGTTGATGATATTATTTTTTCTAGTGATTCAGATCAACTAACTTGCTAGTTCATTGCTGATATGAAGGCCAAATTTGAGATGTC